>LR994577.1:20687891-22082505 GCA_905187575.2 Celastrina argiolus | reverse complement strand
AAAACTGAAGGGTAGGTATATCAAGAGTGTCGGCAGCTTCTATTTTGATACTATGCAGAAACAAAGATAAAACCTTCATATTAAATTGTCTGTCTGCATGTGCATACACCCGTGAAAGATTAGGTAGTTTCGAACAAAATATTTAAATAAAATATAGATGCATGGTAAAATGAAACATAGTCAATAAAATAAACACTCGCAGCTATGAGATGAATCTCGCCGCGGGGAAAGTCTGTGCAGCCAAGCAGAATGGGGTCGAGTGAGTCAGCGCCGCGCCGTTATGTCCTGCACTTAGCTGCAATATCTGTACAAACTACAAACAGAAATTACACTTTCCGAGATCGCTGATAATGAAATCCCGTTGTCCGGGATAGGCCTTTTTACCTGATCATAATAGCTCCCCTCACCGATTTCGGTGTCGGTTGCCGATTTCATCGAAACCAGGCCAGCTACGCAGGAGTTATTTTATAGTGTCCAAGTGTGTGCGCAATACACAAGGACACTCTCTCTTCCTTCTACTCTCATAACCCAGTGGGACGGTAAACCGACACGACTGGCGAAATGACATCGGCGTAGGACTGACTTTTTACATGCCCATCCGACGCATGGATCATCTTTCTTGTCAGACAATCAGGTGATCAGCCTGTATTGTCCTAACCAAACTTTAAAACAACATTTTTTGTTGTTCCAACGCGGGAATCGAACCCACGACCTCCTGGTCGAGAGCGAAGCTCTGAACCACTAGACCACGGAGGCGATTAGCCCTGATCATGGTGAAGCCAAAAGGTACATTGACAGTCGTATGTTATGACTTTACCACTGTAGCGCCTTACTGGGCAGATTTAAAAAATGAGCTGCCAATTACAAATAGCTTCTTAATATAAGCGAAAGTAACCTAAACTATTATATATTTTCACAAGAGAATTTGTTATCGGCTTTGACTTTCCGTGTTAACATTATTTATTATGGCAATATATTTCTGAAGCTTGTTAAGAAAGCCGTCGATCCTAACGAGCGTTAGTAATTTGTACTAACTGGAGGACATTTCAAACTATGAGTGTCTATACTCGTGTCTATAGTAGTTTGCATGTCGGGTCTTAGTCCTAATTAAATTTGCATATTCATCAGAATACTGACGCTCTTGAAGACAACAAATAATTCTTAATTAGTCGATATAAATTGTACTCTCGTCACATAGCCCATTATGATCCATTTAGGATTGCAGTTGGCACAACACACATGTCAGTAACAAAAGGTTGTGATTTATTACCAGCCAGTTCCTAATTACCCCCGTGACATTGGTGCTGTCACGGTCCATTGTTTCCACAGATTACGAATTAGGTGTTATTGCTTTACACGTATGTATTGACTGGAAATAAAGGATTATGCACTTGAATGACTTCATCTGTACAATATGGATATTAAGTATGACTGGCAGATGTCACTTACGCAAGTAGATCCCTAATAATCCTGCTTTTTTATGTGTTTTAAGTATAATCTTACCTGCTATATAAATACCTACTAGATAATCCTCTTCACCCAGTAGGTCCTTAATAAGGTAATAATATCATACTATCACATAAATAACTAATTAAACTTTCACCACGAACCTGAAATGATTTGATACCCACTCTCTGAAGAGAATTTGACGATAGTTTAATCTACTAATTAGATTATTTTGTGTTTAGTTAAACTTAACTAAACAATAAGATCGTTTATTGATTCTTTGTTTTTTAAGAAATTGCTTATAATTAGTAGTCAAAATAGTCAAAACCCCCATTTTACTCTCAAAGTAATAAAATCGAGTTTTATCGTAAAATTATAGCTAAACAAAATACAAAAGATTATCATAATTCCTAAACTATACGTGGATCTTTTGGGTATCTTCGCCAGATATATCCAGCTGGCTTACTCTCGACACAATCGAGAATTGAATCAGTTCGATCTCAACGGTAGTAAATATTTAGTATTTTATTTGGTGGCTTACTTTGAAACTAATCAGAATACTCAAAATAGTTAGATCGTAACTTTTTGTATTCCCGACCTTATCAATCGACTGAGAATATAAACAAATGTAATATACTAAAAATAAAAAACGGCAATATATTTGGGAGTATGCGGTTTGATCGAATCTAAATCTAAATTCAATCAGTTTGGAGAGTAAGGCCCCAGTTTATGTAGAGTAGATGTAAAATCAGAAACCGGGCTCAGTGACTTAACAGAACCATTACCCACATCTTTAGTGGTGGGGCTCGCAGTCTCTGCAATCTGCATACAATATTTAGTATAAGATTACGATAGCGGTGTTGTAACTGTGATTCGATGACAAAACCTTATTACGTTTTGAGTTTTTTTTAAACAGGTTTCAAAAGTAGAACAGAACCTACTTTAGCTTATTTAAGTATTTCTAGCGATTTCCTTTTTTCTTGCAACCTTTTTCTTTACAGAAAGTTTCTATGACACAGAATGGTGTTGTGTAAGCCGGTAGCCACTTTTTGGGCCTTTAGTTATGAATACAAATGCCACATAAATCGTCGTATTAGATCTACGATTTATCTTATTTCCTTAATATAGGCGCCATTAAAGAATGAGACCGGAATACGTAGAATGTATGTGGTCTCTGTCTTCTAGGCACCTAAAAACGTATCTGAATATTAGGATTGCCCATGCATGGTCCATAAATTGTGTGCCAAGTCAAGTGAGTGTGCCAAGTCTCCCATCAAGAGTTTTCTCCCGTATTATAAATTAAGTATAAAATGATTAATACCAAGTAGGTATTCGTTTGCAGTTCTTACGTAGGTAACTTACACACTACGTGTACTTACCCATACGGTAGATGTACTCGAACCATGGCGTACTTATTTATTTACATTCAGTAACGAGGGCAGTAACCTGTAAAAGAAAAAAGTACGTTAAGGGCCGTGTCGCAATATTTCGGGAGCTAACGGTAGGGCATCGACCGCCAGTCGGACCCCGCCTCACCAGACCACTTGACGTGCATCCAATTTTCGGAGACATGTGATCCAGTAAGTCCTATTTAATCATGATAAAAAAAAAATTAAAGAAATTATCCGCTATTTTTGTGTAGTACAATACAAAATTAATACTTTCAAATATAAAGAGCGTCGCCTCGTCGTCGTGTTAAAGATTATTTGGGTTACAATCAAGTAACTTAAGTGATTAATTATTATACCTACTGTGCAATTTTGAATTCCTCTCAAATTAAATCCTTTGAATTTAATTAAAAAAAAAAATCTCCTTTTTTCATACAAAAGACTTCAACGCTCTATTATAAGTCTCTGGAGCTCCCAAACGAAGGAACCGATTCTACGATTCTAATTTTTTTTTTCAAAGCTCACATAAATTGAGAACAATTTATAATCATCTCGCTTACTGCTTGAAGTTTAGGGTAGGTATTAAGTAGGAGTGTTAAATCGACATGTTCTATAAAATACCCAAAGAAGAAAGGGTAAAAGCTAATACATTGGAATATTATAATGAAATAGGGTGTTTTTATTTACAGGTACATTCCTAGAAAGTGGTAAATACTGACCTCCAATATCTATACATGATTTAAGTACCTAGTTAGTTCCACTGATTGGCACGCGACTTCTTTCTCGAAAAGGCTTTACTTAAAATTTTTCATTTTGTTTATTCCTTACCTAATTTTAATTAGACGAAGATTCTGAATAAGTACCTAGTGTGTTGTGTAATGTGTTCACATCTATATTTTTATTTTATAACTAGCTGACCCGTGCCCACTTCGTTGAGCATGGAAACCGTTTAAGCCTTCCCGGGACTTCCACGGATATGTCAAGACCAAAAATAGCCGAATCTGTTCAGCTGATCTCGAGTTTTAGCGAGACTAGCGAACAGCAATTGATTTTTATATATGTAGCCTATGTTACTCAGTGATAATGTAGCTTTCTAATGAAAAAAGAATTATTAAAATCGGTCCAGTACTTTTTGAGTAAATTCGTTACATACAAAAACACAAATCTTTCCTCTTTATAATATTAGTGTAGATTAGTGTAGATTGAAGACATGAATTGATAAAGGTGATATTATTTAATCCGATTTCGAGAAAATTAAGCTTAAACTGTCACTTTAACAGTTTAGAATCTGTCGTAACTTTAGATACATTAATCTAAACAAACCATCTTTAGAATTAATGTACTGAATACGTTACAACATATCCTAAAAAGTATAAGTTTAAACTCAATTTTCTCGATAAAGTTTTTTGCGACATATCACTTTCATAGGTAAGTACATTCATGTCTTCAATTATGTGCTCAAATTTTAAAGGATGAAGGAATGAGAATTCTGGTCTATATAAGCTTTTGCAGTCATTAGAAAAGTCTTTTATAGGTAGATACTTTATTTCTTTGTATAGTCATGAAAACAAAAGTACCTATTAGGTTTTTTGTGTAGACGACAAAAATCAAAAACTCAAAAGAGTTTCTGATATCACAAAAAACTCCTTAAAAATAACATATTAAATTAAAACTATTTTAGGTATATTATTATCTAAACTATAAACTAAACACCCCCCCCCCCCCCCCCCCCCCCGTCCTTGCAGTGGCCGTCACGTGTGACGCTGCCAGCGTATCCACGCAGGTAGCGTCCCTCACCAGCGGCTTCCCGTGGCTCCATGGTACCAAAGATGGTCTGATATTATGTCTATTTGTTTGAGCATAGATTCTTTAGATATTTTATACTGGGGAGCGCGTAACCACACCAGGTATATACTAATTATCAACGATGTACAGCATAATGCTTATTTACATTCGAGTAATTTAATATAATATGTTTTGATGATATTTTGACCTCGGTATACACTTTACAAGCGGCATGTTCTAAACTTTCTCCCGCCTTTCACATCATAGTAAAAGTGTTATGTGATTACAATGGCGATCTGAAATTTCAAATTACCATTTTCGTTTTCGTTTCGCAACATGTTTATTTCTTTCGTCTATCTTCTTACATAACACCAAATAATTATAAACCTAGTAAGATGTAAAATTGTAGATCATTTTTGGCATGACAGTATATTATCTACTATTAGTTAATAGTTATAAGTCTAAAATTTTCGGTTCACATAAACATAATACCTAGAGTAGTATTACAAAAATATACACTAATTATTTTTTTCAAAAACTTACATCGTTCCTATTGTGAACCTTAAAATATCAGTATCAATAGTTTAAGCATTCGATGATATTGCGATTTTCGCAATTATTATTGTACTTAAATACAATTTTTCTACATTGCCATCTCTTAGCAAGTTCTTGTAAACTTTCGATAGTAGTTGTAAAAAAAAGAATTATTATTATGGGATATTATGAGCTGTTTGTGTTATATAATAAAATTATGGTTGTTATATAATTTTATTTTATCATCTTTCCAGACTGAACAATGGCAACATCTGTTCTGCAACCCGAAGACTGCCGCAGGGAGCATGAACCTAAACCTGACATTGAAACACCAAGGCAGAGTGACGATGAGAGATTGAGCATATGGGAGGCAAACGAGCGGGAGACTGGAGAACTTCCGGCGGACGTGAAGGAGAGAGCGCGGGTTGAGATAAGAGAAGAACCAGCAATACGGGATCATGCCCTTGCACAAATGCGACACTTTATTGATAAGCATCCGGCCATCAAAAAATGTAGAACAGGTATGGTTTTTTGTTATTAATAGGTTTTTTACTTTATAGAAATAGCTAATCACTTGTTATATGTAGCTAGTAGGTAGTTTAACTCTGACATGATCATCTGCAACATCTATCAAAAAGTGTGCCATGGCAGGTAGGTACTAGCATGGACCAATAATACATAGATTGCCAATCCCAAAACTAAATGCGTTCCTCGAAATCAAGAGTAAATTCTGACTATTTAATTTTGTTAATAAATATTCATAAAGTCAATATATATTGCACAAATTAGGTACCTTACTTGTTAAAAATATAATGCTAATATTATGCTAGAAAACTGAATTTTGTATTCAAAAACTATATGAAATATGAGCAAGTTTTCAGAAAAAAATTGATTGAACTAACTCTATAATAATTTGTTAATTTGCTATTTGAAGAAAAATATTTATTTACCTACTAAGTATTATAATATTTTTTCTAGATGCGCCATTTCTTCTGAGATTCCTTCGAACCAAAAAATACTCCGTTCCGCAAGCTTGCTCCATGCTGGAGAGATACTTGACCATCCGGCAAATGCATCCCAACTGGTTCCAGAAGTTAGATCCCCTAGATCCGATGATAGCTGCCGTGATTGACGCTGGATACTTGGTTCCTCTGCCGAAACGAGACTCCGAAGGACGTAGAGTCGTATTGTCATGCATGGGTAAGCCTTATTTTCCTAAGCCACAAACACTCATAATTTTAAAGGAGAAAGTGATCACAATAACGATATTTTGATTACCCATCATTACAATACTATTCCATGTAAAGTTACAATTATTTCAAGTTTCATAATCATTTTTGTTTTCTTTTTTCAGAAATCTATATTATAAGTTTACTCTTGCGAGTTTATTCATATTTTTAAATCAATAAAGTATATTCTAATAATCTTCAAAATAACCAACTTACATAAAATTTTCAACGTTTGGAACATTCTTCACTACGACAAAACATATGCTTTGAAATTAATATTCTTTTAGGTCGTTTTGATCCTCACCTGTACGACAGCTCGACCATGGCGCGTGTGCACTCTATGATCGTGGAGCTTCTGCTGGACGAGCCCCGGTCGCAGCTGCTGGGCTACTCGCACGTGAATGACGAGGCTGGCATGCAGATGCCTCACGTGAGCCTGTGGTCCCTCAACGATGTCCGTGTTATGCTGAATTGCATCCAGGTAAAGCTCAGGCCTCGGTGTCATCTGGACTGTCACCGAGAAGCCTTTGAAACTTCTTGTCGATAGTTTGCGATGCCGTAACAATACTCTTATCTACAAAATATATAGTATGTTCATAAAAAAGTGTAAGTCGGCGAGAAATTCTAAATTAAGCCAGATAGAAAGCAGATAGACTATCGCCGTAACGCGTTACAAAACAAAGCTATTTACCGCTCCGTAATTTCGTAAAGTTATTTCTTAAAAAATTAAAAACATTTCAATCTTTGCTTGATTAAAATACTAGTTAGTAGGTATCCTTAAAATATATAATTTTAATTACAGAATTCAACTCCAATGCGCCACAAGCAAACCCACTTTGTGAACATCCCCCAGTATGGTGTTAAATTCTTCGAGTTTGCCGTGTCCCTCTTGAGTGACAAGTTGAAGGATCGCGTAATGGTAATTATTTCTAACTATCAGCTAACGTAAACTATATGTGAGATACAAAAATTAAGTGATGAAGATTTTAATTTATTATTTTCATTTTAGTTCCATCGGAATTCAGAGGACCTGACGAAATATGTTGACGCCGCTATTTTGCCGAAGGAGTATGGTGGCACTGTGCCTCTCAAAGAAATGATTGAAGAATTAAAGCGAAAACTTTTGAAGCAAAGACAAGAGTTGTTGGCGTTGGATGACATGTGCGTCGATCTGCATGCACTGGAGAAAAATGATTTAACTCAGGACATACACTCTACTGCAGGATCATTCAGAAAACTTGAGTTAGATTAAGTGTAAAAGGATCTTTTTGGATTAAGGTACTAGACGTAGTTGTCAACAAAAATGTGATTAATTAAGGATTTATAACATGGCAATTCTAATAGCAAACCCCATTACATTAAAAATTCCTATTATAGTTTATAATATCCTTCAATACTAATTACATAAACCTTTATATATATTTGTGCTTAGTATGCAACATGCTTTAAGGCTATTACAAAAATGTAACGCCATCTATTGGTGATAAGCCTTAAAAACTAATAAATTTCCTTTTTTTAAATATGCCTAGGTAGGTATGCTAGGAAGTAAGATTGTAATATGTAATACTTATTATCTTAATTATTAAGAGGTACATAATAATAATATGTTTACTTATTTGTTGGTTTTTGTTTGTTGCTACAGATCTCAAGTCTTAAGCACATAATAATATTATTATTAAATAATCGGGTTTTTAAACATAACATTTTCTTAACCAGATAATTAATATTTAAAAATAAGGACTCGAACTGGATGAGTTAATATCGATAAAGATCTAGGTATCTAATATCAATATTTTTTTACGCAGACACCGCCATTGCGTGTTCATGTTACATATATGATATTTTCACAATAAAGATGAACTTAGATTATTGCCACTTCGAACGATTTGCTGTATCGTTTTTATCTGTATTTTAATTATAATAATATTATGAAATTGTACGCAAGCCTAACCGCGCCCGACTAAATAAATAGCGCACATAACTTTAAGTGCTTGCGGTGAGTGCGGTGCGGCTAGATCTATGTTCGCCTAAAAGGTACCGTATCAAATAGACGGTATCGAAAATATGAAGCATGAGTTCGATTCTAAGATGATATCTAATTTTTAATTACATTTATGTATAAATTAGTTACTGGCAGCCGTTGGTGGAGTCGCGTTACCATTCAGAATGGACAAACATGGCGTCGATGTATGTGCTTTATTAATTAATGTAAATACAGTTCCAAAAAAAAAACAACAAACAGGAGGCTGCAATGAAAGAAAATGTTTACAATTAAGTATAATATTATAGGTACCTTAATAATAGTTTAAAAAAATGTTTGTGATAGGTCCTAAGTGTAGGTACCTACCTAGTTTTATAAACCGTTAGTAATGTCCCCCGACTGAGAGAAATATAACAATCATATTATTATGTGATGTGAGAACTCGCAGAATAATGCTTTGTGTTATCGTTGTCGGTATAATTTGTCAAGAGTCCCAGTCTTTGCTGAGATGCCAAGAATAAAACATATAAACATGTACTTATCAAGTAGGTAGGTATGCTTTTACTGTCGAAAGTTTCGCAGCTAAGTACCTACATAAAAAATAGAGTAGAAACTTAGATTATATAATAGGCACTTATACTCACTATATTGAATATGTAATAACTAAATCAAAACATTATAATAAATTAAATTATTAAGTGAAATTTTAATTTAATAAAATTTATATGATTTAATAAATTTATAAAAAGAATAAAAAAGGAAACAGTCGCAAAAAAAGGTAGGTAAATATCTTGTATACATAATGTGTCCTCGGCTGCACAGTTGTTGTTTTACTATAGGTACGTGATTTTATTATTAACATTATGTTAATAATTTTCATTGGAACTTATTTTTTGTATGTAAAAGTTGTAAAAGATATTCCTGTACCTAAAATTAAAAATAAAGGCATATCCTTTAGCATGTTTTTTTTTCCAGTCCTTAGTGGTAATAATATTATAATGTTTTTATTGGTAATATACTTATTTTACTTTTTATGATGTATTAAAGTTATATTGAAAACTACTTATTTATTAATCGTCGCAGTAATAAAAAAAAATAAGTAAGGGGAATATTTTAATTTATGACAAACAACGCGATTTAACTGGCTTTCAGCGCCATCTATCCGCAGCGTGACAGTCATAAGTAACAAAATATACGAGGTGTACAAAAACGATAATAGCATGTCCAAAATTTGTTGTAGCAACAGTTACTGTTACTGAATTTTATAGTATTACTTCAAGATCTTTTTATTTTTTATAGGATAAGGCTACATCAGACGGTTACTTTTTTTCGGTTTCTGTATCATTGCATTTAAAGCAAATTAACATGGAATTAAAGAACAGTTAAGCATCTACTTAACAGAACCATTAAGACAAGCGCGCACGGGCAAAATCGGGCTTTGTCACTCACCATTTGCATTCCGTCTCATTCCGACTACTGACTTTAGGACTGGCAAAATAGAGTTTATATTTCTCCTTGATATAAGGAGTTTGTGTGGAGTCATACTTCGTCCTAGTGTGGAGTGGAAGTTGATTCGATTTGCGAGAGCTAAAGTGAATAATCGGAATGTCTGACATAAAAGAGTAGAAATTAATTAAATCGGAACTAAATTTTTTCACGACCGGGCAACATTTTTCAACTTGTCAAAGTTGTCAAATGCGAGTAAAATTCTACAATCTGCTTTTTTCTGTTTCAACAAAAGTTAAAATTTTCGTTGCTTCCAGACGTTTAGTACTTTTCTTTTTGCAAACACAGGCTTAATGATGAATAAGACGCTTCGGAGTGGTGCGCGCAATATTATTTATAAAGTATTTAAGCGGTGCTTACTCGAACAAGAAGCTGGAAGACTATTTACTAGTTTAGAGGATATTTATAAACGTACAGCTGAATATTACTAGTAAGAACGTATATAACTTATTAGAAAATGTAACAATACGTGATATACAAATTAATTTAGGTTCGCTTCTAAGTAAAATTTAGTTTTATGGCAAATATTTAAAAGTTTTTGAGGTTATAATTTTTGTAAACAAAATGTTTACGATAGCAAATTGTATAGCGTAATTAAAAATCTTGAGCATATTAATTTTGATGAATACATAATAATTATATTGTCAGTGCATAAAATTGAAATACATAATGGTAATTTGTAGTTTGTTATTGTTTTTTCATTTATAATTCGAATTCAAAAGACAATAACAATAAATATTTTTAATATTGTTATGGTGTTTTTTTCATTAAAGTGATTTTTTTGTGTTTTGTTTGTGATTAAAGAAGGCAATGCAAGACGTTTATTGTTGTCATACTGTATAGTTATACCTAATTTATTATCTATTATTTTATAGGTGTATCAGTAAGTACAGTAAGGAGAATTGCAAAGGAAGGCTTTGAAAGTAACGGAAAGTTATCAACTCCTTCCAAACACAGAAAAGGTCGACCTATAAAAAGTTTAGATGACTTCAACATATGTGCGATTCGCCAAAAAATTCAGTTTTTTACACTGTTAGAAAGGAGGCACCTACAGTTGGCAAACTACTGGCGCAATTGAAACAGGATAATGATTATAATGGTAGTAGAGAACATTTGAGAAAGCTACTAAAAAAAATTGGATTTACTTTTAAAAAGTGCCACTCCAACAGGCAGCTATTGATGGAAAAGCCTATAATAGCTCATAAAAGAGAACGATACCTACATGAAATTATGAAAAACCGCAATTTGCCTGAAGAATTACAAAAAGATGTAATATATATTGATGAAAGTTACATTCATTCATATTATAAGATTAAAAAGTGTTGGCAATCTATACAAAGTGAAGGTGTAAATACTGAAATTTCCAAAGGCAAGAGATATATCATTGTAAATGCAGGCAACGAGAAAGGCTTTGTGCCTAATGCTCTTCTAGTATTTAGCGGTACAAATAAGCAAGAAGATTATCATTCTGAAATGAATCGAACCAATTTTACGAAATGGGTTATTGAAAAACTAATCCCAAATATTATGAACCCATCAATAATTGTGATGGATAACGCACCCTACCACAGTATTGTAAAAAATAAAGCTCCAACATCTGCCAGTAAAGTAGGAGAAATTAAGCAATGGCTTACTGAAAACAATATTATGGTTGTAGAAAAAAAAATTGTGTTCCCATTTTTTTTTTCTAAAAAAATCTAAGTAGGTAAACAACGAAATGAATATTATAGTGATATATTTTATAACTTAACTTAAAATATAAACCATTTCCCTTTTCTTACTTTCCGTTTCTTGCGTACTTAACCTTTTGATATATTTATAGGTTGATGCACAAAATGTTGGCGCAAAAGACATTCAAGCGCTGACTATTGCAGCATTCAATGAAATAACATCCCAAGACTGGAAGAATTGCTGTAATCACGTCAAAAAAATTGAAAAAGAATATTATGAGCGTGGAAGAACCCTTTACGATGATATGGATATTTTTGTTATCCAGATTGGTGAAGACAGCAGTAGCAGTGATGATGAATACGAGGATGAGCTAATGTTGGATGACGTAAATGTGGGAGCCAGTACATCGTCAGCCCAAAATATTGAAATAAATGAAGATATAGCTAACGAAGAAGAAGAATATTTGGATTTAACTTTGTTTGAATGTAAAATAAAAATCTTACTTATTTACAAATGTGTTTTATCATAATAATTTTCCTCATTATTATACAAAAATGTGTTCAACGTCTATAGTATTCTACACTTATATTTAATTATTAGTATATAATTATTTTAGCTTCTACAACACTTTTCGCTAGTCAAATAAGTTTTTTTCCTAATTACATTTTCTTCCGTATTGCAAAATTGGCTTATGTAGACCTAAAAACAGTATGCAAATGAGGCTTTCCTAAAAACTCAATGATTTTGATCTGCATAGAATGTGTAAGCTAATAATATTCGCTTTAAACATATCGCTTTTTCATCTAATAAAATATATATATTTTATAAAAAATATTAAGTATCAATAACTTTTTGACCGCTACATCAGTGTCGCCATGTAAGCGATGCTAGCGACCTCATTTAATTTCTACTCTTATATGTACTACTGTACCTAGTCTGTATTAATAGTTTTATCAAACTAATACTTAATCTGTGAGTTTTATACCCTCACTACTTTTTTGATAATGATGTAAGGATTGTTCCTTACATCTTAATAGTAATTTATTGAATGTGTCGCCATCAAAAACTCGTAAACTAATAAGTTTCATAAAATCTGCCATTAGTTAGTAGTCCGATACCTTACATGCTCTTTATTTTATCTATACCGCTACTTTTGCCACAGATTATACTAATATAACCTTGAATTGCGACGCCATCTGCTCCTATATTCGCTATAGTTTTTCCCGCAGTTTGGCGTCCACCGATTGATAAAAAAACTGTAGAATTTTTCTATGTATTTAGATCAATAGAACTATATATTTCAAATAAAATTGTCTAATAGTGATGCGTTAATAAGCATAATATGTTACATTTGTGATTGTTTATGATAATATACATCTATAGTGGTTATTGTAAACATCGGGAACGCAGGCCACACGTCTATGACTTCTTGTGAGTATTTTGTATTTTAGCCATTGCTCTTCGTTTTATAGTGTTGCTGTTGCATAAAGCGTAATCAATTGACGAAATATTATAATACATACTCAGATAAACAAATTCAATCTTCTCAAGTCAGTGCAGTATTTGATTCAGACATGTTTGAGGAGCAGTTTATGAAATGACATAGTCGACTTCACATTATACATATTGTCTTCCCTAAGAATCTATACAATAATTTGCCAATTTCCAACGAGTATTCTTTTATTTGTTTGGATTTGAACTGGATGATATTATTCTTTAACGTCAATATTTGTTGTTGTCGTGTTATTATGTTTGTAGACAAAAACAAGATTCGGTTTTGGTCGTACTTGCTCTACACCTTTACTTGTTGTCTAAATATAATTGATAATAACAAACTATCAACCACAATATTACCGTTTCAACCAATTATAATAAAATAGTACACTGGGAAAAAGTCAAATTTAAGAGGATATTATAAGTACTCATAACAGCATAAAACAATGGTTATGTGCTTATAATATTTGTTTTTAGATGACCTACTTATGAAAAATACTTATATTGTCACAGGTAGATTTTACAATCTTCTTAGCCAGTGAAGTTAACTGAAGTAAATTATTACTAGTGAAGTTTTAAAAATATAATTTAAGTTTGAATATACTTTGTATTATATACTTTATATTACTACATCCTACCAATATTAACCTATGGGTGCCAAACTTGGGCCCTAACCCAAAAACAGCAACAAAAGATTGTAACGTGCCAGAGAAGTATGGAAAGGAGCATGCTTGGATATTCAAGAAGAGATAGGAAGAGAGCAGTAGAAACAACAAAGCTGGATGATGCTATCATCAAGAGTAAAAAACTAAAATGGAGCAGGGGGCCTACTCAAGATGCCATCGCTAAATATCGCTTACAAAGTTCAATAACAAAATGTATTCAAACTTTGTAAGCGATTGCATCTTGAGTAGGCCCCCTAGGCAGGCCACATACTAAGAGACAAAGCAGAGAGGTGGACAGGGTTAACAACTGTGTGGATACCTAGAAACAGTATAAAAAGAAAAAGAGGTAGACCATGAAAAGATGGACATACGACTTTAGGAGAGTGGCTGGACACCTCTGGCAAAGACTAACCCAGGAAAGGAAGGAGTGGAAGGAGCTAGGGGAGACATATGTGTCATCAGGATGCGCTAATACTAAAAAGCCAGTTAAATAAATATTGTAATAATGTTAAATTTAATGTACTTAGCTAATAGGTTAAGAAATAAATATATTTTATATACTTGATAATATACTTTATATACTTGAGTATACTTTTGGATAAGCGTGAAATAGGAAACTGAGGCTCCTAAAATATATGTTAACTCTTTTGTAAAATTTTCTTAACACCGCGAGAAAAATTTATTTGTGAGAAGAGGCAAGAGGGGCAAAGAATGCATATTTTGACACTCATAGGGATCTAAATTCATAAATAACTCCCAATGACTTAGAACTATGAAATTTGGTCAGTACTTTAATGTATTGCCCCGTATATTGCATTTTTGATTTTAGTTATATTATTCATTCTGGTAGTGTAAATTTTAAATTTGGTTGGTATTGTAAATTCAAGTCGTGCAGACTCAAATTTTTTAAATGTGTGTTTCTAGTTCTTATACAAAATAGTTTTAGCTTTTATGAATATTTTTTTTCCATAAAGTATGTTTATTTGAAATTCACTCACCTCATTTAAAATTTGTGTAAATCAAGTTGGATGTAATATGTTTGTAAGAAGCAGGTGTAGTTTTTGGTGTTTAAATTTTAGGTGTAGATTTAGGTTGTAAATTTGATTATTTATTTCAGTTCATAGTTCCAACAGAACAATAATAGACAACCCAGCTAGTTGGTAATATAAAATTAACAAAATAATTTAGTAGGAAGTAGAATAATAGCTATGCCAATCACCTTGATTTAAAATTACTAATTTAAATATTAAATGCTGAATTATATTCTTCAATGCAATTATTAGTACCTGGTATTTCTATCTTAGTATGAATAAATTTTTAAATGTAATATTGTTTGAAATATTAAATGTGATACTAATCTCAATACTTGCTTATTTTTGCATTGTTCGTATTACATATTATATTGCTTTACTGTATGAAATGAATTTGATAAATGTAATGATAATTCATAATTGATATTGTAAGCATTGAATCATTGTCATCAATTATTTACAACTAGTGAGGTGCATAAGGCTGCTTTTCTTGACAGTAATGTGGAGCAGGATGCATTGTGAGAAATGGGTCTTTTAGAATTTCATTCAATTCAGCAATGCATCCTTGCTTATTATAAAAGCAAGCTGTGAAGCAACATTTGGCTGTAATCCATCAATTTTGACTACTGTTGGTTGTCATCTTTATTGAGATGTAATATTGTGATACAGATTGGCAGCATGGCGGAAATAGTGTACCCGCAAGGCTGCCGACCAATTACCGATGACCTAGGACCAGACGAACTTGTTAGAAGATTAAAGGTAAGAATCAATCATAAATTTGCAAACCAAACTTACAAGTTACAGGCTTAAATACAACAAAATTAATTTATATGTGAAGCAAAAACTTGTATGTACTTAACATGTAATTAAATAAAATTGGTCTAAGTCATCCATTCTGTTGCAGTAATCTTAGATTATTCATAATAATAATAATATCTATGAAAGCTTCACACCATGTCAATCTGGCCCTGTGCTATGTATGCGAAGAAATTGTGTTACTGGTACCAGATAACGGAAATACATTTAATACTCTTATACTATACACATATTTAAGATTTTTATTACATTATACACAAATTTAATACATATCCATGACCCAGGAACATTGAAAACTTTTTGTTCCCTTGGCGGAAACTTCATACAATTGTATTGTGATAGGTTGATAATATTTATCACAAGATTAAAAGATTTAAATTTTTTCTATCTAAGAGGGCCTAAAGTTAAAAATTATAGCAATAAGTCTGGGTTAAAAATTCACAACTGGGCGACCTCCAGTAAAAAAAATAAATAAACCAACTATGACTACATTCATGATGGCACTTCTACATATACAATTATCTACACTAATGTACACTAATATTATAAAGAGGAAAGATTTGTATTTTTGTATGTAACGACTTAACTCAAAAAGTACTGGACCGATTTTAATAATTCTTTTTTCATTAGAAAGCTACATTACCATTTACCACTGAGTAACATAGGCTATATAAAAATCAATTGCTGTTCGTTAGTCTCGCTAAAACTCGAGGTCAGCTGAACCGATACGGCTATTTTTAGTCTTGAAATATTCGTGGAAGTCCAGGGAAGGTTTAAACGGTTTGTATGCTCAACGAAGTGGGCACGGGCCACACGGGTCAGCTAGTCTATACTCTATACCTATATATATAAAAATGAGTGTCTGTTCGTTATTCTCGCTAAAACTCGAGAACGGCTGAACCGAATCGGCTATTTGTGATCTGGATCTTGTTATATATAAAAATGAATTGCTGTTCGTTAGTCTCGCTAAAACTCTCGAGAACGGCTGTACCGATTCGGCTATTTTTAGTCTTGAAATATTCGTGGATGTCCTGTGAAGGTTTAAACGGTTTGTATGTCCATAAAGTGGGCACAGGTCAGCTAGTAAATTATGTATATTTGAATGGTTTTTAAATAAACTATGTTTAGCTTAACATTTTTGCAATATATGAACTTACATTATGTAAGTAGGTACCTAGTTCAAATTATTAAATAAACATTTTGTACTATTATGAAGAACGATTGTAGCAAGTAATAAGTGTAGAGTATACAAAAAAATATTTACGATAAGATTTCCTAATTATTATTAAGGTATCATGTGTGTCTGTCACTAAAAAAGTAGGTACCTTATTAGGTGCCTACTTTTTAAATTATAGAACTATTATTCTAGCATACAGCTAAGATTGTAAAGAAATTGTAAAGAATAATGAATATAGATTCACCATATTAATACAGAATACAACATTATGTTTGCTTGCATTGTTGCACTTGCCATTTCATTTTTTACTATAAAAATAATTCATAAATAAGTGTATTCATAATTCCGTCGAAGGTTACGACAAGAAACGACAGTCGAAAAAATAGACGTGCTTATTGCTTAACCCTAGACACCTAACCTTCCAATATATACGCTTTAACCTAACCATTCGTCGATTCGACGAACAATTTTTGGCAGCTTATAATTTTATCTATTTATGTATTTATTTGTTCGATAGTTTTCGTGGTTTATTAAGTAAAATATACATTATTTTTAGTGAAATAAAACCAAATGTAGTAGTTTAGTAAGAAAATATTTATTTTTTTACGAAAATTTGTAAGATACTAAATTTTTGAGTAACATTGAAGACACTTGAATCTAAACATAAAATTTAGAAAAGAAAAACCAAAAGTAGTCTTCTTTTATTTGGTAAATATAAATTATAATCGTCTTATTACTTTGCAAAACACAAAAAAATAGTTATTTTGATGCACATTGTACATGAAAATCTAATTTATGGTCACCACAAATTTCTGTACTACATTTTAAGCAATAACATTTTGTATGAGCACAGGCCACAGTTTTTTCCTTGTCTATACGCACTCTCGACTGGCTGAACATCATGTTAGATGATTGACCTTGACCTTCCTTGGTTTACGCCCCTATACATTTTTATCTTTTCCTGCACGTCGCGTTCCGAGACGGCATAGTACGAGTTTCCAGACGGATATTGAGTCAGGGTTCTACCAGTTGCATATGCAACTTATTTAGCTTCAGCGAGTGATTACTTTTTGTCCTATTACACTAGTTTTGTGGCAGAAAATTATTACTGCTACTCTACTCGAAGTGCCGCCTTTGCTTGTTTTCCAAACATGATGGGCCTGATTTTTAATATTTCTTGGGAATAAGGTCCAAAATACTTGAATTATTACCAAAGACTTCTTCATAATATGGTATCGGGGGTATTTCTGACTCCAGTACATTGTCGTGCAGGTCAAGCAAACAAATGTCCTCATTCAGATTCCCAGTCGGAGACCTCATCTTGAGCCGGAGACCTCATCTTGAGCGTCTCTTTCTTCACCGTCTACATACAATTAAAAATTCTGTTTCGCGGTTCGATGACTCTTCTAATTCACTGGCATCTTACTCATTCATTAAAAATTTCATTTGTAAGCAATCCTATAAAAGCTATGATAAAAACAGCTAAAAAGAGCAATCATTATTATCAAAATGATTATACACAAACCCTAACCATTCGTCGAAACGACGACTATTTTCGTAATATTTCAAAATGGGAAGTACTTATCTGCCGGTCGTGGTCGCTATTCAAAAGAGCTCGGCATACACTGAATTGACATGTGAAGACTCGCTGATCGGTATGCGCGTCGAAAAGAAATAGCGATATTACTGCGGCATGTTCGTCGAATCGACGAAGGTTAGGTGTCTAGGGTTAATGAGCGTTGAGCAGTTATCAGCATTACATAATACATAATATTATAATATTGTCACGCCGTGGTTCAGTGGTGAGAGCTTTGGTTCGATTCCCGCTTTGGAATAATTAAAAATGTTGTTTTCGAGTTTGATGAGGGAAATGAAGGCTAATCATCCGATCGTCTGGCTAGGAGATTTTAACATAAACACCCGGCGCTTGGTCGGTCCTGCGTACCTATGTTCTCTCGCCAGTTGTGTTGGTTATCTGTCCCACTGGGTTATTATAGTAAAGGAAAAGAGTGTCCTTGTGAATTGCGCACGTACTTGGGCAGTATAAATTTTCGCCCGCGTAGCTGGCCTGATTTCAATGAAACCGGACACCATCACCGAAATCGATGTAGGAGGCAGTATTAGTGTTTAAAATTATAATATTAAATTTACGACGATGTTTTAGACTTGTAGATAATATTGTTACCCAATAGATACCTGTTGTTAACTTGTTATCAAGTGCAATATTATCAAGCCAAAGCAGGATATTCACTTCCTTTCACCATCACGTTTGTTAATTCGATAAACCTGTGCCGCAGATGCAATCCCCGTCGATATGATATATAATATTTTCAATATCCAGCAGCACCATTGTTAGTCCCAATTTTTCCAATGCTGTTAATCGTTTGTTAACCTTATTTTTTTCATTAATACGAATAACGAGAGAGATAACTTGATATCTAATCAACAATAATTGTCTTTAACAGGCGATTATCTTTAACTTTCTCACCAAAGGCTGTTAATCAATTTTCTCAATACACAGGGGTCGCGTAGACCCCCTGTTTCTGTATAGAAAAACGGAGTTGTGTTTCCTCTTTAATATCTTTAACAAGCGTTGGTGAAATTGAAACTAAGTCCTAACTTCATCCAGCCAATTTCACTAACGCTTTTTTTTTATCCTTTGTCTAATCAATACATAGTATAAAACAAAGTCGCTTTCGTTGTTTGTCTGTCCGTATGTATGCTTAGATCTTTAAAACTACGCAGCGGATTTTGATGCGGTTTTTTTAATAGATAGAGTGATTCTTAAGGAAGGTTTGTATGTAATAAATGCATAATATAGTAGAGAAACACTGATAAATTTAAAGGTTTCTAATGTGATGTCGTAAATAAGCACGTTTTTTGCGCTTATATTGCAAACGCTGGCTGAACCCTACGAGATAGACCAAAATAATGTACTACAGTATTGTTTACCTTAAAAAGTTCAACAAAAAAGTCCGCGATGGTATATGTCTATCTCTTAGGGATAACCCACCATAACCATTTTTATCCTTTACTAAAAAATGGTTATTTACGAAGTGATTTTAAACAACACAGCATTAATCCTTATCCAATTAAGGCCGTGTTTCACCAAGCAATGTTAAAGTTAACGCCATGTTAAAATACCATGCCATCTCATTCATTGACAGGAAATACGAGAGGGATAACATGATATTTAACATGGCGTTAACTTTGACATTGCTTGGTGAAACACGCCATAAGTACCTTAAATAAATTGTAACTGGCGTTAGTGAAACTTAACTTAACCCATTCAGCGCAATATTTTTTTACTCACACGCGGAGACCGCCCTTGGGCGTTCTGATTTTAAAGTGCAATAACTTAATAAATAACGTCAGGAAGTAATGAGATGATGTGGAATGATTTGTTTCATTAAAATTTATTGGCAACTCAAACGGCCTGTTGATATTTGAAGTTCTGAATGTTTTTTAACCATCAATTCAATTCTAACCTGTCATGCCGAGCCCGCCATTGGGCGGGCAACATTTGATTTTAGAAATCACAAACCTTTTTAAAGTTTTAGTACGACTAACTACTATTAGGCATATAACTGTGGCACCGTGCACCGCCTCAAATAAACAACAATACAGGTATGTTATTAATTTTTATTACCTAGTTTATTGGTTTGTGGCCTAAAATTTCCCACACGGCAGTTCCAAGCAAAAAACTAGTATAATCATATTCCAAAGTTATAGTGACTACTCTTTTTACACCCGTTATGATATTAGTGTTGTGATACAAATTGTTTATAATTAGTGATATTTTAATTATTATATTAATTTGCTAATAAATGTAAGTGAATTATTAAAAATTTGTTTTATTTTACTTTAACATTTATTCATACTACAAAAGAGTGCAAAAAGTTAGATGACATAACTAATTTCAGTATTCTTTACCTTTTATTATTTAGAAGAATTTCGATGTCATTTAGAAAGTGTACAGACCCATGTTTTCGAGAATACCACAAATATTGCAAATATTAAATTTCATAGTTTATTTGTAATGTCTATTGTCTCGCACCTCCTCCACAAAAGTAATATTGCCTACTTTAAGGTCTTGATTTTCCTATGATTATAATATTTGATAGTGTGACGTGGTTTTTAATTATAAACATAATATTAATTATTTATTGTGACATTATGGTTTTTCTGCACTACTGTTAATTTAAGCTGTCAATGAATACAAACGAAAATCAATTGGAAACTGACGAAAAAACGAAAGTTTGCAAAAAATTACACCACGGAAACGGGTAATGCATAGGTACCTATACAAAAAGGTTGATAACACCTTTTTTTTTTAAACCTACAAATGTTCCAGTTTTAAATACATTTCGGGTTTCTTTATATAAAAATTTGCTAGATTACTCAGGTTTATGTAATTTTGTTTCGTATTAAATAATAAACTGAACATGTAGACTGAATAGTGTCCATCACGATTGCTCCGCCACGGTGGAAATATGATGAGAAAGTTCGCCCAAAATTTAGGCGAAATTTGACAAAATCGAAGGGTCCAAACCAAAAATTTGTCGAAGTAGAAACAAAGAAGTTATAAGGGTTTTAAGTTGGCCGCGCCAACGTAACGTCCACGATGGCGCGGCCATGGAAATCTCAGGAACTACGTGGGTTAGAGATCTAATTCTTTTTCTAGTATGAAGATTGAATTTGGCGAAAATTGTCGAAAAAGAAATTATAAACTAGAAATCGATATTTTAAGAGATATTTACCTCAGAAGCCGTGGCGGCGCAGACGTGCACTTCGTGTTTCTTTAATGTTGATTATTTCTTTATATCATAAGACTTAGTACAAAAAACTGATACAGGAAGTAATGGCTTAATTTGTCGAAACTAATGAAAGCAATAAATACAACGAAATGTTATTTAAACAGACAAATCGGACCGAAACAAAAAATTACATGGCCGCGCCAACGTAACGCTTCTTTGTACGCTGATATCTCATTATCTGTAATTGCTAGGATTTCAGTTTTTATATCCATTTATTCGGCACATTAACCTGATTAGAATGGCATATCGTTTTACCCTCAGAATAGTTTTTAACGCGTGTAATCTCCAAAAAAGTGCTCTCTCATACAATGTTTGAGTAGGGTAACCATAATTTCGATTTTATTTGAGAATACTTTTTACTCTACTAGACGAAAATGTGTCTATTTCCTAAATAATGCCAACAAATGGAATTATTACTATTAAATATTTCACACTTAAACGTAAGTATGTAGTTAGTACCTATGACCATAAGCGGTCAGTTGTAGATATGATAATAATATTATGTTAGGTAAGTATACTGTACCTAGGCAGGCTACTTAATATTATGGGTTTCTTGCCCTTGAAATTAAGTACATACTTATCTACGACAAGTATCCTCATTCTCTCAGCAAAGCAAGCCGGCGTAACGCCGGTTTTCATAGAGACCCATGGCCGTGGTTAAGACCCGCTATTAGAATTAATATTATTGCAACGACAGACGAATAATATGCTTTTTCAAGAAGGCACTTTTTTACCGTATTTCGGTATGAAGTGACGCTTAGATTTTATTAGCGAGTCCGACCTTGACTACTGTACTTATACATTTTTAGTCATCTGCCTAATATTTACTTTCTTGTTTGAGCCTTTTTAGACCTAGATTTTATTTCATTTATTTCTGTATCCATGATGTTTATAAAAGTACTAGCTGTGACCGCGACTTCGTACGCGTGTAAAAGTGATTTAGGGCACTTTAGTATTTTTAAATATATTTTTAGTTTATGAACACTGTCGTTTGGGTATTATGCTTCTTTATACATGGTCACACGGAGGCCCATGAAGTAATAATAATAGTTTCAACGATTTTAATTTTGCTATATCCTAAAGTATTCATTATGCTTAAACAGAATAACGTATTTTAAATGATAAGGATTAATACCGTGATGGTAGATGACATTCATCTAATTCAAATCGCCATTTCATTGAGTGACTATCGTTTTTATCGAATGGCATATTTATATATATACAGTGTGTAAAAAGAGCAGTCACTATAACTTTGAGATACGATTATACTACCTTTCCTCATTTCGGAAATGTATTTTTTTTGTCAGAAACTAAAAAAAAATGTTTTTTTTCTTTTTACCATTTCTTATTTTTTTGTCGCAAAAATAATAATAAAGCCAAAAAAAATATATTTTTTAATTTTTGTAAAAAAAATATGAAAAAAAAAATACATTTCTAGAATGAGAAAAGATAGTATAATCATATCCCAAAGTTATAGTGACTGCTCTTTTTACACCCGTTATAGCTTCTCAAAACCGCTAAATTGTCCGTTTCTTTAAGTTTATCGCGAAAGGCTTTCTTTTAATAATACCAAAAGTTGATTTTATACAATAAATGATAATTTATTTCAGTTTGTGAAGCAAGTTAAAAATACAGTTTTTATATTATTGACACTGTGGAAACACTTGTCTTTTTAATAAAATCATGTTAGTTACTTATTTAATGTTCTAATCTACTTTAGTGCCACGTTCTATAGCTTCGCGTCACTGTGTAAGCGATCCCCCCACGCGCCCCGCCCGAACCGTTCGTCCGCAGTCGCGCGCGAAATTCATCGACTTGCTTCAAAGTTATCGTCACTGCTCGGCTCCTATGTATCGTAGCGTTATGTTATATATCCTATAACCTGCCTAGGAATATGGTCTACAATCGTAATAAGTTTGGTTAAAATCCCTTCCGTGGTTTTTGATCCATGCGTGCACATACAGACAGAAATAGAGACAAAAAATATAGATGAGTGTATAAAAGAATTATAACCCGTCTTCGCGAAAACGGATCAAGGGCAAGAAACGCATAATATTAAGTAGCCTGCCTAGGTACAGTATACTTACCTAACATAATATTATTATCCTATCTACAACTGATCGCTTACGGGCATAGGTACTACATACTTACGTTTAAGTGTGAAATAATGTTTAATAATAATTGTTCCGTTTGTTGGCATTATTAAGGAAATAGATAGATTTTCGTCTAGTAGAGTAAAAGGTATTCTCAAATAAAATCGAAATTATGGTTACCCTACTCAAACATTGTACGAGAGAGCACATTTTTGGAGATTACACGCGTTGAAAACCATTCTGAGGGTAAAACGATATGCCATTCTAATCAGGTTAATGTGTCGAATGAATGGATATAAAAACCGAAATCTTAGCAATTACAGATAATGAGATATCAGCGTACAAAGAAGCGTTACGTTGGCGCGGCCATGTAATTTTTTGTTTCGGTCCGATTTGTCTGTTTAAATAACATTTCGTTGTATTTATTGCTTTCATTAGTTTCGACAAATTAAGCCCTTACTTCCTGTATCAGTTTTTTGTACTAAGTCTTATGATATAAAGAAATAATCAACATTAAAGAAACACGAAGTGCACGTCTGCGCCGCCACGGCTTCTGAGGTAAATATCTCTTAAAATATCGATTTCTAGTTTATAATTTCTTTTTCGACAATTTTCGCCAAATTCAATCTTCATACTAGAAAAAGAATTAGATCTCTTACCCACGTAGTTCCTGAGATTTCCATGGCCGCGCCATCGTGGACGTTACGTTGGCGCGGCCAACTTAAAACCCTTATAACTTCTTTGTTTCTACTTCGACAAATTTTTGGTTTGGACCTATCGATTTTGTCAAATTTCGCCTAAATTTTGGGCGAACATTTTCATCATATTTCTACCGTGGCGGAGCAGTTGTAACGCACACGACTGAATATATCAAACGATTCAGGTTGAAATCTCCGGCTTCATGCCGAAAACGCCAATGGGCGGGCAAGAAAACATAATCGACATGCCGGGCCCGCCAATGGGCGGGCTGCATAGTACAGTATGGCGGCACCTGGGTCATAGCGTTACTTTTCAGAAAGGCAGTGAATGGGTTAAGCTGCTCCCTGGGAGAAAATAATATTATGTAGCATAATAATATTAATAATATCATGTTTGCGTAGGTACCATTACATTTTTATTGCATTTAAAAATGTAATAGCACTATTAAGTAAACTAGTAACGTAAAGTATAAAATACTTTATAATAATATTAACAGATAACTTTTTAGGTCGCAGATAAAATAAATCTATTGTGATGTTTCCATTTTCTTGTATGTATGTTACATATCAGTTGCAAAATCAGATTTTCCTTTAGAGCAAAGCTGTGTTGCGTTGTATGAGGTTCTTTAAAAGGTAAGGGGTACTTAGGTAAACCCTACAGCAAATTATAACATACAATGTACGTCCTTGAATTAATACAAACTTCTATAATAAATGAGTCAATATAAATATGACTATTTAGTCGTATTATGTGCCAACTGCTAACTAATACGTAATGACAAAATATGTATATAATAACCAAGATACCTATACTTTGTTTTGAATTCATGCATCTTTTATTGTGCGAGTTGCATCAATGCTCCAAGCGAAACATAATACGTAGCGCTGTTGTTGCATATTTAATATTTTATTTGTGAATGTGGGGTCTTGTTTTGTTGAAATTGCAGGATTGCCGATAAAATACTGCAGCAAAGATGGATACTTATGTGTATTATATGAGTGAATCCTTACCTATACGTATATTTTAATAATACGTAGGTAAAAAGGTATAAAAAAATTAACATATAAAAATTGACCCATTAAAAACATTACACTACACAAGAAACTTATAAATTACAATGACAGGACCGAAAAAATTACACAATATACAGACAGAAAAACAAAAAATATATATAAAAAAAAATAACTTAAAGATAGGCGCAATGTATGGATCGGATGGTAGGTAGTGTAATGCCATACACATTGCTTGTAGAAAACGGTTACATTAAACATTTTTAATACAACAAACAAGCTTTGTACGTTCAACTATCATTAATATCCAATAAATTGAACTAAGCTTTAATTACCACATCAATGCTATTTAGCCGACCTAATTTTAGGTCTTGTTAAATTCATTCAACGTTATGCTTCAGATACATCAGGTTGAAGTTGCAAAAGCAAATAGAAAATCATAAGCTTTTCATTTTGGTCTAAGTTATAATATGAATTTGAGTGTCATTATGAACATAAAAAGTTGGTTTGGAATAAGATAATAATTTGACTTTTTCCTTCAGGCCTTAGCGCACACCCTACAAGGGCTGGGCCAAGATGAGGGCATGTACCAGCAGTACATACCACTGGCGCTGCACCTGGCCGACGACTTCTTCCTCACGCACCCGTCACGTGACGTGCAGCTGCTCATCGCGTGCTGCATCGCCGACGTTCTGCGAGTATACGCCCCGGAGGCGCCATACAAGGACCAGGAGCAGGTATGTGACTGTTGAGTTAAGGCAGATTTATACAAGGGGCCTTACCTACTCTCCAAACCGATTCGATTTTTATTTAGATTTGATCGTGCCGCGTAGTCCTGAATAAATTGTCGTTTGTTTATTTTGATTCTCAGGCGATTGATAATGGTCGGGAGTACAAAAAGTTACGATCTAACGATTTTCTTTGTCCTGGTTAGTTTCAAAGTAATCCACCAAACAAATTACCAAAAACCGTTGAAATCGAACTGATTTGATTCTCTATTGTGTCGGGAGTAAGCTTCCTTGTCAGTACACAAGTCTGTGGCAGCGCCATGCCATGCCGATTGACGTGTACGAATATACAAGTCAGCGCTGACTTCACGCCGCTGTAGGTACTGACTTCAGATCAATTTATATTGGGGTTTTTGTCAGTACTGCCATGTTCCGAATTTGGAGTCAGTCACTGACCGTGCCTAAATCTGCTTTTATGCTCAACTCACATTGGCGCATCAAGTTCATTATAAGTTTTCCACCTATAGTTTAATTTTCATCGGTATTGTTTAAGTATTAAGATTCACAATTGTACCATCGAAATATGGTTACGAATGTAGACGCGCCTGATATACCTACGTAAATACGCCGACGCTCGTAATCATATTCCGATAGTACAAATTTGTACGTCGAAAAACGAAATATGAGATGAATAACTTTATTATGCTGAAGGTGGAAACTTCACGCTTCAACTCTGTGCGCCAATTTGAGTTGAGCCTTAAGATCAAAGGTATAAAGTACAGATAGGATTTATCCTGTAGCTTCATACCTTTAGGTAATGTAATTTATGATGTAATATGAGATGAGAATCGGAGGTTAATGTGAACTGCATGCTAAGCGACACACCGAAAGACAGTAGACCAAACAACTACCTGTTGGTAACGTTATCGAATGTCGACTGTATTTAGCATGCAGTTCACATTAACCTCCGATTCTCATCTCGAAACTAGTAGGTAGTGTAATGCCACAATAATAAAATTATGTTTAGGCCGTTTCACCAAGAAATATAAAAGTTAACGCCATGTTAAAATAACATGCCATCTCATAATACCATGCCATCTCATTCATTGACAGGAAATACAGAGAGATAACATGATATTTAACATGGCGTTAACATTAACATTGCTTGGTGAAACTCGCCCTTAAGAGGAAACACCACGAATTTTTTTCCATACAAAAATATGGGTCTAGGGAATTTCTATTTCCTCCCTGGATAACACCTCTAGAATAACAATTTTTTTCCTGAATATTTATGGATATTGTTTGTACGTCCCTATTTTTTCCTTTTTTTAATAAATTAATTATTTAATTAAAGAGATATGGACGTTTAAAAACCTAAAAAAAATGGCCAGACTCTCCGCTATGTTTAAATATCTAGGAAACAGATTTGACTACAATAAACAACAAAATCAAAAAATAGGAACCTAGCTGAATTCTTTTTTTTAGAAAATACAGATTTTTTTTTTAAATCGGTTTAGTTTTAAAGAAGGAAACAGGAATCCCCTAAACGTCGATTTCTGGTACTTTTAATAGGTAATTTCAGTCCAAGTTGCAGTTGTCTCTATCGCGCTAGTGCTGGCTAGCTAAGGCACTGCGAGACAGCAATAGATTTTATAAATACCTATTTTGTATTTCTCTCAACCGTGGTATTTCCTCTTAACAATGTTAAAAAGGATCATCAGACACCATTGATAATATTATGTTAATTATTACCAACGATTACATAACGAAATATATTATATCTAAATCAATAACTAACTGCAGTAGTAAATGCACATAACATAGAGTTCTCAGCAATAACGCTAGTAATAATTTTCCAAGCGCGGCGTGCAAATTGAAGATAGGTCACAACTCATAGCCGAACAAAATCGATACCACTTGTGCTCTATTCTTATAATATTTATTGTAAATGAAGTAAGATCGGTATTGCAATCTAACTTCATAGACGGCTATCTTATTTCAATATTATGCTCCTTGCTTACCTATTTCCAAGTGGTAGATATTGTACTAAACTTGCATAGATAATAGACAACCCCTCGCACTAAATTCTCTCGCACTATTTCTTCTCTACTCTCTCGCGCATGTTGGTAACTTGTGCTACTTGAAGTAGAAGGTAGATACTAGCCCCTCACGACCACGCACGGTTCCTGTGAAGAATACGAATCGTCTAGATAATGTTAAAAAATCCGTAATAATAGTTTCGTTTGCATCGAAATGAGTTTCTTACGTAAGTGCTCGTAGGGTATCGCCTGGCTTAATTCAATTACACGTAGGCAATTCAAGGGCTCGCTGATAAGAGAGTGCTTGTAAATACATCGCTATTAATACTCTACTCACAACTGTATTAATATCCTGTGTCCACATGACTCACACAATTGTATTGCTCCATGTACTGGAATAATAGATAAGGTGGCCCAATTTTCCACAACTATTAAATTCATAACTCCTCAAATATTTTTATTCAGAATAAATTTTACAAAAAATGTTTTTTGAACGTCGTTCCTATATGTATCTAATGAACTAGAATTTTATATACAGAGTACTCGTCTATACAAATTAAACAAGCCGAAGATAATGGGATTGGGAATAGTTAATTTGCGCTTCAGCTCCAGCATCAGACATACAAAGTACAAAAACATGCGAAATTCAACTCAATCAAATCAAATCAAATATTTTTATTCAGAGTAAATTTTACAAAAAAATGTTTTCTGAACGTCGTTTTTTATGATGCCTACCACCGGTTCGGGAACTAGCCCAGCAAGAAGAACCTGCGCGCGGCGTAAGAAACTCCCATTCGGGCCATCTTTTACCAAAAAAAGATGGAAAATTTCTCTTTTTTTGGAACAGGGAAATGTGGGTAGATTTTAACTGGAAGATATCGCAGCGCAGCGTCAGATAAACAATGTCCTCAAAAACGCTGCGGCCCATTTCCGGATATATATTTCCTCTGTCGCCTTTTACGTCACCCATGAGAAAGATGGGGAGGTGCAACTTATTCCGGCATCCCACGTGTGCGTTCCGTTGCAGGTAAAGACGATATTCCTGTTCCTGATCAACCAGCTTCAGGGTCTGCGCGACCCCAAGGACCCGGCGTTCAAGCGCTACTTCTACCTGCTGGAGAACCTCGCCTACGTCAAGTCCTTCAACATGTGCTTCGAGCTCGAGGACTGCCAGGAGATATTCTGCGCGCTGTTCTCACTCATGTTCAAGATCGTCAAGTAAGTTATACTTAGATATCTACCATTCATCAATATTATCTTCATGCTATCTGAAGTTACAACAAAATTACAAATGTTTCCTCTTTATAAAAATTTAAATGCTATAATAAATTATAGAGAAGAGATTTGTATTTTTATGTTTGTTACGAATTTTTTATTGAACCAAAGAATACAAGTGTCCTTTACAAACAAGGCAAAGTTGCGGACAAAATTGGGTGGTCTCTAGTTTCTATTTACCTTTGGCCATACTATCTCATTAAAAATTCCGCTCTCAAAGGTTCAGTTGCGCTATTGTTTAACCCGCGAAAACCAGAGCTACAGTTCTATTCTCTAAGAATGATTTCGTATCTCGACTACTGAATCCGCGGTGAGTGTCAAAATTTCTAAATTGGACTCTCACCGCGGATTCAGCTGTCAAGATACGCAAAACATTCTTAGAGAATAGCACTGCTGCCCCTCAATATGAATGAGATATATAAGCTAACTCTGGGATTATTACTAAACTCAGCCTGGCGCACATGGGCTTTAAAAACTAACATATATTGTGTTGTATAGGTCCATATTAATACACTGCTCTCCTACAGTAATATATCAAAAATTCACTTTCCATTTATAGCACAGAGCACTCGTCCAAAGTGAAATCGTTCATGTTGGACGTGCTGTGTCCACTTATCACGGAGTCAGATGTGGTCTCCAACGAGCTGATGAATGTCATTCTGGCCAATCTGATCGAGCCTAACAAGAGGGAACACAAACATGCTTACGCCCTGGCCAAAGAACTCATTGTTAAGACCAGCGAAACTCTGGAACCGTATATACAAGCTGTGAGTATTATTATATTAGATTTTATGGTTTATTGAAATTTGAAAAGCTCAAGACTTCGGCATTAGTTTGTTTGAGAGCACATGTATCTATTCCAAAATTGCAATATTTGAATTACACAGATGAAATATTTATGATAGCATATCATAAAATAAATCTCAAGAACTCATTTAATGTAACATGTAACTGTAATAATTGATATATACGATTGTCTAATTAAATAACTATGTAGCGGTTTGTAGACTTAGATCCAATAAGATCGTCGATTAGATTATCGGGACCATAACAGTTGTGTGCTGTGTAGTGTTTAACCGATTCTTGGTCAAGGCCTGACCTATTTCGGGTACATAATAATCTGACAGATAAACAGTGCAAATCTTGCAACTGGCAATTATAAGTCAAATATTTCAGAACTTAGTACTAAATGAAATAAATCTTAACAAGTTATGAAACCAGACTGTTTAAAATATTTCCGTATTACCTAGTTTTATGTAATGTTACAATATACAGGGTGACCTAAAATTCGATACATTCCTTTGAAAGACAGAAAGTAGACCTCATGTACAGTAATATTTTTCATGACATCCCCTATCCGAAAGATGATATTTACAAAGTTATTGAAATTTCAATTTTTTTTTCTTTTTTTTCGACTTTTTGACTTTGACATGACATATTTTTAAAAATGTTTGTCTATTTAGTGATCTTTTTATGTATTTTAACCGTCAATGAGTCAAATAATATTTTTAAGGAATAAATATGGACAAACTAAGCGAGAATTTTTCAATATGAGACATGAAACTGAATTTTCTCTTAAGAAAAATGCACATATTTCTTAAAAACAGGTAATTTTCTTTAAAAAAATGTATGATACAATGCGTACAAATATTCTAAATAACTTCCTTATCTCATTAGCTTTCCAAAAAGGTGCAAATGTCTACATAAAAATATGACGTTGTAGTAAACATAGAAGTAAAATGAAATAATGTCTAAATCTATTTATTTGCGATAAGGTTAAAATAAAAGGAAAAACTGGAATTTAATTACGTTTATTGTGTTTAAAAAACATCAATGGTTAATTAAATTTAATAATAAATATTTTATTTTAGGTCTTGTTTAAAATGTGAGCCTCTGTTTCTGATACAGGCCCGTAGTCTTCTCCGTACCTCTGTTTTGATTATTCTGGTAGTAAGACTAATTTTGATTTCTTCTGCTGCATTTGTTATGCGGCTTCTGAGCTCCTCTACATTAGTTATGAGTGAAGTATACACCAAAGCCTTCATATGACCCCAAAGATAAAAATCACACGGGGTCAAATCGGGACACCGTGCTGGCCAAGGAATTGGCCCGCCTCGACCTATCCAGCGATGTGGGTAAGTTTGGTCCAGCCACTGGCGTACGCCGAGGCGGAAGTGGGCCGGGCAACCATCATGCTGGAAAATCATATTACGACGAGTTTCTATTGGCACATCTTCCATTAAACCAGTAATCTCCTCTCTTAGGAAATGTTCATACATTTCACCATTTAAATTTTGAGGCAAAAAATGAGGTCCAACTAAATTATTATTAATTATACCCATCCAGACATTTAGACTGAATCTGGTTTGATGGGCCCTTTCTTTTTTCATCCTGGGGTTTTCTCCTTTTGGTGCCCAGTAATGTGTGTTGTGGAAATTGTTTATCCCGTCACGGTCAAATTTCGATTCATCCGTCCACAATATTCTTGAGAAGAAATTGCGATCCTCCATGTCTGCATTTATCATAAAACGGCAGAATTCCATTCTTCTAACCGGGTCTCCCTCTTCCAGCGCTTGGACAGGTGTGTAGTGAAATGGATGTAGACGCGCTGTGTGTACTGTAAACCACACCTTCCATTGACTCAATCCAAGTCTTCTAGCTGCTGCTCTTGTAGAAATAGAAGGATCATTTTGAAAAAGTGTTAAAATTTCTTCTTCTTCTTCTGGAGCATACAAACGAGGTCTGCCTGAATCGCCACGTCTTCTATCAACACGGCCGCTTTCCCGAATTCGTCGAAATGTTGTTGAAAACACTCTAACGTTTGGCACTCGTCGATTCGGAAAACGTTCAACGTATGTTCTTCGTGCAGCAGCAGCATTACTACTACAAAGTCCGTAACAAAACAAGATGTCAGCGTATTCATCGTACTCAAAAGCAGCCATCGCGAAACAAAAAAATCACAAGTAGAAGTAAGGGTGTAGTTTAAAGTAACAATACGTCCGTACACGGCAATAGTTGACTTAAAACTAATATAAGCTATTTAATTTGCTCTCTAAGCCAGTCGGTAACTCATTGACAAAGGGCCGCGACGTAAGTACCTGAAACATTCCAAAGTTTGAACAAAGGAAACAATTGAAAAAAAAGGTCGCCTCAGGTAGAGTAATTCTTGAGATAACGTTACCTGATGATTGTTTTGTCTTTGTTTATTACATGTTCATATTTTTATCTAGACATTTGCACCTTTTCGGAAAGCTAATGAGATAAGGAAGTTATTTAGAATATTTGTACGTATTGTATCATACATTTTTTTAAAGAAAATGACCTGTTTTTAAGAAATATGTGCATTTTTCTTAAGAGAAAATTCAGTTTCATGTCTCATATTGAAAAATTCTCGCTTAGTTTGTCCCTATTTATTCCTTAAAAATATTATTTGACTCATTGACGGTTAAAATGCATAAAAAAATCACTAAAAAGACAAACATTTTTAAAAATACGTCATGTCAAAGTCAAAAAGTCGAAAAAAAAGAAAAAAAAATTGAAATTTCAATAACTTTGTAAATATCAACTTTCGGATAGGGGATGTCATGAAAAATATTACTGTACATGAGGTCTACTTTCTGTCTTTCAAAGGAATGTATCGAATTTCAGGTCACCCTGTATAAAAATGAAATGTTTTGTTACAGTTTTTCAACCACGTTTTAATACTGGGAAAAGAGGAAAAAAATCTACTGATATTTTCTAAAGTTTACGAGCTTATTTACGAACTGAACCAGTGCAGTCCCAACGTGCTGCTCGCCGTGTTGCCGCAGCTCGAGTGCAAGCTCAAGTCTGCGCAGTTCCAGGAGAGACTGAGTGCGGTCGCGCTGCTCGCCAGAATGTTCTCCGAGCCCGGCTCCACGCTCGCCAAGCAGTACACGGCCTTGTGGCGCGCGTTCCTGGGTCGATTTAACGACATCTCGGTGCCCATCAGAATCAAATGTGTGCAGTACTGCATGCACTTTCTGGTACACCACCAGGATCTAAGGAAAGACATAACGGAGACGCTGAAGATGAGACAGCACGACGCGCACGAGCAGGTGCGCTACGAGGTCGTCATGGCCATCATCGCCACCGCCCAGAGAGATTTCCAGGCCGTGGCCGAGTCCGAGACGCTTCTGCATTTCGTCCGCGAGAGGACCCTAGACAAGAAATTTAAAATAAGAAAAGAGGCTATGTCCGGATTGGCACTAATCTACAAGAAGTTCCTGACAGAGGAGAGCGTTCCCCCGGCCACGGAGAAGGCGGTGCAGTGGATCAAGGACAAGATTCTGCACGGTTATTACATGACAGCTCTGGAGGATAGATTGCTCGTCGAGAGGCTTCTCAACACGTCGCTCGTGCCATACACGTTGCCGCCTCCGGTGCGGATGAAGAAATTGTACTATCTGATGGCTAACGTGGACGACAATGCGACCAAAGCGTTCATAGAGCTGCAAAAGCATCAGCTGGCGGTGCGACGGACCGTGGCGGAGTGGGTCGAGCTGCACTCGAAGCCGCCGACGCCGGCTGTACAGAAGGATCTAATCGCTAAAGTACTACACATCAGCTCCAAATTCTTGCCCGAGTCGGTCAAGGCTCAAGAGTTTTTGAACAAATTCTCAAATCACATGAAAAAGGCACCGGAACTACTACAGGGAATGGAAACTATATTGAATCCGAATGTTAGCTGTGAAGTTTGCGTCCGCACAACGGTCAGTCATTTATTGAGATATTTTGGTTCTAGTTTTATACTTGTATTTGCTTATTATTTTAAATATTAATCACATTATATTTTTTTTACTATTTAATTGTTTGAATCAAGAGTTGTTTCAATTTGTTTTAGTCAAGTGTGCTGAAGAAACTAGGACAGCCGGTAATGACGAATCTCTACTACAACACGGTGAAGATGCTTCTGGAGCGCGTCAGCTCGGTGATGGTGGACCACGAGTCGCTGCTCATACTCGTCGGATATGTAGAGGGCGCAGTCAAAGGCACGGACCCGTCAATAGCTGAGGAGTGTGGTAAGTTAATAACTATTATTTTATTACAAATGAGTTATACAATATAATAATATTAGCGAAGTGTCTGCATTTTTACTTTTTTTCAACCATGTGCTTAATGCGTGTTTTTTACACTGCTCACTGAGAGAAAGTGAACTAGAATATGTATGGCATCGAATTAATTACCATATCTTGCGTTGTGCGAGTGCTAGTTTTTGTCACGGCGAGCAGTGTCAAAAACTCGCATTCAGCACACAGACAATACAATGAAAAAATCAAAATACCAACCAACTTAGCATTCAAACATTTTTGTTTTACATTTAATATGATTGATAATAATTATCATTATCGTTAACCACTGATGTTCACTTGTGAATACTACTGTCAATATATTATATTATTTTTACAAAACACTTTATGTTTACAGGCATAGAACTAAACGTGGCCGTCGAGCGCGGTCTCAAGCTGTTGGTGATGCTGTCGTTCGTGTTCCCCTCGCACTTCCTGCATCTGGACGTGCTGGAGCGGCTGATCTCGCTGCTGGAGCTGGACGAGGAGACGGTCGCGCCTCACGTGCTCGCCACGCTCACCTTCCTCGGCAAATACAGACCACTGAGTGAGTAATGAACTACATCAATAAAGGGTCGATTCAAACTGAGTCGAAGCTCAGCGAATAGATTTTTTCTCCATGTATAACAGTCAAATTGCTATTTTTTTTTTAATTATGATCATGTTCGTTGTTCCTTCTGTGATCCAAAATAAGCGTTGGTCTTGCACAGACTCGCAAATTCTTAGGAAATTTTCAAAATTTCGGTTCAGTGCGCGTGCGTTATTGTGAATTTTACCCTAACAACTGTATACGTTATATATCTTATTACCATTTTACAGCCTTTACCACGTATTTAAATTACATATTTTATATTTAATAACTTTGTTTCAGGTGAAGCTTGTCCAACATTATTTCCGAAACTGATAACACTCTGCAAAGCTTACGCCGAAGTTGGTACACCGAAACAAGCTAAGAACGCTGTCAGGTAATATTGCATTCTGTTTTTACAGACGCATTTAAAAATAATATTTAGAGCGTAAGAAGAACAGTCTAACTTTGAGATATAATTAAGGTAGTATGCCTTTCCTCACTCTCGAAATGTGTCATATTTCAGATGTCTCTTCGTAAACGTACCGGAACAGAGGGCACAGATATTCACAGAAATACTGGACACGTTGAAAACGACGCTGAACCCCAGCTCGGAGCACTACAGGACGGCCATAGTCACGCTCGGTCACATCGCGCAGAACCTGCCCGACAACTTCCCCGTGCATATCAAGAATATCGTCTCAAGAAAGGTAAACTTTACAACAAATCAACATACGAAAAAATGTAGACTATAATGTACGATTAATAATGTAAACTGTATTTAAGTAGATAATTACAATATTAAATTAAACTATGCTATGCCTTATATGGTGTGAGACGAAGTATTTAGCTGTCTTAATAACATTGAAGCAAATTCTGGGGACGTGGATTAATAATCATTTTGTCCACATTTTAATTATTGTACTTATCAATTTTGACACTTGTTGAAACGGGAAGTATTACAGTTATTAATATATATACTAATGGCTTATTGGGAAGTTTTGTTACTTTCTCATTTACATCGAGGGACAGACAAAATCTATCTCTCACATAAGTGTATGAATATAAAGTTTGTAGAAAAGGCGCTAATGTTTCATTTAACTCTTCAGATAGTAAAAGAGCTGCTGGTACGCGAGGGCGGCGGCGGCGCCAGCGCGCCGGAGGGCGAGTGGTGCAGCGAGGAAGACCTGCCCGAAGAGACGCGCTGCAAGCTCGAGGGACTCAAGTGCATGGCTCGGTGGCTGTTAGGGCTCAAGAAAGACGAACTTTCCGCTCAGAAGACATTTAGGATGCTCAACGCATTTATAGTGCACAAGGGTGACTTGCTACAGGTGAATAACCACAATCTCAATATAATATTTAAATATAATAGTACCTATATCATACTAAAATTATAAATGTGAATGTCTGTTTGCGTGTTACGCTTTCACGCGAACATATCTTGGAGGTATTTGATAGTTTTTATTCCAAGCGGGCGAAGCCGCTGGCGAAAGCACCATATACAGCCCAAGTTAATTATTACGAATTGATATATCTTTCGATTAAATCGGATCAGTATTTTAGGTGCTATGGCGGAACATACAGAGACAGCCAAAATCATTGCCCTTCCTTTTGGCTTCGCCGTAGTCGGGTAAAAGGCTTATAAAAGCTTTGAATTTGTAATATGTTGTAATAGATCGCAATTTCGTTTGCGCAATATATTTATCATCCCGCGCGAAGCATAAAAATTAGCCAAGACTTAACTACCCGGGGTACCAATTTTGTTATAATCTGTTCAGCTATTTCAGCGTGAAAAACAGTCAAACATACACGTAAATTTTATGATGTATGTGACTTCTAATACCTTCAAGAATTTTATAACAATTAAACAATAATTAACATATCTAAACATCAAATGACAAACCTTCACAGTAAAAATATGCTATTTTGACACTGCTGGCTGTAGAATATAGTCTATAAATAATCTATGGATTCATGTAGCCAATTGCATTAAATTTGGCCACTTGGCATCACTGACTAATTTATGGTTGTTAAATTAATCTTAGACGTACTATACATGTGAATAATATGTTGTATTATTTGTTGTTCAGCAAAATCAGCTGTCTGCGGCGGAGATGGCGCACCTGCGGCTGGCAGCGGGCGCGGCCATGCTCAAGATCTGCGAGCAGAAGGGCGTCGGCGACCAGTTCACCGCCGAGCAGTTCTACAACCTGTCTCACCTTATGATCGTGAGTCATATCTGGTAGCCTCGAATACACTGAGTACGTATCTCCCGCCGGGCCTTCAAATGGCCTTGGGCGGAGTACCATGACCAGGGCCTCTATTCACGTTTGATGATTCCGAACGCCTTCCAATACGGATAATTAAGGAATATTTTGGCACGGATTTGTGATGTGATTGCAGTGAAAGTTTCCGACGGAAGTATTTCCGAACATTGGTGAATCAAGCTACAGGTTCAGGATCAGTTCAGTCTACATGGGGAGATTCTAGAAGGTGCGTCCAGTATTTATACTGTACGCATTTTACCTAGTTTAGTGTCGAGATAACACACTGATTTGGCAGCGACTCGATGTTTATAGTATGGTTTTTTTCGCTGACGACTCCATAGTTATTAAATAAGATAACGAAACTATAGTTATAATATTTACGTTATAAACTCACGCAGTGTTACAAAACTTATAATTATCTTAAGCCGATGGCTATAATTACGTTTGCTTTGTGCTCAGTGATAAGTTTGGTAGTTTGTATAAAAATATGATTGTCTCATAAACGTACTTTTTTACAGGATGACGTACCTCAAGTGCGAGAAGCGTTTGCTGCTAAACTACACAAAGGATTATCAAAGGTACAGCTTTCGTTTTTTATACGTTATACGTTATACACTGCGATCATCGAACGCGTATGCTATACACTTGCTAGTTTGTAGCGACTAGTGTAGCTCTTATTAACCCCCGACAGACACAGAGGGGTGTTATAAGTTTGACTTGTCTGTTTGAGTGTATGTGTGTATGTTTGTGGCTCTTAGCTCCCAAATAGATGGACCGAGTTTGATCTATTTTTTTTGTTTGAAAGACGACGTGAATGGGAGTGTTCTTAGCTATAATTCATCATCATCGGTTAGATCACTGTTTGACAATACGGAAGCTTTTTTAAATAAAATTCAATGAAACATTCACGTTATTAAAGATATTGATATCTGTCGTTCAGGGCATCCCCAACAAATGTCTGCCGCTGGACTTCATGGGCATGTACGCGCTGGCGGGCCGCGAGCCGGTGAAGCGCATCCGCTCCATCGTGCGGCACTACATGCTGGCCGACGTCGTGCGCCGCCGCGAGTACGTGCGCAACATCACCGTCGGCACCAAAGGTAGTAATAATAATTTATTCACAAAAAATACATAGTAAATATATAAACATAGCCTACAATTTAAACTTAACACTAAACAAAACAAAACAAAACATAGTCACTTCATTATTTGCTTCATAATGGGTCCCTTTAACAACTATCGAAGCAATTATACTGATTAAGGTAAGAGTGAACCGTGCAATATGTATGTAGGTATCATTTTATGAATGGATTAAATTGTTTGTAAAGCCTGACAGCGCCAATACAATTAACATTCGGTTACTAAAAGTTACTTACATAAAAGTTATTTACAGAGCTTATAAATGTACGTGAAATTACAAAAATGTGAAACAATTTTGTAAACATAAACACGACATTTTTTAAACCAAGCAATATTTGAAAGCTGCGTAAAAGTAAAATTATCGAATGACAATTGTATGTAAAGCCTGACGACAGCCCCAACGCAATTAATAACATTCGATAACTTTACATTTACGGAGCTTACAAATGTTCCTGCTTGACGTACCAAAAACATTTTATAAAACTTATTCTAAATAGATCGATGTAATAAATATTGTATCGTAGTGGAGAAGGCGGTGTCCCAGCTGCCGCACATCCTGCCGGACTACATGCTGGTGTTCGCCGTGCCGGTGCTCGCGCACGACCCCACCTTCACTTCCTACGACAACGCCACGCAGCTCAAGGTATCCTATGTTATGAGAAAATTTATGTGTGCAAATAACAACCGACATTAAAAACCGGGCTCACGCACGCACTATTGAATCTACCAATAAAAAAAGTTTTAAAAACTATAATCCGACTTCGCAAAAAAGGGGTCTAAAAAGGCTGAAACAAGAAAATAATTCAATTCGAAATCCAGAAATGCATGGGTATAAAAATGGTCAAGGTATGGCTGTGATCGCACCCGCTATTGGCAACTCCTATATACTACGCGTACGACAGCATTTTAAACGTTTATTTTGAATTTAACAATAAAATATAATAATTATTTACTATAATAATATATTTAAATACATATTCGTGGTGTGTTTGCTTTAATTATTTTTTATGTTAAATTTTGGGGTTTAATTTTCTAAATACCTTTTTTTCACTTTTGGTTCCGCTAAAGTCGGGTAAAAAATAACGGCAACTGAAATTCACAATTTGTGAAAATTTCAACTGCCTACGGCTACTGCCAATTACGGTGTTATTGAAGTTTGGATGGGGGTAATAGAGTAGCTGCGACATCAAATTGTAATATCACTCGTTTTTCTCGCGTCTCTGTAAAAGCAATAACGGCCTTTTCGTCCTTTTTAAAGATAAGAAAAAATATAGTCTTGCGACTATGTATCAAATGTAAAAACGACGGGTATCCTAAAATTATAGATATAAACTTCTTACTTCATTTAATACAACTTTGAAGTTTTAAAACATCCATAAAATTAATTATTATTTACAGAGTAAAAATGTGTAAACTAATGGTCATACATATTACTTACTTAAATTGTTTTCTAGGTGGTGAAACAATGCCTATGGTTCATACTGGAGCCACTGATCACTAGAAATGACTTCTACTGCTACGGATTTTACAAGAGCTTAGTGGAGCGAATGAAGAACCACAAGGACGCGATAAACGAAGTGGATGACGCAACAAACTACGTGAGTCTAGTTATAATAATAATAGCTCCCGTCACCGATTTCGGTGTCAGTAGCCGATTTCATTGAAACCAGACCAGCAACACCAGAGGAGTTATTTAATAGTACCCAAGTGTGTGCGCAATACAGAAAGACACTCTCTCTTTCTTTTTCTCTCATAACCCAGTGGGACGGTAAACCGACACGACTGGCGAGAGAACAGGCGCAGGACCGACTTACATGTCCATCCGACGCATGGATCATCTTTCTTGTCAGACAATCAGGTGATCAGCCTGTATTGTTCTATCCAAACTTGAAAACAACATTTTTTGTTGTTCCAACGCGAGAATCGAACCCACGACCTCCGGATCGAGAGTGAAGCTCAGAACCACTACACCACGGAGGCGCTCAAAAGTCTAGTTATTGTATTTTTATAACCAGTAGACCTACATTTGAATCTAATTTCAATAGATTGACATTATGAACAATGGGATTAGTCTGATTTCATTAGGGACCCCTCGAGCGATAACCGACTTTTTGTAGGTGAAAAATTTAACAGCCCGATTATCGGTCCTGCAAAAAGTAGGCACCGGCACCCTTAGTTCCATAACAGACACTATGTAAAAACAACTTTGCGCTCTAACATCGTGTTTGAGATCTGGGCGGCGATTCTCAGGCCTCGAACTTAGTTCCGAATATTAGTATATCCCGCTCGCACGCGCGGTAAATCTCATTTGCATGAGCGGGACAGACCGATAGTAAAAACTAAATTTGAGGCCTGAGAATTAGGGCCCTGGGGCCTTACTCTCCAAACTGATTTGATTTTGATTTAGATACGATCATGCCGCCTACTGCCTAATAAATTGACATTTGTTTATTTTGATTCTCAGTCGATTGATATGGTCGCGAGTACAAAAAGTTACGATTTAACATTTTTTTTTATCCTGATTAGTTTCAAAGTAATTCACCAAATAAAATACGAAAAACCACTGATATCGAACGGATTCGGTTCTCGATTGTGTCGGGAGTAGGCCCGCTGATCTAAGAGAAATGTCAAATTCTAATGTCGATCTATTTAAATTAGATTCAAGAGTTCTGGTGTTTGGAATTATAAAACACTGTAACGATGATTGATGGGAAACAGAGTTGATTGACCTCTTACGCGATGAAAATTGTTTGGCTGTTATTATTTATACAGGGCGATTTCACCATTCACAATGAAAACGTCGTTTTATAAAACTCGTTTGTACTGATCGCATCCATGCATCTATGTGAATCTCCTTTTACGTCAACCGCATTTCATCATATTTTTAAGCTGACCGAGATTACGAAAAGTTATTAGAAATAATATAAAAAATACCTTTACTCATAAATGTTTTTTGTCAATTTTCGTGTAGTGAGTTTTTGCAATAATGTACACAAATGACTTATCTTGTGTTGTATTGTTCTGTATGTGCTATGTTATTGTAAGAGAAATATAGAGAATAATACATTGCAGAAACTGTGGGCGACGTGCGACTTGGCCATGTCCATCATCTGGTCGCGGTCCACGAGCTTCGAGTTGCGCGAGTTCCCATCGGACGCCCGCATACCCACCATGTACTTCGCACCGCAGCCCGAGTTCTTCGTCAACACGCGCATCTTCCTGCCGCCCGAGCTACAGGTATACCATCATTGTCGTCCTCATCATCATCATCATCAATATCATCGTCATCATCCTTATCAACATCCTCATTATCATCAATATCATCATAATCATTATCATCAATATCGTCATCATCATTAAGCTCATCATCATCACAACCACCGCTATTATTAACATCTCGCTGATCGTCCGTGGCCTAGAAATTTATATTCTGTGGCGTCGAATGGTTGTGGCGCTCACCGAGGCTTTTTCAGATCTCAAGTACGATACGATACCTAATGGTGAAGGAAAACATTTCATTTACAATGGTAAACCGGAAATGTTGAAAACGAAACATAGTTCGCCACAAACGGGCCACAGTGGTTACTTCGCTAATAAATTATCCAATAACGAACGAAAATGTCTACTTCATCATCTGTTGTACAATTTTTAACCTTGGAACACACGTTCGACATTGAAATATGTCGAACAGGATCAATAGTATTAAAACCGTCCTGGTTGGTCCAAAGAGTTTTTGAATTTTCCTAATGTGTGTATGTAATTTCAGTATCAGCAACCCAAGAAGGCACCGCAGGCGGAGGCGACGAACAAAGCAAAGAAACGTGCGCGCGTCGACAAGGACAAACAGTTATACTCGAATGATGTGGAGGTAAGACGATTTGATATACCAATATTTTTAGGATAGAGTACCTACCCGTGTCAAAATGGGAGGGTGTATGACAATGTTCATTAATATAAAAATAATGGACAGTTGTGTTGATATAAATTAGGAAGTGATAAAACTTCCGCATAAGCTTTCCGACACTTATCTCCTGATTCAATAACTAGCCTTAGGGTCTGTTTATCACTCTTATACTTGTCAGATAGCTTTGTCCGACACCTATCAGAGGTTTAAATAACTAGCCGTTATGACCTGTGTCATGATTTGATACGTTTCAGATAGCTATTTTGCAACTGTTTTGTGTCTATCGCTCGATATAAAGTAAGCACAAATGAAGGTTCCGCATAAGCTATCCGACACTTTTTAATAATAAAGCCTTAGTTTTTTCTTTTATCTTTTAGTTTAATCTAAAGAAAAGTATGTACAATAAATATAATAAGTGTTTGTTCCGATGTTGATGATCTGTGTCAATGTAAGGGTGGGTTTAAAAGAACCTAGAGAACAGAGCAAGAGCAGAACAAGATCATTATTTCTTGATATTTTACTAACAACAGAACATTTAAATAAAATACTCTTCGCCTGTTTTCACTAAAATAATTTTATATAGAGTTAGGATAGAATGAGAATTCGCTCGTTTGGTGTAAACCCACCTTTACACTCGCTTAGCAACAGTCTCGCACGTTACGCAACGTTAAGCCGTTTACAGACAGCCCGGCCAAATGTGCTTACCTTATTCTTTCGTCTGTATTCGCTGGGTGCGAAGTAGGTGGTGGGGAACTATGAATCGATCACAGCGCGCGCCGCGGCCATAATAGGAACTATCGGCAGACCAACTGGTACTTTTTACTTGCGAAATTTGCGTATACAGCGACAATACAGTCATAAATAACTATTTGCAATATGCACGTTACTCTATTAAATTTTTTATTTTGTAAGTTACTGACGAAACGAATATTTTCACTTGAAACGATCATCCGTGTGTACTAACTACTATCTACTAGAAAAAGGTATAAATTATTTTAGACGGGAAAAAAGGTCAACGATTTTAATGACACTATAGATTTACATAATAAAACATAACAAACTAATAATATTAATGAAATGTAGTAAACATTTCATCAAAATTATTGCTTTGTTTACTTACACTTCGTAGTGACAGCCAGCCATTTGATATTTCAAAGTCCGCCGCAATTGTAAACGTTAGTTGGCGCTGTCATCGCGCACCCAGCCAATACCTCTTCTTGTATACCTTACTACTTATAGTAAGTATACTTCAGTATACTTTGGTAATATTAAGGCAGAAAACTATAGCAATGTAACGTCAATTACACTTCAGTCTTTCGAATCTAATTTATAAAGACGATGACGTTGTTAGGCTAATAAAACACAATCTTGCCTTCGAAGACTGTTTGTGTGTTTGTTCATACAAGCACACAAACTCGTGCGTGGTGTTGATGTACTGTGTTGTTACAAGCTTGTCGGCGACCGGCGCAGGAGCATTGATGCTAAGGTAAACACGACTGAGCATTACCAACGCTTGTTATATTATGTTCCCTTATTGGTTTTACATAGACGTGGAGTATTTTGTGAAATTTGTTTGTACGAATTGTGTTTATATTAGCATTGAATGGTCTTTGAAGTTCTGTTGCAGTTTTGTTTTAAGAGTTAGCGCTTTTTGTGTAGTGGGCGTGAGGCTATTGTTGGTTCATGGGCATTAGGCTGTCTATAGTCATGTCTTTGAATAACAAATAAAAATACATTTAATTTTACATGGTCAAGGTAAAAATAATAAATAAACAGCTTGTGTCTTCACAATGTTATAACCTTTGTTTAATCATTAATTTTTACTTTAGGTACGTATTAATTGATAAGAAATGTGAAGTTTTTTAATACTAGTTTAAAAACTGCATGTCCTAATGTTTAAGACGTGAAAAATCCGTCCGGAAGATAATTTTTTTATTAGGCTCATTCAGATTATAAGTTTAAATAATCTGTAGGATTTACTATTAGTTATTGTGACTTTAAGAGAACAAGCCAATCGTCTCTCATGTTTTGGTTATAATAATAAAAAATATTGTTAATATTAATAAATTTAGGCTTAACCTGTCTAAGTTAGGCGAGTAAATTAAGATTGCTCCAGTAATATATATGTTATTTTTTTTTATTTCAGCCATCGGAAGCTTCGGACACTCAGATCATACTGCCCGGCATAGAAGAACCCCCGGAGAGTGAGCTCGACGAGCCCGTGGCCAAACGAGTGCTCACCGACTGAGCTGACTCGCTACTCGACGTGTATTCACTCACACTCAGGTAAACACCATATCATTGACACTTCAACAATTATAATTGGCATTTGAAATGTTAGTGTCTAAACGAGTGTCAATACTTTGGTAGTTTACCCCATATACTTATTGATGGATGCACAGTGAACATTATATATGTTTCTCATAGCCCGTTGAACGATTTATGGAAAATAGTAACTTAAATGTACTTTAAAGTGTAACATTAAATAAGGTGTTAAAAATATAATAATACGGAGAATACGTAATAATTTCATGAAATTTTATGTATATGGGTGTAGTATCGATGTTGCCATACTATTTACTCGTTCTATTTATTGTTGGTTTCCGTCATTAAAGATTGTATTAAAAAGTTCCGAATTTTCTTGATAAAATTTGTTGTATGAGAGTAATTACACAGCAAATTTTACCAACTTGTAATAACCTGCTGTCTATACAATGTTGTGAATACACGCTCGCCATGTTCCTAAGCGCGAGTCCCAGTCATGTACCATTACGCTTAAACATATAAAGACTGGTTACTTCTTATATGTAGAACATCCGACGTACCACTCTGTCGTAGAGATCATATTTTTCTGTAGTCAAAGTTACATTCGTAACTATATTTTTAATGAAATTAAACAACACGATGTGTTAAAGGACTGGTCTAATAATTTTTTATAATGACATCAATGTCAATCTAAACAATTCTAGTGTCTAAAAATCGAGAACTGAGTTTTAAATTGTGGTGTTTCTGTGAATTCTAATTATTGTAACATATAAATATAAACTAATTTGTATGTTATGAGGTTAATTCTTTATTTTATTCAGATATAACCATCCGGCTTGTTAACTAGTTTAGACATCAAATTTTTTCGGCTTTAGTTAATATCATACCTGAATGTTGTGGCTGATCAGTTGTCGTCAATAATATAGAACAAAAAACATGTTCAGCATTTCTTGGAAAAAAAAATTTGGGAACATCAACAGCAACCAATCACTTGATAATGCGATGAATCTGTGACATCATTTTAAATACTGTAACAATATACATGCAAAATATATTGTGACAGCTGAATAAAATAAATTATATGCACAGTAGATCAATTTCAACTTTTTGTCTAAAGAGAGTTATATAATAATGAGAGAGAAAGAGAGATATAGCGTGATAGCGCTATCGCACGAGGGAAGATTTAAGATAATATTAACTCTTTCTGTTTGGGAATTGACACAACTCGTGTTATATTAAATTATTATTTATACATACAAACGCAACTTGTGGTAATAAATAGAACTATGCAATTGATTGATTGAAAGATTGTTTTGAATACTGTCACAAAATGTGAATCGAGGTACATAAAGAGAAGATTTACTAAAACATAAAATTAACCTTGAAGAGGATAAAGTAAACATAAAATTTTCATGCTTTCAAGAAATAGATTTAGTAAAAAATAGTTATTTTTCCTCTACCTCTCCGGACATATGCCCCGTCTCCAACTATGTGCTACGATTGTATGTAAAATAGACGATTAAGAGACATTTTCGATGGCAAGATTTAATAAATATATTCACAATGTCACTGTTTATTGCCCATTTTGTATTTCGGATTTCCATTTACTGTGGATTCTGACCCGACGTGGATTGAAGTAAACATTTTACAACTTCATTGAAATTATATTTCTATTGAGAAAGTAACATGGGGTTGTAAAACGGATACAGGAACTATTATGTAGCCCAGCAACGGACAATTTACTGCAAAGTTTCGTCTTCGAATATCAAATGTATGAAAATCATGACCAGGAATATTCAATTTTCATTCGATACTGTTACAACTTTGTTGTAAATTGTTCGTGATTGGACTACTTGTATTATAGTTTAATTGTAAGCTTATACGTTTGTTCGTTGTTCTAGCTGTAATATTATTTTCGATATAATTTGTATTTTATTTAATTTTTGGTTAATACTGTCAACATTTCCATGTCCGAATTGAATACACGTAGATGTTGTGTTTATTTTTGTACTGGAAAATTGTTTTAGTCTAAATAGACTGCGGATGCAGGAGATTTTATTTACTAGTTGTTTTAGTTTTTATAATTTAGTGAAAGAACTTGTGTATTTTAATTAAATAAAACCGTAATTTGTAAACAATTATGAACTTAACATATGTGAAAAATTGTGTCACTTTAAAATCATGAATATGTCTATGTGTATTCAATCTTTTTTATTAATGTTTTTTGCGGACTAAATTAATATCTAATGTGTGTGGACACCGTAGTGTCGAGATTTCTCAATATTTTGAAGTAGATGACACTAATATGACTTCGGAAAATCCGAGGTTACATTAACAGCATACACTTTTGCTGTGTCCTTTAAGTGTGTAGTTAGATGCTAAATTATTTGGATATTTATTTGACGACACTTCGATGTCCACATTTAACTATTGACTTTATTATAAGTGTACCAAAAATAGGGGCGTCGGCGCCACCCGCGATTCGAGCGCCTGTCGCAGTGATGATTCTCTGTAGTTATGTATTAAATAAATAATAAATACATAACTGAGCTGTCTTATTTACCGCATTAATCTTCATAAGGTAAAAAGTGGGGTAGTTTATGCTAAGTTTTAAATGCTGTTTAGCCTTTGGGCAAGCATTCTAGCATGACTGTAAACAATGTTGTGTGTATGACAATGGGGCGACCGGCGAAGCTAGAAAATGGTTATGTTAGCGGCGTATACACACGTTTTTATTAATTTAATAATATTATAAAGATTTGTATCTATCAAGGGGTAATAGACACTAACAAGTTTTCCAAATTAAGGTAATCGCTTAGAGGAACGCTTAAAAGGAAAAGATACTTATCACGAAATAAATGTGTTGGACAAAGGGGATATATCTATAATAATATTATAAATACTAATACAATGGATGAGCTAATTATTTTTATTTTAATAATTTGTGTACACAATAAATTACTTAATTTAAAGCTCATGCTCATATATGCCTACGTGTACGTGTGTACGTGTTCGCTGCAAGAAATTCCAAATAGGTAAATTCCAATTTGGAATTTCTTGCAGCGAACCTGATTCAGTAAAGCTTAAATTAATAAAATAATTGAAGACATGAATGGATGAAGGTGATATGTAGCAAACTTCTGATTTCGAGAAAATTGAGTTCAAACTGTAATTTAAACATTTTCCAATACATCGTAAAGTATTGTACATTATTCTAAAGATCCGTCTCTAGAATCTATGTACTTCATATGTACATAATATCTTAAAAGGTGACTGTTTAAACTCAATTTTCTGTATTTTTTGTGACCTTCATCGATTCATGTCTTCAATTTATCAAAAACTTTGCCGTAGGTACAAGAGAAAAAGCAAACATTGTACAGCATTAGCTTATACAGTTTAAATAATTTTACTTATTATAATAATAATAATAATGTCTATGGACGCGTCACACCACGTCAATCTGGCCCCGTGCTAAGCATCCGAAGAACCTGTGTTACAGGTACCAGACAACGGAAATATATTTAATACTTTTATACTATACACATATTTAGATTTTTATTATATTATACACAAATTTAATTCGCATCCATGACCTAGGAACATTGAAAAATTTTGTTCCCTCGGCGGGATTCGAACCCGCGTCCTCTCGCCGCTCGATCACCAACGCGCTCAACCATTGCGCTACGGAGGTCGTCAAACTTATGGTGTTAGTTTATTCATTATTATCATCTTCCTTTTTATTCATTACATGCATTCATAAATATTTTTATCAGTAAGGTGGTTAGTATTTAGAATAATTATTAAGTTCCCTCGTCTTCGTTGAGTTCATGGTCGTCGTAGTCTGACTCTGTCTCTGTTCTGTTCGGGCTCCGAGTAGACTCTAACTTCACCTCTTTTAGCGCTTTTTCCCTCTCTTCTGCCATCTTGTATGACGCTATTGTCTGTGCTACGAAGTCCCTGGAGGTTTAAATGTTTCTTATTGAAGTGTGATTTTGGTTTTTTTTTCTGGGATGCTGGATATCATAAGTGCAATTTAAGACATGAATGGATGAAGGTGATATGTTGCAAAAAATGTTTACCCAGTAAATTGAGTTTAAATGGTCACTTAAACATTTTAGGATATCTAGTAACATATTATGTACATTGATTCTAGAGACGGGTCTTTAGATTAATGAACTTAATACGTTACGTCGTATTCTAAAATAAGTTACAGTTTCAGATAGAGATACCATACTATGTATTATTATTCTGAAAGGTGTAGTTTAGCGATTGGCTACTTGACTGTTGTCACGGAAAATAGTGCAAATCTATATTTGCCAGAAAAAAAATTGTCAATAAAATATATAATATATGAAAAGTAGAATTGAGGATTTTTATCTGTGTAGTTAGAAGCCATCTTAATGCTGAAATACTAAAAACCTTATACCATATATTATTTTATATATTTTCCCTTTAGCCGTATCTTTCATCCATAGTAAAAGATCTAAGATTAGTTTTGTGACGTCACTGTAAGCAAATGACAGCTTATTGGCTTTTTTCGCGCGAATTTTTAAATTTGGGAATAAAAATATTTTTGTCTTCAATAAAAAATAAAAATATTGTAGGGGTTATAAAACCAATCCTAAGTAACGTTTAAAAAATTGTCAAATAGCCAATTATATAATTTGGTAAAAGAAGCACAAGGTAAACCTGTTTGCAATTGAAGATTATAAAGAAAATGGCTTCCGAATATTCTTTTTACAAACTTATTGTGATCGTGTTCAGTGAGGCAACGCACCGGAAATAGTAAGCCTTTATGAAGACGGGCGGTTGTATTTCGTCGCCGCAGCGCTTCGGCCCGAAACTCAGGACGCCCATCAGCCGATTCTGCTGCACCGCCGGGGCTCCGGCGTCAAACTGTAACGCAATATTATGTAAATTGTACTCAACACGATATTATGTTGCATAGGTATTGTACTGGAGTAGTTGGATGAAGGCATCGTTTTAGTGCCGATCAGTCTCTGTAGCATCAAAAAGTAGTATTGACACTATAAAAGTAATTGACAGCTGATAACCACAAATACGATAAATACGAATTCGCTCGTCATTTAGCGAAGGTTATGTCAAATCCAATACATTTTTGTTTTCGAACTTCGTAAGTTATAATAGCGATGGAATCTTGAATTAGAGCCCTGGTCCGCCTAGTGCGAGCCGGATTCGCGCACGAAGGAATCCGTACAAATTGGCAAAAAATCAAGTTCTATCGAAACTTCCCTAAATATTTATTAAGCTATTGCATAGCTTCTATCGCGGGCCTTGAGCGTGGAGACCGAATCCAGAAATTCTGTAACGAAAATAACTTAACACCCCCCACTCCGACCGGATACTTTTTATTGCCACCTATCGATGAATAGCAGAACTTTTAATGGATTTTTTACCCGACTTCGGCGAAGCCAAAAGGAAGGGTAATGATTTTGGCAGTCTATGTATGTATGTATGTATGTATGTATGTATGTATGTATGTATGTATGTATGTATGTATGTATGTATGTATGTATGTATGTATGTATGTATGTATGTATGTATGTATGTTTGTATGTATGTATGTATGTTCCCTCGTATCGGCTAAACTACTGGTCCGATTTGAATAAATGAGGTATCAATCGATTGGTGATGATACCGCGAGTAACATAGGCTATATAAATTTTCAAAAAAATTTGGATTTTGAAAATTAAACCTCAAAAACTACTTATCTCAAAAAAAAATTAAATTATGATAATTGTCTCGTGTTTGGTATCAAAAGATAGGTCTTGGCAAGCACATAACGAACATGTATATAAATATTTTATTAGTTATTATATTTCATCGTTAAATTCAAAATAAACATTTAAAATTCGGTCGTACAAGTAGTATCTAGGAGTTGTTTAGTTACTTTCTATAAGATATAGGTTAATTTAACGTTAATTTAATGAAAATATAATGTTATATTTGATGTGGAAACAGAAAAATATAAAATAAAATAAAAGTTTAAAAAACTATAACCCGACTTCGCAAAAAAAGGTGTCTAAAAAGCCTGAAACAAGAAAATAAATCAATTTGAAATCCAGAAATGCATAGGTACAAAAATGGTCAAGGTAAAGCCGAGGTCGGACCCGCTCAATAAATCAAAAATCATAATATTCGTTTGCTGTTGCAATTATCCAATCCCAACAGCGGGTACGACCACGGCTCTACCTTGACCATTTTTGTACAGCTATGCATTTCTGGATTTCAAATTGATTTATTTTCTTGTTTCAGGCTTTTTACACCCCTTTTTTTGCGAAGTCGGGTTATAGTTTTTTAAACTTTTATTTTTGAAATATCACGCTTGTCTCTTTAGTTCAACAACTCGCCTCTAGGTGGCATTGGTTGTAAATTACGGTATTGGTTGTATCGGATAAGTTGATATGCAATAAGTAAGTAAGTATGCAATAGCTTTACCGCGGCAGTCCCCGAGTGCCACATGTCTTTTTTTGTTTTTGCCCTTTGGGTACGGATCCTGAAAGACCATGACATAGCTACGTAAATTATATAGCCTAATAAGTATCCTGGACCCGTATACCCGGACTATTATTTTGACGCCTCCGTGGTCTAGTTGTTCAGAACTCTTGACCCGGAGGTCGCGGGTTCGAATCCCGCTGACGGAACAAAAAGTTTTCAATGTTCCTGAGCCATGGATGTGTATTAAATTTGTGTATTAATATAATAAAAATCTTAAAGAAGCATCCATAGATATTATTATTGTTACGAGTCTATTGACCGAATTAGTAGAAGCTATCGTGGAACCAACATCCATAGACTGTCAAAATCAGTACCCTTCCTTTTGACCTTTTTAGCCGACTAGGCTCCTACGTCATATATCGTATGTCCACAAAGTAGATATATAACGGAGAAACGACCTAGTACTAGAAAATGGTATCACCCTAATACTGGCAATTCGACTAGCTATTTTTGTTTCCTTCGATTTCCAATAGATAAAGGGTGAAGTCCAGGCACATTCCGGAAACGTACCAAACAGACATCCCTCGTCCCGTTTCGAAGCGAAGCGCAGAAGAAGTCTTCGGTGAACCGAAACCCGCTGACGAGCTCGTACGCATCCTCGCAGTAGGTCTGTGTGCGCACCTTCAGCCGCGCAGACAGCAGGTCGGGCGGGTTGTCCTCAAACTCTTCGGTGGCCTAGACGATAAATGAACATAGCTCCTTTCCCTTATCATGTAAACGACACATAGTACCTAAGTTATAAGCTTTAAGATAATGTTGATGTTTTGTGTAAATATTTGCTAATAGTTAGGTAGGCAAACGCCATAATGTCCCAATGTGGCGTTTAGGTATCTTTGAATTTCAAAGCTATATAATAAACGTAACATCAAGTTTGGATCGCAGGCACGTAGAGCGTGAAACACGCGTTCAATGCAGTCACAAACATTGAGTGAAACACAATGAGTGTCAGTTCACACAGAGTCGCGGCAATAGAAGCCGCGAGTATAATAATTATTAAAGTTTTAACTCTTCACTACAGAAGAAAATATAGGTACACCGTTGGCCGTACACGATTAATTGCAAAGGTTCTAATATCGTACCGCACATCGCCGCGCGGCGCTTCTCTTGCAGAGAATTTTTGCAGTTTTTGTTTAGTAAAAAAAGTTGAATTATAAATCGCTATCTTAAACATACATCGACGTGTCGCGTATCTGTGTGGAATGTCCCTTTATTCAGAGAGCGGCAATAACGTTACATATGATTATTAGACAATGTGCAACAACGATTTGAAAAATAACATTACCTTAGTGGCTCCCCAACCACACACCAACACAAAACTCTGGGAGTAGGGCTCCACATAACCCTCGAATATGTTTATCGATCTTATTGTACTGCTAAATCCTGAAAAAACATGTTTTTTGAAGAAGCAAGAATGAAAGGTTTAAAAATATATATAATTCCGTATTATTGTAGGTCCGTCTTACATGAAGTCACACCAACTTCATATCTTACAATCGACAAGAATATGAAGGGAATATAAAACTATATTACACAGGGATCTTCCTGTAACGTTGATTAATATGCCCCCACACCGTTTGCGGCATTTCATTGAAACCAAACCAGCTGTATAAGAGTTATTTTATAGTGCCCAAGTGTGTGGACAATATACAGAAGCACTTACTTCACTTTCATAGCGTAGTAGACGGTACCAGACTGGCGAGAGACTAGACGTAATACCGACTTTTACATGCACATTCGAATATATGTTGTTCCAACGCAGGAACCGCACCTACGACTGGTCGAGAGCCAAGCTCTGAACCAGTAGACCACGGAGGCGTTATACCTAACGTTATTTCCTGCTGGAATGTTAACCGTTTGGAATCAACTGTAGCGGGCAAAGAAAAGACGGCGATCACTTACTAAGCTTGTTCGCTAACTTGAGGAGTGCGATGTCAGCGTGAGGGACGGGTTCCTCCTCGAACTTGGGATGGCTGACGGCGCCCTCTATGGCGACCAGCACCCCGCCGTCAAGGGGTTTGGTGCTCCCCACACGGACCTTCACGTGGTCTTTCAACCCTCTTGTAGGGTCCACGAAGATAACACTGTAAAATTCCTTAACTTACCATACTTCGTTTGACTTGATCGTTATTGGAATCTCGTGAACTTTTGCATTGCAATTTGCTTTATTTAAACAAAATTAGCTTCTCTCAGGTAATTCGAAGATTCTATTGATGAACCTGTTGGTTTATCCTGACTACAGAGTTTATTAAACTTTATTTCCGATGTCTGGTGGTGTGAGTGTCCATAGATATTATTAAGATTAAGAATGGTAAGGGAAAACCTATTTATAACGATTACAGACTGCTTTTAAATTAGATATTAACCCATCCAGTACCCTAATTCAAGATGTCATCGATATTATGACTTACGAAGTTCAGTAACAAAATGTATGGGATTTGACATCAGCTTCGCTGAGTGACAAGCGAATTCGCTTATTTAGCAAAGTTTATGTCAAATCCTCAATCATTTTGTTTTCGAACTTCGATAGCGATAAAATAGCGATGGCATCTGGAATCAGGGCCCAGTTGTCTTACTAATTCAAGCAATGCGCGGCAGTGAGGACCCAGTTGACGTCGACGATGGAGCCGGCGCACCACAGCCGCCCGTGGATCAAGATGGCGGCCACGTACGGATGGTTGGATATGTCCGCGTCACTCCCGCCCATAATCCGTAAAGCGGGCATGGATTCTGAAGGACCCTTTTTATTAGAATCCACATTGCTACGACGAAGACTGTGTTCCGCTGGCGGATCCGTGTCAGTTCTAATGATGTCTAATTTGAATTTCACTGAAAGTAATTTGTATTTGTAATAGTTGAAGACATGAATCGATGAAGTTGAAATGTCGCAAAAAAAAACCAGAAAATAAAGTTCAAACAGCCACTTAAAAATTTTAAAATATGTAGTACGTATTAAGTACATTGATTCTAGAGACGGATCTTTAGATAAATGTATCTACATAATACTTTACGACGTATTCTAAAATGTTTAAGTGACAGTTGGAACAAAATTTTCTCAAAGTCATAATTTTGCTACTTATCACCTTCATTCATCTATTCATGCCTTAAATTGTTAAAGCGTGTCCACGTGGTCATACAATATGAGAACTCTCTGTCATATTGTATAGCGATCTATCTTTTCTTATGTTTCAATAACCGATCTATCTTTCTAAGATAGATCGGTTATTGAAACCCGCCATGTGGTTCGTATCAGCAACAAAGTATGTTCAACAGATAATTTTATTGAAACATAGTGTCTAAAGACTATGCCCACCACGCCAGCATATTGTATTTAAAAAAAAAATATATTAATTTAAACTCTTGACCAAATAACTCTACAGCTAGGAATAACTAATAAAACCTACCTATTGGTGCATTAGAACAATATGTGGCAGTAGTGAACAAAAAGCAAACAACACACACATGAATAATCATTTTTTAAATCGGTAGAAATAAAAACACTGCAGGTATAGTTTGATAACATCATGAAACAAATAAAATTTTATTACAATTTTGTTCTTGTAGTTTCAAGTTACTTTATCGCTCTATATTTAAAGGATTTTATGTGGGCACGTGTAGTTTAATGTGTTTTGTTATTTTTATAAAACTAGAGCGATTTGGTTTCACATCGGTCTCCTGATCTTAAAATGTTCAATGAAAACTGTTTTAGTTATTATTGTCACCTAATTTCCTTTTTAATTGGAAAAGGTTACCCTAGAGATACGGGAAGTAAGGTCCAATGAAAAAAAAACATTTTAGAAACAATTTTATTTAAATAACTTATTCTAATAATACCGGTGCATAAACAATATATCGTCATATCACAATCGTTGGTCAACAATCAAGCAACATTTAACAGAACATGTAATATCACCTTTATCACAGTCGGTATATTGCGGGAGGTACCGAAGCATTCACTATTTGTTTATTTATTTATCATTTCATTCATATACGTAAAGTGAAATCAATTTATCCAGAATGTAAAAAAACAGTCACTATAACTTTGGTTTATGATTATACTACCTTTTCTCATTCTGTAAAAGTTTTTTTTCCTTTTAATAAATTATAAATGGTCAAAAGATTTTTTTTTGCTTTTTGATAAAAAAAATACATTTCCAGAAAGAGAAAAGGTAGTATAAAGGTAATACAATCCCTAAGTTATAGTGATTTCTTTTTACACCATGTACAGTCAGATGGGCCATGGGGTAATCACTAATCATACTCTATGTATAGCATTGGTCCACTTTTCCCATAGATCATACTATCCCATCTAACAATAATTAATTTTATCTATATTAATATCAGAAAGTTGAATAAAATCAAAAACTCTTAGTCAATTATGAAAGTCTTCGAATGCAGTCGGTGCGACCCGCATTATGAGAATCATGCAAGTAGACAGCTCGTGAAACGTGATATTTTAAAACGCCAATATTCTGACGAATCGGTATTTGGATCATGAGGTAGGTATTATAGACAAAGACATTTATTTAAAAGAATTAAAACGAAATGGCTCGCGGACTAAGGATCTTAGACTCCAAAATTAGTCGCTTAGATGTGCTGTAAATTGTAAAAAATATAAACTAAAATCGAAATGCGTAGTATTAATACACAAATTACTAAGTCATCATCAGGTGATGACTGATGACACCTGATGATGACTTAGTCGAAACCGGTCGTGTATTTCAATAAATCTTATGTTTAACAACTAATAAAGTGGAAAAAGTGCAAGTAATTTGTGTAACATGTATTTCCATCAAGAACATAAAGTGCGTTCAATAACATAATATGTAAAATCTAAATTATTACACTAATGTTATTCCGAAGTTAAAATAGTTAACCTCAATAGTAAGTACAAAAATGTCAACTAAGGACTAAAATCAGCGAACTAAGTCCCTTACGCAAGCGTCACAAAATGTGTAGTGTGTACCTACAAGTAAGGTCTGAGTATCTTCTTGTTCTTCTATTAAAATATCTTTCGCATATAAAATACTTTATATGGGAAGTTGGATTAAATTTTGAAGGATTTTGGAGTCTGAAATGTAAATACAAGAAAAATTATGTAATCGAAATGTATGGGTCTCCAATTGTTTTTTTTTAAGCCAAGGATATATTATGTGAAGAGTTAGTTGAGTTTAGATCACTGAATTCACAGTAAACTGAACACACATTTCGAACCAAACCATGTTGCATTTCTTATAGGTAAGAGATGTAACAAGTTCGGCCAAGTATAATGTGATGTCACTGTTAATACACGACAAATGCGTCATGAACTGCTTGTACTAAAGCAGTTCCATTGACGTTTTAAAATATGAGCACAATTATTTATAGTCTACTAATTTCGTTACCGTTTTCCGGATCTTTCCTTTTCTCTTTCTGCCTTCCGTCGAGTATGGCGTAGATCTCCTCGATGGTTCTGTCCTTGGTCTCCGGCACATAGAGCACGGTGTAGAAGGTGCCCAGGAAACACACGACGGAGAACATCATGAAGACCCAGTGAATTCCCAAGATTTTGAGGAGGGGGTCGTAAGCTTTTGTTTGGAGGAAGTCACTCAGAGCGTCCACGCTGCTCACAAAGGAGGTGACCATACCTCGATGCTGAAAGAAGTACAATATATTTAGGAATCCGCATCAATACGACGTGGTAACGGCTCCCACACAAACCGCAATGCGATGCCATACGAATTCATACGATGTCGCATCTCTCATTTTTATACTCGTTCAACATCGATCCGATCCCAAATATATGCGATGCGATGCGAATTCTCGGTTTTGTGTAAGATCCCTTAATAGTTGGATCCTCTCCTAGTATCAGCTTTTTATTTTAATGTGATCATTTACAAAATAGTCAATAGCAGGTAAACTATGTTACTATCAATCAAATATTAAAGGCAATAATATAATCTCTCGGTAAAATAAACTCATATTTTACCTGAAAGGAGAAGAGTTCTGAAGTAATGACATATGGCACGGGCTGGTAGCCGGCAGCATCGGCGAAAATACACAGGCACATGGCCAGCACCGGCAGCCAGCCCGGCAGCCACACGCCCAGGCCGGTCGCGTAGAACCAGCCGCCCAGCGCCAGCATAGACAGACCCGTCACGAACGATGTGCTCGCCAGCAACCACTGAAACGAAAGAGTGAGCGTTAAATATGGTCATGGCCTACCATATCATACAATCTATGTTTAATACAAAAAAATGCAATAGATGTCACTACTATTAACGTTTGTAAATTATAAATGTAAATATGCCGAATTAAGTACAAATATTGACATTAAAATAAAGATAAGCATATTTTTTAAAGCATAACATCACATTAAGCTAAATTCAACTCCTTAATTAAGAAGAAAATACGAAACGAAATTAGTAATTAATATTTTTCAATAGTGGCGCTAGATGGCGGTTTCTGGAATGTGCCTGGACTTCCCCATTTGCTATTGGAAATCGAAGAAAATAAAAATAGCCAGTCGAATTGCCAATATTAGGGTCATACCATTTTCTAGTACTAGGTCGTTTCTCTGTTATATATCTACTTTGTGGTATGGTTAAGTTACTAAAATTGGATGCTCTTATGGAAATTTAGATTTGAATTCGTGTCACGAATTCCTTAGATTTCTCGTAGGCATAAAAACTTTACGACGGTTAAGAATCAATAGTCTATCTCAGATTTTTACATTTTTTACTTTATAATGCGGGTAGATTTAAAGTTTCATTTGGCTTGGCCTATTTAGGCACTTATATCAAAATTTCGTATTACACCATTTTTTTTTAATATTTTTAAAGTTATAAACAGTTTAAGTATCTTTCTATTCATAGTTGAATATTTTTAAATCTCCTAACTCTAACTCTAATGAGATAGACACTTTTGATTCTTAACTGTCGTTTAGTATCTCATTAATTTATTCATACTTTTAAAATGACACAAGATATCAACCTTAAGTATTTTGAGAATTGAGAACCAAAATCCTGTCACTGTAAACATTTTTATTATCAGTACCTTGCGGCCTGTTTTCTCCACTATGCAGCTAGCGACGATAGACCCAAGGAGTTGTATAGCACCGACCACGATGGTCTGCTTGTTGGGGCTCAGGGTTAGGCTGATGGACTCCGAAGCCTGCTCGAATATGGACCCCGCGTACATGAGCACCACCAGGTAACCACACGTCTCCTGCGACAGCATCACGTTGAGAGATATCCTGAACGCCTTGAACGTGGTCTTGTCTTGCACTGCGGATGTTAATATTAAATGTTAACGATAGGTCTAGGATGAAAAATTACACTTCCCTAATGCAAGCCAAATACACATAATGCACAACCTGTTTAAGGAGGGGACAAGGGGGGAGGGTTAAATTACAACGCCTGATAACCAGGGGTTTACATTTTTGTCTATATCATCTAGGAAAATCTCGTAGTTAATATCTCCTAGTTATGAAACGTGACAAGTAGGGAGGCTCAGCATTTTCTATTCTGTAGTTCAATCTTATGACCAGAAGGTCAGGTCAGGAACGTCAGAAGAAAAGGTCACAAGAGAGAAAAGGTTGTGAAAAGTACAGTGAACATTGCAATTCTTTTGTAGAATGCGTCTGTTTTACAGCGAGACACGGCGTCATTGACAAGGTGACACGTTGCACGTGTGAACAGAGGGTCAAATGATTTCAAGTTTGATTACTAAATGATTACTGTGAAGCTCAACCGCAACCGCAATCTTGAGAGGTTATTAAGTCTATAATTAACTTATAATATTATATTCATAATATAATATTGTATTACAGGTTATAATATTACCTATGCTCTTCCACGTGGTCTTCTTCATGGATCTAGCGTATTGCTCCTCATTTTCCATCTGTTGTATTTCTTCCTCCAAGTTTTTGTCTTCAGTTGAGGAGTTTCTTAACCACGCCAGCGATGCACGGGCTTCCTATGGAAAATATTAAGTTTTGAGATAATATTAATGCTACATTTAATAATGGATGCTATGTTATAGAAATGAGTTCCTCGATAATTTTGTGGGACATAGAGATCTTTGTAAGACCTCTAAAATTGCAAAATTTCGAAGTGTTAAGACGATATCATCTTTCCGCTTTGCCGCAAGGTCACGAGACACAGCAAACGAGTTAGGAATATTTATTCTTCGAGGAAGTTTTACTAAAACATCACTCATGTCCATCTGACCTCGACCCTCAATATATAGGTCGCGGGTACGATATTAGTTTGCTAAACTTCAATGCCAGCTGGTTAGCTCAACAATCTGTTAATTTGTCGTTTTTAAAATCAAATTTAAACAAAGAAAGTAATTGACTTTGCGTTAACCAGTAATAGACCAAAAAACCAAAAGGAAATTGTGCTTCACTGCAGTACACAAATTTGTTTTCAACGAAACAAAAAGGTACATTTTTGTCAAACGTAAAACTACTAAAAAGTTTGTTTTTTCGGATATAAAACAATTTAATTGATATAAATAAACCGAATAAAAACAAGTCTCGATTTAACCAAACTTTTACAAACGCGTCTAACGCTAAACCCGGATTTGATCTCTATATATCTTTTTCAATGAGATCATCAACAGGATAGAGAAGTCGAAAACCGCAGCTCAAGTTAAACGTCGTTTTAATGCAGTGGTGAAATTGGGGCTTTGTCAATAAACAACTGCTGGGACGCCTTCTTGAGAACAGTTTTTCTGTAATAAAAAATATCAAAGTATTTTTTCTTAGAATTCGAAAGGTCGAAAATATAAAGAGAAATATCAATAACTCGCTGATTCGAATTCGTCGAAGTCTAATTAATTATTTTTATACCGAATCAAAAACAGAATAATATTGTGTGATGGATTCAAGGAAATGTTTACAAAAAAGTATAATGTGCAGAATATATAAATATAATAAATAAATATAGAGATACTTGTACGTTTGTAGAGAAAGTGAAACCTTTAAGGGTATACCCTTCTCCACAAACTTTACTAAAGTTAAAGGACTTAACCATAAGACGTCCGTTTCCGCGTTACGTATACCACATACAAGTAGGGTCATAGTAATGACACGAAATTGTCAAAGTACTTAGACAAGACTCATCTTGTTTAAACCCTAAGCTTGAAGTGACAGATCTCACAGAGTCAGAACTCTTCTTAATTTATAACCAGGAATGATTCAAGATGCCAATATAACTTACGAAATTCGAAAACAAAATGTATAGGATTTGACATAAGCTTCGCTAAGTGTACATACGAATTCGCTTGTCATTTAGCGAAACTTATGTCAAACCACATACATTTTTGTTTTCGAACGTAAGTGAAGTCTATCTATGGCATCTGAATGATTGATTAGGGGCACGTGAATTGAAGGAACTGATAAAATATTAATATATTTAAATTGGATACTGATTGCGAAAAACATTATTAAACCTAGTTTATGATTTATGATCTATATTCAAATCGTGTAGATTTATTGTTCACATTTAAATAAATGAATTGTAAATTACTATGAAACCAAGCGTGTTAGAGGTGACAAGGTGATAATAGTATGTAATTGTAATAGGCGTGACAGCTGCGGAACTCTACATTGCGTCTGGAACAAGCGTCTGACTATTCTGTAAACTTACGGATGTGACAAAATAGAATATAGAACACTAGCTGTGCCCGCGACTTCATTCGCGCGTGGTTTTTGAGCGACCGTTTATGCAGCGCACGCAATGAAAGTCTCCCCGTTTTTGCAACATTTCTCACTGTCGCTTCGCTCCTATTGGTCGCAGCGCAGCGTGATGTAAAGCCTTCCACTATAAATTAACTATCCAACAAAAAAAGATTTTTTCTAATCGGTCCAGTAGTTCCTGAAATTAGCGCGTTTAAACAAACAAATTATTCCGCTTTACAATACAATACAATACAAATATACTTTATTGTGCACACAACAAGTTACAAAAAAAACAAAAAAAAATATACATTACAAAAAATCAGACATGCACACAAAGGCGGCCTTATTACTAGATAGCAATTTCTTCCAGACAACCTTATGGTGTTAGAGAAAACAATGCTAGAGAATGGGAGTTGCGCAAAAGTATATTTAATAAAATAAAAGTAAATAAAATAAAATAATACATAAACACAATAAATATATAATATATGTATACAATATAATATAATATATATATCTATATATATATATATACAATAGATAAACCTACATGATATTTTAATTTATAATAATAAGTGTTAGTTACATAAGTTACGGGTTGACACAATATGATTCCAGATAATGATTTTTTATAAGAGTTTTAAAGCGATGTATAGTTTCAGCCTGCCTTATATGGATAGGTAAAGAATTCCAAAGGGAAATGGATTTTACAATGAAAGAGCAATTAAAGTATTTAGTGCGGTGGATAGGAATGTCAAGAAGAAGATTAGATATAGATCGTAGTTCCAGTCTGTCAGAGGTACGGAAGTTAAAATAACTTTTTAAATAAGTGGGACAATGGGAGTCAAATAGGATGTTATAAAGGAAGGAGAGAACACGAGAGTCACGGCGGTAGCGGATTGGCAACCACTTTAACTTGAGGCGATACTCGGAGATATGGTCAAATTTACGTAAACCGAAAACAAACCTCAAAGCCAGGTTTTGAAGGCGCTCCAATTTGTTCAGTTGTTCCTCCGTCAAGTTAGTGAAAGAAGCGTCCGCATAATCTAAATGGGAAAGGAGTAGGGATTCAGCCAAAACTACCTTAGTGGGTATCGGAAGAACATATCGTAGACGTTTTAGGGAACGCCAGGTAGAAAAAACCTTTCTACTAATCTCTTGCAATTGATGCGTCCACGATAAATGTTCATCAAAGTACACTCCCAAGTTTTTAACCACTTTACTGAAAGGTATTGTTACACCATTTATAAGGACAGGAGGTAAAGAATCATGGTCAACTCTAGAAATTAGCCCGGGGCTACCAATTACAATTAATTGAGTTTTAATAGGATTAATAAGAAGTCCATGATTCTTGCTCCATTCACAAATATTCGACAAATCGTGATTCACTAGATCAAAAGCGGAATTCAGATTGTCCAAAGGAGACTGTGTGTATATTTGAAGATCGTCCGCATACAAGTGGTAGGATGATGAAATCGATATTGTTATAGGGTTTATAAAAATTGCAAACAGAAGAGGAGATAGCACACCACCCTGAGGCACGCCGGCATAGATATAACTCCAATCGGAGAAATAATCAGATGATTTAACTCTCTGCCGTCGTCCTACAAGGTAGCTACGAATTAAATTAATTATTGATGGTGAAAGATTTAAAGATGCAAGCCGGGCTAGCAGAATATCGTGGTCTATGGAATTGAAGGCATTACTAAAATCCAGAAGTGTGAGAATAGTAAGCATTTTATCATCCATACCTGACCGTATATCATCAGCTACCTTTACCAATGCGGTAGTCGTACTGTGACCAGTGCGAAAACCGGACTGGAACGGACTGAGTAAGCTGTTGTGGGTAACAAATTTCGTAAGCTGGTGATGAATGATTCGCTCTAAAACTTTTGATAAAAAGGGTAGGATGGAAATAGGACGGAAGTCAGACACAGTCTTAGGACAGGAGGATTTAGGTAAAGGAATTATGTAAGCTGCCTTCCAGCTTACAGCTTTATAATATTAGTATAGATATTTTGTTTGCAATCTATAATTTTCAATATGTTGTGTTTCAGTATGTTTCCTTAAAATTGTTTTTTTACTACTAATGATGACAAATATTTTTTTACCTGAATTTTTCCTTGCTTCACCAAGAACACGGGCGTCTCAGGCATGACCAGGAACAGCAGTGCGTGGATCGTTGGTATGGCAGCACAGAGGTACAGGACAGTAGCGAAGGACAGCACGTCCCCCGCTACGTAGACTATCAGATATCCCAGGTTCTGGGAGAGGATGAAAAGCGAGCCCAGAGCTCCGCGCACATTGTCCGATGCTATCTAGAAATAGGTTGTGTATGAGTTATAGGGGCCTGATATTTTAGATTCAACTAGCCGCAACGCGGAACGTGGAACCCGGAATCCACAACGCGGAACCCGCATGTGGAAAATTACTAAAGCTACTTTTAGAAATTGGGAAAAGGGGTTGGTGATAGGAGAGTGAAAATTTAGGGTTGTATGTATTTTTAATGTTTCACCAAGCAATGTTAAAGTTAATCATTCGTTAAATATCATGTCGTTCCTCTCGTAATTCCTATCAATGAATGAGAAGGTATGGTATTTTAACAAGCCATTAAAACTAACATGCGTTGGTGAAATCGGGACTTAAACGGTTAATCACAAACTGTTTCTATGCTCTACTAAGTGGGCACGGAGTATAGTATATAAACTAGCTGTCATTGCAAACTTAGTACTTAAACATTATGCTTTATAGCCTTTTTTTATATGGACTCTCTAACACTGTAAGCATTTTAAATCGGAGCAGCAGTTCCTGAGATTAACAAACAAACATACTCTTCGGATTTATAATATTAGTTTAGGAGTACTTATAGATAAATAGCGTCATAGCTTACTTCTTTCAAGTAGAGTGGTGTAACAACGTAACAACCCGCACAGGCCAGACCAGCCACGGCGCGCGACGTGATCAGCGCCCACGGCTTCAGCGAGAATATCGTGATCATCCAGCTTATCTGAAAAAATATATTACACAGCCATGCAGTTGGGGTTTTTGGAAATAAGATAAACACTTATTTGGCTGACAGAAATTGACTCGTCAGGAGCACAACACTTTAATATAAATTAGTGTTCGGTCAGCACTCCCAGCCGGTTCTGATGTTTTTTATGAAACATTTTGTTCAATGAACCTAATGATTTAGAAGGATGTTAAAGATTTTTGTCTTAAGAATCACGAAACCGTATCGATCGTCGAATAAGGTCAGTGCCACGAAAAAGGTCCTCCAAATGGTCAAAAGGTCGGTCCAAAGGTTTTCGATTGTAGACGCTCGCTTTAAGTTATATGTAGCCGTGTAGGTAATATAACTTTCTGCAAATCAGGATCTTAGCTATACGACTGATAATTACAAATGAAGACATAAAAAGCAGTATTAACTTTAATAACTACACGAGTAACCAGTGCTTTAATTAGAATCGTAAATATATCTGCATTTTTTGCAGAATTGCTCGACTTTTTATAGTCTTAACGATGTAATAAATAGAGAGATAATACTTAATTATAATTATATGATAATTATTAAGCGAATAAATGAGAATTTCTGAGAACTTATTATGAAGATATTTTTTACTTTTTTCATATAACATTTTAATTGCAAAAATGGATATCACATAAATCTTAAGGATAATCTTTTTGCACTCTTAATTTATACGCTTGCGGTGTATGTGGGTATGTAAGTAACGGAATCAAAGAAGTTCTTTTATTTATAGAAAATTATATTTTTCTGAGATTCAAAATAAATAGCCATTACTTATTTAAATATTTTTAGATCTACAAGATTTGTTTTGTTGACCGATAACCTTTTTTCATATTCAACCCATTTCAGGGAAAAGAGCCAAAAGGCAAACAAGCAAGCAACCTGATGGTGGGTATTATCTCTGCCCCAGGGATTTTATAGCACCCAATGAATCAAATGCGTTACAGTTCTTCTTAACCCAAGATGGGGGGTTTCAATGTTCCTGAACGTTTTACATAATCAGTAAATTGTGTGCAATTTTTATGATTTTACGATAGACACCCAATAAACAGAACCTTAAACTCGCGTAACCTAGTTAATTGTATCATTTTTCTAGTAAGCTAGCTTTAAATTAGTATTCTTTTGTTGTAAAGTCATCATAAAGAAGATTTTTGTCTATTTTGGTTAAATAAAATATCAAACGCACTTACGACGAGAAGCAATGACGTCAGCATCGTGGTCGGTTTCCTTCCCCACCGGTCCGTAAGCTTGCCCACGAACACGCCGCAGAATATTGGCGGGAAGAACGTGACGGAGGCCATCCAGGATATCGTGTCATCTGATATGGGTTCCCCCGCCGGCCCGTCCGCCGCCTGCAGCAGCGGCGTCATGGGTGACTGCCACCCCATCAACATGCCGAAGTTCAGAACTGGGATCGTCACTGGAACGGAATTTGTATGTTAGTTGATTGTCTCGCACTTTTGTTCTGTTAGATGGCAGTGTTTGCCGTTTTCTAGATTATGGCTTCCTATATATTACATACATAATTACATACGTGAGGCTTAACTTAAAAATTGATTTGGTAATTAATCTAAATTCAGCCTAGATATTCTTATCTAGGCTGAATTTAGATTAATTACCAAAACCGGCCAAGTGCGAGTCGAATTCGCTTCTGATATATCACGTTTTTCATATATCGTCTATCACAAACAAAAAACATCGTACAACATACAACACCTGGGCTGACATGCCATGTACGGTAAAAGCCTCTTTAAAAAATAAAGAAAAAAAAAATACAACACCTATGTTTGTTGTTTGGCTTTGGTAGATCCACTTTTTCTACTTATTTGCAGAAAGACCGGCTACAGTAATACAACGTAGTACAACATACAACACCTGAGATGTTTGTTGTTTGGCTTTGGAAGACCGACTTATACTTATTAATTATTCGCAGTTAGACCAGCTACAGAAATAAATATTATATCTGTAATAAAAATATGTCTGCCCATCACAATTTATTAGTTTCAGCCTGGTGATATATCTATTAGGTATATATAATATAGGTATATAGAGATACGGAACCCCAATAAACCCAACGTATTGTCATTACTCATTAATCTGAATCGTATGTTTTTTAGGTTGGTACATCACGTGCCTACACGACACGTCCATTTTCTAAATAATCTGTAGCATCCGAACTCTCGGCTCTAGCACAAAGTAGATATATAACAGAGACACGACCTAGTACTAAAAAATGGTATCACCATAATACTGGCAATTCGACTGGCTATTTTTGTTTTCTTCGATTTTCAGGCACATTCCGGAAACCACCATTTAGCGCTATTGGAAAATACTAATTACTAATTTAGTTTCGTATCTTCTTCTTAATTATGGAGTTGAATTTAGCTTGATGTTATGCTTAAAAATAAGCTTATCTTTATTTTAATGTCAATATTTGTACTTAATTCGGCATATTCACATTTTATAATTTACAAACATTAATTGTAGTGACACCTATTGCAATTTTTTTATTATTAAAAGTATATTGTATGGGATGGTAGGCCATGGCTTTAGGTACGCTATTAAGAGGTGGAGTCACCTTCAGAAGACTTCCGGGCGAATACCGTAATAAACTAAGAACGATACTAAAAATACCTACGTGGCGCTGAAGTCACATGCTTTCCTCGTCATACCTCTAAGCAGTGACAGCGACGCCTCCTAACTTTAATTAGGCGTTACGGCATATTATGACCGTCTACGTCTTATCTCATATCAGCACTAGTTATTTTTTGTGATGAATTAAACTTTTCATAATACATAGTCTCATATTATAGTAACGTCGTAAATTTAACAATATTGTTAAGCGAACATTGTTTTTCATACATTCTCTCCCAATGTCACATTGCATCTAGATTGTATCTCAAGTAAACACTAAACACTGAATGCACCGTGTAATTAAACTCCCAGTTATATCTAGTAATTCTAGTTACATCGAGGCTCAATAGATTACGGCTGTAAACAATAATTAAAAGTTAGCATAAGGGTATATATGTGTCGCAGTCATCTGGTTGAATCTGTTTTTATTTAAATGACTAGCGCGTTCATTTAATGCTGTTTTTATCAACAAATTCAATGAATCCGAGACTAAGAGCCATTTAATATTTTATTTTAAGCTTTTTGAACTTTAAAATTTCCGAATGAGTACTATTATAACGCGCATTAAAGTAAATTAATCAAAAAATATATCAACATATTTCTATCTGTACGAGCTGTTTGACGCCATGGTACCGCGCTAGTCATTCAATTAAATAAGCAGATTCAATCAGATGACTGCGACATATGCACGGCATTCCTTTTGAAGGACCGATAATCGAGCAGATTTTGCTTCATATTATTTCTGGCCGCCTTTTTGTATGACTATGATATTGCAATCAGTATGTTCTAGAAAATGTTGGTCACCAATTATATTATCGCTCGTGGGTTGGCGCCCTTAACTTTAAACTTACGTTCCAATCGCTTTATTTTTAGTTGAAAAGCGTACAAAATACACAACAACAATTATGTGTTACGAGACTAAAGTCTATGTGATATTATTTTTAGCAGATTTTTTCGGAGAAAAAACGACCTTGATAACCCCAACAACGTTGGGTTATCCGAAAATATTTATCACCACCACACGTCAAACTGTACTAACTGAGTCGTATTATTATGTTTTATGTTTAATGTAGTACAAGAATATTCGATATAATATCTTTTATATAAAAATGAATCGCTGTTCGTTCGCTCGCTAAAACTCGAGAACGTCTGAACCCATTCGGCTATTTTTAGTCTTGAAATATTCACGGAGGTCCCGGGAAGGTTTAAACGATTTCGATGCTCAACGAAGTGGGCACGGGCCAGCTAGTATTATATAAATATATAGGATGCTGTAATTTATATTAAATAAGTATTCTGATGATTTATTTTTAATCTCTATCACCTGCAATATGTCATTAGTCAGTACACACTACACACTACACCGAGGTACGTCAGTCGTCACGCGTCATTTTAAGATAGCGAACAAGAGAAGAAATGTGATTATACTTAATTAGCATTTTAACCAAACTTTTTTAAACGCGTTTATCGTTAAATCCAGATTGAATCTCTCTCATTCAAGATAAGATCGGGATCCACGGATGGAAATGCTAAAGCTGAGCGATGAAAGTAGTTTTACAGTATTACTCAGGTTATATTGTGTTACTATAATTAACTGAGTTTTTTTTTAGATTTGATTTGCGTGGTATTTTCTGTCTTATTTGTTTGTTTCCAAATGGTAGGTCAGGTCACGGGTGAGGTTTGATAACTTCTTGCTATCATACGAGGAAAAAGCTCAAAAATGACTCAATAAATTTAATCAAAATGCTCTCAAGTTTTTGTACAACCCCGAGCGCACGATGCACGATTTGTGCGTCTAGCAACTAGTTAGACGGCTTCATTTTTATATTGTGAGTAATGTACGGTCGCCAACAGAACCTGTGCACCCTTTCGACCTTATTACTTGGCAATAAGGTATAGAAGAGATACGGGTGTATCACTTCTCGCGCCGACTGTACATACATAGGGGGCAAAATAGAGATATATATCTCTTATTATTAATACACTTGATTCATATAATAAATATCTAAAATTAGTTGCTATATTGCTAGAAGCTATTTCTTCAATCATCGGTTTATGTTATGTTCAGATTGTTATAATTGATCTGTGTCAATAATTAAGGGCAAGGTGAATGTTTGTTCAATAGACCACTACTACTAGGTACTGATCAACCTATACGTGTCGCCTTCATGGTCCATTGGTTTAGGCTCTCGACTCCAGAGATTGTGGGTTCGATGCCCGCGTTGGAACAACAAAAATGTTGTTTTCAATTGACAATGTATTTTAATCATTAATGTAGCAACTATTAACCATATTTGTAATTAAAATGTGTTGTTATCTTCTGAAACAGTGAACTATTATTTAATTGTCTTTGTGATTCACATAAACAGAGCCTCTGTTTACGTGAGATGTTAAATCTACTATTCAAAGTGCACTGCCTAATTTAGTATATTACATCTCCATTGAATACAATGGCTAATAAATAAATAATACATGATATCTAACATTAAACAAGATTTTCAAATCAGTTTTTCCAATGTCATTTTCCATATCCGACTACTTAAATAAGTCGTTATTATTTTAGTAGAGTTCTATCTAAGAAATAAACCTATTTATATATTATGAACTCTATGTCTAAATTGAGGCGTATAGAACCTACGTCTACATAACTAGCCTAGTTTACTATCGATAATTTTGTTTAAAAATAAACCAGATAATCCACTTTTAACTAGCTAAACCTAGTTCACACCAGTATTAACCAGAACGTATTAACTAGGTGCAGTGGATAGCGACAGCTCTACATTATAATATCTAATAATTATACGGTTCCATAAATTAATAATTAAAGAATATCAACCGAGCAAATATTTTGCAAGTTCTGCGCGTGAATCATGTTTACAAACTGGTTTCCAAGAGGCTGTCCACATAAGAGAGCTGAAGTTCGATGGCCATCCTGCCATATATGAAAGTATCTAAGTAGGTATATTTGTATGAATTTTACCTATACTATTATAGAAATTAATATAGAGCATTGGAAACAAAATTCTCCATGCGTTGGTGTCTCTTGTTTGTCCTATTTTTATGGCTCCCCAAAGTTACTAAGATTTCGCTATCAATATCTTTTGTCAGTTTCTCTGTCTGTCTTATTCTGTATTCTGCCACCATCCTGACACACCAGTATGTACTGGTACAGACTGATGTGTCAAAAAGTATTTGTCGCTATATCGGCAAAAGTAATACAGGTATTACTGTTGCCGATATAACGACAATTACTTTAAACACAATGAAATAAATATGCTAGTGATTTTTGCCGCTTCGCACGGAACCCTTGGTGCGCAAGTCCATGTCGAACTTAGCCGTTTTTTTTATATTTTGAAAATCACATAAAATAGTGCGATGTTTCAGATTTCGACAAAAAATCGATTTTACATTATAAATGTGAAGTTTGCGACACAAGAACGCAAACTGAGTTGTATTTTAGTATGGCTAAAAATAACTTACGCGACAGAAAAAATACGCTACTCACGAAATTACGTACGGTCGCCTCAACCGTATAATATTGCGAATCCATACTAATACTAGCTTTGGGATTGAGATCTAACAGGATGTAGAAAGGTATATTAAGCAACATTTCGTCATCATCATGTCACTTAGGTTGCCCACCCTCGAGCGGTTATCGGTGACCGATTTTTTGTAGGTAAATAGAACATACCGTTTACAAAAGTGTAAAGCACACTTCATACAAAAGTCGGTTAAAAATAATATGTATGAAAAATCGAGCCGATATTCGGTCCCCTAGTAGTCACTACGAGCCTTACATAATCACCACGCGGGCTGAATACCTACCAAGTTAATGTTATTCGTCTCACGAGCTGACACCGACTGTAATGGACCGATTAAAATATTTTAAGCAATGAATCAATTGTTATGTTTGAGTCATCAGACGAATTACATTAAATGAATGCGAAGAGAAAGAATTTTCGGATTGGTTACTTAAACTAGTTAGTAACAAAGAATTACAAAGAAAATACGAACATTCCAAAATATCTAAATATGTATATTCTGTGAAGATTTGTGCTGTTCTCAATTAATGTACCCTACATAATTAAAATAGCGTTAAATATAACATCTTCCAAAATCAATTACAGCGCTTATTTTTAAGATACTACCTCGTATCCATGTAAGGAAGTAAACTTCTGCTTAAAATCAGGAATAATATTAATAGAGATTTGAAAAAATCTATTTAGTATAACGGTGATGATAAGGTCATCGACTTCACAGTCCACACCCGTGATTTCAATTGATTTAAAAATTATATTATTAAAATTACTATTTTGAAATATATCTTTTATTTTTTTGTGCCTAAACGTCTTTACAAGTAGAGCAATAATGGAAGAAAGGAATAATGTGGCCTAAGTTTCTGTAGTACCTAGACTTTGCAGAATATTATAATAAGTTTAAAGGTGAAACAAGCCACGAGCAATAAAACAGAATAATATCCATTCTTAATTACTTGTAATATAGTTAACTACTTACTTATTAGCTAGTTGAAATGTCCGTAAGATCGTTCATAATATTTAAATACAAGAACAATTAGTTACAGCTTTTTTATGTCTCGTTTACAAACTAAACAAACACCTATGTACTAACTTAGTGTTAATTGCCAATGATATTCAATAAAATAAGAGTTAGTTTATAATTTCATTGGTAGTAGGTAAATGAGTATTTTGTATCTCCTCATTTACCTAATATCCTCTACCCTCTTGATTATAGGCATTATGTTTCGTAAATTATTATTCAAAGGGCTATTGCAGAGTGCAAGTGATTTAGTTATGAATGAGTTATTTTATGAATTAGGTATGAGAGAGTGTACCTAATAATAAATTTCGCCAATTTAAGTGCCCTATTAAAAGAGCTGTCGCAAAACGAGTCATTATTTGCTATTTGTTTCTGGCTGTTTTCTAGAAGACGGAGCAATCTAGGAACGGTTATAACAGCTTATCGGCACTATAGTCGGATAAGAAGAAAGTTTGTAAACAGGTTCTACTCATGAGTCAGACATGCGGCACACGGCTGACGGCACACCAGCCCGGGGCCGGCTTCATGAGTGATAGGACAATGATCCACTGGAGATAAATTGTATCTACAGCATAAACTTGGCCACGTAGAGCCTAGATCTTCTAGAGTATACATTAGAAAAAGATTTAGACCATATTAAAAGTATAATCTAAAGCAACCAAGTGATGCATGGGAATTGGGGGGAACCATAGGTGCTCATCATTCTCTATAACTATAGTCGTCCGAAACCTAACTCGATCTCTATTAATTGACAACTGAAGAAAAAAAGAGACGAATAAATAGCATATTATCATAAATCTGACAGAAGATTTGATTATTTATTTGTTTGCATAGCATAGGCTCCGAAATTACTAGACCGTTTTTCCAGGTTCGTAGATCATGGCTCCAATCGGTTACATAATTCCATGGATTTTTTCCTACTTTAAAGTTGTTATGTATTGTTTTTACAAGTAGTAGGTACTAATAATATATAATTCATTAGTTATTAACATTTCAACATTTTTAATGAAGTATCTGAATGTCTAGTTTCATTACTGTTAAATGATTGATTGATACTGTATGTAGTTATAACAGTTTAACAGTTTGCGGAAGTTTTAATATTGCTGTAAAAATACATAACAATTATTTAATTGACATGTATTTTTATTCCTCGAATACTTGGGGCTTATGCATTTGTGTTAACATATAATAAGCGGTGTTAGTAAACATTTGTAAGGGCAAAAGTAGAGTTTCACAGTTGTGTTAACTTTTTAAATTAAAAAAATAATTCATAAACGATTTCTATGATATTAAAATTAGTGGATCATCTTATTAAAGCAAATTATCCGCATTTAACTGAGAACAAACCTGTGTAGAGTTCCTACCGTGTACGGCAACACTTTATAAATAAAGTTGCAAGTTGACTCGACACGACAAGTTTTCACCTAAGTAGGCACTAGGTACGATCATTCTAGAATCTAGTACTCCCTAAAATATATTTGTCACCCAAGCAGTTATTCATTTTTAACCGACTTCCAAAAAAGAGGAGGTTTCTCAATTCGACCGTAGGTATATATGTTTTTTTTGTTTGCGTTTGTTTGTTTTGAATTTTAATTTTGAATTTTGATCACCAATAAAAAAAACAATCACAAAATTTAGTATTTTTTTTTACATTTAGGTTACTTTGAATCAGAAGTTTCGGAACATACACAATATTAATAATTATAATGCCTCCCACGCTGATTACGGTGTCGGTGGCCGGTTTCATTGAAACCAGGCCAGCTACGCAGGAGTAATTTTATATTGCTCAGGTGTGTGCGCAATAGAGTGTATTGCGCACACACTTCCTTCACTCTCACAGCCCAGTGGGACGGATAACCAACAGGACTAGCGGGAGATCAGGCGCAGGACCGACTTTTTACATGCCCATTCGACGCATGGATCATCTTTCTCGTCAGAAAATCAGGTAATCAGCCTGTACTGTCCTAAACACACATTTTTTAGTTGTTTCAACGCGGAAATCGAACCCACGACCTCGGAGTCGAGAGCTAGGCTCTAAACTACTAGACCACAGAGGCAACAAAACATGTTAGAATAGAAACTTACCCATAATAGCCATTAGAAATTGGTTGGTGAGTCCACCGTTGAGTATTTTCGCCAGCCATATTAGCGGTTGTTCAATGAACATACTGTATGGAGCTATGTTTTCGCTTCTAGCACATTTTCCGTTGTATGCTGTAACATAAAAAATATTATTATATCATTGCGTGACAAAAGGAGAATAATTTTGTAATATTGATTTTAATTGGTAGTTGGAAATCAACGGCTTACATCACAATTGTCTTTTGCATGAAAATATTCTAGAATTATAGTTTTTCACTTACTAATAATATACAACTTACAACTGAGAGTTAGCCCGCATTTTTCTGTTATTTAATATTTAGGCCGTGTTTCACCAAGCAATGTTAATGTTAACGCCATGTTAAATATCATGTTATCCCTCTTTTATTTCCTGTCAATGAATGAGATGGCATGGTATTTTAACATGGCGTTAACTTTAACATTGCTTGGAGAAACACGGCCTAAAGGTTATATTTTATAGAAACGTACAACGATACAACAACGTAGGAAACATATCAACATAAAAATTCTTTACATCTTAAACTGTGTGTATATTGTTTATTTTCACTTTGTCCTAACCACCAACTTCATCTTTATTTCTTTTCTGTTTATCTGTGAAAACTTTTAATTTGCCATCTTATTTGTGTAATTCTATTTATTTTTGTATGTAGCCGTTAGTTTTTAAAATATAAAAATACATATTTTATAGAGCTAACTTAAACCTAAATATAATATTATGTCACGAGTCTACACTATTAAGAAAACTAAATACCTAGTGTTAAATCAAAAGGCACGTCAAAAACATTTTTTGTAGAGAAGTTGTAGTGATTTCTCATGTCTTACGCATCATATTTTTCATTCAAAATTTACTTTACATTTACACTATATCGCGGTTCACTTTTATTTTTAGCAAATTATCTGTTGTTAATTGGTACACGCTAAACATGCATACATTTCCCTATCATGTTTTCTAACTCTAGTTTTGCAAACAAAGAAAATTTTGGAAGGAATGTAAACTAAATAAACACGTTTCGGTAAAGCGTTTCATACTCTAATTAAATAATATTAATGGTCGGTAGCTCAGGTTACGGTACGTTTTTTAGGCCTTACGTCGAAATCAATTCTGATGTAACTTATCGTAGGTAGATGCTATGGATACTGGATAGCCACGGACTCGTACGCACGGAGCGAGCAAATTTTAGGCCGTGTTTCACCAAGCAATGTTAAAGTAAACGCCATGTTAAAATACCATGCCATCTTATTCATTCACAGGAAATAAGAGAGGGATAACATGATATTTAACATGGCGTTAACTTTAACATTGCTTAAATCTCTCAGCGATCATACTTATGCCATGGTAATTTCATTTAAAAATGCTTTATTCTTAATTAATATTATTACATGACATGCAAGATCCCTGACACAGGAGTCTTAGTTCAATAATTTATCATTTCGAACGTCGTTATAGTCATTATAATAATATTATCTGTTTAACAATGACTACAATTATTATTACTATAGCATGACAAATCTTGAATTCTTTACAAAATTTGTGTGAGTTACGAAGCGAGACTACAATAGACAACAAATGACTATTGACACAGCTTTACTGCTCTAGGTATCCTTATTGGTAAACTGTAGCCTGAGCCGTGAGACGTGGCTCGGAAGTTCAAAGGCCTATCTCACTTGTATGTGTGATAATGAGTGATAATACTTTAGAGTTTAGGGTGTGTAATGTGTATGGGTCCCGTATATAGAGTTTAGTGCTTTCACCACATACTCTACATAGGAAGCACAAACACACCCTGTAGTATTTATTTTACACAGACGCCCGGTTTCTGAAAGGCTGATCAAATTTATCAATTGATCAAATCAGCTCATCTGAACGCTGATTGGTGAACATCACTTCGCAGTCACTGTTTTCACCAATGAGCGTACAGATTAGTTGATTTGATCAATTTGATCAGCCTTTCAGAAACCGGGCGCTAGTATATGAATCAACAAACAAAGTGATCCTATAAGAGTTCCGCTTTAGCCTTTTGAGGTACGTAGCCCTAACATCTTAAACCTTCTGGTTAAGATGTTAGGGCTACGTAACCTAAATTAAATATTTAACGAAGGATTAACTTTAACATTGCTTGGTAAAACACTCCCTTAAAGTTCTTTATTTAAGTATTTTTTTTTTACTTTAGCTCAGCGGGTATAAAGGCAACGAGATCGCCGAAAAGGAACGCGTCAGACGGTCAATTCGGCAGTAATCGGAAAGCTGGCCACTTCAGTAAACTGTTAATTGATAGTGGAGACTGACTAACCAGAGCACGCCGCATGCGGCCGGCGCGGCTCGTCGTTTGGCTGATTCAGTCGGTATTGTTTACAGTTTACACATTATGTAGGTACCTACATGCTATTAATTGCTATTGTTTTGTCAACCATTTATGAAATTGATTAAAGCTATTGTGTTAGTAGATGCCTAATCGTCTTTTGATATTGTTAAATTGAAATTTGAAGAAACATGTATCGAAATTAGAGTAAGTATGAGCGAATTGTTATGAAAAAAGTAATTTTTCTTGTCCTCAAGTAGAGATGATCTAAGCAAGTGCCAAGTGGGTTATTCTTAAAATTTTAAATGCGGTACTTTCTTGAGTGGAGTGTAATGAATCTAATTTTACAGATATTCAGTAGTCAGAGATGTCATTTAGCCAGGCAAGTTTATTTTGAAAGGAACAATTTTCGAAAATAGGGTAGGTATAGTCAATTAGTTGTTATTATTATAAGAAAAGGTAATTTCCCTTCTCTTCAAGTGAGAAGATATTATAAGATAGAACCTATTTACCTATTATCTACGTAAGTGGGTTAAACTTAATATACTTAATATTAAATATGTGGTATTTCCTTGAATGTGATGGGCAAATAACAGCTCTGCTTAGTAGTAAGCCCCACTTTGGTGAGAATGTTGAAATGTATGAATAATATTATTATACAGGTAAGGTTAGTTAGTGAGTTGTCGAGGGTTATCTCTGATTCTAGATAACCTATAATGTCCTGTACAATCTATTTTAAAAATATTTTTACCAATAGAAAGCTGTGTATAGCTATAAATAATTGTAAATACGAGAAAACAATGTCCAACGAAAGCGTTTCTCATAAACGTTGATTGAGTAGTTATAAATATGATATAATGATAAAGTAGATAAATTAGGTATATTAGAACTGTAGAATGCAATAATGCCTAAAACAAAGTTTGTGACACAATAATATGTCTAGTTTTTATCTTTGTTAACTTGTTTTATAAGATATTACAAAAAATAGTACCTACCTAGGTAATTTAATTAGGTAGTTAGGTACCTACCTAAGTACCTAAGCCTAAGTTTATATTACAGGTACTTTATATAAATGCAATAAAAAATAACTTTCTTTTTACAGTCAGAATTTCTATGATGTTCCTAGTAAAATCATTGCGTTCAGTAGTTGACTAGCTACATAGTGCTTAGTACTAATTGAACCACGTTTTCGTCACAAACAAAAGTGGGCACGACTCAGCTGACCAGGTACTAGAATGTAAGTACTAAGTAATAAGTTGGTATAAAATAATTTTAGAACAAGGAATTAGGAGTATAGCAAAAATCTACTATTTTAAGCTACCTATAACATTTAAAGTTGACTTGAACTCTTGTTTAGTTCAGCGAGCCAGCCACACTTTCTAGCTTTTCTAATATAGTTTTGAAATAATTGTAGCTTTTACATTATGAGTTCTTCAAGGCTAACTATGTACAACCCACAGATTTACAATTACCTTCACAGTTATGTCGAACCAATCGAGATAGGTACCTACTCTACTATTTATACATTTTTGCATTCTATGTTATTTTTTGGATAAAACTTAATTTTACTAAGTAAGGAACCTGTTTTTTTGCTTAATCTTTTCATTTAAGAAGTCACTAACTAGGTACCTAACTAACTAAGTACCAACTAAAAAGTTGGCAGAAAATGGTTAGGTACGTATCATAGATGAAGAATCCTGATATTCTTCATCTAAGGTAGGTACGTACCATAGTGATTATATTCTCTTTGGTACGTACCTACCTATTCAGAAATAAAAATAAGTTTTTTTTGAGCAGTATCGCCCAAGAGTTGGCTGGTAGGTAAACTATTGTAGATTTTTAAAATAAGAATCATAATTATTATTATTGTCTATATTAAAAAGGTTTTATCGTAAAAAAACATAATATTATTAATGTACCGAATATTATAATAATTTTTACATATTATTCTCTAAAGGTATAGCATTTGAAATATAATATATTAATTTTTACCTAAGAAATCTATTTTTGTAATTAGTAGACCGTATGTAGTTAATCATACGTTGAGAGTTATGATACAGCTAATGAAAAACCAACTTTGAACTTACACAGTCACAAATTTTATTTTTATTTTCGTAAAATCACCACATTATAAACATTCACAGAATTTTAAACTTAGGTTATTTCTTAGTCACATTTACAACTTATAAAAAACTAATAGCAATCGCGTTCGAATTTCGAATAATCGAAATTGAAATGGCCGTCGAAGCGCGCGTCTCGTGTACTCGCGATCCATTCACTGAGGCGGCCTCTGTGGAGCTCCATTCATATATTATTTTAGACGAGAATAAAACAAATTAACAAAAAGGCAAAACTTGTGCGCAAAGCGAACAGGTTACGTACCTGTTACCTTTTTTTCATACTACGGGTTTCCGGCTTGGGGTAAGTAGCTGCATAATGGAGTACTTAAAAAAATTTATGGGTTATGCACATGTTTTTTATAATTATTATAATTCTAACCTATAATATGACTATTTTAAGATTTTTTGATACTCATTACACATAGGCTTTTAGTTAAGACTGTACAACTGTAGGTAAGATTGTTCTAATTTGGATAGATTTTGGTGGTCTATCGGTGGCTAGGGAGTTTGAAATACCTATAGGTTAAATGTACCCAACCAATTACTAGTTGGTATACTCCGTTCGAATTTAATGTGATCTTATTATAAACAAGATATTAAAATTTTACCATTGTAGGTATTTCTTTATTGCGCGGTGATTGTAATTTATAGCCCATACTGAGATTTGTTTACACATGTGTCACATTGATTCGGAATAAGTGCTTTTTAGACTTGAACCGTTTTTCCATTGCATTATTTTGATTTAACTTTAATATTTAAGTATGGTCTCATAGGAATCAAATAACGACATTTTGTCAGATTTTTGTAAAACAAACACCACCACACATTTCTACCACAAATTCTATTGGTATTACCAAATATGTCGGTTTTAAACACATTTAGTAATCAGTATCGGATACGTTTTATAGTGTTGTCTGAGTGTGCTTAGAATCCATTATCTAAGTTCATGATTGGACGTGATGATATAATAATATATCACCACTTCGGTAGCTTCGCGTCCTCCATTAGAAGTAGAAACAATTATTTATTTAATGTTGAAAATGTTCATTGTTGTTTGCGTATTGCGACAACTGCCAGAGGCGAAATCTGGTTCTCTTTGAAAGGTAAGCCCTAGCCTGTATAGATTATACAAGGTGTAAAATAAACGAGTGATAATATTTTAGTGTGTGTATGTGACTCCTATGTAGAGTTTACTGTGAAAGTACCAGCACTGCAAGACTTACTTTTGACTTTTATGTTTGAGAAATGGCCAAACGTCATAAATTTGCCCATACAATAATTTAAAAAAACGTAACTGTTTCAGCGCTGGCACTTTCACAGTAAACTCTATATACGGGACCCATACACACCCTAAGGTATTATCACTCATTAATTTTACAGCTTAAATAAAAAAAAAATACTTACTCGGTAAACATTGTTTTACAACATCGCACTATTATTTATTTAGTAGCCATTATTTTTTACGAATTTATGCTTTTAAAATAATTTTATTGATTAAAAAAATATAAGAAATAAATTACAAATAATTGTTACCCTATTGATTGACCCCTACGAGGCTACGACATGGCATAGCGACAGATTTGTTAAGACTTATGATATTTTTCAAACTTTCAATTAGGTACTTTGTGTTACTTTATGAGACTTAGTTCGAAAAATAATATTTATATTTAACAGTAAAGAGTTTGTTTATTATAGATAAAATGTTTGATACAAAACATACCCGGCATATCCTGAAATCATCAAGTATAACAGATGAACATTTTGCGACCACGTGTTGGTATTTTATTCTATTGTGAGCCAAAAGATGGCGAAATTGATGAACATATTGTATATTGCCTATGTTTTTAGTTTTTTGTTGTGTAAATAATATTTGCACCATAAGACGGTCGGATTTGCAAAATATATATTGTGAGGAGCAGCGATTCCCCACCACAACATTTTGTCGTGCTAGCTATATAAGGCGTGACTCAAGCGCCGGCGCGCCTCTTTTTCCTTGGCGCCAACATCGGATAGACGTTTACACGAATCTCTGTCGGTTGGTTTAAGGGTCACGTGAGCTATTTTTCTTTGTTTAAATTGTTAAAAGTGTGCAATCGTAATCTCATATATTTCATTTTAGTTTATTAAAGTTTAGGAAAGTAAAATAATGATTGTTTCGTATGAATAAAACGGTGTTCTTGTTCAGTGTTGTTTTCTTTAAAATAAATTCTACTTACGATCCTAAAATCCGAATTGGGATAAAAAACTCAGTACGCTCACTTTATCTATTTCAAGAATAAGAAAACCATTATTCAGATTGTGTTTTTTTTAAATGTTACGATTGCTAGCTTTTATTAATAGTTCTGTGCTCTAAATGCGTGGTTAAGTGGTAGAAGTAATGCGTGAAATATCACGAGACCGTGAACGTCGACGTTTTCGAGCTAGGCTACGCGTTCAGAAACGGCACAAGTGAGCCTCGCGAAGTAGGTCACGGTCCAGTGACAATAATTCGCAGCACTCGAGCGACGAACGGCGTGATCGGTAGACTGGCTCGCATGTCCTAGACCGACGGGATTCACGTAATACTGTAAGGTGATGTTCGCGTAGTAGAAGTAGGCATCGGTCGTGCGATTCCGACACCTATCCACCGTCGGGATAGGTCGCGCAGTAGCTCCCGTGATGAGTCACATTCTCGTTTGCGTAAACAAAGACGCCGCGCCCGCGTCGATCGTGAATTTACTTCCGAAATACGGCTTATAGCCATATTCTAATGTGTTATTTTGACGTAGGCCCCTGGTGGCTCCAAGGGTTTTTCAACTTGACGAATTTATAGAAAATTATCGGACAGCCGGCATGTATGAATACGGTCTACATGTCGATTTGGCTTACATGTATGAATACGGTCTGCATGTTGAGCGACCTCTCACGTATGGATACGGCCTGCGTGTTGAGTAGGATTTCATGTATGAATACGGTCTACATGTCGATTTGGCTTACATGTATGAATACGGTCTGCATGTTGAGCGACCTCTCACGTATGGATACGGCCTGCGTGTTGAGTAGGATTTCATGTATGAATACGGTCTACATGTCGTTTTGGCTTACATGTATGAATACGGTCTGCATGTTGAGCGACCTCTCACGTATGGATACGGCCTGCGTGTTGAGTAGGATTTCATGTATGAATACGGTCTACATGTCGATTTGGCTTACATGTATGAATACGGTCTGCATGTTGAGCGACCTCTCACGTATGGATACGGCCTGCGTGTTGAGTAGGATTTCATGTATGAATACGGTCTACATGTCGATTTGGCTTACATGTATGAATACGGTCTGCATGTTGAGCGACCTCTCACGTATGGATACGGCCTGCGTGTTGAGTAGGATTTCATGTATGAATACGGTCTACATGTCGTTTTGGCTTACATGTATGAATACGGTCTGCATGTTGAGCGACCTCTCACGTATGGATACGGCCTGCGTGTTGAGTAGGATTTCATGTATGAATACGGTCTACATGTCGATTTGGCTTACATGTATGAATACGGTCTGCATGTTGAGCGACCTCTCACGTATGGATACGGCCTGCGTGTTGAGTAGGATTTCATGTATGAATACGGTCTACATGTCGTTTTGGCTTACATGTATGAATACGGTCTGCATGTTGAGCGACCTCTCACGTATGGATACGGCCTGCGTGTTGAGTAGGATTTCATGTATGAATACGGTCTACATGTCGTTTTGGCTTACATGTATGAATACGGTCTGCATGTTGAGCGACCTCTCACGTATGGATACGGCCTGCGTGTTGAGTAGGATTTCATGTATGAATACGGTCTACATGTCGTTTTGGCTTACATGTATGAATACGGTCTGCATGTTGAGCGACCTCTCACGTATGGATACGGCCTGCGTGTTGAGTAGGATTTCATGTATGAATACGGTCTACATGTCGTTTTGGCTTACATGTATGAATACGGTCTGCATGTTGAGCGACCTCTCACGTATGGATACGGCCTGCGTGTTGAGTAGGATTTCATGTATGAATACGGTCTACATGTCGATTTGGCTTACATGTATGAATACGGTCTGCATGTTGAGCGACCTCTCACGTATGGATACGGCCTGCGTGTTGAGTAGGATTTCATGTATGAATACGGTCTACATGTCGTTTTGGCTTACATGTATGAATACGGTCTGCATGTTGAGCGACCTCTCACGTATGGATACGGCCTGCGTGTTGAGTAGGATTTCATGTATGAATACGGTCTACATGTCGATTTGGCTTACATGTATGAATACGGTCTGCATGTTGAGCGACCTCTCACGTATGGATACGGCCTGCGTGTTGAGTAGGATTTCATGTATGAATACGGTCTACATGTCGTTTTGGCTTACATGTATGAATACGGTCTGCATGTTGAGCGACCTCTCACGTATGGATACGGCCTGCGTGTTGAGTAGGATTTCATGTATGAATACGGTCTACATGTCGATTTGGCTTACATGTATGAATACGGTCTGCATGTTGAGCGACCTCTCACGTATGGATACGGCCTGCGTGTTGAGTAGGATTTCATGTATGAATACGGTCTACATGTCGTTTTGGCTTACATGTATGAATACGGTCTGCATGTTGAGCGACCTCTCACGTATGGATACGGCCTGCGTGTTGAGTAGGATTTCATGTATGAATACGGTCTACATGTCGATTTGGCTTACATGTATGAATACGGTCTGCATGTTGAGCGACCTCTCACGTATGGATACGGCCTGCGTGTTGAGTAGGATTTCATGTATGAATACGGTCTACATGTCGATTTGGCTTACATGTATGAATACGGTCTGCATGTTGAGCGACCTCTCACGTATGGATACGGCCTGAGTGTTGAGTAGGATTTCATGTATGAATACGGTCTACATGTCGTTTTGGCTTACATGTATGAATACGGTCTGCATGTTGAGCGACCTCTCACGTATGGATACGGCCTGCGTGTTGAGTAGGATTTCATGTATGAATACGGTCTACATGTCGTTTTGGCTTACATGTATGAATACGGTCTGCATGTTGAGCGACCTCTCACGTATGGATACGGCCTGCGTGTTGAGTAGGATTTCATGTATGAATACGGTCTACATGTCGTTTTGGCTTACATGTATGAATACGGTCTGCATGTTGAGCGACCTCTCACGTATGGATACGGCCTGCGTGTTGAGTAGGATTTCATGTATGAATACGGTCTACATGTCGATTTGGCTTACATGTATGAATACGGTCTGCATGTTGAGCGACCTCTCACGTATGGATACGGCCTGCGTGTTGAGTAGGATTTCATGTATGAATACGGTCTACATGTCGTTTTGGCTTACATGTATGAATACGGTCTGCATGTTGAGCGACCTCTCACGTATGGATACGGCCTGCGTGTTGAGTAGGATTTCATGTATGAATACGGTCTACATGTCGATTTGGCTTACATGTATGAATACGGTCTGCATGTTGAGCGACCTCTCACGTATGGATACGGCCTGCGTGTTGAGTAGGATTTCATGTATGAATATGGTCTACATGTCGTTTTGGCTTACATGTATGAATACGGTCTGCATGTTGAGCGACCTCTCACGTATGGATACGGCCTGCGTGTTGAGTAGGATTTCATGTATGAATACGGTCTACATGTCGATTTGGCTTACATGTATGAATACGGTCTGCATGTTGAGCGACCTCTCACGTATGGATACGGCCTGCGTGTTGAGTAGGATTTCATGTATGAATACGGTCTACATGTCGATTTGGCTTACAGGTATGAATACGGTCCGCACATTGAGCGACCTCTCACGTATGGATACGGCCTGCGTGTTGAGTAAGGTTGCATGTGTGAATACGGTCCACATGTCTATTTGGCTTACAGGTATGAATACGGTCCGCACATTGAGCGACCTCTCACGTTTGGATACGGCCTGCGTGTTGAGTAAGGTTGCACGTGTGAATACGGTCCACATGTCTATTTGGCTTACAGGTATGAATACGGTCCGCACATTGAGCGACCTCTCACGTATGGATACGGCCTGCGTGTTGAGTAAGGTTGCATGTGTGAATACGGTCCACATGTCGATTTGGCTTACATGTATGTATACGGTCTGCATGTTGAGCGACCTCTCACGTATGGATACGGCCTGCGTGTTGAGTACTCAGGCATGCATGTGTGAATACGGTCCACATGTCGATTTGGCTTACATGTATGAATACGGTCTGCATGTTAAGCGACCTCTCACGTATGGATACGGCCTGCGTGTTGAGTAGGCTTGAACGTTTGAATACGGTCTGCGTTCAAGCCTCAGGTATTAGTATTACGAACAGAGACGTCTGTTTTATTTAAGAACGATGGATATTTGTGCTGTGTAAAAGTTGAACAAAAGTCGATGTTTGAATTAATTGAGTGATGACCGAACGAATCGTGTACAAGACAAATGCTTCACTGTATATGCTTGCAAAGAATATTTCCTAACAGTCTGTTATTTTCTTTTAGTTATACGGTCTGTAATGCAGACAAAGATACGGTACTGACAGAGTCAGCTACTACTGCCAATCGATTAATGCTTTCATTAGATGATGACGTGGAGGCCGGACCATCAATGGCACGCACATCAGGACAGAGTGGCAATCCCAGAAGAGCCAGTGTCGAGGACGACACATCATCAGGAGAGGCCGTGTGAGGAGCAGCGATTCCCCACCACAACATTTTGTCGTGCTAGCTATATAAGGCGTGACTCAAGCGCCGGCGCGCCTCTTTTTCCTTGGCGCCAACATCGGATAGACGTTTACACGAATCTCTGTCGGTTGGTTTAAGGGTCACGTGAGCTATTTTTCTTTGTTTAAATTGTTAAAAGTGTGCAATCGTAATCTCATATATTTCATTTTAGTTTATTAAAGTTTAGGAAAGTAAAATAATGATTGTTTCGTATGAATAAAACGGTGTTCTTGTTCAGTGTTGTTTTCTTTAAAATAAATTCTACTTACAATCCTAAAAATATTATCTACTTTATTAACGACACCGGTATGTACCGAAATAACATTTTGTCACTAATCGTAGGTTTTGGATTCCAATTCTGCAACCGTCAGTTGTTATTTACAAAACTTATTATGATAGTTGATGATTTTGAGTGATAATCTAAAATTTATTGGGAAACTCATAAAATTACAATGTATTCTAATTTGCGTAGGTTGGGAATATCTATACTTCCCATTGTAAAATATATTTTACAAAAAAAATCTAATGTATTGGTTTACATGTACCTACTAGAACTATATTAACTTACCGTAATTAACACATCGTTAATTCCTCCTCCCACGCATCCTTACATGGGCTCTATCCGTGTCAGGCTCCACAATAACTGTTTACCTTCTTAGTGCTAATATTAGTATTTTTTGTTTTCTGATTTCTGTACTTACCTCAAATGAAATAAATGGAACACTTACAAGATTACTTTGTTGTCTGTACATCCGCCCGTCTTGCCATTCGTCCGTCTGTCTGTCAAGACTCTTTATTTCAGAAAGCGAGAAAATATTCTGTAGGTATAATAATATCATCTTTTATTAAAATTTAAACTGTGTACGGCTTTGAAAAATTCAAACTTCTTTTTATATGTAAAAAAAGATACCTACATCCGTTTTGCAAAAAAAAAAATACAATATTCACACTCAAGAAAATCAAAATTCAAAAGGTACTCCGTACTTTTCATTGACCGAATTTCCATAGAACTACGAAATTTAGCAAACGCATAGTAAAAGTACAACAAAAAAGTTTTAAAATGCACAATTTTTGAAATCAATACTACATAAACGTTTAATGAAAATGTACCCATTGTGTGCGCAATACAATATACAAATACGTATTTTTGTTAACGGACACTGGCCCACCTCACATTCCCACGGCAACTCCTGTGATTCATACTTCTAGAAATTTGTGAAAATTATGCTCAAAAATTCCTTTATATTACATACATACTCGTACAGCTACAACGCAAGCTCTAATAATAATAATAGTTAAAAAATATATAAAAAAAACAAACAATTAATGGGAGACTGTTATCAAATTATTGCTTTGTCATTGGTCCTTGATGAGTATGCATTTCAAATTAATTAGACTTCTGAAAATTTATGAAAGTTAAGATCAAATATTCCGTTACATACATACATACTTAGATACAACTAAAACAAGCTTATAACAGCGAGTCAAAACTCTACTACAAAAGTGGGTAGAAATTTCACGTTGAGACTGTTAATTCATACAAGGTATCATTTATGAATGGTTGATATGCACCTACTAAAACATTTTGTAACGTATTAACCTATATAATTTTTCATTTAAAATGAAAAGTATCGGACATACTATTAATTACTCCATACAAACGTTCTTGACCTGATTCCTATTTTTGATGTTCTTGTCTGGTTTTTTTAAACTAACTTCTGCGAAAAAATCTCTTACATATGAATGCAATCCTAATACATATTAGCTAGAACTAAATAACTTTCTTTATAAGTATCTACTAAGTATAAATTACCTAGTAGATAACTAAGTTATTTATACTTTGTAGGTACTTGGAAAGAAAGTTATTTATTAGTAGTCGAATTATGTAGGTATATCTTAGAGCTCTTTAAAACATTGAAGATTAAAGGGAAAAACATTAAACAACAAACGTTTAACAATAATTTATTATTGAAATAACTATTTACTACATAATATTTACAATTCCTTATTATTTAAAATAATATTTTGTATTTTTATTTGTTTTTGTTACAAACTTTACCTACACATAATTTTTCAAGGTGACATTAAAGACGAAATTTGAAAGTAAGGATAAGAAATATGGAACTCCGAATGGAGAAAATTTTCATCATCAGGAATCTGATGATGAAAATTTTACGATGCCGTATTAGTTTTTATCAAAATCGGGCTCATGGCTTCCTTCAGAACTTTTCGCTATTTCTTATAGTTTCTTCACCTTGAAATCAACATTCTGTATATATCTATTATACTAGCTAGGTAAGTAAATAATATGGTATATTGGTTTACCAATTGGCTATATTTTTATATTTTCTCAAGATTATACTAGTAGTACAATGGTAACTAATAATTAGAACCGTTTACCAGAATTTAATATTTTTTAATCTTGGTCAAAGTAACTGCGACCGAAGATCACAACATACTAACCAACATACAATAAATATATGGTATGTCAAAGGATGTAATGAAAAATAAATATACCTACGGTTCGAATTGAAGGATCTCCTTTTTTGATGTTCATTGAAAAGGTATTGTTACCCAATTTAATAAGGTTCTAGTACAAGGTATAGTAAAACATGAATATATCTAATAATGGACGGATTTTTTCGACTAGAAAACTTAGATTCCAACAGTAACATCGGTTGCCGTAGCCTCAGCAATCAGCACCTTCATGCGTTTTCTAAAGCATAGTATTTTTCGTTGTGCACGATTTCGTAGTTCTCACTACAGTGATACACTACATAATACGACACCTACTCGTATTATTGATATTAAACTGGTTGCATTTTAATATCTTAACGTGTACTTATTGACATACAGCTAATTTGAAAAATTTTCCTACGGAGACTTTAGAATAACTTACTTTATTAATATTACACTTTTAAGTAAATATACGAATTAACCGAATAATTGACTAATAATTTGTCTTACTATTGTAACTTAATATTAATTATTTTAAGACTTTATTATACAGTCTTTTATATTTATACAAAAGTGTAAATTTTTATCAATAACAGTAGTTTTATATTCCTAATAACTACAAGTGGAAATAAATGCTACGCTTAATATACTTCGTTCCGATTCTTTATGATAGAAAAATGTAAACAAAAAAATTAAAATTGACCAAATCAATGAGACATTGTAATTCTTCCTTGCGTGGCGAATAAATTACACCATCGCTAATATCACTTACGAAGTTTGGAAGCAAAATGTATGGGAATGACATAAGCTTCGCTAAGTGACATACGAATTCGCTCGTCATTTATCTTATGTCAAACTCAATACATATTTGTTTTCGAACTTCGTTAGTGATAATAGCGATGGCATCTCGAGTTAGGGCCCTAAATTGTTTGCATTTTAGCCGCTTATGTTGAGCTTTGTTTACATTTGGTTTACAGTGAATCTGAACGGAGTGTAATATTAGCGTACCTAACTAAGTTAGAATAAGAAACTGCTATTTGCTGCTTGTCCTGTGTAGATTTATAAATCGAAGAGATACTTACAGCAGCACTCAGTCAGTTAATGCTGCCTTTACGCCCACTTGATACAAATTACTCTGGGCTAACTCCAGAATCGGTATTAGAGTTTTCCTGGAGTTTCATTATATGTAATGTAGCTCCAGGATAACTCTGACAAGTGGGCCTTAAGGATTTATTTAGTAGAGATTATGGTAGAAAATATATGGACTAAGATATTATTTTAAAAAATCTGCAAATTAGATCCTTAAGTTATAAAAATGTCTCTGAGTGCGGCCGTTACTCAGACATTGTAATGTAATGTACCAATTTCTACTTAAATATCGTATTTGATATTTCTAAAAGAAACAGCCTTTAAAATATATTGATTATATGATTTTAAATACTATAAATTACCTATAAACTCAATTCCACTTACTAATAAAAATATTTAAACCACTGGTAAGTTATTCAAGTGTCCTCGACCTTTTCTGTCGAGTAACTTTTCGAACATATCAAACAAAGACTAACACTGAATAACTAATCATTTATGTAAATATTTTATCAGTACCTATGGGGGGATAATTGATGTATAATTATACGATTACTAAGGTACTGTCTCTACTAGTTCCTTCTTCTTCTTCTTAGTAGAGAGCTTAGCGTAGATCTCCTCGACGGATTTGTTCCTCGTCTCGGGGAAGGCCACGATGGAGTAGATGCACGCGGCGAAGCACACGGAGGAGAAGAAGAAGAAGGTCCAGTGGATGCTGATCAGCTCGCAGAGCTTCGTGAACCACTTCATCTGCACGAAGTTGCTGAGTTTTGCGCAGATGTTGGCGAAGGAGGACACCGTACCTCGCAGCTGGAACAAATTATTATTTGTCATCATTGGTGTACATGTTGATAGACTACCTGTAGGAGGTGGATGCAGGCGGCGAGCGTTCGGTCGCACTGAAAAACTTTGGTAAAAGGTTGTCTAGAAGTGGTCGTCCTAGATGAAACGACGATGACAAGTATAATATTATTGACCGAGACATTATTCATTAGTGCTCCAATGGGTCTTAGCGTGATAATATATAGCCTATATACAAATGGACTGTGGAACATTCAATGATTTTTCAAATCAGACAAGTAGTTAATGAGATTAGCTTGTTCAAGCGAGCAAACAAACTTTTAAGCTTACTCATAGTAGGATAGACGTGAGTTCATGCCATTTCCAATTTAGGAAATTTACAAACATTCCGCGCCTTCTTATTTGAAGTCCTGACTTCTGAGGACATAAGCACCTCCTTTTTTGGAAGTCGGTAAACACTGTGTAGATAGAGTTAAGATTTTTAATTTGACTGCTTACTGTTTTACTGTCGTAAGTAGTCGACAAAATTTGGTGGACGCGTGAATGCGTATCCACGAAGCAAGTACAACTATTTAAATGTAAGCTGTTGGTTAATTTCTTAGTCAAGAAATACATAGCTTTGCTAATTTATATAAGTCCGTGGAATGTCACTTAATCCGTATTTGCCATAGACTAGTAACTTTACAGAGTTCTACTTAATACATTAATTGCTCATTATTACAATAAATACCTTCCTAGTGACCTTGTCTCAGCGGAGCACCAGATAACGCTGCCTTATCTACGAAACGCGAATGCTTTATCTCCCAGCTGCTAGTGTCAATGTTGTAATTTTCAACTATGTTGAGATTTAATTATCTAATGTCAACGTCTTACGCATGTCTCAAATCTTAATCGATGATTAAATAACTATGTAATAATGTAAATTATGTACAGACTACAGGCGTTTTGCCCCTATCACGAGATACGAGACTACCAGGGTTTAATAAGACCTCTATAAAGATAAAATACTATCTTATGCCCGTGGCTTCGCCCGCGTGGAATAGCATTCGTGGCAAAAACCTCTTTATGAAATAAATCTACAGCTGCAGTGTGGTTTAGGTAATTTTATAGTAATAGTCATAGGCGTACCCAGCTTCTATAGCGTAGCCACATCATAATATATATGTGTTATGGACAAGGTGATTAATGTGGGCATTATTTATAAAATATAATATATAATATCTATGGACGTTTCACACCACGTCAATCTGGCCCCGTGCTAAGTATCCGAAGAGCTTGTGTTACAGGTACCAGACAACGGAAATATATTTATTACATTTACACTATAAACATATTTAAGATTTTTATTATATTAATACACAAATAAAAAAAATATATAATTATATATTATATCTAGCAATATCCCGCGAAACAATATATTTAAATTGTATGCTATGAATTTCCGCAAAGTAACGCCTGATTCCATTAACTACACAAATTTAAGTTAGCAGACACACAGACCGTCAGTATTTTTTTCAAACGTTGTTTTTAGGTTCTGTGGCCTTTATAGTGCCCTTCCCCCATTTTAAATTTCGCTTAGATAGATATAATATGTAGAGGGGTCAAGCATGTACATTAAAGATTTAATGAACAGACGTGATCCCTCTACAGATGCTCCCATACCGATTCCAGTGACGCTGGCCGGTTTAATTGAAATTAGGCCAGCTACGCAGGATATATTTTACTGTCCCAGTTTTACAGTACCAGATACGTCAGGCGAGAAAACAGCCGCAGGGCCGACTTTTTGAGATGATCCATGCGTTAGATGGGCATGTCCCATCTTATGCATGGATCATCTTCCTCGTCAGAATGAAAGATGATCGGCCTGCATTGTCCTATCAAAACTTTAAAACAACTATCGACCAGTATCCGATGGTGGGACCATAGTAACAAACTGAAAACATACCTGGAAGCTGAAGAGATCGGTGATTATGATGTACGAGATCGGTTGGAAGCCGGCGGCGTCGGCGAAGATGCACAGGCACATGGCCAGCACCGGCAACCAGCCCGGCAGCCACATGCCATCGCCGGTGGCGTAGAACCACCCGCCCAGCGCCAGCATGCCCACGCCCATCGCGAACGACGTGAGGATTAACAGCAACTGTACAATTTTTACGATTAACTTAGTAATGAACATGTAAAATTTAGGATTTTTACGACACTAATTTACATTATACAAATTTCCGTGTGGTGACCGAGTAAGAATAGCGCCAACAATGGATGTTACGTGGGTTTCGTAAGAGGCGACAGGTGGAATATTTTTCCTGAAATGGACAGCAATGTCCCCGATATTTGTTTAAAAGTTTAAGCCTAAATATAAAAATATAGTAAAACACAAACTACTTGTACTTTTTTCTACTTTATTTAAAAACTAGCTGTGCCCGCGACTTCGTTCGCGTGGTGTTTGTTTGACTTAAACCGTTTATGCAGCGCATGCAACGAATGTCCCCAAATGTAAATTGTATGTTTGTTTAAACGCGCTAATGTCCCGTATATGACGCCCAACGCCGCGACGACCGACGCCGCGACGCCCGACGCCGCGACGCCCAACGTCGCGACGACGACGCCCGACGGCGCGGCGCCTGACGCCGCGACGCCCGACGCCGCGACGCCCGACGCCGCGACGCCCGACGCCGCGACGCCCGACGCCCGACGCCGCGACGCCCAACGTCAAGACGCCCGACGCCGCGACGCCCAACGTCGAGACGCCCGACGCCGCGACGCCCGACGCCGCGACGCCGACGCCCGACGCCGCGACGCCCGACGCCGCGACGCCCGACGCCGCGAAGCCGACGCCCGACGCCGCGACGCCCCGAGGCCGCGACGCCTAACGTCGCGACGCCGACGGACGCCGCGACGCCCGACACCCGACGCCGCGACGTCCAACGTCGCGACGCCGACGCCCGACGCCCAACGTCGCGACGCCGACGCCCGACGCCGCGACGCCCTACGTCGCGACGCCGACGCCCGACGTCGCGACGCCGACGGACGCCGCGACGCCCAACGTTGCGACCCCAACGCCCAACGCCGCGACGCCTAACGTCGCGACGCCGACGCCCTACGGCGCGACGCCTAACGTTGCGACGCCGACTTTCAATCCGACGCTGCGCTGCTGGCGCCGACCGCCAAATTTTTCGGCGTCGGCGGTCTACTCTCGGTGCGCAATTCCAACTCGCACTTGCCCGCTTTTTTATTTATTAATTACCATATGCTTGCAGTATAAACGATGTCAAAATTTCCAAACGTATATCTTCAAAGACTAAGTAGTAGTGGTATTACATTAATATTTAAAATCGGTTCATAAAGGACGAAGATATCCACGAACAAACATAAAAAAACATATATTTACGAATTGAGAAACCACCTCCTATTTTTCCAAAATATCGGTCGGTTAAAAATATTATGTTGATTATTTCATGTTACAATTTACCTTTGTGCCAAGTTTCATTTAAGTACGTTGAGTTTGGCTGTTACAATTTTTTGAAGATCCTACGGGAACCCTTTCGTTTTTCGGGATAATAATTTCCAATAATGCTCTTCAGGTCATAAGCTACCTGCCTGCCAAATTTCATTTAAATACGATGAGTAGTTTGGCTGAAATACCGTCAAATAGGTAGCTACAATTTTTTGAAGATCCCACGGGAACCCTTTCGTTTTTCGGGATAATAATTTCCTATAATGCTCTTCAAGTCATAAGCTACCAGCCTGCCAAATTTCATTTAAATACGTTGAGTAGTTTGGCTGAAATACCGTCAAATAGGTAGCTAAAATTTTTGAAGATCCCACGGGACCCCTTTCGTTTTTCGGGATAATAATTTCCTATAATGCTCTTCATGTCATAAGCTACCTGCCTGCTAAATTTCATTTCATTCCATTGAGTGGTTTTAGCGTGATGCGATGACAAACATTCCCATACGGACAGACAGACAGACAGACATTTTTTTCAAAAATGTTATTTTTAGGTTCTGTGGCTCTTATAGACCCCCTTTTTTTGATTTTCACTTAAATATTCTTAATGTACAGACATGACCCCTCTACAGATTTATTATATGTATAGATAAAGTGGAATTTTTTGAATAAAGTGGAAAAAAGTGCAAGTAGTTTGTGTTTGACTATATATAAAATTAATTTCCACAAAGAACTTAGATCCAACAGTACACTCGAAAACTTTTGACTATTTAGTAAAATATGTATAAAATATTTAATAACATAGTAGAAACTAGAACCTGTTAATATGCAGGTTAACCGTTAATATGTAGAGTAAGGACACAGTAGAGTTAACTGACTGTAGATTTTGTGTTGTAGTCATAATATAAAGTTTAGATTGTATCGTATTCCATATAACGCAATGTGATTATTCATAGATGGGGCGAAAAAGTATTCGTTGCGCCTTATTATATTGATAAGCAAAGTGGAGCGCCTTTTCAAATACATTAGCAATTACAGAACTGCAAAATATACAATAACAATTAACTGATATGTTGTATAATACTTTAACTCCCAGATTTAATCGGTTGTCGGAAATAATAAATAAAAAAATTAACAGAAATTGAATAAGAAATTATTTTAACCCATCTACCGCGAAGCCAAAAAGGATATGTAATGATTAAGCGATCATGCTATATAACGATCAAGAATAAAACCATACGTATCGAACGTATGGTTTTATTAATATGTTTATTCCTCCGTAGTTTCCTGATCCGATTTTAATAAAAAAGGTGTCGTAACTAATAAAATATATAATTTACGTAGTCGGGTTATATATTTTTTGGGTTAGGGTAAGTTTTTAATGAAAATTCTGGCTGTTATCCTCAACAAGTCTTAATAATACAATTCATATATAAATGTTACCTTTCTTCCAGTCTTTTCAACGATAGCAGTGGCCACTATGGACCCGAGCAGCTGAACCACTCCAATGATGATAACCTGCTTGTTCGGGCTGAGCTTCATGCTGATGAAACCTGAAGCCTTCTCGAACACGAAGCTGGCGTAGATCAGCACTATAAGGTAGCCGTCGAACTGCTGAGTTATTTTAATCACCAGCGTTATAATGAATGCTTTGAATGTCGGCCTGTCCTTTACTGAAAAATATATTATGACGTTACATACAAAATATAATTAAATTTTTATGTTACCCCCTAATTTGCAAGAAACTGAGCGAACTGTATTCACGATGACTTATAAAAACAGTATTGATCCTTTAGCTTGCAAACAAAATAAAATAGATCAAAATCAGTTCATCTGTTTAGCAGCTAGAATGCAACATACAAAGACATAACTATATGTCAAATTTATAACACTTATTACAATCATAAACTAGGTATTAGGATAAATAATCAAGATCAGAATATATTAGTTTCAGACCACTCAAGTTAATTTAGAGATATGTATGTGAATTGCCGTACGTTTTATCACAGGCAATTAGTAAAAATAACTGTTATGTTTGTGGCAAGTGTTTTGCAACTTGCATTATCAGGCGTTCGTTCTTTTTCGAAGTATAATACTTTAAAAAATAAGTGCCATAAAGTTATGGCAATTCACATACATATATCTCTAAAAGTCGAAATTAACTGGAGTGGACTGAATATAATATATTCTGATCTTGATTATTTATCCTAATACCAAATTTATAATTGTAATAAGTGTTACACATATCTTTCAGGATTCAAAAATATACAAAATGAAGAAAAGACTTACAAATAACACTCCAGGCGGATTTATCATCTGCCTTGGTCTGTTTCTCGGCTTTCACTATAACGTCAATCTCTTGCTCCACAGCTTGGTCCACGGCACTTACACCCCTAAGCCACGCTAGAACCGTTTTCGCTTCCTGAAAAAATTAGGGCGATATTCGTAAATTCTAAGAAAATTGGAGACTTCAATTTCTATAAACTGTAGCTGCTATGGCTGTCTATGAACTTCTGTGCCATGTCGAGACGCTCACACTATTGCAAGTCTAATGTCTATATTAGTAGCTAGCCTTTCTAGAATTTCGTAGGTATAGGTCTACCAGGATTTTAATAGCAAAAAGGGAACAAAGAAAATGACACTAACAATACGGGGGAAATTGGATTAAAAGGTTTTGATACTTTTTTCCTTATAGCGGATGTAATGTGTGTGTAAATATAAAAAATTATCCAGTGGTCAAGGATAATTTATGAAAATCTTACTGTGGCGAATGTGGGGTTCGAAATTTAGATGAAAGCTCCCATTACTCTTATTATGAGTTTATTAATTAATTATTATAGGCTATCAGAACTTAAAAATGGTTCCAAATACTGCACATCCATAGAAAAGTATAATCTAAAGAGGAAGACGAAGAAGACGCTTATGATAAATCTCAATTTATCGATATTGTTCTATGAACTGATTTCCAATTTTTATTACATGTCATATGATTTCCGCCATTCATCAGTTACTATTTAAGAGAAAGCTTCTACTGTTAAAGATTTATGTAGAATAAACCAAAGTTTATTTTACATGATATAATACACACGAAAAATGCAATAAACCAAAGTATCAAGACGTGTCATTCCTACTAACCAGTCAACGTTTTTTTTGTTGTCATATGAAAAACGCTATTATTTTTAACTTTTTTTTTTGTCATCAGATCCTTATAGACATATATCTATTCTTTCAAATACCAAAAAAATTAACTATTAAACTAGTTGAGTATGTGTAGCTCACGTCAACTTTTCCCTGCTTCACCAAAAACTCCGGGGTTTCCGGCATGATGAGGAACAGGAAGAACACCACTGTGGGGACCAGCAGCCCCATCCACAGCATTGGCGTGACATCCAGCAGATCCGCAAACACGTAGCTTGCCAGGTAACCGATGTTTCTGGAACGTCCAAGTTAAGCAATTTATTTCCATGAATTAGGTACGTTCGATTCTTAAAATTCGAAAATGAATTACTTATTGCTCTTTGCTAAGATAAAGAAAAAGAATTGAAAAAAATATCTAATATTAGCTAATACGTTTTAAAATGTTTTTAGGTTTATTAGGCACATGATATTTCACGCGACTTCGAACGCCGCTACGTACATAATAACTTATTCTGTGCATAGAGCGCGGGAGCTCTACATTTTTCCGCGCTTGAAAGTTGTTAACGCTTTTGTCTTCTCACTGTATGTGTCAAATATTAATCAAAATTAGTCTATTAGCTTCGGAGCCGATCAATGGAAACAAATAAACAAATCTTTCCACTTTAGAATATAAGTGTTGACATGTAAATTACAATTATTATTCGATAAATCTTTTAACATAATATTTTATTTTTGATTGCTAAATGTTTTTGCTAACGAAATTAAAACAAGATGAAATTAATGCAACGCCTCGACTTGATTGATGTTAACGAGGTAAACCCCCGATGGTTTGATCGTGTTTTGATCCTTCCCAGTACTTGTAAAGCTAAAATAAGAATGCATAGCATAGCTGCCAGGCTGGTTAAATTTTTATTAAATTGAAATTTGACAATTATGTGGTTATATTTACACATTTAGAATATTTGTGTTACTTATAATAATTTCTTTATTTGAACATATCTACCCTACAGCGTACTTTTATTATCGCCTACCTATGAGTTGAAGTTCGATAGGGGTTGTTTTACAACTCTGAAAGTGATGATCTCTATTCCTCCAATATTAATCTGATCTCGTAATTTGCTGAAGTATGTCTACACGTAGAGTCAAGAACTTTGATCAGCTTTTCAGAAACCGGGTGGTAGACTTTGGAGTTCGAACTCCGAATCTATTTTATCAATTTCTATAATGACGGTTGATAAAAAATACCATTATTTAAATATTTATAAGATTTTCGATATAAGTTTTTTATTGATTTTAAATACGAAATGAAGTGTCACGATTTTTTGTGTGTTTCGCTCACGAGGATGCCGTCAGTTGCTTGGGATTTCCATTCGAAACTCGTTTTATTTAAATGTATATATGAAACTTTTATGTTATTAATTTTTTACATTAAAGGAGCAACGGTACGGGTCTGACCTGAGCAGTCGTGTTGCCCCTAATATGTTTTGATCATGATGCAGTAAATAGTTATTTTTTGTCTTGTTTGTTGCTATATAATATACCAATATTATTGTTGGTATGCCTACTATAATATGTGATTATATACCTACGAGTACGATAACTAAATTATTATTATTACAGAATAATATTACTTATGTCACGGGAAATATTTATTAATAATTATTAATTTAATTATTAAGGATAATATTTATTGCATGAATCGTCGTTCTTGAATCTTGACAGACTAATCTTGAATCGTGCTAACTGCTAACCAGTTTCAAAGCGGCATAGGGCACTGGACCACGGAGCCCTCATAATTAGATTAAAAGTTACTAAACTTCAGAAATTAAAACGTTTTATTCGTTTTTATTATTGTAGAGTTTGGAACATCAAGAATTTTGTTTACCTACATATTATATATTTTATTATTTTTATTGCCATTAAAATACAATATGTAGCCCTAAATTCTCGCACTTCTAACACTAACATTGTCTGTTTGTTGGTGGTATTAGTAAAGAAAGGTGGTGGGTAGTAGTAGGTAATACCATCGACTACAATTGATAGTAGATATTGTTTATCCCAGGGGCCTTACTCTCCAAACTGATACGATTTCGATTCGATCGTGCCGCGTACTCCCGAATAAATTGACGTTTGTTTATTTTCAAATCTCAGCTGATTGATATGGTCCGGAGTACAAAAAGTTACGATCTACCGATTTTCTTTATCTTGGTTAGTTTCAAAGTAATCCACCAAATAAAACACCAAAAGCCGTAGAGATCGGACAGATTCGGTTCTCGAATGTGTCGGGAGTAGGCCTGCAGTTCAAAATGATTACGGAAGTGTATAATCTAAGGTTTAAATATAACAACCACTGTTGGGACTTTAATAGGTAGGTTAGGTGCAGACTGTAATAATATTATTATTTTCTTAGCAAGTACATAATAGTAAAATATTAATAACACTCTACTTATTAGTTATTAGATACGAGTACTTATTTGAAATTGAACTTATGTGTTATTTTTCCTTATGTTATCTGCATTTACCCTATAATAAGAATATTGTACCTACTAACTACTTAAAGTAATAATAATAATTGTGTGGGTTTTTTGTGCTTATTATCAATTCATTATAGTTCATTATTATAGGTAATATTATATAAATATAATTACGCATTCACTGTACTTATATAACTAAATTTCAGATTATAAAACAATAGGAGTAACTAATTTACTAATTAGTTAACTTTAACTCAAGCTTTATAGTAAAAGCTTGAGAGTAATTTGGCTTCTTCGACATTTCAAAACTTGTGGAAAAACTGGACCTACCTTCTACATACATTTTCATGATTTTACACACCCGGGGCAGCCGTCGCTATAGAAATGGTTTCTTTCTACGGAACCATAGACAAAATAACAGATTGATAGTTGATACAGTTAATGTATAATTATTATGTCCATAAAATCAATATGTAGGTATATTCGACTGCAGACAAATCGCATTTTATAGCGGTCATGCTAAGCGCGCAGGTGTGATACAAATTTTCCGCAGCCATTTAATATTTTCTTGCACTTTAAACACCGCACATTATAAAACTCTTTATAGATTTGTAGTTTTTTGATAAAATATTTATCCTCACACTTTTTTATGTGTGTACTGCAGATGAATTTGTATCTGTCGCAGTCATCTAATTGAAATCGCCACTTCATTGAGTGACTAGCGTTTGTATCGAATGCCGACATTAAATTGAAAAACTAGGCCGAACATTGATTGAACAATCGCCAGTCAACGTCCAATTAGTTAGCGGATTGTAATGTTGTATTGTCAGTCAGGTCATTGATTTTTTTCTCACTGCGGCGCTATACTAGTAGTCACCAAAACAAATATGGCGTCAAACAGCTGGCACTGGATAGCACTGTGTTAATATTTTTTTCATTAAATCTACATTAAAGTTTATTAAAGTGTGACAGCATGGATTTATCTATTATTACGTCGCGGCCGGCTACTCTTAAAGAAAAATTTGTGGTGAAACTGACTGAGTACGAACGAAATAACGAAGGTAAGTTTTAAACATGCTGTACGTCATCGTTTTACTAATTTAGCTGATAAAACATTCAAACTACACTAAATGGATGTATTTATATTATATTATTTATACTAGAATTTGCAAAGTTACATTTATCGATAAAATATCGGTAGTATGAGCGAAAATTAAAAATGTCACCTAACTAATATCTAGTTAGGTGACATTTCCATAAGTAGGTAATTCGTCGACTACGCTACATGACCAAATAACGTTTTAGTCAAGACGTTGGACGTTACAATAAACAACATGACGAGTTATCCTTTAGTCTTTCAATATAATGTCGTCATTCGATAAAAACGCTAGTCACTCAATGAAATGGCGATTTCAATTAGATGACTGCGACATATCTATTACAGCCTTGTATGCGTAGTATGCGTGTACCAGGCTTCTAGATAGTTCCAATGAGACGTCGTCACATCGTTCATTCACGTCTTGTTCTACGGTGCTACTGACGACACGTAATCTGGTCAAGAGCGTTTATTGACTTGTTATTTGACCCTAAACCTAGTACCTACTACCTACAGTAATAAGTATTGTTATTAATAAAATATCATATAGGTAATACGAGTAAATGTATTTTTTAAGTATTTTAAGCTATACATAAAACATGTAATTAATTACAACAGATTTTATTAGATTAAGTATCTTCATTAAATATAAAATCAGTAATAAATAATAATATCAATTATTTAAGAACATAACATTGATGTTCGTATGATGCTTCTTGTTTCGAACACAATAGTTAATGTTCTCAAGCGAACTGGATTGTCGGTGTACTTTTTTTATAACGGATCTGAACTTAATAACAAATTGTTTTTACTAAAGGTATTGTTTTGATGATCTTTGAGATTACAGATCAAGCTAGCAAGAAATAAATTTACTGACTCGCAGTTAGTAACAACCATTCCGTATGTAGAGCTCACTAAAATGTATTAAACCTGAACTATAAATATTATGTAAAATATAGCACCCTGGCCTGCACCTCCCCATCCAAAATCTTTGTCGTGAGTTTCGTAAAAGGCGACAGAGGGAATATATATCCGGAAATAGGCAGCAAACCGTGGACTCCAATGCCAAGCGTGTCGAGTAAAAGTAACTACCTCCCTTAAAATACTTGGGGGGAGGCTTACCTATGCCATAGCTGAAACGATGATAGCAATCCAAAATGTATGTTTTTACCTGTTCAAAATGAGCAAAGAGCCGAGGGCTCCTCGAAGGTCGATGTCGCTGATCTCCTTAAGGTAGATCGGCAGGACGATGTAGCACGCGGAACAGGGGATACCCGCGACGGCACGCGCCAGGATCAGCGCCCACGGCTTCAGGCTTAAGAGCTTTATTTGCCAATATATCTGTGGGGGAACACAACGTCAATAATAAAGCGTCTTAATCCTAAAACTTAACTTCTCGTGCGTTTTACGTGAGTATAAATAAAATGTTAACATTTAAAAGAGATTAAATGGTATACCCAGAAACTTGGAGGTATAAAACTACCTGCCTACACAAAAAAATCAACCATTAATTAAACGACATTATATCATTACAAAGGTTTTTTTTTTCAACTTATAAAAATATAATATATTATTATCTTCTTAAATGCATCATAATTTGCAAGTATACATGACGTCAAACAGTGTTAACTGATTTCGTCTAAACACACAATTACCGTAAAAGAAATACTGGTATAACTGGAAATTAGCCAGTTTTTTTTTCATGAATCATTTTCAATACACCAGGTACAAAATATAAATTATGCTTAGGTATCTATTTATGTTTGCTGATGTTTTTCGCAATAAATTAAACAGAGTGATTGGTAGAATTCCCTAATTGGTATTACAATTAAAATTTTATTATGTTCACTATATTTTGTTTTTATATACAAGGTGTACAATAAATGAGTGATAATAATTTAGAGTGTGTATGTGCTAACTATGTAGAGTACCTACCAGCGCCGAAAGACTTACTTTTGACTTTCATATTTCTGTGAGAAATGCCCCAACGTCATAAATTTACCCATACCGCATGCGCTTTTAACTTTATATACAGGACCCATACACACCCTAAAGTATTATCAGTCATTAATATTACAAACTGTATACAATAAAATATTATGAAATACTTATCTGGGTATCTTAATCACTTTGTAGTTTATCATCATACAAGAGGAAGGAACTAGGAAGACATTTAGGTGACCAGACAATGATTGGAGACGGAACAGCATTGTGCCTAAGCGAAAATGTTAATAAACTAAAAAAAGACAACAAAAGAGTTTGGGTGCAACTACCTACTCTTCAAGGTTACTTTTTATCTACCTAACGTTTTTGAAACGTGATGAGTACTTTAAGTCAAAAATAAGTAAGAAAAAAAAACACAATTTTAGGCGCTGAACGTTGGCATAATTGCTCCAAAACCTATTAACAAGTAGACCATTTTCTATTTAGTCGTGAATCGTTATACGTACGATGTATAGATATGTTAAGCCCACTTGGCCCAATCTGAGTACCATTAATAACCCAAAGGCCCCATTTTGCAGTTAGAGTTATAACATAACAGAGTTATTTGACGCAAGAGGGTGTTATTTAGAAATTATATCTATCGTTAACTTCTAAACCTCTCCCCTATACTCATTATTAAACTGTTTTCAAGTGTTTTCATAATTTTTTATATTCACATATTCAGTAATTAGCAAGGGCGGACAGACAGACGGATAGAGCGTTAAGTGTCTTGTAGACTACGGTATCTACATAACTCTAATAACTACATAAATGATGAACTGACCTTAACACTCGATCTCGGTTCAATTCTAACTAATTAATGAATGGAGTTTTATAGCTGTCATTAAGTTACAAGGCTTTAACAAGTTTCAAGTTTCATAAACAAAAATAAAAGATAATATTTAAATCTTTATTATAACTTTAGCAACTTTTTCCCACATTCTTACTTAAAATAGCGAAATAAGTATTATAGTAATATGAATGTAGGCTCGGTTGAAATAGAGTATCAGACATTGGTAACGTTACGCCCTGCACTATGTCTAATGCCTATCTAAAGTTCGTTCCGATTCAATGTGATATAATGTTAATTGTTAAGAAGAAAAAAATCGACCGAATTAAAATGTTTTTGTTTTTCATTATTGAGCGGTGAATGAGAAGTATGATAGCTTCCCATTTAACATTTTAACCGACTTCCAAAAAAAGGAGGAGGTTCTCAATTCGTATGTATTTTTTTTTATGTATGTTACCTCAGAACTTTCGCCTGGGTGAACCGATTTTGATGATTTTTTTTTAATTTGAAAGCTGGTGCTTCCCGTTTGGTCCCATTGTCACCAAAGTGGTGACTTGATGATGGGATCCGTGAGGAATCAAGGGGACTCCTCAAAATATATATGGAAACATATCGATTTTTTCTGAAGTAGCCCAAGCATATGTTACCAAATAGTAAGGTTTTGCACCATATGGATGGACCTAAAGTACTGAACAGAACTTCTGAGTCCTTAGAGATACATGTTTGAAGATTTCAGGGTTGTTTAAAGAAATGCAAGCAAACGCTACTCCCTTAATTATTACCAGTCGAACTTGGTCTCATAGTTATCAAAGTGGATGCCTGATGATGGCGTCGTGAGGAATCGAGGGAACTCCTCGAAACTTATAGGAACACTCATAGTAATTTTGTATTTGTTTCGAGTAACATAAGCATATCCGACTAAAAACAAACATAATTTTGAATCAACTATCAAGGTATACCACATAGATCAGTAACAGGCATACAGTACTGCTTAGTCTTTGAATATATACGTTTGGAAATTACGAAATCGCTTAAAGTACTGCAAGCATATGCCACTATATCAATTACAGTACTCAACACCACCTCTGTCTTCACCAGTACCAGGTATCCATATATACCATCATAACAATATGACAAAATAATTTTAAACAAAAAAAAACCGACTTCAAAAGGTAAACTAAAAAGCAAAAAATAAATTTACTTCGCACAAAGTAATACTGATTTTCACTTATGTAAATAAATTTATTCTATAATTTTGAAGCCGGTGCCAAGTTCAGCGTTCTTTCATAATTTGTTTTCATTTAATATTAGTTTGTAAGGCAGTACTTTGATAGGTACATAATATATAATAGTTACTTTGATAGTTAGTTGTATATTTTTTTCTGATACTGTTTTTTTTGATTGCCTACATATATTTAGTAATTTGATATTGTAGTAAGGTTGTTGAAGTACTTACTTGGCACCAACTTCAAAATTATAGAATAAATTTATTTACATAAGTGAAAATAAGTATTACTTTATGAGTTTATGCGAAGTAAATTTATTTTTTGCGTTTTAGTTTACCTTTTGAAGTCGGTTTTTTTTTTGTTTAAAATTATTTTACATTAATATGGGCTCATCAAATCAATCCCAAACTAGGTCTCAAGGATTGCGATCACAACCCTCTACTTGAGAACCTATGTGACAGATAAAACAACGTTTCGTTTTACTTTATAAAATTGACAACTTTACCTACTTATGTTACATAATACTTAGGAAATGTAGGTACCTAATGTTCATAGTATAGGTACGTACTCGTAGATCACAGGAAAATATTAAAATAAGTAGAATCTACATTTTCACGCTTCAAAAAAAAAATGCCATGTCGTCAACAAAGTCATGTGACTCACAATTAATGATAACGTAGTCATTAGAGTCATCGCCTTCCGCCCAAACCGGTCAGTCAGGTAGCCCATGGGTGCGCCGAAGATGATGGCCGTGATGTACGTGACCGACGTCACCCAGGATATCTCCGTGTTGGTGAACGGCTCTGCCACGGGTCCATCTGGGGACTGCAGCACGAAGATCATGGGGGACAGCCATCCCTGGATCATGCCAAAGTTCAACAACGGGATCGTTACTGGAAACAAGTTTTAGAAATATTAGTCACGTGTTCGATATTTTTCCTGTTGATCGTTCGTTGCAAATTCTTATTTCGGACAGTTGCGCAAAATAAAATTCTAAAATCTCAGGTACTTTTGGATTTTAATTAAAACGATACCTGGGACCGGTCGAAGATCGTATTTTAAAGAACACCCTCATTCTTTCACCAAAGTATAGGTTCCTATTATGTATAACTTATTATAATTACTATTAAATCTTATAGGTTAATGGTCGACCTCTCATACCCATCACTGAGAGTCCTGTTCGATCGTGGTAACCGTGGTAGATCGATCGTGGTAACCAAAACCCAAAATCGCGAAAATTTCTCGCGCATTTCACGGGATTTTCGTAATACACTACCCTAGAAACACAATGGAGGTTTTGATTCTTTCATAATACCAGAGATCACACTCCCAGAGTATGTGATGACCAATTCTTCGTAAGAGTTGCCCTCGGTCTCTCTCACAAGACACATAGCGGACACAAGACTAATTTTAAACCATAAAGTACATGCTATGATTGCTATGGTTACGGTGAGTTATCAGAACTTATCAAGATCAATTTCTATCCACTCCTTAAAGAAAGAAGAAATTAAGGTAATGAGTTTTAATAGTGTTGCCTTACCGGTTCTGCCACTCGGAAATAAGAATACTATTGGCTTTATTTGGTGGGTGGGTGGGTAATATTTGGTGAAATACTATTCGAATACTATACGAGCCACAAGAGATTTTTTTAATCTTATGAATACTCTAGTTATTAGATATTATGTGTCAGGATTTGTCATTTTCTTTAAATGCACGACACATATCTACTGGCAGGACTCCTGTTAAGACTAGAAGTGCTTCAGTACTAACAGTAGGTTAAACCTTACATAAAAATATTAAAGCGAGGCATTGGTTTTATAGAAGTTTATGACGAGCCGCTCCTATTTAGCCCTATCTGTCCAAGCGAGTGCGCCATAGAATATGCTGCCAAGGAACGTATTTATCTATATCTATACTAATATTATAAAGAGGTAACATTTGATTGTTTGTTTGTTTGTTTGTTTGTTTGTTTCTTTGAATGGAATAGGCTCTGAAACCACTGAACCAATATGAAAAATTCTTTCACCGTTGGAAAGCTACATTCCTAGCGCTGAACATAGGCTATAATATATGTTTAAAAAAAGTAGGGTTCTTTACTAAAACCCCAAAAATGTAGCCCGAAGTGTAAAAAAACGACCTATAAAATTTCTTACGTCGTGTGCGCTTCGGAAACGGCTTGACCAATTTCGCAATTTTTTTTTACGGTATGTTCGTTATTGTCACGAAAAGGTGAAATGTGTATTATGAAAGAAATTGTTGAAAAAAATAAGCAGAAAATTAGAAAAAAGAAGAAAATACGTGTTGGTCACGCGGGGTTTGAACCTGGGCTCGATCGATTCACGTGTCGTTGCCAGTTTATATGACACGGGTGTCATGGTAACGACATTGTTTACAAATGGAAAATAAAAATTATGAAATGCTATATAAAGTATTAACATAAACTTAAACTATTTGGATTCATTAAACTATTTGTCCACCACTAATAAATAGTCGGGTCATTTTAATCATATTGGTAACATTTGACAGTTTATCAAAAATGAGCGACGTAACGTTGTAACGACGACATAATAAAATAAATATTTTCTTTTTGTTAAAACTGCAGAATTTACTAAACATTATTTAATAATTATTAGATATTTATTGTCAACATAACCAATATGAGTTTTTTTACGATTTGCTTTCACTGATAAACGATCTTAAATATAATATACTAGCTGACCCTTGCCCACTTCGTTGAGCATAAAAAGAGTTTATGATGAAATTCAACTAAAAAAAAAACAACGTGGAACCCGCAACGCGGGAACCCGAAACCCGAAACGCGGGAACCCGGAACCCGCAACGCGGGAACCCGGACCCGCAACGCGGGAACCCGGAACCCGCAACGCGGGAACCCTGAACCCGCAACGCGGGAACCCGAAACCCGCAACGCGGAACCCGCAACGTGGGAACCCCGAACCCGCAACGCGGGAACCCGGAACCCGCAACGCGGGGACCCGGACCCGCAACGCGGGAACCCGGAACCCGCAACGCGGGAACCCTAAACCCGCAACGCGGGAACCCGGAACCCGCAACGTGGGAACCCGGAACCCGCAACGCGAGAACCCGGAACCCGCAACGCGGGAACCCGGAACCCGCAACGCGGGAACCCGGACCCGCAACGCGGGTACCCGGAACCCGCAACGCGGGAACCCGGAACCCGCAACGCGGGAACCCGGAACCCGCAACGCGGGAACCCGGACCCGCAACGCGGGAACCCGGAACCCGCAACGCGGGAACCCTGAACCCGCAACGCGGGAACCCGAAACCCGCAACGCGGAACCCGCAACGTGGGAACCCCGAACCCGCAACGCGGGAACCCGGAACCCGCAACGCGGGAACCCTAAACCCGCAACGCGGGAACCCGAAACCCGCAACGCGGAACCCGCAACGTGGGAACCCCGAACCCGCAACGCGGGAACCCGGAACCCGCAACGCGGGAACCCGGACCCGCAACGCGGGAACCCGGAACCCGCAACGCGGGAACCCTGAACCCGCAACGCGGGAACCCGGAACCCGCAACGTGGGAACCCGGAACCCGCAACGCGGGAACCCTGAACCCGCAACGCGGGAACCCGAAACCCGCAACGCGGGAACCCCGAACCCGCAACGCGGGAACCCGGAACCCGCAACGCGGGAACCCGGAACCCGCAACGCGGGAACCCGGAACCCGCAACGCGGGAACCCGGAACCCGCAACGCGGGAACCCGGACCCGCAACGCGGGAACCCGGAACCCGCAACGCGGGAACCCGAAACCCGCAACGCGGGAACCCCGAACCCGCAACGCGGGAACCAGCAGCATGGGAACCCGAAACCCGCAACGCGGAACCCGCAACGCGGAACCCGCAACGCGGAACCCGGAACCCGCAACACGGAAACCCGGAACCCGCAACGCGGGAACCCGGAACCCGCAACGCGGGAACCCGCAGCATGGGAACCCGAAACCCGCAACGCGGAACCAGCAGCATGGGAACCCGAAACCCGCAACGCGGAACCCGGAACCCGCAACGCGGGAACCCCGAACCCGCAACGCGGGAACCCGGAACCCGCAACGCGGGAACCCGGAACCCGCAACGCGGGAACCCGGAACCCGCAACGCGGGAACCCGGAACCCGCAACGCGGGAACCCGGACCCGCAACGCGGGAACCCGCAACGCGGGAACCCGAAACCCGCAACGCGGGAACCCCGAACCCGCAACGCGGGAACCAGCAGCATGGGAACCCGAAACCCGCAACGCGGAACCCGCAACGCGGAACCCGCAACGCGGAACCCGCAACGCGGAACCCGGAACCCGCAACACGGAAACCCGGAACCCGCAACGCGGGAACCCGGAACCCGCAACGCGGGAACCCGCAGCATGGGAACCCGAAACCCGCAACGCGGAACCAGCAGCATGGGAACCCGAAACCCGCAACGCGGAACCCGGAACCCGCAACACGGAAACCCGGAACCCACAACGCGGAACCCACAACGCGAAACCCTAACGCAGAACCCGCAACGTTCACGGAAACGCTGTCAAATGGAATAAATAATATCCTATGTCCGTCTACTTGTGCTACTTCCTCACCAATTTTCAGCCATATCGATAAAGCCGTTCTTGAGTTATAAATAATTTAACTAACACGACTTACTTTTATACGTATAGATGTATAGATTACTCCTACTAACATAAGCTAAGCCCGGTGAATGCTCCCGTCACAGTCGGTCCAGCCAATTCGGTGATCATTAGTTAGATGACGATGATGATGGTGATGAAAAGTAGCCTAAATTAATCCTTATAACTTTAGCTATCTACCAGTGAAAGTCTCGTTAAAATCGATCCAGCCGTTCCAGAGATTAGCCGGAGCAAAGTGACACGCTGACAGACAGACATTTTTTTTTAAAATTACATTTTCGTTTTCAGTAAATGTCGTTGCCAATGCAAAAAAAAGCAGAAGATATCGTTTAAAATGTCATATGCATTTAGAAAAACGTTGCTAATTGAAAGTTACAAACTGACACTTCAATTTTATTTATTTGTATAGATGTATAGATTTGGAAAACCTCCCCAATCTTGGCGTTTCCACTGACGCAGAGCGGGGCGCATAGGAACTTAGTGGTTCCCAAGCGGAGTGGAGCGGAGATTTCGAGCATAGTGATTGGTCAATTCGGGTACCGCAAGCTCCTGTCCGCCTCGCCCCGCGTCAATGGAGAAACGCAGCCAAACGTCTATAACGTCTAACGGTCGTCATGGTAACGACGTTGTTTACAAATGGAAAACAAAAATTATGAAATGCTATACATACCGTATTTATATCAGCTTAAACTATTTGGATTCATGTTTTTATTAATCCTAATAATTTTATTAATCCAAATAGTTTAAGCTGATATAAAAACGGTATTTATAGCATTTCATAATTTTTATTTTCCATTTGTTAACAATCTTGTTACCATGACACCCGTGTCATATAAACTGGCAATGACGTGAATCGATCGAGCCCAGGTGACCATCACGTATTTTCTTCTTTTTTCTAATTTTCTGCTTATTTTTTTCAACATTTTCTTTCATAATAACCTTTTCGTGACAATAACGAACATACCGTAAAAAAATTTGCGGAATTGGTCAAGCCGTTGTCGAAGCGCACACGATGTAAGAAATTTTGGAGGTCGTTTTTTTACACTTTGGGCTACATTTTTGGGGTTTTAGTAAGGAACCCTACTTTTTTTAAACATATAATATAGCCTATGTTCAGCGCTAGGAATGTAGCTTTCCAACGGTGAAAGAATTTTTCATATTGGTTCAGTGGTTTCAGAGCCTATTCCATTCAAACAAACCAACAAACAAACAAACAAACAATCAAATGTTACCTCTTTATAATATTAGTATAGACAAATTATGATTTAATGAAATAAACGTCGTGATAATGTTACGTCAGTTAACACTTTTTCTTATTATACACTAGAGACTTACTCAAAAAATCGATTAATCTTTTAACAACTATAAATATACCTATTTAAAAAAAGTACTTAACTTATTAGTTGTAATAAGAATATACTATAAATGTTAATTTAAAAATCAGATCGAAGGAGTTAGATCCATGGTCATAGTTCACGAACAATTTAAAAAAAAAACGAAAACGTCATGTTCGTCATTTGTCTTTGTGCGAAGTTAACGTCTGTCTGTTCTGTCTTTTTTTTTTCTTGCTACTGAAAACGAAAATGCAATTAAAAAAAAATGTCTGTCTGTCTGTTAGCGTGTCTCTTTGCTCCGGCTAATCACTGGAACGGCTGGACCGATTTTAACGAGACTTTCACTGGTAGATAGCTAAAGTTATAAGGATTAATTTAGGCTTCTTTTCATCATCATCATCGTTATCTAACTAATGATCACCGAATCGGCTGGACCGACTGTGACGGGAGCATTCACCGGGCGTTAGCTTATGTAACTTATGTTAGTTCCATCTATACATCAGCTATTTGTATTAAAGTAAGTCGTGTTAGTTAAATTATTTATAACTCAAGAACGGCTTTATCGATATGGTTGAAAATTGGTGAGGAAGTAACTTAGAGCCAGTAGACGGACATAGGATACTATTTATTGAAATTGAACCAGCAACGTTCACGGAAGGGTTTGGCGTTGTGGGTTCCGCGTTGCGGGTTCCGGGTTCCCGTGTTGCGGGTTCCGGGTTCCGCGTCGCGGGTTCAGGGTTCCCGTGTTGCAAGTTCTGGGTTCCGCGTTGCGGGTTTCGGGTTCCCATGCTGCGGGTTCCGCGTTGCGGGTTCCGGGTTCCCGCGTTGCGGGTTCCGGGTCCCCGCGTTGTGGGTTCCGGGTTCCCGCGTTGCGGGTTTCGGGTTCCCGGGACCGATTTTAACGAGACTTTTACTGGTAGAAAGCTAAAGTTATAAGGATTAATTTAGGCTTCTTTTCATCATCATCATCGTTATCTAACTAATGATCACCGAATCGGCTGGACCGACTGTGACGGGAGCATTCACCGGGCGTTAGCTTATGTTAGTTCCATCTATACATCAGCTATTTGTATTAAAGTAAGTCGTGTTAGTTAAATTATTTATAACTCAAGAACGGCTTTATCGATATGGTTGAAAATTGGTGAGGAAGTAACTTAGAGCCAGTAGACGGACATAGGATACTATTTATTCCATTTGACAGCGCAGAACCAGCAACGTTCACGGAAGGGTTTGGCGTTGTGGGTTCCGCGTTGCGGGTTCCGGGTTCCCGCGTTGCGGGTTCCGCGTTCCCGCGTTGTGGGTTCCGGGTTCCCGCGTTGCGGGTTCCGCGTTGCGGGTTCCGCGTTGCGGGTTTCGGGTTCCTATGGTGCGGATTCCGGGTTCCCGCGTTGCGGGTTCCGCGTTCCCGCGCTGCGGGTTCCGGGTTCCCGCGTTGCGGGTTCCGCGTTCCCGCGTTGCGGGTTCCGCGTTGCGGGTTCCGCGTACCCGCGTTGCGGGTTCCGCGTACCCGCGTTGCGGGTTCCGGGTTCCCGCGTTGCGTGTTCCGGGTTCCCGCGTTGCGGGTTGCGGGTTTCGGGTTCCCATGCTGCGGGTTCCGCGCTCCCGCGTTGCGGGTTGCGGGTTTCGGGTTCCCATGCTGCGGGTTCCGGATTCCCGCGTTGCGGGTTCCGCGTTCCCGAGTTAGGGGTTGTTTTTTTTAGTTGAATTTCATCATAAACTGTTTTTATGCTCAACGAAGTGGGCAAGGGTCAGCTAGTATATCATAATTTGCTTATTGATCACAATCAGCTTGTCCCATTTCCCTTAACTTTTTATCACCAAAATTCTCGGTACGTATCTACTTTTGCGAAATATATCTCGCAGACCTACATGCATAATAATAAACAATGAAGCCGGTTTGTGTCAATTTCACGATACAGTTAAGGAATGTTAAACAAGTTTTTGGTCTGATAAACTAAATTCAATATAGGTGATATATTATAATCGATATTAAAAAACCTGGTTTCGTGCGTGCATTTTCTACTTGGGGTAGGCATTACTATTAAAATTCTGTTGCCTAGCGCCGTAGCCAAAACTTTTGCATTTTGGAGGTAGGGTAACCTATTACTACTATTATGTATTATATATATCTATATGATGCCTACCACCGGTTCGGGTACTAACTACTAGCCCAGCGAGAAGAACCGGCGTAAGAAACTCGATCTATGACATCCACTGACGGATTACTGGAAATTGTACATACTTACCTTACTTTCATTCTAATGAAGTATCAATCTTATTTTTTGGCTTAAGTATAATATAAGTTACTTTAAAAAGTCACTTAGTATAAACTTAGATCTAATAAAGGTTGAAAGATTAATGATTTTTATTTCTACATGCAGTAGGTATATATGGTGATGTTGCATTTTTTCTATTAATGAAAATTATAACATAAAACATGTAATCGCTGTAAATGAGACTGGGCAAATTGACCCAAAGACAGAAAAGTCTGCTCCCAGGTATGGCACGAAGTGTATTCAAAAGAGTTTTATATACGGACCATATGGAAACGTAAATATCCAACCTACAGAAATAATAAATAAAAAAAATAAAAAATTATAACCACAACCTGCAAGCAAATAAGTGAGAGATCGTACAGAGCCCCACACCACCATGCAGGTTGCAAAACTTGACGCGATGCAAAGATTGACGATCTAGCAACTATTGCTAGATACTCGTATAATATATTTGAAAATAGATTTCCGCAAAATAACGCCTGATCCCATAACTATAAAGTAAGGATGCGTCTGGCGTTGCTGGGATCTCGGTCTATTACAGAGGCATCGTAATGTCGCTCTCGACCTCGTCGTATACCTACTATGATGCATCGGTCCGTTTACCTAACGGTAATGAATGCAGCTCACGACAGGTATAATTGCTATAATTTTTCGCTCACTTTGTCCCATTAATAGCAGTTCCAAATTAGTTCCGTTCATAAATCAGTAAGCAATAAATGATTTACGTAACCTTTCACCATGGATAATGCGCTGATAGCAATGAAAGAAAAATACCTCAGAACCATTTATAATTTACTATAAAGCAGGGCAATAAGTTATACCTAGGATACCTAGCATAATATGCTTACATATTATCTAATGTAAGTATATAATTGGTCTTAGATGATACTATGGAAGTAGTACCAGCTATAAGTATCCACTAGATGACCACTAACTAGTAGATATGCTTGAGAATTATAACTGGGCAAAACTGGGATTTTATTATACATATAAAAGATGACATAAGATATTTAATCATTAAAAAATATTACATGACTTAAAATTATAGCATAATATATAATATAACATAAAATTATTAAACTGGTCATGAAATAATTTTATTGAGTCATCTTTTTTTCTAACTTCGAATTATATCTGTATTTCGGACCACATCGCTTTTCCAAAGTAAAATCAATGGAAGAACGCTGTATAATAATTGTAGTCGGAATGCTGAGTGCTAGTTTTTATCACTAATTTCCGTGACGATTTTAATTACAATTTGTACGGCATCGAATTAGTTACTATTGTTCGCCACAAGGGGCGTTGTTTCGATGCCATACAAATAATTATATAGTAAAACACAAACTAACCTTGCACTTTTTTCCACTTTATTTGTTATTTTACATTAATCATTACTTAAAATAAAATACACAACCGGTTTCGACATAGTCATCATCAGGTGTAGGTAGATTTAAATTTTTAAAGAATTTTTGCAGAGTTGGCAGCATCAAGAAATTTTTAATATTTTCTGCAGTTTAATTTAATTAATGTAATATTATTGTGTTATAACACATAATAAATATGAATTTCCACCAAGAACCTACAGTTCATTTAATAACATATACAAATAATTTTTAATAGTTAAGTTCTTCACGGCGAGCAATGACAAAAACTTGCACTCAAAACACATAATACGAAAGAGGTGTCCTGACTGACTGACTGTCATAAAGACGCTCGCACAGCCACAAGCCTTTCACGAATCACAATTCACAACATACTTTTCGAAGGCCGATTTTTTCACAGATTTTAATAAAAAAAGAATAAGACAAGTTCTGTGACCTACCTTTTGTAGGGCATGTGTGTGCAACACATTTGAATTAGTATATTCCATTTTTCACCTACAAAAAGTCGGCTTATACATTAATTATTATACGTATTTCAGGGTCTACAACAGTTCATCCCCCGAAGGTGTAAAAATATGGGTTGGAACTTAAAAGATTTTATGGAAAATATATAATATAAAAGCCCTAATATAAATTTTTACTATGCGAGTTGATAAATAAAAAATATGATGAAGTCCTTAGATTATTAATTGGTCTCAGCGCCTTCGACTAGATAGAGCGATGTCAAGAAATGACAGATTCCTGAATGCGGCAACTTAATATTGTAGTGTGTGTAAAACAATGCGCAAAGATTGTAGTGTGCATCTATAATTGTGTTGCCAGCTACTTGACTAGTGCCCGATCAATAGGGAAAATATTTCGTCGCTGTGGTGTGGTATATAGGGTGTGGTATCAATATTAATAAATAAAAAAAATCTTTAACATGAAATCATAATCATTTTTATGAAGGTTCTTCTTCTTAATCTTAAATAATTATTAGGCATAATTTTCAAAAAGAGTTTTTATTTTAGTATCTGGGAGCACGGCAGTTTCCCCGCCAAGTCGAGCGCGAAGCAAACACTGCCGTACCATCCTTTTCAGGCACCATTTTGTCGCATTCTTAAGCCCGTATTTGAGAACCTCCGGATAAGACCAGAACGCAGAAATTTTGGTCATCCAATAAGCTATAAAAACTGTCAATAATTAGAAATCAATCTGTCAACGGCCAAGTCACACAACATTAACTATAATTATATATATATATACTATAATTATATATATATATATAGAACCCTGTTAGGCCATGCACTAAAAAGTATCCTATAGGCAGTTTCCAGTGCTCAGTTAAACAAACTAATAGGAGGACATATGCCTCTGAAGCTAACACAGAAGTGTCATTTACACCAGTGCCCATGTCAATATACGAGTTTGATTTTGGTCCCACATACTTTTCTGGCGTATGGCCATTTCATCTGAAATTAGCGCGCAAACAACATTACATTTATCACATTAAGAAGGAGCGTTTACTTTACTAAAACTATTAATAAAGTAAACGCTTCTTCAGTAAATCCTGGAGCGCCATCGATGATGACAAATTTACTCCTTGCGTAATTATATGCCGATGGGGAATAGAAGTTTAAAGTCAAACAGATTTTTTTAAGTTCATTATAATATTTCGGTATAATTTTCTTTTCGTTTTTATGCTTTTTGTATATATTATGAAACAAATCCGCTGTGACAACATTTTTACTAAGAATGTTATATTATATATCAAGGAAACGTTCATGATTCAAAATTTTAATAAGGCCTTAAAAGTCATGTCCTAACTACTAGTCAAATATAGCCCCCCCCCCACCCGCCTCTTTCCCCCCGCGAATCCTTCAGTTTTTGAGATATAAATTTCGAAGTTTTATTTGCCACGCAAAATGCGCTGGAAAAGTGTGTTGTTTATTCTAGTTCAATCACCTATTTTCCTTAACTAGAGTGAATCGGGCAGAAGTCGATACGAACGAAATATACTTCCGAGTATACCAACATAATAGTATAGGTATTATATTATATATTATGTTATATTATACTCGGAAGCAGAGGAATAACGCACAAATTAGACATTAGCTGATAATATCCTCCATCCGAGATGGCGAGTTGCGTTTCGTTTCACCTTTTCACATAATTAAATTTGAAAACTGTACTAAAGCATAAAGTTTACGTTCCGTTTCGCATCATTGAAATAATATTTGAACATTTTTGATTTGCCTGTCAAGTCGTAAACAATATGTTTCATGACATGACGTGGCAAACACGGGTAATCTGATACTAAATATGGTTAAAAATTTTTTAATACAAGGCAACATTGAACACAAAGCGGTACTCCGATCGGAGATTTTAGGATTATATTATTTGACTGTGTTTTAGAAGATTTATACAATACTTACTAATGGTATGTGATGCCAGTATTTTTCTTGTTTCATGTAGTATTATTTTTACATAGTTTGACTATGCAAATCGGCATTTTGCTTCGCTCTCACACAAATCTTTGACAAATTATCGAGACGTCTACTTCACTTTACGCTTGTAGCGCGACTGACGCGGGTACGCCGAATTCGGCGTATTATTTGTTGCCGCATTTTTCAATACGCTGGACGGTATCTAGTCAAAGCGACCAATTATTAATCTATGATGAAGTATTTAATAGTTCCCAGAAAACGTTCATTTTTCAAACAATAACTTTGAGAAAGTAATTTTTCTTAATCTTTTATTGTTGTAGGAGTTTAGTCGGTGACCGACTATGTCACCCCCATGAGGCTTACAAACACATATAACTACTTATAAACTATTTTCAATAAAATCTATTTAAACATTCTAAAGTATTCTGGCCCCCCTTGAATTAGATGAGGCCAGAAAACTATTACATAATCCTACATTTTTTGAGTCCCCATATCCCAGTCCACGACGGTGGGCTTCGCCCCGATCACATTCCATCAAAACATGTTGCACATGTTCCGGTGTACCACATAATGTACAATTCGGCGAGTCAACCATACCCATTATAAATTTAAAAGAATTTGATAGAATGTGGCCGGAGCGCATCCTCAACATAGCTACTATTTCTTTTCTAGACATAGAATGATATTCTATCAAACCACGGGTAAGGAGGAGGCTCACACTGTATAGTTTTGTACCATATTCCCTTGCTCAGTGACCTCTTATCAAAATATTCTTGCCATAATTGACGACAATGTATCTTAACTAGGTATATATAACAGTTCACTGTACAAGGGAAGACAGTGATAAAGAATACCTTCAGTGAAAGCCTGTTTAGCCGCACGATCTGCCTCCTCGTTTCCCCTGATTCCAACGTGCGCAGTGATCCACTGCAGCGTTACAGTACGATTATCTTTTTGCAGATTGTACATAATGTCTAAAATGCTATAAGCTATAGGGTGACCTCGACTATTCGAGGGTAACCTAGCAAAATGTTACAACGCACTCTTTGAATCGGTAAATATAACACATCTATTACAATCCTTCGAGATAACATAAAATAACGCTTTAGAAATCGCAATTAGTTCACCGTGCATAATAGAAATAATGTTGTTATCTATTCTATATTTAATATCGATGCCTCTCTTTGGGTCACAAAACCCAGCACCAATTCCTCGCTCGACCCATCAGTAAAAATTTTATAGAAATCATTGTATTTGTTGTCTATATATCTCTCAGAAATTAAACGTAATTGATTCTTATCTACAGATCTTTGACAAGTATCCATACCACCAACATTTGTAACAATCCATTTGGTTAAATCGTAACTAGTTATCCAGTAATCTAATAAATAACTATATAATTTAGGTACGGATCTGATTCCATGATCTTTAAGTAATGTATTAATTGAAATGAGCTTAGGAGTCTTTTTCCTACGCCAATAAGGTTCGTGTAGTTTTAATAAAACCTCCTATAACTCGCATTGCTTAGTTTTGAACTTGAACAAGTTTTATAATAGGTGTGAATCTGCACTAGTATCATACAAAAAACAACAATAATCAAGCCTGCTCCGAACAATTGCTATATAAAGCTATCTAAGATGCTTCGGGTGAATACCCCAATCTGCCCCGGCAAGTATTTACAAGTTAAGATACTTTAAAGTTTTATTACAGATTATCTGAATATGTTTTCCCCATCCCAGCCCTAAATCTAACCACATGCCAAGATATTTCACAGCATAGACCTCTTCAATACGTTCACCGTTAATATTTAAATTAATATTGTGTTTTGACAACCCTCTTCTAAACATAATTGCTTTAGTTTTTCTGCTTGAAATATTAAGTCCTAAGTTATTTTTTAAAGCGATGAACGCGTCTAACGACTGTTGTACCAATAAAGTAGATTTAGCTAGATTCTTTCCAGTATGATAAAGTACAAAGTCGTCTGCATATTGCGATATAAAAACTTGATTAATGCTGTAACAGATCCTGCCCGTGGCCACATTAAATAGCAAAGCGGATAAGGGATCACCCTGTGGTAAACCTATTCCTGTCATTCTTCATTATCCGTCAAGCGAATACATAAAATTCTGTTATGCGGGTATTGCCATAGGTAATTGCAATCCGTTTATTCAGAATTGTATGCAAGACTTTACATGGACAAGACAACAGGGCCGGGCAGGGTCTGATACTAGGTGAGGACAAATTCTCGCCCCCTACTTTGGGTATAGGAACTATAGCAATCTCTTTCCACTGCTTAGGGACAAATCCTGAATCTAAAAATCTATTAAATAAATTAACAATAATCAGTTCACCTATATCGGGGAGATTATTTAACATAGAATATGAGATTTTGTCTGCACCTGGAGTCGTATCTGAGCACTTTATACAATTATTAAGTTCATGGACTGAAATTGTGGTACTCAAATGTTGATTGCTAGAAGTGAAATGAGGCTTATCTGGATTAACAAAATCAGGAGTCGGCGAGTTTAAAAAGTTTAACAATTCAATACGATTATTCGGTGTCCTATTTGATCTATAACCATCAAAGTCACATTGTTTATACTACTACACATATTTTGCCATGATTTGCACTTAGCTTGACGGATACATCGTTGAGATTCTGCTACCTGTGCCTGCAATACTTGTAGATTTAATGGAGTAGGATTTCTTCGAAATTCCACAAGCGCTTTTCTTCTTAATGCCACTAATTGTGAAAGCTCCGATGTCCAATAATTTTTAGGTTTGAACCTTCTCAAGTTAAGTGGATCCTTCGCAAGCTTAGTAATAGGTATGTATCTATCAGCAGATTTATTTATAATTTTAATGAAACTATCATATGCCATCTGGTTATCTTCTGGCATAGTAAATTGCATTAATTCCTCTTCAATATTCTGTCGACAATTAATCCAATCAGCCTTACGATAGTTACGACGATTTTGCATAGTATTAGCTGTGATGATGTCTATTTTTATTTTAATCACACAATGGTCGCTGTTTAGGTTTTCGTTCATAACCATCCAATCTAACTTAAGTGATATATCTGCGGAAGCAAGTGACATATCTGGTGAGCTTTTTTGTGTAACACCATCTACTAATTGAAACCGTGTATGATTGCCATCGTTCAATAAAATGAAATTATGCACCAAAATTGAGTCTAAAATTTGATTGCCACGTGCATTACCATATGTAGACCAGTTTAAATGGTGTCCATTTAGATCTCCTGCAATTAGGGTTTTCTGGTTGTAATACTCTGTATTCGTGTGAATCACAGGCTTGATCACGCACTTAGTAATGACAACTATTTCACGTCCACTCTCGTCTACGACTCTCGTGCCTCTGACCTGGTGCGTTCAAGACAGTGTTATGTCTGTTTGTATGTATGCTTGTATGTGTTTAGTATATGTTGTATTATAAATATATTTAAGTATATTATTATTTATTTTGAAGCAAACCACATACACTACATCCCTTCCTTATTAAGTTTTTTATTTAATAATTAATCATTGTAATCATTTACATTATTGTAAACTAATTTATAATTATTCTTCTGTTTCCATGTCCTCGTTAATAAGGTGTACAATTATCCTCTTTAAAGTTTGTTCTCTTCCCTTAATGTTCAATCTCCATTTCTTTTGCTGTCTCTACAGTATAGGAGGTCGCAATAAAGGTAGGTGTTAATTTGTTTGTCTTTTCCAGTGTCTTTAAATAAACTTTATCTCCATCCAATATTTTTGTTGTTTGTTCTTCAGCTCTGCAAGCAGCATCTCCATACTCTTTTCTTTTCCGTTTTTTTTTTATTTTATCTTTAAATTTTGAATCCGTTCCATTAGTTTGCGTAGTTTCTAAAGAAATTTATCTCGATTAAGTATATTGAAAAATAATTCTGATGGAGTTTTACCAGTTTTGCAGTATGACGTACTATTGTACATCATGAGGTACTCAAAATACTTTTTAAGGTATCTCTTCTCGATCTGACTAATACGCAAAAGTTTCATAGTGTCTATATTCTGTCCTTCCAGTGCTGGACCATACTGGACTTGCATCTGCAATAACTTGAGCCCTCGTCTTGAACATCCTAGTAACCTTTTAAGATTGGGAAAACTGGTGATACCCACTTGGAAGGACCGTCTACCTCTCCTATGATATCGTTATTAAGTAACTCTTTATTTTCCTGTTCACTTTTTCCTTTATCGGTATAGGAACTCTACGGTATGGTTGTGTAATTTGTAGAATTATCTTAAATTAAATTCGTGATATAGATCCATGGGAATTTTTAATAAATACCTATTTATATTTTGGAAACGGAATATAGTCTACTTGATTTATTATGGTGCCTAACCTAAGAACTCCCGAAGTCACTGCTGAATTCTTATTCAATATATTTTTTTTTCTTCCAGCTACAACATAAACCGTGGTAATTTCTTTTCTTACGTTTATCTCGATAGTTGTATCAAATGAACCTGTAAAATCCAATGGAGATTTGCCTTAGCATTAATATTTTATTAGGACTCTTAACCATATTCCTGATCTGAACTTTCTTTATCTTACAAATCCTTCCAAATTTTATCACTTGCTAGATTTAGTGTACAACCAGTGTCAATCAGCATATTTATTTTTTTATTTGACCTAATCTGCAAGTAGTTGTATGTTGTTGCATCATTGTCTCTTCTTCTAAATCTACTTCATATATTATGTTTTCCTATTTTTGCTTTTTCCAAGTTTGTGTATCCTTTATTGTAAAATCCTTCACGCTACCTTTTATTGTTTTAAAAAATCAATTTCTGAGCGACAATAAGACTTGAAGTGTCCTGTTTTTCCGCACTTTTTCGCACATCGTTCACCTGTAGCGGGACAATTATTAAAGTCTCTTGATAAGTGGACGTTACTCCCATATCTCCCACAATATATTTTTCTTTGGTTACTGCTATGTTTTACTTGTTACTACAAGTAAAACTCGTCTTTCTTTGCTACTAAATTTATTTCCTTGCTTATACTTACATATTCTTTATTCTGTTTACTACTTCCAGAGCTTTAGCTTTGGTAATAATTTTATTTACTGTGAAACTGTCCCCTAGAGTTAAAATCTTATTTCCGTAATTTGATCTATTAAGTGCTTCTCTGGTATATGTTATTGAATGTACCGTAGTGCAAGTATTTAGTGTATTATTACGATATGCTTCTCTGGTATTTGAAATCCACATTTTTCAGGAGATATGGAGGTATTATTTCATACCCAAGAACCAATTTAATGGAGGTATTATTTCATACCCAAGAACCAATTTAATGGAGGTATTATTTCATACCCAAGCACCAATTTAATGGAGGTATTTTTCACACCCCAGCACCAAATAAATAAATAAATAACCAATTTAATGGAGGTAATATTTCATACCCAAGCACCAATTTAATGGAGGTATTTTTCATACCCAAGCACCAATTTAATGGAGGTAATATTTCATACCCAAGCACCAATTTAATGGAGGTATTTTTCATACCCAAGCACCAATTTAATGGAGGTATTTTTCACACCCCAGCACCAAATAAATAAATAAATAACCAATTTAATGGAGGTAATATTTCATACCCAAGCACCAATTTAATGGAGGTATTTTTCATACCCAAGCACCAATTTAATGGAGGTAATATTTCATACCCAAGCACCAATTTAATGGAGGTATTTTTCATACCCAAGCACCAATTTAATGGAGGTAATATTTCATACCCAAGCACCAATTTAATGGAGGTATTTTTCATACCCAAGCACCAATTTAATGGAGGTAATATTTCATACCCAAGCACCAATTTAATGGAGGTAATATTTCATACCCAAGCACCAATTTAATGGAGGTAATATTTCATACCCAAGCACCAATTTAATGGAGGTAATATTTTATACCCAAGAACCAATTTAATGGAGGTATTTTTCATACCCAAGCACCAATTTAATGGAGGTAATATTTCATACCCAAGCACCAATTTAATGGAGGTATTTTTCATACCCAAGCACCAATTTAATGGAGGTAATATTTCATACCCAAGCACCAATTTAATGGAGGTAATATTTCATACCCAAGAACCAATTTAATGGAGGTATTTTTCATACCCAAGCACCAATTTAATGGAGGTAATATTTCATACCCAAGCACCAATTTAATGGAGGTATTTTTCATACCCAAGCACCAATTTAATGGAGGTATTTTATACCCTACAATTTAATAATCTCTTATTAAATTGATGAATCGAAGAGAATGAAATTGTAAACTATAGAAATGTAACCTTCATAGTAATTCGCATTTTAAATCTGTAAAACAGCACATATCACCGAATAATATGCCTCACGGAGGCACACCTTGACAAATTTTACTGATATAAAGCGAAAGATCAGAAAAGGCATGCAAATGAAAGAGAGCTATAATTTCAATAATTATTGTACTTCAAATGTCTCTTCAAATATCGCTATCTCTCCGTATCAGAATATGACGTCTACTCATCAATTATTTGTAAAAATTTATGAAATATATTAAATAATCCAAGTATCTTTATAAGCTTACACGTGGTATGAGATTCCTAGTTTTTTTTTTTTTTTTTTTTGTAATTACACTTTCGAAACGCACCCGATGACCTTTTCAAATTATTATAATCACCTATGTTTGGCACATCACGCTCGTGTTTGCGCTCTAGACTAACTGCAGACGTCCTATTTAGGTTATTAAATTAAAGTTAAGTTTTAGGAGACCCTTATACTTTCTCATAGAACAGATGCGATGAAATATAAAATCAAGCTTAAGTGCTGTCGGGAGTTAAAAAATATATTTTAAGTATAAAATATACTTACTGTACTTTTCATAAATTTTTTACTAGATAAGTATTTAAATAAAATGGGTTTTCCAAACCTAGGTCTCAAAAATTAGTGCTCAAACCCCTATCTGTGAGAGGATCCTGTAATGGGACTCACAGGTAGGGATGATTTGTCATTTTGGCAGTTCACCTAAGAAATGTTAATATTTGAGTCGTCAAAACGGGTGCCATTATAACATAATATCTGCCTCTTGTTTTATTGAATATCATTGATCAAAGTACATTAATTATTTTATAGCATAGGAAATATTCAAGTTCACATTTATTTACTAATTGTCTCGAAAAATAATATCTAATTACAAATCTTCAAAACAGAATTAATATTTATCGTAGTTTCAGAACAAAACTATATATTGTAAAATTATAATTTACTAACAATTTATTAATATATTGTAACAGTAATCTGAGAATAAAATTTCAAATAAATTTATATCAAAACGGGTGTTGAGAATTATTAAAAGCTGTCTAAATAAACTCCTTAGGCCAGCCGGCACACTGCAAACTTTTTAAATATTTTTAAATTTGGAACACGACGTCACATTTTTTCTTCCTAAAATAATAATTATTTCCAAACATTAATCCCTTTACTATTTTTATTTTTATTATTTGATCACTATCTACTTCACCCTAAAATACTATTATTTATGACTCTTAAGTTAAATTAAAACCTCGAAAATTGATTTTGATACTCGAGACGGGGTTAATGATACATTTTCGTGATGCACTGATTATCCATCTTTTATTTGTTATTTTTATTATTATCATTTATAATATTCTATACGTTTTTTAAACGTTTTATTAAATTCTGTACGTTATTCGAATGTTATAATTTGAGAGAGGTTGTTCCTTTCCAAGCCGGTCGACGTCTAAGTTGACCCTAAATCCGCCAGGCGAGGGTTGTGACTTTTTTCCACTAGCAAGTTTAGGATACTCTGTGAAGTATGAGCTGTCATCTGTCACAATCCCTGTCATTCTCATTGGTGTCACTTTTCCTTCCGGAAAACGACGGTTAAAATTTTTTCTGTAAGTTAAAAGTGAATTAAAATTAGTGAAAATACTGAAAAATAAGCGTAAGTAGCTCAAATTTATTTTATTACAAGCTATAAATGCAATAAACGTTCAGTCGTTCGAAAAATTTGAGCTATTGCAAAAATAGTGTATGACCCACGCCTTCACGCATTTCTGAAAAACGTGTTTTTCACATACAATGCAAGTTTGCTTATTTTAAGAATAATTACAATTTAATTATTTATGCAGTAAGTTTAGTGTACCGAAACATTAACAGGCACAGCTTTTTAATGCTTCTTTTTACATGTGCGTAGGTACCTAACAAAAACAATTTAACGCATGTGCAAGCTTGTCGTAACCTGTTCACAAGCTCTTGTTATACTTGAAAGATTATTTCATTATGATATTTGCTTTTAAATTGGGGCATAATACTAAATGGGCAAAACAATATAATATTAAATTGTTTTCAGCAAAACAATGAGTACATACAAGCTAACATAATTAAAGTTTGCAGTTTTGATAAAAAGGCTTTTTGTTTTTGCATTATAACAAATAAGCTCCTTACTATAAAACAACAAATTACCTTGGCTATATATTATATTATGTACTAATCATTTTATTTCCTAAATATAAGTTCTTTATTTATTTTGCAGACTTTACATTTTATTTCTATAGCATGGACAAGACTAGTAAGGATGGAATCTGTTCAAGTTCATCCAGTGAGGATGGAACCAGCTCAAGTTCACCTCACTCCTCACCGCCAAAAAAGCGGAGTCGCCGACGCAGACGTCGCAGCAAACCTCATAAAGGGGAATCTGAGTTGTCTATTATGCGGAGTCAAATAGAAGAGTTAAGACAAGAAGTCTATAATGCACAAAAACCATATTACGATTTGGATGGAGATGTGTTAGATTTGGGCCTGGAAGATCCTGATGAGTCACTTAGTCAACAGCCCTTTCCCTCTGGATTGGCACTTAATTTTGAATTAACAACAAAATTAAAGGAACCCGCAGTTCCTAAAACTAGTGACACATTACTGAAACAGCTAGCCCAAGTGCAGCACCTTGGAGAGAAAGAGTGGGCTGAGGTCCGATATTCTGAAGCCCAGAAATTATACAACCATGCGCCGGGTTTTACAGAGCTGGAGGCAAATGAGGAGGTGAAGACTTATGATTCCCTCCGCCACCTTGCATATAATGATAAAACCTTTGCTGCACTAACTTCATGTGTACTTAAACAAAATGAAGCACTCAGGGGTTGCCTTCATGAATTCTCTCAATGGGCAGAGACAAGTTCTGATATTTCCAGGGATGCTGTACAGTCAAAAATAAAGGATGTTTTTGCAACTGGTGATTATTTTAAAGTTTCATCTGACCTATTACAAATAGTCTGTGGGCACCGTGCTGAAGTGATTGAAATGAGGAGAGATGCAATCATAAAATTTGTAAGAGATCCTCTGATCAAGGCTATGTTAAAGAAGATACCTCCGACTACAGAGTTTTTGTTTCACCCAAGTCCTTTTGTTTCGGCACTGGAGAAGAGTGGAGGTGTCAGAAAGGTGTTTATGCCATTAAACAAATCAGACAATTTTCAATTTCGAACACGGCTCCCCCCGCAGGGGACATCATATAGTGGATGGCCCTCGCAGGGCCCTATGCACAATGTACCATTACGCTCTATTTTTCAACCCTCGCAGGGCTCTATGTGCAATGCGCCATCGCGCTCTATTTATCAACCCTCGCAGGGTTTTAAAGAAAATCATCCCCCACAGGGACAGAATAATATGAACCGTTACCCACGTACAGGTTACTCCACAAATAGTACTTTTCGTCCTCGAGGAGGTACACAAAACAAACCACAAGAATACATCAGTGGTACCCGCAAACGGTCAGCACCTACATCCACCTACACCAGTAAGAGAATGCGGAAGTATTGACTACCACAAGTTCAGAGCGGGACAGTTAGCAGGGTATCTAGAACAATGGAAGCAACTGGGAGCTCCAGACACTCTACTTCAGTTCATAAATGGGTACCGCATACCTTTCATTCAGAAGCCGCCTCTAGTGTTCCCGAAACTGCGAGGACAATCTTACAGCACGGTGGAAACCGAAGCTATGTCGGTTACGATATCCCAAATGATAGAACAAGGAGTATTAGAGGAAACCCGCCCCTCTCCAAGTTTTATATCGACCATGTTTCTCGTACCCAAAAGCGACGGCCAGGACCGTCCAGTGCTCAACTTGAAGGCTCTGAACAAATATGTGAGCACAAGCAAGTTCGGGCTGATAAGCCAGTATCGAGTTTCCGACTTCCTACAGCCGGGAGATTGGATGTGCAAAATCGACCTCTCACAGGCTTATTTCCATTTACCCGTTGCCAAATGTCACAGGCGATTTCTTCGCATACTATACAAAGAAAAGCTGCTTCAGATGACTTGCCTCCCGTTTGGCCTCAGCTCGGCGCCGAAGGCCTTTTCATCACTAACCAACTGGATAGCACAAACTTTGAGGAATCAAGGGTTGCGCATAGTAGTATACCTGGACGACTTCCTTGTAGTTCATCAGGACGAATCAATCCTGAAGACCCATGTAAAGATGTTAATAGACAGACTCCAGTATCTGGGCTGGAACATAAAATTCGAAAAGTCCTTGATTTTACCTCAGAAAGACCTCACATTTTTGGGTATTCAATGGAACCCCTCGTCCAACAAAAAATACTTACCCCAAGTAAAAGTAACGCACCTTACCGCGAAAATCTCAACCACTTTGAAAAGAAGGAAATCTTCTGTGAAAGAGCTACAAAGTCTCGTGGGGCTTCTGAATTTCGCAAGCTTCGTAGTGCCCAGAGGACGATTGCATTTCCGAGCTCTGCTACAATTTTTGAATACAATCACCAAGATCCCGACATCGAAAAGTCATCTTTTACCGGAAATGGCAATACAAGAGTTAAGGTGGTGGCTACAGAATTGCAAACTGTCCTCCCCAATCCATGTGGCACCCCCAACACATTTTCTGGCCACGGATGCATCCGATCTAGCTTGGGGTGCACATTTGGACAGCTTTCCTCTGTCAGGGACCTGGTCGAAGAGAGAACAGAAAGCGCACTGCAACCTAAAGGAGATGCTAGCAGTTTTGAAAGTTCTACAGTCCTACGGTCAATACCTAAGTCAATCCACTGTACTTGTCCAGTGCGACAACCGCACGGTCGTAGCCCATTTGAGAAACGAGGGGGGCACAAGATCAACGACATTAATGAACCTGACAAGGGAAATTTTCTACACTCTGAGCCAACATCAGATAGATCTGAAAGCTCATTACCTGCCCGGCAAATACAATGTTCACGCAGATCATCTATCTCGCCATCGTCTACCACCAGAATGGCATCTTCTACCGAACGGAATGCAGCAAGTGTTCAAAAGATTCGGAGTCCCAGAAATAGACCTCTTTGCATCAAGAACAGCACACACGGTAAGAGACTATGTATCACAAGACTTGACGGACACACTGGCCGTGTTTCACGACGCATTTTCGCGGACTTGGAATTATCGGCTAGCGTGGATATTTCCACCGCCTTACCTGATTCCCAAAGTGTTACTACACCTGAACAAATCGTGCGGAACCTATCTCCTTGCAGTCCCACGATGGAAGCAAGTATTTTGGCGCCCAGATCTGAAAGCGAGGGCTCTAGCGGCCCCGTTCACTGTCAACAATCTCAGCCAATGCTTGGTAGATACAGGGACAGGACTACCGCCACCGAACACTCCAGAAATTACGCTGGAAATATGGAAATGTGGGGCTGGTCTGGGAGCTTAACTGACTGGAAAGAAGATCAAGTTCAATTGTTGCAATCAGCTTGGCGACTTTCAACGTGGAAAACTTATAAAGTAGCTTGGAGAAGATGGCTAAGCTGGACACAAATACACTCGGTGGATCCAACAAAGCCAAATGTGTCCATTCTAGCAAGGTTCTTAGCAGATCTTCACCTTAAGGAAAAACTGTCGTACAATACGATTTTGCTACATAAATCAGTGGTATCTACCTTATGCGACACAGAAGAAGCTGGTAGACTAAGCTCCCATACCTTAGTTCAGCATGTCCTTAGGTCAATATCCCTAAGAAAGCCTCCTAAAAGAAAACCTCCCATATGGAACATAGATCTCTTAGCATCATACATGAGCAGGTTAACTATAGATATTAATAATTCTTTTGAGGTATGTAGACATACAGCGTCACTACTTTTACTGTGTTCAGGTAGGCGAATACATGACCTTACATTGTTGGCAGTGGACCAGGAGCACTTAATAGAAGATAGAAAAGGCATAATTTTTTGGCCTGTGTTTGGTTCAAAAACCGACAACAGTTCTCACAGGCAATCAGGATGGAGACTGAGGTCCAACCCAACCAACTCTAACCTTGATCCAGTAATATGGGTCAAGCGAACTATAAAGATAGTTGAAGCTAGAAGGAACTCCGCAAATTGCGAATTTTTATTTGTAAACCTCAGAGGTCAGGCTAAACCTGCTAGTCGTACAGTTATTGCAGGATGGGTAAAGACACTGTTATCAGAAGCAGGCATAACAGCTACACCGGGAAGCTTTAGATCAGCTGTGGCTTCTAAAAATTGGGCTGACCATTTCCCATTGGATGAAATAATGGCAAGGGGAAATTGGAAGTCAGAAAATACTTTTGCTCGTTATTATAAGCGTCAAGTCATGCACAACATTGATATTTGAGATCAAAATGGAAAATAGCATAATTTCAACATCTGTGATTAAAAGTAGAACATAATATTGACAACATACCCAAGATTTTAGTTCACCGCTTCAAACATCCTTGTGACAGTGTTTGCAGTAGACTCTGGAGTCAATATTATGTTCTACTTTTAATCACAGATGTTGAAATTATGCTATTTTCCATTTTGATCTCAAATATCAATGTTGTTTTGATCCCACTCACCACTCTTAATTACTTAATTCTCTGTTTAAATCTTAATATTCTTTTCTAATCTCAAGCTTTAATTTAATCATATATCACATTGGTGTCACCCCACCAGGCGATAACAAACACGTCTCAAATTATAACATTCGAATAACGTACAGAATTTAATAGCAGCGTTTTACCCTGAAATAAAACGCTTATTAAATACTTACCTTATTCGAATGTTATATACAATTTCTGCCTGGTGATTTTCGACAAATGAGAATGACAGGGATTGTGACAGATGACAGCTCATACTTCACAGAGTATCCTAAACTTGCTAGTGGAAAAAAGTCACAACCCTCGCCTGGCGGATTTAGGGTCAACTTAGACGTCGACCGGCTTGGAAAGGAACAACCTCTCTCAAATTATAACATTCGAATAAGGTAAGTATTTAATAAGCGTTTTATTTCAGGGTAAAACGCTGCTATTTACAATAACATTGTACCTTTCTCCTCGTCGCCACTTGTAATACTCTGTATTCGTGTGAATCACAGGCTTGATCACGCACTTAGTAATGACAACTATTTCACGTCCACTCTCGTCTACGACTCTCGTGCCTCTGACCTGGTGCGTTCAAGACAGTGTTATGTCTGTTTGTATGTATGCTTGTATGTGTTTAGTATATGTTGTATTATAAATATATTTAAGTATATTATTATTTATTTTGAAGCAAACCACATACACTACACTGGTCTAGATACGAAAAGATTGTATCCCAATCGTCGGTATTAACTTGAGCAGATGGGCTACAATAAATGGATAGGACATTCTGTAAACACTCGCAATCTATATATAAAAGAAAGTCGTTTTAGTTACACCACTTATAACTCAAGAACGGCTTTACCGATATGGCTGAAAATTGGTGAGGAGGTACCTTAGAGCGTGGAGACGGACATATACAATTGTTATAGGTTTTAATATTGTCAGTCTATGACACGGTTGCCATGGTAACATCAATGTTTTTAAATGAAAATGAAAAAGTTATTGAATGCTCTAAGAAGCGTATTTTTATTAGCTATAAATGTTAAAATAAATAAGTAGAAAATTATAAAAAATAAGAAAATACGTAATGGGTTTTGAACCTGGATTCGATCTTTTCCGTCGTTGCCAGTCTATTTGAAATGGTTGTCATAGTAACAATATTATTTACAAATAGAAAATAAAAATTATGTAATGCTATACATACCGTATTTTTATAATCTTAAACCATTTGGATTAATACTTTGTATTCCAAATCGGTAAATAAAATAAAAAATTTATTCGAAGGAAAATCTGTCATATACAGAAAAGCCTACAATGCCTATAAGAAGACTTACAAAATCTTCGACAGTTACAAAAAAAGAAGTAATACGTCTTAGATTATTAATTGGTCTCAGCGAAGCGACCAATCATTAATCTATGTAATACGTAATACTACTAGGTCTATTTCCGCCAATCTCCGCCATAGTAACATTATCGAATGTGAATTGTATTAATTAGCTTTATAATTTATGCTTCTCATTTAATTATTATTATCATTCATTGACATACTTTTCCGTTACGTTACGTTGCTGTCAAATGTTCCCGCTTGCGTTGCGGGTTCCGCGTTACAGGTTCCCGGGTTGAGGGTTTCCGGGTTGCGGGTTTAGGGTTGCGGATTCCGCGTTGCGGGTTCCGAGTTCCGGGTTCCCGGGGTGTGGGTTGCGGGTTCCGGGTTCCGGGTTCCCGGGTTGCGGATTCCGCGTTGCGGGTACCGTGTTGGGGGTTCCGCGTTGCGGGTTCCCGGGTTGTGGATTCTTTTTTTTTGTTGAATTTCATCATAATCAGTTTAATCTTCTTGGTGCACATCTGAAGCTTCCACATGTATATCAGCTATGGTGACTGTGAAAATATTTTCAGGATCAAATGTAGGTGGAGGTGAAAATGAGACTTCTGGTAACTCGTAGAGTACGACATATATTCCTGCCTGTAGGAATAGTTTTGTTCGGCCATAATGTCTCGTATTTGTTTTTCTTTTTTAAAAACTGGGCAAACCTTGGCCAATGCCATATGTCGGCCACCACAACTGTTACATTTGAAATGTGTAGATAATATCACAATTTGCATGGGAGCCTCCACATTTTGGGCATATTATTTTAGTCGACGAACACAATTTTACTGAATGACCATAACGTCAACAACGTGAGCATTGCGTCACGGGATGCAAGTAGGTCTATACTTCAGTAACAATGTAAAATACATAAATATATCTGGGTACAGTCAATCCTTTGAAACATACTCGTACGGACTCACTATCTTCCCAATGCCCATCTAAGGTATTTTTGCGCTTAATCTTTTAACCCCTATAATCATCATTTCACAACGCAATCCCTCTAATACCTCTTCATCGGCCAACTGTAAATTAATTCCCTTTATAACGCCGTAAAACTGGCTTAAATCCAAAGATCTTTGACATTTGAAGCCATTTTCATTTAAACTTTTACAGGTCATCAGCGTTTCGGCACTATCTTCGTTTTTAAATAAAATCAAAACCTTGAAATATATTTTACTCTAGATATATCAATAATGTTCGCTTCTTTTAACTTTTTTGCCAACATAAATTGTTTAGGGATTCTCTCCAAAGACGTCAGACAAATTTCCACATATTCATCAGGTATTCTAGTTATGTTATAGGTATATATTTGTTGATCTCGCGAACTTTTTACCCTTCCTTCCAATCGTAGTCCATAACTCTTCTTCATCTAAACGTCAACAACGTCGTTTCTTTTCAACGATTTTGACCTTGTCCCTTCGATTTCAGAACTAATTGCCGTGCCGTCGCACTCGCTTCTACTGATACTAATTTCGCCATAATTTTTTCCCACAGATATGCACTCATTACTATGACACTGCCAAACAACAGTTAATTCATCTTCCTCGCTCATCGTATTATTTTCACAGCGATTCATAGTCCGATAGATAAGATAAGCGCATTGTAAACAATGCACTTAAACGTACACAAAATTATAAACTTTCAATACGGTGAACCGAACGCGAAACGTATACGGTATAACAAACCGGTTGTACCCAAGCAGCGATGCACACGTCTACACACGGTACTGCGTCCGCGCGCCCGATTCTGAAGGCTATATTTATATACTATAAAATTATTATACTTTTTTTTATTTAGTTTTAGTTTCGACATCTGTTAATCTTATATAAAAATACCAATTTTCTATCTTTTTGGTAAAAGATGGCCCCATGCGAGTTTCTTACGCCGGTTCTTCTCGCTGGGCTAATTATTATCGAACCGGTGGTAGGCATCACATAACACGACGTTCAGAAAACTTTTTGTAAAAAAATATTCTAAATAAAATGTTTTGATTTGATTTCAGTTTCTTGAAATTCGTGGCTTAATGCGGTGAGATGGGACGATGAAAGTGTGTATAGTGAAATACTTATCAACAATTGGACAAATATCGCTGAATTTTAGCGGTAAGCAGTAATAATTAATAATTCGACGAGAAATCCTAGTATAACTATCTAGTTATTATTGACTAGGATTTCTCGTCGAAATTCGTCCCCCACAGGACAATACAAGGTGTATTCTTATCTCTTATCTTATATATAAAAATGAATTGCTGCTCGTTAGTCTCGCTACAACTCGAGAACGGCTGAACCGATTCGGATGTTTTTAGTCTTGAAATATTCGTGGAACTCCAGGGAAGGTTTAAACGGTTTCTATGCTCAACGAAGTGGGCACGGGTCAGCTAGTCTTATATACAAAAATGAATTGCTGTTCGTTAGTCTCTAAAACTCGAGAACGGCTGAACCGATTCGGCTATTTTTAGTCTTGAAATATTCGTGGAAGTCCAGGGAAGTTTTAAATAGTTTGTATGCTCAACGAAGTGGGCACGTGTCAGCTAGTCTTCTTCTTCTTTCTTATATATAAATATTTAATTTCTGTTCGTTAGTCTCGCTAAAACTCGAGAACGGCTGAACCGAAACGGCTATTTTTAGTTTTGAAATATTCGTGGAAGTCCCGGGAAGGTTTAAACAGTTTCTATGCTCAACGAAATGGGCACGGGATAACCAGTTTTTTAATAAAAATAAGGGTATTTATAATACATGTGATACAGCCCTAGTCTGCAAAAGTCACAACAGACAGATATGTTTCATACCAGTTACTCAATGTAGTAGATGATGTTATTTATGCATTAGGCACGTAGGCAGTAAGATTCTCATTCATACATTATTATCAAAAGGTAAATAGGTACGTGCAAATAAAACAATAACAAGTATTCATCGGCAATTATCGGTTTTATCGAAATTTAATTAATTTAAATAATTAGATCAAAAAATAATACTAGGTACGTGACTTTTTTACACAAATCATTTTACTTGGTCTTAACTTAACTTTGAAGACTGATGCAATGTTCCGTTTTAGGTATAAAATTAAGGCACCTAATTAAAATCTCCTCTTAATTAGGTGCAAAATACTTAATAAATAATAAATTAAAAATTATTTAGTATTTAAGTGCTAAAGTGGAGTTAACTTAGATCAATAACCCGTTAGTATAAGAATACCGGACGACCTCTGTACCGCAATGGTTGAGCGTGTTGGCACTCGAGCCGGAGTTCGCGGGTTTCAATCCCGCCAAAGGAACAGTGTATAATAACAATAAATAATATTCCTGCATTCTACTGTTTACACCCAGATGCGCCAATATGGTATATAACATAATATTATCGTATGAGTTAAGATACAAAAAGTATGTTCCCCCTTTTAAAAGAAAAAGAATGTAGTTACCTACTACGTACTTATGTCACACCTTCATCGCCTCCTAGTGATTTTGAGCCTAGCTCTCGACTCGGGGTCGGGGTTTCGATTCCCGCGTTCCCGTAGTAAGCGATAATATAAGGATACTTTGGTATACCATATAGATAAAGTTATATAATTATGGTGATCTAACGTTGGTGATTATAATAATATTCATTTTTATTACCCATACCTACTGAAATGAATTACGATTTATTACAATACTTATTACATACAAATGAATATAGTAAATAACATATTACTATGTTACATAGTTCACTACGTCATGCACATGTTACCGTTTTCGCACTGTGTCACGTTTTTCGCACATCATACAAACATGCTCGTAACCCCTAAATCCTAGATTTTGATGATTTACATTGAAACTGGGAATTCTGAAACTATATTATTGAATTTGACCTATAAAATTGATACTTACCTTTGTATTTGTTGGCTTGACGAAGAATTATTAAAGCGTAAAAAATATATATTCAACCTGGGGATTGCCCACCACCTGCGGAGTTGAACGCTAATCTCTAAACCACTGCGCGGAAGCGTCTAGACCACTAGACTCTATACTAGAGAGAGATAAATAAACTATCAAGAGGTTACAAGAATAAGGGCGTGTTTCACCAAGCAATGTTAAAGTTAACGCCATGTTAAATATCATGTTATCCCTCTCGTATTTCCTGTCAATTAATGAGATGGCATGGTATTTTAACATGGCGTTAACTTTAACATTGCTTGGTGAAACACGGCCTAAGTGTGATTATTGGTAATATGACAAGAAAATGGGTCAAAAATAAAAAGTCGGTCTTGTGTCTGATCTCTAGCTACTCGTGTCGGTCATTCGTCCTACTGGGCTATGAGGGTAAAAGTAAAGAGAGTGTGTCTGTATTGCACACAAATACAATGCGCATATCTGGTTTCAATGGCCACCGTCACCAAATTCGGCGTGTGTAGATATAACTATTATGTTACATTAATCTATGGTCTGGGCTACTATGTTGGATGACTGCCGGACATTGTTAATTTTTTGCAGGCTTTAGTTCCGATGACTGAAAGTGAAATCCGGACTAGGGCGTCTTTCACCAAGAAATTTTAAAGTTAATCCTTCGTTATATATCATGTTATCCCTCTCGTATTTCCTGTCAATGAATGAGATGGCATGGTATTTTAACATGGCGTTAACTTTAACATTGCTTGGTGAAACACGGCCTTAGTCTCGATTTCACCAAGGCATGTTATTGTTAACGGCTTGTTAAAATACCATGCCTTCTCATTCAATGATAGGAATTACGAGAGCAGCAACATGATATTTAACGAATGATTAACTTAAATTGCTTGGTAAAACAATTAGCCACGGGACGACAAACTTGATCAAAGGCTTACAAGCTACTATGTAGTTAGTAGACAACGTGTTGTCAAAAACGTAAGTAATGTTAATAATGCAATTGACAAAACCACATAGCATCATAGGAAATACAATGTACCTAGTAGGTATTACCGATTGCTTCGTAACCTTTCAATTAAAAAGGTCACGGAGCTTTTTTGAATAATATTACATTAATTATAGAAGTTTTGTTGTCTTTGAATAAGCACGTGACCACAAGGCCGCGGTATGATTTCTTAGCATAAAATTACCTACTAAAATAAAATATTTTAATAGGTTTTTGTCTTTTGATCTAGATTAGATATTTTATAGCGTGTGTTAATGTTCCATCATGTGACTTATTTAAAGGTATTATGTATAAATCATTTTAATTGCATGTTTGACATTTAATACACCAGATGAGTAACAAATCCATTTGGAGATACCCCTTGTCATTATGCTATCGTGATATCATATTATTAGCCTTTGCTTGCGTCTTTACCTAGTCCAAGTAATGCCTCCCACAACGATTTCGGCAATGGTGGCTTAATTGAAAGTTGAAACCAGGCCAGCTACGCATGAATTATTTTATAGTGCTCAAATGTGTGCGCAATACACAGAAGCACACTCTCTTAATTCATTCTTGTAGCCCAGCGGGACGGATAACCGTCAGTCGTGACATCACATGCGGGAGATCACATACAGGACGGACTTTTTATACATGCACATTCGACGCATGGATCATCTTTCTTGTCAGACGATCAGGTGAAGCCTGCATTGTCTGACAAGAAAGATGATCCATGCGTCGGATGGGTATGTAAAAAGTCGGTCTTGCGCCTGTTCTCTAGCCAGTCGTGTCGGTTTTCCGTCCCACGGGGTAATGAGAGTAAAAGGAAGAGAGTCTTTGTGTATTGCGCACACACTTGGGCACTATAAAACAACTCCTGCGGAGCTGGCCTGGTTTCAATGAAATCGACTACTGACACCGAAATGGGCGAGGGGAGCTATTATTATTATTATGGTGTAGCGTTTCTATAACTAGATTACTATCTAATATCGGCTTCACTCGTCCCAAAGCTTTTATAGACCCTCAACTAGATCCCAGCTTCCCCTGAAGGAGAACTAGGCTTCCCCACTGGTAGGTAACCGTGGTAAGTTAGAGGCTGACTTTGTTTAATTTGCATTAATTTATATCTTGGTTTCCAGCCCTTTTCAAGAACAGAAATATTTCAAGAAGCCTGACAGTCGATAATACTTATTACCCACTTTGTTAGATCTCGTTGTTGCATAGCATGAGGGAAATAACGAAGGAAATCAAAATCTTAAATAAGAATTAGAATAAGTGTTAAACATTGATGTTTTAAGCAATTAAATAAAATTATCCATCTCTTTCTCACAAAACGATTTATTGTACGCAACGACGAAATTTTTGTACGCAGGTTAGTGTCATGTCTAGGTAGGGTTAACAATGTTCGGGGGGGATGCGTAAAGCATTTCCCTTGCGAAACAAAAAAAAAACGGGTTGTTCCCTTCTCATTCGCACTTTATATTTAATAGGTACTGCAATAATTTTAATTTCACATTATTTGTTTACCAGGGGGCTATAACAACATTAATTAAAAAAACTTCATAAAAGGTAAGCATTCAAAATAGTGTTTGTGTGTACCTCAACATTTTCAATTTGTTTACCACTTATGGTTTCCAACATCGGCTATTATTATGCTCACTTCAATTTTCACGATTAAGATCAATTATAATATAAATTATAATTGATTTGTTCCTTGTTTAATTTTAATATTTATTTTATAATTCTATGAGACACTACCTAACCTATTAAACGCATTCAGGCTCAGAAAAAAAAACCTGTTACGACTTATACCAGGCTGTGGCAGGAACATTTGCCAACTCCGTAAAAGTAACGTTATCGAATGATTATCGTATAAAAAGCATGACAGCGCATGGCTTGTCATGCTTTTTGACATTCGATAATGTTACTTTTACGTAGCTGTCGAATGTCCTGCCCAGCCTTCTGTAAATGTCATGTACCAAGTCTGCCGTAAGGATCAAGTATCCTTAACTACTTCATCCTGACTAAGCCCTTATTTAGCGGTAGTCTGGTCCATCTTTGTCCTTCGACATGCTGGAAATATACAAATCTCGTAAATTACTAGCCAACGACAAAAAAAACGGTAGCAGTAAGTTACGAAGAACATTCTTAAATTAGGTAGTTTACCTAATTGAAAACTATTTTTTAATTTTATTTGAGCGCTATAAAAATGACTGTAGCTGGCCTGATATCAATTAAACCTGCCGCCAAAGAAATTCTATTGATTTCCAATTATCAAAATGTTATTTTGAACCGTAATAAACATCTAGAGCTTTAACATCTATTCCTAAGACGAGAATGCAATTTGGATGCAATGGCCAAAATGTGATCGCAGCATGTGCCAAATACCTTTGGCATTTAAAATTAAATTTTTTGTTTATTTATAAGAGGTCCCCGCGCCGTGGTCCACGCACGGAATCGCACGAACTCGTCGGCGATTTCTGCAATCATTTTGAAAGTGGAACTGTTAACGGTTTTTTATTAGCAATATTTATGTTTTATTCATTGATTTATATGCAAGGATTTATATTATAATATTAATAACGAACGATGCCACAGACGGCCTTTGGAACGCCTTAGTGGTTACTGAGATATAAATTAAATTAAATTAATATATAAGATGCCAGTAGCGGAACTGCGCATGGGCCAACCGCCTCCTCTTCGTCTTCACTTCCCGGGCCTTGATGTGGGCCTTGAGCGGGGAAACGTGCTCCTGGTCTTAGTATGATGACAATTTATAAAAACCTTTCTCTATAAGTGGGCTATCTAGCACTGACTTTATTTTTACCCGACTTCGGCGAAGCCAAAAGGAAGGGTAATGATTTTGGTAGCCTATGTATGTATGTATGTATGTATGTATGTATGTTCCCTCGTAGCGATTAAAGCGATTATAATAAATAAGGTGTCAATCGATTCGTAGTGGTCCCGCGAGTAACATGGGCTATATATATATATTATTTTTTGAAATTATTCCTCAGAAACTATCTCCAAAAAAAAATTATAAAGAAAAACTATCGTGTTTATCAAATATAAATTATATCAAAAGATAGGTATTGGCGAGCACATCACAAATATGTATTTAAATATTTAATTAATTATAACATTTTGTTGTTAAATTCAAAAGAAACATTTAAATGCGGTCGCACAAGTAGAATCTAGGAGTTGTTTAGTTACTTACTATGTAATGGTTAGTTTAATGAAAATATATTATATGATGAAAAAACAGAAAAATATGTATGACCACGGCTCTACCTTGACCATTTTTTTACCTATGCAATATGCATATCTGGATTTCAAATTGAATTATTTTCTTGTTTCAGCCCTTTTAGACCCCTTTCTTTGCGAAGTCGGGTTATAGTTTTTAAACTTTTTTTTATTTTTAATCAGACCAAGCTTTTTAACAATTAGCGCGATCAAACAAACAAGCAAACGATCTCTTCAGCTTTATAATACGGATTAGATTTATAATATTATACAATATAGGTATACTATAATAATATTTATTGTCTTGAATCAATTAATTTATTTTAATTCATCGAAATCACAAAAATTATCAAAGCGTTTCGAAATAAGAAAGTAAACATACTATCGTATAAGTACAACATAGGTACATTTACATTCTACCCGCTTGCACCGTGTTTATTTCGTTTTTATAATATATGATTTTACAGAAAAGTTTCAATATTTACAAGATAATATTTACAGAAGAAAGTTGAACTATAAAAAAAATATTAAGGCTTTTTCTATTCAGACAGTGTTCTCTTCCGCTCAAGTTAATATTTTATGAATATTATAAAGATGTAAATAAACAAATGAATTCAAAACTAACAACTCGTAAGTGCAAAGCAAAAATCGAAGTATGTAATATTTAAAATTATTCATTTATAATACCTACCACATAAATAAGCTAAACTTGTACTAAACTTAATGTAAAAATTATGCAAAGGACTTACTTAGGATTGCAAACATGTACTGATTGATCCTCGTTCCATTTTTCCACATAAATTTGGCAATTAAAAAATTCATTTTTAAAATAGTCACTGATAAAACTTTGTACAACTCATATTCAGCCAAACACGACTGTCGCTTTTCTCACACTAACTCGAAGTGCTCCGATCAACAGAGGCAAAAAATAATTCGTTTATCAACGCTCGGTGCTTATTACGATGGTCTACCCTAACAATTGACTACAAAAACAGATTAAACGTACACAATGAACAAATAAACGGTTGATTATTTTTTTTTTTACTTTTTTACTCAATCGGAAGTTTGCGTTGCTGTATTTGTTCTGGATGGACGTGGATGTTGTTCTTCTTTTGAAATTGTTCCGATAACATTTCAGGAAGACACTTCTGGTTCGGACGTCAGAGAATCGCCATCTAACCTTCGTTTTACATAATTTATTTATTGATATTGTCATTTCAAGACCGCGGCCTTCGCTGTAGAATATTTGACCCAGCGCCCCGTGTTGTTCTAAACGTGTCACCGAGCTACTGCCTCTTCTGCCGAGCGAGCGGATCTCCTACGGGCTAATTTATTTGGCTACTTTTCATCCCCACTATAATGGAGATTCAATAATAAATAACCACTATTTTTACTTAAAAAACTAGCTGGCCCGTACCCACTTCGTTGCGCATACAAACAGTTTGTGATAAAATTTTCCATATATACGGTGAGCCGTTTTTAACCTTCCCGAGACTTCCACGAATATTTCAATACCAAAAATAGCCAAATCGGTTCAGCCGTTCTAGCGTTTTGGCGACATTAACGAACAGCAATTAATTTTTATATTAAAGAAGAAGAAAGAAGATGTCAAGAAGTGTAAGATTTATAGCACATAATAATAATATCTATGAACGCTTTACACCACGTCAGTCTAGTCCCGTGCTAAGTATCCGAAGAACAAGTGCCAGAGAACGGAAATAATATATTTAATACCTTTATATTATATACACATATTTAAGATTTTTATTATAACTATCAATACACAAATTTAATAGACATCTGTGACCCAGGAACTAAGAAAACTTTTTGTTCCATCGGCGGGATTCGAAGTATTTGTTCCACCACTGCGCTACAGAGGTCGTCAAATATAATATGTTACCCGGGCCACCTCTTTCATTAAAATCAGTTCAGTAGTTTAGGATATACGATAGAATGAACGTACGTATACAGACTGGTACAACTACCCTTATTTTTGGCTTTACTGTACCTACAGTAGCCGGGTATACCTGTAGCCCGAGCTTGTTAGAACCGGATCGTCATGTCGAGGTTTCGTGATACTTAATATTTTGTGTTTTATTGATAACCTGGGTTGGGTTAACGATCAAAGCGGAGATCGCGGGTTCGAATCCCATCGAAGGAACAAAAAGTTTTCTTTTTTCCTGGGTCATAGATGTGTATTAAATTTGTGTATAATATACTAAAAATCTTAAATATTTGTATAGTATAAAGTATTAAATTTATTTCCTTTTTCTGGCACATATGGCCTATAGTTTTGATAGCGTTTAGATAAAACAATCTCAAACCCAACCTCACTTGAGAATCTATTTGACAGATAAAAAAAAACTATTCGTTTTTAAAAGTGAAACGAATAAAAAATAGATTACAGAAAAACATTAAAATAAGTATAATCTTTATTTTATAATATTTATTTTTACATTTAAAAAAAAGAAAGAAATTAAATTATGTAACATGAGTAAAGTTCTTCATTTTAAAAGTGAAACGAATCCTTCTTTTTATCTGTCAAAAATAGCTTCTCAAGTGAGGTTGGGTTTGAGATTGTTTTATATAAACGGGCCTTAGCACGGGACCAGACTAACGTGGTGTAAAGCGTCCATAGATATTATTATTATTATATTCTATATAATTTACGTAGTCAGATTAACATTTTTTTATAAAAATAATTGTTGTGTCATTATTAATTTTTATAAGTTTGTATAATTGTACACATACAGTATAATGTAATAAAAAAATATCATATTCGACATTTATTATTATCTATGGTAGGCATAAAATTATTAATCTACCTTCCGTTGTCGGGTAAGTATCTGCAACACATGTTCTTCGGATACTTAGCACGGAGCCAGATAGACGTGGTTTATGTGGTGAATATTATAATTAGGGTGAACATACTTGATGATTTCTCGATAAACAAGTTCACGGTCTCACAAATGTCTAAATGTAAACAAAGGAAGCCTGTTTCTTAAATGTTTTAGAAATTTTTCTAAATATCAAGAACTACTTGGAAAGTGGAAACTGTAATGGGAAGGTAAAGTTTAAAAAATAAATACCTAAGTAGATACATAACAATTTCTATAAAAAACTAGCTGACCCGTGTCCACTTCGTTCAGCATACAAACCGTTTAAACCTTCCCTGGACTTCCACGATTATTTTAAGACCAAAAATAGCCTAATCGGTTCAGCCGTTCTCGAGATTTAGCGAGACTAACGAACAGCAATTATAAGAGAAGAAGAAGATAACTCGTACCATATAATAGTAGAGGACAATAATTAGTCTTTTGAAAGTGTTTTTTTTTATTATTTATGTTCTTTTGGCTCCCTGGTAAACATATAATGTAAAACTATTTTTTTTAAGTACTAAATAAAATGAAGATTAATTTAATGTGCGAACGAGAAGGGAACAACCGATTGTGACGTCACGTTGTTAACCCTAAATAGACATTGCATTAACCAGCGTACAAATAGCGTTTTGAGAAAAATATAAAATAGTCTATAACTTATACTAAGTAATTCTTATTTTAGAATTTGCTCATCTTTTTGATTGTCTGCGTAATGAATCCATAAGTAAATAAATTTAATTCAATTATAATAATGTTTTCCGGGCTATTATTTCGAAACTATTAATATTTGATACCTCTTTTTTTATAAAATCAGATCAGTAGTATAGCACTGGAAGCAACATACATACGTACATAGAGTGCCAAAATCATTACCCCTCCTCTGCCGTAGTCGGGTAAAAATATGACGTGGTGACAGCAGAGACTAAACTTCCGGATTGAGCTTTAATATGGCATATTTTCCTTAATGGATATCCTAAATAATATTAACTATTTAAGATATCCTTGGATATCTTAAATCAACAAGGAAAATATATTTTAGAATATAGTTATAAGATGGATAAACAAAATATTTCTTTAAGAAACCCCCGTATTTTCTTGAAGTGAGCTGACGATGATATTAATTATTATATCTCAAAACACTGACGTGACTAAACGATGGTGTCACGAAAAAGAGAATCGGTTAATTGCGTTTGGGTTTGGCTCAAACATACAGACACGTGAAACGTATAACACCTCTGTTTTGTATGCATTAGATGAGTCCAAGATCTTGCCTTTATGAACTCGTTAAAAGGTTTAAAATGATTAGGTATTTTAGGGCTACTGACCGATTTCGTTACAGGTCTTAAAACCTTAAACGATTTCTTCTAGAAAGACATAAGCTTCTCTAAAGAGACACATAAATTCGCTTGTCATTTAGCGAACCTTACGTCTAATCCCATACATTTTGTTTTCGAACTTCGTAAACGATAAACAGCGATGGCATCTTGAATCAGGGCTCTGGCGACACATGAGTAATTGTAGTGGTGAACATTTAAAGTTGGTCATAAAATCTATGCTTGCCCAGCCCGACCAGTTTTTACGACGCGCAGTGTTTCAAAGCGCATAAAAAATGTGATATACCTCTCGGACGTATGCTAATGCTCTATGTATACCAAACCTGCTTTAGATGTACTGGCATTTTCATTTCGATTTACCTGCATATTTGCACACGTATTATAAATCTTATAAATACACGTTTACAAGGACTAAAATAACAGCTGTCAAATATATTATTTAAAACTTATTCTGCAGATTAGCCAGTGACTAAATAATGGTAGGGGAGCCGAAGAGGGGATTTTTGTAGAAACTCGAGCGCGTCAAATTAAGATGGTATGTGTCCCACATGCCTCTAGTAATCTAGGCATGATTTTTTAAATTTGATTGGTGGGATTAAAAGAGTATCAACAATTAATTCGGTGCGCTAGATTAAGGTTGAGGTTGGAGATGTTAAGTAATTAGTATTTTTCAATAGTGGCGCTAGATGGCGGTTTCCGGAATGTGCTTGGACTTTCGAAGACAACAAAATATCCACTCGAATTGCCAGTATTAGGGTGATACCATTTTCTAGTCCTAGGTCGTGTCTCTGTTATTTATCTACTTTGTGGTAAATGTAAAAGAAGCTCCTACAGAAATCACTGACAATTTGAAAGTCGGGTAATCTCAAAGGTAGTTATGTAAAAATCAAAAAGAAACTATTTTTATTTAAATATTTAGAGTTTCTCAATTATTTTATATTCTACTCAGCGTCTCTTGTCAATCTTGTCAAATCTAAATAACATAATATTATAATACGATATCATACAATTTTGTTATTTTCAAAGTTTTAATAAGGGTGTTTCCGATCATTCCATCATATGGTATTATATGGTAGAATGATCGGAAACACCCTTATTTAAACTTTGAAAAAAAAATTGAATATAATACCAAAAACACTATAAAAATAAAAACTATATGTTTTTTCCCCTATCATCTAATCACCAAAACCTACTAGGTCTCCACAACGCTCTAGTAACTACACGTTTAGCATTCTGGGCTCCCCAAGTATAAGGTTTTTAAATCCGTTTTACTATGCTACTCAGATTTTAGTTGAAACATAATAATAATTTATACCTAATAATTTATTTATCCAAAATTTATAAGCACAATAGTGGCCACATACTGAAATGCTAATTATAGTATAAAACCCTGCTACTCACAGGCTGTCACTCTCGCTGTTTGGCGGAATTACAAGGACAACATAAGCGCTACTAAATTTAACTACTTTTAAATATTCGACTGTAAATGAAATTAACAGTAATTTGCTTTTAGATATGTATAAGTCATAAAGAACACAAAATAATAATAGTAATTTTAGTAAGTAAACAAAAATATAATTTTTCAAATATTTATTATTAATTTGAATATATTTTTCACTTTACAAAATTATACAGAATGTAAAAACACCAGTTATAATAACTTTGGAATATGATTATCTGGGAGCACAGCAGTGCCTCCCGCCAAGCTGAACACGGCTGTACCATCCATTTCTCGAAACAGTTCAGGCCATTTTCGACCCCCTATACCTTCACTGTGGATAAAACTAGAAGCCTAATCGGGCTACTTAGTCGTAAGTAGCGAGACTTGGCATATTTTTAACCGACTTCCAAAAAAGGAGGAGGTTTCTCAATCGGCCGTATATATGTTTTGTTATAAGTTGTTTTGGAGTGTAAAAAAAAAAATCCTAAATACTATCTTCTTCTAGAAATTTAATGTATTTTATTACAAATTTTGCTTTGAACATAACAAATAAATATATATATATACATTGACATGAATGAGAAAAGGTAGTAAGTACCTGTAATCATATCACAAAGTTATTATTACTAGTCTTTTTACATCATGTATTACACAATAACTACATATTTATAATTATTATTATACAAAGGTACATATATTAGGTCCTTACATATTATGAAATTGGCGTTTTGTCGTACTGGCCACTTTGATCTTAAATATATCCTCTTTGGTTAGGAATTCCAAATTCAAATTTAAACAGCTATTTACTCATGCATTTGTGTTTTGAAAACCGTAATTCATTTGTTTTTTTCTGCGTCACTCATTTCACAAAACGGAAAACTTAAAATATCGCATTATTTACGAGTACGAGTTCCACCGTGGCACCAGTGCTGCAGAAACGGCTCGAAGGATTAATGATGTGTATGGGGGTGGTGTCGCAAAAGAAAACACGGTGCGTTTTTGGTTTCAACGCTTTTGTTCTCGAAATTTCAACCTGCAGAACAAGCCCCGTGGACGGCCGGAGACAAAGGTCGATAATGATGAATTGAAGGCTATTGTGGAAGCAGATCCATCGCAAACCACATCAGAGTTAGCTACAGGCTGCGGTGTTAGTGACAAAACCGTTTTAATCCATTGAAGCAAATTGGGAAAGTGAAAAAGCTTGAAAGGTGGGTACCTCATGAATTGAGTGAAGCAAACCGACAAACGCGCGTCGACTGCTGCGTTACATTGCTCAACCGGCACAATAATGAAGGAATTTTAAATCGGATCATTACATGTTCTGAAAAGTGGTTCCTGTACGATAATATAAACGTAAACGCTCATCGCAATGGCTGTACCCTGGTGAACCAGCAGTCTTGCCCCAAGCGAAAATTGACTCAAAATAAGTTACTTGTAAGCGTTTGGTGGACTAGTGCCGGTGTCGTACACTATAGCTTTCTTAAATCTGGTCAGACGATTACGGCTGATGTCTATTGTCAGCAACTGCAAACCATGATGGAAAAGTTCGCCGTTAAACAACCGAGACTTGTCAATCGCTCTACGCCACTGCTGCTTCAAGACAACGCTAGCACACACGGCCCAACAGACGGCTACCAAATTAGAGGAGCTTCAATTGGAATGTCTAAGACATCCACCGTACTCTCCGGACCTTGCTCCAACAGATTACCATTTTTTTCGAAATTTGGATAACTTCTTGCAAGGAAAAAAATTCCGATGAGACAGTCCAAACCGCTTTCAAAGATTCCATTGATTCCCGTCCGAATGGTTTTTTTAGTAAAGGGATCAATGAACTACCTATAAGATGGCAAAAGTGTATAGATAGCAATGGTACATACATACTTTGATTAGTAAAATATATTTTAATATGAAAAAATCGCCTTTATGTTCCTCCCATACAAAACGCCAATTTCATATGTAAGGACCTAATATAAATAATATTTTGACAAAAAATATTCTCTTCACTTCACCACTGAGAAACATCACTGGAGCAATACAACGATTGAATAATACAATGCGTTAAGAAAGATTGATAATAAACACATTTTTTATCAAATTTCATCTGACTTATATTATATGATTCATGGTTCATATATCAAGCCGAATATAGTGTGAAGCGAGAAGGACGCGTTAGGTCTCAGGTCAATGACCAGTGCGTTCGTGTGTATAGACTAGGAGCCAGCGGGCCCCAGCATAGTAAGATTCATCTTGTGGTCATTTTAGAAGTTTGAATTTTATTTTAGGTATATTAACTAATTTATAAAACAAAAAATGCTTTACGAGTCATTCTCTTCACACTATATTCGGCTTAATATATGAACCGTGAATCATTCAGTATAATTATATCTATTGTTACCCAATATATTGACAACACATTCAACAAAATCGAATCAGTATGTAAGGTGCTACGGTGGTACATATACTGCAAAATAATTATCCTTCCTTTTGGTTTCGCCGTAGTAGGGTAAAAATTATAAGTACATACACACTTAGTACAAAAATAGTAGAAAAACAAAATACACGATTACAAGTTAACCACGTTATATTGTAAATAAATTTGAGATGTTTCTAGACTGCTCTCATAGCATTGAAGTGGTCATTCTATAATATCTATACCAATATTGTTTTGGCAAACAAACAAATTAATATTTCATTTTTATAGGCTCCAAAACTAGTATACCGATTCAGATGAAGTTTGGATATAGAGTCAACTGTGCCACAGAGAATGAACATTTAGGGCTATAATTTTGATGTAGTGTTCCTGTGTATACTGGATATATTTATTTATTTGTTTATAAATCATTAACATTTTGTGCATAGGCGGACTTAATTCCTCAATGCATTTTCTACCAGACAACCTTCAGGTGATTTAGAGATAAAAGTAAAGTAGATGCATTCTAAACACGATATCGGACATAGGAAAAAATCTAAATTCAATAGATATTAATATAAATAATAAATACATTATGTATCTAATATAATATTATATACATAATAATATTATACCTATTAGGTATATATACGCGGGCAATATCTTGTATAGCTCATACCGTAATTTATATGACTAAATTGTGATTGAAATATCCTAAATAAAACTATGTGATAAGTATACAAATATACTTATACTATAAAATAATTTCGTGTTTGAAACTCCTCGTCAGATGTTTGTGCGGCAGGACGATGGAGTTGAGGAGAATTGTCTCCGCTGGAACTACCACACCAGCGCCTGCAAAAGAATATATTTATCATATTAATATTTTTACATTTGATAATACAAAAAAAATATTTATTATTTAGAAAGATAGGTCAAAGCGCCATCTATACATAACAAATATAAACTTCACTTTCCAGTTTACGCTAACTGCCACTAGATGTCACTATGCCGCACAAATACAAACTATCGCTTGGTTAAGTTCCGCGGCTCTACCACAGTTCTGAAATTTTACCAATTCGTGCCTCAATCTATTGAGTAAGGAAATTATTGGGCCTTGGTAATTCTTGGCTATGTCCGTAAAGGGCGAAATGATTTTTGAGGGGTACAGGTCGTCCCCTTGAGGGGCAAGCCTACTTTGCTAGCCCCTCGGGTGAAGCGATCTGCCCTGTATAATTATAAAGGTCAATGGCTTTTTTGCTAAAGTTGTAAACTAATTCAAGTGCGTAATCCACACTTACATAATTTTTCCATCCCTCGAGAACCGTATTGTCACAAAGTAGGTATGGTAGGTGGTTTACTACGACGAATAAGCTATTCATATACATATAATACAGTTATTTAACGTAGCGGCAAGTAATTTTGAAATTAATAAGTAACGTCATTTGTACGCATAACAAAATGCATTTGTGTGTAAGTTTCCTCACCACACTCCGTTGCGATTGAATGATTGAATATAAATAATTGTAAATAAAAAAAATATATCCCTGCAAAAAAACGTGCCATTGTAGTTCACAAATAGTAGCTTTGGTTACATATTATCGGAGCGGAGTATAGGCTTACAGCACACACACGTACTAGGGATACTCTAAAACACTCACCTAAAATTGTAATAGACGGGTTTAGGCGTCCGTCGCTGTTGAACAGGGGCGTATTGTCCATCTTGGCGAAGGGCTTGTTGGGGTCGGGGTCTGAGGGCGTACCCTCCACGCGGGACCACTCACCCACCGCCGTGTCTTGACCGACTGGTAAAAAAAAGGTGCAAAGATAAGATTCGTTTATTCCCAGAAATTCATTACATAAGATACTCAGAAACTCTCGTTAAAATTTAAAGGATCTTAGACAACGTCATAAGCAGCACAGTACTCCAGTAGTGGCATCATAATGTTGAGCAGAAGCTGAAAACGTTTAATGTCAAAGACAATATTATAGTTCTTCATACTTATTTGTTTTAATAATGGCATAGTGAAGGAATCCTCGGATCAAATTTATGATTTGTTTAAGACACAGCAACCAAACGACCAACCAATAATTTTAAAACAATTAACTTACCATTACTGTTTTGTCAGAATACTTAGCAGTTTTTATGAACCGCTCTGAACCTGGCGAATCACTACAGAGTCTATCTATAAAAAAGAAGCCGTAATTGACTCACCGACAGAGTACATGACTAGCGCGTGTTCGTGTATGGTGGCGTTGTTCAGCACTATGGACTCCTTGATGCGGACTCCCGCCATCACGCGCACCCCTGCACCGATCGACACGTTTGGTCCTATCTGACAAAACGATAATACTAAAATAATAGATAATAATGTTTGCTCGTGTTACATTGTGCGAAGTGCGAATTATTTTCACTGCTCGCCGTGGCGAAGTTAAACAAAACACTGTTCTAAGTGGCAGACTGTAGTAACATTGATATTGTTAAGTACCAGTTAACTTTTTGTTAAGTAGAGACCAGAAAAATAGATAATATGTAACAGAGACAGACCTAGTACTAGAAAATGGTATCACCCTCATACTGGCAATTTGACTGGCTATTTTTGTTTATTTTGATTTCCAATGAAGTCCCGGCACATTCCGGAAACCGCCATCTAGCGCCTACTACTACTACTGGAAAATACTACTACAATAAGTTTATATTAATACTGTAAAATAAGATAAGCTCAGATAGTATTTACATAATTTAAAACAGAATTACTAATTACCACAGCACTATCGTCAACAACAGCAGTGGGATGTACAAACACATCGGGCAGCATGACACAGGACGCCCCATTCATTCTACTTCTGTACAGCTCCAGGTAATGTCGGTTGGCGTATATCGCCGAGCCCGCCGTCTTCACTTGAGACCACCAGTTGCTTACCTAAAAATAAGAGTAAGTTTTTTTAAACATAAGAAAGTCTATATATCTTAAGTACTATTGTATAGTATATCTAAAGCTTAAATAATATAGATTCGAATTCTATAAAAGAAATAGTAAAATAAAAATCATATTTTTTCAATAACTTGCTAAAAGGTTGAAGAACCTTTATTATGAGTCTTGTGAAAACACACCATACAAAATAATTGCGATTGTAACATCAAATTTCATACAGTATATTCAACTAAGTTGCTAATACTTCACTACTAACAATGCAAAGACACTTACTTGCATTGCATAAAGTTTGTTAGTACCAGCTAGTGGCCCCAAGACATCTTGTTCCCAGGACATGTAGCCTGGGTGCGGGCTGCTTTGGCCATTGCTACTAAAAACAAATAATTAAAGAGTTCATGTTATTAAATTTAATGAGCTTCAACACAACCCAGTACTGGGAACTTTACTCCCTCCCACAGCACATTCATAAAATTAATTCCACACATGTGTCAGTCACTACAGAAAGCAAGTCCAAAGCCAAAAAAATGTTAGTAGATACTAATATTTAAAGTCTAAACTTTATTTATTAAGTTGTACTAACCTGTAAAACCCATCTTGCTTTCTCTGAAATGCTTCAGCCATAATTTGGAACACTTGTGTTGAACACACATACACGCCACAGTTGATCAGTGTGGAAACATATGAGTTTGGCTTCTCAACATAGTGTGTCACTGATTTAGTAGCAGACTCTCGGACCATGCATCCATAGAAGACTGATTGTTGTCTCGTAGCTTCAGTACCCATTATAGTGACCTACAACAAACAAATTTAGTTCTAAATACTACATACAATATATAGTAGAAAATAAATGATAATATATACCAAAGCATTGTTTCTTTCTTCATGAAACTGCCACAATTCTTTCAAAGGGAAATCAGCACAGACGTCACCATTCAATAGAAAAAATGCACTAGGGTTGCCAGCTCGAATCTGATCTCTAAAATGGTATAGTCCACCTCCTGTACCCAAGGGTGTGAACTCTTGTAGATATCTGAAATAAATGACAAGGTAATGATTTATAATATTATTTTAAGCAATTTCGGTTACTTTATTATTTTTTAAATACTTTGTAGCTCAAAAAAGCTTAAAACAGGTCTGCATTATAAATACAATTTGGAAGGAGGACATTTTAAAACTAAACAAGATGTAACAAGTTGTTTTCTCAATACCTAATAATAACTTGATATTCCTTTTGCATATCACTCACAAATTGTGACATTGTAGTTGTAACATATGATCCAATAATCAAAATTTCTTTGCAGTCTGTCAGCTTGGCACATGCTTCTATATGATGCTGTATCAGAGGCAAACCTGCTATCGGAAACAAGGGTTTGGGTGTATCTAGTGAAAGAGGTCGAAACCTTGTACCTGAAAAAACATGACATATTTTTCACAATTTAATTTTTAATGGTTGAAGTTATTTGCACTTTACAGCTTATAAGTTATTTACACCGTTCCTTTACACTTTTAACATTACATATATGGAGACATACATAATATTCTCTATTTTACAATACATAATATTACCTATGTATCTTAAGAGAAATTAGGTATCCTGCTTGAATGTTTTCTTGAAATTAAAAATAGTTAATTTATAGCCTACTTATAAAGTACATCCTCTACTAATAAAATTTTACACAATTGATTATAACTATTTAATGTTCCTGTTTTTGGTAAGTTGGAAATTTTTCTTCACTGAAAAGGATGGGAACACTGCATAACTAATCAATAGTTTAAATGTTTCCAAATGTTCAAAGTTCAAAGGGTTCAAATATTAAGTATTGGTGTTTGAAAAACATTGAAAATACAATAAAGATAATGCCGGTGACGTAGTGGTTAGTTATTAATATTATTTTGATTACCTTTTTGTGGGCCACCAATCAATATAACAGCCTTCAACATGGTTATTTACAATAAATCAGAAATTAAAAGATTTTTAAATCACAATTCTTAAATGATTGGCATAAAAACAAAATCTACAGAAGAAAACATACACAAACAAAACTTTGGAAATTGAGTTTTGAAACACCGACACGTCAGGCCTCAGACCGCAGACGTCAGCTTACAAGTGACAGTGACATTGATAATTCTATCTGTCAAATAATATATTTTTTTAATGTGGTAGAAGCTATAGCTTAAACAACTGTATATGGGCGTGTTCCTTTACGCGCTCTTTTTACACTGAACGCTCAGATCATTCTTATCGCACACAGTCGTTTCTTTAGCACAATAATGAAATTTTCGATCAGAATGTTTCAACAAACTTTACTGCTAGTGGAACGACTGACAGATGTCAAAATTTAACATTTCCTTTTTATCTCATAAATTCAATTTATATTTTAAATTAACAATAATAACTACATTATAAAAGAATCTATAATAAATTTGCTCGATCCATAACTTAAAAATAACATCGAGATCAGTGAAATCTAAGTAAACGTCAAAAACAAGATGGGATCATTCTGAGCGTTTTGAACAGTTTTTGACAGCTGACACCTGCTTGTGGAACACGAGTAAGAACATTTCAAAACGATCATAATGATTCTTTAAAGTGCTAAAGAAACGCGAATCTGAACGAAAAAAACGTTATTTTCGTTTACTATCAGCTCCTGGAACACAGGGTTAAATGAGCGGTTTTTATTTTGACAGTTCTACTAGTTTAAGAAAAATGCTGATAGATGGCATTAAACCTAAGTAGGTAATGGGCGTGTTCCTTTAAGCGCTCTTTTTACACTGAACGCTCAGATCATTCATAACGCACACAGTCGTTTCTTTAGCACAATAATGAAATTTTCGATCTGAACGTTTCAACAAACTTTACTGCTAGTGGAACGACTGACAGATGTCAAAATTTAACATTTCCTTTCTATCTCATAAATTCTATTTATATTTTAAATTAACAATAATAACTACATTAAAAAAGAATCTATAATAAATTTGCTCGATCCATAACTTAAAAATAACATCGAGATCAGTGAAATCTAAGTAAACGTCAAAAACAAGATGGGATCATTCTGAGCGTTTTGAACAGTTTTTGACAGCTGACACCTGCTTGTGGAACACGAGTAAGAACAGTTAAGGTTCAAAACGATCATAATGATTCTTTAAAGTGCTAAAGAAACGCGAATCTGAACGAAAAAAACGTTATTTTCGTTTACTATCAGCTCCTGGAACACAGGGTATATGTCAAGTCCTGTGTAAAATGTCAATTTCCGCTTTGTTTTTTGCAAAAAATAAATAGGTTAATCTGAGGTTTTTTGTTTGTTTACCTTTCAACTTTCTTTCTTTCACTTGCAATAGTTTATTATTTATTATTTGTGCCTTGAGAACTAAACTAAAGATGGCTAGTCCATGCGTAGTACAATTTTGTAAAAATATAAGTAACCACCGCTTTCCCCAAGATGAAACTCATCTCTTTCATCAAGATGTATAGAGGCTATCAAACATATAAAAACAGGATTTACTATAAGAAAAAAATCTAATTTAAATATTATATCTATTTACCGACCACTTAAGAGTCGAAAATACTCGGCAGCGGGCTGAAATTTGTATATTTCTTAGAATGTAAGTATAGGGGAGTACTAAACAAGAACTTCCCGAAATTCCTACGGAAACGGGAGAAAAGTGTGATTAATTATTGGTTCGAAAAATCAAAGATATTGAAGCCAGCGAGCTATAATGTATGTAGGTTTCCTCGGAAGTGTAGGAGATAACTAAGAAAGGAATTTGAAAGGATTATTTTTGTGTATGAAACAGCATACCTACAGCGACTTAACCACTTTATGAATAATTTCACTACCTAAAAATGGATAAAATCTGGCAACCCTATTAACCACCCAACAAAGATCACAGATTTTTTTGACATATTACATTATGCAAGCGCCATCTTACGGTAGTCTCTGTACCTAAAAGTGACACTTCGAAAACCCCTCATTAAAACAGCGAATAAAATGACACAAATCCATGGAAGAAATATAAAAATATCAGTTTTGCATCGAGCCAAAGAAAGATTTGATATTTAAGGCCCTAGCCTTAAATATCAACACCACAACTATATTAACACCACAACTATAGGCTTATAGGTATATTCCGTTAACCACGTTAACCACTGGGACCAGTGTATAGTAACCAAAGAGAACCCCAAACCATAAATAAACATATATTTTTGCTTAAAAATATTTTACATACCTAATTATTTGATTCTACTATTGTTGTAGGTATAAAGTTTTCCAAGTAAGCGTTTTACATTTTAAGCCTCTATAGTATAGTCCAGGTGAACTAACAAAGTTGTTCTTAGATAACTTTGTTAGTTCAGCTGGACTTTTCTTAAATTTCATCAGATTATTAGTCAATAGGTATAAACTATAAACGATCATAAATTAATTCTTATGGTGACCAAATATTAAGTATTGGTGTTTGAAAAACATTGAAAATACAATAAAGATAATGCCGGTGACGTAGTGGTTAGTTATTAATATTATTTTGATTACCTTTTTGTGGGCCACCAATCAATATAACAGCCTTCAACATGGTTATTTACAATAAATCAGAAATTAAAAGATTTTTAAATCACAATTCTTAAATGATTGGCATAAAAACAAAATCTACAGAAGAAAACATACACAAACAAAACTTTGGAAATTGAGTTTTGAAACACCGACACGTCAGGCCTCAGACCGCAGACGTCAGCTTACAAGTGACAGTGACATTGATAATTCTATCTGTCAAATAATATATTTTTTTAATGTGGTAGAAGCTATAGCTTAAACAACTGTATATGGGCGTGTTCCTTTACGCGCTCTTTTTACACTGAACGCTCAGATCATTCTTATCGCACACAGTCGTTTCTTTAGCACAATAATGAAATTTTCGATCAGAATGTTTCAACAAACTTTACTGCTAGTGGAACGACTGACAGATGTCAAAATTTAACATTTCCTTTTTATCTCATAAATTCAATTTATATTTTAAATTAACAATAATAACTACATTATAAAAGAATCTATAATAAATTTGCTCGATCCATAACTTAAAAATAACATCGAGATCAGTGAAATCTAAGTAAACGTCAAAAACAAGATGGGATCATTCTGAGCGTTTTGAACAGTTTTTGACAGCTGACACCTGCTTGTGGAACACGAGTAAGAACATTTCAAAACGATCATAATGATTCTTTAAAGTGCTAAAGAAACGCGAATCTGAACGAAAAAAACGTTATTTTCGTTTACTATCAGCTCCTGGAACACAGGGTTAAATGAGCGGTTTTTATTTTGACAGTTCTACTAGTTTAAGAAAAATGCTGATAGATGGCATTAAACCTAAGTAGGTAATGGGCGTGTTCCTTTAAGCGCTCTTTTTACACTGAACGCTCAGATCATTCATAACGCACACAGTCGTTTCTTTAGCACAATAATGAAATTTTCGATCTGAACGTTTCAACAAACTTTACTGCTAGTGGAACGACTGACAGATGTCAAAATTTAACATTTCCTTTCTATCTCATAAATTCTATTTATATTTTAAATTAACAATAATAACTACATTAAAAAAGAATCTATAATAAATTTGCTCGATCCATAACTTAAAAATAACATCGAGATCAGTGAAATCTAAGTAAACGTCAAAAACAAGATGGGATCATTCTGAGCGTTTTGAACAGTTTTTGACAGCTGACACCTGCTTGTGGAACACGAGTAAGAACAGTTAAGGTTCAAAACGATCATAATGATTCTTTAAAGTGCTAAAGAAACGCGAATCTGAACGAAAAAAACGTTATTTTCGTTTACTATCAGCTCCTGGAACACAGGGTATATGTCAAGTCCTGTGTAAAATGTCAATTTCCGCTTTGTTTTTTGCAAAAAATAAATAGGTTAATCTGAGGTTTTTTGTTTGTTTACCTTTCAACTTTCTTTCTTTCACTTGCAATAGTTTATTATTTATTATTTGTGCCTTGAGAACTAAACTAAAGATGGCTAGTCCATGCGTAGTACAATTTTGTAAAAATATAAGTAACCACCGCTTTCCCCAAGATGAAACTCATCTCTTTCATCAAGATGTATAGAGGCTATCAAACATATAAAAACAGGATTTACTATAAGAAAAAAATCTAATTTAAATATTATATCTATTTACCGACCACTTAAGAGTCGAAAATACTCGGCAGCGGGCTGAAATTTGTATATTTCTTAGAATGTAAGTATAGGGGAGTACTAAACAAGAACTTCCCGAAATTCCTACGGAAACGGGAGAAAAGTGTGATTAATTATTGGTTCGAAAAATCAAAGATATTGAAGCCAGCGAGCTATAATGTATGTAGGTTTCCTCGGAAGTGTAGGAGATAACTAAGAAAGGAATTTGAAAGGATTATTTTTGTGTATGAAACAGCATACCTACAGCGACTTAACCACTTTATGAATAATTTCACTACCTAAAAATGGATAAAATCTGGCAACCCTATTAACCACCCAACAAAGATCACAGATTTTTTTGACATATTACATTATGCAAGCGCCATCTTACGGTAGTCTCTGTACCTAAAAGTGACACTTCGAAAACCCCTCATTAAAACAGCGAATAAAATGACACAAATCCATGGAAGAAATATAAAAATATCAGTTTTGCATCGAGCCAAAGAAAGATTTGATATTTAAGGCCCTAGCCTTAAATATCAACACCACAACTATATTAACACCACAACTATAGGCTTATAGGTATATTCCGTTAACCACGTTAACCACTGGGACCAGTGTATAGTAACCAAAGAGAACCCCAAACCATAAATAAACATATATTTTTGCTTAAAAATATTTTACATACCTAATTATTTGATTCTACTATTGTTGTAGGTATAAAGTTTTCCAAGTAAGCGTTTTACATTTTAAGCCTCTATAGTATAGTCCAGGTGAACTAACAAAGTTGTTCTTAGATAACTTTGTTAGTTCAGCTGGACTTTTCTTAAATTTCATCAGATTATTAGTCAATAGGTATAAACTATAAACGATCATAAATTAATTCTTATGGTGACCATCAGTCACTGGGCTCGTTATAATGAATACTGTGGCACTTGCTTGGTAATGCATCGGTCCAGTTTCTTACGAAACGGCATCTTGAGCGCAATGCCAAAGCGACTTGACCTTTAAAAGTCAGCTGGAGAGTGGAGACCCCACGCTGTCACTACAGTACATGTGCATTACGCGTTACACGAAACCTAATTGTTCCCACTTAGGGTCAGCTCACACCGACTGCGCAACACTGTGTGGTGTGCAGCTCTAAATTAGAACTCTTGTATCGTCTAGTGTATTGAATATGTTATCTACTGTAAAAGTACGAACTACGGTAAATCCTAAGATTTAAGAGTAAGTCTTAGGATTTACTGATATGAGGTGGTAAATGTAAGAATTTAGGACAATGGGACATTTTTTTCGGGCTTTTACTGTTAGAATTGAATACATGCTATGCATGCACTGACAGCTAGTAAAAGTTGGTTGTTGGTCGGGAATAATTTTCATTTATTTTAGTAAAAGCTTATGTACCTACATATTTTTATGTAGTATTATTATTTGTCCATAACGCGATAAAAGTTACTCACGAGCTCGTCCACTTTATTTTTTTTTATAAGTTTTGACAATGTCTTTTTAACGTATTATAATACCTTACCGTAGCATTTTCGTGTAAATCCTTGGACTTACAGAGTAAATAAAAGCGCGAATAGTAAAATCTTATGTTTTACTCGGAAATCTTAGGATTTACCGTACTTCCAACTTTTACAGCTGGTAACAAATACGCAGTAGATAATATTAGTTGTATAGGTGTCAGTAGAATAAAATATCCTCTTAAGGTTCCCCGTACTCAAAGGGTAAAAACAAACTGTGTATTTCTGTACGAGCGCAATCGTATTTATGAGTATCGTAATCGTATTTTATGATAGGTAGTAGTATGTACATTTGCTTAGTATAATTTATTATCTACTTTGTAGTATAAGGTTGTTTACACACGATAGCTCATCGGTAGCGGCGCCGTGTAAGGCTCCATCCTAAAAAAATTTATGCAGCGGTGTCGTGTAAAAACCGCCTAAGCGATTAAATTACTATGAACTTAATTTAATGATAATAAACTACGGGAAACTCTGTTGTCATTTATTAAGCTCAAATATATTGGGCTTAAGAACGACCAACAGCAACATCATTAAAACGAATCTGCACTACATCATAATGATATTATTATTAAAAGTAAATTGAAATATCTAAGTGATATTATCGGCCCTAATAAAAACCGTATCGTATGCGAGTCGCGAGTGCGATCATTTACTGCGTTTAAAATGTCTGATCATAGAGACTGATTATAGAGACTGATCTCTACTCGCTCTAACTTCATTATAATAACATTATAACTTAATTACAAATAACATTATAATATTAATTAATAATGAGCTATTAGTACTATACTAAGTACTAACTTAGATAGACTGTGTGTAAGTTTAATAAAGTCAATATTGAAAATTAGTTATTAATAAAATAATAGTGATGTAAGTTTGTAAATATTCGCTTACCACTTTTCGATCTTATTACTAGGCCCCATTAGTGAGTTGCGTCGTTTCCCGTCGGTCGGGAACGGTCCATGTCATATGCGAAGGTACCTCCGGTATCCTCACTTACTCGGTGAAAGAAGACTCAGACATTTCTGCACAAACCAGTACAATCGTGCTTAAGCATAATATGGCTACACCACATAAAACTTACAGTATAAGTATGTCGAAAATAAAAAGATAGGAGTCGTACCAAAAAAAAAAAGCATACAGAATAAATGAATGGCCCATCATAATTGTCTGATTAAGAAAAAATAAGAACAGAACTATATTTATATATTATAAAGCGGAAGAGTTTGTTTGTTTGTTTGTTTAAACGCGCTAATCTCAGGAACTACTGATCCAATTTGAAAAATTCTTTTTTTGTTGGATATTCAATTTATAGAGGAAGGCTTTAGGCTATATAAAATTACGCTGCAACTAATAGGAGCACAGCGTCAGTGAGAAATGTTGCAAAAACGGGGAGAATTTCGTTGCGTGCGCTGCATAAACGGTTTAAGTCGCTCAAGAACCACGCGAACGAAGTCGCGGGAACAGCTGGTCAAATCTAAATATGAGACAAAAATATGTAAGATATTTTATGGTAGCCTGTCTCGCCCCCTAATTCATCTTTCATAATTAATGAAAAGTAGAACCAAACCAATGGTAAAACCAAAGTAATTACAAAACATAGTTATGTTTGCAATTAATCAAGCTCTCAATCGGCAAGTCGTGAGTTGCGACAAGTTGAGTTGCCAACCGACAACAGGTAACAACCGCCAGATTGAGTTAAGCGTGTATTGAGAGCAACTTGTGTACTCCTAATTGTTTTACTATAATTGCGTACGTGACTAAATTTTAACGGTTCTGTAGTACTCAAGAAAACGTTATAAAATCTATAACGTTATCTTGAGTAGGTACTACTACTGTCCACTATATTAATCTGTCTGTCCCTCCTTCTCCTGTATAAATATATTTTTTATAGTTATAGCTTATTATCTACTTTGTTATACATATATAGAAACTAAAGTATAAGAGATGTATACTTGTAAATGGGCACATTTTTTAGAGGCGCAGGTTTTTAAACATACTAAAAATATTTTTTATGTTTTAAGGACTTCAAAAATATAAATTATAATACTTTTAATTAATATTTTTAAAGTATGTATTTATAAAACATATTTTTAGCATTAACGCAGTAAATTTAATAATATACTTACATATTTTGATGACTTCATAATGGTTTTACGTGTAAACAATTATTATTTAACACTTAATTTAACTTTTTATAAGTTCGGATCGAAAAAAACTGTCCCGAAAAAAAAAATGGTAAAAAAAGGCTATGTAACATAACAGTGACGAACTTCAGGGATCTTTTTATAGCAGTTTGCGGGAATACTTGCGTCGTTCTCCAGCTCCTAGTGGCTTAGAGCTTTAAAAAATATCTATTCGAAAAATTTTTAGCTTAACAGCCTTCCAAATAAAAAACTTGAAATTAACCAAAATGAAAATGACGCATTAGCAATGGGACATCACTAATTTATCCGCCTATAGTTTGTTTCTGATAAAAAAAAAATATAAAATGATGTACACACAACTTTAGTCTTTACACAATATTTTTAATAGGTTCTATACCTGTCAAATAAAATTGTTAAGAAAAATTACAGAAATCATAAATAAATACATGTATCAGCTGATAAACGATGTTGCTTGACCTACAGTTTGGAATGTTAAACTAGTGCAGCTGCTGCAGCCTGTAGGTCGGTAAGTGTAGACCGCGTAGCGCGCTACGAACGCGCTACTAGGTTCCTCCTACGACGAGCCACGCTCGCTACGGTTAAGGGTTTTGCTACCAAATTCATTTTCTTTTTACTTTGTAGTTTGTACATACTATTAATATAACGTTTTAAAAAAAATACTGTTTTTGTCTCCGCCTGTGTGTGTTTGTTTACACATCACGTCGAAACTACTGTATGTAAAAAAGTGTTTGGCAAGCAGGTAGCTTAAGACCTGACAAATAATATTGAATACATTCCCGAAAAGCCGCTTCCTGTGGGATCCTTAAAAACCAGTTATTGAAGATATATGAAGATATAATACAGAAGTATATTATATTTCTCTATGGTTCGTGCGGAGCGCGCGGGGTGTGCGCTTGTGCCTGCGCAACAGCAACACGAAGCAGTAGCTTTAAAAACTATTATTTCGTTAATATTAATTCAACTACCAAAATATTATTTATTATAAGGTATCATTCATTCACTCACTTAGAATCTACTAAGCTATTGCACACAAAGGTCGTTAACTACACAATATGTACTTCAAGGTTGCTGTGGTTAGTTCTGAACACAGAATAATCTTAGTTTGAGTTATCCTAAATCTAAATTTAATAGTAAATCACTATCATCACTACATAGTATAAAACAAAGTCGCCTTTTCTGTCCCTATATCCCTATGTGCGCTTAAATCTTTAAAACTACGCAAAAGATTTTGATGCGGTATTTTCCAATAGATAGAGTGATTCAAGAAGAAGGTTTATATGTATAATACATGCATAATATACTAAGACAACATTGCTAATTTTAGAGGTTTCTAACGTGATGTCGTAAATTAACCTATTTTAGCAAAAACGCTGCCTAAACCCTACGAGTTAGATCAAATTAATGTATTACAGTATTGTACACCATAAAAAGGTCTACAAAAAAGTCCGCGATAGTATATGTTTATCTTTTAGGGATAACCCACATTAACCATTTTTATTGTTTACTTTTTACGTGAAAAAATAGCTTATTTACGAAGCTATTTTAAGCAATACGGCATTAATCCTTATCGAATTAAGTACCTTAAATACAGTGTGCAATTAATATAGATCAATATGGTTCCTTACAGCATGTAAATTAAACAAATATTTTCGGAGATATTACAAATTTAAAATTTGCGTTTGCGGCGGGCGGTACCGGCCGGACGGGGCAGTGCGGGGAGATTTGAGCGTTGACTGTTTTTCACATGGCCAACTGTATGTCGCTCTTTCAAGAGTAACCTCAAGAGAAAACATGTTTGTATTGTCTAATGACAAGAAAGCTGTGAACGTTGTGTATAAAAACATCCTGTAATATATTAATTGTTGTAAAAAATACCTAGGTAAAAATGTAAAAAGTAAATAAGTAAAAATGTGTAATGTAATAAAAATTGTATAAATTTAGATATTCCAGAGATAGCAGGAAATCTTCATAGTAAGTATAGGGAAAGAGGAATTGTTTTACTCCAAATTTAATGCGTGCAGGCCAAGGGCAGTAATGAATGAATCAAAAATACTGGATCGATTTTAATCATGTTTTCATTGAGTGACATAGGCATAATATATATTTTATGCCCGTGCAAAGTCGGAGCGGGCCGCTATGTTTTTATATACAACGTTCATAGTTTTTCTGTAGTGTATTTAATTTAGTATCAGCATTGCACCCGTGCGAAGCCGGGGCGGGTCGCTAGTGAGATAATAAAATGGAAAAGCAAATGTTTGCCCGTCCAAAAACATATGAAAATCTTGTGCAGCAACTTACTTACGGAGGTTTACGCCGACAGACAAAGTTAATAAAACAAAAATAATATTTTTATATTATGTATGTTTCGCGTATTATATATAAAACAATATGCGAATACCCCAATGAACCGGCCATTGTATAAGTAAGTTTTGCCATGTTCCAATAAATGGATTACAAAAGTTATAATGGACTATACATGTAATAGAAATAAGGACATCGAATTAGAACGGCAAAGTCTGTTGATACCCAGTTATGTCTTTTGGAACAATGTTATAAGCTCGAACTATGTCTATTGTCTATAGTTTATAGAGTATCTTTGCTTTTAAATATTTTATACCAACAATTATAGCCATGTTATGGCAGTACGAAGATTATGAAGCTGAGTCGGGATGTACTATTTATTGTTTATAGCTGGTAGTTTAGGCAATATTTGCGTATAAAATAAAATGTCTACCTTCTATTGTATTTGGTCTAATATAACACATAAATAAATAAGTACAAGACGTTAAGCACAATTTTATCTTGAATAGGTAATTCTCGTGGGAGTACGAAATGGCCGACTTTTGCCAAGTTGTAAATGCCTCTAAAATATGTATAAAGCTATTTACCACTTCAACAGTTTGAGACAAAGGAACCGGAACATTTCACTAATGACAATTATTAATACCCAGGCCTTTGCTTCTCTAGTTGTCAAGGCCGAAATAACTACTAGCTGTTGCGCGCGTCTTTAATCGCATAAGGATAAGGCCAAACGAGCATAATTTTGTGAGTCTCAGATACACAGAATTTCGGTCTCATATATCTTGCTTCTTTCGTTTTCAGAGAAAAGTAGTTATCGATTCACATAGTGGTGCAAAATGAGTTATGTTTTTAAATTATAGTAATTTTGCCTAAGCGTTATACAAAAGCTTATAAACTATACAAGGCAAATAAACTATGCAACTGGCAAATAAAAAAAAATCGAATAGTAATCCAAAGTTAGATAGCGGATCCACGCGAGTGAAATTAGGTTTCAATGTGCCCCCGCCCGTCAGCCGACGTAAAATCTGTTCTTTCCTGACGTGTGTTTTCATACCAATTTGAATCCAAATCGATTAAACCTTTTGTACAGATTTCGATGAAATACAGAAAAAAATAAAACACTACTGCAGAAAACATTATCCAATTGAACACGTTTAGCACTATTACGAGACAAAATTTTCTTATGCTCTTTTCTGGGATTCTAAACGAAGTGTATCTCTTTACCAAATGTCATGCAAAGCGCTTCAGTGTGAAGAGGAGCACACAAAAAATCACAAAAAAAAAAAATTTTTGTTTGTGATACATTTAAGCTGTGACGTCCAAAACTGGACATAAGCCTCCCCAAAGTATTTGCCAATACTCGCCTCGCTTGGCAGGCGGGTTAGCGAGCCTTGGAAACGAATAGTTCTCGGAGAAGTGAATACAGAAAACAATAAACTTAGATAAGTTTTGAAGTGCATTTTTCTATCTCGTCTCTCTTTGAAGGTTAGTGAGTGAGTACATAATAGTTAGTCCGTGATAACGATTATAGTACTTTAAGCCAAACCTTTTCTGTCTTTGAAACAAATGTTATCATCGATCGCTATTCACGGAATGCTGCCGGACGTAGGCGAACACGTGGCAAGACTTAACTCAGTGTCTTGAGCTCTTTTATATCCCACTTATATTACTTAACTAGCAATTGCCCGCAATTTCGTAGAAAAATAGCTTATAATATGTAATTCGAAAAATTTAGCCTTAAATTAACAGTTATTAATAATTAAACTGATAAAATTAGTAAGTATCAAAACCTAAAAACATTAAAAGGAACTAAGTACTTATATGAAAAAAAAAACATTATGAATAACAATAATCACTTTATTTTTTTTTATTTAAACTTGACTAATTATTTTATAGTTTATGTTACCCGGACTATTATTACCGATCCATTGTCGTTTGGGCGTTACGACAGGGCAAACATACATATACACTGTCAAAATCATTCCTGATTCTTCCTTCTGGCTTCGCCATAGCCAGGTCGAAAATAATACCTACTGAGGACCGTGTGACATCGAAAAATAGGGCGTATTTCAAACTCGTAAGGTTTTGTTTGGCAATTACGACGTAACTTACGACATTTTCTATTGTGCCCGGCTTAAATAAATTAAGAGTAGGTGTCCATTATATATTTACAACAAAAGGTGCTCTCAGTACAATTCGTTATATTTAAGTGGTAGGTAATCATTCCGGAGCGCTTTGTCGGATACATTAATTGTATTTTCTTTATTGTAGGCTTCACTTTGCTTAATAGTTAGTTATTATATCAATTAAAATATTTATATTATGGTCTACTCTTAAATCAAATTTACATTAGTAATTCCAATGTCAATTTGATTTAAGATATTTGAATATGACAGTTCGTCGAACAGCAATTCATTTTTATATATTATAGCTGTGCCCGCGACTTCGTACGTGTGGAAAAGTGATTTAGGGCACTTTAGTATTTTTAAATATATTTTTAGTTTATTGGCGCAACCGCTGACAACTATCGCTAATTTAATAGTTACTTCCCAGTGTTGATCTCTATCCAGCAAGTCACGTACCCGGCAAGCCGCTTGGTATGCAGGGTATAATAATAATATAGTACTATCCTTTCGGAGCGCGGCAAAAGAAGTAGGCCTTCGAACAATATGTAGAAATCAGCAAAGGTATTCGAAGTTAGGATAATATTATTCGAATGCACCGTATAGACCCAGCCAATTTTTCACGTAAATTTAGTAAAAAACTTCGATGTCCGTCTGTCTGTCTGTCTGGGTGTCAAAACTTTAACACGTGTAGGTATCAAGCTATCATATTAAATACTCAGGATCTTCTGTCCCTTCTGGCTGTAAAAAAAACAGACTTCTTAGCCACATCTACCCAAAGATTCAGCAGTTTATGTCGCTAATTTTCGTAATTTTCGACACTCCAAAGGGAACCAAAACCTAAAGGTTACTTTCCGGGAACTAAGAATCTTTAAATTTGATATGAAGCAACGTCTTAATAGTGCCGACATATGATAAATTGCGAAACCATAAAAATATTTTCAATTTTTTTAAGTTACTACCGTTTTTGTCATTAATGTTTTGAGGTATTAAATTGAAACTTATATTGCAATTACTAAGGTGTTTAAAACGAAACTCTCGGTTAGACATGGGCGCAGTGGCACGCCCCGCCGAGGATCCAGCAGGCTTACTCTCGACACAACCGAGAATCGAATCAATTCGATCTCAATAGTTTTTGGTGTTTTATTTGGTAGATTACTTTGAAACTAATTAGGATAAAGAAAACCGTTAGAAATAAACAAACGTCAATTTATTCGGGAGTATGCGGCACATCGAATCTGAATCAAAATCGAATCAGTTTGGAGAGTTAGGCCGCAGCTCGGCGCGTCAATTGGTTTTAGGAGCGTTTTTTTATTGACCTACCATAAGTATAATAATTATAATAATATAAATAAATGAAATTTAGTTTTAAAGAAAATATAAAATAAAAAATGATTAAATTTGAATAGTTGAAGGAAGCAGCGCGGTTCCCGCCGCGCTTCATACAAACGTCCAGCAATTTTTTTTAATTGTCATAAGTTTTTTATTTATGAACCGATTGTGATGAAATAAAATTAATGTTAAGAGCGTGCATTCAATTTACGACGAAGTTTCAGTTTTTCGGTGTTTTTGACTGCCCCTCACACGCATAAAATAACTAAATTAAATAAAACAATTAGAAATATATGAAGATAAACTCTTTATTTTGGACATGATTTTATAAAATTAAAGTTTTAAGTAGTACATTTGAGTAAATTTAAAGATTTCGGAACGCCGAATCGCAAAAATGCCGATTTTAGCTCACTTTGATAAAGAAAATAACAATTAAATCGTGTTAATATAGTTTAATTTCTATTTTTATAAAAAAGATTATAAAGTCCTTCAATAAAATATTGATAAAAAATTAAAAATATATGTATTGTTAACTGCATAAAAAATCTTTTAAAAATGACATAATTTACGTTTTTCAGTGCTGTATTTCTACTGGAAAAACTAAATTTCTTCGATGATATTATTTTTATAATTGATAATCATACTATTGGTAAGTTGACACTATTTTTTATTTAATTAAAAAACGATGTTTATCCCATTATTCAATTTTTTAAAAATTACTTGTTTTCAACCAAGCGCACGCGTCATGTAAATCGCGATCTATTTAGTACCCAGGGGGCTGACAGTGTAGTTCCATTTGTTACGTTTTGGCGCTGCGGTCGAAAGCAAAATGGCGTCGTTTTGTGACGTCACACACGTAAAGTTTATCTATTTGTATATGTGTCTAATGATCTATGTTGTCAAAACTTAAATATGGCCGCGTGTAGTTTGTTAGTGTTTTGTTTATCCTCGTTTCTTGCTTGATTTGATACAAAATATTCAATTACTCCATATAGTATTGATACATTATATCAATCTTTTATAGTGTGTTAATTAATTTAGTGTAAATGGTGTTAGTTTTTCGTTTTAAGGGACTATTTAAGTCTTGTGTTGGCGGTTGCAACGCAACTATTAGATTATGAAACGGCATTTTTCTTTCCCAAAGAACATTCATTTTAGAAACCTGTGGCTGTCCTTCCTGGTGCCAACTAACCTTATCGGTCTTTCTAAAGAGCAACTTCGAAAACTTGTTACTGAAAAACACTTTCATAAATATCAATTTGACGAAGAAGGCCAAGATATTTATACATTCTAATCCATTTTTCCTTACGGATGATGAAATACAGAGCTATCGTCCTGTGAATCAGGTGAGTTTTACTTTTAACACGTTATAGCTAGAGCTAGTGTAATATAAAGTATGAACAGTATATTATAATTATACTTAATCTTTGACTCATTAAGTTTGCCAATGTTTTTTGCTTTTGTATAACAATATTAATCTTAAATGTACTCATTTGTTTCAGACAGAAATACCCCTAGGCCTAAGTGATCACAATGATTACAAAGAGAACTCCAATGAGGATGTAAATGCTTCTGATGAAATGTTGGTCATTGGAAGAGCGGGTATGTATTAAGTACTATGGCATATTGACACTCATTCTATATGATATTTTAACATATCAAAAGATACTGAAATTGTTTTATTTTTGTGAAATACCAAGGTTTAGTGGTTTGGAACTTGGCTCAGGAATTGGAGGTTGTGGTTTCGATAACTTCATTGAAACAACAAAAAATTTATGTAACACTTGTTTGACATTTATGAAAAGATGGTCTTTTCATAAATATTAAACAAGTGTTATGGCAGTTTAAGCATATTTAATAGTAGAACATTATTGCAGTTTTATTTAGGGTAATCAACTTATAGTGTTGAAGAACAAAACTAGTTAATCTATTTTTGCCAATTAACTAAAGTTTTTACTAGAAACCCTCCTTGTTTTGTTGTTGTTGTTGGCCGGACTAAGTGACCGGCCAATTTATGTACTGTTTTTTCATCTTAAATATTGTGTTATTCATTTACAGAAGTGACTGATCATCTTTTGTGTCGTCAAAGAAATGAAAACAATTGAAATAAGAGCACACTTCAAGTAAGGCAAGTGACCTTAGAAACAGGAAAACCTGGACTTGTGTGTTACCATCTCTAGATGGTTGGATTACGACATTAGAGAGTTTTATTAGGATAATTATTAAACTACTATTAAAAAAATATTCTGTTAAATATTAATATTCTTGCTATATCAATCAGGGCTTATTAGAAATTTAGAAAAAAAAAACAATAAATAAATGATAAATGTAACCTGTTTTTATTTTGTATTACTTAATAAAAATAAATTACCTGAACTACAAAAACCTACCTACAAAAAAAATCGATACCTTACTAAAGTATCGATAGCTGGACTCGATTATTCAACCACATAAACAATGTGTGTTTGTAGTCTGTGATGTGCTATGGTCTGTGGTGTGCGGTCAAAATGACAGATGCGACAGTGCTGCCAAAACGTAACAACTGGAAACTCGGTAAAATATCACTGTCGTATCTGTTACGTAGTAACTAATTCTTAATCTGTGTTAGTACCCGCTGAGAATTCGTGAGGGGAGGCCGTGTCGCTCTGCGCGGGACCATCAAAGTATAAAGGTTCACCGACCTGGTCCGCTCATGGACTTATAGTGCGACTACGCAGAATTGACGCTTTGACGAGCATTAATATTTTTATGAGAAATGGGGGAAATTTACAGAGATTATATTATGTCGATTACAAAGTTCATAATATTTATATAGAAAAAAAAATATTAAGAGGTTACCACAAAAAAGGTGTGTAATTTGTTCAGAGTTTATTTATAAAATTTAAAATTTATATAATAATCATCATCAGCCCCTGTGTGTCTGTTTCTCATATCGTAGCTCCTAAATGCATCACAGATTTTGATGCGGTTTTCTTAAGCAGAAAGCTGGTGTGGTTTATATATTTAAAAATTATACTAATCATCATCAGCCCCTGTGTGTCAGTCTGTAATATCACAGCCCCTAAATTAATCAAAAGATTTTGATGTCAATTTCTTTTGTTGAGAGCTGATGTGATTTGTATATTTAAAAATTATACTAATCATCATCAGCCCCTGTATGTCTGTCTGTAATATCACAGCCCCTAAATTAATCAAAAAATTTTTATGTCAATTTCTTTAGTTGAAAGCTGATGTGGTTTATATATTGAAAAATAATACTAATCATCATCAGCCCCTGTATGTCTGTTTGTTATATCGCAGTTCCTAAATGATTGACAAATTTTGATGCGGTTTTTTTTAGTTAAAAGATGGTGTGGTTCATATATTATTTAAAAATTATACTAATCATCATCAGCCCCTGTATGTCTGTCTGTAATATCACAGCCCCTAAATTAATCAAAAAATTTTTATGTCAATTTCTTTAGTTGAAAGCTGATGTGGTTTATATATTGAAAAATAATACTAATCATCATCAGCCCCTGTATGTCTGTTTGTTATATCGCAGTTCCTAAATGATTGACAAATTTTGATGCGGTTTTTTTTAGTTAAAAGATGGTGTGGTTCATATATTATTTAAAAATTATACTAATCATCATCAGCCCCTGAGTGTATGTCTGCTTTAATGTAACTGTCATCAATATAACCGAGTATCTGGGGGCACGGCAGTGCTTCTGTCAACTTGAGCACGACCGTACCATCAATTTCTCGTAGCAGTTTAGGCCATTTTCAACTCCCTATAACTTTGTTGTGGATTAAAAGAAGCCTTCATTTTTAGTTACTAGGAAAGCATTGTACAAACACAGTATATTTCAAATGTAATTCAATTTGAAACAGAAGTTACATAATTATAACTTGTCAAACTCCTTACTTTTGTCACTGACTCAATCACTCACTGACCGATCATCAAAAGTATTAGGCACTTCTAGCAGACATAGAAGCTTCACATTTGGAATACAAGTAGTTTTTAGTGTATAAATAAGGGAAAAACCTAAAAAAATATTTCTGTAGAATTATCTAGACTAACTGCATAATTAACTTTGTAATGTCATTTAAATGTATAGGATTACAAAGCTGTATTTGCCCTTTTGACAAAAACACGCGTTTAGTAAATCTTCTACAAAAAGAACTGAGATCCCATCAAAAACATATCTTGTAAAAATTTGCCAAGTCTCGCTACTTAGTTCTTCTACAGTAAAAACTTGTGAGATACATGTTATGCCGGAAAAAATGTACATTACGGTCGGTCGTGTTGGCGGCTGCAAATTTTATGGCGAATAGAGCTATATGTAAGGAGTCACTAACCAAAATTAAAAGTTGCGGCAACTCCTAGTTTTTTAGTTTTTGAAAAAATAAAATTCGTATTTTTGTATGAATATTCGACTACTTTTGACGTAATTTTGACAGTTTTTTTTATATAGCGCCAAAAGCCATTTTTATTCTAGTTCAATCACCTATTTTTCTTAACTAGATAATCGGGCAGAATTACGTCAAAAGTAGTCGAATATTCATACAAAAATACGAATTTTATTTTTTCAATAACTAAAAAACTACGAGTTTCCGCAAGTTTAAATTTTGGTTAATGACTCCTTACATATAGCTCTATTCGCCATAAAAATTGCAGCCGCCAACTCAACCGACCATAATGTACATTTTATCCAAATAATCTTTAATTTTATTTCATTTTAATTCAATAATCAGACGGTTGCAAAATGCTAGTTAGTATAGTGACAACATTTTTGTCACTGAAAAAAGCATGTCCATCCCGACTACCCACTAAAAATTGGTATTTTAGTACATTTTAGTGGGTAGTCGGAAGTGGGTCAGTAAAATATTTAGGGACAAACATTTCTGGACATCAAAGATGAAAAATAAATAACTTGGTATATTTTTATTAAAATTAGGTTGTTGAATTTTTTATTCTCATTACTTACTTATCCTAAATTATAAATGTGAAAGTTTGTTTGTTTGTTCGTGTGTTTGTTTGTTACTTTCTTCACGTCTCATCTACTGACCAACCACCATGAAACTCTTTTCACACAATCATCGCGAAAGTTATTCCCGACGGTTAGACAGTAACGCGGACTGAGCCGCGGGCGATTACTAGCATGTCGAGTATGTATAATTTGTATTTTATAACTTAAATACCATTTAATTTTATAGAAGTATTGAAATGGTAGGTAATATTAAAATTCATTAGGATCAAACTACCAATATTACTCGCGCGCGCTACGTACGCTCGACCTAGCGTTAACCCGCACATGCGTGTTGTTATGCGTCTGTGTGAGTCGATATCGTCTCTCGCGGCGATTTCGACTTGATGAAATTTGATTGCGCGCTCTTAAGTCAAGATTACTACATTATAATATGATTGAACCACATCTAAATCGGATAAGCCGTTTCTGAGATTAGCGTCCCCAAATGCACCGACAAACAGACAAAAATTCAATGAAAAATAATTGGATGGTATAAAGGGCAAATATAGTCTTCATGTAAAAATGTATAATTGGTCCATGCTTAAGCTAACTAACGTATTAAAAATGATAAGGATTAATACCCTGATGGTATAAATAGATTTCCAAAAACCGCTTAATTGCCCGTTTTTTAGTTTATCGCGAAAGGCATTCTTTTAACAATACAGTTAGGTAATTAAGTTGATTTTATACAATAAATGATAATTTATTTCAATTTGTGAAGCAAGTTCAAAAATCCAATTTTTATATTATTATGACACTGAGGAAACACTTGTCTTCCCAGAAAAAAAATCCTGATAGTTAGGTACTTATTTCATGTTCTAATCTACTTTAACGTTCTATTGCTTCGCGTCACTGTGTAAGCGATCCCCCCGCGCCCCCCGCACGAACCGTTCGTCCGCAGGCCGCGAGCGCGAAATTCATCCGACTTGCTTCAAATTTATCGTCACTGCTCGGCTCCTATGTATCGTAGCGTTATGTTATATAGCCTATAACCTGCCCAGGAATATGGGCTACAATCGTACGAAGTTTGGTTAAAATCCCTTCAGTACTTTTTGTTCCCATCGTGCACATACAGACAGACAGACAGACAGACAGACAGACAAAAATTTTACTAATTGCATTTTTGGCATCAGTATCGATCACCAATCATCCTCCAATATGTGTTTTGAAAAAATATTCAATGTACAGAATTGACCTCTCTACAGTTTTATTATAAGTATAGATAAGAAAGAGAAAGAAAAGAAGATAAGAAAAAGAATAAATTTCAATCGTCATCGGTATTATTGTCGAGGGTACCACATGACTTGATACTTGACAGCATTGAATTTAGTTTCGAGTGTAAGCTACTAGGAAAGCATAGGTTATAAGTTATATTGCATTGATTCAAAAGTCTTGCAAGATTGTGTGTTATTCTACGCGCAAACAAAACAATTTGCTCTAATGATGATAAATTTTCTAAGAAAAATAAGAAATGACGAGTTAGTAGTTAAAGCAATATTAAAATGAAACTTTATTTTTAAAATGAGCACAATTTATAACAACTTATACAAGAAAACATATTTCTGCATTTTGCTTGTTTTTATTAGAGTGCACAGTGTAAGTTTTAATTAAATGTTATTAAGAAACAAATGTAATAAATGTGTAAGAATAAGAATAACGGCTAAAATAATAGATCATTATTATTCTTAAAATCGTAAACATGAACTTGTAGATACAATTATAAGGTGTCGCTACGTTTAACGGAACGGAATAAAAGTAAAGATCGATTCATATTACTTTATTTACCTATTTAAATGGATCACATAGATTTAAATTTTAAAAACACCGAAAACAGTAACATTTTTGTAGAAAACTAGACAACTTTTAAACACGTATAGGTATAGCTACAATATTATCATGAAGGATTTAGAGAAAATTAGGTGTGTGTTTAATAGAAAATAATGCTACACGTTCTTTAATTAACTTCTTTACGTTATACTTAATATAGTGTTCCACACAACAGTTATAAAATGTCATATCTAACATTATATAACTGCTGTTTAGAACCTTCAGGGCCAAACATTTCACCTAAGCACATAGTTAGGTATACACAAAATAGTTTTGAACTAATTAACTTTACGAAGGCTCAGACTTAAGACATAATATAGACACAGTTTATACACAATAATTTTTAACTAATGTATTACATTTCAAAACTAGAGTACCCTAAATTATAAAACAAGTCACACCTACTTTCGAGATATTAGGCACAGGAAGATTCGAAGAAGATTTTAAGTATTTCAATAATTCTTGGTCTACTTTTAGTTCTCCCTTGTCAAATAAAAAGTAGACCATAGTGGTTACTAACAATATCAAAATAATTTTTATAGTAAAAGTTTTGAAAGTGAACTTAACAGTAGTTTAAGTACAAACCGCGGAAACAAGGCGAAAAGTTGAATGTTGCTAAAGTTTCATACGAAATAGATACAAATATAGACTATTCGATATATAAAATTGTAGAAAGTTCTTTAGAAAAATATAGTTTAACAATAACACGAACATTTATATATGCACTTATAGTAGAAGCGTATTCCGTATTGTATATCATACAATCTATACTTAATACTGAGATTAGTTACTCTAACTAGATGTAAAGACTAGAACTACTACACTGATATAAGGCCAAAAGCGACTTGAAGAGGACCTTCTAAAACCAGACATTTAAAAGTCCGAAACAGTAATAATGGCTTATACAGACTCTCTCCAATAACTCCTTGGAAAATTTTTGATGGTTTTTCGCCTCTTCTCCCGAGAATTCTCGCCACGAGTGTGGATGTGTAAGAATTATAAGCAGTAAAAATTAAGTACTAATAAAGTCAGTGCATAAATGTTGGTTAAATAGCTTTGTTCTGTCAAAATCTCATATATGTAGTGAAGCTTTTACGTGATAAAAAATTGGAACGCGTGTAGAATAAATTTCATATACACACAGGTACAGCTGGTGCAAAATATTCCCTAATCTCACTTGAGGGACTACGGCAATAAGTATTATGTACTGAAAATCGCTATATTATAAGTGTCATAATATATCACTTTGTTCAGTAAAGGATATAGGATTTCTTTCTAATGAAAACGTTAGTAATTTATTACATAAAATAAAAAATTGCATTTGCGCTACAGGCCTTATACCATACTTAATTTTCTTAATTTTTTTAATATCTAGGAAACGGGAAACCTATAATAATTATACCTAAAACACAGAGCTTACATATGGAAGTGTTGACAATCAACAGTTATTAATATGTATACCAAATTTACAACACCAAAATCACTTGTAGAATGTAACTACAGACGAATTTTCGGAAGAATTGGGAAAGCTGAAAAAAATATTTACATCAAACATAACATTAACAAAACCTAGGATTTAAATAACAATAATGTTTAGTAATATTTTTATAAATTGTGTAATTCAAAACAAATTATACTAACTTAAGATTAAGATTTTTTTGCTCCGAATAATTTTGAAATCTTTTACTTATGTTGCAATAAACATTTAACAGACCTTGAGTCATCTTTTGTCACGAAATATAAAAAAAACGCTTTGAGGGGAATGAAAAGTATAATTTCATTGGCAAGAGAAAACAATTTGAGATAAAATAACAGCTTTGGATGCTTTTGTTCGTCGAACATTTAATTTATTGGAAAATTGTCGACCTATTTTAATTTAATTTACCTGTAGATATTGTCTTAACATAAATATTTGATGTATTTAAATATTTCTTAATTATATTTTCGACTACTTGTTTAATTTAACTAAAAGTGTTAAATAATAATTTTGTAAAGGCAGATTTAAAATTTGATATGGCTCGTGTCATTTCAACTAAGAATGAATAATTACAAAAACTAAATTACGGAAGTATTAAGTAATGCTCGGAATAATAGATAGATTTTCATGCACTCTCCCTTAATGTTTAGGAGGGTATAGTGTCTATAGAATGAATATACCTACAAGAAAGAAGTAAGGGAATATACCAAAACTAACTAATAAGCTTAGGTAGGACAACTCACTCAAATAAGTAGAATCTATAAAATACTACGCTTGGTCACCTTAGGGGAGGGGGTTTCAGTTTTTGTGACATAGTCAATATCTTCTAGAAAATTCTCTCTCTTTTTTATTCAAATATGTGCGTATTAAATAAAAATATGGAATTTTAAATTCACGAGTGGCAACACTGTTGCACGTATCATTGGATACTTGTATTATGATCATCCACCACTACTTTATATACTTATACTATACTATGGTCACACATAGGGGAGGGCCTGAAAATAGTAAAAGAGTTATCACGCAGTTTGGGTACGTTCCCTAAGATATAAACGAATAGCAAATCCAGAATGAAGAGTCTCTTGAACAAATGTACTGAAATTATAAATCTAATTACAATAACTTAACTACCGATAACCTTATAATATTAAGAAGACTTAGGAATCTACAGAAGATAACACTTACTTGTATAACCAACATTGATAGGATTAAACACGTAGAATATTTTGACCAAGTTTTTAGTTTTGCCCCCTTGTAATATATCATTATATTTTTAATAAATTCGAAATCGTACTCAGCATAATATAATGCTATTCCTTATAGTTTTAGATATCGTTTATAATGCTAATAAAAAAAACAATCTGTATAGGTAGCTACTTCAATATTAAACATTTGAAGAAATAAACTTTTATTCGATGATCTAATTTCATAACAAGTTTATTCCGCCATTCATATGCATCAGGCAAATAGCAAGGCCCTAATTCTCAGGGCTCGAACTTAGTTTTTACTATCGGTCTGTCCCGCTCATGCAAATGAGATTTACCGCGCGTGCGAGCGGGATATACTAATATTCGAACTTTTTTCCACTGCCCGAGAATCGTGCTCCAGAGCTACAAATTTGCTCGCTGCTGCATAAATTGAAACTCCCAGTATTTGTACATCAAAGTATGCAATTCCACGCCAAGGTAAGGACCAAAAAGAGTATTCGTACCGTATAACATTTCGTAGCACGTTGTGTACTGCTACACAATATTTTTCCAGATACATTATTTTACATTGTTTGACATTTTACTAACTGAAGAAAGTGATAATAAAATTTTTGTAGTAAATACTAATACAAGTAATTATTTATATAATAAATTGATACAATAAATAATATATCACTGTGTTCATACACAAAGAGGCAAAATTAGTACGAGTCACAGTACAGTTACAGTTACGAAGTACCGAACAGTTACAGCTAATAAAGCTTCTTATTACCCTTAAAAAGTTAATGCGGTTCTCTTTGTCGGTATTAGCAAAAATAATGACAAGGAAAGATCAATTCTAAGGAATCAGAGGCTATAAGATTTGTTACATTAAAATAATATATTTTTGGATGTTGAGGTTTGCTTTTAGCTTGAAACAAGGCTTTATAAAATTTAGAAACGGCCTTTTGAGTATGGAATTTTACGAAGCTACAGGACATGTAAGTTCTCGCAGGACTTAGACTTGGAGATGTCGTTGATGCAGATCTTCTGTAGCAGCTCCCGGGCGATGCTCAGCGAGATGTGGGTGCGGGAACTCGCCAACTTCGCCGGCTTCGGTTCTTGCTGGACAGATAATAGTAATTACAATTTATAACTATAATAATAATTATATATTAGTATGTTATAGTATTATAAATATATGTATTCGTATTTTTTTTATTACATAATTGCAATATTTAGTACACGCCTAATTTTATTTGTTATTGTTGTAATTTAAATGTTTTTCTCCTTTATTAGGTCTACTGGAAGAAATACCAAACTGGAATAAGTAGCACCATCGTCATATAATATCACATAATATCTGTGTTTTAATTTAAGTTTCTATTGTCTTTATCTATACATATAATAAATCTGTAGAGGGGTCATGTCTGTACATTAAGAATATTTAAGTGAAAATTAAAAAAAGGGGGTCTATAAAAGCCACAGAACCTAAAAATAACATTTTTGAAAAAAATGTCTGTCTGTCTGTCTGTCTGTCTGTCTGTCTGTCTGTCTGTCTGTCTGTCTGTCTGTCCGTATGGGAATGTTTGTCATCGCATCACGCTAAAACCACTGTATGGAATGAAATGAAATTTGGCAGGCAGGTAGCTTACGACCTGAAGAGCATTATAGGAAATTATTATCCCGAAAAACGAAAGGGTTCCCGTGGGATCTTCAAAAAATTGTAGCTAACTATTTGACGGTATTTCAGCCAAACTACTTAACGTATTTAAATGAAATTTGGCAAGCAGGTAGCTTATGACCTGAAAAGCGTTATTGAAAATTATTGTCCCGAAAAACGAAAGGGTTCCCGTGGGATCTTCAAAAAATTGTAGCCACCTATTTGACGGTATTTCAGACAAACTACTCAACGTATTTTAATTAAATTTGGCAGGCAGGTAGCTAATGACCTGAAGAGCATTATTGAAAATTATTATCCCGAAAAACGAAAGGGTTCCCGTGGGATCTTCAAAAAATTGTAGCTAACTATTTGACGGTATTTCAGCCAAACTACTTAACGTATTTAAATGAAATTTGGCAAGCAGGTAGCTTATGACTTGAAAAGCATTATTGAAAATTATTGTCCCGAAAAACGAAAGGGTTCCCGTGGGATCTTCAAAAAATTGTAGCTACCTATTTGACGGTATTTCAGACAAACTACTCAACGTATTTTAATTAAGTTTGGCAGGCAGGTAGTTAATGACCTGAAGAGCATTATTGAAAATTGTTATCCCGAAAAACGAAAGGGTTCCCGTGGGATCTTCAAAAAATTGTAGCTACCTATTTGACGGTATTTCAGCCAAACTGCTCAACGTATTTAAATGAAATTTGTCAGGCAGGTAGCTTATGATCTGAAGAGCATAACTGGAAATTATTATCCCAAAAAACGAAAGGGTTCCCGCGGGATCTTCAAAAAGTTAGCTACCTATTTGACGGTATTTCAGCCAAACTACTCAACGTATTTTAATTAAATTTGGCAGGCAGGTAGCTAATGACCTGAAGAGCATTATTGAAAATTGTTACTCCGAAAAACGAAAGGGTTCCCGAGGGATAGGGATCTTCAAAAAATTGTAGCTACCTATTTGACGGTATTTCAGCTAAACTGCTCAACGTATTTAAATGAAATTTGGCAAGCAGGTAGCTTATGACCTGAAAAGCATTATTGGAAATTATTGTCCCGAAAAACGAAAGGGTTCCCGTGGGATCTTCAAAAAATTGTAGCTACCTATTTGACGGTATTTCAGACAAACTACTCAACGTATTTTAATTAAATTTGGCAGTCAGGTAGCTTATGATCTGAAGAGCATTACTGGAAATTATTATCCCAAAAAACGAAAGGGTTCCCGCAGGATCTTCAAAAAATTGTAGCTACCTATTTGACGGTATTTCAGACAAACTACTCTACGTATTTTAATGAAATTTGGCAGGCAGGTAGCTTTTGATCTGAAGAGCATTACTGGAAATTATTATCCCAAAAAACGAAAGGGTTCCCGCGGGATCTTCAAAAAGTTGTAGCTACCTATTTGACGGTATTTCGGCCAAACTACTCAACGTATTTTAATTAAATTTGGCAGGCAGGTAGCTTATGATCTGAAGAGCATTACTGGAAATTATTATCCCAAAAAACGAAAGGGTTCCCGCGGGATCTTCAAAAAATTGTAGCTACCTATTTGACGGTATTTTAGCCAAACTACTCAACGTATTTAAATGAAACTTGGCACAAAGGTAGATTGTAACACGAAATAACCAACACAATATTTTTAACCGACTTCCAAAAAAGGAGGAGGTTTCTCAATTCGTAAATATATGTTTTTTTTAAATGTTTCTTCGCGGGTATCTTCATCGTTTATGAAACGATTTTAATTATTTTCTTTGTATTGTGTAGGGTATAATTTAAATTTGGTCCCATTGTCACCAAAATGGTGACCTGATGATGGGATCCGTGGGGAATCGAGGGAAATCCTCAAAATTTATATGGAATAATATATTGATTTTGATTTTTTCTGAAGTAGTCTAAGCATATGTTACCAAACAGTAAGGTTTTGCACCATATCCTTGATCTAAAAGTACTGAACAGAACTTCTGAGTCCTTAGAGATACAGATTTGAAGATTTCAGCGTTGTTTAAAGGAATGCAAGCATATGCGTCGTAAGCATATACTACGTCAATTACATTCGAACTTGGTCTCATAGTTATCAAAGTGGAGACCTGATGATGGCGTCGTGAGGAATCGAGGGAACATCTCGAAATTTATAGGGACACTCATAGTAATTTTGTATTTGTTTCGAGTAACATAAGCATATCCGACTAAAAACATAATTTTGAATCAATTATTATCAATGTAATACCACTACTACTTAGTCTTTGAAGATATACGTTTGGAAATTTCGACATCGCTTATACTGCAAGCATATTATTATGTCAATTACAATATATAATATATTATCAATTACAGTAGTCATTACTTCACCACCCCTGTCACCAGATAGTAGGTATCCATATATACCATCATAACAATATGATGAAATAGGCAAGTTTTAAAAAAGGAGAAAAAATAGTTTTAAGCCAAATAAAAGAATGTAAACCAAAAAAAATAATAAAAGAGTCCTATTATAGAGCTCATAATAACGAGTTTGGCTGGTACCGACTTTAACATTCTGAAAATTTGTATCTCATTTTATAGTCAATCTACTTGATCTATATATAAACTTTTCTTCTTATATGAACTATACATATAGGTATATTAAAAAATTTCGCGCTGCTCTGGTTCACGCCAGAGCAGATATGATCTATATATATAGGTATATTAGAAAATTTTGCGCTGCTCTGGCTTACGTCAGAGCAGCGATGAACTATATATATAGGTATATTAAATAATTTCGCGGATGCTCTGGCTCACGCCAGAGCAGCGATGAACTATATAAATAGGTATATTAAAAAATTTCGCGGATGCTCTAGCTCACGCCAGAGCAGCGACGAACTATATATTATATAGGTATATTAGAAAATTTTGCGCTGCTCTGGCTTACGTCAGAGCAGCGATGGACTATATATATAGGTATATTAAAAAAAATCGCTGGCTCACGCCAGAGCAGCGATGAACTATATAATATATATAGGTATATTAAAAAAATTCGCTGGCTCACGCCAGAGCAGCGATGGACTATATATATAGGTATATTAAAAAAATTAGCTGGCTCACGCCAGAGCAGCGATGAACTATACATATATATAGGTATATTAAAAAATTAACGATGAACTATATATATAGGTATATTAAAAAAAATATTGAAATTTTTAGATAAAGTTATGTCAATATAAGTAACATTTATGTTTTTCATGATATTTTTATTTATTAGTTTTCATACTAGGTACGGCTTGGGTTTTTTCTTTCTTTTGGACTTTTGTTATTTTGTCGTCTAAAGGAAGTTAGTACTTTAACCGTAAAGTCCCAAAGTACGACAGTTCATAAACTAAAAATGTATTTAAACTGCTGCCCTAAATCACTTTTCCACGCGGACGAAGTCGCGGGCACAGCTAGTCTTAAATAAAAATAAATAATAATAATAGGTATTCTCTTTTTAGACAACGGAGTATATTATATTATGGTTTAATGCCAGATATTTAATAGTAAAAAAGAAAATGACTATTACTTTTTATTTAAAGAAAATGTCAAGACGTTGCAGTATCTGTTTAGTGCCTCAGCATATGTGTTATTGTTATTAGGTTCAAATTACACGTCCAATAATACACTTCTAGTTAATCGTATTTTACTTTATTCTACTACGTAGATAATACAATAAACAGTATCTTATAAATAACTATGTAGGTACACTGATCCCACTAACCTATCCGGGCCTCTCAAGGAGACTAACTTAAAACTATCTTAGGCATCAACGTCAATGTCATCTTTGACATCTAGTTGTTTTAAATACATAATATCATTATGTAACAGTATCCACGTATTAAAACGACGATAAACTACGGACATCTGGATATAAATAGACAGATCTCTCTTCTGTTCTAAAATTAAATGAGGGAGAAAGAATGAATCTAGGTTTAGTGTTAAGAGAGTTTAAAGAAGATTGGCCAAATCGGGCTTACCTGCACCTCAGCCATAATGATTATTATTATTGAGTGATTACTCAAAGCTTGTAAAAAATCATTTAATTCATGTTTACGACGGGAAATTCAGAGCAAGTATCAAACAAATTCAATTAAGAGTTTATGAATTCAGAAAATATTTCAAGATGAAACTTCAAAACATACGATTCTTTGACGGTTTTTCCAGATGAATATTAATGAGCGAGTCGAGTATAATATTAAATAGATATTTCTATAAAAATACATTATCAATACATATTATAAAACAAAGTCGCTTTCGCTGTATGTCTGTCCGTATGTATGCTTAGATCTTTAAAACTACGCAACGGATTTTGATGCGGTTTGTTTAAATAGATAGAGTGATTGTTAAGGAAGGTTTGTATGTATAATAAATGCATAATATAGTAGAGAAACACTGATAAATTTAAAGGTTTCTAATGTGATGTCGTAAATAAGCACGTTTTTTTGCGCTTATATTGCAAACGCTGGCTGAACCCTACGAGATAAACCAAAACAATGTACTACAGTATTGTTCACCTTAAAAAGTTCAACAAAAAAGTCCGCGATGGTATATGTCTATCTCTTAGGGATAACCCACCATAACCATTTTTATCCTTTACTAAAAAATGGTTATTTACGAAGTGATTTTAAGCAATACAGCATTAATCCTTATCCAATTAAGTATCTTTAATAAATTGTGCATTTATTATAGATCAATATGTTTTTACAGCATGTAATTTAAGCGAATATTACCGAAGATATTACAAATTTAAAATGCAGGGTCGTAGTTGTTTGCGCCGCGGCGGTACCGACCCGCGGCCGGCCGGGAATCGGGCGGCGCGTGCCTAAGTTTTAACGTTGCAGGATTAGACTTGAGCGTTGAGTGTTTTTCACATGGCCAATTATTATATATCGCGCTGTCAAGAGTAACGTCTAAGCAAAACATGTTTGTATTGGCTAATGACAAAAAAGCTGTGAACGTTGTTTAAAAGGACATTCTGTAGTAGGTATATTTTGCATTGCACGCGTGCGAAGCCGGGGCGGGTCGCTAGTTTATAATAAAGTAAAAAGTGAACTATTTGTGCCATTCATAAGTAGTCTTATTAATCTATGGACGCAGTAAAAACACGTTCCCTTTATTTGTACGAACAAAAAATCTCGCTAACAACTTATTGATTGCACGGCGAAACACACGAGTTATTTCTTTCGTGAGTTCATGGCACAATCCGTATTGTTGATTACAAAATTGAAATAATTTATGAACAACAATAAAGAACTTTTATAGAAGTAATTTAGACGAATGAACCTTTTAACAGAGAAGTACTAAAAGAGGCTTTTTCGAGTAAAATATTTTCCGTAGGTTAAATTGCAAAATTAAACACAGTCAACAGTCGTAATCAATCTACTTCAATCATCTCGAAGTAACCGTCAAAATGATTGATTCCTAGTATAAGTATGTTGCTTCAAACATAATTTCATCAACGCAGCCTTATATGGTAAGGAGAAATGGGAGTTATGTCGTCCATAATAATATGTAGCATTAAGTTATTTGGTTGTAAACTTAGTTGTTTCATACACTGATTTATAACTCGCTGTATTGAAAAAATGTAAGCGATATTTGTTTTAATGATGTAGCCATTTTTCATTTCCATAATTACTTGTATTTACCCGTGACGGAACGGACACGGTAAATCTGTTTAGAATGAGAGATTGTCTGTCTCTTTATATCTCTACTTCATATTGCCCGCAATATTAGGTTTTAGAATCTTCTTTATAATGTAAAAATTATAGCCTTTGGGTCCTACTTAATAATAATTAGCACTCGAATGGTGTAAAAAAAATAGTCTATATTGATTCTAATCTAACCTGTTTGGTTCCTTTTTTAGCTTGTTTCTTCTCTCTGCTCTCTTTCAGTCGTATCTGCTTGAGGATCCCAACTAGCAGCTCGTCCACGTTATGTTGTATGCCGGACGAGGTCTCTATGAACTTGCTGTCTCTGGTCGTCGCCAACGCTTTGCCCTCTGTATAAACAAATACCATAAAGAATAATGTGTTAAAAGTCCCATCATCTCAGTCATCATAAGGGACTTATTCGGACCCCACGGTCAAAATTTTATTGGAAGTTACTCAAAGACAACAGCTTTATCTAAAAGGACTTCAAAGCAAAGTACCAATGTCTTAGTAGTAGTCATATTTCATAATATTCGTATGATTAGTATGTTGTGTCGAACCAGTCATATTTAAAACAGTTCACAGATAATTATTTTATGACTTAATGAAACAGAAAGTACACAAAATAATATATTTGAGGCAAAAATATTATTTTATATTAGTAAGGTAAATTCTAAGTAACCATATACATGGAAGCCATATTGTATAAATCCAGAAATTAGTCACTGGTTCAAGTTCTAGCCTTGATTGGATACATATTATTTGGAGAATACCTATTTACTAGTAGTATTAACCTAAGGTTAGGATAAGAATAGATAGTCATGTAAAAACTAAGTATATTATGAATGAACATCTTATACTAAAGCTCAACTTTCATTGGCACAGAGTCAAAGCGTCGCGTTTTTTCGTTATTTCCCTTTATCATATTCATCTTCTATTGAATACATAGAAAAATTATGCATCGCGTCGCTACGACACGGGGGTAGTTTGAGTTGAGCCTTAGAGCCAACAATGAATGAGCAAGTTTCATGTCTACGTAATCCCCCAGTCGGCCATTTTAACCTACTATCTACATCTAGAGTCTATTAGTTCGGCATTTGAATTCAGTTTACGTGACCGGACGGACCACTTCCTTATCTCTACATCGACAATACCTACCTTTCGATAAATTGAATTCGGCATAATGACCCATTTAGAAATAAAACGTGACCGACGTAAATGTTCCTGCAAATTACAGCAGGGAATTGCGACAATGATTTTTAAAGTAAGGTTTCGCCCCTTAGAATATCATAATAATTTGACGACCTCCGTAGCGCAGTTGGTTGAGCGCGTTGGTGCTCGAACGAAAGGTCGCGGGTTCGAATCCCACCGAGGGAACAAAGTTTTCAATGTTCTTGGGTCATGGATGTGTATTAAATTTGTGTATAATATAATGAAAATCTTAAATATGTGTATAGTATATAAGTATTAAATATATTTCCGTTGTCTGGTACCTGTAACACAAGTTCTTCGGATACTTAGCACAGGGCCAGATTGACGTGGTGTGAAGCGTCCATAGATATTATTATAAAAAAAAAATATTATGCGTAAATCATCCATGCTACTAAACTGACTTTGTATGGTCAATCTTGCGCAACCGCTATAAAAGTTTATAAATAAAAATAATGTGAAATTTGTAAAATAACACTTTGGAATCAGTTTCGTGTATCTTTCTCGTGTATCATAATCACGTTGGAATTGCCTTATTGGGGCACTTACATTGGAAGCATTTCACGGGTAAAAACGGCCTGTCTTTTCGTCAGTGATGTGCCAACGCGACAAGGTCTCTCGGGACTCGCGGTAACTTCAGCAGCATATTTCAGCGATCTGTCGTTTCGATAATAACAGCTATAGTCCAGCGGTCGGAAATTTACTGTAATTTATTACATTGTAAACTTTCAACGTTATCGAAGCTTTTGATGAACATTTTTTCCATTTAAACTTTTCAACATTTGAAATTATGCGAAGCTGAAATGAATTATACTATGTAACGTAGTGTAATGTCCAAATGTGTTAGTAAATAAATGTTTATTTATTTTTTATACATATTTTTATAACTTAAATATGTGGTCATACACAGTAGAAGATATTTAAACCTGGTCATGCTCTAGTATTTATGAGCTTTGATATAAGTAAATATGAGCGGCAAAACATTACGCCATTTTTCTTGTAAAACTGTAGAGCTCCATAATGACAGCTAATAACTGTTATGGACACCGCAGTATTCATCTTAACAGTAATACTACTTCAGAAATATAAATAAGCCAGCTAATTAAAACACGGGCACTGGGACTCGCATTTTAAGAGTAAAGTTCTAAAACTTTCACGAACATTGTATTTTACAACATTTTATTGAAAAAGTTTCAACTTTTGTTGTTTGTTTTTCGTTCTCGTTCTCTGTACTGTTTTATCAATAAACACTTGTGGTTGTGCGATAGCGACAGACTAAAAATATATGTTTGCTTTTGTGTGACACATGACCCTTTTATAGCTTTTTCTGTATAACATATAAATATTAATGATGATCACTTCCAATTTATCTATATATTTTACACTTCCAATTTATCTATATCTATATATTCCAGCCTTTAAAATATCAATTAAAAAAACGCCCTTATCGCCGCTGTAAGTAAATTAGTAATTACTGTAATTGATCTACTGAATTTTGTATTCAATCGATTTATGGAATATTAAACGATCATAGAGTAAAAATCAAAACACTTTTAAATAAATGATGTATATTAAGGCACGGTGTTTTAACGCTAAAAAGAAGGCTACCGCCCATGGGCAAGGAGGGCAAGGCAGGCTTATTAATAATACGCTGGTGATCTACATAAACGTCTTGGAATAAGCATATATTTTGTTAAATATGACATAATAAACCAGTAGAACGTATTATGAAGTACTGTAAAATATATTCATATAAAAACTAAAAATATAATTTTCTTATGAAAGTAGAAATCACTGTTTTACCTACTTGCAATTGCCTTAAGCTTCGTATTTAGCTTAAAATATTATGTCCACTCCTGGACATCTCAGGGTATTTGCCTGTGAGTACAGGTCTGAGTACAGGCGAGTGCCAACTGCCAAGCTTGGCAGGCGGATTAGAGAGCGCAGTAATAAAACTTTTATTTAACATTAACGACGAAATAAAGAATATAACATTGGCCGTCTACGATTACTAATATAAAGGATGGATAATTTTTTGTCCAAGTTTTAACAAAATGTTAACCATTATTATACCTATACCTACTTGTGTCGCTTTATCTAAGTCAGCCTTGTTCCCCTCTAATACCACGGTGTTTTCAGCGGTGAACTGCTCTCTCGAGGTTCGTCAGTAGCTCCCCGGCTCGCAGGAATGAACTCTTCCACGTGGATAGCAATTTGTTACTAACCATTAGTAGACACCTGTCGCGCTCTAACCAAGTCGGCCTTGTTCGCCACTAACACCACGGTGCGTTCAGAGGTGAACTGCTCCCTCGCGAGGTACGCCAGTAGCTCCCCGGCTCGCAGGAATGAACTCTTCGCCACTATGGAGTACACCACCACACAGGCGTGCGGCTCGTAAGTCGACAGACAGTTCTCGACCTACAAAAAGAGGATAAATAAATATATGAGGAAAATTAATCGTAGAAGAATGATACAAGCCAGACAGCATGGATTTTAGGCGCTTCTCGTAGAAATTCCTCACCATCAAACTTATTTTCGTCTTCTCCACAAATAAACAAAATTATCTAGTTTCATAAGAAATATCAAGACCTATATTTGGTGGTGTTTTAGAGGACCTAGGTACTAACTAGTTTATTGATGAAAAATAATTTACAGGAATTTATTTCATTTACGATTTATGAGGCTTGGTAAAATCAATTACAGATAAACCGGGTACTGTTTATAGAAAAACGTTTAGAACAGGCAGAAAAACAATTTAACAAGTTATGCAACGAATAATCATCCCTGAGGCATATCTCTCAGCTAATTCACCTCACAGCTAATTCAAAAATTTTGAGTAAAAAAGACATTTCACTAGACTTTTAAAATCGCGTAAGATTCATTTCATTACTATATGTATTACCATAGACTAGACTTTCCCAAAGTGGGCGAAAACGCCCTTTAGTGGGCGCTGTATGCCTAAAGGGTATATAATAAATACTCATAAACGGAAGGGGGTGCTGTGTAGAGACTTTGAGGAGACTTGTAATTTCATCTAGGAGTATCTATACGAAAATGTTGTTATTTCAACTGTGCAAATTGACTACACAAGGTGTAAGTAGGTGTAGCCCAGTAGGTAATCTGTGGTATGTAATTAGTCCATGGCATAATTACTTTGAAATGTAAAATAATGTCGCCGATTATTAAAATGGAACAGGAAATATAACCGCGCTTACATCCATGGATGTTATTAAAACTCAATAAGCCAAATAAATTTCGTAATGTGTTTTCATTATGGAAAGCGCTCAATTCATTTTACAGATTGATTTTGTGTTGAATGGCGAATAAATGACGACTTCCCAGAACTGACATCAATAATCCGACTATCGATCGAATTTAATGTATTATCTTCATTATATTCTAGTATAGATTAGAATAGTACATAGAGTAGAATAGAATAGAAATAATACTCGGTTGTTAAAAAACACAAAAACATAAGTTACAAATAATTGTTGTTCGTTGTATATTTTCTGTTTTAGTACTTATATTTTGTTGTAATATCTAATAGCAGAAATCTAAGATACTTATAATAAAACTCTAGAGAGGTTAATTCTGTACATTGAATATTTTTTCAAAATTCTTATTGGAGGATGTTTGGTGATCGATACTGATGCCAAAAATGCAATCAATAAATTTTTTGTCTGTCTGTCTGTCTGTCTGTATGTGCACGCATGGAACAAAAACTACTGAAGGGATTTTAACCAAACTTGGTACGATTGTAGCCCATATTCCTGGGCAGGTTATAGGCTATATAACATAACGCTACGATACATAGGAGCCGAGCAGTGACGATAAATTTGAAGCAAGTCGGATGAATTTCGCGCGCGCGGGCTGCGTACGAACGGTTCATGCGGGGGGCGCGGGGGGATCGCTTACACAGTGGCGTGAAGCAATAGAATGTGGGACTAAAGTAGATTAGAACATGAAATAAGTACCTTACTAACAGATTTTTTTTTTCTAAGAAGAGTGTTTCCACAGTGTCATAATAATATAAAAATTTTATTTTTGAACTTGCTTCACAAATTGAAATAAATTATCATTTATTGTATATAATCAACTTTATTAAGTGCATTATTAAAAGAAAGCCTTTCGCGATAATCTAAAAAACGGGCATTTAAGCGGTTCTTGGTAAACTATTTATACCATCACGGTATTAATCCTTATCATTTTTAATACGTTAGTTGTTAGCTTAAGCATTTCATGAAGACTATATTTGCTCTTATACCATGCAAATATAATAATGAATAGTTTAGGAGATATAGCAAAATTAAAATCGTTTCGCCGTGATTCGACCGGGCGCCGCGCGATACAGGGGTAAAAAATACTATTAAAATGTGCTAACAGGCAGTACCGGTACTATGAATTTAACCACGCACAGCCGCTAACTGTGCCCCCAGTAATAATCGTGTTAAAAGTACGGCGTATGGCGTATAGATGTCGCTTTGATTTGAAGATATATTAAGACAATAAAAAAAATGCTGGACGTTTGCATGAAGCGCGGCGGGAACCGCGCTGCTTCAAATATTCAAATTTATTCTTTTTTTCTATACTAATATTATAAAGAGGTAACGTTTGATTGTTTGTTTGTTTGTTTGTTTGTTTGAATGGAATAGGCTCTGAAACCACTGAACCAATATGAAAAATTCTTTCACCGTTGGAAAGCTACATTCCTAGCGCTGAACATAGGCTATATTATATGTTTAAAAAAAGTAGGGTTCCTTACTAAAACCCCAAAAATGTAGCCCAAAGTGTAAAAAAACGACCTCCAAAATTTCTTACGTCGTGTGCGCTTCGACAACGGCTTGACCAATTTCGCAATTTTTTTTTACGGTATGTTCGTTATTGTCACGAAAAGGTTATTATGAAAGAAAATGTTGAAAAAAATAAGCAGAAAATTAGAAAAAAGAAGAAAATACGTGATGGTCACGCGGGGTTTGAACCTGGGCTCAATCGATTCACGTCGTTGCCAGTTTATATGACACGGGTGTCATGGTAACGACATTGTTTACAAATGGAAAATGTTATAAATACCCTATTATAAATGTTAATTTAAAAATCAGATCGAAGGAGTTAGATCCATGGTCATAATTCACGAACAATTAAAAAAAAATCGAAAACGTCATGATAAGACGCCACTATGTCTTTTGTCGTCATTTGTCTTTGTGCGAAGTTAACGTCTGTCTGTTCTGTCTTTTTTTTTTCTTGCTACTGAAAACGAAAATGCAATTAAAAAAAAATGTTTGTCTGTCTGTTAGCGTGTCTCTTTGCTCCGGCTAATCTCTGGAACGGCTGGACCGATTTTAACGAGACTTTCACTGGTAGATAGCTAAAGTTATAAGGATTGATTTAGGCTTCTTTTCATCATCATCATCGTTATCTAACTAATGATCACCGAATCGGCTGGACCGACTGTGACGGGAGCATTCACCGGGCGTTAGCTTATGTTAGTTCCATCTATACATCAGCTATTTGTATTAAAGTAAGTCGTGTTAGTTAAATTATTTATAACTCAAGAACGGCTTTATCGATATGGTTGAAAATTGGTGAGGAAGTAACTTAGAGCCAGTAGACGGACATAGGATACTATTTATTCCATTTGACAGCGCAGAGCCAGCAACGTTCACGGAAGGGTTTGGCGTTGTGGGTTCCGCGTTGCGGGTTCCGGGTTCCCGTGTTGCGGGTTCCGGGTTCCGCGTCGCGGGTTCAGGGTTCCCGTGTTGCAAGTTCCGGGTTCCGCGTTGCGGGTTTCGGGTTCCCATGCTGCGGGTTCCGCGTTGCGGGTTCCGGGTTCCCGCGTTGCGGGTTCCGGGTCTCCGCGTTGTGGATTCCGGGTTCCCGCGTAGCGGGTTCCGCGTTGCGGGTTCCGCGTTCTCGCGTTGCGGGTTCCGGGTTCCCGCGTTGCGGGTTCCGGGTTCCCGCGTTGAGGGTTCCGGGTTCCCGCGTTGCGGGTTCCGGGTTACCGCGTTGCGGGTTCCGGGTTCCCGCGTTGCGGGTTCCGGGTTCCCGCGTTGAGGGTTCCGGGTTCCCGCGTTGCGGGTTCCGGGTTCCCGCGTTGCGGGTTCCGGGTTCCCGCGTTGCGGGTTCCGGGTTTCCGCGTTGCGGGTTCCTGGTTCCCGCGTTGGGGGTTCTGGGTTCCCGCGTTGCGGGTTCCGGGTTCCCGCGTTGCGGGTTTCGGGTTCCCATGCTGCGGGTTCCGCGTTGCGGGTTCCGGGTTCCCGCGTTGCGGGTTCCGCGTTCCCGCGTTCCGGGTTCCCGCGTTGCGGGTTCCTGGTTCCCGCGTTGCGGGTTCCAGGTTCCCGTGTTGCGGGTTCCGGGTTCCCGCGTTGCGGGTTTTGGGTTCCCATGCTGCGGGTTCCGGGTTCCCGCGTTGCGGGTTCCGGTATCCCGCGTTGCGGGTTCCGGGTTCCCGCGTTGCGGGTTTTGGTTTCCCATGCTGCGGTTTCCGGGTTCCCGCGTTGCGGGTTCCGCGTTCCCGCGTTGCGGGTTCCGGGTTCCCGCGTTGCGGGTTCCGGGTTCCCGCGTTGCGGGTTGCGGGTTCCCGCGTTGCGGGTTCCGGGTTCCCGCGTTGCGGGTTCTGGGTTCCCGCGTTGCGGGTTCCGGGTTCCCGCGTTGCGGGTACCGGGTTCCCGCGTTGCGGGTTTCGGGTTCCCATGCTGCGGGTTCCGGGTTCCCGCGTTGCGGGTTCCGCGTTCCCGAGTTAGGGGTTGTTTTTTTTAGTTGAATTTCATCATAAACTGTTTTTATGCTCAACGAAGTGGGCAAGGGTCAGCTAGTATTTTATATTTTGTTTAAAACAAAATTTCATTTATTTATATTATTATGCTTAGGGTAGGTTATAAAAAAAGCTACTAAAACCGATCGGCGCGCCGAGCTGGGGCCTAACTCTCCAAACTGATTCGATTTTGATTCAGATTCGATCGTGCCGCATACTCCCGAATAAATTGACGTTTGTTTATTTTTATTCTCTGTCGATTGATATGGTCTGGTGTACAAAAAGTTACGTTCTAACGGTTTTCTTTATCCTAATTAGTTTCAAAGTAATCTACCAAATAAAACACCAAAAACCGTTAAGATCGAACTGATTCGATTCTCAGTTGTGTCGAGAGTAAGCCTGCTGGATCCTCGGCTGGGCATGCCGCTGCGCCCATGTCTAACCGAGAGTTCAGTTTTAAAGACCTTAGTAACTGCAATATAAGTTTAAATTTAATACCTCAAAACATTAATGACAAAAACGGTAATAAGTTGAAAAAATTTAAAATATTTTTATGGTTTCGCATTTATCCTATGTCGCAACATCTTAATAGTGCATTAAGATTTTGCTTCATATCAAATTTCTATTCCCGGGAAGTACCCTTTAGGTTTTGGTTCCCTTTGGAGTGTCGAAAATTACGAAAATTAGCGATATAAACGGCTGAATCTTTGGGTAGATGTGGCCAAGATGTTTGTTTCTTTTCACAGCCAGAAGGGACAGTAGATCCTGAGTTTTTAATATGATTTTTAGCTTGATACCTACACGTGTTAAAGTTTTGACACCCAGACAGACAGACGGACATCGAAGTTAAATACTTTACTAAATTAACGTGAAAAATTGTCTGGGTCTATACGGTGCATTCGAATAATATTATCCTAACTTTGAATACCTTTGCTGACTTCTACATATTGTTCGAAGGCCTACTTCTTTTGCCGAGCTCCGAAAGGATGGTAATATATTATTAATTATTATTATACCCTGCATACCAAGAGGCTTGCCGGGTACGTGACTTGCTGGATCGGGATCAACACTGGGATGCAGTACCTATTAGCGAAAGTTGTCAGCGGTTGCGCCAATAAACTAAAAATATATTTAAAAATACTAAAGTGCCCTAAATCAGTTTTCCACGCGTACGAAGTCGCGGGCACAGCTAGTACATAATATAGCTGTTAAAATTAAAACTATCTAACTATGGCGGCTGTCGAGATAGAGCCAGGTGACAGACAGACGGACAACCGGACAGAGGAGTCTTATAATAGGATCCCGTCTACCCGACTTCGGCGAAGCCAAATGTATGTAATTAGTAATTACCATTCGAGTAAAACGAAATTTCAGTATTAGGCATTTTAATTGTTTATACCACCAACCAAGTAGGTAATTATTTTGTCCTAAGAGATCGGTACGATCGGTAAAATAATATTTTTTTCGGTGTACCCAATAAAGTAAGCGTTATTAAAAACGTGACCATAAACCGATCATTAAACCCTTGTCATTAAGTGCCCGTTACTTTAATTATTATTTGACAGGTGACGGACGTATTTTCCATGTGCCGTATAGGGTTAAATTGTGAATATTTTTTTACTGGATATTATTTTGTATATTTCAGCTTCATCACCGACCGCCAGTCATTTATCGAAGGAAATTTAAATTGAGCAGTTAAGTGTCCTTTGAGGGGCGAGCGACATCTAATTAGCGCTTAACGAGTTTCTGTGGCGTCAAAGTTTAAAACTATTTAGAATTTAACGTTGGAGAGATCGGCATGAATGGGTCAGCACGACCTGAGTGACACAACTGCATCATATAAACCCGTGTTTAGTCTGCGTCTGCTAGCAGATCGAAGCCCCTAGACTGGCAATATACTCACCTACCGGACCACTTGTACCAGTCTGGGTTAAATGAATAATGACTATCTAGATTTACTTATTGTTAAATATTGGTCACTCTAACCCAAAGTTATTAAGTGCAAGTGGGCTTTAATGTAACTCATCGGTATTGCGGGTATACACGCAATAAAAGCAATATTATATATATATAATATATGATATATAATATTAGAAATAATCGCTTAACAACATAATATGATGGATATGTTTGTTTATAAAAAAAATCCTAAAAACTTACCGACATTTCAGTACTCGGATGATCAATAAATATCATTTCAGATTCCTCTCCATCCAGAAGCACAGACACTGATTTCTCACCAAACTCATCATCTGTAACAAAACTTAGTATGTATCACGGGAATCATTTTACGTGTACAATGTAGGTAGGATAAACAGCCCTAAACTTAGAGAATAACATTAAATCAAAATAATAAAACAAACACAGTAAAGGTAATTTTCTTTAATATAAAAAAAAATTACTAGCAAATATGCGAAAACAAAGCACCTAACAAAGCCATTTAATTTTTTTGTACTAAGCATAATATCATTATAATTCCTATCTATTATATAATCACAGTGGGTAAAATTTTTTATAGAAAAGTGACTGGAATACAAAAATGTGATAAATATATTTTTTAATTTTAAATGAATAGGAGTACCTATACACAATATTTATTTTCTTCTCGGTAAAAATATACATTTTATAATATCATATTTTTATTTTCATAACGATTTGTAGACTATTGAATAGAACCCTGATGATAAGTATATCATTACGTCTTCTGAGATGTTATTAGCGTGGGTGACGGTACAAGTAAATTCATTCTACGAATCGCTTCAATGCGATCCAAATTTAAGCCAAAGTATTCTCACAACTCAAGGTAAATATTTACCAAAATTTTCCCCTTGAGATATTATTATAAACAACTTAGCCCTACTTGCGTTAAATAAAGTAAAGTGTTTAATATTTAAATTTAGTTAAATCCAGAAAAGGGAATAACTCTAGGTCAATTTAACCCAGACCTTAGTATTAATATTATGGGTTTAAAATTCAATCTTCAAAAGTCGAATAAGAGTTTGTCAAAAACCAAAAGCTTTTTAACTTAACAGAAATACTATAAGTTGAAGTTCATCGATCATCTTGTCGTGTATCTAGAGCTAGAGACTGTCGTGGGTACCTTTTATCTCTAACCAAGATTCTCCTCGCCTTAAAAGCGACGAGCTTGAAGTGTGCTTATACGAGCTTCTAATTGGGCGGCCATACTGACGACTGATGACACGTCACCACAAGCAGACTAGACGGGGTGAACGAACCACATCGTTTGTAAACTTCGGACGAAACTATTTACATATTATAAGTTCTTTATTTATTGGATACATTTTGATTAAAGCGTTGAAGCACTTTAAGTTCAGTACGAAGAGGTTATTAAAATACTTAAGGTAGTCTAGGTATCTCCGATACCTTTATTATTTTAAGGCATCAAAATCTGATATTAATTACAAAGTAAAGTTTGATTTCATATTTTGAGATTGTTTGGAGACTTCTAAATAATTTACGTTTTTACCCGACTTCGGTGGAGCAAAAAGGAAAGGTAATGATTTTGACAGTCTATGTATGTATGTATCTTTGTTTAAAATGAGTCCCATTTTTAAAAATGAGGTGTCAATTGTTTTGTAATGATGCCGTAAATAATAACTATAGGCTATATATATATTTTATAAGCGACTTTGAAAAAATGGGGTGGTCGCGTTACTAGCGTATTCATTTAATGACTAAGATAAAATGTATTTTTTATTTTCACAATTGCAAAATTAAATGCTATTGCTATTACATTATACAATAACGTTGTAAAATATAACACATAGATACCAAAAGTCTATAAATTATTGTCTGTTGAGGATGAGATTTATTAATAAACTTTGTGCCATGGTATAATGAAAAAAAATGAACATTGCTTATTCGCCGTGAAATGTAATAACGCATAATAAATTTAGGTTAAATTTAGATAGACTTTGATATATCTATACGAACAATAATATGTAACATTCTATTCTCGTAAATTTGCGGCTTCATTCCCTTCTATTCCTCCCTCGGGGACAGTTTTTTTTTACACAAACGACCGATAAATATTATACCGATAATTCTTGGGAATAAAGAATTTTTGTTATAACTCTGAAACTAACGATACAATACAACAAGCGGTCACGTCTGAACGAGGTTTGAGATTATCTCAGATTAACAAAGTCGATGCGGGCTGCACTCTCAAGAGCAACACGTATTTTATCTCAAATATTTTTCTTTCCACACAAAATTAATAAGAAATCTTTAGTAGGTTTGACGAGCACTTCGCTAAAGGATGAGTGTCCAAAATTTTAAACTTACATTACCTAATCTACCAGTTCTTGACTTCATTATTTTTCTTTTTAAATTCTAACTTTTATATTATCAAAGACACAGAAATAGATTAAAGTGCGTCTTTTACCTTTACAGTACATAAATATGTTTCATATTAGAACACGTTAAAAACTGTAACAAAACTTAGCATGCTAAATAAGATTCTTATATCAATTAAAATAAGGCATATAGCATTATATAACAATGTGTCAGATCCTTTACAATTAAATCCCAGCATCAGGTGGCCTCGTAACAAGTTAAAGCAATGTTTCACACGCGGCATGCAATAAATAAGTAACACGTAAAAGTGCTGTAACATTTTTCTCCTGTACGTGCTTCATCAGCACCGTGTTGTGCGGAGTGTGGACGTTAGGACATACTTTATGCGGCCTTGTGGACACTGAAGCACCTTTATCTACTCCTCACGTTCGGCCTTTAGACTTGTTCATGCTTCAATTTACTTACGTTCTTTCAACAATTGACATATAAACAGAATAGTAAGGGTTCCCCCATACATTGTTTTCACTTGATTAGTATCAAGGTAATTTTTCGTGAGTTCCTACATTTGGATGAGTCGCCCAAGAATTTCTTGGACTCAACTCTTGTTTATGGTAGCTAACAGAGATAGCAAGAATAAAGTTTGTTGATTTGGTGATTCCAAAATATTCAATATTTTTTTCTGATAAATCTCATGATAACGATCTAAATTATCCGAAAAAATATTTGTCCTACAAAATCTGGTTTGATCAAAGAGTTCACTCTTGCCAACTTGTATCGATAACGAGGTCATCTTAAATTATTAGTAACCAGCTGATTTTGTTTTTATTACTGAGTTAATATTAGTGTAATCGAGAGTTCCGTCCAAGAAATTATTGGACGTCTCATCAAAATGAAGCTACTCAAGAAAAATTTGCTTGATACTAATCAAGCGAAAACAATGTAACCCTTACTAGAAGTATCTTCTTATTAATTCGTTTTTAAATCGTATTTTTTTAACTTTCTTGACTCATCAATATCATAACTAACATCAGAGTAGTGCGTTTAGGTAGTAAATATACGTTAGTAGTATTTTCACTATCAGTTTAAATATAATATTAATCTTATAATGTTACCTGCTGCCTGATGAGTGCGTACGTGGCCTAGTGGATAGACCGTTGATAAGCACTTGAAAAGGTGCAGGTTGTGGTTGTACCAATGAGACTTAATAAAACGAAAAAAAATAACGGTAAGGAAAACAACGTGACGAAAGTTGAAACCCGCACATTATTGGTCCCAGACGTATTGACCAGTCATTCTTCTGGACTAGGCCGACTATGTTGTGAAAATTCCGTATGTGCTAGGCAACCATGCGACATTTAAAACCACTCGTCCCAGGCACTACAGTATTTAGAGAGTGGTAATTTCGCTCGGAGAATATTGTATAAATCATCCCATAACGGATGTAAAGGCCCACTTTTGCCCGCTATAAAGTGAATTTAATTATTATAAGCTAATAGGCCCGGAGTCTTTAACAACGATACCTAAAAAACCTAAAGTTACGCTTAAAAGCTAACGAATTTATAGCAATTGCATGACGTACAAAATAAAAAAAAGCAAAATAAAATCGACGCGACGGATAAAAGATGTACTCGTAAAAATTAAAACAAAAAACCTATTATTTACATAGATAAACACAACACTTTATGACAACCAATAAAGTTTCATGAACCATTTCGTCTGGTTATTTAAAATTTAATTTTTCTAAGGTAACAGAGGTAAACAACTAAATAATTAGTGCCATTCTAAATAACGATGCATAGTACAAAATCAAGCGGGTGTACGCTACGTAGAATATAAAAGTGAACTTACCACGTTTTGCTTCACCAGACAGCAAATGAAAAGAAGTAATGTTATTTACAATAGATTCAGCATTAGCAGCCATACAACTATGTCAACTACAGATTTGTACAGACTAAGTATTACGAGTATGTGGAGAGAATTACTACTCTATTTAATACTTGAAATGTTTTACGTTAGTCAGGCGAATACATAATATTTATTTTAACACTATACTAATTATTAATAAATAAATACGAATATCAGTGAATAAATGAAATACAACAATAGCTTTTTAATATTTTTCAATTTGAAGAAAGTAATTTGTCTATATGTCAAAGTTTGATATGAATTTTTGCACAAATTAAGTAAATAAAACTAAAAATCGCTAGTTGAAATTGAGTATGCTGGTCGAGTGAGTTCTGGAGTTTCCGTCAATAACCCAATTTCCTCGATAGTAACTACATTAGTATGTTAATGAGATGACAAAGTTCACAAGCTTCTTCGGTCCTCATAGCTCGGGGTGGTTCCAAAGAGTCTAAGCTCATCTCAACCTCGCTACAGGCGACAACTTTAAAACTTCGTAGTACAGTCACAGTACATATAAATTTAGTATTACATTTTCATACAAAACCGCCGGAATCTGCGCACGCACACACATATTAATGGGTAACTCGACGTTCTAGAGAAATGAAAAATAGGTCATTGTAAAGTATCTTAATGTCCCGCAACTACCCGATCAAACTGATACGAGAAAACTGCAGCATGAACTGAAATGACCTATTAAAAGTATGAAAAAATAGACGTTTAGGAGACCCTCCAAAACTTTACAAATTTAGGTTCTTTTTCATTATAAACTAAAAAAAAAGGATTGAGCTATGGAACATAGCAAGATATGTTTTGGATTTTATCATAAAAATATGTTGTCTAATTTGTTTCCCGAATGTTTAAACACAGCCAAAAATCTTACCATATTTTTAAGTTTTTAAACGTCTTTAAGTATGTCTTTTAATAATTTATTTGTGAAAAAAAAAGAAAAAATAGGGACGTACTAATGGTATGCATAGATATTCAGGAAAAAAATTGTTACTCTAGTGGAATTATCCAGGGAGGCAGAGTATTTAGGAGCAGGATATTACACGGCCGGTAATGTAGCTTTATGTTACAGATGTAGTATTGTAGATATACAATATTATGTCTTCTGTGACCAAACAGTGCAGTTTTATCGTTGTCACTTGTAGCGGCATTGTACTGCGAATTATTGGCTCACACTCACTTTGCGCTGAAATGATTTACCTAATATTTAAATTCAAGAGTAGAGTACCTGTATCGAACGATAACAGGAGAATCTATATATAATAATACCTACTCATATCTATCAGAAGACACATAAAGTAAAGTGGCACCAATGTGTAAACTTAAAATGAATTTTGACGAGGGAATTTGAGCGTGAATCAAAGTCCTATAATGTATTCCAGGACGGTCGTGACTCGGTCGAGAACGTCGTTTACTCGTATGAATAAGTGATAATTTGTTAGCGCTGTATATAAAGCTCCAATAAAAGAGAGATAAAGGGAAAAAGATCATCCCGGATCTCAGATAGAGGAAGAATGAAATTCAGATTACTACGGCCCAAGAGAAGAAGCTAAACGTAGGAAATGTTTTACTAAGTTTTTCCATATTGCATGTCGTATAACACCTATATATATAATAATGACTCCACTACAAATTGGCAACTCTATAGGTATATGTAACAATTGGCAACATGTTGCCAAGCAATTTATATAACTGAACTTTGGTGGCGTTCAGGCGTCAGACGTTCACACGTTGTGGTTTCATTATGAAATACTGTGGGCGGATATTTTGGCCACGGCAACCAAATAATATCGGGTATACGAGTACTTTATACATACCAACATTTTCAGAATAACCTCTTAAACAAATTATATTTATAAATAATAATACCTGTGCCCACTACGTTGATAGCAAAATCAGTTTGTGATGAAATTCAATAACATCGCGGAACCCTTACACGCGGTACCTACATTGTAAATTAGAGTACCATGTTCAAGACATTTATAGATATAATTTGGTTAAAACTAAGAAAACATCGTACCGATTACAGTCAGGGTCCTGCCTGTTCAAGATACAATAGAAAATAATCATGAATAACAACTAACATTTTGTTTGCAAAATGTCGATTCAGTTATAGTAAAGGAAACTAATTTCTGGTGTAATTTACGCCAACCTTTCGGTTCTTTGTACTTGCTGAAACTTAATTACAGACCGAAGCGATAACGTCACACGAAAGCACAGATAAGAAGACCTTACAATTAGTATTGATTCACTTGCAAAGTAGGGTGAGTTCAGGTCACCTTGGAGGAGTCAAAATTAAACGGGTAAGTTATTAAACAACTGATTCTATCTGTTCGCGATAAACTCAAAGAATTGTACCAATATTCATGTATTTTCTCCAATAGACAAAGTGGTTCACTCACACACATTGGACCCGGTAGGTGAGGCTGCTGTCGGTGCCAAAAGCACTTTTTTGGTGCTATTGTACCAAAAAAAAAATACCACGATTTATGAAGGCTTACAGACAGCCAGAAAATTATATTAAGTAATATGGACATATTTTGTGGCTGCTTAGTGCGTGGGCTGATGTACTTGAAGGTCATTTGATAGACTCCCACAGCCTGGTTTGTTGCTATGGAAATTTTTAACTGTAAAGTGATAGTTGTAACCGTGATCACTTATGGAGATACAGCTTGGTGACGAACAGTTTTTTGGTTCTATGAATTCCATTTTTCTCTGGACAAGTTTTTATTAAAGTCGTAATTCAAATAAATATTTTTTCAATTCATGCTACGAACTTCAAACTCATTCAGTATCAGCTGTGAAGAAGCCGATTAAACAAAACTCGACCTTCGGGAAACTTCTATTGGATTTTCTTTATGAAATCTCGTGACAAAGTTTCGCTAATTTTGGCAACATTTTTGCTACGTGATTTGTCGACTAACAATCGATTTGCCGATTTTTTAAACTTTATTATAATAATTACTTTTATGATGAACAATAAATAAAGCAATAAAGGAATTTAACTCATTGATGTCCTAAGAGTTTCGTTCCCGAAGGTAAAAACGGGATCCTTTCATCATCAACAAATTATGTATTTCCGTTACCGCTAAACTAACCTGCCAAGTCTGATTCGCACTTGGCAGGTTTTTAAAGCATTTTATCTCGTACTTAACTTTACTACATCAGGGGGGTTCTGTTGCAACTTGACGTTCCCCAGCTATGTGACCTTGAATAAGGGCCCAGTAATCATTTACTGGGCCCTTATCAAGACTAGCTGTGCCCGCGACTTCGTTCGCGTGGTGTTTGATTGACTTAAACCGATTATGCAGCGCATGCAACGAAAGTCCCCAAATGGGAATTGTTTTTTTTTAAGCGCGCTAATCTCAGGAACTACTGGTCCGATTGGAAAAATTATTTTTGTTGGAAAGTCCATTTATAGAGGAAAGCTTTAGGGTATGTAACTTTACGCTGCGAACAAAACCAGTCGGGCGTCGTCGTCGCCCGACGCCGCGACGCGACGCTGACGCCCAACACCGCGACGCCGACGCCCGACGCCGACACCGGACGCCGACGCCGACGCCGCGACGCCCGACGCCACGACACCGATGCCCGACGCCGATGCCCGACGCTCAACGTCGCGACGCCGACGCTGACGCCCGACGGCACGACGACGACGCCCGACGCCGCGACGCCGACGCCCAACGTCGCGACGCCGACGCTCAACTTCGCAACGTCGACGCTCAACGTCGTAACGCCAACGCTAACGTCACGACGCCGACGCCTGACGTCGCGACGCCGACGCTAACGTCGCGACGCCGACGCCCGACGTCGCGACGCCGACGCCCGATACCGCGAAGCCAACGCCCGACGCCGCGACGCCGACGCCCGACGTCGCGACGCCGATGCCCGACGCCGACGCCCGACGCCACGACGCCGACGCCCGACGCCGACGCCCGACATCGTGACGCCCGACATCGTGACGCCCGATATCGTGACGCCCAACATCGTGACGCCCGATATCGTGACGCCCGACGTCGTGACGCCTGACGCCTTTTTTACTGAAACGCCTGACGCCATTTAATTAAAAATAATACCTAATTTCTTGTCATAAAATATGGCAAGAAATTGTCATAAAAGGTGGTCCCGGCTCAGACGCGGCTCACACGCGGCGCCCGGTCAAATCACGGCGAAACAATCTTAATTTTGCTATATATCCTAAAGTATTCATTGTATTTGCATGGTTTAGTCCGTGTATATTATTATTCACCAAGCAATGTTAAAGTTAACGCCATGTTAAATATCATGTTATCCCTCTCGTATTTCCTGTCAATGAAAGAGATAGCATGGTATTTTAACATGGCGTTAACTTTAACATTGCTTGGTGAAACACGGCCTTAAAGGGCAAATGTAGTCTTCATGGAATGCTTTAGCCAACTAACGTATTTGAAATGATTTAAAATGATAAGAATTAATACCGTGATGGTATAAATGTTTTTCCAAAACCGCTTTATTGTCCATTTTTTGATCCTGTTAGTTATTTAGTAAATCTTAAGAGATAGACATATACTGTCAGAGACTTTTTGTTATTTATTAAAAAGGAATAATTCTTTCAAACATATTTTTTGAGTAACTTAAACCGTTTATGCAGCGCACGCAACGAAAGTCCTCAAATGTCAATATTTTTTCCCGTTTTTGCAACATTTCTCACTGACGCTTCGCTCCTATTGGTCGCAGCGTAATGTTATATAGCCTAAAGCCTTCCTCTATAAATGGACTATCCAACAAAAAATATTTATTCAAACAAATAAACAAACTCTTCCGCTTTATAATATTAGTATACATTAGTAATGATGCTATCGCTATTAACACTTTTGTATGGGAGTTGACATAAAGTTCTTTAAATGACAAGCGAATTCGTATGTCACTTTGCGAAGATCATGTCAAATCCCATACATTTTGATTTTGAACTTCGTAAGTGATAATAGTATTCTCAAATCGTCTATTATGTTCATTATCACGAACAACGCTTCTGAGTAACAATATTATCCTGAACAATTAAGTATAACGTTTCGATTAATTAGCGTGTGTATAGTGTTGCAAAACAATTAGGTTTCGCGGCTGATTACAATACGTGAGCTTGGCAGATCTATCGATAGGCGAAAGGAGGGGGGAAAGGGGGTAGGTGAATGACCTGTCCCAATTCCCAGCCTAAATCGATGGCGAGCCCTTAATCCATAGCAAAACAAACCCATACATCAAAGAGGAAATCTCTCCATTCAATAATAATTGTGAATCTTTTTACTTCGCTTCAATATCTTTTTACGTAACCTCATTAGTTAAATTAAATTATTGCGATGTTACTGTCTGTGTATACTTTTCCGTTGAATTTTTTGCAGTAAAAATATCCAATGCATGGAAACTACTGCCATATTTCATCAAAATCCGTTCTGTAGTTATTGCGTTAAAGCGTTACAAACGCACACATTCACTCACTAACTTTTGCCGTATTTGTATTATGATTGTGATGTGATATTAACTAGAGTATGCATATTTCAAATACATACCTATATGCAAAATTGAAATCTAGTAAGTGCTTGGTAAATAAAGTAAATGGCGCCGACAATTTATCTTATGAGCCTAACCATGTGTGAATATTAAAGTACTTCGAGTTTCCATTGGTGAAGGTTAGATTAAAGTTATTACTAAATGTAAAACGTCGATAAGAGAAATGAAAACCTTTTATGTAATATCCAAGGATATCAACAGTTATGTTACAAAGAAAAAAATTCTTGGATTATGTTTTAGCAACGTTTTACTTTTTACTAATAATTACTAACGTTTAAAACATGTTCATAAATAATGTTACTTACAGCCAGATGGCCAAAGAGGAATTGATATGGGAAAAGATAAATAGTCATACTAAATTTATGTTCCTTTTGAACTTTGAATCAGAAAGTAATAATTAATATTTATTAATAAGTTCATTCTGTAGCAAGAGAGTAACACTGTGGTATGAAGTGTGTGACACTGTGGTGACTCTGGACTGCGTTGATAGCATCGACGTGACGATTTGTAGCCAGCAAAGGTTTAGTGGATTTGTGGCCAATTAGCGCCATAATCCTCAATCGCGCTATCAAAGTTTTCACACTTCGCCTCTACCTATACCTAGCTATTAATAAAACATCTAAAACACAATACAGTGGACTTCGGCCCGATCAAGCATACCACCTCGCTCAGTTAGAGATATCCCTCTGGTGCTCCCACTATTCCCACGGATCATATTTTTAGAATATTGGCACACATTATACAAACATAAATTAATTTTATTAAAAAAATGTACATTCACCTACATGGTATAACGAAACGAAAATATTCGCGTGAAATAACACAACATAGCCTTTCGGCTTTAGCCAGCTTTAAAGTTTCATGTTGATGTCAATCAGTGCAGTCTTACAGTGTTACCCCTGTGTTACCAGTGTCCGAAACACAAAGCTTTGTTAGTGAATGTGTCAACTGAAACCTTTGACGTGTGGATTAATAAAATGCACTTTCATATTTCCATTTGTTTTTGCAGTCTTGCGGCTAAAACCGTATGGATTCTCTATTTTTTTTATATTTTTACTATAGTAAAAATATTATATATGTCGCAGTACGAAAACTGAAAATACGAAGAAGAAGTCTCGAGGCGTACAAGATCACTCTTGGACGTGTTCAGTGACAGTTGGCTATGACAGCTCGTTTGACAAGTGTTACTCATGTCAGCGATGACAGAGGGGATTGTCGACGGGACACCTGAAAGGTGGTGAGGAGATTCTATTGGGACCATTCTAGTGACCATTGGAAGATACCGTATGAAGCGGAGGTTCAGACACGTTAGCCAATATGTCAGCTGACCTCGTCACGTCTTGAGATGAATCCGTTTGCATCCACGATCTGAGTTAATGTTTTAGAGTGAAACTATGTTATTTAAAAATGATTAAACCAGTACTGTTTGTGCGGCTTATTATTTCCTGACGATACCAATCAATCAAAACGCCCACAGAATACCTCGACTCTGAGATCAGAAGCGAGATGTAACCCTGAAAATCAAGATAGATTATAAAATTGATGGATTGGATATGGCCTTGCGGACACTCAGATCACGTTGAGACGGAACAGATTATATTACGGAGCCTCCACTACCAAAGGCAGCATGGTATATGCATAGCAGAAAGACAACTGATGGGATTACAGCGCTGCTGACGATGGTAACGTGCTGACAATGGGAACGTGACGATTTACAATAGAACCACGATATTATGACAAGATTGACGTGGCTAGTCAACGACAGGTCTTGGTTATAAGCTTGGTGGCTTTGGTAACAGGTGGTAGCAATCTTTTTATTCCTCGTAATAATTTGGAAGCCTTCAAAGTAAATACAATTTCAAAGTTTCCATGAAATTGCTTGCCCAAAAATCTAAAAACTTTAAAGTTTAGTGTTCGTTTGTATTGCTGTTTTGTTTTATTTGTAGATGGACAATACACTGGGATAGTGCTTGACTGGACGATGCAAAGCCTTGCATAGCTTGCATGCTTGCCCGATGCATAGAACGAGCTTTGCTGGGTAACCAACCAACGCAGATGAGCATTGTGTATCTTAAGGACTATTCTACTTGCTTCGCAAAGATGTGAACTGGTTGTATGAGTATCATTACTTATTTCATTGTAAAGTTCAGAATTAGTCTGGTTTTATAATCACAGTATTAGTAACAGAAAAGAGATTCAAAGTAAAAGATCTTACAGTATTTTGATAATTAAATTATGTGAGTTTTGAAACTTGTTATTATACAAGCTATATTCTTATTAATAGAGTGAAATCAACACCGTTTATAAAGAAGAAATCAAAGTTTGATTTTAATGATAATAATTAGGTATTACTACACAACAAGTAAAGGTCTTATCTCTGCAGGTGAGCGCAAGTTGTAAACAAACAGGCTTATACAATAACAATTGACATGTTCTTTGTAAATATTGTTTACATGATAGTAAGTAGGTAGTTTGAAACTACATACCTAAATGTGATTTTCATTGGTGAGCTTAAAACAAAAAAAAAAGTAACTTTAAATAATGTCTTATACATTGTTATTTATTCCTAAGCTGGCTATAAAAAAAAAACTGTTAATGTAAATTTGGAATACATATTACCTACAGATTTATCAGACTATTACTTTTTAGAACAATATGCGATATGGAATAGTTTAAAATTCGTCTAACATGATAATATTGTTTGTGATATGAGTTTTATGGAATTAACACATTTTAATTTCATGTTTCAGAAGTTACTGTATGTAAACTGGTACTAATGTTGAACAAGGCATCACACACTCAACGGTCCAAGAGTCTCAGAGGCCGTGGCAGTCCACTGATGCGGTGGAAGATTAGAAAGTTCATTGAGTGACTTCAGTTAGCTTCGGCAAACTTGGTGATTTTGTAAAAGGTTGTAAACGCACTAGCGAGTCTTCAGGTATTATGAATGACGAATGAATCGCCTCCGTGGTCTAGTGGTTCAGAGCTTAGCTTTCGACCCGGATTCGTGGGTTCGATTCCCACGTTGAAACAACAAAAAAGGTTGTTTTTAGGATTGGTTAGGACAATGCAGACTGATCACCTGATTGTCTGACAGGAAAGATGATCCATGCGTCGGATGGGCATGTAAAGGGTCGGTCCTGTGCCTATTCTCTAGCCAGACGTGTCGACTTACCGTTCCGCTGGGTTGTGAGAGTGAAGGGAAGAGAGTCCTTCTGTGTATTGCGCACACACTTGGGCACTATAAAATAACTCTTGCGTAGCTGGCCTGGTTTCAATGAAATTGGCTACCGACACCGAAATCGGTGAAGGGAGCTATTATTATTATTATTATTATGAACGACTCTGGGGTCCAGATGTTTAGAACCTAGTACTCGACTTTGTGGGTTCGATTCCCGCGATAGTACAACTAAAAATGTTTATTTTTGTCAAGTTTAGTGAGGAACAGTGCAATCTGACCACTTGTTATTGGGTGACTCTAAAGTAATAGCTTATTTTCATTCAATCAGTTAGATCATTGAAAGGAAATGAAATTAATTTTACTGCATAGTGAAATCTAACATTTTAATCTCATTGTTGTTTCTGATATTTAAACCGCGATAGTTTTGTTCTTGAGATACAGCCTGATTAAAGACAGACAGACACAGCGAAGTCTTAGGAAATAAATCCCTAAAGGAACTTAATTTTAGATAGTCTGAACATTTTATTGTGCTGTTTCATTTTGTGTACAGTGGATCGAGCTTCGAGCAACGCTAGCGACGCGACACAACGCGACGGAGCGCGGCGAGCGATGCAGCGCAGCGCGGTAGCGCGGCGGCGTCTGTACTTCGTTGAAGTATCACATTCGAAACCAAAATTATTTGGTGAGCGTAATTGTTTATCTACTGACTGTAGTGTGATACTGGCGGAGTCGGGGTCTTCACAGACCATACGCTGTGCATGTGAAGCACACGGGTAGCCGCGGGTAACACAAATGTGTTAAGCGGTTGACGTATGTCGGCGATGGAGCCGTGTCATAGAAGTCAAATTCTGATGACAATATTTGACCTACCAGGCATCATTTCGCAGCAGCAACCGTTGGAAGTCGGTATCTCTTGGGGCAACTCAAGTAGGGCGTGGTGGGCAGCTGGCGTGTGATGCTGGAGGTTGGGGTCTTCACAGACCACATGATGTGTAGTCAATGAGTGATGCACACGTGTTAGCCGTGGGGAGAACACGTCGTGTTACGCGGTTAACGTATTTCGACTAAAGAGCCCTGGTCATATAGGCATTACCTGAGACTTTGCGTAGTTTATTGTTGTGCATTAAAGAAGTTAAAGTATCTGTTGAGATTACTATTAGAGAATAAACTAGCAAATTGGTCTAAAATTGTAGAGTCAGGTTAGGCCGAGCAAAAGGCTTGTGATATTGCAGCTGGTTTTCTCTTTTACAGGAGCAGCACACGAGGACGTGTGACTGGTCAGAATGGCCGTGTCGCAGTACGAAAACTGAAAATACGAAGAAGAAGTCTCGAGGCGTACAAGATCACTCTTGGACGTGTTCAGTGACAGTTGGCTATGACAGCTCGTTTGACAAGTGTTACTCATGTCAGCGATGACAGAGGGGATTGTCGACGGGACACCTGAAAGGTGGTGAGGAGATTCTATTGGGACCATTCTAGTGACCATTGGAAGATACCGTATGAAGCGGAGGTTCAGACACGTTAGCCAATATGTCAGCTGACCTCGTCACGTCTTGAGATGAATCCGTTTGCATCCACGATCTGAGTTAATGTTTTAGAGTGAAACTATGTTATTTAAAAATGATTAAACCAGTACTGTTTGTGCGGCTTATTATTTCCTGACGATACCAATCAATCAAAACGCCCACAGAATACCTCGACTCTGAGATATATATAATAATTAAAAGCATGTCATGTCTAAGTGGAATTCCGTAACAACATGCAATAAGTTCTTAGCTTAGTTAGTTAATGTAAGCGTTTGGTTTTCAAATTACGTTAAAAGCAATTACTGATTTCGCTCAAATTATTTTCCTAATGCGAATTTACCTTGTCGTATGAAAAGTTATGTTAAGTTTCCAACTCTTATCGCTTAGTTTAGTTTAGTATCAGGTTGGCCACCTTCTTAATCACTTTGGGGTTGATGTATAAAATCTCGCCTTCATTTAGAGGACCTACTAGTCGATACCTAACAAGATGGGTTAGAAAGATAACAAGCAATCTGTTATATATTATATTATAGATATACAAACATTCGTTAATAATTGAATGGATGAAGGTGATAAGTTGCAAATTTCTGATTTCGATAAAATTTAGTTCAAACTGGCACTCAAACATTTTAGAATACGTCGTAAAGTATTAAGTACATTAATCTAAAGATTCGTCTCTAGAATGTACTTAATATGACACTACATATTCTAAAATATGTAAGTGACAGTTTAAACCCAATTTTATGGGTAATTTTTTTTACGACAGGTCAAATTCATCCATTTTCGTCTTCATTATTACAAAAGTTACACGATATAAGAATGTAGAGCTGGCAGTCGGTGTTGGTTAAATGTATGTTATTATATTTGTGAAAGCGTTGTTCGGATATGATTTATGGGGTATTTATACAAGCTCTATAAGTCTTTGTTTTCACAATCCCTCTCAAAACTGTTCTATTCTTACACAGTAATGTTAGCTTTAGGAACATTTCGGACAGCCGAGGAACGAGGGGCTATCAAACAGGGATTCGAGGAGGGATAACACAAACACTGAGTGTCCGGAAAGCCCATATTGTTCCGACATTATCGAAATCGTCAGGTAGAAAATGTATGAAATTGGGAGCTCAGATGATAATTATTATAGGGTTTCTCAACGCACATGTGATCCGTCAGTGTAGGCTGTAATACAAGTATGTATGTGTCGCAGTCATCTAATTGAAATCGCCATTTCATTGAGTGACTAGCGTTTTTATCGAATGACGACATTAAATTGAAAAACTAGGCCGAACATTGATTGAACAATCGTCACTCAACGTCCAATTAGATAGCGGATTAAAATCAGTCAGGTTATTGAAACTGTTTCTCACTGCGACGCTAGTAGTCACCAAAACAAATATGGCGTCAAACAGCTGGCACTGATAGCACTGTGTTGATATTTTTTTAGTTACTCGTTATAAAATAGTGTGACAGCATGGATTTATCTATTATTACGTCGCTGCCGGCTACTCTTAAAGAAATTGAGGTGAAGCAGAATGAGTACGAACGACATAGTGAAGGTAAGTTTTAATCATGCTGTACGTCATTGTTTTACTAATTTAGCTGACTACGCTAAATTACTAAATGACGTTCAGTCAAGACGTTGGACGTTACAATAAACAACATCACGAGCTGTCCTTTAGTCTTTCAATATAATGTCGTCATTCGATAAAAACGCTAGTCACTCAATGAAATGGCGGTTTCAATTATATGACTGCGACATATGTAATGTATTTCGTACCTAATACTTTAAAATTTAAATTTTATGTCATTACAAAAGGCAGGAACAATTTAAATAATAATACTAATGAGGGGTTTTCGAAGTGTCACTTTTAGGTGCAGAGACTACCGTAAGATGGCGCTTGCATAATGTAATATGTCAAAAAAACTTTGTTGGGTGGTTAATAGTTGCCAGATGCTGTTTCATACACAAAAATAATCCTTTCAAATTCCTTTCTTAGTGATCTCCTACACTTCCGAGGAAACCTACATACATTATAGCTCGCTGGCTTCGATATATTTGATTTTTGAAACAAATAATTAATCACACTTTTCTCCCGTTTCCGTAGGGATTTTGGGAAGTTCTTGTTTAGTACTCCCCTTTACTTAGATTCTAAGAAATATACATGCCAAATTTCAGCCTGCTGCCGAGTATTTTCGACTCGACGCTAAGATAAATATTTTACCTCTTGGGGCTCTTGCCAAATGTGATGACGGAGAGATGAAATCTGCTGGCGTGAGTTGAACATAATATGAAGGATTTTTTTCTTATAGTTAATCCTGTTTTTATATGTTTGATATCCTCTATCCATCTTGATCTCCGAGTTTCATCTTGGGGAAAGCGGTGGTTACCTATATTTTTACAAAATTGTACTGCGCATGGACTAGCCATGTTTAGTTTAGTTCTCAGGGCACAATTAATAAATAATATCTAAACTATTGCAAGTGAAAGAAAGAAAGTTGAAAGGTAAACAAACAAAAAACAAAGCGGAAATTGACATTTTACACAGGACTTGACATATTACTTAGGTTTAATGCCATCTATCAGCAGTTTTCTGAAACTAGTAGAACTGTCAAAATAAAAACCGCTCATTGTATTCTTATTTAAATTGCTGCATCCTCATTATATTACAGATAAAAAAACTAACAATCAATAAAAAAAGTCCTTTCAGCTAAATTACTTTCTGAATGTCGGAAATCATCGTTATTAATTATTGTGTAGGTAATTTATTTGCTTTTAATTTTGTATTCGCTTTAGTAGCTTCTCACGTCTGGTCCGCTCTAGCTGCTTATTTTATATAATATGAGAATAAAACAAAGAACTTAGAAGCAGTTCCACATTAACATCCAATATCATAATTTAACAGTATTGTTAGTTTAAATATCTTTTTGATTTGCATGTAGTACTCTCCTCCAGAAGGGTCTACACTAATGTATAAGATAAAGGCTGTATGTTTATTAATATAAGTTATTCTTGTGTACCTATTGTCCAGTTTAGTGAATTAATAAAAAATATTTTAAATTTGAGAACTTAAATAATTTATAAGTTCATATTTTACTCTTAATCGCGTGTATTTATTCGTTCTCACGTGATGTACAAGCCAATTGTAAACAAATGAATTCACCCCTACAAAATATGTTGTCAACAATTTATTTAAAAAAACATTCTCTTACAAAGCATTTTTGTAACATACAATCGTGTATGCGTGGGTTGAAAATCTATATCATCATTATACCTACATTTAAATGTCACTAGCAAGTAGAATTTTGTTCAGTTAAATTGTAGGAATAGATAGTTTTTATAATAGCAATTTAGATTATAAATTAAAACATTTTGTAAACTCGACTGGAAAAGGTTTGTATGAGGAATATTTATTAGTTTACGCTAATATATAGTTATTAAGAAACTGCTAATTGTTTGAATAATTTTATTTTAAAATTATTTATATTTGAAATTAAGTTTTATTGAATATCTTTCGTTTTTTAGTCATAAATTAGATTTTTTACAGTTTTATTATTTTTAGTCGCAAGAATAACGAAAAGTAAAAAAAAGAGAAAAGATAGTATTATATAAAGATAGTAGAATAAAAGTTATCACAAGCGGTCTTTTCACACCCTGTTAGTTATAGTTGAATATAAGGCCTATAGTACGTGCATATTCATGAGGCTACAGCTTCAGAAATCAGTATCCTCATAATGAAGTGTCTACTTAGGCACGCGCCTTTATTCGTCAGCTTTACATTTATCAACACGCTCAGTTATAAATCTTATTCGGTTGGTAATAAAGTCGATTATTGTTCAAACGAGGAGTTTAATTAGTTCGGCGTTAACAAAAGTAACGTTAGTAGCGTTCTTTAAACTGATAGTAGAGAACATAAACAAAGTGATTTTAGTGACTCTGCATAATACTGACACGTATGAAAATGACGCCTAACATTTACTCCTCTCACCCTACTTACCCATGTACTAATTATATATAGTTGGACACTTACTCTACTTACTTATGTACCTACCTAGTTATAATATAACTTATCTGCTCAACATAATTATAACTAATAAATTGATATAAACAATATAGTATAAACATCAGACGTTTGGATGGTCCCTAACTGAATGCTGTGGCATCACAACAAGTATCTGTATTGTGTGTATGTGAGTACGTAGAAAATAATATAAGGACGATTTTCACGTGTAAGGTTTTAACTTTCTGTCTGGCGTGATTATCTTTAATTAATCGTCACGTAAGCGTAAAATGTTTTTACATTTGTGTCAAAGCTGGGATTAAAAGTTTAGAGGAGATTATGTCTGTACAATACCGGCTTACTGCGGCGTGATATAATCCAACCTAGTTTATATGTAAATCTTTCCATATGTATCTTCCAAACAAAATAAATGTAGTTTGTTTCGTCCAGTTTTAATTACCTATATTTCTATAACTAGGGGTTAAAAAACCTTTTGTCACATAATATTATGATTTTCAAACCCTAGTTATAGATATAATTAATTATATATATTAAGTAATTGAAACAGGCAATTAGTTTTATAAACCGTGAGGTTATATTTTTTATTTATTATTCAGAAAGGCGATAATAATTTTGAAAGTTGAAAAACTCTTTATATTATGGCGACCAACGGGTAGCCTGGGATATAAAACAAAGTAAATAAAAACTATCGCATTTTTGAATTGCAATGAAGTTAAATCCTCGTTAGAAGATATAGCGCTAACCCGAGAAATATTATACCATAAAGTATTGTGCCGTCGTATTTTTTGCAATAAATCGCGGCAACGATCGCCCCTTCACATATTCATTCAAAATGGCCGCCATAAATCTGTAACGCAGGATCCTGGACTATAATGGATACTTGACGAACCGCGATAAAGTATAAAAGTAATCGGTTATAGATTATTTGGTCGTCGTCGAGCATCCGATTCTATTGATTTTACAATCAAAAAGTTATTGCACTTAAATCTTTATCTATATATACGTATTATACTCGTACCTACGTCCTAAGCGGTTGATTTAAGTGCATGGTTGATGGTAGATTATAGGTCAAACCCGCTTATTATGTGTACAATGTAAGGGTTCAGTCACGAATATGAATATGAATTAATCAATTAAATTCATCGTCAACCTGAGATCCCTTCTTTTTTTAACAGATATTTCCACTTTATACTATAGTTTCTCTAAAACATTATAATAAATTAAATTTACAAATACTGCTTTCTTAATTATTTACCATAAAATATTATCTACTTAAAGAGTCATTTGTTTTTTAATTGCGACATCGCAAGTGGCGTCCTCCCTCGGTAGTTAAGCGCAAATGGCTGGAAATGTAACGCTGGAAAGTGGAATTAATTGTCAGTCATTTTCAGCCGGAAGCATAAAAATGTAGAAAAAGTAAAAACATTGTGATTGTGCCACTGTTAAAATAGATATAGGTATAGCTTCTCATTACTCTGTAGTACACATATAATAATAATACCAAGAGCTATCTTGATTAATAAAATTACTAACATTAATTGAGTAAAGTGAATTGTCTGTTTTATAAATAAATGAAAAACACAAACCTTAAGATTAAATCAACGAGTGTCCGACGTAAGATTTAGTGGAAGTAATTAAATGAAAAAGCTGAGCAAAGTTTTTAATTTGTTCTTTCTTTTTGCGCGGCTAGGAAAGTTTAGAAATTAATAACATAAAATGCTTCGAGGGAGGATAACATTCATAATGAATTCTTTACATTTTTACCCATAATTATGTTTAGTAATATTTTCATATACTCGACGTATACTAATAATAGTGTATGTTGAAGAACGTGACGTGTTGCCGTATACATTGCCATATGCGTTGCCATAGTACTTTACATTTACTGACGTTGTTTTTCGTTGGACCATATTTTTTTCAATCTATTTAATAATGAGGATAACTTTACTAAGGTGCCACTTTACTTTTAGTACTCATTATTATTAATTACATAAAAAGCGGTAAGCCTTCATCGTCTGTACATGCACCCATGCTCTAACTGTCTAACGTTTAGAAGGTTCAAATCTAAGTTAGGGTAAACCCAGGCTGGATGGCCTACTTACCCAAACTCGCGTCGTATGTGTTCATGTACTCTGACGTCATGAACTGGGAGACGAGAGCAGTCTTCCCCACGCCGGCGTCTCCGAGAAGCACGACTCGGTATTTTGGTATCTGCATGAGGCAGAATCTTATGAAATTGTATAGTAACGGGACCGATTTCTAGACTGTTCATAAAAAGAAATAAAATAGATAGATGAAGTAACGGAGGACGAAATTTTTCAAAATAATAACTCAAAAAAATAACGTTGAATTCCCTATTTTTAATTTTTTCATATTTTTCATTAAGATACATAATACTCGTATATTACGGTTTCATTTGTCTAATTATTATCACTCAAGATACATTTCACCCATGACAGTGAGACTAGGGTTAAAATTTTGTTGTTATAGTTATTACAGCTTTAATGTAAATATTATATTTTTTTTTCATTCAGAAAACTTACAGCTTTCAACTAATAAAAGTGAGGTCACATATAGTCACAAAAATGCCAATTAAAAAGTTTCGACGTAAGAAATCAAATCCGAGGTTGTGACTCAAGTTAAACTACAAAGTGTTGAAACATCCTGTAAAACAAATTATGTATACTAATAACTGAGCTTTTTGTTTACACTTTAGATGGTTTAAATGTAAATTTGGAAGACATTTACATACCGGATCCAATTCATCCTCGTCGGGCGTTTCCAGGCTGGCCGAGTCGACGGGCCGGTAGCCGGAGCAGCACGAGCCGTCGAACGGCGATCGATCAGAAGCTCTAAAATAAATTACATGGCGTCATTAACCCTTGAAAACCTTCACCAAGTGTTATCTACAGATAAACGAGTGATTCTGACCGTTTCGTTCGCGTGGTAAAAGTTTATGCTCTCTTTTAATCGAATTACAAAAATCCAAGTACGAGTCGGACTCGTGAAAGAGGGTTACATAATGCAAAAAAAAATATTTCTTGTTATTGTGGAAACAGAAAAATTTGTGTTATAGATATCGCGGATAGGGAGATATATGGTGATAGACAGACAACAAAGTTTAAATAATAGTCGCATTTGTACCTTAGGGTACGGAGCCCAAAAAAGGAAGGCGGCTGTGATTTTTTGGATGATCTATTTAGATATCTGATTATTTATCTGATTATGTATTATCTTTTTTATTTTTCATTCAGGATCATTATTTAAACAAATCGCAGACCTATTTTTAACCGACTTCCAAAAAAAGAAGGAGGTTCTCAATTAGGCCGTTTTTTTTAATGTATGTAACAGCGATTACTCTGAGGCTAATGGTCCGATTTGCGTAATTCTTGTTTTATTTAACGCAGAATAGCTGCTATTTAGTCCCATAAAATTTTACATAGCTTGGTCATGTACTTTTTATTTTATGAACATATTTCATTAATTTCCAGAGGTGATACCTATTTGACGATACATTTTTTTACATTGATGATTTATGTATATTATAATTTATAATGTAGTTTCAGTACGGCTAATTTAGGAGTTGTTCACTTTTGCATTTATAATTGACTGTCGACACAAAAAGGAGATGTAAGTTATAAATATTATGGTGTCTGCCAGTTTGTCTGTAGCATGAAGCTACCAAACGGATTTATCTTTTACTTTTATTTAGAGACACTAAAACGTAAAAAATAAAAAATTTACTACATTTAAAAAAAACGACTTCAACAACTAAAAAACATAAAATAACACATACCTATAATAGATAATATAGTTACAATCGATGTTCTTTTGAATTTATTATTTTATGCTTTTGTTGAAGTAGGTTTTTTAAACGTAGTTTTTTTATCATTCTTAACTTAGGTATATTATTATGTTGGTTGAATTTAGGTATATTAGACAAGCTATATGCAAAATGTAGTTCATAAGTGCCGTTCGTGATATATTTAGCATACTCTCGCGTTTATAAATATTGCAGAGCAATTTGATGCGAGTGGGTAAGCCCGCTCCTAAGTAGGGACTGGCTTAGCCGAGATATCAAGGGACATTTATAATAACCTTGGCAGAATAATGAACGTCGGCTGGTACTAATGCTAATTGTTTTTATTTATTTACTGTAATTTGGGGTGCTTCCATTAAACAAAGTTTTCATTGTTACGTTATACTCGTTAGTATGTTTTACTAATCGTCATAATAAATTATGATTAAAGCAAGATATACACGATAATATGAATCAGTTAACGTACATAAAACAAAATTTCTTTATCAATTCTCATAATAGAAAAGCATCGTAAAAGAAAATACATAAAGCATAATCATCAATTTAGTAGTTTCTTGTTATGCGTGAAAAGAAAGCAAGTAGGGCGGGTCGACACGCGATTCTGTGATCAGTTGGACGCCAGCAGATTGTAATCACAGACGAAATAGACACAGAAGACAGGCAAGGCACGTAACATGTCCCACACCATAACTTCACTTAGTTGAGCGGCGGGCTCTACTACTACTTTGTACAAAATGACATTGGAATTGAGTTTGAATATCTTGACAGTTCGTCACGACATTAGCGCCATTGGTTTGACATTGAGTGCTTATTTTATGGAGCTATTAGAAACTATTATAATCCCACCAAAAACATTTTCATGTAAAAATGTTGTCAAAACGAGCCTACACAGCTTACCCTGTGAAAAAGTTATCAGATATCGTATAAAACCAAGCTCTACACTACACCTTAATCAAAATCTATCAAAAAGTGGTTAGATCTCATGTAGAACCAAAATTATTGATCTATGCGCCCTTACTTCACCAGGCTTTACTTCATTTACGCTACATTGCAGTTAAAATGTGATGCTTGGCCGTTTTATTTCGCACACGATTAATGAATTCGTATAAAATGTTCGTAACGGTAGCAAAACGGTCAAGTATTACGTTTTAACTGCAATATAGCGTAAATGAAGTTGAGCCTGGAGAAGTAAGGGCGCATAGATCAATAAAATTCTACATGAGATCTAACCACTTTTTTATAGATTTTGATTAAGGTGTAGTGTAGAGCTTGGTTTTATACGATATCTGATAACTTTTTCACAGGGTAAGCTGTGTAGGATCGTCTTGACAACATTTTTACATGAAAATGTTTTTGGTTGGATTTCATTTATTTTTGTAAGTTGGTTAATGGACTTGTTTGAGTTTAAAAATAACCTATTTTGACCCCGGGCAATTAATTTCGCCTTATTCTTCGTCTGGAATTTAGATGATTTATTGTATTTCTCTTTCATTTGATACCCATGTTGAGAGAGTACCTGTGAAAACGATAAATCGCTATTTTGGATTAAAAATAGCGGCATTCATGAAATCTTGTATGAATTGTATTTGTTTTCTCAAACTCTCTCATCATTTGTTACCCATATTGCAGGGGTTGATATGAAAACTATAAGTCTCCATTGTGGCTGTGTAACACCAAACTTCAATAAAACACCTCACTACTATAATTGAACTCTATACTGTATTCTTGTTTTTTTTTTCGAAAGTGCTATAACTATCCGGGTGGCTAGTTGTTTAGTCATAAGCTTGTTTAATAATTTTAGTGTTTGCTAAAATAATAATAATAATAATATCTCCCACACTGATTTCGGTGACGGTGACCGGTTTCATTGAAACCAGTCCAGCTACGCAGGAGTTATTTTATAGTGCCCAAGTGTGTGCGCAATGCATAGAAGCACTCTCTTTTTCTTCACTCTCGTAACCACTGGGACGGATCACACGACCGCAGGACCGACTTTTTACATAAAGAAATATGATCCATGCGTCGGATGGGCATCCGATCATATTTCTTGTCAGCCAATTAGGTGATCAGCCTGCCTTGTCTAAACCAAACTTAAAACGTGTTTCCAACGTGGGAATCGAACCCACGACGACCACAGTCGAGAGCCAGGCTCTAAACCACTAGACCACGGAGGCGTGATAACTAAAATTGTAGAAATAAATTGATCGTGTCATATTGAAACTTATAAAATTTTGTCATGCGCCAATCAATTAAAAGTCGATTCAGTACTTAATTTATGGTCACAAATTTCTTTGAGTATCGAAGTTTTTACAATTTAGACTACAAAAAATCTACGCATTTGGAGTTTTATGTAACGTTTGTTGTTCGTTTATTGTTATCATTATAAAACGTTACCGACTGTTAAATGTTTGTGTTTAGATGTTTCACAGTTCTAAACATAGATGTCGCTGTTAGGCACCTGCATCGCGCTATCGAGGTGTCGAACGATTTTTATATAAGATTATACGGATATTGCATTAACATTTAACACTGACGTTAGCTTTATAATCATCTTACATCATATTGTTGTTTTATTTAACAACAGATGGAGCTTGTCCGGACTTGTTCCATACACCGACAGTTATATTATCTCGCCAAGCGCCGCGACGCCTGCCGACGTCCAGCGTCGCGACACCTACCGACGCCTAGCGCCGCAACGCCAAGCGCCGCGACGCCTACCGACGCCCAGCGCCACGACGCCCAGCGCCGCGACGCCCAGCGTCACGACGCCCAGCGCCGCGACGCCTGCCGACGCCCAGCAACGCGACGCCTACCGACGCCTAGCGCCGCGACGCTTGCCGACGCCCAGCACCGCGAGCCTGCCGACGCCCAGCGTCGCGACGCCTACCGACGCCTAGCGTCGTGACGCCTGCCGACGCCCAGTGTCGCAACGCCTGCCGACGCCTGGCGTCGCGACGCCTACCGACGCCCAGCGCCGCGACGCCTACCGACGCCCAGCGTCGCGACGCCAAGCGCCGCGACGCCTACCGACGCCCGGCGTCGCGACGCCTGCCGACGCCCAGCGTCGCGACGCCTGCCGACGCCTAGCGCCACGACGCCCAGCGCCGTGACGCCTGCCGACGCCCAGCGTCGCGACGCCTACCGACGCCTAGCGCCGCGACGCCTGCCGACGCCCAGCGCCGCGACGCCTGCCGACGCCCAGCGTCGCGACGCCTGCCGACGCCCAGCGTCGCGACGCCTGCCGACGCCTAGCGCCACGACGCCCAGCACCGCGAGCCTGCCGACGCCCAGCGTCGCGACGCCTACCGACGCCTAGCGTCGTGACGCCTGCCGACGCCCAGCGTCGCAACGCCTGCCGACGCCTAGCGTCGCGACGCCTACCAACGCCCAGCGTCGCGACGCCAAGCGCCGCGACGCCTACCGACGCCCGGCGTCGCGACGCCTACCGACGCCTAGCGCCGCGACGCCTGCCGACGCCCAGCGTCACGACGCCCAGCGCAGCGACGCCTGCCGACGCCCAGCGTCGCGACGCCTACCGACGCCCAGCGCCGCGACGCCTACCGACGCCCAGCGTCGCGATGCCTGCCGACGCCCAGCGCCGCGACGCCTACCGACGCGAAGCGTCGCGACGCCTGCCGACGCCCAGCGCCGCGACGCCTACCGACGCCTAGCGTCGTGACGCCTGCCGACGCCCAGCATCACGACGCCCAGCGCCGAGACGCCTGCCGACGCCCAGCGTCGCGACGCCTACCGACGCCCAGCGCCGCGACGCCTACCGACGCCCAGCGTCGCGACGCCCAGCGCCGCGACGCCTACCGACGCCCAGCGTCGCGACGCCTACCGACGCCCAGCGTCACGACGCCTGCCGACGCCTAGCGCCACGACGCCCAGCGCCGTGACGCCTGCCGACGCCCAGCGTCGCGACGCCTACCGACGCCTAGCGCCGCGACGCCAAGCGCCGCGACGCTTGCTGACGCCCAGCGTCGCGACGGCTGCCGACGCCTGGCGTCGCGACGCCCAGCGCCGCGACGCCTGGCGCCACGACGCCTACCGACGCCCAGCGCCACGACGCCCAGCGCCGCGACGCGAAGCGCCGCGACGACTACCGACGCCCAGCGCCACGACGCCCAGCGCCGCGACGCCAAGCGGCGCGACAACTACCGACGCCAAGCGCCGCGACGCCTGCTGACGCCCAGCGTCGCGACGCCTGCCGACGCCCAGCGTCGCGACGCCTACCGACGCCCAGCGCCGCGACGCCTACCGACGCCCAGCGTCGCGACGCCTACCGACGCCCAGCGTCACGACGCCTGCTGACGCCTAGCGCCACGACGCCCAGCGCCGTGACGCCTGCCGACGCCCAACGTCGCGACGCCTACCGACGCCAAGCGCCGCGACGCCAAGCGCCGCGACGCTTGCTGACGCACAGCGTCGCGACGGCTGCCGACGCCTGGCGTCGCGACGCCCAGCGCCGCGATGCCTAGCGCCACGACGCCTACCGACGCCCAGCGCCACGACGCCCAGCGCCGCGACGCCTACCGACGCTCAGCGCCGCGACGCCTACTGACGCCCAGGACCACGACGCCCAGCGCCGCGACGCCAAGCGCCGTGACGCCTACCGACGCCATGCGCCGCGACGCCTACCGACGCCTGCCGACGCCCAGCGCCGCGACGCCAAGCGCCGCGACGCCTACCGACGCCCAGCGTCGCGACGCCAAGTGCCGTGACGCCTACCGACGCCCAGCGTCGCGACGCCTACCGACGCCCGGCGTCGCGACGCCTGCCGACGCCCAGCGTCGCGATGCCTGCCGACGCCCAGCGCCGCGACGCCTACCGACGCGCAGCGTCGCGACGGCTGCCGACGCCCAGCGCCGCGACGCCTACCGACGCCCAGCGCCAAGATGCCCAGCGCCGCGACGCCTGCCGACGCCCAGCACCGCGACGCCAAGCGCCGTGACGCCTACCGACGCCCAGCGCCACGACGCCAACAGTACCTATATCTAATAGTAGTAGTGATGATGGTAACTAGTACAAGGAATTCTATACAATATTTTGAGCCACTGACAAGCTAGTTTCTTACAAATCACATTATAATAATGCTAAGCATACAAAGAACTTTACAGAAAAGAAATTTAACAACAGATGGAGCTTGTGCCGGACCTGTTCCATACATCGACAGTTATTTTGTGACCGACAGCAATTTACAACTATTAGCTGCCTGCATATTCGCGCTATTTTTAAATAAGTGGATAAAAAACAAATTTTCCTGTCATAAATAATATAATTATATATTTTTCATCTTCGGTAAAAGTCGGTCACCGATTAATAATTGGTGACCGACTTTTTGTAGATGAATAATAGAATATACTGATTGCAGTAGTGCAACGCACTCAACATACATAAAGTCGGACATAAATTATATGGAGCAAAACTCTGAGCGATTATGGGTCCTACAAAAAGTAGGTCGTAGGTTTTTGATGTACTTGTATATTATATTCCTTTTATAAATTAAAGATCATCAGATCCTTATAATAAACATCCTTTTGAATCCAATATGGTGGCCCACCATATTGGATTCAAAATGGCGGCATTTACATTTTAATAATTTTTTTGTTGGTTTTGTAGCAATAACAGCTTACATACATAACTTCAGCTTTCTAAGATTTCAGGAAGTAACCTAAGAATTTTGATGATCTATAAATGAGTCAGTGACGAAATCAGGGGTTTTTACACATCGATAAAATCTAAAGTATAGTAGCTACGACATTCAAACTTTGTATAATTCATGTATTTACTGGTGTCATTATATGTTGAAATTTTCAACTATTTAGCATCATCCAAAGCAAAGTTATGGGGGTTCAAAAAAACGACGAAACCTTTCGAGAAAAGGTAGGTCTTGACGGGGGCACGACCGTGCCCCCAGATTGGTATTGTTTACGAGAGTAGCACATGACTGACATATTGGAATCGGACTGGTCATCGATCGGAATTGAAATTAGTTTCGAGAGTAAGCTCCCTGGGCTGTTTAATACGCTAAATGCGTATGATAGTGCAGCGTTCTGAAATATTGTGCCAAATAGCAATGTCTATGTGTGTTATTACTGCGAGGATGTTATGAATCTCATTTTCTTTATGTATTTATTCTGTATCACCAGATTGTAATCCTCGCAGATATTACTTGATACACAAGTTATACATTAGACAAAACTTTAGGGATTCTGATACTGTTCCTTCTGTTTGTCTTTGATTTGGGGTTTAAACTTGTTACTGGATAGAATTTGCCCACGTAAGTCAAGTTTGTGCGTACCTCATAAATATTACTTTTAAATGTCTCACAGACCACGTAAATAAATGCTTATACATTTGGAAATGTACACTTACAAAATTTTTCTTTTATAAAATCAATATCTTACCCAAAAATAGCTCTATGATGTCTTTCCATTTGTTATACGACTAAATGGTTTTACTCCTTTGGCATTATAAATAAATTATACAAATTAATATTATTTACTTATTAGCCATTTGTAGTAAGCAAAATTATTCTCAATGGTCAAACGCATCTCGCAAACTACTAATGATTGTTTTCTCTTAAGCTCGGCTTCAACAATTTTTTTTTAAATAAAATTGATGCATAACTTACATAGAACGCATTAATTTTAACTTATTATTTTTAACAGATATATCTATACAAATATATTGTAACATTGATATTGAGAGAAAATAATACCAGCAATTTAACAAACTTATTTTAAACTTATTTTAACAATAAGGAGAACTAGAATAGATATCCTAAGATCCAGTTAACTTAAGTAAACAGGCTGGCACCTACACGCCAAATCACGTGCTCGGATCATGATATCCAGAGGCAACAATTAACATTTAATTAGCGTTACAACTGATAGACAAAACATCTGTAATTTAAAAGCGCCTTGTTACTAATTACTTCAGTACGGAGAAACCAAAAGGAAGGATTTTTTGGTTTTTATTTTATCTACGTTATTTTACTTTCTGCAAATCGCATTAATAACATATTAGGTCCTTACATATGAAATTGGCGTTTTGTCGTACTGGCCACTTTGATCTTAAATATATCCTCTTTGGTTAGGAATTCCAAATTTAAATTTAAACAGCTATTTACTCATGCATTTGTGTTTTGAAAACCGTTATTCATTTGTTTTTTAGGCCGACTTCCAAAAAAAGGAGGAGGTTTCTCAATTCGACCGTATATATGTTTTTTCTCTTTTGCTTTTTTTTCTGCGTCACTCATTTCACAAAATGGAAAACTTAAAATAGGTATCGCATTATTTACTAGTACGAGTTCCACCGTGGCACCAGTGCTGCAGAAACGGCTCGAAGGATTAATGATGTTTATGGGGGTGGTGTCGCAAAAGAAAACAAGGTGCGTTTTTGGTTTCAACGCCTTTCGTTCTCGAAATTTCGACCTGCACAACAAGCCCCGTGGACGGCCGGAGACCAAGATCGATAATGATGAAGAAGGCTATTATATCCATCGCAAACCACATCAGAGTTAGCTACAGGCTGCGGTGTTAGTGATAAAACCGTTTAAATCCACTTGAAGCAAATTGGGAAGGTGAAAAAGCTTGAAAGGTGGGTACCTCATTTATTGAGTGAAGCAAACCGACAAACGCCCGTCGACTGCTGCGTTACATTGCTCAACCGGCACAATAGAAGGAATTTTAAATCAGATCATTACATGTGATGAAAAGTGGATCCTGTACGATAATCGTAAACGCTCATCGCAATGGCTGAACCCTGGTGAACCAGCAAAGCCTTGCCCCAAGCGAAAATTGACTCAAAAAAAGTTACTTGTAAGCGTTTGGTGGACTAGTGCCGGTGTCGTGCACTATAGCTTTCTTAAATCTGGTCAGACGATTACGGCTGATGTCTATTGTCAGCAACTGCAAACCATCATGGAAAAGCTCGCCGTTAAACAACCGAGACTTGTCAATCGCTCTACGCCACTGCTGCTTCAAGACAACGCTAGACCACACACGGCCCAACAGACGGCTACCAAATTAGAGGAGCTTCATTTGGAATGTCTAAGACATCCACCGTACTCTCCGGACCTTGCTCCAACAGATTACCATTTTTTTCGAAATTTGGATAACTTCTTGCAAGGAAAAAAATTCAATTCCGATGAGGCAGTCCAAACCGCTTTCAAAGATTTCATTGATTCCCGTCCGAATGGTATTTTTAGTAAAGGGATCAATGAACTATCTATAAGATGGCAAAAGTGTATAGATAGCAATGGTACATACTTTGATTAATAAAATATATTTTAATATGAAAAAATCGCCTTTATGTTCCTCCCATACAAAACGTCAATTTCATATGTAAGGACCTAATATTATCTAAAAATATTCTTCTAATTTGTCTGAAATTATGAATGCCAAACTTTAATTATCCTTTAAAACTTCTTAGACCATCAAAATATACTTCACACGGTAGGGATTCTTTCCACTCCAATAGTCAGGGACAAAAAATAGATGAAAACGTTCAAGGAATTAATATTCACAAACTCATGACTCGCAAAGTTCATCTCCAATCGAGCGTGACTGACGAGTGACGATACTTCATTTACATTTTTACTTCTGTTGCTAGTTGCTACGAGCTTCGGGTAAATTTAAAATTTTGCTAGGAACGTTGCTAGAATTAATATTTTCGACAGGTCTGTCAATAACTAAATTATAAACTTAGACTGAAAAATATCAGTGAAAATATATGTCTATAGACATCTTAGGCTTTCCGATTGTATACATAAATATAATTACGGATAGTGACGTGTTTTTTTTCCGATGTTTCATCTACTTCGCAGCGCTGTAGTCACATCTCTCCGTAAGCGTTTAAATATTCCCTTACACATAAGAAATCAATACCTAACTCAATTTATTAGCTCTTCACTTATTGATTACTTAATAGCAGCCTAAGCCTTTATAATTATAGAGGTTGTTTCGAAATTTGATAGTAATTACATAAGTTTCCAGTGTGACTTGACTTGAATAATCGGTGTGATTATTGTTAAAATATGTTTATGCTAAACCAAATGTATGTACGTATGTATTTAGTATTTAAATACTAACTGATAATATTATAGTTAAGCCATTTCTAGTTTTCCCTAACTTTGTATTCAATCAATTTAAAACGACAAACACAAGACTGTAAAACAAATATATCTAACTTTTTCGCTCTTGCGAATTCAATTGTCTTGGATTTTAAAGCCAAATTCATGTTCGTTATTTCGCGAAAGTTCCATCTAACTTGCTTTTTCCATCGCCTCTGTATTCGAAGCGTAACTGATTGCCTGGGGAAGATCGATCTTGTAACGATAAAAATTTACGAGAAATTCTCTTTATTTATTGTTTAGGTTCACATTGGCATACAGTCGCAGCGTTGCGACGCGTCGTGTTTTGTCCCATAGCATATTTATTTATTTATATTTCCCAATTAATAAGGTTTAAATTACGATTAAATGTCGTCGGCCTCACGTTGCCTCGCGTCGATGCCAGTTTTTCTAATGAAGCACGCTTTATTTGTGGAAAAGTGTTTCGTCGCGACTCTTCGACTCTGTGTTGAACGTGTGAGTTGAGCCTTAGGGCCTGTCCACATCACCACGGCACGACGTCGTCACCGTGAAACGGTGCGGTGTCGGGGCGCGGTGCGTTGCCGTGCCACTAGCACGGTACGGCAACGCCACCGGGGAACGGTGCATCGGACATCGGAGTGATTCCCATCACTATTCATAATTGAAAGAAATGGGTGCACCCAGTACAGTCTTTTTACATTTTTTCTCCAACTTCTCTCTCCGTCTTTTTAATAACAACAGAAGCAGAATACGGCTTGTGCGGTTCATATCTACGAGACTGCTATTTATCTGTTTTTAGTGAAGAATGACAGAAAATTTACAAGGCACGGTGACGTGTAGCTTTGCGGCGTCGTGACGTACATTTTTACGGTACGCCAACGTAAATTCCCACCTCACGGCAACGCGCCGCGCCACGGCACCGCACCGTCCCACGTACACGTCCCGGGACAGGCCCTTAGATACGACAAATGTAATTTTCACTAAGTTAGCCGTAAACTTTTATCATCCACCATGTGGCAAATTTTTATGACCCATTACCACCAGACTCCCGCCCTGAAATTATGTTTCTCAATTCTCATGTATCACTCATACACAATTGATAATACGTAATATCTATCGACGCTTTTGCACCACATCAATCTAGTCCCATGTTAAGTCTTCCAATGGAAGTGTGTATATTAGGTACTTGTAAGTACGTACATACTTTATAATGTATCTACTCTGAGAACTCGAACTCATTTTTTTTATTTATTTTACTACACGTCCGGTAGCGTTTCGAAAATATTTTTGTTTGAGCAGGCGTTAAAGCAAATTAAGCATCGACGCGATCAACCATTGTGCCAAAAAATTTGATTATTACATACTACAAGTAGTTTGGCCTAGGCCAAAGTTTACTAATCTCAGTTCAAAACTAAGGCCCGTATAAATAAAACAATCTCTAATACAACCTCACCTTGAGAACCTATTTGACAGATAAAACAACGTTTCGTTTCACTTTTATATCCATATTATTTCATATTATAGATTACAGGAAACAATAAAATAAGTATAATGTATATTTCTATAATCTTTATTTTTACGTTTTAAGAAAGAAAAAAGTGAAAGTATGTAACATAAGTAAAATTCTTCATTTTTAAAAGTGAAACGAAGCGTTTTTTTATCTGTCAAATAGGTTCTCAAGGTGAGGTTGGGTTTGAGATTGTTTTATTTATACGGGCCTAAGAGACGGTCTTCTACTACCGGAGAGGCTTGCATAAGCTAGCGAATTAGCTGGCTAATTACCTGCTATTGGTGGAGTTGACGGAGGTATTGGAACGGCTGCGACGGTTGCAGATGGAGTCGCCGCAGTTGACCACGCCCTTGGTGGTGATGGAAAAGGTGCGCAGCCGGTACAGGTCGTCCGACAGCCGCGGGTTGTACGGCTTCTCCGGCAGCGAGCACACGCGGGGCCGGGAGTGCTCCACCACTGAGGAGAACAGAAGTAGTCAGGAGCAGCAGGAGGCGTCATCAATAGTCGATGAAAGCAATAATAATAAAAATATGGACATGCTTCTACTGGCATAATTAGAATATGCTCCGAATTAAGTATCAAAAGCCCATGACTACATTCGGATTTTCAACATCGCTATATAAAACTATTTTACACCCAAACAGCTCCCAAGCAACCCGAGCTAGCGCTAATATACTTTTGACCTTATCTGATAATAATTAAATTTAGGGCTTGCTGTCTCATTATATTCTTACTAATAAAATGTATAATATTAATATGAATAGTATCTGTGTGTACAATAATGGACGAATGCATAACCGCTACCCACGTCTGCAACGTGCTAAAGTTGCGAAAATTTTACTCTATATACTTAGTAAATAAAAAAAACTTACTTTCTGATAAAGTATTTAGCTTAATTTTTGATTTTAGAATAACAGAAGAGACAACATTTAATAAGTAAATACCTTTTTAATAATAGATATTCAAAAACAGTAAATTTGTCAATAAAATATTATTTGTACCAAAACCGCCTTTGTGACTCCTACATAATTCAAATTTACTGATCAAAATATAAAAGCCTCTTTTCGAAGAATATTTTCAACATTTAACATTATAACTAAAAAATATACGTGAAACATTAAGTTCCACTTGAATTATTTAATACGCGATTTAAATTTAGTAGATAGGTATAAGAATATTTATATAGAGAATAATAATCATTTTTCACTCTATATTTACTATGCTTTCATGAATTCTTGTGGCTTCTTTTGCATAAGAACGGCATTCGACATTTACTTTTGTAAAAAGTCAAACACTTGCGCAGCTGAGTACAAATATCCTCTAACAATTTCTTTACTTACCAGGTAGCTCCAGAAAGTTGGATGTCCGCCGCTGCCGACCGCGCATTGTATTTTGGAAGTTCAAGGGTCCAATATCCTCGACCGAGTCACAGTTGGACATAGTCGACTCTCTCGAACCCCGTCTACTGGCCAGATACGCCAGGCCACCTTTCATAGAGCCGCGTCTCATCGGGGAGCAGGGTCTACTGATGCTCGTCGAGCGAGTCTGAGGGGTGTCATCGGTCAGGTCTGTCAAATCTGAAGTGGATTTCCTACAAACTCTGGAAGAGGTCTCCGTCGCCTCGTCGTCGGCGTCGTGGACGATCGCGGAGGGCGTCCCGGGCATCGCGTCGACGGAGTCATCGGTGTGGCTCGATATGATGCTGGGTGAGGTCGCGAGCCGCGGCGAGCTCACTGTGGAGGTAGAACCGTGTAACTTTCTCGTCCTGTTCGGGGAGACGTAGCCGGGGTTCGTGTGAATGTGCACCGGGGGAGGCTTTGGCGACCTGGACTTCTCCCGGCGACTGTGCTTGAGGGACGCGGAGTAGTGCAGGCCGTGATGAGGTTTGTCGAAGTGGCTGGGACTCGTGCGCTCGGGCTGATCCTGGACTTGTTGGAAGTTGAAATGCCTCGGGCTGACCGGGCTTCGGTGGCCATGCGCGAGTGGACTTTTTGGAGGGGCGTGCTTGTCGTAGCTGCAACCGGACTGGGGCGTGTAGTACCCGGACGAGGAGGTACTGGAAGTTATCGATGGACTTTTCTGGGGGAACACAAAGTGACGAGGGCTTTTCGGCGTGAGAGGTTTGGGAGAGATCGGGGGATAGCCACTCGGGCTGTTGACTTCCATTTTCACCTTTATCGCCTTGGCCGAAGACTCATTTCTCAGTACCTGAAAAGAAATTGAAAATTGAGTGAAGAGCACTCTTCACATTGAATAAGATCGAATTCGCAAGCACTGTTGAATTGAAATGATTTGTTGAAATTTCTTCAAATTTTAATTTAATGATACCATAATATTTTAGATGTTAGCTTATTGTGTTGACTTCCCTAGAATATTTTTTAAGTTTTGTACGGATTTTATATTCATTTTCACTTCTAAATTTTATCATAGCTTTAGTATTTAAAATTAATGATATTAATCAATATATAAATGCTCACTGTTAATATAGGTATGAAATGTACGCAGACATTTCATGTTACGTTTTACCAGTATATACGCTTCATAATATAATTATATAACCAAATAGTCAGCTAAAATACGAGTATTCTATTCCCCCAATGAAAGTTGATGAAGAGAAGTCGTGTTTTTAATCGACATTTACTTTACAAAGTAACTGCCTTATCGGCCATCGCAAAAGCCTAACGCCTGTTTAATATTTATCTCTGGTAAAATCGATGCGGCGATAAGCGAGGCGGAGCCAATAACCTGAAAACATTTCGAAAGTAAACAATGACGTCATAATATTGCAAATATTCGTTTGTTTATAAAGCTTTTTGATCGCAGCTTTATTATCGAAACAAACTGGGAAACAAGGATCGCCGAATGGTAAACGTCCAAATGTGTAATTAATATTACGTCTATTATTATATATGCACCATGGATAGAAAATAAAAGTTACTAGAACGATGTTATTCTACTAAACTCTACTAGTACTAGTTGCTAAACTTGTGGCTTAAAAGAACTAGAGTTATTAAAAAAAAAACCCTGAATATCTTTAATAAAATAATTAAAATATTTGTAACCGTATCGTACGTGTCACTATGAAATTGTAAATATTGCGTAGGTATCTAGAGAGATTGTAGTGGTGAGAAATAAATATTTTTTATATAGTTAATCAATGAAAGTCACGGAATCCTGTATAAGTACTGTCGGATATTTTAAAGAGTAAAATAAAGAATGACAATATAAACTGTTTCTGAAACCCCAAGGTAGATAAAGTTAATGTACCGTGGAGATTACTTTAGTGTAACTCGCAAAGAATATTTGAAAGTCTTTAAGTGTTGCAATATTATTGGTAATTTCTTAAGATAAGCCGCCATATAATGAATATCTAATTGTTTAAAACTGTTTTATGATATAGCATTTTAAATATCTAAACGGTCAAATACCTACTAAGCTACATAAAATTGGAATCTTTATTCACAAGGTTTCATTGTAATTATAAGGTCAGTGTGTGTAGTTTAAGTATCATTTCCGTATTCGCCCGCAAGGAATAAAAAAAAAACAAAATATAAAATAACAAGTTTACCCCTTCAAACCTTATAGTGAGGGGTTGAACTCAATGGCAGACTTCGATGATAAATGAACGGTTTTTGTTTATATAGGCGCGGAAACTATTCTTCCAACCTTTTGCAGCGAATATTATACCAAACAAAACAAAATGTTTTGCCTTAAATAAATAAAAATATTCGACAGCAACGAACTTCGGTGATATTGTAAAAATTTCATAAATGGAATAAGAATGGAGTTCATTTTTAATAATAAACTTTTCTAACCTAACTCATATTGAAATCTCATACCTATCTCACAAAACCTGTCAAAATATCAAATACAACGTTAAAAATCCGACAGCGCCTGTCACTTATGTCGGTCTGGTGTCTGGTTTAAGGTTCTAACAACATTGTTGCGGCACGGTTAATTTAATTTTCTAGGGTATATAAAATTGTCATTAACATAATGTTTTGTTAGGTTACTAAAGTCTTACCTGAACTATACATTGAAGTACTTTTAGGATAACTCAGTGTAACGTTTCACAACTCTAGGAAACCCTACTTGTCTGATGCTATCTGCCATTGCTCAATCTACAAACAGATGATAATGAATTATAGCTAAAAACACTCGCGATGATGTCGCTTATGAAACAAAAAAACTAGATCAAAATTATTTTATCCGTTTGGGAGCTACGATACCCCATACAACAACCACTTTTTGTTTTTGAAATGAAATGTTTAGAAATGAAAGTTTGTTGCACGATTAAAATTTTATGACACCTCAGTGCACCGTTTCTGAATTCTAATGCCATTGGGCAATTTTCAAACACAGCCACTTTTATACAAAGAACAGACATAAGAAGACTTGTAACGTAGCTTACGTGGGTAATATCAATGTGGCTATTCATTTGTTATCCCGTGGCGGTGGGGGAGGCTTGCGAAGGCTGGCGAAGGGGAAGTGCTGAAGACATTTATGAAAATATCATTGATTTATTACGTTTGGCTCGCAAACTTTATAAGGCAAAGAAAGGAAAACGATTTTTGAAAACTTAGACTTACTTAACTGGGTATGTTAGTAAGGTTTAGTTTTATTTATAGAGTTCATTTTATCGATTGAAGTTTTACTAAATTTGTTTTGTTTCGAATTTTAATTAATATAATGTAATATAATATAGTACTAGAAGTATAGTGACGCAATACCTATATTTCTGGAATTTCCCTATACATATATAAATAAAATTATATCACTTATATGTAATAACTTCATCACCTGTTTATATAAATGGGATCATAAGGCTCAACTCAGACTGGCACTGAGTCGAAGCGTCACGTCACGTCATTTTTCTATACATTCACTAGGAAGAAAAGTATTGGGATCCGACGCACGTCGACGCGTCACAACGCCACGCACCGCATCGCATATTTGTACCCTAATAGTTAGAAAATAGAGATTAATATGCTATGGGAATAAAGACGAAAAAACGCACCGCTTCGACTCTGTGGCAATGTGAGTTGAGCATAATGCGACACAACAGGCTGTTGACACGGCGAACCCCGACAGATTATAATTTATAACTGAGCGTCAGCTTTATATGACGCGACTGAATTTTCGTACTTTGTTAGCGGTCGTTGCCTCGTCTATAGAAAGGAAATAATATCCGCACTAGTAGGGTGCCCGTTCATGGCATACTTTTTGTTGAACCGATAATCGGGCAGATTTTCCCCCCGATTATTTCGTACAGACTTTTTGTATGACGTGTGCGTTGCACTATGACAATCGACATTTCCTATATTTCACCTACAAAAAGTAGGTCACCGATCTGTCGGCACCCTTTTTTTTCACGTCACAAGGGAAATGCGTTACGCATCCCCCAGGGGTATGTGGGACTCCTGGCTTAGTACCGATGGCCACCCTTACATTGAGACGATTACTATTGTCCAACAACACACCCATAATATTCTTTATCGCCTCCGTGGTCTAGTGGTTCAGAACTTCGCTCTCGACCCGGAGGTCGTGGGTTCGATTCTCGCTTTGGAACAACAAAAATGTTGTTTTCAAGTTTGGTTAAGTTACAAGAAAGATGATCCATGCGTCGGATGGGCATGTAAAAAGTCGGACCTGCGCCTGTTCTCTCCTTTTAACTCTCATAACCCAGTGGGACGGTAAACCGACACGACTGGCGTGTGTGCGCGATACACAGAAGCACTCGCTTATGTGTATTGCGCACACACTTGGGCACTATAAAATAACTCCTGCGTAACTGGCCTGGTTTCAATTAAATCGGCTACCGACACCGAAATCGGTGAGGGGAGCTAATATTATTAATATAATATTCTTTACTATAAGTTATGTTAATATCATGATTAAAATATTTGCCTATATTGCTTGTGAATATTTGTCCAAAGTTTCTTACGGTGTATAGAGTTTCATGCATGATAATATAAAGTAAATAATAATTAAGTACTGGAAGTTTGTTAGGCGCACAAACATAACATACTGTAACTAATAGCATGCTAATAGCCTTATATGGAAATATTCTTCTATATATATGCTATAGACAGCAGTGTTTACTGCTACTGATAGCGTTCTAACATTTTTGCTTTCTAACATAATATGTTTGATTTGTACTATACTACACTTAAAATAAAAGATCTGAGGACCATAATAAATTAAAAAGAATTTCTTAAAAAACAATCAGACGGATATTAGGAACAAAAATGTTTAATTTAAGGTCGCAAAGCAATCACAAAAAAAAATCTTTATTTTTTGTATCGATTAACTTTTTGTGTAACGAATATTAGATTCCAATCGATACTGTGTACTACGCTTTACGTAAAATAATCAACTTCCTTTGCCAGCCTGCATTGTCCTAACCGAACTTGGTACAACATTTTTTGTTGTTCCAACGCGGGAATCGAACTCAGGACCTACAGTAGGTCGAGAGCCAAGCTATAACTAACCACTAGACCACGGAGGCTTTGTAAGAATTACTGGCATTATTGTCCAACCTTTTATAAAACAATCGTATACACAATATCTGGGGGCACGCCGTCAAGACGAGCCAAGCGAAGCGCAAGGGCACTACCTACCTTTTCTCGAAGGGTTTCGTCGTTTTTTTGAGCTCTCATAACTTTTCTTAGGATGATGCTAAATAGTTGAAATTTTCAACATATAATAACATTAGTAAAGACATGAAATCTACAAAGTTTGAATGTCGTAGCTATTATACTTTAGATTTTATCAACGTCTAACCCCAGATTTCGTCACTGACTCATTTATAGATCATCAAAATTCGTAAGGTACTTCCTGAAGTCCTAGAAAGCTCATATTATTCATGTAAGCTGTTATTGCTACAAAACCAACAAAAAAATTATTAAAATATAAATGCCGCCATTTTGAATCCAATACGGTGGACGGTACAAAATGGATGTTTATTAATTATACGGATATTCGCCGAGGAACTCCGCGAGTACTTCGCTGAGGAACTCCGCGAGTACTTCGCCGAGGGACTCCGCGAATACTCCGCCGAGGGACTCCGCGAGTACTTCGCCGAGGGACTCCGCGAGTACTTCGCCGAGGGACACCGCGAGTACTTCGCCGAGGAACTCCGCGAGTACTTCGCTGAGGACTTCCGCGAGTACTTCGCCGAGGAACTCCGCGAGTAGTGTAGTGTCGCACTTCGGACTGTTGCCAAAGTATCTCGAGTACTTCGCCGAGGAACTCCGCGAGTATTTCGCCGAGGAACTCCGCGAGTAGTGTAGTGTCGCACTTCGGACTGTTGCCAAAGTATCTCGAGTACTTCGCCGAGGAACTCCGCGAGTAGTGTAGTGTCGCACTTCGGACTGTTGCCAAAGTATCTCGAGTACTTCGCCAAGGAACTCCGCGAGTAGTGTAGTGTCGCACTTCGGACTGTTGCCAAAGTATCTCGAGTACTTCGCCGAGGAACTCCGCGAGTACTTCGCCAAGGAATTCCGCGAGTAGTGTAGTGTCGCACGTCGGACTGTTGCCAAAGTATCTCGAGTACTTCGCCGAGGAACTCCGCGAGTAGTGTAGTGTCGCACTTCGGACTGTTGCCAAAGTATCTTGAGTACTTCATTGAGGAACTCCGCGAGTACTACGCTTAGGAACTCCGCAAGTACTACGCCAAGGAACTCCGCGAGTACTTTGCCGAGGAACTCCGCGAGTACTTCGCCGAGGAAATCCGCGAGTACTACGCCGAGGAACTCCGCGAGAAGTGTAGTCTCGCACTTCGGACTGTTGCCAAAGTATCTTGAGTACTTCGCCGAGGAACTCCGCGAGTACTTCGCCGAGGAACTCCGCGAGTACTTCGCAGAGGAACTCCGCGAGTAGTGTAGTGTCGCACTTCGGACTGTTGCCAAAGTATCTCCAGTACTTCGCCGTGGAACTCCGCGAGTAGTGTAGAGGAGTCGTTACAATGACAGGATAGCAAACTTTACATAATATGTATAAGAGACAAAAAAACAATATTAATAAACTAAACTCAAAATAACTTTACAGTACACTAACTTCGTAGTCGTATCGTGTCGTCGTAATAATTCTATACTTATTTTGTTCGATTTATTTGTTACTTTAGTGGTCCACATTATTTCAAGTAATTCTTTTCTATTTTCCGAAAGTCCCGGGATAAAAAAAGGTTATTTTTAAATTGAAAAAAGTCCATTTTGCTACCGCATTTGCACACCGTTTTGCTACCGTTACAAGGATTTTGGTTCTACATGAGATCTGACCACTTTTTGATAGATTTTGATTAAGGTGTAGTGTAGAGCTTGGCTTTATACGATATCTGATAACTTTTTAACAGGGTAAGCTATGTAGGCTCGTCTTGGCAACATTTTACATGAAAATGTTTTTGGTGGGATAATACTTATACTTTACGGAAATAAAACATGACATTGCGTGAAAATTTTTGCTACAACACGCCTATCGGTTTTCCTCCCAGGAGACTCAATTTTATTCCGATTTTCCCCACACGTGTTTTGTGCAGTTCTTCGGCAATATTTCGTTTTCGTAGCGCGTTTATTGTGAGATTATATTTTTCGTACCTGCGTTTACCTACGTGACCTTAAATTTAAAATAGAGTTCGAATTTTTATTCAACTGCAACTGTTCTATCTAGATTCTAGGTACTAACTAAAAAATGGTGGTTGAAAAGAAAAATATGCAGGTGTATAACAAAATATTGTATAGCATAAGATTATAAAGAGTGAACCGAAAAGTTTTAAATTGAATACTGAATTTAAGTTGCTGTGTAAAAGTGTAGAGTCTAGACTAAAACTTTTCAGCAAATTTATACATTACGAAGTTCACATGTCGAAAAGAATTTTAAAGGGGATTATTATTTAAAACCGCTAAATAGTCTTTTTATTTCAAAAGTAAAACCTTAATAATTTATCGTATCATTATATATATAATTTTATCTATATTTTGTATGTTTTATGAAAATGAAAAATTTATTTCCAAATAGGTTAGTAACTAACACTTTTAGAATTGTCCTTCATGATGACCTACCACCGGTTCGGGGACTAACCCGGCGAGAAGAACCGGCGTAAGAAACTCGCTCGGGGCCACCTTTTAGCAAAAAGATGGGAAAATTGTTCTTTTAAAAAAATATATATAACTTAACATAAATTACAATTTACAAAAGTATACTTTATAAAATAGAAGTAGCCTCGAAAGTGGCCATCTTATTCCCAGGGTGTGCTATCATTAACAAAATCATTAATCTTATAATAAGCTTTAGCACACAAACGTTCTTTAACTACTTCTTTAAATTTATTGATAATATATAGAAATAAAAATATTTTATTTTTAAATGAAACTTATATATTTATATATATAAGCTTATTTTAGAAGTCCACTGTAGTATGCACATATAAGAATTGACTCTGTGTACCGCTAGTAATAACTACCATATTACGTCAGACACGTCTATCCATCACTGCGGTTATGGTAATACTATCCCCACTCTCAGTGTCCTGTACATGGTATATTCCGGCGGTAGAGAGGCAATCAGTTGTCAAACACTACATCCCTTCCTTATTTAAGTTTATATAATAATAACTTAAAGCTACAGTTTCTAGATAGAAAAGTACAAGAATCAAAACTAGTAGAAATGCATATTCAAATTTATTTAACACTTTCCAAACATACCTATGGACTTAATCAACATATTACTTTCTCATTCCTTAACCTTAACCATAAGGATAACTTTATTTCCTTTCGTTATACTCATATAGTATAATAGTCATTCTTAGACTTTCCCTTTCCTTTTCTTTTTAATTGATTTGGTGAAAGAACATCTATGTATTTAATATTTACATCAATGATCAACTCATTAAAATCTTAGTTAAAAAAAAATAAGACCAAAAGTAAGTTTGATAATGTAATATTATATTAACTTATTTACTAGCTTTTAAATTCCAACATAAGGAATATTATATTAAATATTTAAGGCCCATACTTCTTGTTAGTAACAAAGTCTGTTACTATCCAGTAATGTATGACAATAAAGACATAGATACAGAATATACAAATACATTGTAACGATTTAGTTACAATTCTATTATGTAAAACTTCACAGAGATCAGTGACATCTCAGGATGATTCCATGATACTAACTGTTTGCTAATAGTCATACAGATGACACTAGGCTGTTCCTACATCGCGGCATCGAAACGCCGAGCCCTAGTAAAAGAGGCTCACGTATGTAACATAATATGCAGTGCTGAAAAATAGTACGCAAGCAAATTGCCATTGCCATAGAACTAATGTTTCTGACCTTTATTTATTACATTAATTATCTAATAAGATATTGATTCCATAAAATTCAACCATTTTAATTCCAGCCACCGAAAGAACAGCTTTACTAGTATCTATAACAGTAAAACGCCATCTAGAACAATTTCCAATACTTGTTTCAATATCAGATTTCATTTGCAAAATCAGATTGTCTCTCTTTGCTGGTGTATTAATTGTATAATAATATTTTATGATGAATTCCCATCCTACCTTTAATGACTTTCTGTTACGACTCGGTACCTTATTATGGTTTTCATTTGGGGTGAAAGCTCATACAGCCCTTAAACGTCTCAGTTACCATCCGGTAATTTATGATTTTCATTTGAGAATGAAAGCCCATACTGTCTTTAGACAACTCTGTTACTACCCTGTAAACATATGGTTTTCATTTGAGACTGAAGGCTCATACCACCATTTGACACCTTGGTTACCACTCGGTAACGTATAGTTCTCATTTAAAGATGATGGCCCATACTGCCATTTGACACCTTGGTTACCACTCGGTAACATATGGTTCTCATTTGAGGATGATGGCCCATACTGCCATTTGACACCTTGGTTACCACTCAGTAACGTATGGTTCTCATTTGAGGATGATGGCCCATACTGCCATTTGACACCTTGGTTACCACTTGGTAACGTATGGTTCTCATTTATGGATGATGGCCCATACTGCCATTTGACACCTTGGTTACCACTCGGCAACATATGGTTCTCATTTGAGGATGATGGCCCATACTGCCATTTTACACCTTGGTTACCGCTCGGTAACATATGGTTCTCATTTGAGGATGATGGTTCATACTGCCATTTGACACCTTGGTTACCACTCGGTAACATATGGTTCTCATTTGAGGATGATGGCCCATACTGCCTTTGGACACCTTGGTTACCACCAGGTAACGTATGATTTTCATTTGAGACTGAAGGCTCATACTGCCTTTGGACACCTTAGTTACTACCGGGTAACGTATGATTTTCATTTGAGACTGAAGGCTCATACTGCCTTTATACATCTTTGTTACCACCAGGTAATGTATGATTTTCATTTGAGGCTGAAGGCTCATACTGCCTTTGGACACCTTGATTACCACCAGGTAACGTATGATTTTCAATTGAGACTGAAGGCTCATACTGCCTTTGGACACCTTGGTTACCACCGGGTAACGTATGATTTTCATTTTAGACTGAAGGCTCATACTGCCTTTGGACACCTTGGTTACCACCGGGTAACGTATGATTTTCATTTGAGACTGAAGGCTCATACTGCCTTTGGACACCTTGGTTACCACCAGGTAACGTATGATTTTCATTTGAGACTGAAGGCTCATACTGCCTTTGTACACCTTGGTTACCACCAGGTAACATATGATTTTCATTTGAGACTGAAGGCACATACTGCTTCTGATCATCCGTGCTTCTGGTCAATGCACGGTTCGCAGTTTAATCCGGGTTCGTACTGCCAGTATTTTATAGTAGAAGGGATGAGACGGTGAGAGATTCTAGAAGATGTGAATGTAGCTCGAGGTCCTTGGTAGATGTTGGCCATTAAGGCTTGCTTAGCTCGCAGGTCGTAATCATTATCTGTACTCAGAAGTTGTGATTAGATTTGTACCTACCTACGTTGTTCATGTTCTTCACAGAACAACCTATTATTACTTTATTATTTCTAATAGTAAAATATGACACGTCATTTCAATTACCATAGCGTAAAATATAAAGTTCCTATCAGTGCTACTGAGTATTTTGAATAATAATTAAAGTATAACAACAATATAAATATCAATTTTAAGAACTATGATGGCAAATTTCCCTCTCCCAGGTTGTAGCCATACCAATGACATACTTCCAGATTCTGACGTACATTACGGACGCCTTATTTTGCCTTCCACCCGATTCCGGTAACAGTCATTCAAACCAGTGGCCAGCTATGCAGGAGCCATCTATAAAATGGTCAAGTACAATACACAGAAGTAATCCATCATCCCTCAACATCGCATCCAGTGGAACGGACACCCGACACGGCTGGAGGGAGATAAGGCGCTGAACCAAACCTGAACCAACCCTCCTCGCACCTGTCAGATGCATGGATCATCTTCTTTTTCAGACTGTCAGGTTATCAGCCCGTATTGCTCTAAACAATTTAAAACAACTTTTTTTTTCTTTTTTACGCGGAAGTCCATTGTTCTCACCGACCACCTCTAAGTTCCAGACGAATTGGCCGACCATTTTATGAGAATTAAAAAAAAATTAAAATCATCATTGGTCACCGCTTTCCAAGCACTACATTATAAAAGATTTCTAAAGTAGTTCTCACTCGTAGAATACTATATAGATTGTACATAGCACGAGGAAAGGCCTAAACTTTTAATCCTAATAAAAGCTTAATTTTCAAACTCATTCAATGACATCAATTTATAATATTCCAGTAGAATTGAATATAATATGTATGCAATACACAAGCAATAGGCAGTTTAAAAGACCCTCTTAGCATAATTCCACTGTCTTACATGTACAATGTACATACCTACATCCTATAGCTAGAGCTATATATATCTATCCTTTTGTCAAATAATTATTGTTTAATTAGGTTTTTTCATACTCGGTAATTTGTAGATACTGACTTATTTGACATAATATTTCAACAACATATTATGTCTTTAGAGCATAACATTATTATAGATAGAAGGTTAATTAGAATATAAGTAATATCTTGAAATATGTGTAATAATGAGTATCTGGTGGTATTTAATAGCACACAACAAAGTTTATTTCTAGACTCTTGTTTGTTTCGACTTTTGCAGATACAACCCAGTACTGAGATATATAAAACAGTATTCTCATAGATGCCAAATAAGTCTTGTAAGTCCTCAAAACCCTGTTAAAAATGCACAAGAGACTTTAGTTATGATTCAATCAAAGTAAAAGAAAAGTCTTAGTTAAATAGAATAGTTCATTTACATCTTAACTTGTGCATTTACCATGTTTTTTGTTAATTATACACCGGTAGCAATGACTCTGATATCAATGTAAACCTTATCCTTCATTAATATTATTTAATAATAAAATATATGAAAATTAAGATTGTACCTACATCTTGGCTTAGCTTTGCATTGCTGTAGTTGTCAAAGATTTAATTCCTGCATTGTATGTAACAACTTCATATTGATATTATAATTAAATAATTCATTCTGAATCAGACGCTTTTTAGAATACTGCGTAGCATTGCAATATTGGATTTAGATAACTTTTCCTTGCATTGTTCTATAATAATATCCATTATACTAACTCGCTTCAGACAGTTTGTATCACCCAAAGCTACATAGTATTTGAAACTTCTTTTTTTTTTAAATTTGAATATGAGTTGTACCTAGTCGCAGAAATGAATAACACATTTTTATACTTTCCGGTCATGGTTAACTACTGATTTAGAACCCATATCAAATGCGATTAAACTAACATATAAATCTATTTAATCTTGCAGTCACTTGTAGGATACAAAGTACAGTATTTATGAGAAGGGTTTTATAATAAAGGTTTTTGTTTATTCACTACAATCTGCTATATACCTATGTATTAACGAATTCAATAAACCAAGTAAGCCAGCCAGCCAGTCTTGTAAGGGGCTTACAATATCCTTGAGTAATTCATATATTACTTGAAATTTCAAGTGAATTCATATAATGAAACCTTAATTATTTTTTAAATTAAAGGAATCCCAATTATGCATTGTGTATAATAATAATTAACATGTTGGTCTTAGATTATGTTTTTTATTAAGATATATAATATAAACAACAAAACCAAGGACAGACTACATGTCTCTGCTTAAAAATTAATAGCTGTTGCGCCTTTTACAGTATAACTATTACAGTTGCAAGTGCACAGCACAACAAAACAATTGATGTGGACTTTATAGACACTGCCTATCTACACTATATTAATTTAAGAGTTGAAACCACCGAATATTATTTTAATCTGTTTTCAACATGTTTTTGCTTAAAAATTAATAGCTGTTGCGCCTTTTACAGTATAACTATTACAGTTGCAAGTGCACAGCACAACAAAACAATTGATGTGGACTTTATAGACACTGCCTATCTACACTATATTAATTTAAGAGTTGAAACAACCGAATATTATTTTAATCTGTTTTTAACTCTCCAATATTATTCATAATTTAATTAACTGTCCATTTTACTAATATACGTATACTATAACTAACTGTCGGTTCTCTAATCTGGATGCCTTATCGACCCGATATTACCATATAATAAATATTTACAAAAAGATATAGTTTAAATTTTCCATATAATAATATGAACTGATCTAGTATTAGAGTATTGTCAAGATCCACTATACACACATATTTTAGTGCTATGTAATTACACTTTTTATAAACACCCTTTTATTTGTTGGTCTGTTTATAACTAATATTGTAATGGAAAGTAACTAATTTATCCATCTTCCAACTATACGTAAGCGTTATAGAAATTGGCAACTTTATGTAGTTCTGATCAATACAACAATATGATACTGTCGAACTGATGTGATGATATAGTCGAGAGATAGGCACTTGTGAGAACAGTGTAATATTGAAAATCCCGATGAACCCTTAGACGGGCATTATGCAGCTTCCGCCTCCTTTTTTTTTATACAAACGTGTTTTAACTATTAATTTTTCGACATTTAGAGGAGCTAGAACTTTAGATATCATTTATTTTACACGTCAACCATTAATTTAAATAATGAATTCGCCATTTTAGATAACCATATAATTTTACAATGTATTAGATCCATAATATGCGTAGAATACCATTTTCATATCTTTGAAACTCTTATGAATTCCAATACAATATAATAATAATAATACCTCAGTGTGCAAGTGCCAATGAGCTCATCCTTCCTTTTCAATTTTGTTTCTTAATATGCACGCGATTTACAAAATTAAATAAATTTTACTGACCTTATCACTGACTTACTAGTATGTTTATCCTCGTCGCCATTTGTAGTATGCACATATAAGAATTGACTCTGTGTACCGCTAGTAATAACTACCATATTAAGTCAGACACGTCTATCCATCACTGCGGTTATGGTAATACTATCCCCACTCTCAGTGTCCTGTACATGGTATATTCCGGCGGTAGAGAGGCAATCAGTTGTCAAACACTACATCCACAATAATAGGCTACCACCGATATGCTTGTCGAGAAAAACCCTCATAAGAAACTTGCACCTGGCGATCTTTTTCTTCAAAATTGTGAACGTGTTCGGGATTTTATTGTATTACTAGCTGTGCCCGCGACTTCGTACGCGTGGAAAAGTGATTTAGGGCAGCAGTTCAAATACATTTTTAGTTTATGAACACTGTCGTTTGGATATTTAAAATCACTAATTTATAGTAATGCTTCTTTATACACGGTATTAGACGTGCATAGGCAAAAGAAGTAGGTCGATGGGGTAATAATAATAGTTTACTGTCAAATAATGGCCGTTTTTGTCGTAAATGTTTTGAGGTATTTTTTCTATGAAAATCCTAACAATTCCTACTACCAACTCGAAAAATTACCGTGTATTATTAACCGACTTCAAAAAAAGGAGGAGGTTCTCAATTCGTCTGTATGTATAATATTTTTTTTTTCTTTTATGCGAACGGGACTACTTGATAGTACGCTCATATACGCGACGAAGATCTCTGTACTGAGATTTGTATGAACTTTACGCCGCAGCGACTGCAGACGATGATCGTTTTCACACCGACGCTGCGCTGCTGGCGCCGAGCGCCAAATTTTTTAAAAGTATACTCTCGGTGCGCAATTCCAACTCGGACTTGCCCGGTTTTTTATTTATTAATTACCTACGCTAACAAACATGTAGCCTACTTAGGGACTTTACGGTTAAAGTACTAACATTTAAATACGTTGAGTAGTTTGGCTGAAATACCGTCAAATAGGTAGCTACAATTTTTTGAAGATCCTACGGGAACCCTTTCGTTTTTCGGGATAACAATTTCCAATAATTCTCTTCAGATTATAAGCTACCTGCCTGCCAAATTGCATTTAAATACGTTGAGTAGTATGGCTGAAATACCGTCAAATAGGTAGCTACAATTTTTTGAAGATCCTACGGGAACCCTTTCGTTTTTCGGGATAACAATTTCCAATAATGCTCTTCAGATCATAAGCTACCTGCCTGCCAAATTTCATTTAAATACGTTGAGTAGTTTGGCTGAAATACCGTCAAATAGGTAGCTACAATTTTTTGAAGATCCCACGGGAACCCTTACGTGTTTCGGGATAATAATTTCCAATAAAGCTCTTCAGGTCATAAGCTACCTGCCTGCCGAATTTCATTTAAATACGTTGAGTAGTTTGGCTGAAATACCATCAAATAGGTAGCTACAAATTTTTGAAGATCCCACGGGAACCCTTACGTTTTTCGGGATAACAATTTTCAATAATGCTCTTCAAGTCATAAGCTACCTGCCTGCCGAATTTCATTTAAATACGTTGAGTAGTTTGGCTGAAATACCGTCAAATAGGTAGCTACAATTTTTTGAAGATCCTACGGGAACCCTTTCGTTTTTCGGGATAACAATTTCCAATAATTCTCTTCAGATTATAAGCTAAATGCCTGCCAAATTGCATTTAAATACTTTGAGTAGTATGGCTGAAATACCGTCAAATAGGTAGCTACAATTTTTTGAAGATCCTACGGGAACCCTTTCGTTTTTCGGGATAACAATTTCCAATAATTCTCTTCAGATTATAAGCTAAATGCCTGCCAAATTGCATTTAAATACTTTGAGTAGTATGGCTGAAATACCGTCAAATAGGTAGCTACAATTTTTTTAAAAACCTACGGGAACCCTTTCGTTTTTCGGGATAACAATTTCCAATAATGCTCTTCAGATCATAAGCAACATGCCTGCCAAATTTCATTTAAAAACGTTGAGTAGTTTGGCTGAAATACCGTCAAATAGGTAGCTACAATTTTTTGAAGATCCCACGGGAACCCTTTCGTTTTTCGGGATAAAAATAATGCTCTTCAGGTCGTAAGCTACCTGCCTGCCAAATTTCATTTTATTCCATACAGTGGTTTTAGCGTGATGCGACGACAAACATTCCCATATGGACAGACAGACAGACAGACAGACAGACAGACATTTTTTTCAAAAATGTTATTTTTAGGTTCTGTGGCTTATATAGACCCCCTTTTTTTAATTTTCACTTAAATATTCTTAATGTACAGACATGACCCCTCTACAGATTTATTATATTATTATGTATAGATATGTGTACCTACGTCCTACATATCGACTTTTAGAAGATTTACTTAATTTGCTAGATCATAGGTCTATTTTTACAATTATTATCGCTTTTTGTTTTATAACTATTAACATACTTTTTTAGATATATTGTCCAAAATGTTAATGTCAATAAAAGAGGGAATGATTAAAATTTATATTTTTTAAACTTCTCTCAGAGATTTATGAGGATATCTTGTAAACAAAACGTGCTATTTTCTGCTACACAAATATATCGCATATATCTCATTTCCGCATAAAATTATGACTGGAAAAACATTTAAATTATTACATCAAAATAGTGTTACGATAAATAAAATATTTTTTGAGCCTGCTCACTTATAGATAAAACATTTTTAAAATGGTTTAAGATGAAATAAATTATTTAATTGTAAAACTACTTTTAGGTAGTATTAGTCGTCCGGCGGAGTGGCGGTGTGTGCTCATGCGATCCCGTGGCCTACAAGGCTGGTACAAAGAGTACCGCCGAGTTTTTAGTTAGTAGGGGCTGCGCCCATTCTTGGGGAGCAGCAGATACTCACATACCCCAGATAGGATCCCCATCCCCTGTGGGATGCCCAAAAGCATTTTCTCGGCGAAAAAAAACTAGTAATAGTCGGTGTCATATCTACCCAATATTGTCAAACTCGGCAGTTTGCTGCACGGAATGCAAAATCTTTATCATCGCTTTTATATCGCTCGAATATCCAATACGGTCCATTATACAGTAAGTCTGTTACATTCATTTTGAGGAAAATCGTCGATCAAGGGTGAGGGATGAGGGATGAGCGTCGATGCTGCGCCGTGACGGATAATCTCATCAGATTCATTCAGCTGTATTGTTTGAAGATGCCTTACAGAATACAAATTTACTTTGCTTAAAATTTATTAATACTCCAATACATTTCTATGAAAAAATAATTAACTTTTTTTGTGAAAAGATTTTAGGGGATTATAAATTTTGATATTTAAACATCTTACTCCTCGTACTAATAAAAATATTTACACATTATATAAAAAACTTTAATATAAAAAAAAATATTAATTAAAAATCGATTTTTCCTATTCAATAATAATAATAATAATAAGACGTTTATTCAGGTATTTTACATTACACTGGTTAACACACAATATTTTAGAAGGTAACACAACACAACATGGTAATACACAGCGACAAAACGATATAAAAACAAGAAACAATTTAAAAGAAAAGGAAAGTACAGTAATACAATGATTATCGTGCTAAGTAGTGTAATGCAAACACTCGAACTGGAGTCCACTCAGGTATATTGATCGCGGCATTATACCACGATCCCTGGTATTCTGTGGATCCACGCAATTGCCAGGCGGGTGACAGACGAACACCACAGCAGCCGAAGAATTAATATAATAAGTATAATAAAATATAATATAATAAAATATAATATGTAAAATACGCATGCAAAAATATTTATACCAAATGAGATACATAGTATAATAAAAAATAAATAAATAACTGCTAATATTTAAGTGTTGTGAAGCTCGTATTCGGATGCGATGCGAATGCGGATTGCATTCCGCACTTGCTGCGCGACGCACGTTATATGTGACGTCACCGCCCGTGCATGCCCACCGCGGGTGCTACTTAGTGCCTACGGCACTAAGTAGCATATAAAAATCGATTACTGAAAAATCATTTTTTAATGAAATAACTAGCTGACCCGTGCCCACTTCGCAGGGCATAGAAACAGTTTGTGATGACCGTTTAAACCTTCCCGGGACTTCCGCGAATATTTCAAGACTAAAAATAGCCGAATCTGTTCAGCTGTTCTCGAGTTTTGGCGAGACTAACGAACAGCAATTCATTTTTATATGAAAAAATAATTGTTATTTTTATAAGCCTTAGTTTTCTTCATAAGTAGTTTCTTTTTAAAAAGAAAAAAAAATGATATTAGAATCAAAATACTCGTAAGTATAAGATTGAGCAAGTATTATATATATAAAAATCTATTATTTTAGGCTAGACAAATTTTAATAATATTTACTAGACAGAACCTATGAACACATAGAACACAATATATTTTATCCCGAAAAACTACAATGTTCCCGTGGGATAATATATTTACGGGGCAAAAGCTAGTGTAAAATATAGACGAAATTTAAATTTAAAGGCCCATTAGGTTAGGTCGCATATGAAGGGGTACACTAATTCAAAGCGGCTGAGTACTTTCATCTTGGAACTTCAAAGCTCCTTAAACGACAATTATTGTACAATTAATTCCTTTTTAACCACCGACAAAAACATAAGGCTGTTATAAATTTGCCGTGCCAGTGTGTGTGTGTGTGTGTGTAATTGTATATGCTTCCAAGCGTATGAACCGATTTTGATCTAGTTTTTTTAAAAGCTGACGTGATTGCGAGTTATATTCATCATTTTCAGTTCCCACACTGCTTGATAATTTGAGGGTTACTTCAAATTTTGTTTTTCAGTTTGTCAACTAAATAAGAATTACGCATTAGAGTTTCCTAGAATTATGAATCTCGACCTTTAATATATAAATAAGTACTGAAAGTTCACTGGCTCGAATACAGATATTCATTTCACACATTTCCATTGATTGGATGATTTCACATAATAATATAAAACCGTTTGCTGAAATTCAAAATTCAAAAAATTTGTATTGGATTGGATTAGCTATTGTTTAAACTGAAAAAAAACACAACACCTTTATATAAAAAACACTGTTGACAAATGGAAACTGACATATAATTGACAAGTAAGAATAGACATTTAAATCAAAGACAAGATTGAGAGTTGAGACTGCTGAATAGAGTAAAAATAATTTCAACTTTGCCTTTATGAAACTAGATGGCGCTTTAAATATCGAACTGTGTAACTGCATATGCAAATTATAGATGGCAGCACCTGCATGCAAAAATTATATTGAAATATTATAATCAGAATATTGAAATATTAATTAAATTTTTATTTGACAAGAAATAATAAAATAAAAATCACAATATTTTATAATTTATACAATCGAGACTCACAATTAATAATAATCAAAACACTATAGTAATACAAAAATGGACAGTCCAAACTATGTCACAATTAGACCCAAAAAATTGTTTAGATCCAAATCATATGAATCTCTTGGTCAAAACAACGAATATCTTAGCATAACGGATTTATCGACTGACTCTGAAATTGAACACAGAAGCTTTGATTTATCTACTCTAGAGCCAGAAAAGATTACTGAAATGAAAAATAAACTTGATAACATGTCACTATTACTACAAAGCACTCAAAATGAATTAGATAATATAATATTAGAAAATAATACGTTAAAGAAGGAAATAAAAAATTTAAGACAACAATTGGATAGCTTAAAATTAATGTGTGCCAGTCCAACATTAAGAACCCCTGGAAGTAACTCGACAAAAAAATCCGAAATACAAAAAAAATATATAAATACACAGATCAACTTATGCAAGGAAAAAGCGGTACAAACAGAACATTTTTATTCAATTTCACAAGAAAAAAACTTAAATAACTGCAACAATGACAAAAAAACCTCAAAAAGAACTTTATATATATTTGGAGCAAGTCAGTGTACTGGTTTAGCAAATATATTAAGAAAACAAAGACAAAATAACCCATACGAAAAATTTGAAATAGTATCCTTCATCAAACCTGGCGCAATTACCGAAGAAATTTTGAAAACCCCGTATTTATTTAATATTACAAATGAAGATAAAATAATTTTAAGTATAGGACAACATGACAAAAACCCCATGAAAATTGTATCCGAGTTATGTGGTTTTCTTAAGGCATCCAAAATAACCTGTCCTATTTTAATACTTAGTGTTTTACAAAACATACATCTTAATGAATGGAAGTTAAATAACTTAATTAAAATTACATGTAAAAACTATGCCAATAGTCATTTTGTAAATCTTAATAACATTCCAGTACCAAACATAATTAAAATATGCTATAAAATAAACTATACTATTGATCAGATATATTATGAGAATAACTTCTTAAAAATTAGGACTAGGAATACAAAAAAAACTGTAGTTCAACAAACATTTGTAAACAAATCTAGAACAAATACATTCAAAACTTTTACTGGTCATAAACAACAAAAACAGTATTATAATAAGAATAAAAATAAATTTAACAATCAATTATACTATAATTACAATAAAAATAAGTCTCACAATCAATACTTTAATAAGAATAAAATGAAAATTAATGGCGACACAATTAAAACTAAGCACTGTGAAATATATAACAATGACAAAAAAATACAAAAATATATTACTGACTATTTTAAGCCACAAGCTTTTTTTCGTGACAAACCAAAAGCAACAAATTAAAATATTTCACCAAAATATTGCTAGTTTTCATGCCAAAAGATGTCAGCTCGAAATTACACTTATAGAACTTAGATCTGAAAACAAAGAACCCGATATAATATGTCTAACTGAAACTTTTATTGAAAAAGGAACAGAAAAAAATATAAACTTAAATAATTACAACTTAGCAGCATTTTATAATAGGTCAAAAAAACAAAAAAGAGGTGGGGTTTGCATACTTGTGAAAAAAAATACATTAACAAACTACAATAGTATTGACTTTACCCTCTCTAGTGATAACGACTTTGAATGTTGTGGTATAGAAATTTCAGACCTAAATATAGTTATCATCTGCTTATACAGAACTCCTAACTCTGTAATTAGTATTTTTTTCCAAAAGTTAGACACTTTATTGCATAGTATAAACAAAAAGTCTAATAAAAAAATAATTATTGCAGGAGATTTTAATATCAACCTACTCAAAAGAAGTAAAGACTCGGATACTCTACGAGACATCTCCAGTAATTATAATTTAACAATACATTTTAATCAACCAACAAGACAATTGACATGTATAGATAATATATTGAGTAACTTGACCCATGCACATACTGAACTTTTACATCTGGGTCTTTCAGATCATAACACAGCACAACTAATTTCAGCAACAATAGAAGGACATAATAACATTAAAAACAAAACATTATATGAATATATGTATAAAAGAGCATACAACAATGATAATATAAAAAAAATTAAAAACTATTTAGCAAGCATTTCCTTTAATGAATGTTATAATTTAAATAATTTTAATGAATCTTTTAACTATTTTTATGACATTTTTTTACTACTTTATAAACTCTGCTTCCCTCTAGTCCGTTTAAAGGTTATAAAAAAAAATAACATATTACCACACTGGATCACTAAAGGCTTAAAACTAAGCTGTAAAACAAAACGTAAATTACAATTTAGGGCATATCGGGAGAAAAATAAATCAACAAAAAATAATTACAAAATATATAGCAAAACATTAAGAAATTGTTTTAAATGTGCACAAATAATATCACATACTAAATACGTTGCAAAGGCAAAAAATAAGTGCAAAGCTTCATGGAACATAGTTAAAAATTATTCGAATAGCTGTGACGAAAAAAAGTATATTACAGAAATATTAAACTTAAATAATAAAAGGATTGATACACCTTTAGATATAGCAAATACATTCAACGATTATTTTATTAAGACTACAAACATTAATATAAATTCAAACACCATACTAACAAACACGATTGATGACAATGACATGAGCATTTTTCTGTATCCATGTACATGTGAAGAAATATTAAAAATCATCTCTTCCTTAAAAAATACTAGTGCAGTTGGCCATGATGAAGTTACCACAAAAATAATAAAGAAATGTCAAAATGTAATAGCCCCAATACTAACAGAACTTATAAATAAATCTTTTACTTATGGAGCTTTTCCAGATAACTTAAAAAAATCCATCATTAAACCCTTACATAAAAAAGGTGATCGGAGACAGTTAACAAATTACAGACCTATTACTTTAGTCCCCATTTTGTCTAAAATATTTGAAAAAACAATGCACAATAGATTAACTTCTTTTGTGAATAAATTCAAATTATTAAGAAATGAACAGTATGGATTTCAGAAAAACAAATCTACACAACAGGCTTGCTTTAACATAACTAACCAAATTGTTAACAGTATTGACGATAAAGATCTTTGTATAGTTACATTTATAGACATGACTAAGGCGTTTGATTTTGTCTGCCATAAAATATTATTAGAAAAATTAAGCAGAATGGGCATAAGGGGTCTGGCGCTCGACTGGATAAAGTCATTTCTAGAAAATAGAACACAATACACAGTTATAGAACACATAAACATGAATAAAGAATTAGTTAACAGTAAATCGAAAAGCCTATTAAATGAATTTGGGGTCCCACAAGGCTCAGTTTTAGGTCCTTTATTATTCTTATTTTATATTAATGACATTCCAATTACTAATAATTATAAATTGACTCTATTTGCAGATGACATATCAATCCTATTTTCTTACAATAATAAATCAGACGTGAAAAAAATCGAAAGTGACATTAATTTAATACTCGAGCAAATAATTCAATGGCTTACATCTAATAATCTTAAAATTAATCTTAATAAAACTAGATACATACAATTTAGAACCTACAATAAAAAACCTTTGCAACTTAACATACAATATAAAGATGAAATTATAAATGAAGTAGATGAAAACCTGTTTTTAGGCATACAAATTGATAAATATTGTAACTGGCACGCACACATAGAAAAAGTGTGTTCTAAATTAAACAGATTTGTATTTGTTTTACGCAGGTTAAGTTGGACAGTAAGCATTCGTACTGCAATTATGGCCTATCACGGCTATGTTTCGTCAGTCCTCCACTATGGACTTATAATTTGGGGAAATTCCACACTTATTGACAAAGCATTTATTGTACAAAAAAAATGCATACGTGCCATAGCTAAAGTACCACCGTACGAATCATGTAAGCCTATATTTAAACAATACAATATAATGACTCTGCCAAGTATGTACATTTTAGAAATATTTAAATTTGTAATTAACAATAATCACATTTTCACACAATTAGTAGATATGATACCCACTAAATACTTGCGAAACTCGAATAGACTAATAATAGACAGAAAACCTAAAACTAGTTTATTCCTAAATAATGCATATGCAATGTGTGTAAAAATTTATAACAAAGTGCCTATAAAAATAAAATTACTGTCCAAAAACCATTCCATAAGAGAATTGAAAAAGAAATTAATGGAAAAATCATACTATAGTGTTAAAGAATTTTTAAATGATTAATTAATTAAATTTTATATTTGTATGATGATAGTATTATGTATTTTTAATTCCTGACATTATTAAATGATTATTATAAAATTGTATTTTTGACATACCTTAATTTGTAAACCGATTGACTTATTATTTATGTATCTAATCGAATTGTTGTGTGATTTTATTTCATTATTTTAAAACATATTATTATAAACAATTATTTAAATGATTATTATAAAATTGTATTTTTGACATACCATAATTTGTAAACCTTTTGACTTATTAATTATGTATCTAATCAAATTGTTGTGTGATTTTATTTCATTATTTTAAAACATATTATTATAAACAATTATTTATAACATAATTATTTATAAAATGTTTGTAGAAAAAATCTAGTAATTTAAGTACTGAGACAAGTTAAAAATAATAATATAATAAATAATATGTATTTGGACGTCGTTAGCTGCGACAAAATGTGTGAGCCTAAAAAAATTGTAACACCTTGTAAACCATATTTTTACCAAATAAACATCATTTCATTTCATTTCATTTACAGTATAATACATTATGTAAGAACTTCGTAGACACCTCCAACATATATAATTCGATTCGGTATCAGTCTGACGGCTATAATATTAGATTCTTTCTCGACATTAATCAAAGGCTCGACGCAAAGAAATCGCTATAAAAACAAAGTGTTCGAAAAAGATTCTATAACGATTTTCTTATAACACGAAGTAGGTAGTTAGGATATGATTAAATTACAAAAATGTAGGAAGTTGGTGCTATAAATTTTGCGAGGAGATGAAAGTTTCCAAAATGCTCGCAAGCTGCATGTAATTTATGTTTCGCGTGCCTGAATTCAGAAGTGAATATAAAAAGTAATTCTTAAAAAAAAAATTAAAAGCCCGAAGATAAGTATATTAAATAATCTTATATATAAAAATAAATTGCTGTTCGTTAGTCTCGATAAAACTCGAGAATGGCTGAACCGGTTCGGCTACATTTAGTCTTGAAATATTCGTGAAAGTCCAGGGAAGGTTTAAACGGTTTGTTATGCTCAATGAAGTAAGGAAGGATTAGCTAGTCTTATAAATAAAAATGAAAAGCTGTTCGTTAGGTTTGCTAAAACTCGAGAATGGCTAAACCGATTCGGCTATTTTTGGTCTTGAAATATTCGTGGAGGTTTAAACGGTTTTTATGCCAAACGAAGTGGGCACGGGTCAGCTAGTAATAATATATTTAGAGAATATTCCGGCATTACATAACGCAACAAAATAAAAACATAGAAAAAAAACATTTGATTTAGACAAGCAGACAAGAAAATAGTGAGAACAACACAAAATCACAGTAGTTCATTCATTCAAATCTTAAGAGCTAGGCTCTTGTCGGTGGAGTAATCGCCATGTTTCTCTGTCCTGTGCTTTACTTTTGACCTCTTGATACGACCCAACGTTTATCTTCTCCTTTATTTGTTCTATGTAACTTCTAGGTCTTCCTCTTCCTCTTCTCCCCTCTACTTTTCCTTCCATAATATTCTTAAGAAATTCGTTGTGTCGTATCAAGTGCCCAATCATCTTTCCCCTTCTGTTTTCAATTGTTTTAATTATATGTCTGTTTTCTTCCACTATTTTAAGCACCTCTATATTTGTTTTTCTTTCCGTCCAATTTATGCCTTCCATTCTTCTCCAACACCACATCTCAAACGCCTCTAGCCTTTCCTTATCTCTCTTAGTTAAAGTCCATGTTTCGCATCCATACAAAGCAATGCTCCAGATGTATGTTTTGAGAAAACGTTTACGTGTCTTTATAGGTATGCTTTTTGCTTTAATTAAATGTTTTTTACTGTTAAAAGCTGTCTTGGCTATAGCTTTTCTGGATACCAGATCCGGAGTACACCTTGAGTCTTTTGTTATTGTACTATCAAGGTATTTAAAGGAGTCTACCTGTTCGATTGTAGCATTATTAATTTTTTGGGGTGTATTCGGATGGGATAGTTTAGATGTTACTATTATTTTTGTTTTGTTGTAGTTAATTTTTAACCCAAATTCTTTAAAAATGTTATCCATCTCAGTTATTAATTCCTTCAAACTTTCTTTGTTTTCTGCAACTGCTGCAATATTATCTGCAAATCGGATAAATGTATTTTTTTACCGTTAATTTTTATACCTCCCTTATCCTTTTCAGTTATTTTGCTAACAGCGCACTCTATAAACAAATTAAAAATTAGTGGTGAGAGTGGGCAACCCTGCCTAACTCCCTGCATGATTTTTGCTATAGTCCTTTCCTCTCCTATTTCTATTACAGTTTCTTGTTCTCTATAAAGTTGGTATATTATCCTTCTATCTCTGTAGTCCAGACCCGCCCTTTCTAGTATAGTTATCACAGTAGTTACAGTATGTGTAAAAATAGGTGAAAGGAAGCGGTGGATTTAAGTATGTTTAGAATTTAATGAGGTTATGTCTCAGAAGATTGAAGGTTGAGAAATGGAACACCCTCATAATATCTTGGCGTGGCCTACCGTTTGAGATATTTTGCGTGTTCCTTTTCAGAAAAAAAATACTATAACTTGTTGCAGCTGCAGAGGGTGTTCCAGGTTGTCACAGTAGTTCCAGTAAATCTGAACTCTTTTTTCCTCAAATCATGATAAATCTGAAAATAATATTATGTCAAAACAGCGATAAATATCAAAGTTGTATTAAACAAATTGTTTATCGCATATATCTTTGCAAAAATAATAAGTTACGGTTTTAGACTTAAAAATATAATTATAAAATAAAATATATTTCAAAATACTTAAAATATAATAATAATTAAAAATACCTAATAAATGTAAATATTGATTATGTTTCTTTATTTGTTAGTTTATAGGTGATTGTGCCTGTTAGTATCTGAATAATTTACATAATATGCAACGTAAACATCATTTTGAAGTCTAATACGCAGATTTAAAATGTACATTTTCTATTGAAAAGATCGTTTTAATTGTACGTGAATGAAAGTGTACTCGAAAGCAAGCTTCAATTTAGCTTCAGCAGTAGCAATATTGACTATTGACTAGCATAATAGGCTTTTGGAGGCAGTGGCGAATTTTCTCTTAACCAGCCCTGAGACTATGCCAGGGCTATTTCGTAGTACATATATCGCAGTATATAGGGCGCAGTATATATAATACTGACAACTGATGAGATTTCAGACGCAGATTGACTTTTTGCCCATCCGATAAAACCAACCAATTTTTAGGAGTTGGATAAATTTTTTATTTTGCATACGTATCAAGGATCAATGACAGAATTTGATCATATTTTGCCATTGTGCGTGTTTTTTCGGTATTTTTTAAAATATTACCAAGTAGGTACTAAATATGAAGAACAAAACCACCACGAATTAATAATAAATGGTTTAACTCCAAAATGTAAGACTGTGTGTGTTATATATGTGTGTTATAGTTAGTTTTCTTATAATAAGAAAATGTATGACATTGTGTAAAGGAAACAATGTCAACCCGTTTATAATATAGGTAGTAGGTATATACAATAGTCGTAGCGTTACAAACCACGCTAGCGGCTACGAGGGCTACGCTGCTACGAGAGCTACGCGGCTACGTCACCGCTGTGCCGCTACGTGACGAAGGCCGTGACGCGAGCGTATGACGTGTGCGCGCGCGTATACGAGCGCGTGGCGCGACAGATCACGAATTCTTAATTCATGCCACAGTCATAATGTGCTTACGTTCATCTCTCATTAATATGATAATCTAGAAGTGATTAATGTCTTTCTTGTGTAGTTTATACAATCTTTTAATATGTCAGTGCTTGCTTATTAACAAGCTTTGTCTCTATTATTTTATATATTTGAAATTTTATTTTATATATAATTGCAGAATCAGATACACGGTCAGTGACCTTAATTTTTGTATATTTTTATAATTTAAAACTTGAATAAAGAGTCATATTTTCTAAGATCACAAGATCACGTAGCACGTGTCTCTTGCAGAACACGTGCTACGTGATAAATAGAGAGCAAGCGGGAAGATAAAATGCAGATAACATTTTACGAGGAAGGTTAATGTAAGGAGCATGCGGAACTTAATTATTCAGTCGAAGATTTTTTTTGCATTGCCATAGAAATAGATATGCAGTTGATTTAATAGTTATTATAGTCAATCACAGTAGGTGGTGAACCAAAATCGGTGGTTACAGTTTGGTGCTAAATATTATGTAAATTACACTTGATATCTAAAGGATATTTTTACGCTAAGTGTAAACTATGCCGCATCACATAAGGCTAGTTACAAGTTTAGTTACAATTTTGTGTACTAATAATATTATATAACGTACATTATATTAATGCATTTCTATTAAGTACTAAACAAGTAACTTAAGTGACATGCAAAGTACATGTTTCAGCGTAAATTTAAACCCATTTTGTGTTAAATGGAGTGACGAAGTTTTCTATGAAAATTAATGCACCTTCATATCAAAGCACTTATGAATTTATCACGTGATAAAAGTATTGATCGCGAGATTGGAGAGTTTCGGTCACAATAACAAATATTTATTATTCCATTAATATTTGCGTGCGATTTCAAAATCATCCACGATTGATTAAGAACACTTCTGGTTTTGCATCGATCCGAGGCCGATTTTATATAAAAAAAAATTGAACTAAAAATATTTCAAATAATTTTCACAACATTTTTAAAAAGTAATTATAATCACCACTAGGCATTCGCTACCATTGTATGGGCCACAGCACAGAAAATAAGTATTCGAAGTAAAAAACATAACTAATTAATGTATATGTAGTGTTATGTATTTGATGTTAGAATATGTATAAGTGTATGAGTATTTACAATATATAACCCGACTTCGCAAGAAAGGGGGTCTAAAAGGCTGAAACACGAAAAAAATTCAAATTGAAATCCAGAAATGCATAGTTACAATAACGGAAGTAGAGCCGTGGTCGGACCCGCTATTGGCTTCGCGGAAGTCGGGTGAAAATATGTAATGTCTGACATTGTAAGGCAGTAGTAATTGACGACCTCCGTAGCGCAGTGGTTCAGCGCGTTGGTGCTCGACCAATAGGTTGCGGGTTTGAATCCCGCCGAGGGAACAAAATGTTTTCAATGTTCCTGGGTCATGGATATGTATTAAATTTGTGTATTAATATAATAAAAATCTTAAATATGTGTATAGTATAAAAGTACGAAAATATATATATTTCCGTTGTCTGGTACCTGTAACACAAGTTCTTCGGATACTCAGCACAGGGCCAGATTGACGTGGTATGAAGCGTCTATAGATATAATATTATTAATAATAAATCATATTATTTGAATGGACCCAATTGTTGGATATTATCACTATTGACACAACCTTACGGTAGTATGAAATAAATGTAAATGAATGTATGAAGCTAGAGAAGACAACAGATGCAAAAGATCAAGCGAAATGGCATTTGGAATAAAGCCCCGGAGAGCCCGAAACAAACGCCATCGGCCATACAATGGCCATTAATTAAAATATGCAGGCCGTGTGTATGACAATGTATGGCAATTAGACCGGATTCCTCGCCTTTTTATTTAATGGAATGGTATTTTAAACGCGTGTGCCGTTTAAGTGTAAATAGGTTTTATACGTTTGTTTGTTTTATGATTTATCGTGATATAATGGAAATAGTGTTTTGCTGCGGCAAGAAAAAAGTTTAAAAACACTTATAATATTTTTTTCAAAAATATAATTTTGGTTAACAGAAATATTTCTACATTAAAACATGACTCGTTCTTGTCTCAAGATTCACTATCCACCTTATAAAAAAGTGAGAAAAGACAAAAATGTGTAGTATTATATAATTCTAATTACGAATGTTCAGTAGGTAGGTACGGATATAATTTCGAATGTTAATTAACTTGTAAGCTACACTAAAGTCCGAACTCCTTTCTCGACAAACATAATAATTTGTTTGGCTTTCATTAAAATGTTGAGCGTCACTGCACAATTTTGCCTTTGCAAGCACTTTACAAATGTTTTTCGTCAGTACCAAACTCGAAAAGCAATTAAAAACGTTGATTACATCATCAAAAAACATTAAAATATTCGACTAAAAACTAAACTTTAATTGAATCATTGTTTTATTTTAATTCATATTGTATTCAAATATATAAGAGTTGAGTTTTAAAACATAATAAAAATATCTTTATTATTAATATAGTTATGCGTTTCCATTGCTTTCGCATTGGAACCTCGAGAAGTATTACAATAATAAAACGTTAAGAAAACCAAATCAGCCGCTACAACGCATTCAAGTTCTAAAACTTTGTTATTAAAGCAGAGTTTTCTATTTTATACCGAGCTGGCTCTCATTAAAATTAATAATACCGATATAATGTAAAACAAACCGCTTGTAGCCCCAGTAAAACATAACGACACTGGACGCGGTTTACGGCCATCTATAAATAAGTTATTGTTTTAGGTGAGCTGCTTTTTATCTTCTAATTAATTACAATTTTACGAGATAATGCTGACCTTCTGGTTTTTTTCATTGTCAGCTTCTTTTGTTATCTTGTTATTTATTATTATTATAATTAAAATGTATTTTTCTGCAAAGCAATAAGTTTTCTCTTATTATCCGTTGAGATAGTCTCTCGCCAGTCGTGTTCGACAACCGTTCCACTGGGTTACGAGTGTAAAAAAGGGAAAGTACTGACTAATGTGTACAAACTAGAGTAGATACTATATAACAACCTACTATATAACGGCCGCCGTCATCGAAATCGTTTAGAGGGCTATATAAATATGTTTCGTATGTACTATGTATGTATAGTATGAATGAATAAAACACTAATTTGTACTTTCTGTGACCACATATTAGGTTGGGGAATAAGTTTCTTCGCATTTTATATAAAAATTCAAAAGGTTTTTTATAAAGTTTATTTACAATTTTACTGACTAAAGTATCTATATATTAGTGCCATTTTGTTCGATAACTTTTTGCCATCTTGTTGGTAGGGAGTAGGGACACGATCCCATTGCTATAAATATTTTGGGGCTTTTGATGATAAAAACTGCGACAAGTGGTCATGGCAGTCCTCTTGTGATGTCAACCTGACACTACCTAAGGAATTCTGCAGCGACCGAAACCAAACCATTTCCACCTGGGAAATCTGAAGATGCAAGGGTCAGGACTATACGGCAGATGCATTAACACCTCCCAGTCAAACTCCCGTAATTTTTACTGAGTGGCTAAATATGTGTGAGATCTAGCGTTATCATAGTGAAGAACCACACCCCTTCTGTTGATTAATTCCGGCCGCTTTCTCTCAACATCTTGCTTTAATCTCATCAGTTGTTTGCAGTACAGTTCAAAATCGATGGTCCTGCCTGACGGTAACAGCTCATAATGAATAATGCCTTTCTAATCCCAACCCACACACAGCATCACCTTGTGGCGAGTTAGCACGGGTTTCGCCACAGTCAGTGAAGCCTGACCGGCCTTTGACCACGTTCTTGTCGTACGTGATCCACTTTTCATCATCAGTCATGAACTTCTTCAAAAAGTGTTTTGTTTCATTACGTCGTAATAAAGAATCACAAATGAGTATACGGTTCATTAGGTTTCTTTCAGTGAGCTTATGAGGCAGACAAATATCGAGCTTTTTTGAGTACCCAGCGTTTTTCAAATTTGTGGTCAATCCTCAGTTCTTCAGCTACATCGTAACTACTAATATGCTGATCTTGCTCCACTTTTTCAAAAATGGCATCAGTTTTGTCCGTAAGAGGGAGACCAGAGTGACGTGCGTCTTTGATATCAAAATTTCCAGGTAGAAAACGCTTCAACCAAATTTACGCTATTCTCACAGATACTGCATAAGGTCCATAAACATCACAATTTTTTTTCGCGGCTTGTTTTGTATTTTACCTTTTTGTAATAACATTTTAAAATATATCGAATTTTTTCACAATGAGAAAAATAAATTAAAATGTCACATTTACCTAATTTGAATTTGGAAATTGTCTTCTGTAAAACTAAAACTGTTTAATGATATCAAGATCAGCCAGATACAAATGGTATAGCCCAAGAGATTTTGTAACAAGTTTATACATACTATAATGAGAAAAGACTTTTTCCCCAACCTATTATTATCTCTTCTTTTATACGTGTTCCTACTATGCGAACTGAATATTAAAATTATTACTATTGTTAAAGGTTTCAATTGAATGCACAGCACCTAAGCATCAATTTCACCAACCTAGATCTAGTATCATGTTATCTCTATCGTTCTTTTCCATTATATTGAGACAAAAGATTAACATACGTTGGTGATGGGACTTAGACTAGCAATAGTAGTATTTATATACATAGAACCTAAGCGCGCTACTTTAAGTAGATTTGGGTTTTGTGTACATATTCGAGGCTTAGATCTCTGAAGGTAAACAAAGTCGCGGGCTAAATTTTAGCTCAGAACAAATTAAACGAAGATCCTATTACTATTTACTCGACACAATATTACCGGCTAAGCTAATTAAAATTAACCATTCTAATTAGCTCTGAGAGAGCTCTGCGGCTAACCCACTTTATTAAATTAATTCACGAATGTAATTCAGTCCGTCTGGCATCTTCTATTAATCTAGAGTAGAAGTAGTATATTATTATTTCATTGGTAATAAAATTAAAGATTATTATACTATCTTCTTTGCCTGCAGGTTAACTCTTGAATCTAATTCCATCCTAAACCAATGATTTAATTTCCATAAAATCAACACTTCACTTCAAACCGAATTGGCGCTAACGTCAGGTTTAAAATTAGAGAATTGTGAAATTCCAATACAATCTCTTAAGTCAATCTTCATTATAATTTAAATTAGAGTTAATCAACTATTATCATTCAGTATCATATCACTTAGATTACGGCCTAGTCTCAGATCTACTGAATATACAACAAAAAACTTAAAAGTCGGTAGAGGTGTTTCGAGACAGTAAGTATATTAATTTATACTCCGGATTAAGTTAATACTCTACGTGCCCTTAAACTATCGTTATCTGTATATTAACAGTGATCCCTCCGTTAAAAAGCCAGCAGCTAATAAAGTGAGATATTTCAGGCGGACATAAAAGGCTCACATTATTTAGTAATTGTTGGCGTTATATAGTCGTGGCGTCGTAAAGACGCGCACGTATTCCGCCAGCTTATTAATCTGTGTTGTGCTCGGCAGACTCGGTTTTACATATTTTTCAAAATATCATTTAATTGAAGAAAAAAGAAAAGCTATAATTATGCTATTGTTACTCTTTGACGAAGAAAAGTAATTGATTTGCATGGGCATACTTACAATCTACATAGTACAGTTTGTATACCTTACACGTAGATTAGTATTTTGCCAAAAACTGCTTTTTTTCACTTCACACTTATTTAATTTAAGGACTTTACGGAGCAAGAAAACTCTTTATAATCTCATTATAATAATCGAATTGAAACTACAGTAAATCATTATCCACCGTTGTCATTTAATAAAGATAACATTCTACCCACACTAAATATAACTTATAATGATTTTAATATCATTATAATAATATGAAACAAATATTTCCCATGCTATAATGAAATATACATATTAAATCGAATAATATAAATTAAATCGAATTTAATTGGGAGGCTATAATTCTAGGAATCATAGTCGATTAAATCTCCTTTAGAATATTTATCTCGCCGGCGCACGATTTTTCGCGTATGCAAATAAATTAGAGCGAAACAATCGAACCTAAGTTATCATAATATAAAATCAATCTTCAAATATTTTAATAATTATTGGTTCATAAACCACGAAGTTATCAGCAAACAAACATAAAAAAAATTATATACGGTCGAATTGAAAAATTTTCTATATTTTGGAAGTCGATTAAGCTTATATTTGGTCACAAAAAGATTTAATTGGATCTGAACAAAGTGTAGGTAGAATGTCGTGGGTGATGAGCATCAAGCGTGACTGGAGTCCTCCGTCACTGTCAGCGTGACAGTGCTCATCACGGAGCCAGTGATGCGTCTTATTACCAATACGTATGTACCGTAGTCGATAGCTGATGTATAAAAATATTATATAACGTACGGTCGACGACACTTTCAGTTTACCACTTTTCGACCTTATAACGTAGGAATAAAGTTCAAAAGTGATAATCTTGATTTGTCGGCGACTGTACATAATTTTGGCACCTAGCAGGTGCAAAGAGTGAACATAATTTCTTGACTCAGTCTCATAGGACTGCGAATTGTAATTATCCATATTTATAATTTTGTATAAAATGTTTGAAATATAATTTTCATCTATCGCGTTTACAAAGTTTGGAAGTAAAGATAGCTCAATGTTTTTATCAAGTAAAGGTTAAAACTATAACAATAGAGAAACTAAATTAAACTGTTGTAATTCGAAAGCTCCAAGCCTTTATTCTCGATCCGAAACTTGATACTGAGTTGTGTTAGATAATAGTGACAAGCCGTAATTTGATCCCAGCACTTACAGTCAGGTGAAAAAGCAGCTTTATATTATGTTAGCTGCATCACATAATAGCTTTTTAACTTTTCTGAGAAGAAATTTAAATTTAGACGTTAATTTACTGTATTCTGTTTTAGCATACTTAGTTGTTATAGCGCCAACCGAAATATAATATCATATGTGAAAAAATTTACTGTCTAGCAGTTAAGGAGATACAACCGGGGGTCAAAGAAGGACTGACAGACAGACAGCAAAGCTTCAGTAAGAGGTTCCCGTTATTACCTTTTGGGTACAGAACCCTAATAAATCAATTGAAAGTAATACTAATATGCTAATCAAACCTAAATCCAACCCAACGGCAGCAAATACGAGCTGGACACGAACGGAATTCTACCGAACCCTTACGTGTGTTTCCAGGCTCAGAAATAATTACACCATCAAATTGGTTAAGCCCTCGATATATTTCAATTTGTACCTAAATTGGTATTAGTTTCCATTCAGTAATCAGGTAGTAGGAATTATATTATGTATATTCTATTAAGGATTAAAATAATGTTTTTTACAGTTAAAGAAAGGTAAATTTTATTACTAATAGTTTAAAAATGGAATTAAAAAAAAAAGCAAACAAATAGAATACAGAAAATTTTGCAACTTTGTCAACATGACTTTGCGTAAATCGTAATTTTGTTTACACATTTTTTTTTATTGCACAGTGCACAGCACAGTCCTTTCTACATTGCGGATGACCGTAGATAGAACCTCATCCGCAACAAACCGAACGCCGCAACCTACGTGGATAATAATTAACCAACTTATCTCGCCTTAAATGAAAAAAGTTGATGAGCATTATCTCATATCTTTTTTCCGCAGAGAGTTTACGTTTTACTGAAAAGTTTTAAACATATTCAGTAAATAAAGCGAGTTAAGCTGTTGTCGGAGCGACTGAAGTGGGTTAAACTTTTGTTAAACTTTCATTGCTTTCATATCCAGATATTCCGACCAAATAAAATATAACGAGCTCCGACCAAGTTTTCGCTCTTCGGGATTCTCAGTGGACTACAACACCACCATATTAGGGAGTAGGGATGTAAACAGTAAAGTTATTTTATGTGATTTTTATAATTTGATTTTATGGCTGTATTTCTGTATATTTGTGTGAAAACCTATTATTGGCTTTCTGTATGTTATACTGACTCTGGTTTTCCGAAATAAATAAATATAATTAAACCATGATACATAAATTAGTGGTTAAATAACTGTTTGTTTGACCACTTATTCAAAACATTACGTAAAATTATAGTAATAATAATATCTATGGACACTTCACACCACGTCAATCATCCCCGTGCTAAGTATCAGAAGAACTTGAGCTACAGGTACAAGACAACGGAAATATATTTTACGATTTTATACCATACACATATTTAAGATTTTTATTATATTATACACAATTTTAATACACATTCATGTACCAGGAATATTGAAAACTTTTTGTTCCCTCGGCGGGAGTCGAACCCGCGAACTCTCGCTCGAGCACCAACGGGCTCAACCACTACAGAGGTCGTCAATGCAATGCCACAACGATATAAAATATAGCTTATATCGTTGTTACTTTTAATCTAAATGCGAGTATATTATAAGATATATTCAACTATACACAGGCAAACATAGTATATTGATATCCAACCGATATATTGTCTTGTCTGAGCCTCCATCACCGTCATATATCCCTTGACAGAGGATTATATTGTTCACTTCGCCGTACTATATTATGTTCTATCATTGTGTTCTCTATTTAAATCTGCTCATCGGAGTAGAGGTCATACAAAAGCAGAATTACTTCTAGTTTGTGAAGGGCATCGACTTGTGTTGCGCTTAAAATTGTGCGATTATTGTAGTGATATAATTGTAAGTTTGAGAAAAAGTTGCAGAATTTATGCAGGTAAAATTCTTACTATTAAGGCTTATGTTATACTATGTTATATTGTGATCTCTACTAATGTTTTTATGTAATATTATACATGTTTTAAATATTAATAATTATTGTAATAATAGTGATATTTGCATTTTAATAGTAATAATTGTAGTAATAGTGATAATTGCATGCCAAAATTGGCAAAACATGTAACTTATCATCCTATTTTTTGTAACACCTGAATCCATGCTTTATGCAAATAAAGAGTATTGAGTATTAAATTTAATAATCGTTTTAATGTTTCAATTGTTTATTAATTATAGTGTATTTTCATTCAATGAAATTCTAAATTGAAATCATAACGAGGCACAGACAGAGATTCCATTGTCGATACGGTTTTATGTAGCTTAGGTAAGCTACATAAAACCGTATCGACAATGATTACGTACATTATATAATGTATATAGAAAATTTTGTATTCTATCATAAGTATTAAGTATTCTTTAAATTAAAAAAGATGAAAGAAAAAAATATGTCTAATAGAGACTAAAGCAACTGTACAGCTTATCCTTTTTTGTAACTCATTATAAACAATGTAAAAAAAGACTCGCGAGTCGAATTGTCAAATAAACTAGAATGACTCAGTCCATTTTCTATGTCCGTGGTTGTGGCTCACCCCTCACGCCGGGAGCCTTTGTCCCTGTATCCACGTCAGCACGCCGCGGCCGCGGTCGCTTCACATTGATTCTCCATTTCCCATTAACTACACTTGTATCTACAGGTTGTAATATTAATGAGTGATAATACTTCAGGGTGTGTATGGGTCCCGTATATAAAGTTTACTGTGAAAGTACCAGCGCTAAAACAGTTCCTTTTTTAATTATTGTACGGGAAAATGTATGATGTTGGGGCATTTCTCATAGAACGAAAGTCAAAAGTAAGTCTTTCAACGGTGGTATTTTCGTAGTAAACTCTATATACAGGTTCCATACACACCCCAAAAGTATTATCACTTATTTTTTTATAACTTGTATAAAATATATAAAAAAATAAGATAATTTATAATCAGATAAAGTACATTATATTCTTTAACTACATATACAATAACAGAAGTGAAAAGATTTACCACTATCTCTCGTGGCATAATTCTTGAGTTATGTTTTATCCGAAATGTAGTAGCTAACCATACGATTTTAGAGAAAAGCGAATTTTAAATATAAGCATTGATTGGTCTGGCGGTATACGTAAACAAAAGTATATTTTTCAGTTTTGCTATTCACAGCGAACTGTGTAAACAGGGTGTGATGATGATGCTTACATCTTTGAATATTAACTTATTAACTTACACGTTGTACAGGTGCAAAAATTGCTAATGTCGTAATCGAATTTTGTTTGAAATGTAGGTTTTTATTTTTTTATTGAAAAACGTAGGTAATAAAATATACAGTGGATAATTAGTAGTTATATTATCAGGAAAAGTTATAAGTATATTAAGTATTTATTCCAGGCTAAAACACAACACGATACAGCTGCGACGATGTGCAAAAACAAAGCAATTCGCTTATTAAATTGCCTTCCTGTGTAGGCTCGTGAAGCTACACGCTGGTAAACAATGCCTCGGAAATATTGCCTCATAGTTTATTTTAGCGTCATAACTGGAAATATAGCAGTTTTAAAAAAAAAATTGAGGCATGGATATTGTATATAATTGATGGCAGACCCAAATTGTGCCTTCAATTTATTTTCTATATCTCAATACTCAGCACTTTCCACTTGACTGGGTTATGCGATCTACACACAATCTCGTATGTAACGCTTTTCGCAACTTAGGTTCAATACACATCAAAATGAGATGCCGCGCTGCGTTATTTAAGAGTTCAAACCTAAGCGATAATCGTTACATAATGTGGGGGCTTCACCTACAGTGATTTTTGCAGTAATGCAATTGCGATGCAGCCACTATTTGTGTGTCCTAATCCACGTAGCTACGATATTTCACTCACGATACCATCGCACTTCTGTCGCGATGCAAACGCGAATCAGTAAATGCACAACGCTCACGCGCCTCTGTCCATTATTTCCACGATATCTCCGACACTGTCGATTGCATCGACACAGTCGTGATGCTGTAGAGCGTTAGTAGCGCGTTAACATCGCTTCTGTAGCGCGTTGCCAATGCGATTAACGCGCGGTATCAAAAGTCTCCTTAGGCGACGGTGGTCCAGATACACGTTGAAATACAATGTTTCATTTTGTTTCGATGTGAACTGATATAACGTAGAGCTACTGTTTTTATGCTCTGTGTCATAACATGCGATGACTCTGTGGTGGTGCGGAAGGTGGGTTTACATCAAAAGAACATCATCATCATAGAACTAGAACAACAAATACTACGAGTATAATATCAAGATATTATAGTAACAACAGAATATTCTGCGTTACACTAAAGGAATTTAGTAGAGTGGGAATACAATGAGTATTCGCGCTTTTGATGTAAACCACCTCAACATACATACAATTTTATTATTTCGTTGATTTAATTTGTAAATTGACAAACATTTATCTTAAAAATTATTTTCTCTTTTCGTATTGCCAATTTTAATTGTTTCAGATCGTTAAATCTTCGATGTTTTTAGCGACATCAAAAATGGAGGAAGTTTATCAATTCGATCGTATACGAGTATTATACTTTTTAAGAACAAAGAATATTACTTCTCTCTTAATCTAAACACCAGTTTAGTAATTACCATGATATCTTGTTAATGATTAGTTTTTTTTTTTGCCTTTAGGTCTTTAATGTAGGTTTCAAATTAAATTTCCAGAACATAAACAGACTATATTTTATTAATGAGTGATATAATACTTTAGGCCCTGGGTCCTGTAGAGTTTACTGAGAAAGGACCAGGGCTGAAGGAGGTCCTTTTTTAATTATTGTGTGGGAAAATTTATGATTTTGGAACATTTCCCAGACATACATGAAAGTCAAAAGTAAGTTTTTTTGGTGGTGTTTTCACAGTAAACTCTACGTAGGAGGCACATACAGTTCCTAAAGTATTATCACTAATTTATTTTACACCTTGTATAAGGCATTTAAATCGTTGTTTAAATTAATGACATTTCTTAGAAGACGAAATTAGTAAAGTTGAAACTGTTTGCCTTTAATCATCACAGGATTTAATTACTCAATCAGCAGTACTAGAAAATTGAACAGTTGGACTAAATATTCTTATGGGCGTATTAACTTAGTTCAATTAAAGCGAAGACTAAAACAGCAGGAGGTTCAATTGAGTCAATAACAGACTCGATACAAATAGACAATTGCTTTAGGCTCCTGTATTGCCTTCCATGGCTCTGTTTATTTCTCAAGATGTTTCTCGTAGTGTTGTCGCATGCACGTGTTATTTCATGAGTCTTAGTTGTTTTTTAAAAAGCCAATACTTTTATAAGATAAGTATTTTAATAGAAGAATAGTATAAAACAATATACTGTTGGTTACCCTACCTTACCTTGTATATGTATAATCTATGGTAGGTACCTACTATTGCAATTTAATTCAAAATTGTGAATAGCTACCTCGGTACCTCGCTGTATTCTATCACGCAAACAAAAAGTTCTTCAAAAGTATCAGCGTGTATAACATGGGTTCCTAAACTTAATCAATCGCCAAATCACATCATTGTTGTATGGGAGTATTAATTTTATTTTATTTTAATATTTGTTGTTATAGCGATATTAGTGATCATTAGTAAAAAAATGCATAGGTCTGACTATCACCGTTAATAAAATACAGTGTGATGAGAGACTCGTTTTTAACTCTTTGGGAAAGGAATCCTAAAAACTAAAAAATCCCACTGCGTTTTTTATATTGATATACCGACACTTTCAATAGTAAACACGAATCGAACGACCAAGCGAAAATCCATTAAGCCGTTCAGGCGTTCTCTTAAAAACATAACCCTGTGTTGCAGTCGAGTAAAATCGCCAACCTAGATTGCGACTGTGAATTCCATCAGTCCTGTCCAATTCTAGGCTGTTTAGTGGGGATTACCGCGTCGCCCGCTGAACACAGAATATGCTCTGCATTTCCCCGGCAATCACTCGTAGCCGATATATTGCTTTCAAATGCAAAATTGAAATCGCTGATTTGAAACATCGGTATGAATGCCGGAATGTTTTTATTCGCAAAAGTAGCTTTGATATCTACTAAATAAAAGAGCACATTTAAAAATCTGGTGTGGCTTAAATAAACTAAACTTGTCTGCTACTACACTAAGGGCTGATTTTTCAATCGTCAGATAACTTATATCTGTTGACTAAACATGTGACTTTCACATTTGTTCCATACAAAATCTGCCAAAGTCCCAATAAATATGTGACTGGCAGATTTTGTATGGAACAAATGTCAAAGTCACATGTTTGTTCAACAGATAAAAGTTATCTTACGATTGAAAAATCCGCTCTAAATGTGTTTGGAAAATGCAGAATTCTGTAGTGTCTATTTTATTCCATACACCTTGCGTCTCAGCTGATCGTCGTCAAGATTAGGTGCATTTTCCATATTATCGTCTCGAACTTTCATGTGAGCGGGCTCTAATGTTAATTTTCTTCTAGAGGCATTCTAATAAAATTCTCATTGGGATTGCATTCGAATTTAACATTTCGTGACGACTCTGGCGCCAAGTTGATTCGAAATTGTGTGTCAATTTTATGGAACTATTCCAATCTAATGTTATCGGTATTGTTTTTTAGAGTAGCATAATATATTATGACTTGACATCATTGGAATCGGGTCCGTCTTTTTTTAGTTTACGCTGTAATGAAATCATTCAAACCTAATTAACTAAGCCAACAATGGTTATACACTAGATGTATGCAAAAGAAACTTAAAAAAAAATTGTCGCAAAAAAAAATTACTCTATACCTCTACCAAATTTCATCCAAATCAGCCCAGTGGTTTTGTAATGTATTCAATGTAAACAAACCAACTTTTAATTATTTGTGTTTCGTAATATTATATTGTAGTAAGGAAAGGGAGTGACCAGCTGTTAAATACGTGCTACGTCAATGACAGGTCATTTGTAGGAATTATTTTCCTTGTCTTATATGAGACATTCTTATTATACCTCCCGCGACGGTTTAATAACTTTTATACACAAATACCATCTCTCTCTTCCTAACGTAACATGTATATACAAGCAGCCCGTATCATGTCAAAATTAATTAGGTATATAGTTCATTTCGCATAGAGCTCATAAAACCACGGCTAAATTTACTCGGTTGTAATGTTCTGGCTTACGTCTGCACTATTTGCGTCCCCGACACGGGCCCTTCCATCAAAACACTGGAGTTTGAAATAACTTCAAACTATTATAGCATAACCGCAAACGCGTGGTTTCGGTGGTGCTGTCTATTTTCTACTTTTTTTAATTACCTTAATGTCGCTTCGACATGTAGGTCATTAGCGGCCACAATTAAGTACATCTTGCATGGAGCTGAAATTATCATTTTCAAAAACTTTACAGTATTTTCTGGTTTAAATAAAAAATGAAACGCGGTGGGCAGTCGATTATGTTATAATGTATTGAAATCACAAACAAATAGTTTTATTATAATACAAATAGAAGTAACGCGCCGACTATTTATCGAAAACTTTCGTAAATATGTACGTTTAGTTATGACTACAACCTGGCGTATACTACTCACTGATTACTTAATGGGTCTACGGGGATTGCAGTCCCTGTAAAAGTTTATCGCCCCATGGAGTATCGGAGGTCTCCAAAGGCCATTAGGGTATGTCGCGAAGCAAAATCGACACCGGGAGTAAAACTCTACGCTCGTAAATTGGTGAAATAACGTAGTATCAAACATCATCAACTTTTGAGCCACACTTTTGTAAAAAAAAATATTAAATTTGGAAGCAAGTCACTTTGACCAGTTTCAATAAGCACTTCCTAGTATTCTTAACAAAGTGAGTAATAATATATTTTGTGAACAAGTCAGTTTTAATAAAATTTGGGAAAATTTTTGCTGTATTGAAAGTAATATACTAAATTTAGCTTTTCATTTGAGTAAAATCTGCGTTAAAAACTCGTTTAATCTTTTCAAGCAAATTTGCATAATATTCCTTAAAATCTTAATCCGAAAAAGGTTGAATCTCTTTATTCGTTCCGCTAATAATGACCCTTTTCGAAGGGTTAGTACAGGGATTTTGGATCGTTAGTTTTAGAGTTGATAAAGTTATAACACGAGCAAGTTATTTAATAAATACCGGTGGTGTTCAACACTCATCTCCCTGAGGACGCAGCAACAACTGATATAATCCCGAATTACTAAATTGTAATTTATGTGGTACCCTGTTATTCTGATATTTAGCTGCGAATTATTTTCTCGTAACGAGAAGGGTTGAGATTCCTGCGTGGGCGTGAAGTGGGTGTGAGGGAGTGCGTGCGAGAAGACAAGTAGGCAGGCTCGGTTGTCTCTGTCTCTATAGATAACAGGCTACATAAAAAATGCCCTTTACACGTTAGTGTACTAGAATTATAGTTTTTAATTTTAATTCAATGCATATTGTCTACGAGATAATTAATATACCTAATTAATTGTAAACAATGGTGATAAATATTATTTTTCTATTTTAATAGTAATTAAGTAATTTTATTTAAACTTATTCTATCATACTAAGATACATTTAACGATATATACTTAAAATTATTTTTCGGCATAATTAAGAGGAAACACTACGAATTTTTTTCCATTTCCAAATAGGGCTGTTTCCTCCCTGGATAATACTTATAGAGTAACAATATTTTTATAAATATCTATGTATATTTTTTGTACGTCCCTATTTTTTACTATTTTAAATAAATTAATTATTTAAAGAGATATGGATGTTCAAAAACCTAAAAAAAATGGCCAGACTCTCCGCCATGTTTAAATATCCAGGAAACAGATTTGACTACATTATACAACAAAATCAAAAAATAGGAACCTAGTTAAATTCTTTTCTTAGCTAATAAAGAAAAAATATCTAAATCCAATAAAGTTTTGGAGGAGGAATCAGGAATCCCCTAAACGTCGATTTCTGGTACTTTTAATAGGTAATTTCAGTTCAAGCTGCAATAAATTTTATAAAAACCTATTTTGTATTTCTCTCAACCGTGCTGTTTCCTCTTAAGGCGAGGAGTAACTGCAACTAGCGCCACTCTTTTTAAAATAAATTTTACAATGACACAAAGATCTTATTAAAAAAAGTAATCGGTTCAAACTTAACGTAAATAGTAAAACTAATTTATTGGCATTTAATTACAGCTCTAAATCCTATACTGTATTTACTCCCGTAAGTAATAACTAAAACGGCCGATTTAGTTATTACTTACGAGATATAATATATAATATTAGTTTCACTATTATATATTACTATAATAAATTAGTTTAAGTATTTACTTAAAGTTTGAACCGATTACTTTTTTTAATAAGATCTTTGTGTCATTGTAAAATTTATTTTAAAAAGAGTGGCGCTAGTTGCGGTTACTCTTCGCCTTAAGTATAATAGGATGTGTTCGTACGCGAGTCTGACTCGCACTTTGCCGTTTTTTTCCTTCTTTCTTTCTTTCTTTATCTCGGATAAAGTAACACAAAACCTTGAAACCTAATAAAATAATACATTTTTGTTGACAAATAATCACCAAACATTTAAATGTTTCCATGATTGAAAAGAAAATAATCAAATATTAATACAGTTTCAGCGGATTTCAGTAAAAGGATATTCTTGTTCAAATCCAATTACCAAGGTCGACTGAATCAAAAGTAACTAAACGCTTTATTTTTCATCATTAAAATGATTACACAACGGTCTGCTCGCTGTCAGTTTACCTCGGTCACGCAACGAGTTGTTTCTATCTTTATTTATACTGATTTCTCTCGTAATCTGAAATATACTTTTTATTTTATATAAAAGAAGTTGATTAGGAAAAGGTAATATTATATTTATAATTGTGCACCTCTTTCCGCTATCTTTTATACAATCTCTCTCCGTCGGGCTGCTTGAAGAAATTTCTTTAGAAATAAGCAGTGCCTTTGTGTCGTCTTTCTTTGTAAACTGTGATATTGTAAAATTTACTTGTGTGCAATAAATTGTTTTTTAAATAAATAAAATAAGGAAGACTAAGAACGTATTATCAGATTAATCATTTAATTACTAGCTTATTTATTCAATTGTTACCAATGGTAAGCAATTACCACCATTCATAGATAGCCACAACGTCAGACTGATACCACTCAAAAGTACCGTATTATTTGGGACAACTATATTATGATACTATAGCATGAATGGAACGTATGCAGCATAAAACGGATAAATTCAACAGCCTCACAGGAAGCCACCGTAAAATAACGCTTACATTGTGTTTCTTTGAAAAGGTTGGGAATTTATAGAGAAGGAAGACAGATGTGCTCCATGAGATGTAACCGATTTTCATCAGGCGACCCATCTGTTTGTTGCCTAGGGGTATACTCTTAAAACTAATTTGATTTCCGATCCAAGACTAATCCGATTCAAATTTTGCAGCCAAGTCATGTGTAAACTAACATTGAAAATGTGTGATCAATTTGAAACGAATTGATTAAAATAAAACTGTTTGTTGTATAAGAGCCACCCCCCGAATTTCATTTTAATTTAGGTTTAAATATAAGTTACTAAAGCGGCTAGATAAATACATAATTTATGAACATTTTAATCAGACAACGAACATCTTAGTAATAGGGTCCCATCCCGTCCCCTACGAGAAACTCGTCGTTTCAGCCTTTTAGAGTCCACTGCTGAACATAGGCCTCTCCAACACATTTCCAGTGTGTTCGGTCCATTGCCACCTGCATCCAACGTGACCCGGCAGTTTTCACCAGGTCGTCGGTCCATCTGGTAGGTGGCCGTCCCACACTGCGCTTGCCAGTACGTGGCCTCCACTCTAGGATCTTTTTGCCCCATCGACCGTCCAATCTTCGTGCTATGTGGCCGGCCCATTGCCACTTCAGCTGACTGATCCTACGGGCAATGTCAGCAACCTTAGTTCTTCTACGGATCTCCTCATTTCTGATTCGATCACGTAGAGAAATACCGAGCATTGCCCTCTCCATAGCACGCTGAGCGACATTAAGCCTTTTGAAAAGATCCTTCGTGAAGCACCACGTCTCAGAACCGTAAGTCATCACTGGTAACACACATTGGTTGTATACCTTTGTCTTTAGGCACTGAGGTATTTTAGACGAGAAGACGTTACGTAATTTACCGAACGCTGCCCAGCCGAGCTGGATCCGTCTACTGACCTCTCTCTTAAAGTTGGACCTACCTAATCGGACAGCCTGCCCTAGGTATATGTATTCGTCAACAACTTCAAGAGTAGAGCTCCCAACAGTTAGTGCGGTGGGTGCAACATGGACATTGTGCATGATCTTTGTTTTGTCCATGTTCATTTTAAGACCCACTTGTTGAGAAACTCTATTGAGGCCACCGAGCATGCGCCCCAAATCTTCCAGCGATTCTGCCATGACTACTATGTCGTCGGCAAATCGGAGGTGAGTGATGTATTCGCCATTGATGTTGATGCCAAGTCCTTGCCATTCCAGTAGCTTGAAGGAATCCTCCAGAGCAGCGGTAAACAGTTTCGGGGATATGATATCCCCCTGTCTTACTCCTCTCTTTAAAGGGATATCCTTCGTGCAGTGCTCCTGTACTCGGACTGACATGGTGGCGTTATTATACAAACACTTCAACACTTCGATATACCGATAGTCAATACGGCAACGCTGGAGAGATCTAAGGACCGCCCATATTTCGACGGAATCAAAGGCTTTCTCATAGTCCACAAACGCCAAGCATAATGGCCGATTATACTCTTCGGTCTTCTGTATAATCTGCCGCAGCGTATGTATGTGGTCTATAGTACTATAGCCTTTTCGGAAACCGGCTTGTTCGGTAGGCTGAAAGTCATCTAGCCTGCGTTCGAGACGCATCGTAATAACTCTCGAAAACAGCTTGTAGACATGGCTCAGCAGTGTTATGGGTCTATAGTTCTTCAGTAAGGTTTTGTCGCCTTTTTTGAAGAACAGGACCACAACACCCCTGTTCCATGCCTCTGGCGTTTTCCCATCGAGTAAGGAGGAATTGAAGAGCTTCTGAAGGACTTTTAGTACCGGCGTGCCGCCCGCTTTCAGAAGCTCTGTAGTGATTCCATCCTCACCCGGAGCCTTGTTGTTCTTAAGCTGTTTGAGAGCTACCCTAATCTCGTACAGGCTGATGTCCGGGATGTCTTCGGTATAGTGTCGGGTTAGCCTGGCTCTTGGGTCTGCAGCTAAACTAGCAGGTTCAGCTGAGACCGAGGTATACAGCTGTCCATAGAACCTTTCTATCTCCCGTAGTACCTCGGACTTATTTGACGTTACGCGTCCATCTTCGGTCTTCAGCTTTGTCAGCTGGCTTTGCCCAATAGAAACGTCTCTTGCAAACACTTTGGAGCCTTGGTTCCGCTCTATCGTCTCTTTAATACGCTGGGTATTAAAAGAACGGATATCGTGTCGCAAGGACTTCGTAATCTGTCTATTGAGCTGCCTATATGACTCAGCGTCACTCGAAGTTTGGAGCGTCATTGAACGTCGACTAGCCATGAGGTTCCGGGTTTGGTCGGATAGTTTCTGAGGTCTATTTGTACGGTGGGTCTTGAGAAATTTGGACCCCACCGTATGGACAGTTTCTACCAGCCTGCTATTTATATCGTCCACTGATGCGCAGCTGTCTAGCCATTGGAAGCGATTTGACAGTTCAAGTTGAAAGCTCTCGGGGTTTTGGATATGGGCATTCGACGGTCGGAGCGTAGACTTCATCAGACGCGATCTCTCAAGTTTGACGTTGATATTCAACATGCCTCTGACGATTCGGTGATCACTACCGGTCTTAACCATGTTGATCACAGAGACATCGTTGAATATCTGCGGCTTGGTGCTCATAATGAAGTCAATCTCGTTTCTAGTTACACCGTCGGGACTCAACCAGGTCCATTTCCTCTGCGGCGGCTTTTGGAAGAAAGAATTCATCATGAAGAGTCCTTCCTTCTCCATAAAGTCCGCCAGCATCTGTCCTCTGGGATTCCTCTGCCCAAATCCAAATGGCCCCACTTTCAGCTCATCATCGCTTCTGCAGCCCAGCCTCGCATTGAAATCTCCCATAACAACTGTGAAGTGTGTTTTAGGGCTACGTATGGCCCTACTGACGTCCTCATACGTAGCTTCTACTTCATCGTCTGGATGTGTTGACGATGGGGCGTATACCTGTACAATCTTCAACGAATATCGTTTTGAGATTCTCAGTACAAGGTATGCAACCCTATTTGACACACTCTCGATGGACACAATGTTGTTGATGAGAGATTTGTGGACGATAAACCCAACACCACCTTGGGACTTCTGTTCTCCCTCCCGGTAGTAGAACAAGTGGCCGGACTGTAAGGTTATCGTATCCTCGCCCTCTCTTCGGATCTCCGATAAACCAATAACGTCCCAGTACAACTTGTTCATCTCCTCTTCCAGCTCTACGAGCTTCTCGTCCAACCTCAAAGTGCGCACGTTGTGTGTTACCAGGGCCAGTTGTCGTTTATAAGGGGGGTGGTAGCCGGATCTCTTCCGGGGATTCTTAGCACCCCCCGCCCCGCCGTTACCGTGGCCGCTACCGTAGCCAGGAATAGCGGGGCCGCCGGGGACTAGGGGCCTGGTCTTCTGGTGCGTAAACATAGGAGGTTTTTAAAAGCCTACTGATACCACGCTGGCTAGACGGGTTGGTACAGGGTTTTGTATCGAGTTTTCCTTCTCTCACACTAGTTGTTGTTATGTGTGTGTGCTTCCTTTTAGTCGCCTCTTACGACTCCCCTAGGATAGTATCGGGGGTGGTGACAATTGTATTCTAATGCCGTCACCACACGGCATACGAGAAACTGAACTGCGTAAATACTAACTATTGAAAAAAAAATTATATGAACAACAGTCGGGTCTCAGCATCCAGCGTCCTAACAATAATGGGACCTTTTAAAACCTACCGCTACATTATTGTTACTATCTAGAACCTTTGTAGTTCATTAACTTCATTCTTTATTCTAAATTCTAGACAAAAGACATGGTTTAATTTCATTTATATTAAGCTTAGATTATTACTAATTTCTTTTATTACGTTCTATAGCAATATAATTAGTTAAAATTTAACGGATCACTTCACTTGAAATGTTATTGTTCTTGTAAGAACATTATTAGATATTATTTAATAAATGACATTTAAGGCCCTCCAACACGCAGATAAGATAATTAAAAAATGTATCTTCAAAGTCAACGAATAATGGGGAGAATGTTAATTAATAAATTACATTCTATTACGTGAAATAATTTTCATTATAATCCTTTGTTATATCAGGCCCGTAGTATAACCAGTGAAAGATTATTTAAAATTTAAAATAGAGGTTTGAGTTTTTTTGAGTTTTTTTGAGTTTTTTTGTGGATGTTTTATTTTTTATGTTTATATATTTACTGTCACTCTTACAGTAAATACGAATCTAGGGACACCTCTTAAGATAAAGGAGGATCCATCCGTTGAGGTTGTATTATATTGGTGTAGAGCGTGATAAATAAATATACATACACACTCTTTTAAAACATAACCTTACTTCTAGCAAAGTCGTATCAAAAATACTGCTGGCCTGCGACTTTGTTTGCTAATGTTTAAGAAGATTTCTGAGGAAGGTCGATTTTAAAGTTTATTGGAATCTTCTTGTAAATTTCTGCGGATTAAATAACTTACTTATTGGATTAAAATAACTTTGCGATTCCGAATTTTCTTTTTGTTCTGTAGCAATTTACGAAGGAGCCTGATAATGAGACGGTACGTGTTAAGAATACAATTTTAGATTTTTACTGACCGTCGAGCGTAGGACACACTCCCACCAGTAGGACAGGCGACCAGAGGAAGGTCGCAGGACGACCGTCTCTACTCTCCAGGCTGAACCGACGAGGACAAGAACTTGCGAGGTACGAAAGCGGTATAATATGATGTGTTTGGGGTGAGACGTTGCTGTCGTAATCGATTTATCCCCAAAACTACTAGTCCAATACCCATGCGATTGTCAGTAATGGATTTGTGGTCGAATAAAATCGTCATAAAATTATCAACTTGTTAACTTATTGATATCGACTGGAATTACAAGGCCCCGGCCAACGATATTTTAAATAACATTTACGTTCCAATTCAAACGATTTACAAGTAGGTTTATTAAAAATTGTATAAAGATTTGGAAATCAATAGTCGTAAACAACAATATTGTTAAATAGCTTCGTAAAATTTTAATAGTGGAAAGAAAATGGTGGGTAGTAATGCCCGAGCTTCAAAATATATTTGTTATATGTTATACCAAGATTATAGATACCTAAATATTAAATACTCTGACTGTTGACTTGGTTTGGGTTTATTATACTTTGTGGTTTCGGGTAAAAAGATTCAATAGTTCGGAGCAACAAATACTACAAAACTAAAAAAGACATTATGCCTACTCGTTGGTAAATAATTTCCGCAAAATTATTATTATAGCTTAATATTTAAAATAAGCTTTTAATAGAAATTAAAAATAAAAACTGATAGAAGAGGAGTGGGCATTACATATATACTACATTCGTTACTAATGCAGATGAAATAAGTTGAATAATTATTATACAATAATGTGTACATGTATTTATAGACATGTATATCTTTTCTAGTTATAAATTAATTAATGTATCTATACTAATATCTTATAATATAAAAATGGATTGCAAAATGTGTTGGTAAGCGCATAACTCAAGAACGACTGAACCGGTTCGGCTATTTTCTTAAAATGTTTGTGGAAGTCCAGGGAAGGTTTAAACGGTTTGTATGATCAACGAAGTGGGCACGGATCAGCTAGTTATATTATAAAGATATTATAAAGTTGTTTGTTTATATAAAGACGCTAATCACAGGAACTACAGCTGGCCCGATTCGAAAAATTCTTTTAGTGATGGATAGCCAGTTTATCGAGGAGGTTACATAATATCATCACTCTTAGACCAGTAGCAGTAGAGCAATAATGAAGAATGCGGGCATACCTATTTTTCTAATATAAAGGGTTTATTTGAATATCAATCAACTTTTCTTCCATAGGTCCAAATTGATATCGAATTTATAAACAATGCCCGCCACAACACGATCAATAGATTATGCTGAAATACTTAAGATAATAAATTTTCAGGGTTATTAATATTAGTCAATATATTTAGTACCTACATGAGTTACCAAAACGAAAACTTACAAACAACTAATTGTAAATTAATTTATTAGAAACACAGGCAGCTAACATATGGGTGAAGCCACTAAAGCAAATACAAAATCAAAAGCGAATACAATTTCACAATGAAAAACGACGGTTACTATAAAAAATGAAGGTTTTTTAACTTAAGATTTATACTTTGTTTCATAATATGAAATTCAGATAATAAACAAAAAATATTAATGTTAGTTAATATATTGAGAACCTACCAACTTAAGTTGTATAAGTTTCATTAAAATCATGAGTGAATTTTAAGAATTACTAAGAATATTATGAATTTAAAATTGGTCTCATAGAATATTCAGAGTCCACTTGAGATTATGTTCCGAGCACCGACCGACTCACCCGCCAAGTATCGAGGGCGCAACAGGTATAAACAAATCGAGTAGAAACTTTCTGAACTTACCTTCAACGAAAATTTCACTGTTTATACCACACTATGCTTGAATTCGACTTGATTATTTATGCACAAATACTTGTTTTATTTATATTTTGTTTACGAGGAACGCGCGACGTGCGGACCAACCGGAGGCCGCGAGTGTACTGAATTTCGGAGGATACCGTGGGATGTGGGGGCAAGAATCCTTTCCAGCCTACTCATTATCGCAAAAATTCAAATTTTACGTTTATACTTATAGTTTATAGAGCCAAAATTGCTTACAGGTTTCTTCAAAATTGAATATATTTATTTGATTTGAGGGAAATACAAATACGAATTTTTAGATTTATATCTTTATTACTTTACTGATAAAAGAAAATATGATTAAATCGTAAAACAATTAATCGACGACAGATTTTTTTTTAATTTTCATTTTTCAGTATTTTAAGATATAGGAAAATGTTTCTAGTCCTGTTTAATTAACTTTTACTATAATATGAGGTGCAAGTAATACCTACTTCTAATTAGCACGTAGAATATATATAAGTTTTTTTTTTCAATTTTGCTAGTCATTTTATCAAAAATTGAAAAGCTAAAATGTTTTCATAATATTATATTTTATATTATTTAATGATCAATTGTCAAGTAAGATAATTTAATATTTGTAATCATAACTTTTATTATACGAATACAAATTAGCTCCCAAACTTACATTAACATTATATTGCAAACGAAATATAAAAAGGTACTTAAAAGAGGTTTTAAACATTTTCCCACCATCACACAATCTCTTTGTAGTCGTTAGTAAATTAACTACTAAAATGATAAAAAATATATTATTATACCTAGTTCATGTAACATGATTTAATGGAAGTTATTCTGATTAAATAATACTACCTAATTCCCATAGAAACATAGCTTGAATGGAAATTTTAAGATATTTTTATCCATTATAAAGACACTAGACAAATAAAGTTGGAAATAACAAGATTACTTGCAATTTTTGGGCACAAACAAAAGTTATTCCGGTGCTTTTAATAATATTTCTATTAGAGTGTACGGTGAGGCGTAAAAGCACTCAGTAGCAATATAATAAAGTATTGGAGTAGGTAATATAAATGTTTGGTATGAACTCGAAAACCACGCCAAACCTCCAGATACTTTGATAAATTGAATTGAGTATATTTTTCTAATACTTTGCCTTGGTTCGTATTCGTAGGCCTTTCGAGCGGGTTGTATTCCACATAATAACATTTATTACCTGCAGGCTGCAACTAACTGATTTTATTTATTTATTAAAAACCTGATCAAATCTTTTAGTTAAGTCTAATATCAAGTTTACCGATGTGACCTCACTTATTAAGCAGTGCTAAAACCACATGCTATCCTTATCATTCCGACAAGCAGTAACAGCCCTAAACATGGAGGCTCGACCGATATTTGGGACATTTACAAAAACTGAAACGATTATCCTTGATTCTGTTATACTATTTAAGTAATCCTCACCTAAAATACTAAATAAATTTTCATAAAATCTTTACAAAATGTAGACGCTTACATTTTGCACATTTACCTCATATTATGTTTCATATAAATTATACCTAATTGTACTTGTTTATGGCAATAATTAATTAAACAAAGTGAGCAAGCATGTGATTATTATGCACTCGGAATACTTAAGGTTACAAGAAAAACAAAATATAGATTAACAATAAAAAGAAGGCCAAGTTTCACAGATAAATAGAAAATCTAAGGTGAAATAGTTAATTAGCGAAAAGTTGATGAGAATGAAAATAAAGGCAATGCAAATAATGATTATTTAGTAGTAACATTCTGTTAATTATTATTGTTTACAATGTAATGAATTGTTTTTTTTTTCCAATTTCACGTTAAAATTATAATAAAAAAAAACAATGATTGAATGTCATTGTCACGTATAACGGGTGTAAAAAGAGCAGTCACTTTGGGATATGATTATACTACCTTTTCTCATTCTAGAAATGCATTTTTTTTTCTTTTTTTTTTACAAAAAAAAATTACTTTGTTATTTTTGCGACAAAAAAATAAGAAATGGTGAAAAGTAAATTTTTTTTTTTGACAAAAACAAATACATTTCCAAAATGAGGAAAGGTAGTATAATCGTATCTCAAAGTTATAGTGACTGCTCTTTTTACACACTGTATATAATTCCATTAATAACACAACGTCTTGTAAAAAGTGCCAAGTCTCGCTACTCAGGTATTCTACCGTAAAAAGCTGTGAGATCCATGTGATGCCAATCCGGGGTAAGCTGGTCGGTCGAACAACATCTTATAATAATTATATCAATACTAATATATTAAAAATCTTAAAATGTTTTAAAGAAATAAGTAGATTGACCTAAAAACATAATGTACATTATCTATCTCACAAGTGATACTTATTAAATTAGATTGTTTAGTGCGATTGCCAGATGTAATCCTATACATTTATAAGGGACTAGCTGACGAATGCCCACTTCGTTGAAAATACAAACAGTTTGTGATGAAATTCAACTAAATCGCGGAACCCGCAACGCGGCACCAATTGAATATTTTCTCACCGTTTAAACCTTCCCTGGACTTCCACATACAGAACGGCAATTAATTTTTATTTATATAAATAACAAAGTTATTTATGCAGTTGGCGTATCTTGATAACTAGATAGAAACTCCAAAAAAAATATTTTTATTCTTAATTTATTATAAATATATTTAATTAAAAAGTACGTGTAGTAAGAAGTGCCTAATACTTTTGATGATCAGTCAGTGAGTGAGTCAGGTAGTGACAAAATTAGGAAACTTTGATTTGAAGTTATAATTCTAAAACTCCTGTTTTAAGTTGAGTGAAAATTTAAATATAGCGTATTTATGCCAATATACATACAATGCCTGCTTAGTTACTAAAAATACAGCTTCTAGTTTCATCCACAACGAAGTTATAGGGGGTCGAAAATTACCCATGAACTGTTTCGAGAAAAAAATGGTTTGGTACGGCCGTGCTCAACTTGGCGGGGGCACTGCCATGCCCCCAACTTTGAGGGTGTTTACTGTTCACTGAATAACTGCTGCTTACTTTATTATGACTAAATAAATATAAAATTAAATAAATAATTCAAAAAGAATGTATTCATAATTTTGAAACACTTTGCTGGTTACATCACTTTGCATACAACATCGTGTACATATTTTTTAAATATGAACGTAGACATATTTTTGCTAATTTGTAGTGACTCTACATATCGATTCCCAATGTACCAAAAAACACATATTTCTATACTCTTATTTTATTTTCTGCAACAAAGGAAAATACGTAAAAGTTGAGCGAAATAACCGCTGTCGGACACAGTAACATAATTAATTAGGAGTGACTCGGGATGAATGACAAAAAACCCTCTGAAATGAAACTCACAGAATCGCCGGCTCATTGCGGGATTATGAGTAGGGAGGCATCGTGTTTCTGTGTTTAGAACATAAATTATACCTGTAAATAAGTATAGATAGTATATTGAATATAGAATCTCAATATTACTCTGTTCTGATTGAATGGTACGAGTATCTAAATGTAAACAAATTTCTATATTATGGTCGGATAAAATGCTGCAAAATTAAATGTCACATATAAGCTGCGCACATTGTTTTACTAAAAAAATTTTTTGTTTACATATGACATTGGGTACACATCACAATAGTAGGGTCGCGGTCCACTACTTTGTTTGAATTTATATGGAGCACTTAACAAGCGACGCGCGACCCTGCAATCGGTCGCGGTCGCGCGTCGGATAGATCGGTAGGCTGATTATGTATCTTGCAACAGCAATTCGACAGGCGTAATTTGTACAATTGTTTACAATATCGCTGTCAAACGTATACACTTGAGAGCGATATTGTATACAATTGTACAATTCGCGCCTGTCGAATTGCTGTTGCGAGATACATAATCAGCCTGCCGAGCTACGAACCTAGTGTTCATGCTAATGTATGTATGTTGCATGCATTGGAATTAAATTGGTTTCCTTTTCTAAATATTTTACAAAAGCCTTTTCGACGTAGTAGATAAAAACATAAGATTGAGTCAAAATCTGAACGCCACAAAGGTTGGTCGCACAAAGAACAACTCACAAAATGTCTGCCACGGCGATAAGATAAGGGAAAAAACAACCTTTGTATCTCACATGACGTATATCAGTCTAGTACAATAGCATATAATTTCTGTACAAAAATTATATAAAAGTTGTCTAACATATTGTATTGCTTAAAACTATTTTAACTGACTGCCAAAATCGACGCGTTTACTCGTATGTGTTCTACTTCTTGCTTTACTATAAATGTAACAAATTAGTAGATAATATGATAATAAATTAAATAGAATATTTTCTATATTTTTATCGTCTAATCATCTGACTTATTGAATTATATACAAAGATATGAATCTTCACAATTCAATAAGTCAAATTGCATTAAATTTTTCAAACGAATATTGAAACAGAAGTAAATGATTTTCTCAAGTCTTAGCCGCAGCTCGGTAATAGTGTCAGGAATCTAGATCCTGAGCAAATGAACCCCAGCCGGGAGATAACTTGGCAAATTTCATTTTATAGCAAACGCTCTCGCACAGATTATACTCTACCCACACAAATTGTAGAATATTGCTTTTTAAACAGGAGCGCAGCTCGGTATGCTGCGCTCACTGTATCATAACCCCTGACTTCTTGTTATTACAAGAAGTCAGGGGTTATGATACTGGACTAAATATTGGTACATCACTACGGTTTATAATTCCATTAATAACACAACGTCTTGTAAAAAGTGCCAAGTCTCGCTACTCAGGTATTCTACCGTAAAAAGCTGTGAGATCCATGTGATGCCAATCCGGGGTAAGCTGGTCGGTCGAACAACATCTTATAATAATTATATCAATACTAATATATTAAAAATCTTAAAATGTTTTAAAGAAATAAGTAGATTGACCTAAAAACATAATGTACATTATCTATCTCACAAGTGATACTTATTAAATTAGATTGTTTAGTGCGATTGCCAGATGTAATCCTATACATTTATAAGGGACTAGCTGACGAATGCCCACTTCGTTGAAAATACAAACAGTTTGTGATGAAATTCAACTAAATCGCGGAACCCGCAACGCGGCACCAATTGAATATTTTCTCACCGTTTAAACCTTCCCTGGACTTCCACATACAGAACGGCAATTAATTTTTATTTATATAAATAACAAAGTTATTTATGCAGTTGGCGTATCTTGATAACTAGATAGAAACTCCAAAAAAAATATTTTTATTCTTAATTTATTATAAATATATTTAATTAAAAAGTACGTGTAGTAAGAAGTGCCTAATACTTTTGATGATCAGTCAGTGAGTGAGTCAGGTAGTGACAAAATTAGGAAACTTTGATTTGAAGTTATAATTCTAAAACTCCTGTTTTAAGTTGAGTGAAAATTTAAATATAGCGTATTTATGCCAATATACATACAATGCCTGCTTAGTTACTAAAAATACAGCTTCTAGTTTCATCCACAACGAAGTTATAGGGGGTCGAAAATTACCCATGAACTGTTTCGAGAAAAAAATGGTTTGGTACGGCCGTGCTCAACTTGGCGGGGGCACTGCCATGCCCCCAACTTTGAGGGTGTTTACTGTTCACTGAATAACTGCTGCTTACTTTATTATGACTAAATAAATATAAAATTAAATAAATAATTCAAAAAGAATGTATTCATAATTTTGAAACACTTTGCTGGTTACATCACTTTGCATACAACATCGTGTACATATTTTTTAAATATGAACGTAGACATATTTTTGCTAATTTGTAGTGACTCTACATATCGATTCCCAATGTACCAAAAAACACATATTTCTATACTCTTATTTTATTTTCTGCAACAAAGGAAAATACGTAAAAGTTGAGCGAAATAACCGCTGTCGGACACAGTAACATAATTAATTAGGAGTGACTCGGGATGAATGACAAAAAACCCTCTGAAATGAAACTCACAGAATCGCCGGCTCATTGCGGGATTATGAGTAGGGAGGCATCGTGTTTCTGTGTTTAGAACATAAATTATACCTGTAAATAAGTATAGATAGTATATTGAATATAGAATCTCAATATTACTCTGTTCTGATTGAATGGTACGAGTATCTAAATGTAAACAAATTTCTATATTATGGTCGGATAAAATGCTGCAAAATTAAATGTCACATATAAGCTGCGCACATTGTTTTACTAAAAAAATTTTTTGTTTACATATGACATTGGGTACACATCACAATAGTAGGGTCGCGGTCCACTACTTTGTTTGAATTTATATGGAGCACTTAACAAGCGACGCGCGACCCTGCAATCGGTCGCGGTCGCGCGTCGGATAGATCGGTAGGCTGATTATGTATCTTGCAACAGCAATTCGACAGGCGTAATTTGTACAATTGTTTACAATATCGCTGTCAAACGTATACACTTGAGAGCGATATTGTATACAATTGTACAATTCGCGCCTGTCGAATTGCTGTTGCGAGATACATAATCAGCCTGCCGAGCTACGAACCTAGTGTTCATGCTAATGTATGTATGTTGCATGCATTGGAATTAAATTGGTTTCCTTTTCTAAATATTTTACAAAAGCCTTTTCGACGTAGTAGATAAAAACATAAGATTGAGTCAAAATCTGAACGCCACAAAGGTTGGTCGCACAAAGAACAACTCACAAAATGTCTGCCACGGCGATAAGATAAGGGAAAAAACAACCTTTGTATCTCACATGACGTATATCAGTCTAGTACAATAGCATATAATTTCTGTACAAAAATTATATAAAAGTTGTCTAACATATTGTATTGCTTAAAACTATTTTAACTGACTGCCAAAATCGACGCGTTTACTCGTATGTGTTCTACTTCTTGCTTTACTATAAATGTAACAAATTAGTAGATAATATGATAATAAATTAAATAGAATATTTTCTATATTTTTATCGTCTAATCATCTGACTTATTGAATTATATACAAAGATATGAATCTTCACAATTCAATAAGTCAAATTGCATTAAATTTTTCAAACGAATATTGAAACAGAAGTAAATGATTTTCTCAAGTCTTAGCCGCAGCTCGGTAATAGTGTCAGGAATCTAGATCCTGAGCAAATGAACCCCAGCCGGGAGATAACTTGGCAAATTTCATTTTATAGCAAACGCTCTCGCACAGATTATACTCTACCCACACAAATTGTAGAATATTGCTTTTTAAACAGGAGCGCAGCTCGGTATGCTGCGCTCACTGTATCATAACCCCTGACTTCTTGTTATTACAAGAAGTCAGGGGTTATGATACTGGACTAAATATTGGTACATCACTACGGTTTATAATTCCATTAATAACACAACGTCTTGTAAAAAGTGCCAAGTCTCGCTACTCAGGTATTCTACCGTAAAAAGCTGTGAGATCCATGTGATGCCAATCCGGGGTAAGCTGGTCGGTCGAACAACATCTTATAATAATTATATCAATACTAATATATTAAAAATCTTAAAATGTTTTAAAGAAATAAGTAGATTGACCTAAAAACATAATGTACATTATCTATCTCACAAGTGATACTTATTAAATTAGATTGTTTAGTGCGATTGCCAGATGTAATCCTATACATTTATAAGGGACTAGCTGACGAATGCCCACTTCGTTGAAAATACAAACAGTTTGTGATGAAATTCAACTAAATCGCGGAACCCGCAACGCGGCACCAATTGAATATTTTCTCACCGTTTAAACCTTCCCTGGACTTCCACATACAGAACGGCAATTAATTTTTATTTATATAAATAACAAAGTTATTTATGCAGTTGGCGTATCTTGATAACTAGATAGAAACTCCAAAAAAAATATTTTTATTCTTAATTTATTATAAATATATTTAATTAAAAAGTACGTGTAGTAAGAAGTGCCTAATACTTTTGATGATCAGTCAGTGAGTGAGTCAGGTAGTGACAAAATTAGGAAACTTTGATTTGAAGTTATAATTCTAAAACTCCTGTTTTAAGTTGAGTGAAAATTTAAATATAGCGTATTTATGCCAATATACATACAATGCCTGCTTAGTTACTAAAAATACAGCTTCTAGTTTCATCCACAACGAAGTTATAGGGGGTCGAAAATTACCCATGAACTGTTTCGAGAAAAAAATGGTTTGGTACGGCCGTGCTCAACTTGGCGGGGGCACTGCCATGCCCCCAACTTTGAGGTTGTTTACTGTTCACTGAATAACTGCTGCTTACTTTATTATGACTAAATAAATATAAAATTAAATAAATAATTCAAAAAGAATGTATTCATAATTTTGAAACACTTTGCTGGTTACATCACTTTGCATACAACATCGTGTACATATTTTTTAAATATGAACGTAGACATATTTTTGCTAATTTGTAGTGACTCTACATATCGATTCCCAATGTACCAAAAAACACATATTTCTATACTCTTATTTTATTTTCTGCAACAAAGGAAAATACGTAAAAGTTGAGCGAAATAACCGCTGTCGGACACAGTAACATAATTAATTAGGAGTGACTCGGGATGAATGACAAAAAACCCTCTGAAATGAAACTCACAGAATCGCCGGCTCATTGCGGGATTATGAGTAGGGAGGCATCGTGTTTCTGTGTTTAGAACATAAATTATACCTGTAAATAAGTATAGATAGTATATTGAATATAGAATCTCAATATTACTCTGTTCTGATTGAATGGTACGAGTATCTAAATGTAAACAAATTTCTATATTATGGTCGGATAAAATGCTGCAAAATTAAATGTCACATATAAGCTGCGCACATTGTTTTACTAAAAAAATTTTTTGTTTACATATGACATTGGGTACACATCACAATAGTAGGGTCGCGGTCCACTACTTTGTTTGAATTTATATGGAGCACTTAACAAGCGACGCGCGACCCTGCAATCGGTCGCGGTCGCGCGTCGGATAGATCGGTAGGCTGATTATGTATCTTGCAACAGCAATTCGACAGGCGTAATTTGTACAATTGTTTACAATATCGCTGTCAAACGTATACACTTGAGAGCGATATTGTATACAATTGTACAATTCGCGCCTGTCGAATTGCTGTTGCGAGATACATAATCAGCCTGCCGAGCTACGAACCTAGTGTTCATGCTAATGTATGTATGTTGCATGCATTGGAATTAAATTGGTTTCCTTTTCTAAATATTTTACAAAAGCCTTTTCGACGTAGTAAATAAAAACATAAGATTGAGTCAAAATCTGAACGCCACAAAGGTTGGTCGCACAAAGAACAACTCACAAAATGTCTGCCACGGCGATAAGATAAGGGAAAAAACAACCTTTGTATCTCACATGACGTATATCAGTCTAGTACAATAGCATATAATTTCTGTACAAAAATTATATAAAAGTTGTCTAACATATTGTATTGCTTAAAACTATTTTAACTGACTGCCAAAATCGACGCGTTTACTCGTATGTGTTCTACTTCTTGCTTTACTATAAATGTAACAAATTAGTAGATAATATGATAATAAATTAAATAGAATATTTTCTATATTTTTATCGTCTAATCATCTGACTTATTGAATTATATACAAAGATATGAATCTTCACAATTCAATAAGTCAAATTGCATTAAATTTTTCAAACGAATATTGAAACAGAAGTAAATGATTTTCTCAAGTCTTAGCCGCAGCTCGGTAATAGTGTCAGGAATCTAGATCCTGAGCAAATGAACCCCAGCCGGGAGATAACTTGGCAAATTTCATTTTATAGCAAACGCTCTCGCACAGATTATACTCTACCCACACAAATTGTAGAATATTGCTTTTTAAACAGGAGCGCAGCTCGGTATGCTGCGCTCACTGTATCATAACCCCTGACTTCTTGTTATTACAAGAAGTCAGGGGTTATGATACTGGACTAAATATTGGTACATCACTACGGTTTATAAGAAATTATGACTTGTAAAAAATTTTATTGAATAATAATAATAATATCTACGGACGCTTCACACGACGTCAATCTGGCCCCGTGCTAAGAACTTGTGTTACAGGTACTAGACAACGGAAATATATTTAATACCTTTATACTATACACATATATGATTAAGATTTTTATTATATTATACACAAATTTAATACACATCCATGACCAAGGAACATTGAAAACTTTTTGTTCCCTCGGCGGGATTCGAACCCGCGAACTCTCGCTCGAGCACCAACGTGCCCAACCACTGCGCTACGGAGGTTCGCAATTATAAAATGTAGTAGTCGTACTACTAGTAGTAGTAGTACGTAGGTTCTTGGTGGAAATTCATGTTATACAGTAATAATACACGTTGAACTACTTGCCCTTTTTCCACCGTATGGGCTGTTATTTTACATTAAGTACATAGTATTGTCGCCTTCGTGGTTTCTTAGTTATAGGCTTTCGACTCAAAGGTAGTGGGTTCCATCCCCGCGTTGGAACAACTAAAATGTTGTTTTCAAATTTGATTAGAACATATAAAAAGTTGGCCAGCGCCTAATCTATCTCCAGTCGTGTCGGTTATTCAACATCCGTCCCAGTAGGTTATAAGAGTTAAGGAAGGGATAGTGTCCCTATCTATTGCACACATATTTGCGCACTATAGAAATGACTACTACTGACACCTAAATCGATGTGGAAGCTATTATCATAATATATAAAAATGAATTGCTGTTCGTTAGTCTCGATAAAACTCGAGATTGGCAGTCTTGAAATATTCGTGGAAGTCCCCAGAAGGTTTAAACGGTTCATTAGAAACTGTTTCTATGCTCAACGAAGTGCACGGGTCAGCTAGTTATTGTATAAAAAAAGATACTTACATCCCTCTGAACTGTCCAGATCAATCAATATGCTATAATTATATATATAATAGATCAGACTAATATATGCTAGTTACAAAAAAAAGCAAACATCAACTGTAAAGTGATATGAATCTAAGACGAAATTTCACGGTATGAGTTACAACCAGTGAAAGCTAGAAGCATAATTAAATTAAAATAAATTAAATAAAATTAAATACCATTTATTGCAGGCTGCCCTCTTTTAATAGCTCCCCTCACCGATTTCGGTGTCGGTAGCCGATTTCATTGAAACCAGGCCACCTACGCAGGAGTTATTTTATAGTGGCCAAGTGTGTGCGTAATACACAAAGACACTATCTCTTCCTTTTACTCTCATAGCCCAGTGGGAAGGTAAACAGACACGACTGGCGAGAGAACAGGCGCAGGACCGACTTTTTATATGCCCATCTGACGCATAGATCATCTTTCTTATCAGACAATCAGGTGATCAGCCTGCATTGTCCTAATCAATCTTGAAAATAACATTTTTTCGTTGTTCCGACGCGGGAATCGAACCCATGACCTCCGGGTCGAGAGCGAAGCTGAACCACTAGACCACGGAGGCGCTCAAAAAAAATAGAAGTTAGTATATTATACTTCTCTTGTAAATAGCACATAAATTGTAATTTTAGGATTAGGATTTGCTTAATTTACCCTTGTTTACTTCCAGTGTCAGAAGTAATTTAGCGTAAACAAGGCCGTGTCACTATTCCATCTAGGAGGTGCGTCGCGTCGTGTCGGGTGGAGGCGTGAGATGTCATTAATTAGAACAGTATCGCGTTTCAAACGCTTACTGTAGATTACAGGGTAAAGGACTTTGGGTTTTTGATGTGCATCATTTTTTTGCGCGGCTTAGTATATGATTTGAATGCCGTGACGGGAAACGGCATGACAAAGTCTTGGTTCTATCTGTCGTCCCGCGACGGGACATGAGACAGAACCAAGTGTTTTTTGTGAATTTTGGAAAGAAGATAAATATGAAAAGATCCGTTGAAATTTACTCTGTTTGGTACTAAAAAGTAGTTGACCATAACTCCGGTAAACTGTTAAAATTACTTTAAATTTTGATCGTCACTATGTAATGCCCAGTGCTGCTTAGTAAAACTTATATTAGTCAAAAATATACCATCCTACTTCTCCCAATTAGTTAGCCAAAATTTTACCACGGCTCGACCGCAGAAACGTTGCAGAGTTATATTTACTTTTATTATTTGATGAATATTTGGAACTTTGACGAATGCTATAAGTAGGTACCTCAATAATCAGCTTAATATTATAAAGGAGTACGATAAAATACAAGATGAATTTCATGAATAATTTAGATTGAAGACGGAACATTTTTATAAATCGTAAATCCAATTTTATACTAACTTTGTTGAAGACAGCTCCTCAGGACTAAAAGCAGCAGAAAATAGAGGAAATGATATATCAGAAATGATATATCAAGATATATCATTTCCTCTATTTCTAGAGAATATGATATACCCGCCTACATGGAACAGAGAACTACTGTTCTTTATTCCTTCCGTGTTCGTAAAATACATTACTGTAAAATGTTTTTCAAACATGTTGATTGTTAAAAAAAAGCCATGTTTGCATTGGCTTCGTTTAAGACAAAATCATGTTAAAGGTACGCAGTGCCATTAAGTTTTAATCATTGTTATGTGATCTAGTATACAGAATGATTCATGGTTCATATTTTGGCACCTTATATAAATTACTTAAATAATGGCTTCAAGGAGTGAATCTTACTATGCTGGGGCTCGCGGACTCTTAATCTATACACACGAACGCACTGGTCTTTGACCTAAGACCTGACCAGGATTGAAACTCATCAGATTTGTTACTTTTATGGAGATCTTTTATCATGATTTGTCGCGTTATGGTAAGTAATTTATATAAGGTGCTAAACAAAAAATGCTTTACGCCCCCGAGAAGGGCGTTCACACTATATTCGACTTATTATATTAACCATAAATCAAACTGTGTAGTACAGCTTACGAGTGTTTGTGTCAGTCAAGAGACGAAAATGTTTGTGGTTTTCATATTTAATTATTAAGTAATTTAATTAAATTTATGCATTTATATTTATGCTACATAGCTACATCATTTCTTTGCCTTAGTCACCTTGTCAGTCCAAATCACTCTTTTCACATATTGTGTTGTTTGAAATAATATATTATGTAGTTCACATGTTCGGGTGAAAGTAATAATATTACATTCGTAGATGTATAAAAGGTTGCACGGTACAAAACGTTCAATCTTCCCGTCAGAGCGTTGGGTAGTGTATGTAGCGATATGCCTGTGTGTGTTTGTGCCAATCATTTTATCTCAGAGCCCGAGTAATATCGATAGTGGATCTATTATAGAGAATGCCGTACCCGAAGTTTTTCAGTCATATAATATAAGTTTTGACGTTCAGTTGAGGCCCGCTTCCAATCTTTTTGTAGGTGAAAAAAAAGCATATTGATTTCAATAGTGCAATAGACACGTTCTACAAAAATTAGGTCACAGAATTACATTTGCATGGTGGAACAATCTGTGGCAAAATCGGTGGGAAAATCGGCATGCAGAAAGTAGGCCGTGAGTCGGTAATTATTAAGATTACCTCTTATCTTAAAGAGATTCGTCATCATCCAAATTTTCAGTCGTCAAAAATAGCCTCATGAGCGACATAAAAAGGTTAACCAAGTTATGTTTATTTCTTACATTTATACGTACTCAAAATAAATTATGTCCTAAGCTTATAATATTAAATCGTACCGTATTTCTCTCCGAGTATCGTATTAAATCATTTTTAAATTACAGGGAGCGTCTTTTAAAGGTTTACGTTGGCTCAAGTGAAGTTTGTATATCTGGCGCTGGAGCTAATAACACGTTGACATTTGAAAAGTTTAGCAACAGGTAAATAAGTCGTTTACAAGAATTTTAAGCTCTAATCTCGTGCTTGTAAGAGCGAGTTTTCCAAAACGAAGATAATAAATTAGTATGTAATATTTGAATTATTTGGTGATAAACAAGCCTTTAAAATCCTCGCTCGAATTTCGAATACAAAATTATCTTATCCTATAATTCTGTTGCCAACCGAAAGTTCTTGAAACCTTAATGTACGCTTCATCCCGGAGTCCATATTGACAACTAATAATTAATTATTTGCGTTCACTACGGATAATAAGATAATATCCTGTGCTATCTATTCTAATGTTTGTTTATTTAAACGCGCTAATCTCAGGATCAGTGGTTCCGATTAGAAAAATTCTTTCAGTGTTGGATATATATAGATCACACTACCACACTAATCACAATAATATTATAAAGATGAGGATTTTGCGAGTGAATATGTAGGTTTGTTATTCATTCCCGCAAAAACTGCTCAACGAATTTTGATAAAATGTAGTATCGTAGTAATTTACATGCCCAATGAACACATAGGCTACTTTTTACCGCAACAAAATGCGTGGTTCCCGCGGGCTTTCCTTCTGCGCGTACGTGGTAGCGGCAATCGATCGATAGGAACGCATCACTAATGGGAAATGTTTCAAAATCGGTGCTCTTCACGCGGACGAAGTATTATGTTATTATTCAAATACAAATTATTATTATATTAATCAAACATAAAACATACTTACCTATAGGTTAACATTTATATTATATTTCTATTAAATATCATTTATCAATACGTAATCAATACCTACTTAAATTTCAAATGAAACTTATAACAATGCGTGGAGTTGTTAACGTAACAATAATGTTCCCGGGTTATTGTTTTAATTATATTCCATTAATAATATTTGCTTATTTGTTTTGCTAACGAATAAATGAAGCTTTTAGTTTAAAACGTTGAAATGCACACAATATAAAATTGTGTATCTGTCGAAATAAATGATTTGATCTCATTAATTGATGTTCAAAGTTTCTTGTTTTATACAATATCCTTGTAATAGATTTTGACACCAAATTCGAAGAAGTAATTTATATGTTATTGAATGTTCTGTAGGTTATTGGTGGAAATTCATTTTGAATACAGTAATTATACACAAACTACTTGCACCTATTCCCAATTCTAGTACATTCAATAACATAAATTATTTCAAGAATTTTGGTGTATTTTTTTATAAATTAGATTATAAAAGGGTTTATAAGATATCATTAAAATTTTCCATTAAACCTAACAAAGGGCCGGATGGAGTAAAGGTCATTATTTTGGGCGGTGATACATTAATGTAGGTCGCCTGTCCCTTCCCGGCCCTTACAATCGCGACTTCGATATTTGTCGCCAAAATAAAACGAACAAGATCAATACCCGCTCGCTCTGGGCCCTTTGTAATAAATAATATTCATGGCTGCCCTAACTGTAATAAACGTCACTGGACCGTGAAATCAATCTGGATTAATTAAATATATGCTCGGGATTTCGCAAACTTAGGAGCTGAAAATCAATTAATTTGTTACTAGCTGCCGTTCGCAACATAATTCCTTGAAATTGGATGAAAATTAATAAAACTACATAAAACTCGATGAAACTACATCCTTCTTATTTATAGAAATAAAAAAAATCCCAAAGAACAAAACGCACCAAACAAAGATAGCAATGTGAATTATATTTTTATTCCTACTTTAAATATTAAGCTCGGCTGTTGGACTTAACTTGTATATTACAACTCAGCAGTAAATCCTTTTCACATTTTTCACTGCAAATCGTGAAATAACATTTGACGTATCCTATTTCTCCAATACTCTGTGGTGAAAAAAAAACCTGCGCTGTACCGCCAATACATGTACAACGACCCTCGAACGCCAGACAGGTGTGTGGAACTGTTAAAGTGAGATTAATGATCCGTGCCGGCTTCGTGCCAGAGCTGCGCAACCTTTTAACATGAACACTGCCATGTAGCCTTCTTAGCTTTAACAAATAAATAAAGACTCTTAAAAGTTGAATCTTGTATTTTATGAAAAGCTTTTTTGTTCGAAATTTTTCTATTAAAACAACAATAACTTGTGATAGCCTTAAATCTTTTTGACTGAATAGTAATAATCTAATATAGGTAATTATATAATGATCATAATGCCAACTTACGAGATGTCTGAAGACTCCTATCGGAATAAGTCGTAGCAGCCTCGTAGCTAGGTGCTACGGGTGCTACGCTATTGGAAATACACTTGCCTACGAGCTCCGCTCCATTTCCTACGTAAACAAAATAAAATAATGCCCATATTTTATACTACAAAGTACAACTACAGTCTCTTGTGTAGTTTTTTATTTAACATTAGGTAAGCATCGCATAGACACTACGTTCAGAAAATATTTTTGTAAAATAGATTCTGATAAAAAAAATACTTTCAAATTATAATAAGTATTATAATAAATTATAACTAATAAACGTATAAATTAAGGATGCTAAAAAGACCTTGGCCCTGGCGGTAGTGTATATAGTATTGTTAATTTTACACAGGATTAAAATAGTTTGATACCTATTTATAAACTGCTAGCAACTACCATTATTGTTCCACCGATAGAGAAACCTATCTACCGGTCGTTTGTTTCTCCAAAACTATGCATTAAAATGCACGCATGCATGGAATTATACTCGTAAATACTAATTTGCATCTAAACACTGCCGATTAAGCGCTTCTGTACTGAACTACGTTCTACAAAGCAACGGCGATGGTAAAATTAAGGGCCTGCACTAGGCTAACGAAAATTTGTATGGAAATGAAAGCTCTCGCGATAGTTGAAATGTTCAGGGGTTACAATTAAAAAAAGCATAATCGCTGTTTCATCTATCTTCTTCTTATATCTTATATATAAAAATCAATTGCTGTTCGTTAGTCTCGCTAAATCTCGAGATCAGCTTAACTGATTCGGCTATTTTTGGTCTTGAAATATTCGTGGAAGTCCCGGGAAGGTTCAGTTTCCATGCTCAACGAAGTGGGCACGGGTCAGCTAGTAGTTAATAAATATATCTAATTATCTATGAGAAAATGGTACAAAGCTCCCCACACCTTTTCGATAATTGTACAAAATATACTTTATTTTCTTTGTTTTTAGTAACGTTCCGTGTTGCGTGTTGCGGGTTCCGAGTTTGTTCGACTGCCTAGGGTTTCCTTTTGTTGGGTTGTGGGTTTCCTACAACTTTATTTTTTGGCTTCACTTTCCCCAAACCTTTTGAAGATCCTTATCCAAGTTTCTACCTAATATAATAATAATAATATCTATGGACGCTTCACACCACGTTAATCTAGCCCGTGCTAAGTATCCGAGACCTTGTGTTACATGTACCAGACAACGGAAATATATTTAATACTTTTTATACTATCACATATTTAAGATATTATACACAAATTGGATACATATCATCATTCAGATTCACGAGATTCGAACCCGCGACCACTGCGCTACAGAGGTCGTCAAACAATATACAGACTGGGGCTTCCCTCTGAATAAGAACCAGCCTTCGCCACTGCGGTTCTGGGTTAAGTTAAGCCTTGTGTTAGATGCCTAAAACGCAATTACATTTTGCCTGTCACTCGCGTACAATTTCTTATAATATATTCAGTGTCACCCTGTAAAATAATTTCAAAATTTCATATTCTTAACTTCAAAGGATACCTTCATAATATGAGCACCGTTCTCGGTTTCAAAATAGAATTTCGCAAAAATCTTGGTGGTGCTTTATAAAATAATAATATGTTTTTGTCTAAACGTCGATTTCGGGAAAATATTTCTTGAGAATATACAGGCTGTAAAAATACATTTCTAGAATGAGAAAAGGTAGTCAAATACTAAAGTTATTTTATCTGGTCTTTTTACATCCTGTATAAAATTTAAAAAACGGCCAAGTGCTAGCCGGTCTCGCGCACCGAGGGTTCCGTTGCAAACCTGTTGACAAAGAATTTTATATTTTAATACAACTTAAAAATATAGATGAGTATTTAAAAAAAAATTCAATTTAATACCTCAAAGCGTGACTGTGACAGCGCCGGACAGACCGACAGACAGACGGACAACAAAGTGATCCTATATGGGTTTAGTTTTTTCCTAAAACTAACGTCATATTATAGCATTAAAAAGAAAATAATACGATTTATTTGTGACTAACAAGATAAAGTATTTGAACCCTAGTCGACATTTGAAATACAATTCCTAAGTCGAACAAATGTTTCAAGACTTATGAGGACCGAGTTTTAGTTGTAGAGTAACATAAATCTTCAGTAATTATTACTTTTCGGTATAGTTGCCTAGTGACTGTAGCGGGCATTAACTTACACAATTAATTACTAGAACCGAAAGAGATGCCCATAATATTTAAATATTTATGTGTATCTTTTTGGAATTACAACTTTATCCTAATATTATAGTTTTGACAAAAGCCTTAATAGGTCGAACCATACTACAAATTAAAATATATTAGTCAAACCTACTTTCTCAGCCGAACGTTCAAACTAAAATATCCATATCGTACTTTGCCTAGAAAGAGCGAAGCTACTGGCGAAATCAAGTCAAAGGCCGTCACTTCAAGTCAAAACATATATTCCAACTAGAGATCAAGTTCGACTAGCAGGCTTACTCCCGACACAATCGAGAATCGAATCAGTTCCATATCAACGGCTTTTGGTATTTTATTTGGTGGATAACTTTGAAACTAACCAAGAAAATCGTTAGGTCGTAACTTTTTGTACTCCCGACCATATCAATCGACTGAGAATTAAAATAAACAAATGTCAATGGCCTTACTCTCCAAACTGATTTGATTTTGATTCAGAATCGATCGTGCCGCGTACTCCTGAATAAATAGACGTTTGTTTATTTTGATTTTCAGTCGATTGATATGGTCGGGACTACAAAAAGTTACGATCTAACGATTTTCTTTATTCTGGTTAGTTTCAAAGTAATCCACCAAATAAAACACTCAAAGCCGTTGAGATCGAACTGATTCGATTCTCAATTGTATCGGGAGTAAGCCTGCTGGTTATTTAAATTTTGGTCTATGTGATCATATGAAATCATCCATTTACTAACCTAAATACAAACCTCATTGTCTTGATATTTCGCTTGATGACATTAGTAAGCCGATAAGCTCGGTCTGAAGCCCTATTAGTTCACTCAGCTATACGCCTTTTGTCCGACCTGAGTCACACATTAACCGACAAACATAATAACGCTCCGTTTTACTGAGTTGCGTACACAAATACAATATCAAAATGGAACATTACAAATTGTGTTAATCATGTAGAGTAGACTGAAGAAGCCTCGATATATAATGAATTTCAGATGCGAATAAATTACTACATTTTTAATAATGTAGGCACGAAATGAAATACGTTTATGTTCATATTTCCTATTTAATTGGATGTCATTATCTTTTTTTAATTGGCCAAGTCATTGTTGTTATTTCTGCTATGACGTCAACTGCTGGATGATGATTGAGGCTTTCAACAAGAGTAATTCATGGGGGTAATGCATAGGCATTACCCATATCTCTTGTTCGTATAGCGTAGCTTGGTAGGCGGATTGACGAGCGCAGTTGATTGAGAGCGCAAAATATAATATCCGTAACCGAAATTATCCGAAACAAACAGATAATTCCAAATAATTTCATATCCGTATCCGTATCCGAAATTTCATATCCATTTCATCCCTGGTTTAAATAATAACTATGTCCGAGAAACGCTGCTGCCCATTTCCAAATCTACATCTCTCTCTCTATATCATCTACGAGCCAAAAACCAATAATAGTTTTTAGTCCCAATTATAAACTTAAACCATATAAACATGTACAAAATCCGAAGAAAAAAGGCCATCGAAAAAGGACATTAAAAAAATATGGAATTCATATAACGTTCGCTAATTGACATATGGCGGTATCGTTCTATCGTGAACTTCTACATCGTTTTATGGATGGCATCTTGGCTAAATAACTGTGACAGTGAAATATACACTGTCACAGTTATTTAGTAGACAAAGTCGCGGACTACGTAATAATTTGAGTCTCACCTAGTCCTTACATAAGAAAAACTTCATAAGGGGAAGACAAAAAGTATCTGTTGTTTTTTACTTGCGATTTGTGTTCTAGTTTAAGCATGACTAGATACTGTGAAGCTGACACCGCGATATGATGAATATTCAACAATCGTTCACAGTTCAATTACCGGGGCATCTGTCGTTACGTCTAATGGGCGACTAGCCCAGCGGTATAGAATAATATAACCGATTATAATAATATTATAATCGTCACAGAACTATACTTTTCTATTTTTTTTAAGTTTTTCGTTTAGTAGAGACAGTAAAATACATCTTTGTATAGTTTCAAAGTTTCCTTTCCGTGAAAGAAGTCCTCTAGACGGTTTGATAGTGCGGCGGAATAATATTAATAATCAGTGTATATTTAAAGTTCCCCAAGAAAAACGGTGAAAGCTAATATTTAGTGAGATCGGGTGTTTTTATTTACGGGTTATTCCTACAAATAGTTCAATACTGAACTTTTATAATATATATCTAAATAAGATTTAGTTCCAATGATACTCGACTTCTTTAGTGGAAGGGACTCTAAAAAACTTGAAATTACATCGTTTAAAAAAATACATAAAGTGATTTATTGTCATCTTAACAATCTCCCGTTTCTTGTATCCTTATAAAATGTTTCTGTGTAAGTAACCCTACCTACTTCAGTGTCCGCACTACTGTAACTTTATTGCTTTTGCCCCAGTACTTAGTTGTTATCTACTTAGATATTGAAAACAGTTTAAGTGTCTCCAGCAAGTGCCTACCGTCCCCAACAAACATTTCGACGTCACACTGTTATTGCAATAAGGGTTGAAAGCATAGACTTTTATCTCTACCTACTTGTATTTGAAAGGGGTAGGGCAGGGTTTAAAAAGAAAGAAATGGAAGTATGTAACATAAGTGTAAAGCTGTTTTTTTTGTATGTACACCGATTACTCTAAGGTTAATGATCCGATTTGCATTATTCTTTTTTTATTCGATGCAGAATAGCTGCCATTTGGTCTATAAAAATTAATAAGCTGTGAAATAGGGTTTCCAGTAGGTAGATGTTGCGACTTAAACCAAAGTATTACGTACTATGTAGTTATTACGTAACTCGGGCTATTGTTACGATTCTTTTGACACCTCTTTCATTAAAATTTATCCAATATTTTATAATAGTTCAGGCTCTATATTGCCGTAAAACCTGCCAAAATGATCACCCTTCCTTTCGTCTTCGCTGTAGTCGGGTAAGTCTAGTCCTACGTTGTTATTGAGTCTTACCGACCGATATTAAAATATCCATTATTTACTATCGATTTTCAGTAAAACCGCTTGCCTAACAAAACACGAACCTACCACGAAATTACAAAAGTTCGACGAAAGAGCAGCGACTCTCAAGTCACTCCCGGGTTTATTGTGTACACAAAGCCTCCAGCCGCGGAGGGCACTCGAATCCCTTCAAATTCGTCGAGCAAGCAAACGCTCGCCGTCTCTTTTTATTGCGTCGGAAAAATATATCACCTATTACAAATATTTAGGTATCGCGCTAAAGCTCATAAAAGTCTGTGTAGCGCAAAGCTAAACAATTGATCCCGCTATTAATACGCTGATGTACCTACTTATCTATACTAATATTATAAAGCGGAAGAGTTTGTTTGTTTGTTTGTTTGTTTAAACGCGCTAATCTCAGGAACTACTGGTCCGATTTGATCAAACATCTTGGGCAAACAGCACAGATATCACTTGGTATTTTTTCTTCTGGCAAGCCCGATTCTACTAGAAAACGTTTGATCACTTGCTGAAGAGGATATGAAATATTTTGGAAGGTGCTTTTTCTTTAGATATGTGGCTGTGTTAGTTGAAGAGCTAGTTGTTTCAAGTACACACACCGGCATATTTAGCGGAACATAAAAAAAAGGTTTGATTTCAGTATCATGTAAGGTTGCTGGCTGGTTTATACGTCATTTAATTTAAAAATAAATAATTTCAAATTAAGAAAACAACTGAACATCACATTTTATGCAATTGTTTAAATTTTATTTAAATACACCTTATTTGGAGCGAACTTCGAACATTTCTTCCTTTTGAGTTTGATTTAAAATTTCATTGAAATATTGTTTTTTGTTAGTTTTTTTTTAATCGCGTATTTTTTTGGAGTTTAGGACTGAATAATGCCTGACTTAGCCCCAACGGAGATTGCTAGGGCACTCCAAATGCGAAGAAATGGTCAAACATACAAAGTGATATCCAGAGATCTTCGTCGACCAGTTTCAACGATCCATCGCAGTATCCAACGGTTCAGGGAGACCGGTACTTATGTGAGAAGATCAGGACAAGGCAGAAAAAGACGCACTTCGAATAGGATGATCGTTTCATTCGGCTTCTTGTACGTAGAAACCCCCGTTTGACGGCCGTCCAAGCCCGACATGAGTTAGAATCGGTGCGGGGTGTAACCGTAAGTGAGCGTACGGCACGAAGAAGGTTCGAAGAAGCTGGTTTGGGTTCATTTGTGCCCGCCAAGGCTCCAAGGCTGGAGGTAAATCATCGTAGAAACAGATTAAGTTTTGATCAGGAACATCGACTTTGGAACGCGGACCAATGGAGTAAGGTATTGTTTAGTGATGAGTGCAGAATTCTCTTAAATCAAATTGACGGCAGGCAAAAAATATACTGACGCAAAGGAGAACGATACATTCAGACAAATTTTGAAACTACAGTTGCATACGGTGGTGGATCAATAATGGTTTGGGCGGGCATTTGTTTGGGAGCTAGCACAGACTTGGTAGTGATTGACAGAGGGAGTTTGACTGCAGATCGCTATATCAGAGAAGTTTTAGAAGAAAATGTCGTACCGTTTGCCCCATGTATCGGTGACGATTTTGTTTTTATGCAGGATAATGCTCGGCCGCATACCGCTCGGGTAACCCAAGCTTATCTTAATGATATGAATATAACTGTTATGGAGTGGCCGGCGAGATCACCAGATATGAACCCAGGTAGAGCACGTTTGGGACTTGCTGAAAAGAAAAGTTAAGTCCAGAATTCCAGCTCCTGCCAACGTGGATGAGCTGCGAATCGCCGTAGTTGGGGAATGGCAGAGACTATCCCAGGAGACCATCGATAACATAATTCTCAGTATGCCTAGACGTGTAGAAACTTTAATAAGAGCACGTGGAGGAAATACGCGATATTAATCACCATTTTTCTAATTTAAATAATTGTTATTTTAATATTAATTTTCACTTTTCCCGGTTACAATGAAAAGTTCAAAAATGTACCTTTTTTCACAAATACCCTTTACTCGCAAAATCTGTTCTTAATATGATCTCATTTTAAATAAAACAAATGAAACTTTAAATTACAAAAAAAATATAGTAAGTAGATTTTAAAATTAAACCATATTTTTCAAATTATGGACCTTTTTTTTGTGTTCCGCTAAATATGCCGGTGTGTGTAGTATCTGCGCATGATGATTATACCCATATTTTCTTTGTAAATTATTTGGCTGTTGATTCCGGTTATGTTTAGGATCGTGAAAAGTAATCTAACCGGCCTTCTACATGCCACTCTTGCTACAGAATTCTTATTTTAGTCGATCTACAAAATCAACACCTCTTTTCGTTTTATTATAAAAGATGATAGTTTCGGGTTTCGCGGTAATTTCAGTAGTTGGATCGATTCGGTCGTCGTTATGATGTTATGAATCTGATAATATATTATGATGACTGTGTTCACTGCCTCGATCGCTTTCAATATCATCGGTTCTAAAAGACGGGTCCTCAGTGTCTTTCAATGTTCCTCCATCAACCATGCCAAAAAATGTTCATCCCTTCGATCACGATCCATCTATTATATAAATACATAAATATATTACTATTTCTATTTCAGTAAGGTAAAATCATAATATTGCACAAAAGAATCACTAAAACTGCCGCTAAAATGTAAAAAAAAAATATGTCATGAGTAAAAAAAGTACTTACGTCGGTACCCGCGCGATGAGCAAAATTCCGCCTGATGGTAACGGCGAAAGAATTTTTCATATTGGTTCAATAGTTTCAGGGCCTATTACATTCAAACAAACAAACAAACAAACAATCAAATGTTACCTCTTTATAATATTAGTATAGATTACGCTGCGACCAATAGCAGCGAAGGGTCAGTGAGAAATGTTGCTAAAGCAGAGAAAATTATTCACGTTTGAGGGCTTTCGTTGCGTGCGCTGCATAAACGGTTTAAGTTACTCAAAATATATGTATGAAAGAATTATTCTTTTTTAATAGGTAATCAAAAAAAAAGTTCATGATATGTCTATCTCTTAAGATTTACTCATAATAACATTATTTGTCGAAGAAGGCTATATAACAATACGCTGCTACCATTATTATGAGTACACGATAATTATAACAAAAATCAATGTCAATCAAAAGATAATCGCGATAGTGTTTCCGACAACCACGCGAACGAAGTCGCGGGCACAGCTAGTAATAAACAAGCCCCTCCGTGGTCTAGTGGTTCAGAGCTTCGCTCTCGAACCGGTGGCCGTGGGTTCGGTTCCCGCGTTGAAACAACAAAAAACGTTGTTTTCAAGTTTGGTTAGGACAATGCAGGCCGATCACCGCATTGTCTGACAAGAAAGTTGATCCATGCGTCGGATGGACATGTAAAAAGTCGGTCCTGCGCGCCTGTTCCCTCGTCAGTCGTGTCGGTTTACCGTCCCACTGGGTTATGAGAGTAAAAGGAAGAGAGAGTGTCTATGTGTATTGCGCACACACTTGGGTACTATAAAATAACTCCTGCTTAGCTGGCCTGTTTTTAATGAAATCGGCTACCGACACCGAAATCGGTGAGGGAAGCTATTATTATTATAATAAATAAAACGTATAATAATTATACTTACTTTTGAACGTTTCAAAAGACGTAAATAAGTAACTAAGTAGGTAGCTAATACATAATAACTAATAATCGATACAAGAAAAATGTGATTTAATACTAATAATGTAAAGAAATATGAAAGGATTATCTTTTAAAATTAAACTCACAAGTCACACAGCGGAAAATGAAATAAAGCCTCAGGCGGTTAAACAGTAAAAGAATTTATGACTCGAAGTCGGGAGGCTGGTGAGGCTAACTGAGTTACAGCACTAGCAACAGGTCCCCCCCCCCTGCCCCCTTACTAACTACGCTGCTTCATCGACCACGGTGACGACGGACTTGAGAATGTAAGTGTTGTAAATATTTAGCAGCAAGGCGCAACGGAGATACCTATATTTATTATGGCATTGGCTGTGGCCTGTACTGTATATATAGATTGTTCTAATGATAATGTTAATAGATAATGGCAACGTTGCCAAGTAATAGTTCGAGTCGAGTCGAGTTCGAGTCCGAAGCACATTAGGTATAGGCCCAAATTTTATACTCGGAAAAAACTAATTTTATACTTGTTAAATATCTATCTTCGCTAAAGCTATATAAATGACTTACCAACTTTTTATAAGTATAGTACGTCCGAGATAAATTTAACCCAAACGTAAACAAAGCCGTTTATGACACAACCATACATTAGTCAGATGCCAATTGGCCAATACTAATGCAATGATTATTGTTGGCTACATGAATCTACAGTCGGCAGTGTCAAAATAGCGTATTTTTACTGTGAAGGATTTTCATTTGATATTAAAATATGTTAATTATTGTTTAATTGTTATAAAATGTATTGGATAATGAAGTATGATCCTTTAATATACCTGTGAAAGTGTTGATATGTGTGCACAATAAGTGAATATACGAAAATTTCGATGTTTTCGGTTTGTTTACCTTTAGATAAAATTTATCAGGGAGTAACTATAGTAATCGTTTGGAAAGAAGTATGGCCGAGTGGGGTGAAAGCCCAAGTAGGTATAAAATGTTTGTTAAAAAAAATTCTACAATATATCTAGTATAGAGTCAGCCCTAAAGTTAAAGAAGGCAACTTGTTCTTGGTATGTTACTTGAAATATCAATAAACGTACCTACATTATTAATTTATCTGAACTGCGTTTCCATCAATTTATAAAACGTAGAATTGTTCAATTTATACTACATAAATATAATGAAACCAAAGGTTCATAGTTTAAGTTCTCGCATACGAAGTTCGCGGTTGATGTCATACACGGCGGTCGACGGTCGTATCTCAATATAACTTATTATTGAATTACAACTTCAATAATTGCGTTGCAAACACAATGTACTAATAGCCATATTAGCATCTTTAAACATGAGTATCGGTATAGATGTTAATATGACTATTAACACACATTGTAATTTGTATTTTACAACTAATCATTGAGTGTCCTTATAAACTTAAATTTTCTCCCTACTACTTACCTAACGGAACTACCCTCATTTTAACGCATTTTTTGTAATATTTTTATCTATAAGTCTGTATCTAATAATTTGTTGATAACTTTAATTGACCTTCAAGTTAATAATATATTATGTTGTTTAATTTAGAATAATTTAGAATTAAGGTTGTTGTTATCTGAATAAAATAAAATAAAAAATAAAAATTAATACATAACATCTACTTACCTATATAATAGCTGCGAATATAATGAAATTGAAACATTTTTTTTTTATCTATGGACGCTTCACACCACGTCAATCTGGCCCCGTGCTAAGTATCCGAAGAACTTGTGTTACGGGTACCAGACACGGAAATATATTTAACATTTTATACTATACACATATTATAGATTTTTATTATAATATACACAAATTTAATACACATCCATGACCCAGGAACATTGAAAACTTTTTGTTCCCTTGGCGGGATTCGCACCCGCGACCTCTCGCTCGGGTACTAACGCGCTCAACCACTACGCCACGGAGGTCGTCAAATTAAGTGCATAAAAGATAAATTGACAAAGAAGAATCAATAGATTTCCGTTATTTGAAGTATATTTGAACAACATGTAAATATACATAAATGTAAATAAATAAATTATCCGTGGGGTATCGGAGAAATAGCACCTCCCCATCCACCATCTATCCCGCGGGTGTCGCAAAAGGCGACAGCGGGAATATAGGTAGGTATATCCAGAAATGTCTAGCAGCGTTTCGCGGACATTGTTCTTCTGAAATCTGTGCTCACCAACCCGCCTGTCAAGCGTAGCAAGTATAGTACAGTTGGGCCGTGTTTCACCAATCAACCAAATGTTAAAGTTAGCGCCATGTTAAAATACCATGCCATCTCATTCATTAATAGGAATTACGAGAGGGACAACATATTTAACGAAGGATTAACTTTAACTATAGCTTGTTTTTCTTGTTGACTTTCCGAAAATAACTTTGTAAGTTTCATTTGGAAATAAAACGTTTTTTTTTTTTTGAAGTTATACTTCTTTAGGCGCGTTATGAAAAAATGATGAGAGTGAAACTTTAAGATGCGCGCGCACCTGTGACACAAAATTAACAGTATGAAGTCGTCTGCTTAACCGCTCATTAAGTCTTGAAAAAATTATATATAGATATATATTATATATATAATTATATATATATATATAAAACTATTTTTTAATGATGCTAAAGAAGTATAACTTCTCACGCGCGTACATAAGTACACGCACCCATTTTTTTTTTAACATTGCTTGGTGAAACACGCCCTTTATCTGTCAAATGAGCTTTGCGAAAAAAACCCTATTATAGAGTTGAAATATGTTTTTTTCGCCGAAGAATGTTCAAAATGTCCAAACATTTTTTTTAAATGCATTTTTCTTGATTCCGATTAAAATGCATACAAATCAAGAAAAATGCATTTCAAAACATTTTTGGCCATTTTTTAAGTTTTTCAAAAACCTCGGTCGAGTTGCAGATGCCCACCTTCAGGGTACATTCTTCGACGACAAAAACATATTTCAACTCTAAGGTTTTTTTCGCAATGAAACTATTTAATTTTCGACATAATGACTGTACTAGTATAGGCAATGAAATACTTTGAGTGAAGCGTATCTCCATTAGTTGACGTCAAAGCTGAAATGATTATGAGGAAGAAATAAATAAATATTTACTTACTTAAATACTTAATATATCTTATTTTTGAAGTCGGTTACTAATAAAAAAAACTTTCTATCATTGGGTGAGTTTATGAATTTAAAAAAATTTGATGCTCCGACGCGACATGTCCTAGTATTATAATATCTGTGGGTGCCTACACAACAGTAGCTGACTATTTTTATATTAAGCCAGTCATAAAACTAAAGGACAGGCAAAGGGTTCTAATAAAAGTGTTTGAACCCCTGACACAAATTAGCCCATTGACCTGGCCCCGAAATAATTGTCTGATCGCTGTCTGCTGACCCGCACTTTCAGCCCGCGCACGCTCTTTCAGCTCTTAAAAGGATAACAAATAGAGAAGGGTAGTACAAATTTGAATGTGGAGAGAATGGTAAATAAGGACCCCCAGGTAGTGCTGTATGGTGTGCTCAAGACGAATTCCAACGAGGATATCCTCGATGCAATTCGGTCCCAAAATGGGCACATCATACAGCCACTGCAGGGCGGGAAGGATGACAGGGTGAGTGTAAAGTACAGGAAGAAAGGAAAAGATGCAGAAACAGAACATGTGGTGTTGACGGTGTCCCCGGGGCTGTGGCAGTGCCTCACAAAGGCGGGTCACGTGTACATTGATATGCAACGAGTCCGCGTCGCCGACCAGTCCCCCCTAATTCAGTGCTCGCGCTGCTTAGGGTACGGACATGGGAGGCGGCACTGCAAAAGTGAAGAGGGAGAGAGGTGCAGCCACTGCACCGGGGCACACCGTCAATCTGAATGTGAGAGCCTAGAGGAAGGATTGACGCCATGGTGCATAAATTGTAGGAAAGAAGGTGTACATATTGACAAGCAAAGCCACAACGCGTTCAGCGCGGAGTGTCCGATTCGGAGACGATGGGATGCCATAGCACGTGCGGCAGTTGCCTATGACAGCACTGATCCACACACGATTTAACACGCCATAAGTTATATATATATATATGTATAAAAATATTGATAATAATATAAGTAAATAAAAATAAATATGTATAGATATGTATAAATAAGAATATATATTATAAAAAGTGTGAATGTGTAAATGTGCAAAATTATTAAAAATGTACACGATTTAGCACGCCATAAGAAGGGTATATATATGTATAAAATATAGATAATAATATAAGTAAATGAAAGAAATATGTATAGATATGTATAACTAAGAATATATATTATAAAAGTGTAAATGCGTAAATGTGAATTGAAAAAAATGTATAGTAATAAGCATTGGTTAACTTCAAACATGGTCTTTGTTGTAACCAATGCAACACCAGAAAAAAAAAAAAAAAAAAAAAAAAAAAAAAAAAAAAAAAACTTCGCATATATATGGTTATGCTATAAACATAACGTTAGCATATATGGCCCAAGTGACAAAAATATGTAATGGAACGAGTGAGAAGAATGTAGTGCGTATATAAGTGTAAGTAATTTAATATGTAATATACAGGATGTAACAGAGTAAATAAATATGACGAAAGTATTAAAAATTAAATTGTTAAAATATCAATAAGTACTAATTTGGAATGTATAATTTTATGAAATGTAAACAAAAGTCGTAGTCGTGTAGTAACCTAAAGTATATGAAAATGTAATAGTTATAAGTAAATACACAAGATATAAAGATACAAGTAGTAAATGAAAAGCAATAAGATAATAAATGCATAAATATAAACAAAATAAACGTTAACAAAATAAAAGAAAACAATTGGCCCTGTTTACGATAGGGGGAACAAGTTGGACCCACATTTTACATGGGTCCGCTAAAAAAAAAAAAAAAAAAAAAAAAAAAAAAAAAAAAAAAAGGATAACAAAATAGACACCGTAGAGCCGTAAACTGACCGACGACAAGATAAGTAGATACAAGTAGATACTTTTACGTACATTATTATTATCTTTTATCCACGACTTCGCCTGCGTGAAGTAATAGTATCCTACTGTTACTATATAGCCCAGTCAAAATAGACATTAATTCGCACCTAGCTAAAAATATGCATGTTGGGAACCCATAACACACAATTTGTAAATTATCCACATCAATCCCAAGTGTGGAAAAAAAAATTCAGGGTCAAATGTTGCAAAAATCGGTTTTTTGGGATTTCCAGATAAACGGTAAGTTTTATCATAAAAATATGTGCAATTGTAAATATTGAATTGAGGAGTTTTTCCGGTGCAGGAGGGAGAAGGGTAAAGTCTGAAGAGTGCAGAGGGGTAAAGTTTGAACGTTCCAATATATTGTAAATTTAACTGTCACAAAGCTCGTGAAGTTGGAATTGCCGCCATGTCCAAACGGGGTGCAATGCTAAATGTGTCTGTAAAAAAGTTATCTGTGGAATTCAAGTTATACTTCCACCATAGAATTATTTTTCACACTTCACGGTTACATGTCGAAAGTAATTTATTTACATAGTGAGGGCGTGGAGATCCAGAAATTGGACGTAGGGTCGTTATAAAAGTCATCGGACGCCAAGCCTGCAGGCCTACTCGGATCGTAACTTTTTGTACTCCAGACCATATCAATTGACTGAGAATCAAAATAGACAAGCGTCAATTTATTGGGAACTTCGCGGCCCGATCGAATCTGAATGAAAATCGAATCAGTTTGGAGGCCCCCAATGTCTTGAATATATCTGGGGGCCTACTCAAGATGCCATCGCTAATTATCGCTTACAAAGCTCGATAACAAAATGTATGGGATTTGACATAAGGTACGCTAAATGACATACCAAATCGCGATAATTTAGCGTAGCTTATATCAAATCCCATACATTTTGTTATCGAACTTTGTAAGCGATAATTAGCGATGGCATCTTGAGTAGGCCCCCTGGTCATGTACCGGGCCTCGAGCATCGGGTCAACAATAGGGTCAAGCATCGGACGTTCGTAATAGGGCAGCGGTCATGCGTATAATCCTAAAGTTGGTTATCGGCTTGACACTTTATCTAATCAACTTGTCACTTCGGTTCAGGGCGGTGGATGCATTTTATACGCCACCTGCGAACCCGTGACACTTCGAATCAAATTAGAGATGAAAGTTGTACGTTGTTCAGACGAGGAAATTCACTATAAAAACCGGCCAAGTGCGAGACGGACATAAAGGGATCCGTACAACACGAGCAAAAAATCCCGTTTGTTATACAACGAAAATTGAAAACTTAATAAAATTTATATTTAAGGGGACTCCTATAAAATATTATTCTGTTTTTGGTATTTGTTGTTCTAATGGTAACAACTATCACCATACATGAGATACAACCTGGTGACAGACGGACGGACGGACAGATACGGATTGTTAGTAATAGGGTCTCTTTTTACCCATTTGTTAAAAATATGACGTCTAGGTCTAGTTACAATTCCTAAATACCTCCTAATTACGATAATTGAACTAGCAAATGAAGAGAACAACACGTTATTTCAAAATACTAATATTATAAAGCGGAAGTTTGTTTGTTTAAACGCGCTAATCATAGGTACTGCTGGACCGATTAGAAAAATTATTTTTTTGTTGGATAGTCCATTTATAGAGGAAGGCTTTAGGCTATATAACATTACGCTGCGACCAATAGGAGTGAAGCGTCAGGGAGAAATGATGCAAAAACGGGGAAAATTTATTCTCATTTGGGCACTTTCGTTGCGTGCGCTTCATAAATGGTTTAAGACACTCAAAAACCACGCGAACGAAGTCGAGGGCACAGCTATTTCAAAATATGAGGGCGATCTGTCTAATCAGAGACATTGTCCTTGATACTTCCATTTTTCTACGATAAAGACCAGCTATAACGTAAATATACACAGCTGTTTTCTAGTAATATTAAAAACACATAAACTTATAGCTTTCTTTTCCATCATCTTATTAAAACCGTAAACAAAAGCATATTGTACAGTACATAAGGAATTTGTACATTAGCAGTCTATCTCCACAACACAGCAGGTGTATCTGTTGACTGTAGTAATTAAGTACATTATTGGTTATCGATCGCATACCAATAATATCAACAACCTGTCTGCCGTCGTAATACGCGCCGAAACACGTCTACGGCATTTTCTGCCTTATAACGTGAGGGGATAGGTTTACATTTCAATAACAAAACATACCATTATTCAACATTAACATAGCTTCTTAATAAATTTAATATTCACGGTAAAAGTATTAAGTATTTTACTTTGTTAAAATAAACTTCAAATTAAAAAAAAACAGTGTATTCTACTATTATGGCTGACTCATAAATTAAAGAGCTTCTTAGTTCTTAATATGCTTATTCAAAATCATAATAAAAAAGTACATAGTAAAAATGCAATATTTTTCTTTCAAAAATGTATTTTAACCATACCTAAAGTATTGTCAGTACAGGTATCTTATTCAATTTCTATTTTAACAATTGCACTTTTAAAACTTGTTTGTTATAAAATTAGGTAGGTACCTAATTTGAATATTCTGTATAATTTAAACAACCCTCCTATCAGATGTTGAGTATGATAGCTTGCTGCAGTAGAAGATAAAGTCAACAGTAACAAGAGATGGCGCTTTTATAAACGTCGCGGCCGGTAAAACAGTTCATAACTTGTAAGTCGTAAGTTAAAACAGACCACGTTGTTTGAGTGAACACAATTGTTTGAATGATGAACACAACTTTATAAAATTATTACATAACAAATTAGACTTATATTACACATTTTCTATCTATTTCATTCATTATTGTAAAATTCACACCCACGCCTTATAGTTTTCGCGATAAAAAATCTTACTAGCGACGTCCGGACTAGTTTACACTCATACACTCGGTATAAGCGCCGGTTTTCTTCCAGGCCACGCCTCCTTGGCGTACTTCTTCTTCTTAGGCTCATTAGAAGCTCCAGTTTCTTCTGCGGCTGTGTATAAAAAAAGATAATTAAAAAACGCGGAAAAGACAAAAGACTACCAACAATGTCCGCAATTTTTATGGTCTTTGTTTTATATGATATTTAATAATATCAAAACATAATAAATACTCACCAGAATTTGGTAGTGGAGGATGTATATTGAGTTGTGGCTCTGGACCCTCCAATTCTACATCTGGTGCAGGATTTGGTAGTGATATTCCCAACCTAAATGACAGATTAAAAACTTCAACACATTTTTCTTAAACACTTATTAATATGCAACATACACATTTTTCAATCTATAAAATTAATAATGTGTCATACTTTAACCGCTAAAACAAATGTGATGAAATTTGGTAAAAAAAACTTGGTAAAGGGCACAGGATTGTTTTTATTCCGAAAAAGTACTGTTCCAGTGAGATCGATCGATGTGTGGCCCAAAGAAATCTAGTTTAATGCGAGCGAAAACGCAGGCAAAAGCACTTACAATAACTCGAAATTGATTTTATGTTAATAACCTTTTTTATACAAAAAAATGGTTTGCCACTAAAAATTCATTGTATACTTGGATAGAAAGGGTATGTAGAAGTGTTGTAATTTTAAATGACAACACCCTTTTTTTTTGATGTCGCAAGGGAAATGCATTACGTATCCCCCGGGAGGGTCCCCGAGGGGTATGTGAGGGGTATGTAAATGACAACACACTTTCCTTAATTGATATTCTATATGCTGCAAATATTTTTTATCATAAGTTGAAAGTCTTACCTAGCTCCTATTAGACTCAGGTGCGAGCTTGGTGCGGGTATGTCAGAGTACAAGTTTGTGCTTCTTGTTATTTCTTGTAGCCTTAACGAATGGTGATGCTGGTCTACAATGTAATAGAAAAATTACAATCATACTGCTATAATATTACGAATTCACATTTTATATCTTATCACTCTCATAGTACTTTACTCCTGGTCTCTGACAAACCAATATTCAAATTAACTAATCAGCATTCAAATCTCTAGTCAGTTCTCCAATTCTAATTACTAATTAGTATATTTAAGTGTTGATTTGACTTTTAGAAACAGAAAGTATGTCACTTATTTTTTTGGTTTACCGAAGGCATTTATGAAACAAAATATGCAAGACAAGTTTAAACTTACTTTCATCTGCACTCTGTAACTTTAGCTTTTTCGGCATATTATTAGAGTTAGGGACAATAGTGGACCGAACAAGGTTCCTGAACCTGCCAATAGTGGGGTCAATATCTTCTGGGTTGATTATGTCCACTTCCTCATTGAAGGACACATTCCGTTTCTGTTTCTTGAGCATGCCGGTGGGCATGGCTGCAGCTCGCTTTGTTCCTATTTGAGGCTGAAATAAAATACAGTTTGATAAGTGTACAAATCAATATTTTAGTTGTATACTGGCACAGACAATTTCTTTTGAAACTGTTGTTTAACTAAATGTTAATAAAGAGGACCTGTTATGATGTATCAAGTAATAAATATTTATCACTAACGGAATCATCATCATCATTTCAGCTATGTTTAACCACTACAGGACACAAGCCTTCCCCAAAGTATTTCATGGGGAGTAGTGTGCCTATACTCTATACGCTTGGCCAACTGCCTAGTTGGTGAGTAAAATTTTCAGATAATGACAATGTCCGAGGAAACCCAAAGGATTTAAATAAAAAAAAAGAAAGAAAGTCTAACCTTAATAACATCTGTACCATCATCAGTAGAAATACCCAGCATCGAAATTCTTCTGTTATGAGCAGTGTTAAATTCTGTCAAATTATCTAACTCTGTCTGAGTCTCTGGAAGCCCAAGGAGTGCACCCTCAGTTTCAGTGTTTGGCAGTTCCTCCATTATACCTCTTGAGTTACCAGTTGGCCGTTCTCTGAAAAACACATAAAAATATAATATTTACTCCAATCTTATATTGTATCTTTGTGGCATAATACTTATTTTAGACTACTATATTTCCTGTAATAAATTATTAATGTTCAGCCCAATTTGTATAAATGACAGATAATGATTGAGTTAATCAACTATACTTCGTCCCTGATAAATTTAACCTAAAGGTAAACAAACCGAAAAGATCAAAATTTTCACATATTCACTTATTGTGCACACTTATCAACACTTTCACAGGTATAATAAAGGATCATACTTCAGTGTCCAATAAATTTTATAACAATTAAACAATAATTAATATGTTTAAACATCAAATGAAAATCTTTCACAGAAAAAATATGCCATTTCGACACTGCTGATTGTAGAATGTAAGCATAAAGTCTATGGATTCATAGCAAACAATAATCATTGTATTAATATTGGCCAATTGGCATCACTAACTTATCTATGGCTGTGTCATAGACGGCTTTGTTTATGTTTGGGTTAAATTTATCTCGGACATAGGCCTGTGTATAGTAGGCCTGAAAAGCTTACCTTATAATATAATTTCTAGTAGAAGCACCAAAGTGAAAGTTAGAATCAATAGGAAGCTGTGTGGGTTTATTTGATTCTAGCCTCATCTGTCCAATAAAAGTTCCATGTGCTATAAAAGTAATGGTTAGAATATAGTAATACACATTTATACCGACGGCTCCTATGTAATATATAATTTGTCTAAAGAAAGTGTTTTGGACATACAATATACTATGTAGGAGCCATTGATATGTTTATTTATAAAGTTGAGGTAATACAAAAAAAAACAGGCTGAATTGAGAACCTCCTCCTTTTTTTGGAAGTTGGTTAAAAAGTACAACTCTGTTGTGGAAATAGTAACTACATTCTAAGATATTTAGATATAGGTAAATGTACAATTTACTATTTGGACAAGCTATTTGAATTCTTTTATATTGTAATCATTCTGTTAATCCATTACTTACTACTGCCTAGATCCACTAAGAATGCTCTGTTTAGGTGCTTGTGATATACAAAAGCAGCATGAACTCTGGAGCAACTGGCATGGTCTATGCAGAAATCATTCATTTGTGGGTTTCTGCCAAAGAGGTAACACTTCTTTTCATCTAACATCAATTTCTGGATTAATTTATCTCCCTTTAGAACATCCAAATGAAGTCCTGTTGGTGGCTTTCCAGCCCTGAAAATAAAAAACCCGGTCATATTAAGTAACTGTCACTCACATTGGTTATTGAAACAATAGTTATTTTAAATGCAACATTTTATGTTAAAACCTTTTATTATTATGTATGCTATGTGTTCACACTACAAATAGTGAACAAAATAGTGTATTTTTACTCAATACAACATAGCCCAAAGAGCTCTTTTCATAATATATCTTTCAAAAAGTACTCGGCATTTCGTTAAACACGTTAAATATCAGACACTAACTAGTTAAGTACGTAACTTTGACTGTATTGAATCTAGCCTACCAATTATTGTTATCAAGCGTATTAGTACAGAAAGTATATACTTACTTAAATATTACAATAAATATATCATTAAATTAAACACTGAATGGCGGCTAAAGATTGTATGGTTTATCGCAATACTTACCAATTAGGGACCTCATAATGGTTAGCCATTCTAAAGCAATCCTTTAGTACATTTGATCGTCACTTTATTTGACTGTTTTCTTTCTATTTACCAGGTACATTTAATAAAATTTACGATTATTCTATCACCCATACATGCAGCTTCACCCCAAAACGTCAATAGCATTTAGCCGTCAATGTCAAATTTAAATTGACATTATTTTTTTTAACTCTTTCGATTTACGGGCCAATGGCATTTATGTTTCTGATATATTGCCCGGCCTCACTTCATGCTCACTTCACTTGGAAGTTGGAAGCTGTATGATAATATGACAGATAGACACACCGATACACTTATATGATAAACTTAAAGAACCCCTTTTTTGTTCAAGATTAAAAAGTAAGACAAAATAAAAAATTAAAGCCTTAGTATTTAAGACATAGCTATATTTTCATCAAGCTAGCTAGGGCATTGCCTATTTCACAATAAAATCACTTACAGTCCATTAGCACAACAGAATCAACGATTATGAGAAAAATATATTGACGGCACACATTTTCCTTTCCCGCCCGCGGTTTGTATGAAACCAGGGGTGCAAGTATGAACGTCAGAAGAATTGATGATATGTATGGGAATGAGTATGTCAGATGCGCCGTCGTTTAGCAGGCGTGGTGGCCGGTGGGGTAGAAGTGTTAGCACGACGACGCCCGCGCCGCGAGCTGCTATCCTCGTCTATCAATGGTGAATCCCAAGCTGTGAAAAGATAACCATCAGTAACATATTTTTTTTAACATTTAATGTTTGTGGCTTTCTTTTTTTCTTTCTATATAAATATACTAAGGCCCGTACTAATAAAGAAGTCTCAAACTACATCTAAAATCAGGTCTTCGTTGATACAACCTCAAACTGCTATTAGCTTCTCAAAATGGTATTTCATTAATAGTCTGATTTCAAGGGTGTATCAACTGAATATAATAAACAGTTGCATCTGCTAATATTACTTTTTGATTTGTTGAAAAACAAGTCTTAAGTCACGGTTTGACATTACTCACAAAATCTTAATACATGTGCTTAAGTATTCTCTATTAATTCAATTGTCATCTCAAATGCTCTCTTGAGGGTGAGGTTGAGGTTGAGATAGTTTTATTAATACGGACCTTAGACTGTCTGATTTATTACCTGCAACAGAGCTTATTTTAGATTTAGGTTTATCTTTATTTGATGTTGACTTTCTGCTAGTTGAACTGTCTCTTGGTCCCGATGCATTTGAATCTCTTGAATCCCTTCTACGATCTGGTAAATTATTGCGTAAAAAAATGCATGAATTATTTTAATTGTTGTACTAATTATACAATGTACATATTATTATAATTTTAGTTCATTAAATAATTGTATCTTACCATATTCCTTTTCCGACTTTATACTGGGTGTATCTGTGGATGCATGGGAGCTGCCACTCTCTTTCCTTGTTTTTGTGGACAGAGCACTAATGCTATCTTTGCGTGCTGGAAATACAGAATATTTGGCTAAACTGTGTGTAACAACGCAGACCATATAAGAGTTTTGAGACAAATTTTATAATGCTAAAATGAAGGTGAATATGAGTGTTCAGCTTATTTCTTTCTGAAATAAAATCTAATATTACTGAGTTAAATGTGATAGACAAGCATTATATTTTTGTACCTTTAGGTGCCACGCTATCCTTGTCTTTAGTTCCTCTGGAATTGCCTTTCGGTGTTGATGGTTTTGGCGATGGACTTCTCCCACCTGTAGCGTATAACAAATTATTAAGTTACTTATGGGTCTAAACAAAATGTCCAATCATAAAAACAGCACTTTGCTTCTAGGCTTTTGTAGTTATTGTAAATTAATATGTGCAATAAAACCAATGTTTCAATCTATTTTTCACACAACCCTTAGAAAAAATTGTGCATAGAGGGTAATCTTTATTTTCAAGATTGAGATTACAGTAAAACCACATATTGTTAACACAATATTACTATAGATCATCAAAGTGAAAACCTACATTCTTAATATAATTGAGTTTCTATTAAATATAATATATTACTGACACAGCTTCCTAATGAATGTTACATAACATTCATCTAGATGAAAAATAATTACCTTCACTATCTTCACCCAGAATCGCATCCTTACATTTTTGCTTAATTAATGTACCAAATTCACTTTCAGGTAAACAGAATGGAGTTTCTTTATTCGGGAAAGGTATTGGTTCTGTGTCGTCTAACATATTCATGTCGTACAAAGTATTTAAATGCTTCCATATGTCGTGCGTAGATATCTCTTTAGTAATAGAATTTGATAACTTCTCCCAGATGCAAGCCATTTGGAAATGTTTATTGATGCCTACCGGCTTATGATTAGCCATGGCGTAAAACAATTGTATTTCCATATCCACGTCCCACTCCAACGTACTGCCATGTTTCTCCTCGGCCTCTTCTTCACTAGATACCATTATCGTTGATTTTTTCTGGAACAATTTATTAATTTACGCGCAACTTTAATAATTATCAATTTATTCGAAGCCAATTGTTTATTTTACAATTTGGAACTTTTTTTATTACAAGTATTCCTTCTTCTTGAAATAAAATAATACCAAACTGTAATATCTATGAATAATACCTAGGTTTTGCCAAGCACACAAAGATAATTATTATCAATCATTTATTTGCTTTGAAGTGATGCATTAAGTATTTATCTTGCTATTTTGCTAAGGATACAAAAACTTATTGCTTATAAATTATTACAATTTTAACGAATTTTATGCGTGTTATAGCTTAAAACTGCATTTATCAACGCTGGCAAAAAAGTACTAACAGAAGACACAAGAAGAAGTTTAATTTTTACATAATACGTCAATGTCATGTGTCATTTACGTAGTAACTTCCCCTGTGTTCCAGGGCCCTAATTCTCAGGGCTCGAACTCAGTTTTTACTATCGGTCTGTCCCGCTCATGCAAATGAGATTTACCGCGCGTGCGAGCGGGATATACTAATATTCGAGCTTTTTTCCACTGCCCGAGAATCGTGCTCCAGGACCTAATAGGGCGTGTTCCTTTAGGCCATAGATAAAGAATAAACATAGATTTGCTACAATACGTCAATAAAGTGTGTGAACGAGATCACAACATACAAAAACTTTAAGGAAGGAAAAGGAAGGCGACAATATTGCCTGTCTTTGTCAGAGTTCCTGTTTTTGTTTGTTGGGCACAACTGCTATGTGCCCAACAAATCAGTTGACAGTTCGGTCACAGCTCGTATCTTCCAGGATTTTTAGTGAATAATAGTGATCTAAGTGGTGAAAATAAAAAGAATCTTAAGTGATACATAATACTAACCCTGCTTTACATGGATATATGTTGAATAATCGGCTGTAAAAGCCGTACTGAGCAAAAAACACGAAATATTTCCTATCATGCGTAAGTACCATTTTTAGTAACAAATACCCCTTGATTTGATAAAATATCGACAGGTTGTGTTCCGTAGCTCAATAATAAGCTATTAATAGGTTATTGTGAATAGAAATAATGAATTAAAATGTTATTTAAAATTACAATAATAAATGTATTATCCAACCAATGTATGTGACAAGGTTAAATTGTCATCCTCGAAACAAATGTCAGGCAGTCCGCCATTTTAAACTACTTTTTGACTTAGTAATGTTAAAGATTTAATGGGGATACCAGCTAAGGTACTCATAATTTACCCTAAAAGTGGGGTCTTTTTTAACCGATTTTCAAAAAAAGAGGAGGTTTCTCAATTCGACCGTATATATATTTTATTTTTAATTTTATTATTCAATCTTTAGCTGTGCAATAGTGAAACTGTTGACTGTTACAGATTTCCAAAGGACTCTTCAACCCGCCAATTATGGATTCGTGCCACAGGCCGACAAAACTAGCAACCAACCAAATATACTCAAATATGCTCTAGACATTTTGAACAAAGTTGTTTTAGAAAAACAGCAAATATGACAAGTTTAAACCCGTTATCTATTTCTACGCGTCATGTCATTGAGCAGGTTAGTTACTATTATGGTATTTATTAACGTACTCTAAAAGTGATTATAATAATATTATAAACATAATATTATATTCAGAGTCTTGTGTAGGCCTACTGAAATTTACCTACATAAGTTCACTAAAAGTACTATTTTTTTACTGTAAAATAACGATGGAAATGGAAATCTTGTCTACATTTAACGAACGCCTCTACTACTCCTATTTTATATATTATTGCTTTGTTTTAGGAAACCGAAGAAATATTTATTGGAAGACGTATAGTGAATATAAGTCGTAAAAGTCACTCCAAAAATTTCCATTCATGAACTCTTGAACTGCGGTGAATAGTCGAATGAGATTATATCTATAAATTGTAGTTGGTATAAGAAATAAATTAATAATATGAATGTCCCCGGAAATGCTGGTAAGGGATCCACACTATACGAGGCATGAAAAGGAAAATACCAAATGCTTAAACGAGGAGGAAGAAATTCGTGCATCTACTTCCAATAGCAAACGGTATGAATACAGTTACGGAAATAATCATTTTGAATAACGACCCATATATGTTGTAATATACCAATAATTATAAAAAAATGCAAATATGTATAAATATAATGTATAAAGTGAAAAAAGTGCAAGTACATAGTTTGTGTTTTATTACTACATAAAAAGAATGTCCGCCAAGAAATTATAGTACATTTGATAACATAAATAGAGTACCGACATACATAAATTATTATTACGTCTGTTTAGTTTATATCGTTTTGTTTCATAAATAATATTTTAAATATCGCGCGCCAATTCTCATTGGGCCGCTAGACATACAATGTTGACAATTCAACCAATCGCATTGCACGGTACAAGCCTAGTGCCACGCGCGAGTTGCTGTGAAAAACAAATGAACACGCGCCATTAGCGTTTCGCCCTTTATACGCGGAACCAGACTAATCGAGTTAGCTTCAAATTACCGATTTTGGATGTAATCTAACGTCACGGAATCCTGTATTAATCCTCAGTGACAGCCGGCCGGCTAGTGTATCTAAAGAATAACAAAAAACTACAACACATTCGGCAACGAACATCCAGCGAACGCCATTATCCAACGGCCCACAGGTTCGCTTCCAGACCTGGTGAGTACTAACGCATTGTTCCTTGGTGTAGTTGTCCTATTGTATCGTCTTTTACCGGCGAGGATATTACCATATCCTTGATCCAGAAGTGACGAGATTTGGCGTCCCAAACGTTACATTTCAAACCGTGTCAATTCCGTCACATCTTTTTGGTGCCGAAACCCGGGACTTTAGATACATTCAGCCTGCCAAATACCGATTTACTTCGTAATTGTAACTACTTTAATCGTATATATCTAATAACAAGTTGTTGCTAATAAATTCTAAGTCTTGGTTCCATAATCCATTTTGCATACCTACCGTATTCCATTTTTAAAAAATAAGTACATCGAACATTCTCGAAGTTTCTAGTAGAACGTAATCGTTTAACAATATTTTATACATGTATTACAGTGTTACCTATCTTTCTATAATTTACATTAATAATAACACGAATAATATCGTATCGTAATATCGTGTCGTCAATTATAGGCATTAATCAACTAAATACTGGATGCGCTAATCGTATACTAATTTGAACCTTAAAGTGTATTAATTTAGATTGATTTATACATTTTTATATCGTGTTATTGTTTTAGAATTATTTTGAGAATACACTTAAATTAACTAAGTACATATAGTCGTAATTCTAAAGCAATCGTTAGTAGGTACGTAGTACAAACAAAAGTTAAAGCTTTATTTTCAATTGAACAGTATAATTGAATTCTGTAAACATTATCAAACGATCTATAATAGTAAGCGGTATAATATATATAACATATTAACGTTGACTTGTAAAACTTATTGGTATTTACATCGAGTTTTAAAATAAATAGGTATTACGCGGTGGCGCATCCATTCCAATCCTTATCGATTGACGTTATTTTATAAACATCGCGCCGATCGAACAAATATCTTTTGTTGTTCATTTACCTAACTCGGTGTTTTTAAATATTAATAAACGTTGTTTACTGTTCGTGTGTTTACAATAAATACGAATATTGTTTAGTTGAGTTGTAATTATGTCTTTTCCAACGAGGCGTAAGTCTAAACCTTCCGTAAAAAAATGTATCGATGTCTCTTATACTATTAATAATTTACCTAGCTTGCGACGTAAACGTACTATAGCATATAATCGTATGTCAAAGGCCCTGGAAGTCGGAAATTTGGCTCAAACCGATGAAACAAAAGTGGAATTGTTTCTTTCATATTGTCAAGAAATAAAAAATATTGCTAATGATTTCCAAGAGGCCCATTTTATTATCTTAGATCTTTTGAAAGATGACGTCGATGATAGGGATAACGAGATTCAGGAGTTGTTCGACGACGCCTATTTTCAAGCGTCTGCATTACATCGTATTCTTGAACCGAGTTCGTCTTATCGAACAATTGATTCGCGATGCGATTCGATTGTACCTACACTCGGCGGTAACATACGGCTACCGAAGATTACACTACCGACGTTTTCTGGTGCTATCAAAGCGTGGCCCGAATTCATTGCTACTTATAACGCGTTAATTCACGAGTCCACTGTTCTCACTACAATTGAGAAATTTCATTATTTAGTTTCTGTTTTGCACGGTGATGCCTTATCGTTTATTCGAACGTTCCCCGTCGCGGCGGAGCACTACGTACACGCATACGACGCTCTCAAGTCCCGATATGAAGATAAACGCGAACTGGCTTTTACCTGTTGGCGTGAAATTTTGGATATTAATTTTAAATTTACAAACGCTAAAGATTTTCGAAGTTCGATAGATACGATTGACGAAAACTTGACTGTATTAAAACAGTTAAAATTACCTACTGAACACTGGGACTTTGTACTTTGTTATAATATTTTGGCGAAACTCGACACTAAATTAAGACGTGAATTTGAAGAAAAACATAGTAATGTGGAGTTACCACAGTATAAACAAATTAGGGAATTTTTAAATTCTAAATGCGAAGCGATGATTCGAGATACACATTTTACCGCCATCACTGGCAAACCCGCAACAACCTTTAAGGAGGTTGCGGCAACCCGGGCAACCCCATTCAAATCGAAGCGACACAATGTTGCACATGCACTTGTGACCTCTCATGTCAATGTAAATGGCGTTGACGGGAATAGTCATGCACATAACGGAAAACCTACTAAGGTGTCATCAAGTTCAAAATTCATTCGTAAGTGCTCCTTTTGTGGGGATGAGCATCAAATATCGGCTTGTAAATCTTTTCTTTCTAAATCGACCGATGATCGCATGGCTGTGGCTACCGAAAGGAAATGGTGCTATAATTGTTTAAACGCGTCTCACTCGGTGCGGCATTGCAATTCAATATTTTCTTGTCGAAAGTGTAAACGTAAACATCACACTCTTCTGCACCGGGAGCAATCGGTTGGTAATTGCGAGTCTTCTGCTGACAAATCTGGTTCATTGGCCTTAGTTGCGAAGGAATCTTTATCTCCATCTCATTCGACAGTGTTACTGGCAACTGCCATTATACAGATCCGTAATTCATCTGGTGATTTTCATAGTTTTCGTGCGCTCTTCGACACCGGAAGCCAAAATAACTTTATAACGGCACACGCAGCCCAACAGCTGAATATACTGCCTTCAACTACTAACGTCAACGTCCTTGGCTTGGGGGGTAACTCCACCTCAATTAACGGTGTGATTACGTGCGATATCGGCGTCAATTGTAATACTAAATTCCGTCTCGATATGTTCGTTATTCCGAAAATATGCGGAGACCAACCAATAGCGAGACTTAACACGAGTGGATGGGAAGTCAAGACATTACCGCTTGCTGATCCTGGTTTTGACATTCCTGGTCCGATCGACGTCTTGTTAGGTGCCGATGTTTTCGCTGAATCACTGCTTACACAACGTTTGAAAGGCAGCACTTCACAACCGAGAGCTTTTAATTCTGTCTTCGGATGGCTTCTTCTTGGAAGGACCAAACTCGCTTCTTCGTGTTTGTTAGGTGTGTCGTCTCCTCAAGGCGATAACAATTTAAATAATATCGTGCAACGTTTCTGGCAAATCGATAACATCCCTAAATCCTATCGTTTCTCTCCAGATGAACAATTATGTGAAAATAATTTCGTCCATAATCACTATCGTGATGAGACAGGTAGATATGTCGTCTGTCTTCCATTCAAGGAAAATACAGAGCCAATATTCGAGGGTTCTCGAGACATAGCTCTTCGACGCTTTCATGCTATTGAAAGACGTCTGTCTCGTGATCCGAATTTAAAACAACAATATATCGAATTCATGACCGATTATATCGTCAGTGGGCATATGTCTTTAGTGCCTGCTAAACAAATGGGTCAGGGTAGGTATTACATACCGCACCATTGCATTCTACGACCGGACAGCGCAACTACAAAACTTCGTGTCGTTTTTGACGCATCCGCCAAGGATGCCAACCGCAATTCTCTTAACGAAATGCTACTGACTGGTCCAAAGTTGCAATCCAACATTGTTGAAATTCTTCTTCGCTATCGCGAACATGAGGTAGTCTTCATGGCTGATGTGCGTCAGATGTATCGTCAGATAAAAATGGATCCCCATTATCATCATTATCAGCGCATTCTTTGGCGCGCTCACCCAGATGAGCCACTTCAAGAATATGTTCTTAATACCGTAACGTATGGAGTTTCTTCAGCTCCATTTCTAGCATGTCGCGTTATCCAGCAATTAGCCTATGATGAAGGTCATAAGTACCCGAAGGCTAAAACCGTTTTAACTTCTGATCTCTATGTTGATGACATAGTAACCGGAAGTACTTCGCTGGATGAAGCACGTGACATTAAATCGCAGGTTATCGCCCTTTTCGCTCTTGGCTCTTTTGAGCTGCGAAAATGGGTTAGCAACCATCCTGAACTTCTGAATGATTTACCTTCAGAAGTGTGTCTTTCGGAAGCTATCACATTCACCGAAGCCGAAGACACGACCGTCAAGGTTCTAGGTCTTAAATGGGAACCGACTTCAGATTCGTTCGTTTTTAACGTTCAACCGTCAAATAATCCATGTACCAAACGAACAATCTTGAGCGAGGTCGCTAGAATCTTTGATCCTCTGGGTTTTCTGTCCCCGTTGACAATCAAAGCCAAAGTTTTAATCCAAAAACTGTGGATTCTCGGTTTATCGTGGGATGAAACTCCTCCACCGGAAATTGTATCCCAATGGAGCAATTTTTCTCATCAACTTCCGTTAGTCAGAAACCTCAACATTCCACGCAAATTTGTAATCAAAAATGCTTTATCGTATCAGTTGCATGGTTTCTGTGATAGTTCGGAGCTAGCGTACGGCGCAGTCATTTATCTACGTGTCACTCTGTCCGATGGTTCAGTTCGCATTTTCTTGTCTGTGCTAAGGCACGCGTTGCTCCCCTCAAAAGACAAAGTCTCCCTCGTCTGGAGCTATGTGGAGCAGTTCTACTAGCTGATCTTTTAAAATTCGTTAAAGACACCCTAAGGATTAGTATCCATGACACTTATCTGTGGTGTGACTCCACTATTGCCTTGGCATGGCTGAGATCGCCTTCCTCTCGTTGGGTGACCTTCGTGGCGAACCGCGTTAGCCATATCCAGGATATCGTACCTCCCGAGTGCTGGAGGCACGTACCGTCTGCTACAAACCCTGGAGACGTTTGTTCACGTGGCCAAATGCCTAGTGATCTACTGAACAACACATTATGGTGGGCGGGACCAAAGTGGTTGTCCCAATCACAATCTCAGTGGCCAGTAGATATATCGAAAATTCATACTAATAATGACGAGGTACTCGCTGAGCAACGTCGTGTAACTCTCGTCACCGATCGAATCGATACCGCTCAACAAACGTCAATTATCGATTATCTTTTTGATAAATATTCATCTTTGGACAAAATCTGTCGTATTATAGCATACATTTATAGATTTGCTAACAGCGTGCGGCGCACTGTCTCGCGCTATGATAATACTTTCGTAACCGAAACAGAACGGCATATTTCCCTTTTTACTATCGTTAAACATTTTCAAAAACGTTACTTTTCTGACGTGATATTAAAATTAAAACAAAAGAAATTGCTCCCCCGTAGTTTTCAAAAGCTAAACCCGTTCCTTGACGATCAGGATATCCTCAGGGTGGGCGGACGTCTCGCTCGCTCGGGCTTGGAATTCGAGCATAAACATCCTGCCTTATTGCCAAGAAAGTGTGTTCTTACAGCCGCTGTAATTGAATCGATTCATCGAAATAATTTTCATCCTGGTCTAAACACAACTCATTATCTGATTTTACAACAATTTTGGATCCTCACGGCTAAGCGTGCTATACGTCATCAACTGTCCAAATGCATACGATGTTACCGTCTTAATCCGCAACCTCTGCAACCGTTTATGAGCGACTTACCTGCCTTTCGTGTAAATCAGGCAAAACCCTTTTCGGAGGTAGGCGTGGATTTCGGTGGACCTTTTCGTATCAAGTTGGGTTCCCATAGAGGTGCCAATTTAGATAAAGCCTATTTATGTCTATTTGTGTGTTTAAGTACAAGGGCTGTACATCTCGAGGTAGTATCTACTTTATCGACTGACGGCTTCATCGCGGCTTTGCGTCGATTTATTTCGCGTCGCGGCCGTTGTAACATTATCCATTCGGATTGTGGGACAAATTTCGTAGGTGCTAGCGCACAACTAGCATGCTGTATTGAAGAGGCTTCGCACGCAGAGCGCATCTCATTTAAACGTAACCCCCCGTCCGCTCCCCATTTCGGAGGAGCATGGGAAATTCAAATTAAAGCCGCCAAGTCTCATTTGTACCGTATTATTGGCGATCAGACGCTAACTTTTGAAGAACTTTCAACACTTTTCACTCAAATCGAATCGATTTTAAATTCAAGACCCTTGTGTCCGTTAAGCTCAGACCCTAACGATTTGAACGTATTAACCCCTGGTCATTTTTTAACATTAGAACCCTTGACCGCGGTTCCAGATACCGACTACACAAATGTTAAAATTGGCCGATTAAACCGTTGGCAACTTATTCAATTATTTCAACAGCAGTTTTGGAAGCGTTGGAAACATGAGTACTTAAATGCACTTACTCAGCGGGCAAAATGGACTAAGGATTCAAAACCGTTACCTGTTAATTCTATGGTTCTTATTAAGGACACCAACCGACCTCCTTTACATTGGCCGCTAGGACGAGTGGTTTCATTACATCCTGGGCCTGACGGAGTAGTTCGGGTAGCAACTATACGAACCCGTAAGGATCATTCACTTATACGACCTTTAGTCAAACTATGTCCCCTTCCATTAGAATGATCTTTGTTATCTATTAACGTTTAAATAGTAATTTTAGTTAGTATCGTAAGTAATTCTTAACTTATTGTTTCTTTCATACTTTTCGGAAAATTCCGTTGGTATTTTGGTGGGCGGAATGTTTAGTTTATATCGTTTTGTTTCATAAATAATATTTTAAATATCGCGCGCCAATTCTCATTGGGCCGCTAGACATACAATGTTGACAATTCAACCAATCGCATTGCACGGTACAAGCCTAGTGCCACGCGCGAGTTGCTGTGAAAAACAAATGAACACGCGCCATTAGCGTTTCGCCCTTTATACGCGGAACCAGACTAATCGAGTTAGCTTCAAATTACCGATTTTGGATGTAATCTAACGTCCACCGCGTGTGGAATCCTGTATTAATCCTCAGTGACAGCCGGCCGGCTAGTGTATCTAAAGAATAACAAAAAACTACAACACATTCGGCAACGAACATCCAGCGAACGCCATTATCCAACGGCCCACAGGTTCGCTTCCAGACCTGGTGAGTACTAACGCATTGTTCCTTGGTGTAGTTGTCCTATTGTATCGTCTTTTACCGGCGAGGATATTACCATATCCTTGATCCAGAAGTGACGAGATTTGGCGTCCCAAACGTTACATTTCAAACCGTGTCAATTCCGTCACAACGTCCGCGTCTGTGATGAAAATAATTATGATGTAAAGACGTTTTTTTAAAACCTTGGGTTTTGTTGTATGGTATGTTTTGGGCATACAAAGTAGCAGCCAATGCTACTTTGTATGCGCAAATGGGAACCGTTGGTACATTTACACGTCATAAACGTAACATATTGTTTCCTGCTTTATCCGTTCCAAATTTCATAATTTAATGGAAACAAATAAATAGATGAACAAACTTTCTCTCATTAATAAATTTGTATTTTACTGTTCTGTACTAATCTTTGTTAGTCCCGAGTAGTAAGGTTACTGAATAAATTGGGTAAATTTAAATGGGGTTGGCAACACAGATATTGTATATACTTTTCGTTTGTCCCTTTCGGCTGTGGCACTGTGTCAAATCTAGAGGATTCTTTATCTAAGCTTTAGGCGCTCTTTTTACACTGAACGCTCAGATCATTCATAACCTTAGATAAAGAATCCTATAGATTTGACACATTGCCACAGCCGACAGGGACAAACGAAAAGTATATACAATATCTGTGTTGCCAACCCCATTTAAATATACCCAATTTATTCAGGAATCTTACTACTCGGGACTAACAAAGATTGTACAGAACAGTAAAATACAAATTTATTAAAGAGAGAAAGTTTGTTCATCTATATATTTGTTTCCATTAAATTATGAAATTTGGAACGGATAAAGCAGGAAATAATATGTTACGTTTATGACGTGTAAATGTACCAACGGTTCCCATTTGCGCATAAAAAGTAGCATTGGCTGCAGTAGCGGAAAAAAAATATAAAGTATTATATGCCCAAAACATATCATACAACAAAACCCAAGGTTTTAAAAAAACATCTTTACATCATAAATCATAATTATTTTCATCACAGACGCGGACGTAATAATAATTTATGTATGTCGGTACTCTATTTATGTTATCGAATGTACTATAATTTCTTGGCGGACATTCTTTTTATGTAGTAATAAAACACAAACTATGTACTTGCACTTTTTTTCACTTTATTATAATACTAGCTGTGCCCGCGACTTCGTACGCGTGGAAAAGTGATTTAGGACACTTTTATATTTTTAAATATATTTTTAGTTTATTGGCGCAACCGCTGACAACTTTCGCCAATAGGTACTTCCCAGTGTATCCTAGTGTTGATCCCGATCCAGCAAGTCACGTACCCGGCAAGCCTCTTGGTATGCAGGGTATAATAATAATATATGTAGCCATCCATCCTTTCGGAGCTCGGCAAAAAAAGTAGGCCTTCGAACAATATGTAGAAGTCAGCAAAGGTATTCGAAGTTAGGATGATATTATTCGAATGCACCGTATAGACCCAGCCAATTTTTCACGTTAATTTAGTAAATTATTTAACTTCGATGTCCTTCTGTCTATCTGTCTGGTTGTCAAAACTTTAACACGTGTAGGTATCAAGCTAACAATCCTATTAAATACTCAGGATCTTCTGTCCCTTCTGGCTTTGAAAAAAACAGACTCCTTAGCCACATCTACCCAAAGATTCAGCCGTATCTCTCTCATTTTCGACACTCCAAAGGGAACCAAAACCTAAATTTGATACGAAGCAACGTCTTAGTAGTGCCGACATAGGATAAATTGCGAAACCATAAAATTATTTTAAATTTTTTTGAACTTAGTACCGTTTTTGTCATTAATATTTTGAGATATTAAATTGAAACATAATAATATATTGCAATTATTAAGGTATTTAAAACGAAACTCTCGGTTAGACATGGGCGCAGCGGCACGCCCCGTCGAGGATCCAGCAGGCTTACTCTCGACACAACCGAGAATCGAATCAGTTCGATCTCAACGGATTTGGTGTTTTATTTGGTAGATTACTTTGGAACTAATTAGGATAAAGAAAACCTTTGGAACGTAACTTTTTGTACACCCGACGATATCAATCGACATAGAACAAAAATAAACAAACGTCAATTTATTCGGGAGTATGCGGCACGATCGAATCTGAATCAAAATCGAATCAGTTTGGAGAGTTAGGCCCCAGCTCGGCGTGCCGATCGGTTTTAGTAGCGTTTTTTTATTAACCTACCCTAAGTATAACAATAATATAAATAAATTAAATTTAGTTTTAAAGAAAATATAAAATAAAAAAAGATTAAATTTGAATGTTTGCAGCGCGGTTCCTGCCGCGCTTCATACAAACGTCCAGCATTTTTTTTTAATTGTCATAAGTTTTTTATTTATGAACCGATTGAGATGAAATAAATGTTAAGTCAACATTACTACAAATATGATTGAACCACATCTAAATCGGATAAGCCGTTTCTGAGATTAGCGTGCACAAATGCACCGACAAACAGACAAAAATAAAAAATAAAATTGTTTTGGGTACTATTGCATAAATAAAAGTCTCCTATAATAACACAGGCACAGTTAGCACATTTTAATAGTATTTTTTACCCAGCAGTCTACACTACACCAGCCCGGCTCGGACGTAAGACGTCACCCAGCAGCCTGCATTACGCGGCGCCCGGTCGAATCACGGCGAAACGATTTTAATTTTGCTATATTTCCTAAACTACTCATTATATTTGCATGGTATACAGGGCAAATATTATAGTCTTCATGGAATGCTTAAGCCAACTAACGTATTAAAAATGATAAGGATTAATACCGTGATGGTATAAATAGCTTTCCAAAAACCGCTTAATTGCCCGTTTTTTAGTTTATCGCGAAAGGCTTTCTTTTAATTATACAGATAATTAAGTTGATTTTAAACAATAAATGATAATTTATTTCAATTTGTGAAGCAAGTTCAAAAATACAATTATTATATTATTATGACACTGTGAAAACACTGTTTTCCCAGAAAAAAAATCCTGATAGTTAGGTACTTATTTGATGTTCTAATCTACTTTAGTGCCACGTTCTATTGCTTCGCGTCACTGTGAAAGCGATCCCCCCGCGCCCCCCGCACGAACCGTTCGACCGCAGGCCGCGCGCGCGAAATTCATCCGACTTGCTTCAAATTTATCATCACTGCTCGGCTCCTATGAATCGTAGCGTTATGTTATATAGCCTATAACCTGCCCAGGAATATGGGCTACAATCGTACCAAATTTGGTTAAAATCCCTTCAGTAGTTTTTGTTCCCATCGTGCACATACAGACAGACAGACAGACAGACAGACAGACAAAAATTTTACTAATTGCATTTTTGGCATCAGTATCGATCGCCAATCATCCTCCAATAGGTATTTTGAAAAAATATTCAATGTACAGAATTGACCTCTCTACAGTTTTATTATAAGTATAGATATAGATATACCTACACCGACGATGACTTCATCGAAACTGGTCGTGTATTTTAACAAATATAAAAATATTTAAATTAATGTAAAATCTATACTAATATTATAAAGAGGTAATGTTTGATTGTTTGTTTGTTTGAATGGAATAGGCTCTGAAACCATTGAACCAATACGAAAAATTCTTTCACCGTTGGAAAGCTACATTCCTAGCGCTGAACATAGGCTATATTATATGTTTAAAAAAAGTAGGGTTCCTTACTAAAACCCCAAAAATGTAGCCCAAAGTGTAAAAAAACGACCTCCAAAATTTCTTAGGTCGTGTGCGCTTCGACAACGGCTTGACCAATTTCGCAATTTTTTTTACGGTATGTTCGTTATTGTCACGAAAAGGTTATTATGAAAGAAAATGTTGAAAAAAATAAGCAGAAAATTAGAAAAAAGAAGAAAATACGTGATGGTCACGCGGGGTTTGAACCTGGGCTCAATCGATTCACGTCGTTGCCAGTTTATATGACACTGGTGTCATGGTAACGACAATGTTTACAAATGGAAAATAAAAATTATGAAATGCTATAAATAACGTATTAACATAAACTTAAACTATTTGGATTCATTAAACTATTTGTCCACCACTAATAAATAGTCGGGTCATTTTAATAGGTAACATTTGACAGTTTATCAAAAATGAGCGACGTAACGTTGTTGACGACATAATAAAATAAATATTTTCTTTTTGTTAAAACTGCAGAATTTACTAAACTTTATTTAATAATTATTAGATATTTATTGTCAACATAACCAATATGAGTTTTTTTACGATTTGCTTTCACTGATAAACGATCTTAAATATAATATACAAATTATGATTTAATGAAATAAACGTCGTGATAATGTTTTTTTTTTTTTTTTTTTTTTTATTTATTTATTTGAGTCAACAAACAGCTAACACAATAATTTTTACAATAAGAGTATTACAATAAGAACAATCCTCTTAATTATGTAGCCAGCACCGTTAACTCCAGATTATTAAAGAAAACATCAGTTGCAAGGGTATACAACACGAGATAAAAAATAAAAATAAAAAAAAGTTTTACATTCTAAATTAAGCTATTACAATGAGAATTTAGTTATTTAGTGTAGGATAGGTATATAACTACAATTATATCTATTTATAATTTGGTAGTAAATCTAATATTTCTTTTCTAAACTTTGCTTGTCTCGTACACATAATATCGACAGACACAAAATATTTGTTATAGGTATCAGCTAGTCTATGAAAAGGTGACCGTCTACCAGCATTGGTTCGACAGAATGTGGTGGCAAATAAATTATGTAAATTACGACAGTGGGTTCTCATGGGTATTCTATAACATAATTTGCTGTTCAACGCTATGCAGTCATATCTACTATGGCATATGTCGTACAATAACATTAATTCAAGATATGTGCGTCTGGATTTGAGATTAATTAACTGATATCTATTTAAAAGCTCACTATATGATATACGGCTATGAAAACACTTAAAGTGCATGGAACGTAAAAATTTTCTTTGAACAATTTCAATTGCATCTACATATTTACCATAATATGGGTTCCAAACTGCTACAGCATATTCTAGTTGAGGGCGTATCAAAGCTCTATAAATATGGAGGAAAGTTGAAGGCCTAGTAAAACCTTTACAAGAACGCATTGCAAATCCATATAATCTAAAGGCTTTGCTAATTATGTTATTAATATGTATATCAAGTTGTAATTTTCTGTCAATAGTTACTCCAAGATCCTTAATATGATCAACGACTTCAAGACGTTGTCCACATAAAATGTAATCAACGTTACTTACATTTTTCTTTTTTGTTATTCTTAACGTTTTACATTTATTAACACTAAGTGCCAATTTATTCTGCGTACAGTAATTAGAAAATCTGTCCAGGTCCTCCTGTATCTTACGATGGTCATCAGAATTATGAACAGTATGATATATTTTTAAGTCATCTGCATAAAGTAAAAAGTTACAAAATTTAAAACACAGATTTACATCATTAATAAATACGACAAATAATAATGGACCCAAAATAGACCCTTGAGGTACACCTGAGCTAATTTGCACTGTGTTGGATTCGAATTCAAAGCCATTAATCATTACTTTTTGTGTACGGTTTGAACATAAGACTTAAACCAGCGCCATAAGTTTCCTCTAATGCCATTAAAGGCTAGCTTCTCAAGAAGCTTTTTGTGATCCACTCTGTCAAATGCTTTTCGAAAGTCTGTATAAATACTGTCTATTTGAATATTACTATCTAACGCTTCAAATAAATGTGTCATATAAATTATTAGATTAGTTGTGGTAGATCGTCGCTGTACAAAGCCATGCTGTTCTTGAATTATAATTTTATGTAAAGACGGATAAAGATTATTATGCACCAGTCTTTCGAAAAGCTTTGACAGAGTGGGCAATATTGATATTGGCCGGTAATTTTCTATGTCACTCTTGGTACCACCTTTGTGCACTGGTACAATTCTAGCAGATTTCCAAATACGTGGAAATGTGCCTTCACGTAAACAACAGTTATATATAATATGTAACGGTAAACAAAGTGAATCAGCTGTTTCTTTAAAAAATATAGCAGGAATACCATCAACACCTGCCCCTTTTGTAGCATCAAGTTTACGTAATGCCCCAAGTACTTCATCCTGAGATAAAACTATGTCACAAACAATTAAATCTGAACTATGATTATAATCTGGAATGTTAGTTTCATCAAAATTGTCATCAACATCAGATGGTTCAAAAACTGATAGGAAATTGGTTGAGAATAGGTTACATATACTAATAGGATCACTTGTAGTTGTATTTTTATAAGTCATAGTATTAGGAATACCCCCATTATTTTTCAAATTGTTAATATATATCCAAAAATAATTAATATTACCTCTTATGCTATCCTCTACCCTTTCCATATACCTTTTATAGCATTTATGTGCCTCGTGTTTAAATCGTTCCCGAAACATTGCAAAAACCTTATAATCAGATTGATTCTGGTATGATTTCCATTTAATCCAACTTTGTGTTTTATTTTTAAAAATATGTATTAATGCAGACGAAAACCATATAGGATAATTAGAATTTTTATTTATTTTAAAAGGAATACATTTTTAATGATTGCAAATAGATTTTCATATAGTATAGCAACCGCGTTTTCGGCAGTTTGATTTCTTAAAAGCTTGTCCCAGTCAATATTATTTATTTCATTATTTATCAATATATAATCTGCTTTTTTGTAATTATATTGTTTTTTATTTGAAGCTTTTATGGATTTAATATAGTTACTAATTGGCAATATTGCATAAAAAGGCGGGTGATCACTATGCACAGAAACGAGAGGAATCGGTACAACAGATGACTCACAATCAAAAATATTAGTAATGAACAAATCCAAAAACCTTCCATTATTATTTGGCAACAAATTTACTTGCATGGCATTTAATGACGACAGAAAATTTATCATATGTATGTTGCAAGCATTATTAGAGTTATAATTTATTACGGGTTCTAAATAGGAACCACGAGAACATTGACGCCACTGTAAATGGGGTAAATTATAGTCACCTACAACAATATATGAGTCAATATCAGGGGATTGGAGTATATTTTCTAAGCTGTTTAAATGGTAATCATAAACTTCTGCTTTCATACTAGGTGGAATGTAAGTCGCACTAATAACACAGCAATAGTTACGCGTCTTAAGCTCGAGCAGGACATGATCTACAAGGGGGAAGCGCGCGGGGGGGCGGGGCCGCGGAGAGACCGGCAGCTCCCGGAGCACCGCCACCAGCACGCCGCCGCCGTCCCTCCGCCCGGTCGCCTCGAAATCTCTGTCACATCGGAATACTTTATATCGACCATCAATGTATTCATTATCCAAAATGTCATTTTTTAGCCAAGTTTCCGTTAGAATAATAATGTCATAATTATGCGACATTATATTCATATACAGTGTATGAAGCTTAGTCCTAATTCCGGTACAATTCTGATAATATACTAATAGTTTATTATCGAAGTTATTCATTATAATTAATGAAAACAAAAATTAAAAAACATTACTAGCCCAGTATAAACAATAATTAAACTTGTCATATAGTTCTCAGTATTTATTTGATAATTCAAGTGTATATTCTGTTTTATATAATTAGAACTAATGTTATTACCAGAACAGAAACATAAGAAATAAAAGTATCTAAAAACAAAATCCAGTGTCAATGGAACCCATATTGTGATTATTAGATATGATGAGTATGTATTTAAAAAACCATAACAACTTAAACTTAAATACTCACCTATACCCTTATCATAGCCATACGTCACCTTAGTACTACCAACAGCAAAGTACGTTACCCTTTCAATACTCAACACAGAACGTAATATTCTAATAACCCACTTTATAATAATTAAAGAAATTAACATTAAAACACATTTCTTATAAACAAAGTAGCAGCAATAATACTTTTTTGCCAAATAGGAAAAATACACTAAATTGATTAAATCACTTAATTCTAGATAAATCATGCGGGGTACGAATAGCGATAACCGGGGATGTGTCATCTTTACGGACCAATATAATGCCGTGCTTAACCCAGACGTATTTATAATTACATTTTTTAGCAACGTCACGGCATTGACGAAACAATTGCTTGTTTTGAAGCGTTAAATGTTCATTCAGGTATATAGTATGTGGCGCGCCGGTTATCGATAACTTAGTGGAGTTCAGTCCTCGGTTTGCGCGGTATGCAGTAATAATGTTATCGCGAATCACTCTTGTTTGAAATTTGACAATTACGTTCTTCGGCCGGGGATTCTTTTGATCCGCATGTGGTACACGATGTATAGACACAATATCAGAAACCTGGATCGGATGCCGTATTTCTTTACATATACATTCTAGGACGTGAATTAGGTTTTCACTGCGTCTTTCCGGCAGATTAGCAATTTCAACATTACAGTGTCTCGCCTGCTGCTCCATGGCCGAAATCTTGTTCTCGAGTTCAAGTATGCGACTTTGAGAGTTAGTAGAATAAGACACGTTATCCTCGATTGTTTTTAATCGTTTTTCAAACTCCTTCTCGGCTTCGCAAGTAAATTGCAGTGACTTTTCAGTTTCTAAAAGCCGCTCTTTTACCTCTGTTAACGATTTATGGATATTGACGTTGTCCACAGAAAGTTTTTGAATACTTATATTTAAGCTCTCCAAACTTGTTGTTATTTTCGATAATTCCTGTGTTAGGGTAGAATTCACAGCAGCCGTGACACAATTATTGATATTTTGAGTGATTTTCTCATTTATTGTGACCAAATGCTGCTCCAGTTTTTTCTCGAGCGAAATAAGAACATCATCGTAATCCAGATGTTTACGTTTACGTGTCGTAATAAAATCATTTCTATCAGTTTCCATTGTCAAATCAGAATCTGACAAACAATGATGAGGCGGTGTACGTTGCATTGACATGGCTGTATTATAAATTCTTGCACAGACAGCGCACAATAACGATGTAGGTACTGAGCACCGTAAACGAACGATCACTAGGTAAACACAATACACGATAGCAAAGAACAAATCTAGTCACTGTGCACTACCACTCTCAACGATGTATGAATGATTACTCAAAAATGTTACGTCAGTTAACACTTTTTCTTATTAAACACTAGCGATTAATCTTTTAACAACTATAAATATACCTATTTAAAAAAAGTACTTAACTTATAAGTTGTAATAAGAATATATTATAAATGTTAATTTAAAAATCAGATCGAAGGAGTTAGATCCATGGTCATAATTCACGAACAATTAAAAAAAAATCGAAAACGTCATGATATGACGCCACTATGTCGTCATTTGTCTTTGTGCGAAGTTAACGTCTGTCTGTTCTGTCTTTTTTTTTTCTTGCTACTGAAAACGAAAATGTAATTAAAAAAAAATGTCTGTCTGTCTGTTAGCGTGTCTCTTTGCTCCGGCTAATCTCTGGAACGGCTGGACCGATTTTAACGAGACTTTCACTGGTAGATAGCTAAAGTTATAAGGATTAATTTAGGCTTCTTTTCATCATCATCATCGTTATCTAACTAATGATCACCGAATCGGCTGGACCGACTGTGACGGGAGCATTCACCGGGCGTTAGCTTATGTTAGTTTCATCTTTACATCAGCTTTTTGTATTAAAGTAAGTCGTGTTTGTTAAATTAATTATCTATAACTCGAGAACGGCTTTATCGATATGGTTGAAAATTGGTGAGGAAGTAACTTAGAGCCAGTAGACGGACATAGGATACTATTTATTCCATTTGACAGCGCAGAACCAGCAACGTTCACGGAAGGGTTTGGCGTTGTGGGTTCCGCGTTGCGGGTTCCGGGTTCCCGTGTTGCGGGTTCCGGGTTCCGCGTCGCGGGTTCAGGGTTCCCGTGTTGCAAGTTGCGGGTTCCGCGTTGCGGGTTCCGCGTTGCGGGTTCCGCGTTGCGGGTTCCGCGTTGCGGGTTCCGCGTTGCGGGTTCCGGGTTCCCGCGTTGCGGGTTCCGGGTTTCCGCGTTGCGGGTTCCTGGTTCCCGCGTTGCGGGTTCCGGGTTCCCGCGTTGCGGGTTCCGGGTTCCGCGTTGCGGGTTCCGCGTTGCGGGTTCCGTGTTCCCGCGTTGCGGGTTCCGGGTTCCCGCGTTGCGGGTTCCGGGTTCCCGCGTTGCGGGTTCCGGGTTCCCGCGTTGCGGGTTCCGGGTTCCCGCGTTGCGGGTTCCGGGTTCCCGCGTTGCGGGTTCCGGGTTCCCGCGTTGCGGGTTTTGGGTTCCCATGCTGCGGGTTCCGCGTTCCCGCGTTGGGGGTTGCGGGTTTCGGGTTCCCATGCTGCGGGTTCCGGGTTCCCGCGTTGCGGGTTCCGCGTTCCCGAGTTAGGGGTTGTTTTTTTTAGTTGAATTTCATCATAAACTGTTTTTATGCTCAACGAAGTGGGCAAGGGTCAGCTAGTCACTAATAAAGTATATATATATTATGTAAAAAAGTATATAAAATAAAAAATAAGGTGTTTAAAGGTAATCTGTGCATATAGTAATTATTTAAATGATTTTATTATTTGCATTTTTTTTAATTATTGGTATATTACAACATTTATGGGTCGTTATTCAAAATGATTATTTCCGTAACTGTATTCATACCGTTTGCTATTGGAAGTAGATGCACGAATTTCTTCCTCCTCGTTTAAGCATTTGGTATTTTCCTTTTCATGCCTGTATATAGTGTGGATCCCTTACCAGCATTTCCGGGGACATTTAAATTTTTAATTTATTTCTTATACCAACTACAATTTATAGATATAATCTCATTCGACTATTCACCGCAGTTCAAGAGTTCATGAATGGAAATTTTTGGAGTGACTTTTACGACTTATATTCACTATACGTCTTCCAATAAATATTTCTTCGGATTTCCTAAAACAAAGCAATAATATATAAAATAGGAGTAGTAGAGGCGTTCGTTAAATGTAGTCAAGATTTCCATTTCCATCGTTATTTTACAGTAAAAAAATAGTACTTTTAGTGAACTTGAACGTAAGTAAATTTCAGTAGGCTCTACACAAGACTCTGAATATAATATGTTTATAACATTATAATAATCACTTTTATAGTACGTAAATAAATACCATAAAAGTAACTAACCTGCTCAATGACATGACGCGTAGGAATAGATAACGGGTTTAAATATGTCATATTTGCTGTTTTTCTAAAACAACTTTGTTCAAAATGTCTAGAGCATACTCGAGTATATTTGGTTGGTTGCTAGTTTTGTCAGCCTGTGGCACGAATCCATAATTGGCGGGTTGAAGAGTCCTTTGGAAATACAACAGTTTCACTATTGCACAGCTTAAGATTTAATAATAAAATTAAAAATATAATATATATACGGTCGAATCGAGAAACCTCCTCTATTTTTGAAAGTCGGTTAAAAAAGACCCCACTTTTAGGGTAAATTATGAGTACCTTAGCTGGTATCCCCATAAAATCTTTAACATTACTAAGTCAAAAAGTAGCTTAAAATGGCGGACTGCCTGACATTTGTTTCGAGGATGACAATTTAACCTTGTCACATACATTGGTTGGTTATTACATTTATTATTGTAATTTTAAATAACATTTTAATTCATTATTTCTATTCACAATAACCTATTAATAGCATATTAGTGTGCTACGGAACACAACCTGTCGATATTTTATCAAAGCAAGGTGTATTTGTTACTAAAAATTGTACTTACGCATGAAAGGAAATATTTCGTGTTTTTTGCTCAGTACGGCTTTTACAGCCGATTATTTAACATATATCCATGTAAAGCAGGGTTAGTATTATGTATCACTTAAATTTCTTTTTATTTTCACCACTTAGATCACTATTATTCACTAAAAATCCTGGAAGATACGAGCTGTGACCGAACTGTCAACTGATTTGTTGGGCACATATCAGTTGTGCCCAACAAACAAAAACAGGAACTCTGACAAAGACAGGCAATATTGTCGCCTTCCTTTTCCTTCCTTAAAGTTTTTGTATGTTGTGATCTCGTTCACACACTTTATTGACGTATTGTAGCAAATCTATGTATTCTTCATCTATGTTCATAACGCACACAGTCGTTTCTTTAGCACAAAATTAAAATTTTCGATCTGAACGTTTCTAACAAACTTTACTGCTAGTGGAACGACTGACAGATGTCAAAATTTAACATTTCCTTTTTATCTCTTAAATTCTATTTCTATTTTAAATTAACATTAATAACTACATTATAAAAGAATCTATAATAAATTAGCTCGATCCATAACTTAAAAATAACAACGAGATCAGTGAAATCTAAGTAAACGTCAAAAACAAGATGGGATCATTCTGAGCGTTTTGAACAGTTTTTGACAGCTGACAGCTGCTTGTGGAACACGAGTAAGAACAGTTCAAAACGATCATAATGATTCTTTAAAGTGCTAAAGAAACGCGAATCTGAACGAAAAAAACGTTATTTTCGTTTACTATCAGCTACTGGAACACAGGGTATGTAAACGAAAAAAACGTTTTTTTCATTCTGATTTGCGTTTCATTAGCACTGTTTAGGGTCGTTTTGAACTTTTCATAGGTACTGTCAGCTGTCAATGTCAGCGTTATGAATGATCTGAACGTTTAGAGCGTCTCCTGGAACACGGCCTAATACTTAATCTGTGGTCGATTCGTCATTTCGTCATTCATCCTCATTCATATGTTTAATGTTTTCTTTACTAGTATTGTATGGCGCAATATTAGCAAAAAAAAAACACACTTTACGAACTAAAATATAACTAGAAGTTATTAATATTTATTTCGTGGATCTGGAAAAAACGTAAAGCTGTACATACACAATGGGTGTTGATGTAGAAACATTATCACCCGGCAATGGTAAATTAGTAATTACTATCCAAAACAAGTACACATACTACTATCATCCTTATTATTATTCTTTTTTTTTCATGCAGGCACTACCTATCCAAAACCAGGTCAAACTGTTGTAGTACATTACACTGGAACATTAACAGATGGGAAAAAATTTGACTCCTCAAGAGACCGTGGTCAGCCCTTTAAATTTACGATTGGTAAAGGGGATGTCATTAAAGGTTGGGATCAAGGATTAGCGAAGGTGCTTACTATCACATTTTGTTGTTTCCACCTCTCTTCTTCATAATACTTATAATAAGTACTTACCTTTGTTCAAATTAATGAAATGCCATTGACAAATAAGTTATATTGAATCTGTTATTTTATTTTTAGATGTCAGTAGGAGAAAGAGCAAAATTAACATGCTCACCAGACTTTGCATATGGACCAAGAGGCCATCCTGGTGTCATTCCACCTAATGCTACATTAATTTTTGATGTGGAATTATTGAATGTTGAATAGTCTACTTACTAGGTTAATATTTATTTTTACCTTTAAGATTCTTAATCTTCTGCTTGTTTTGAAATTTACTAAACATAATTTAATCTTTACCAGAATAAAGCTTTTGTACAAACAAAAATTAGGATATTCATGTCATAACCTTTTTAAATTGTATGAAAGTGTATTTATTATGTTATGTTAGACAATATATTTGCCTGATGATAAATGATGTTTTGTTGATTCTAAGAAGTAAATAAAAATTGTATTTAAGTCAAATTAATTTAATAATTATGTAAAAAATATCTATTATAATGTTTTAATATTGGAATGTAAAATAAAATAACATTTTTTAACTTATAGATGTGTACAAAACTGAATGACACAAATTGAAAACATCCTAACTCTTAGTACAAGTTGATGTTACATTTATTTATTGATTAATATATTTTTTGTTTTTATTATTTATTAGAATTTTTATTCATTTACTGGATAGTGTTTCAAAATGATTATTATTTTTAAGAAAACTTAAATAAGTCATGCATACTCTACATAAATAAATAGGACCAATTTCTGGATTCAAAGCCCATTCAATTATACAAGATGGCATTGCATATTATCACTTACAAAAATGTATGAGATTTGACATTATCACTAAGTGACACACAAATTTGTATCTCACATATATCAAATTTCAATACATTTTGTTTTTGAACTTTGTAAGAACTCTAAAAAAACTAAAAAAACTTTGTAAGAATGGCAATGGCATTTTGAAAATCGGCTCCAGCCATCCTAAGTGAAATCCAAATAGAGCTTACACTTAAATATATTAAAATAAAAATAGTACCATCACTGCAGTTAATAGAAACTACTTTGTGTATTTATGTAATTTCAAGGATTATAATTCATTAGTGGTACCACAGAATTTTTAGTAAAGGGTGTTCTGCACAGTGCACAACTTTCCAAGGCACCATAACAACACTGCATACAAAATAAATGCCCACACTCCAAGACACAAGGGTGTATTATTTCCTCTAAGCAAGCTACACAGGATTTACTACTATCTACTTCATTAGGAAAGTCAGACATTTCATCCATTTGTTTTTTTGCTTGATAAAAACTTTGACCACAGGATATGATTGCATGGAGTAATGTGACTAGTCCAAGTAATCTCAAATGTGCATAGTAAGCCGGTGCTGCTGGTCTTACATGGACATAGTTTATTCCTGTTACAGTTTTCCCAATCTGTAATGGTCCACCATGTATGTAAGAGAGTGCTCTGTGAATACTCTCAACTTGTGGTACAATATTACCCAATGTTTTTAAGACCACAACAATCACATTCTGAGCTCCCGGTTTCAGGGATGCATTTTGTTCTACTTGTTTTGTTACATGCGATATACATTTTCTCGTCAAATTTTCACCAAATGCTGATAACAGTATGCTAAACAAGCGATTACTAAATGATGGTAACCTATGATAGGTTTCATCTACTTGTACAATGCCTGAATATTCTTCGCCTAATGTCTGTAAATCTTTTAATGTTGTAAATGATTTATACAGCAAGGAAGATAAAGCACCAGCTTTAGACGCGTGCGACGGTATAAGTTTACCTAATGATCCCGCAAGTTGTTTTTCGTATAAATCATCCTTTTGCCAAGACCTTAGAATTTCTGCCGGTTGAGCTTCAGGCAATGCCATGTTCAGTTTAATAATATATATTTTGAATTATAAAAGGTACAAAAATTACAATAAAACAGAACGAAATATGATTTATGAACCACAGATTAAGTATTAGTTACTACGTAATTATGAACATAGCTCAAAAGTTTCATATTTCTATCCATTAATGTTTTTATTTTTTTTGTAACCATTTTTTTTTATATGACAACTGACACATTTTTTTCTGAGTGCAGTCTAGATATTTTTGATATTAATTCTTATTTAACGAAAAAAGGTACAGTCCAGTCTTAGAATTAATTATTTTATATATTAATAATTTCCAGTTGCAACCTGCAACCTGAAATAAAGTTTTAAACTTTTTAAGTTGTCAGAGGATTATAACACTAGACAACTATTATCATACTTGATCCTAGATCCTGGAACCAGTCGTTGGGTAAAATCTTAGATGATATAAGGCTAATCTCCGAAATTATCTTCTTAAAATAAAATTGATTAAAACTAGTTATACAGGGTGACCTGAAATTCGATACATTCCTTTGAAAGACAGAAAGTAGACCTCATGTACAGTAATATTTTTCATGACATCCCCTATCCGAAAGTTGATATTTACAAAGTTATTGAAATTTCAATTTTTTTTTCTTTTTTTTCGACTTTTTGACTTTGACATGACATATTTTTAAAAATGTTTGTCTTTTTAGTGATTTTTTTATGTATTTTAACCGTCAATGAGTCAAATAATATTTTTAAGGAATAAATATGGACAAACTAAGCGAGAATTTTTCAATATGAGACATGAAACTGAATTTTCTCTTAAGAAAAATGCACATATTTCTTAAAAACAGGTAATTTTCTTAAAAAAAATGTATGATACAATGCGTACAAATATTCTAAATAACTTCCTTATCTCATTAGCTTTCCAAAAAGGTGCAAATGTCTACATAAAAATATGACGTTGTAGTAAACATAGAAGTAAAATGAAATAATGTCTAAATCTATTTATTTGCGATAAGGTTAAAATAAAAGGAAAAACTTGAATTTAATTACGTTTATTGTGTTTAAAAAACATCAATGGTTAATTAAATTTAATAATAAATATTTTACTTTAGGTCTTGTTCAAAATGTGAGCCTCTGTTTCTGATACAGGCTCGTAGTCTTCTCCGTACCTCTGTTTTGATTATTCTGGTAGTAAGACTAGTTTTGATTTCTTCTGCTGCATTTCTTATGCGGCTTCTGAGCTCCTCTACATTAGTTATGGGTGAAGTATACACCAAAGCCTTCATATGACCCCAAAGATAAAAATCACACGGGGTCAAATCGGGACACCGTGCTGGCCAAGGAATTGGCCCGCCTCGACCTATCCAGCGATGTGGGTAAGTTTGGTCCAGCCACTGGCGTACGCCGAGGCGGAAGTGGGCCGGGCAACCATCATGCTGGAAAATCATATTACGACGAGTTTCTATTGGCACATCTTCCATTAAACCAGTAATCTCCTCTCTTAGGAAATGTTCATACATTTCACCATTTAAACTTTGAGGCAAAAAATGAGGTCCAACTAAATTATTATTAATTATACCCATCCAGACATTTAGACTGAATCTGGTTTGATGGGCTCTTTCTTTTTTCATCCTGGGGTTTTCTCCTTTTGGTGCCCAGTAATGTGTGTTGTGGAAATTGTTTATCCCGTCACGGTCAAATTTCGATTCATCCGTCCACAATATTCTTGAGAAGAAATTGCGATCCTCCATGTCTGCATTTATCATAAAACGGCAGAATTCCATTCTTCTAACCGGGTCTCCCTCTTCCAGCGCTTGGACAGGTGTGTAGTGAAATGGATGTAGACGCGCTGTGTGTACTGTAAACCACACCTTCCATTGACTCAATCCAAGTCTTCTAGCTGCTGCTCTTGTAGAAATAGAAGGATCATTTTGAAAAAGTGTTAAAATTTCTTCTTCTTCTTCTGGAGCATACAAACGAGGTCTGCCTGAATCGCCACGTCTTCTATCAACACGGCCGCTTTCCCGAATTCGTCGAAATGTTGTTGAAAACACTCTAACGTTTGGCACTCGTCGATTCGGAAAACGTTCAACGTATGTTCTTCGTGCAGCAGCAGCATTACCACTACAAAGTCCGTAACAAAACAAGATGTCAGCGTATTCATCGTACTCAAAAGCAGCCATCGCGAAACAAAAAAAATCACAAGTAGAAGTAAGGGTGTAGTTTAAAGCAACAATACGTCCGTACACGGCAATAGTTGACTTAAAACTAATATAAGCTATTTAATTTGCTCTCTAAGCCAGTCGGTAACTCATTGACAAAGGGCCGCGACGTAAGTACCTGAAACATTCCAAAGTTTGAACAAAGGAAACAATTGAAAAAAAAGGTCGCCTCAGGTAGAGTAATTCTTGAGATAACGTTACCCGATGATTGTTTTGTCTTTGTTTATTACATGTTCATATTTTTATCTAGACATTTGCACCTTTTTGGAAAGCTAATGAGATAAGGAAGTTATTTAGAATATTTGTACGTATTGTATCATACATTTTTTTAAAGAAAATGACCTGTTTTTAAGAAATATGTGCATTTTTCTTAAGAGAAAATTCAGTTTCATGTCTCATATTGAAAAATTCTCGCTTAGTTTGTCCCTATTTATTCCTTAAAAATATTATTTGACTCATTGACGGTGAAAATGCATAAAAAAATCACTAAAAAGACAAACATTTTTAAAAATACGTCATGTCAAAGTCAAAAAGTCGAAAAAAAAAGAAAAAAAATTGAAATTTCAATAACTTTGTAAATATCAACTTTCGGATAGGGGATGTCATGAAAAATATTACTGTACATGAGGTCTACTTTCTGTCTTTCAAAGGAATGTATCGAATTTCAGGTCACCCTGTATAGATTGGCTTAAAGGTTTCGTTACCAGCACAGATTAAGTATTAGTTACTACGTAATTACCAGGCCATAAAATCCTTAAAAAAAACTTATGTCTACTTTAGCTCAGATTAATGTACTTTAGCATTGAGACGTCAAAGCTCAGCAATTTATTGGTCCAATAAAAATAAACAATAAAAAAAGCACCAATGAACTGCTTCTATTTGACGTCTCACTACTGAATTGTCCAATCACCTACAATAACTCAGCGAATAACCTACTATCTACAAATCATATGGCTCCCAAGTAAAAGGCATGAAGTAGGTAGGTACCTAATCAAGAAACCAGGGGGGGTCCACTTCGAACAAACGTTCCTACCTACAGTCTTCATAAGTACTTAGCCTCTCAAAAGCTCATTCGCCTTTTTTTTATTTTTTTTAAGTTCGTTCATGATGAACTGGCTAAGGTCGTAGACCATACTGCCAAGACATTAGTTTCTAAAATTCTATTCCGTGTATTTTTTTTTTTTCTTAAGTTTTTATTCCAGTATTATTATACGTCTTCAGTTTTTTCTGTCTCATTTGTTTCTATTCCGTAGTTATTTTTTTTTTCCTTAGTTTTTATTCTAGTTAAATGTCTTCAGTTTTTTTTGTCTTATTTGTTTATATTCCGTAATAAAAATGTTTTTGTGTGAAGTTAATACAAAACGCTCACGCGTTCTACACTCTAAACACACATACCGAATATATAGTACTAGTGGTCCGTACCGGCTTTGCACGAGTGGATATATTTTGTTTCTTAAAACAAAATATATCCACGTAAAAATGTTCATAAACAATTTAACTTATTAAATCGGCGATATAATTCCAAAGTTTGTATTTAAATAAAAAAGTAATAAACACATAATAATAACCAACAAAAATTCGTCTATAATATTACAATAATATGTCACGAGGTGTTATTGTATGTACCTACTACAAGAACGTTTTATAACATTTGCAACTACGCAATTAAAATATTATACTTATAGATGTTTGATCATACTTCAGTCTCTGGTATTTAATCTAAATATTAACATTTTCTTTTAGGTTGTACATCGTTTTCCAAATCCAAGAAAATTCAAAAATATTTTGGAAGCTTGGTTGAAATTTGTCCAAATTCATAGCTGCTGTTAATAACTATGTTAAGTGCAGGATATAAGAAAGTAAACCAATCAAAACCAACTACTTATTTTTAAGGAGTCCACAGATATAATCTCAAAGTGTACTGTACATCAACTTATTAATTATAAAGTATCACACACATACTATGGGTAATGCAATTCTTCTAATTTACCTTTCCTCTGATTTACCTTGTTATATTTCTTATTGAATATTTTCATATTTTATCTGATACAAAGCTGTAAACACATTTTATCTGTTATGTGTGTCTTCTGACAATTTCTTTAATATTCATGGATACATAACACCATTAGAATGGAATACCATTAAAATATAATATATAGATAATACTAGCTGACCCGTACCCACTTTGTTGAGGATATTTTCTCACTATGTAAATCATCCCTGGACTTCCATGAATATTTCAAGACCAAAAATAGCCGAATTGGTTAAGCAATTCTCGAGTCTTGGCAAGACTAAAGAACAGCAATTCATTTTTATATATATAGATAATATCATTGTAAAAATTTTTGATTTATTATTAGTACCTCTAACTTTTTTATTAATATTTTTCAGCTTCAAGAGGAACAGTGTGGATACTTCTTAATGGTATTTCTGAAGAAACCTAATAGGTTTAAATCGAAGGTCAACACAAGCTGGGCTGGTCATTTATGGTTTTTGAAACAAGGTAAGCAAGTGTGCTTTTTAAACTGAGTATTTTACAGATTAAACCAATTTCTTAAATAAATAGTAATTTATTTAAGAAATTGGTTTAATCTGTAAAATACTCAGTTTAAAACAAACTTCTCCAAAATGTTTGGACCAATTTTAACAATATTAAGTAATTATTTATTATGCAATATTAGTAAAATATAACAATCATTGCAATATGTTTGCATAAAACAAACGGAGACCTAATTTGGCATTAGTTGCCAAAATAAATGTGAACTCATTAAAAAATCATTTTCTTATTGAGTTAACATTATTCTATAATAATAATTATATAAATAAAAAACAGTAACGCGCGATTTTGCAAACAGTGCACACGTGTATTAAGCTACGCACATTAACTGTCAGAGTAGTAAACATCAGGGGTGCAAAACCTTTTATTCTATTCTTATCTGTTTCAAAGTGTAAACTAAAATATGTTCAAGTGCAACCAGTGTAACGCGGAGTTCATAGACGGTCCTCAGTGCTCAGCCTGTAAAAATAGGTATGACTTCCGATGCTCAGGAATAACTGAAGCTGGATATAGAAAGCTCGGTGACCGTAAAAATAATTGGAAGTGTATCAGCTGCAAATCTAAAGGATCGGTGAACCCACTCACTGCTTTGGGTGGGGGCTCTAGTCCATCATCACCAACTCCCATTGACTTGGATGGTGTTATGCATGAAATAAGACGCATATCCATCCAAATGGCTGCCCTGCCAGATATTGTATCAGATATCAAGGCAATTAAATCTGACCTAGCTGACCTGACATCGCTGAGATCAGAAATTACTGAGCTTAGAGCCTCTGTTGATTTTATCCACCAAATGTTTGATTCTACCACTGAAAAAATAGCTAAGCTGGATAAAGAAGTCCAAGGTCTTATTCAAACAAGTGATGTGGTTAAGTCATTGCAGCAGCGCGTCGTGGATCTGGAACGCGGTATCAAGGATAGTGATCAGAGATTGCGGTTAAATAATATAGAGATTAAGGGTGTTCCTGCAACCTCTTCTGAAAATCTTTTCTCGGTGGTTATGAAAATAGGCGATCTTATTAAATGTCCAATTTCAAAAGACAAGATCAACTACATTGCAAGAGTTCCTTCATCCAATGACAAAGTACCCAAATCCATTATCGTTGCCTTGCATAACAGATACCTGAAGGATGACTTCGTAGCGGCATCGAAGAAAGTCAACCTTTCACCGGCAGACGTCAATCTCCCAGGAAATGGAAGAATCTTTGTTAATGATCATCTTACTTTGGATAATAAGTTGCTACTAAATAAGGCCAAATCATTGTCAAAAGAAAAAGGCTACACATTTACGTGGGTTAAAGGGTGTAAGATTTTTTTAAGAAAAAATTCAGACTCTCAAGTTATCTTAATAAGAACGGAACAAGACTTACAAAAGATTTAAATTATAATTTTAGCTCTAATTTAATATGTATATCTCGACTTGGTTATAAATTCAATCTAGTTATGAATAAAAATACTAACATATTATCCTTATCAAAAAGGTTGCACACCTCTTGCATTCTTGCTCACTTTTTTATCTACCCTCACATATTTACATTTTCGCACATCACTTTAATTTATCTCAGTAAATTACGTAGTAACTTTACAAACTATTCAGATCGTTGGAATAATTACAGTAATATCATTATAGATATCTTTTTGCATGTCAATACTTTTAAATATCATAGAATAATAAATGATTCAACATTATTCATTATCTCGCTCGCACTCATGTCGCCATTCTGCATACTAATAATTATGTCTCGCTTATTTCACTTGATACTATCAGCTGTTCGATTATCGGCGCTCAACAGAGTTAATAAAAGCTATGGTTATCTTATTTTTTCTGCTTTACTGGTAACTGTTTTTAACTCACGATATAATAGTATAACTACTGTCATAATATATTATATATTACTTACCTATACTTTCTTTAGTTTTAAATTCGACAATGAGTTCTAGAAATAAATTAAACATTTATTATCAAAACGTGCGTGGACTACGCACTAAATCAAATGAATTTTATCGGCAACTAAACTTACACTCCTACGATATCATAATTCTCACAGAAACATGGCTAACAGATCAGTTCTCTGACTCGGAACTCTTCAGTGGCGATTATATAGTGTGGCGTCGTGACCGCGATTACAGATTGACTGGCCAGGCGCGCGGCGGTGGCGTGTTGATCGCTGTGCGTAGGTATGTGACAGCCGTCGCTGAACCTAACTTCCATTCAAGGGCTGAGGACCTTTGGATTTCTTTAGATTTACCAAGTAAGCACTGTTCTCAAACAGTAAAACTATATATTTGTGCCGTCTATCTTTGTAGGCAAGGCGATATTAGTTCTTACTCAGACCAATTATCTGATTTTCTAAACAAATTAAACTACTCGGTTTTAAAATGTCCATTAGACAATTTTCTCATTGTAGGCGATTTTAATTTAAGTGGAATCAACTGGAAATTTGACTGTACTACTGACTGTAACATTCCTTCTAATATATTTTCTTCTTATAATAACGATGAACGTATGTTACTAGACGAGCTTCGAATTTTATCACTTAACCAATACAGTGGAATACTTAATAAACAAAATAAAATATTGGATCTTGTTTTGTGTAATGAGAAAGTATTGGTTGGTGAGTGTCTCGACCCCCTCGTCCCTCTCGATACCTATCACCCTGCACTAAACATTGATTTATTTTTCTCAAATAAAACCTACTTAAAGTGTACTGATTATAGTAAATTAAACTATAATCTAGGTAATTTTGATAATATAAATCGAGATATTTTAGCTATTGATTGGTACAACGAGTTTCTTCACAGGAACCTAGATGATGCTGTATCTTTCTTCTACAATAGTATTGGTGATATCCAAAGGAAAAACATCCCATCTAAGAAAGTTGTACATAGTTTGTATCCAGTCTGGTTTACTCCGGCGCTAAAACGCTTATTACGTCAGAAGAATAAATTTCATAAAAAATATAAAAATTACGGTAGGATTTCTGACCAATTAATGTTCAAAAACCTACGAGAAAGAGTAAAGAAAATTGAGACTGAATGTTATAACAAATATTTACAATCAACTGAATCAGCGATCGAAAAAAATCCAAAGAACTTCTGGAATTATATTAAACATAGGACTAAGACAAACATGCTACCTAATAGTCTTGTATACAATGGAAGTACGATATCTACGGGTGAATCTATCAGTGAAGCGTTTGCTCAATATTTTCAATCGTCTTTTCTTAACTATGCTAATCTCCAACGTAACTTACAACTACCTAATTACTATAATACGAGTACTAATGAACCGTCAACTCACATTAACACTGTTGACATCGAACTACAATCAGTTAAAAATTTATTAAAAAACCTTGATCCTCACAAATCAGCAGGGCCAGATAACTTGTCTCCTAAATTCATCATTAAATGTTATGAATCAATATCAATTCCAATTACATTGCTTTTTAATAAATCTATTTCTGTTTGTTCAGTGCCTCAAACTTGGAAATTAGCCTTTATCTCTCCTGTACATAAAAAAGGCACTAAATCTGAAATTACTAACTATAGACCTATTTCGAAATTATGTACTATAGCTAAAGTCTTTGAACGAATTATTTATAAACAGGTTTACTCATCATTAAATAATATATTCAGTCCATCACAGCATGGATTCCTATCAGGTAGATCAACGGTTACGAATCTAGTGCTTCTAAATGATTATCTAACGGAGAGGATGGATAAAAATGAACAAGTTGACGTAGTTTACACTGATTATAGCAAGGCATTTGATCGTATAGATCACAATATTCTAAAAAGTAAGATCTATCGCAGTGGCATCAAAGGAGATCTTTTTAGGTGGTTCTGTTCTTACCTGGATAATCGAGCTCAGGCTGTAGTTATCAATAATTATATGTCCAGCTGGGTTCCAGTGCCTAGTGGCGTTCCACAAGGCTCCCTTTTAGGACCCCTACTGTTCATTATCTTTATTAACGACATTGACACTTGCTTCGTAAATAGTCACTTCCTATATTTTGCCGATGACATGAAAATATTTTCCTCTATATCATCTCTTAGTGATGCTGAGAAAATTCAAGCAGATTTCATCCGCCTAGATCAGTACTGCCACCAAAACAATTTAGATCTTAATCCCATTAAATGTCAATATATGACTTATAGCAGGAAAAATAATATTATACCGACCACCTACTATATAAAAGGTCTCCAAATCCAGAGAGCTGACATTGTTTGTGACTTAGGTGTATACCACGACTCCAAACTTAAATTTGACGCTCATATTGACCACATTATTGCTAAAGCCTCTCGTGCCTTAGGATTTATTATGAGAATTAGTGGTCCTTTTAAGCTCGCAAAGACCTTAAAAATTTTATACTGCACTTATGTAAGAAGTCACCTCGAGTATGCGTGTCAGGTTTGGAACCCGTGTTATGAAAAATACATAACACAGATTGAAAACGTTCAAAAACGCTTCATTAAATTTTTATGTTTCCGCCTAAAAATTCCATACGACTCCAATAATTATCACTCCCTATGCAAAAAATTTCATATTCAAACATTAATCCACCGCCGATATACAGCCGATTGTGTATTTCTCTTGAAAATTATGAATAACGTTGTTGATTGTCCTGATCTGTTAAATAAATTAAATTTTTATGTTCCCACTAGACAACGTAGATATAACCCTCCCCTGGCGATTCCGCGATACAATTCGAACTATAGACGTAACTCGTGTTTAGTGCGGGCGAGCATTGACTTTAATAATATTTGCAAAAATTTTACAATTGATCCATACACACTACGTAGCAATAATGCAAGAGATATTCTTAATCATAACTTATTTAATTAAGCTAATTGATGTATCAGCGCTACAAAGTTCTATTTTAGATGTTTATACATATTAATCTTGTTAAATAGTGGATGTCTTCTATATCTAATAATATGCGTACCTAATTTTGTTGTGTAATCACAAGTGCCAAGTTTGCGTTATCTCCTTTTTAATTTTTTGCTATAAGTGAGAACCTGTAATTGGCTTTTCTCTTTCTATACATAATAAGCATATCTGTAACTAATAAGCTGTTGGTTTTCTAAATTAATAAAATAAAATAAATAATAATTATTATATCTTTGAATACTTCACACCACACAATGACAATTCAATCACTACATCAGACAATGGAAATATATTTAATACTTTTTACCATACAGACGTATAAAAATTTACAACTCTTTCAGTGACCTCTATACGAGTAGTAGACAATTGTCACAAATTTATTTTAGATATTGTATAATCTGCATACTACCTAGTGTCTAGTGTCGCCTCTGTGGTCTAGTGGTTCAGAGCTTCGCTCTCGACCCGGAGGTCGTGGGTTCGATTCCCGCGTTGGAAACAACAAAAAATGTTGTTTTCAAGTTTGGTTAGGACAATTCAGGCTGATCACCTGATTGTCTGACAAGAAAGATGATCCATTTGGTGTAAAAAGAGCAGTCACTGTAACTTTGAAATATTTAGCAGCTTTATTTGAGTACAATAATCTAATTTTAAATATAAGTAATTTAGTCATAATATTGAAAAACCCGCCACGAAAAGAGACGATTTTTTATAAAAATACGATATTTTTCTATCGAGTGAAGTTTACTAAATCTGAATACCTACGAATTTTAATATATTATATCCTTAAATAATACATATATTTTTTTCAGAACTCAAAACACTTTTGCATGTATCAGATTGTTTTAAAAAACCTAAAAGCGCGGACTTTGATGGACTACCTACCCTTAACATTATTTTAAAATCATAAGCTGGTGCACAAGTTTAATATGTACTCAAATTTCCAAAATAAAATATGATTGCATCATGTTAATTAAAAAAAAATACATTTCTGATTTTTATATTTTTCAGCATCAAGAGGTATATGTTTGCTTAAAACAAACATACCTTATTGTTTGCATTATTTGCTAATATACATGTTAACTAAAAAAAAAATATTACATAATATTACCTTTTCTAACATTTAAATTTTTAAATTTTCAGTGTCCAAAAACGAAGAAGAAGTCACGACTTGTGAGTTCTGAATAAACAGTGAACATAATATTGAAAATATTAGTATGAAGGTGAGCAAAATAATAATTTTTTTTTTGAAAATAGTTTAATTCGTAAAAAACGGTTTGACCATTTTGATTGGTCAAAACCAATCTAAACAGTATTTAATTATTATTATTATTAAATGCAATATTCGTTGAAAATATTAATTGTAACATTATTCATGTATAATCAATAATAATTGTTGCCTGCAATTTGTTTTTTGTTTGTGTAACATAAACGGGGATCTAATTTAGACATTATTTGCTAAATTATAATTCCACACAAAAAATGACACATAATATTATCTTTTGTAATATGTAATTTTAAAATTTTCAGTGTCAAGAAGTAAATTTTTTGAAGTCACATTTTTTTTCTAATTTATTGAACCATTTAACCATTAACATTATTTCAAAATCATAATTTGGTGCACAAGTTTTATATGTACTTTTGCCGAAATATAATATTGCAACATGATCAATAAAAAAAAAAAACATTTCTGATTTTTATATTTTTCAGCATCAAGAGGTATAATAAAATGTTTGCTTAAAACAAACATACCTTATTGTTTGCATTATTTGCTAATATATATGTTAACTAAAATTTTTACATAATAATATTACCTTTTCTAACATTTAATTTTTTTAATTTTCAGTGTCCAAGAAATCACGACTTCTGAATAAACAGTAAACATAGTATTGAAAATATTAGTATGAAGGTGAGCAAAATAATAAATTTCTTTTAAAAATAGCTTAATTCGTAAAAAACGGTTTGACCATTTTGATTGGTCAAAACCAATCTAAATAGTGTTTAATTATTATTATTATTATTAAATGCAACATTACTTTAAAATATTAATTGCAACATTATTCATGTATAATGAATAATAATTGTTGCCTGCAATTTGTTTGTGTAACATTAACGGGGATCTAATTTTGACATTATTTGCTAAATTATAATTCAAGTGAGTTCTGTATGAACAGTGAACAAAATATTGAAAATAAAATAAAAAGGTAATCAGAACATTTTCATCAGAACATTTGATCAGAAATTTTTAATTTATTGACAAAAGTAACTAGTAACTGTGTGTTGTGATGCCCTGGAATGTCTTGTGACAGCGATGCAGTAGCAATTTTGAACTCTGAAACCTTGCCATAAGAAACTAACAGAGGGAATGCAGGCACTTAAAGAGAAATAAATATATGTAATACTAGCTTTTGCCCGCATCACGCACATACAATGTGCGCGATGATCGGTTAAGTAGATTTGGCTTGAAAGCGTTACAAACGAACAGACATTCATATGTCAAGTGTTGTAATGTGATCAGCTGTAGTAGACTAGTACGCTTTAGCAACAAACGCCGTGACTCGCCAGTCAAATTAATAATATTAATAAGCTATTAGCTAACCATACTGGCCTATCCATCATAAAGCATATATACTCTGTTAGTAACGACGACATTATCTAACTTTCTAAACGATATATATTTTAGTACACACCTAAAATATAAAATGCATAATTATTGTTATAAGTACCTATTAGAATAATGTATATTTTTATTATTATTATTATATATTTTGTCTTATATAATATAGTTATATTTATAATAAAACATAATATAATACTTGTACTCTCCCTGCATCACAAAGTTAATAATAAATGCCCAGTATGTAATAATATATTGTTTAAGTATTTAACAAACCTCGTATAATTAATTTATATTATCATCACAAAACCATAAAGTTCATTCAATAGTTTGTATACTAAACAAATTATTTTTATTTTTTCAGTATTATGTATTCAACGTGTCAATCAATGCTGAGCACTAAGACAAGCGTAAAGAAGCCTAAGTAAAAAGAAATGACTGATGAATACGAACCCCGTTGCCGCCCCTAGAAAGTGATGTCGCGGCGCGCAACATGCACTGCAATTAGACTGGCAAAATTAAATGATTAATATAATATTAATCTTATCTATGCGGATAATAATATAGTATTCGAAATTATTATCCTTCTGCAATTAGTTACGAATTGGCGACGTGCTTATTTAATTCTTGTCTTCAATATAATAATATACCTACCTATGAGTATAAAGAATATTTACCACGAGATATATACTATAGTATGTCCGAGATAAATTTAACCTGATCGTAAACAAACCCGTCTATGACACAACCAAAAACTAGTAAGTGATGCCAATTGGCCAATATTATTACAATGATTTTTGTTTTCTATGAATCCAATAGACTATAGGCTTGTATTCTACAATCGTTACTGTCAAAATGGCGTATTTTTCAGTGAAAGATTTTCATTTGATGTTTAAACTTATTAATTATTGTTTAATTGTTTTAAAATGTATTGGAGAAGAAAGTGTAATCCTTTAATATACTTGTGAAAGTGTGCACAATAAGTGAATATGTGAATATTTTGGTGTTTTATGTTTGTTTACGTTCAGGTTAAATTTATCAGAGACGAACTATATACATATTATATTCTTTATACTCGCCAACGAAAATATAAATGTGAAATGAGAGCCAAGTTCAAAGACAAAAAAATTGTAAAATCTAAATACATAAAACTATGTAGCAACTTAAACTATAATATCTTCTTAGAACTTAGAATAATAATATTATATTGCCCAAGCCAAAGTCTGAATTGGCTTAGTTTTCATTACAATTATTTGCAAAGCAAAATTATTAAATCGTACATGAAAACTAGGCAGGTCTGACCGTAGGCTTCTATAATATGATATTGTTCTAAGTTACAAGAAAGCGTTATAGTTGATTTTTTAAATATTTTTTTAATAATGCTAATGTTAGTGATTGATAACTGGATTCGAAGTGTAATAATGTTAAATGTTATAGAATATGTCATTATCCTGGTAATGTCTTCAATTTATTTTAGTAATATTATGTATTTTAATCCTCTGCCTATGTACTTATACTCTTATCAAAACGGAGTTTCTTTAAACTCGTGGCTTTCATATATTACGATAATATATTATATCATTTCCCAGGATCTAAATTGCATAGTTATAAAAATAACAACTGTTTCAATTTTTAAGTATATTGTTAATGAGGTGTGTCGAATATTATAAACATAATTTGATTTCATACATAGTAACCATCTAATGTTTTCATATTATTATAGTGATAATACTCTAAAGTTATGGGAAATCGAAAATAACACCTTGTATTTAAGTAATAATTTGTGATAATTATATAAGAAATGATATCTGGCAAGATTTATGTAATACCGATGTATCGTTCATTTATAAATAACTTCCTGGTCATGTTATATTTCTTACTCCTCAGAATATTTTTTGTGTAGTGTGTTATACGAATTTGGCATTTATTTGATGATTTTAGTATGTTCATGTAATAAAGAAAGTTAATTATTAAACCATAACATAAAAAAATGAAATTAACTACAAAACTTTAAAAAAAAAGCTAATAATAATGAATATTTAATGTTTGCTTAACGTATGGTCATTTGTAATATCACGTAATGTACTCATAACACAATCTGTATCTTAAGACATTTAATAGGAGGTACTATTATGTTTTGGTGATGTATTTTGTTAAAATTGCCTGAAAAACTAAATATAAAATTATTTCATAATGTAAGAATTTACAGTTGTAATCTCAGTTTAGATCCAATTATACTAAACGTTAAGTTAACTAAACGAAAAAGTTTAATATCCACCAATTTAATGAATGGGTTTGCAGTATTTTTTCTCCTACGGTAAATAAGTGATGTTTTAATTATTGTAGCATTATAATACCGGATCTCTGTCGTTTATGTTTAGATTAAATTGGATCCGAACAGAGTATGCAATTAAAATGTATCACTAGGTTATACCTAGTTCCGTATTTTATAAAAATAAAATATTCTACATTTTTGGTTATGTTTTGTTTTATTATGTTGGATTTTTATGTTTCAAAGACTTTGTAAGAATTGTTTATTTGTTAATGAAACTTAACAAATAAACACTTCTCTAAAAACTAAGGTCTTTGAAACATAAAAATCTAACAGACTAATTCCGCAGCAAATTGAAGTAATTTATTAATATATATATATATATATATTTATAGCATTTAGTACCATTTCTCAATACATGGTGGCGCTAGATCAAACGTTCAATGTTGAACCGTCAAACAACCGGAAGTGGCGGATCTACCTATATTAAAATAATTACTCTAATATTAAAATAATTACTCTAATCTATGGATTAGAGTAATTATTTTAATAGAGGCCCCAAAACGTCAATAGCATTTAGCATAACGTCAATGTCAAATTTAAATTGACATTATTTTTTTTAACTCTTTCGATTTACGGGCCAATGGCATTTATGTTTCTGATTTATTGCCCGGCCTCACTTCATGCTCACTTCACTTGGAAGTTGGAAGCTGTATGATAATATGACAGATAGACACACCGATACACTTATATGATAAACTTAAAGAACCCCTTTTTTGTTCAAGATTAAAAAGTAAGACAAAATAAAAAATTAAAGCCTTAGTATTTAAGACATAGCTATATTTTCATCAAGCTAGCTAGGGCATTGCCTATTTCACAATAAAATCACTTACAGTCCATTAGCACAACAGAATCAACGATTATGAGAAAAATATATTGACGGCACACATTTTCCTTTCCCGCCCGCGGTTTGTATGAAACCAGGGGTGCAAGTATGAACGTCAGAAGAATTGATGATATGTATGGGAATGAGTATGTCAGATGCGCCGTCGTTTAGCAGGCGTGGTGGCCGGTGGGGTAGAAGTGTTAGCACGACGACGCCCGCGCCGCGAGCTGCTATCCTCGTCTATCAATGGTGAATCCCAAGCTGTGAAAAGATAACCATCAGTAACATATTTTTTTAACATTTAATGTTTGTGGCTTTCTTTTTTTCTTTCTATATAAATATACTAAGGCCCGTACTAATAAAGAAGTCTCAAACTACATCTAAAATCAGGTCTTGGTTGATACAACCTCAAACTGCTATTAGCTTCTCAAAATGGTATTTCATTAATAGTCTGATTTCAAGGGTGTATCAACTGAATATAATAAACAAGTCTTAAGTCACGGTTTGACATTACTCACAAAATCTTAATACATGTGCTTAAGTATTCTCTATTAATTCAATTGTCATCTCAAATGCTCTCTTGAGGGAGAGGTTGAGGTTGAGATAGTTTTATTAATACGGACCTTAGACTGTCTGATTTATTACCTGCAACAGAGCTTATTTTAGATTTAGGTTTATCTTTATTTGATGTTGACTTTCTGCTAGTTGAACTGTCTCTTGGTCCCGATGCATTTGAATCTCTTGAATCCCTTCTACGATCTGGTAAATTAATGCGTAAAAAAATGCATGAATTATTTTAATTGTTGTACTAAATATACAATGTACATATTATTATAATTTTAGTTCATTAAATAATTGTATCTTACCATATTCCTTTTCCGACTTTATACTGGGTGTATCTGTGGATGCATGGGAGCTGCCACTCTCTTTCCTTGTTTTTGTGGACAGAGCACTAATGCTATCTTTGCGTGCTGGAAATACAGAATATTTGGCTAAACTGTGTGTAACAACGCAGACCTTATAAGACTTGAGACAAATTTTATAATGCTAAAATGAAGGTGAATATGAGTGTTCAGCTTATTTCTTTCTGAAATGAAATCTAATATTACTGAGTTAAATATGATAGACAAGCATTATATTTTTGTACCTTTAGTTGCCACGCTATCCTTGTCTTTAGTTCCTCTGGGCCTTCCCTCGCTGGTATTTTGATTAGGGAATCGACCCTCTAAGAGTGACCGATGCACGTTAATAAATACCCGATAATCAGGATGACGCTCAGCGTTTGGGTATCTCTCACGATACATTCTAGCTGCAGCATTAGCGTTGCATAAGCATTCTCCATAGATGAGATGCATATTGGTGTATTCTTGTGCGGTGTATCGAGATGGCATGATAACACACTACAATGGAATCGCACACTACAACCGAAGATACGACAATAAAACAAGTCCAGGGTCGTCAGAAACGGGGCAGATAAAACCAAATCACAAAGCAAATCAAGTCCAATAAACAGAAGCACAGTTGTAAGTACGAAGTCAATACGGATACAGAAAGATGCGCAATGAACGAAAGATCGTAACCTCTATTAAAATAATTACTCTAATCTATGGATCGTAACGTACTGCAGTTTTGCACGTTCATCACTGTGTTGTCGGGTTGGCGTCACTATCTATCTCACTCGCACTGAGCGTCACTGTCTGTCTCGCTCACTCTAGACAAGATGACGTCACTCATCGTCGTCACATAACAACTTAATACCAACATTTTAAAAATTTAAACAGAGTTGGCCTAACATCCGGTTCCGTTAAAAAAATTTTTTTTTCCTCAACAAAGAAGTAATCCAGCAAGTATCATACCATTTTGGAATCCAGATTAAATGCGCCATCTTTTAAAGTTACTTGCCAAAATACTGTAGTAATTTTTTTTTACAGTACAGACGATTAAAGTTGGGTGTAGTAATTATTTTGAATTTAATCTTGGGCAAAACACACCATTTTATTGAAAACTGAGGCAGGTATGTTTAAATTATGAATTGTGATTTACAGAAGGGTTAGTCATGACTACAATACCGAAAAAAAAATCACAAAAAAGTAATATTTGTAGTCTTAGGACATGAAAGACCATCACAGGGTGTCAGTTTTTCCGATATTTTTAAAAGTCCTTGTATTGTGAAAAATACATGACAAAGATTTTTTTTCACATTTTTCTCATAACTGTCATGACTTGGCCTATCACCCGTTTTCGGTTTATCGTTGATTTTTGGGACACCCTGTATATTAATAATTTCCAGTTGTAACCTGCAACCTGAAATAACGTTTTAAACTTTCTAAGTTGTCAGAGGATTATATCACTAGACTACTATTATCATACTTGATCCTAGATCCTGGAACCAGTCGTTGGGTAAAATCTTAGATGATATAAGGTTCATATCTAATCTCCGAAATGATCTTAGGTTAAAATAAAATTGATTAAAACTAGGTATATAGATTATAGATTGGCTTAAAGGTTTCGTTACCAGGCCATAAAATCCTTAAAAAAAACTTATGTCTACTTTAGCATTGAGACGTCAAAGCGCAGCAATTTATTGGTCCAATAAAAATAAACAATAAAAAAAGCACCAATGAACTGCTTCTATTTGACGTCTCACTACTGAATTGTCCAATCACCTACAATAACTCAGCGAATAACCTACTATCTACAAATCATATGGCTCCCAAGCTAAGTAAAAGGCATGAAGTAATCAAGAAACAGTTGAATTCAAAATGGAAATTGTGAATTGTTATTTTTCTGTTGCAAATAAAACATAAATAATAAAAATTATTTTACTCGGTTAGTTAATCTGATTTTGTATTTGCTTTAAAATGGAGGTGGACTGCGTAGATAGCTTCAACGGCAATGTTTCGGATGGAGCAAAGTTTGCACATCTAAAAGCTTTTGTAAATGCTGCTCGTGAATTTGAAGCTACTCATAGTGATACTTCGGTTAACATGATGTCTCGATATCTAGGCGTAAGTGTATAAGATAAATTCTTCTAATATATATTAAAAGAGATATAAGATATATATCTCTTCATAAAGAGATAAGATAAATTAATAAAATGTGTCCTAAAAAATATTCATAATATGAACTTAATGTCGTCGTACTACTGAAGGAAGTCCTTCCCATAGAATGGGCTATATGTTAGTAGTTTGTTTGTTCGATTGAGACACTCGAACAAACATTATAATAATCGTCTTTCTATTTTCAGTTAATAGTATCTTCATGTGACCTGACTATATTCTCTCCCGGGAGGAGTGAAGTATGTGCATTCTTCGGTTCTCTATGGAGGGTGATGTGTGATAGTAGGGGACCCCACTGGGCTGGGGTAGCTGTGCTGGCTCGAGCATCAATAGAGTCAAGTGCTAGATATGCGTTAACACATACATACAGGTACTAAATACTTTTATTGTTAGGTATTTTATAAATTACTGAAAGAAAATGCTTATTATTTATTAGCTAAATATAATTTTAAAAAACCCATATTATTACAGATTCATGCCAATATTGGCAAGGCTTTTATCTGACTCCATATCAGATGATAAGAAACTCAAGTTACTTTCTGTTATGCAGGTAAGTTTAATAACTTAGACACATTTAGATAATGTTTCAAAGTCAAAATAGTTATTGTGTATAAATAACTGAACTCTTTCATTTCTATCCAGTACCATAAAAGTTCTAACAATAACACCTTCTTTCCATTATTAAGTCTACTACTTGTTATGAAAACGGCCATTAAATTTCAGGACATATCATATGGAATTAAAATTAGCTGGCAGGAATCATACCTTGGTGGTCTTATGAAGCAGCTGACTGATTGGATAATGCAGCCAATGGAGTCAGCAAATAAAGCCATTGGCCACAAGTCCCTGACTGTGTTAGTTAATATGTGCTATGGAAATTTACCAGCAATATATTCTCTGATGAGGACTGTGGATACAAAAGATTTTGTAGTGCATCTGATTAGTTTGAAGGTATGTAAGATGTAATGTTAGCTTTTAAAAAAAATTGGAATTATAAATGGGAAGCTATTTAAAAGGCCTTTTGATTGTCTAAATGAAGCTAGGAAGCTATGTAAAGATCTTTGATAACAAAGACTTTAAATTACAAATATACTTTATTGTAAGAGAACTTATTTTTGGGTCACATTTTCTTATTATTTGTAAAATTTTTAGGATGGGGGTTATGGTGGAGTGGAAGTATGCCGCCTGCTGTTGTGTTATTCCAGTGCAACCAAGGGTGGATCTATTAAACAGCCTGACATTCACAGTTATCTCTGTTGTACCATGAGGACTTTCAATAAAGCTTTAATGTAAGATAAAATTTGTCAGTGTCTATACATTTTTATATATATATATTTTTAAAACATTTACACTACGTAATAATCAAATTTTTATTGCAGAGAATTGGATTCTACACAGCTTCTACATGCATACACATTTTTAAATGATCTGTGTAATGATGATAATTTTAAAAACTTTGTATACACATACCCACACATATCTACAGCAATCAAGGAGGCATTCAAGGTAAGTAAGAATTTCAAGAATTAATTCCAAATAACACTTAGAAGAAAAATACTATTCTCTATGATTAGTACTTTATTAATATGCAATTATATTTTTTACAGAACACAGATCATCTGTGTAAAGTTGGGTCCAGTGACATGGGAGAATCAGAACACACAGCCAATTGCTTACGTAATGTTTTGAAATTTTTGACTGTGCTGGTTAGTTTAGGTAAGGTTTTACTATAAAAACTTTTTATACATAGTGTTAACTGATAATAACTAAATTTAAACAAAACCTTATTAATTATTTTGTGTTACTGACTTAAAGCTATGTAATATGGCAATTAATAATACATTTTATTATGTTATTTTAGATCTCTACTCTCTCCGTTGCCATAATTGCCAGCTAGTGTGTTTATGTATGAAGTCAAGTCGAATCTGTTTGCCTGAGGCATTGGAATTATTTGCTGCAATTATTTTACAATATAAAGGTATGTGACTAATAATTGTTGAAAGCTCTAGATGATATAAATGCCAATTGGCTTCTTTATTGTTTAATTTACTTAATTAATATTATATCATTACCCTTACTAATAAAAAGAATTAAACCATTTATTAAGTTACTCAGTGTTCTTTTGTCATAAGACATTATTTACATATTAGATACCGACAGGAAGATTAAATGGCAAATGTTATATAAATTTTATTAATTAGGGAATGGGCAAAAGCATAAAAAAACCTAGAAATAAAAGGCAGGTTGTGTTATTTTCAGATGAAGGTGTTTTGCCTCAAGAATTAATATCAGTGCTCAATGACGGCCTTCCCGAATTTCTGGTGCCACCTATCATAGATCCAAATAAAGCAGGCTTGCAGTGGGTATGTACAAATATTGTATCCCTTTTAAAAAATTTCACCATCTATTAAAATTTTCTATATTATATGCGAGAGAGTGATGTGTTAGGTAGTCAAGACTCTTTTAAAACTTTCATGACTTTCTCCAGTGGTGTTGTGTGCACAAGAGACTCCTTACTAAGTGTTATATTTTATATTAAATGTTTTCTTTATAATTTATGTGAATACTCATTTTAGCTTCAAGTAGTGGGTTCGCTCTGTATGCCCGGCGACACCCAGGATCGAGTGCTTCAAGAGGTCAAACCAAATTCGTTTGAAGAGACTCTGTATGGTGTGCTGCAATACACGTCACAGGTTCGTTTTAATAGTATATATTAACAATTCTGTGTTCGGTCTTACGACGTCCATGCAATAAGATCTTCTCTTATTTCTCTTAATTTACCAGCATTGTAGCCAAAAAATATTTGCTTACGATACTGAAACATTAATTAACGTTAAGAGCGCTCCTATTCTGGGCTGTCACTGTCCCTACTTAATGTGACTTGAGTGCCACTCAATTTGACTATTGTTTCAGTATTCCGCGTTATTAGATTGCGTTCAACCATACAGAAGAGCCAGTAGATTAAAAAATAATTAATCTTCAATTATTTAGTTAATTATTATTTGACCTCGCAGACAGGTCCAATAGGTGCGGAGTGCGGTCAACAGGCGGTGGTGGTGGGGTGCCGCGTGGCGCTGACGCTGGCGCCGCTGTCCCCGGACTGGGACAAGGCGCTGCATAGGATGCTGGCACACCATCAAGTAAGTTACTTTTTAACTGCAATATATGTAAGTTAGGTCCTTATCATACTAGCGGTTCGAATGCGGTTTCGGAGCGGAGCAGGCGCGCGGCGAATGCGTTTCGAACACGCCGCGGCTGCGCAGCGGATCTGTCGCGGACGCGCGGCAGATTCGCAACGTTTTCATCGCATACTTGTAGCGGGTTAACGACATTCAGTACAGTCAGTAACAAGATGGATTCCGACGAGGAAAATAACTTTTGTTACTTCGAAGACGCCAGAGAAGAAAACGAAAACATCAAATGATTTGGGAGGATCCATTATCAATGTATCGAATGCAAGAGAGCGACTACTGTGAGAAAATTCTCAATCAAATCCGTTTGAATGAGACTGTACAAAATGGAGTCCACGTTGCTATTCGTAGCGGATACGTTGCGCGTCCGCGGCGTATTCGCTACGCGTCCGCAACGCATTCGCCGCGCGCCCCCTCCGCTCCGCAACCGCTTCCAAGACGCTAGTATGATAAGGCCCTTAACTCCAATAATACGTAGATATTATTATTACGTGTTATATAATATTGCAACTGCAGGGAAAAGGCGCTCTTTACACAAATATCGATCTTTCGCTACTTCTGGTCACTCTTTTTAGCGCCACTTGCAATACCTAAAAATATAAGTAAAGTAACAAATGAAGATATTATGTTTGTTTGCTAAGTTATTTTTTTATGATAATATCTGTGTATACAGTACGAGCCTTTTGCCTGTGGTTCGCGTAAGTTTCCACGGGAACAATGTAAGTTTCGGGATAAAAGCAGCGTGTGTTAATCTAGATTCTAGGATATCAGCTTCCTGGGGCCTTACTTACCAAACTGATTCGTTTTTGATTCAGATTCGATCGTGCCGCGTACTTCTTAACAAATTGCCGTTTGTTTATTTTGATTCTCAGTCGATTGATATGGTCGGTAGTACAAAAAGTTACGATCTAACGATTTTCTTTATCCTGGTCAGTTTCAGAGTAATCCTCTAAATAAAATATTATTTGGTTATAAATACCTCTATAATACCAATAGCCCTTGAAATCGAACTGATTAGATTCTCGATTGTGTCGGGAGTAAGATGCAGCGTGCCAAATTTTATTATAATTAGTCCAGTCGTTTACAATGACGTTTTTCAGGTGCGCAAGCTTCTTTGTGCATGCGTGACCGGACCCAAGGGAGAGCGACGGAGACAAGTGCTGCAGCTGATAAAACACCACTACTTCCCCTCCGATCAAATGGCTCAGGTATTATATTTTTTTACATAAGAACATTTTCTAGGAATACACACTCAAAGTCTGTCCTCAGGATGTAGGACTACAGGTAGACTTAACAAATACAATAAACAGAATAAAATATATATTTAAGGACGCCTTTGTTTAATTATCCTGTACAACGATAATAATAGCGGAAACATGTTGTAATATTTACTAAAATTGTTCTTTTAACCTTAAAAGTAATGTTGGTCTATACTTATACATGCTTGATATAATTAGTATCAAATCATAAAATCAAATATCAAACACTCGACCGATGTTATTTATTATTTGATGTCTTTATTTTATTTTCCGTTTCATAAGCTATTTTGATAACCACTATTTTTATTTTCTTTTATTTTTTACTTTTATTTTTGTATTTTTATTTCGAAAGGTATTTGGTGAAAATAATACCAGCACATTAGAAAGCACAACAGATTCGAGTATCGAGGATAACCAAGGTAAATTTTAACCTAAACACTTAAAAATAATTTAAATACACAGTTGAATGTTCATATAATATAATGTTATATTTTTGTAGGAGTAACAGTGCCCGGTAACTGGTCACTACTGTCACCTTCACAGGAACTCATGATTGATGAACTACTCAAGAAACTTAATGGTGCTCTACAGACAGGCAAGGTACATGAAAATAATTTAAAATATCAGAAATAAATTAAGATTGACAGTATTTTATCATACAATACAAAAAAAAAACATTGAAAACATATAAATACTAATTAAGTGGCGCTTAAGTCATGAGCTGTATTTATTATTCTGCCAAGCAGTGATAGTGACAACCCGTGAATAAGGGATGTCTAATTTTAAGTAGTGTCTAAGTATTTAGCCGTTAAAAATGACAATAAAATTTTCAGATATCAGACGTAACTACATCAAGTGTGATGGAGCTGTACGGGTACAAGATGACCTGCCTAGAGCAGCGGCTGCACTCACAGTCTGTGGCGCTGCAAGTTAGTCATAATTTTTTCAAATTCAAAACGCAAAATAGCACGAAACACTAAGAAATGGGCGGTTTGTCCAACAGCGTTGACGAACAGCTAAAAAGGACTACGTTTTTAAGTATCTGTGAGTCTAGTGCGAGTTTTTGTCACTGCTCATGGTGAGGAAGTTAACTACAATTTGAATAGAATTAGTTACCCTAGTTAGGCACTAGGGGAGCTGTTACGATGCCATACACATACAAGGGACTCCTCGTTGTTAACGTCAAAGATCACAAAGTTCATATCTTGAATTCATATTTCGCGATTCTTACAACACCCAGGGCGCGACCGAACACATGTCGTCGCTGCAACACGCGCTGGCGCTGAACCAGGCGACCAGCACGTCGCAGCAGGACGTGCTGTACACTACGCAAATGCAGAATGAAAAGTAAGTTTATTTCAAATACAACAATATATATGTATAACTGATTGAATGTACTGTTGGTTCTTGATGAAAATTCATGTTCACAAGAATAACACACAACTTTTACTCGGCTTATTAAAACGTAATGAAAAGTGAAAAAGTGTAAATAAAAGTTGTGTTGTGAACAATAATGTTTATACATTATATTATACAAATGCAACAAAATATGTTGCGTTGTATTTTATTTATTAGCGCCTTAACTAATATGCTCTTCAGCCCCTTTACTCAACGCACGCAGCGAAAAGTCACAAAAACCCAATATTTAAACATTTTAATTTGTGATCCGGCCGATAAATGTGCTCATAACAAACACGGAAATTTTTTTCAATTCGTTAGAGAAAATAACATTAAAGGTGTTTTAAGACTTGTGTGATTAATAAGTAATTGATAATAAAAAGTTTGCCAAACGTAAGAATATTTTTATATGTAATAGATAAATTGACCTTGGCCTTTCAATACTTCGAATATTTTAAAACTTAGTCATAAGCATCGGTGGTTCAGTGGTAGAATGCTCGCCTGCCACGCGGGCGGCCCGGGTTCGATTCCCGGCCGATGCAACTCATTTTTTGAATTTTTTAATTTTATTTTATAGTAAGTTTATTTATATAATATTATTTCAGACTTAAAAAGACAATAGCAGATTTACATAAAAATTTAGAGGACGCCGAGACCACACTTCGCGGTTTTCGGGCGAAACTCGCTGCCGAGCGGATCGATAAAGAGAACCAAAAGGAGAATTTACAGAAAGAATTAAAAGCACAAATAGCCGTAAGTAGTATTTTGTTTGTGTTAGTTATTAATATTCAATATTATTTCAAAATATATTATTAAAATATTATAGTAATCCACAAAAATAAAAATGTAAGAAATTTTTCAAAAGTATACCTATGATTATATCAACTAACAAAACTATTTTTTCTTTATAGAATCTAGAGAATGAAATGAGATCCCGTGAAAATGCAATGATTGAGCGTATAAAGGAAATAGAGACTGATTTTAAAAGTGTACAGAAGAAACTCGACCAACAGGTAAAAATCATCATCCATTTTCATACTATCTATTTATCTTTGTTTATCTTTCTTCTTCTTATATATAAAAATGAATTGCTGTTCGTTAGTCACGCTAAAACTCGAGAACGGCTGACCCGATTCGGCTATTTTTAGTCTTGAAATATTCGTGGGAGTCCAAGGAATGTTCAAACGGTCTGTATGCTCAACGAAGTGGGACGGGTCAGCTAGTTATTTCTATAAAAATATAAAATTGGCAAAGCAGAAAGTATAAAATCTATTGTGTATGAAATTTGTGTTACTTGTTACTAAATAATAATAATAATTCATTTAAGATATATTTAGTAAAGAGTAATATTCGGTAATACTGTTATTTTTTATACATTTAATTTTATGTTATTTACAATTTTTAGGTCTAACTCTACTTGTAATAATGTACGAATATAATTTGGTACACGCTTCAGTAGGCCCACTCGCGGGACTGATTTAAGGGAATGGACTATACAGGCTGTAATATTAATGAGCGATAATACTTTAGGGTGTGTATGGGTCCCGTATATAGAGTTTACTGTGAAAGTACCAGCGCCGAAACAGAATTTTTAAAAATTATTGTGTGGGCAAATATGTTAGGGCAACAAAGGAAGTTCAAGTCTTTCAGCGCTGGTACTTTCACAGTAAACTCTACATACATACCCTAAACAAGCGTTTCCACTTTGCAGGGTCGCGACCCGGTACCGGGCCATTAAAATAAAATAGCGGGTCGCAACATTCCCGCCTGTTTTAAAAATATTACCTACTGTCGATCGCACAAAAATTTAGTAATTAAATTGGCTAACGAAAATATTATAAAACAGCATTTTAATAAAACATTTTTACTAGGTATTGCTAAATGTATTATTAGAAATATTATAATCTAATGAAACTAATGAAAATTGAGTTTAAACTTATCAAGTGAGTCACGCAGTGTCTTGGGGAAAACAATGATTGGGAAACACTGCCCTAAACTATTATCACTCATTTATTTTACACCTTGTTTATTGATTCGGACCGTTGTGTACTTCGCAGACGAACAAGAACAGCGAGCTGGCGGGCGTGCTCGTGAAGTTCGAGGAGCGCGTGAAGCAGCGTGACAAGCGGCTGGAGGAGGCCGCCGGCGCCGAGGCCGCGCTGCGGAGGGACGTCGACGCTAAAGACGCGGTAAAACACGTTGTTGTGGCAAATTTTTTTTAATTCTCTAGCTATGTTATAAACACGGCCTTCTGTTTTACGAGACCATATGGTCATTACATAGCGTAATAGGTAATTCAATTCTTTAGTGGTGTAGAAACACAATAACAGTCCAAAGCTTGCATTCACACAGTTATATCTTCAGATGTTTATGGAAAGTAATAGACAAATACATAATATATATCTATAAACCTGGAAACATATAAACGTCTCATAATTACTAAGGTTTTTGACGGTTGGTCCACACTGAAAATAGGTTAAAAAAGATGTGGCCGATAAGAGACAAAGTGATGTGAATCGGCTTATTTTATAATTTAGTTTTCAAGATACCCACATAATATAGGTAATATATGGAATATATTTTTCGTATATAATATGCCTGTTTTTTTCGTAACAATCAGTTAACCATATGCTTACAGATGATAAAGCAACTGGAGAAGACGGTGCTGGAGCGGGAGACGCGATTGTACCAGGTGACGTCGCAGCTGGACGAAATGAAGCGCGTGCAGGAGATGGTCGCCAAGCTCATGAGCAAGTCCAACGCTGCCAGCTAGCGCCGGCGTCAGCCAGGTAAGAAACATGGCAGCTGGAGAAGACGGAGCGGGAAACGCGGCTGTAGAAAAGTGGCTGCAAAACTGTAGAACATATAAATTATGACTGACTAACCCAGAAATCATCTTGTGTCTAACAAGATAAAAGTGGCTTTGTTTCAGTTTACTAGCAGTACCAGTGATGCTGCGTCTATCATTGTTTCTAATAATAATTGTGTAGTCTAATAATATAATGACTTCACGACTGTCGATTGTAGACTGAGCCGGAAATCAAGTATTAAACTATACTAAACTAAATGTATTCTTATGGGTGTCTAGCTCGTTCGTCTAGTATACCATTTTTTTAAATCAGAATAATAAGATTAAAAAATTAACCGCAAAATAAGCCGAAATTTTAGTATCAATAATACGAATATTTTACATTGGTTTAAACCCCTATTGACTATCACGACCTTAATTTATCAGTCCTTTTTTACTGTTACAAAACTAAAGAGAAAAATCGAACAATGCAGAACAATTTCGCTTTTTCGTGGTGATGTGTTTGTTAATTAATACTTTTGTTTCTAGATATTGCGACGACAAATGAAAATTAACGAGTGCTACCTAACTCATATTGAGTATGATTTATCGACGCGTCGAGACTCGAGCTGCAAGAATATTATGGATTTTAATAGTTATTTATTAACAGTCGTTAGTGTCCCACTGCAAAGTATTCGAATACTGTCGTTTTATCAGCGTAGTTTCCACTGTTTATGAAATGTCACTTTTGTATTGTAAATTAACAAAATTCTATATATGCAACGCTACTGATATTTACTTAATATCTATACTTGAATCTCCAAATTACCATAGGGTTAACACACGTCCAATTTTCGTAAGTGTTTGTGATTATAATCCTGTTTTGGGCCGCGCGCTAACTCGCTCGCTCACGCTTAATTACGAATTCGACGGCCCGGACTCAAAAAAACGAAGATTATTTTAATGCTTTATTAACTAAACTTATAATATCCGAAATGATAAATCAGAATAGAATGAACAGTATAATTATGACATTAAAATATTTACAAAACGCGGTAAACTGCTGGAACTGCTGAACGATTCCTCGAAGCCGGCGCGTTGACCATCGTGCCGCAGCGTCAGCGATCTTCTTTAGGGTGCCGTTAGACGCGTGTGGTGGATACGAGACAGCGCGGATCAGAAACAGGTTTTTGATCACGAATAGATACAAGAATTTGGCTTCAATAGTACAGTGACAAATCTAGTCAACATGACATAATAAATGTACTTTAGTTTTCCCTGGCTCATGAAATCATAATATTTTTTTATATATTCATATTAATTAACGACATGTTATATAATACCCTAATGTTATCATGCGATTGAAAAGTAGCTTAAACAGCACATAGCACTATAGTCGGAATTTTAATTCGATTCCAGATTTGACACATTCAGTGTTGCAACGTTATGACAAGTACTAAATAGTGACGTGCGAAATTATTCGATACGGAAATGGAATATTTCGGGATCGATTCCTCTCGTTTATAGTAGTATACCTAAAAAAAGAGAAATAAAACAAATATATGTATTTTGATAATAATTTATTTTATAAATCGTCGCCGTCATCGCTATCGCTGTCAATTTCTGTAACATGTTCTGTCTGTTATAAACTAGCTGACCCGTGCCCACTTCGTTGAGCATAAAAATAGTTTATGACTTAAAACAAACTAACGTTCGCGTTCTTTAGTTTTAAATAGTGTAGGTACCTAACACGACTTTCTTTTATATATATTATAGTCTAGCTGACCCGTGCCCACTTCGTTGAGCATGGTAACCGTGTAAACCTTCACGGGACGAACGAATATTTCAAGACCAAAAATAGCCGAGTCAGCTGATCTCGAGTTTTAGCGAGACTAATGAACAGCAACATTGATTTTTATATAGCCTATGTTACTCAGTGATAATGTAGGTTTCTAATGAAAAAAGAATTTGATTAAAATCGGTCCAGTACTTTTTGAGTTAAGTCGTTACATACAAAAATACAAATCATTCCTCTTTATAATATTATTAATGTAGATGTATAGATTACACCTACTAACATAAGCTAAGCCGGTGAATGCTCCGGTCAAAAACAGTCGGTCCAGTCGATTCGGAGATCATTAGTTTGATGACGATGATGATGATGAAAAGTAACCTATGTTAATCCTCATAACTTTAGCTATCTACCAGTGAAAGTCTCGTCAATATCCCTCCAGCCGTTTCAGAGATTAGCCGGAACAAACAGACATGCGGACGTCTGTCCGCATGTCTGTGTGTGTGTGTCAGACAATTTTTTTTAAAATTGCATTGTCGTTTTCAGTATCCTTCATATGCATTTAGTAAAACATTGCTAATTGAAAGTTATAAACAGACACTTCAATATAATTAAGGGCCGATTTTTCAATCGTCAGATAACTTTCATCTGTTGAATAAACATGTGACTTTGACATTTGTTCCATACAAAATCTGTCAAAGTCACATATTTATTCCTTACATAAAAGTTATCTGACGATTAAAAAATCGGCCCTTATTTGTATAGATGTGTCTGATGTTGTCAATTAACATATTATCTAACCTACTCATTTTTTCCTTTTCTTTAACCACATGGGATACGCATTTAGACCATTACAATAAAGCAGTGATTGCCAATTAATAAATAATTATTATTAATAATAATGTATTTATTTAAATAAAAATCAATAATTTAGTTTTTAATTGGCACACCATTATTAAGATTATTAACATAAATCGCGATTGTTTATCGATTTTTGTGTTTATCACTACAATAATAAATGTGGTATCATTATTTTACAAAATGACAGTAGCTAATGTCAAATGTGGAATCTAATTAAAATTCCGAGTATATGTATAGGTAATTGTATGCATGCATTTTAATCAGCGGAAAAATTACAATTATAAAGTACTTAAATTCGACTTCTCATATCTGCAATTTAAGAAATTAACGTAATACCTTATTATACTGATATAATGAAATAAATGTATATTTTAATAATTATGCTATTGCCTGTGTATTAGGAAGTAAATACTTATTTTTACGAAAGATACAAATAAAGGACTTTGACTACTTTTGTTTGTTTTATTAATGAGCACGTCTGTCGTGTATTTTTACAAGTTTTTATTTACTTTCACCTGTCCCCGTTGTGTGTGATGGAATCTTGAAGGTTCAATTTAATCAACATTCAACATCCCCTAGTTACGATTGACCAAAAATGTTGCATCAATTTGTTAATACAATATTTATTAGTACGTCTCTATTCAGGGTCTTATAATAATGAAATATTGTTAATAAATACAAAACAATATTGTTGTTGTTGTTATTTTAGATATAATTATTCCGGATGTAACATTTACTAAAAACACGATTAATTAATAATCGATTCCCATAAAAATCAATTTCTGAAAAAAACCTTTTTTTTAAAAGCATAAAGCATATATTCGATTTTTTCAGATGCCTTAGTTATTTTTCATAATTACTTTGTTGTCGAATAGAAAATGTTCTAAAGATATTTTTCATTATGTTATTCAGTAAGAATGAAACAAAGTTGACAAAAGGCTTAAAATATTAGGATCAACGTCAAAGAAATCAAAGTAGAACGATAAGTATAAGATTAAACGACAAACTAAAAAGAAAGGATGTTTTAAAAAATTAATCGTTGATTAAAAATCAATTTACTAAACTATTATTTTTTCACACCCATAACAACTATTATATTATTAATTGAAAATAAACTCACTTTAAAGATTAATAAGTAATAAGTTAAAGAGATAAGTTTTAAGATGTTTTAGAAGTATGCTCATTTCTCTGACGGCTTTCTTGTCTAAAAATAGATGGCGTTGGTGAAATAAAGCTCAAGGTTATTATCTCGAACAAAAGGGAACTGGCGTCTGCCGAGCCGGATCAACTGTCTTCGTGATTCGCTTATTCGGAGCTCTGAACTCATATTGCGCTAATCTGTCTTCGTTCAACACTTCAGTTTAAAACATTTGGTGGAATTATAACAGGTAGAGACCTATGTTGTAATCTCACCAATTTTTTTTTATGTAAAATGATGCCAAGTCGTGTCGACTCAGCACAAATGGCAAATCGTTATCAGGTCTTATGTAGAGCTTTTGATTCCTTTACAATCTATTATAATACAAAAATATTTTTATTTAAAATTATACCAGGACTGACACTGTCAACAAGTTAAAAAATCTCATACGGCTTAACTTACCTACTACTCTACGTTAGTCGAAATATTATGTGGGTTGGGCGTTTTGCTACATTCAAATGAGCGAATATAAAAATAAGAAAAAGGTGAATTTCTCTCATTGTACTACATCGCAAAATATGTTTTATATATTTTCGCATTTCAGTGGAATGCATAATTAGTATGTTGCTAGTAAACCAGGTAAATGCTTAAAACATTTTGTATCTTGGTTGACTAGTATAATAAACACACATCTAAAAACGCTGGTTTGTAAAAAGGGCCCGTAGGCCATTATAATATTGTTTTATACCATCCATCCGTATAAGCCCGGGTATTAACATACCTAATATTGTTTGTTTGAGCGCGGATAAGCAAAAAGGATGAGTTGAAAACAACTTTATTTATGGCCCTTAAAGGGCAGTCTCAAGGGCGGGTTTGCAACAGTAACAACTTTTTACTGTAAAGTTTATTTCGGCAGCAAAAATAAGTTACAACGTATGTAATTTTGAATTTAAATTAATTTGTACTTACCATTTAGGAAGAACACCAACGTCAGTGTTCAACGTTGTTTTATGACTAACCCTTATGTTATCTTATAGTAGGTAGGATAATATATAAGTTATGTAACTTTTCTAAGGTTATATATTATATTATAGACTTTGGCCCGCGGCTCCACCTCCGCTCTGTCATGGAATACTAAATGTTCGTAGCAAAAAAACAATTCTTTAGCAAATTACCGTACCTACTTACTTAGTTACTACATAATTATTATTTATGTAATATACTTTTGAAGGTACTACTACTGCTGCAATATAGAATATTATTATTTAACAATAACTGAGTATACTCATAGTAGAATAGGATAGAAATCTCTATGTGCATACTTATTAAAAACAAAAAAATATTCTTTAATCTAATACCTAAACTCTACAACAACTGCATCAGTCAGACTATCTTGGTCTTGCTGCTTACAGCTGTTTCTTTCAGACGACCGGACAAATAAAATAAAAAAACCTTACTTAACTACTTATTTATATGAGGTAATACTTAATTAGGTATATGATAATAAATATCGAAATGCTTGTGAATATAAATTAAGCTTTAAATATTATAAACAATGTTGCTTTGACGGTAAGGTTTAAGGCGAAGAGTAACCGCAACTAGCGCCACTCTTTTTAAAATAAATTTTACTATGACACAAAGATCTTATTAAAAAAAGTAATCGGTTCAAACTTTAAATAAATAGTTAAACTAATTTATTGGCATTTAAATACAGCTCTAAATCCTATTCTGTATTTATTCTCGTAAGTAATAACTAAGACGGCCGTTTTAGTTATTACTTACGAGATATATTAGTTTAACTATTATATATTACTATAATAAATTAGTTTAACTATTTACTTAAAGTTTGAACAGATTACTTTTTTTAATAAGATCTTTGTGTCGTTGTAAAATTTATTTTAAAAAGAGTGGCGCTAGTTGCGGTTACTCCTCGCCTTAATGTAGATTCTAGGCTTAACTAGAAAGTAGAAACATAATATACTTTTAAAAAATTCACGTTAAAATATGAGTGAGCTTATGAAGGTACGATACGTATAACACTCTAATACTCTAAAATGTTTTACTCAGTAGCGTGTTCACTAAAGTGCAGCCTTAGGCAGTCCCATCTAAGAAAATAGGTCACGGCTTTCATTTTTCACGACCTAAGGCTCTTTTGAATACGTATTTCATAGATGCCCTTTTAAAAAATAAATAGCCACACGGCTGCAATGTAAAGTAAACAGAAAAAGTTTTGTTTTACATTTCATAGTCGATTCCAATGGCTTTGAACATAGCTAATAAATAACAAACTAACCTAACCTAATAATATCACAATACGTTTATTTTAAAACACTACATAGAGTTTCTAGTACAAGTAACTAGCTGATCCGTGCCCACTTCGTTGAGCATAGAAACCGTTTAAACCTTCCTTGGACTTCCACGAATATTTCAAGACTATAAATAGCCGAATCGGTTCAGCCCTTCTCGAGTTTAAGCGAGACTAACTAACAGCGATTCATTTTTATATATAAGACATCTTATTATGTTTAAGTTGACCTCTGGTTCATGCGACGAATTTCCACCGTGCCACGCCAACTTTCAATAACCCCGAGATCTCTCTTATATCTACAGTGATGTGTGCCAATTTTTATCCGATTTCGTCCAACACAGTGTGAACAACGCGAGCAATCAAAAGATAATCGCGATAGTGTTTCCGACAACCACGAGAACAAAGTCGCTGGCACAGCTAGTAATTCGTCTATGGTTTCGACTTACATAGGCTGTCCCGCTCGCGCACGCTCCAATGAGTCAGCGTATTAACCGAAATGAGATTATACGGAAAATAATTACGGACTGAGCTGAGTGCCTAGATAGCAGTAGTTAAACAAATTTGTTCCGTAATATTAAATCGAGGGAAGGTAGTTTGGTACATTAGTATGTACCCAACTACCTATTAATTAATATGTTTTATAAATAGCACATTCGTACCATATGTTTAGTGCTGCCATTTTTAAAAATATTAGAAGATCAATTAGTACAGATAACAAAAAAAGGTCAAGTGCGAGTTGGAATCGCGAACAAAGGGTTCCGTACAAAATGCGAAAGACACGTTATTTGTATAAGTATTTGATATTATAGCGGCATCAGAAATACATAATCTGTGAAAATTTCATCTTTCATGTGATGGTGATGACGCCTTTTGATACACAGCCTAGTCAAAGTTAGTAAAAGGGTCCCTAAAAACTAAAAATCATTTTATTATTTAAATTTACAGGAAACCCACAATATTCTATCACGAATGTGAGTCAAAGAGATATTTCCAATAACATATCTAAAGCAAGAAGCGAAAGACTTATCGTCGAAGGAAAAGAAGCTTTAGAACAAGTGAATAAATTTTCCTATTCCGTTAGACACCGACTAGAAATTGCAAAATGCTTTGAGGTTGGCGCAATATCCGCGTTCGAGTTTGAGTATCTACTGAAATAATCCAGCTTATGTAAGTCACTTTATAATATTTTACTATACTTGACACCACAAAAAGAAGAAAATATAATTATGCCAAAATGCATAGCGCAAAAAACCATACTATACACCATAGTTTGCGTTGAAAGTATAGATATACTCCGTTCCGATATGTGATATTTGTGTTAACTAAGGTCGATATCATTAAACAACTGCACATTAATTTGGTCGTAATTTTTCATACATCTATATAAAGCAAAGAAGAGTAAAAGAGGTTAGAATGGCATTGTAGGCGGGGCAGACGCGCCGTACATATGATCAAATGATCATATGTCAGCCGAAACAAGTTTCATCGGTCAACAGTCACACTCTTACTGTGACAGCGTACGGAGCTCCATAAAAAGTCGTTAAAAATGCCGTGTTGCGCTGTTTTAACGTGTCGGAAAAGAAGCCAAGTGTGTAGTGTAGCCCGAGAAGTAATTTCTTTCCACCGGTAAGTCCAAAAACTTTAAATTTTATGTGATATTAGTAATTATTTCCATAGCATTACGTAGTTCGTGATCGAAAACGATACATTCGTATTTAGGCGCAAAATTATCCATTGCTTGCAATAAGTGGGTACCATTTTGTATGTCGATCTAAGAAAATGATATTATAATTTAAGCAACTCTCTTTATTGATAATTACCATCAATTGTTGTTTATTTAATTTAGCTTTCTATTAAGAAATAAAAGATAATTTCATACGGACATTATTATAATTATATTGTTATATCTGTGATTAATGTATGTTTTTTTTGCCTAGTAAATAAATAAATAGATTATTAAGGGCCAATTTTTCCATCCTCAGATAAACAACCAGATAGCGTTTATTCGACGAATAGAAATATTTTGAGTTTTTCAATACTCAGATAGTTGTTAACTGTCTAATAAAACACCTATTAAAGAAATAAAATTAGCTTTGCTTGAAGTGCCAGATAAGGCTTTATTTCCCCGATAAGTTCGTGTCTGCATTTATATTTAACAGTTTCGTCAATTTCTTTGGGTATCAGAATCTAATAAAATGGATGTTTTTGAAGCAATGGACGACTTAGCAATCGAGGAGGTACCGGAATTCCTCAATTATTTACATCTGTCTGGTAGAAAACCCCGACCAGCTAGTATTTTCAACAGTACCTTATGCCTAATAGTAGTAGTGATGATTGTAACTAGCACAAGGAATATTTTGAGTCACTGACAAGCTAGTTTCTTACAAATCACATTATACTAATAATATCTATGGACGGTGTGAACACCACTTCAATCTGGCCCTGTGCTAAGCATACAAAGAACTTTACAGAAAAGAAAGTTACAGGTACCAGACAACGGAAATATATTTAATACTTTTTATACGATACACATATTATTTTTATTAGATTATACACACATTAAAATTTAATACACATCAATGACCCACCTTTGAAATTTGAATGAACATTGGAAACTTTTGTTCCCTCGGTGGGATTTGAATGTCCAACCTCTCGGTTGAGCACCAATGCAGTCGACTATTACACTATGGAGGCAGCGTAGTGGTTGAGTGCATTGGTGCTCAAGTATTGACATTGAATAAGCTATTACTAACAAGTAACAAATATAAAACAACATATAATATAACTCTCTGTTATTTATTTAATTAATAGGATTTCTTATTTATAGAATTGATTATTATTGAATAAAGAAATCACAGCCATAAACTATGTGCGCTAAACTATTGAAATGTTACTCTTTTGGAGGGCTTGTTGTTGTGAGGAGTGAAATAATACTCAACTCGTGTAGAACAGTGAATATTTTATTTACAAAAAGGTGCTCCTTTTATACAAATATTTTGCCTTAATTATTATTACATAAATGTATTATTTTACAAAGATGAATTATGATTGGTGGAACAGATTAAAAGGTGAATTGTGATTGGCTGTGCGGTAGCGTATATCGCTGTCGCGCTATATGACGTGTGTCATTATTTCCGTCCTGCTCGCCGCGGAACGCGCGAGGCGCGTGGATCATGCAGATCGCGCGGGACGCGGGGCGCGCGAATAAATACCGCGGCTCTGGCGGGCCGCGTTCAATATTCTGCTCTCGGACGCCGTCCGATGAACAGGTACCGTGCCGCGATCCGCTCGTCACCTTGCCAGGTAGCGCTATCCCTGCGATAGTGCTGTCTCGCTCTGTGCCGTGCGCGCAGTCCAGGTACTCGACCGAGCACCGCTTTTCGTTTCCGCGCCGCGACGAGAAGACGACAGAGTTCCGCTGAGACGCTCGTTGTCTACCTCGTTCCCGCCTCTTATCGCGAGCCTTCTGCTCGCCTTCGCCGCCGCGTTTCTCGCCACGTACTTCCGCCTGTACGAGTGAGTCGTTTTGTGTTGTGTTGTGAGTTCCAGCGCCCGAAGGAACGTTAACTGTAAGTAAGAGTGACACGTTAGGCACACACACGAGGAGTCCCTCCTCTTACTCACCTCCCCTCCCGAACGCCGGGAGGGGCAGACTTTCAGCCATTAATTATTAGAGAGCAGAATCTCCAAGCCAGATCCGGGCGCATTTATCATGGCTAACCACCTGATAAATACGTTCCTGGCATTCCTGTCGCAGGAATTCCCCCAAGCAGCCAGTAGGTGGGAGCTTTTTATGAGCTCCCAAAGCCAGGACTCTCCCGCGTCCCCCGACCCCGAGATCGCGAGCGTCTCGCAATTTATTCCCGCGATTCCTACTGAGAATTTCGCGGCCACCCAATCTCCTTCTGAGATGTCCTGCTCGGAGCAGGATTCCGACCGAAATGAAGGCGAATTCATTACGGTCAAGTCAAAAAAATCGACCAAGAGGAAGCGCGCCGAAGCTTCTTCTTCTCCGGTCCTATCGTCCCCGACGAAACCCGCCGCGACTAAAAATCGCAAAACCGCGAAAACCGTGCAGGCTAGTAGCTCCGCGGCCCTCGTAGGCTCCCAAACCGCCGCTCAGGCATCCCAGGCCCCACCGGCTTCCCAATCGCAGCCCTTCCCGGCCGCTCAGGCCTCCCAAGGTCCTCCAAAACCAAAACTTCCTCCCCCTGTGATAGTACAGGAAAAAGGCAAATGGAATGTCATTGCATCCGCGATCAACGAAAATAAGATCCGATATACTTCTGCCCGCCCTACCTTCGAGGGTATAAAGGTGCAAGTAGAGTCCCCTGGTGATCACCGCCATCTAACTTCGTTCCTTCGGGAACAAAACATAGGTTACCATACCTATGCCTTAGAAGACGAGCGCCTTTTGCGCGTAGTCATAACAGGAGTAGATAAATTCCTCTCCAAAAAAGATATTCTCGATGACATCATCGCTCAGGGCTATCCCGCCCTAGAGGTACACCGAATGGTGCACCCTCAAAAAAAGTACAAGTACAATATGGTACTTGTAGTCCTCCCCCTCACTTCTGAGGCTAAAGCCATATTTAACCTCAAAACCGTATGCTACATATCCGGCATACGTGTAGAATCCCCCCGCAAACGCGGCGCTCCTGGCCAATGCCATCGGTGCCAACTTTACGGCCATTCCGCGCGAAACTGTCACGCGAGACCCCGCTGCGTCAAGTGCCTTGGTGACCACGGCACCTCTGACTGTCCCCGAAAAAGCCCAGCTGAGGAGTCCGAGCCTCCCAGTTGTGTTTTATGTCAAACCCAAGGCCACCCGGCCAACTACAGAGGGTGCAAAAAAGCACCCAAATTTAAGAGGCGCCCAGCGCTTCAACCTCTCAGGGCCTCCCCAAAGCAGAGTTTTATCCCTGCCCCCCCTCCATCCTCCAACGCCTGGGCTAAAAACCCCTCGCCCCACTCTCCGGCAGTTATCGCCGCTCCCCCCAAACAAGCCTCACCCCCCGCGCAAACCCGCGAGCCGCCAACAACATCTTTCGCGAACGATATTTCGTTCATAGCCGATTTCTGTAAAAACCTCAATAGTATCGACCCTATTGAAACGGCCCTTTTGGCGGCAAAACTAAAAGGCTCTTTAGCAGACCGAACAAACGCAATGATAACACATGCGACCCTCATAAAACAGATAATGAGTCTTAACGGTAACTAATGGATCCGTCAGGTAGAAAAAGGCCGAATTCCCTTTGTATAGTGTCGTTCAATACGAACGGCATTCGAAATAACATTCACGAAATCCGTGAATTCGTTCACACAAACAACGTTGATATCCTTCTAGTACAGGAGACGTTCTTAAAACCTAGTATACGGACCCCGAGAATTGCTAATTATAAAGCAACTAGAAACGATAGAACTCGATCCCGCCTCGGAGGCACAATTATTTATTACAAAAAATCACTACATTGTGTCCCCCTTGAATCCCCAACATTATTAAGTCTCGAAACTTCCATATGTCACATTAGCATGACAGGTCACGAACCCATTATTGTAGTATCCGCGTATTTATCTTCAAACGCGGCCCTCCATACTAGCGATTTTGACTCGCTCTTTAACTTAGGCAACGCCGTCATCATAGCCGGCGACCTAAACTGTAAACACCCCGAGTGGGGAAACGTAAACAGTAACGTAAATGGCAACAGTCTCCTTAGATTAACGGACCAATTAGGTTTCGTAATTTTAGGCCCCGAGGAACCCACACGCTATGATACTCACCAACGTGTAAACAACGTTATTCACAATCCTAGTACCATTGACGTAGCCTTAGTCAAAAATATTTCTCTCAATATCAATATTGAGACACTCCACGAGCTTAACTCGGACCACAGACCGGTTAAAATTGCACTCGGAAATCTAAACCCCGTAAGCATCAGTACCAAAAGAGTAATAGATTATAAATTATTAGCTGACAATATAGAGGATCTTCAATCGAGTCATCTCGATAGCATTCCCGACATTATTGATAGTAGCGATTTGGCCCTTCAGGCAGCCTCTCATTTGACCGACCACCTGGTAGCGACCATAGATAAATCATCCAGGGAGATGCCAACGACTTATCAAAGACGTTGGCCTCTCCCTGAGGACATAAGGGAGTCCATCAGACTCCGAAACGCGGCCAAACGCGCCTATGATCGCTACCCGTCGGAAGAGTGGAGGAAAACCCTCCGACATTACGAGAGGGAAGTTAAATTCAAAGTCAGAGATCACAAAGCCGAGCAATGGGATCGACTTCTAAGCGAAATAGAACCGTCACATACCGCGTTCTGGCCCCTAGCGAAAGCACTTAAAAAAGACACGGAATGCGATATGCCTCCGTTAGTCGTACCAAATCGTCCTCCTGCACTAGAAGATACCGACAAAGCCGAAATACTAGCCGATACCATTGAACAACAATGCCGGCCTAGCTCCCTTCCTGTAGACCCCTTGCACCTTAGTTTTGTTAATAGAGAGGTCGAAAACCGACTCTCGATGCCACCCACTGTGCCCCCAAGGCCGGTGGACTCGGATGAGATCAAAGAAATTATAAAAAATTTGAATGCCAAAAAAGCCCCCGGTCAGGACGGTATTTCAAACAAAACCCTTAAATTATTACCTGCCGCCCTAATTCAATTGTTAGTTAACATTTTCAATGCCCTCTTAGTAGGATGTTCATTCCCAGACATCTGGAAAGTAGCCATTGTTATAGGCATCCATAAACCGGGTAAACCCCGCGTGTCCCCAGGTAGTTACAGACCGATTAGCCTAATTAGCTCATTAGGCAAAGTCTACGAAAGAGTAATACTCAGGCGTCTAAAAGACGTCATAGTAGACAAAAACCTCCTCCCAGACGAACAATTCGCCTTCCGCGAAATGCATAGTTGTCCCGCCCAAGTACACCGCCTCACGGAGTACATAATTGAAAGTAAAAACGATAGGAAAGCGACTTGCGCTGTTTTCTTTGACGTTGCTAAGGCGTTCGATAAAATCTGGCATAACGGTTTAATATATAAACTCTATCAATTAGATATCCCCGATTATTTAGTACTGATAATCAGTAATTATTTAAAAAACCGTTCATTTCTTTTTAGAGTCGAAGGTACTCTTTCCTCCCAAAGACCCATAGCGGCGGGAGTCCCACAGGGCTCAGTCCTCTCTCCCTCCCTCTATAACCTCTACACTAGCGACATTCCCAAACACCCTAAGATGCAAATAGCCATGTTCGCGGATGACACAGCTTTGTACTGTGCTCACCGCAAGCCCTCTATAGCCGCAAAATCCCTTCAGGAGGCAGTTACCGACCTCGGTAACTGGTTCTCGAAGTGGAGAATAGAAGTGAATCCCGACAAAAGCCAAGCCATCCAATTCGTTAAAAAAACGGCCTCTAGACAAAAAATGAGTCCTATTAGTCTGCACGGAAACATCATTCCCGAAGTCAAAAACGTTAAGTACCTAGGTGTAGTTCTAAACAAGTCGATGAATTTTTCAACTCACATCACAGCCGCGATCCGAAAAGCGAAATTTGTACTTTACAAATTATATCCGTTATTAAATGCGCGTAGTAAAATGTCCTTAAGACATAAACGCACCCTATACGTAACCTGCATAAGAACAATACTCACTTATGCGTGCGTCTCTTTCGCACACATAAGCGACAATCAAATGGACCGATTGCAAAAAGTCCAAAACCGGTTTTTACGTCTGGCAACAGGCGCCCCCCGGTATATGCGTAACATCGACTTGCATAGAGACTGCGAACTTGTCACTATTAAAGCCCACATCCAGGAACTCACCGGGAGATTCTTTGATAGAGGCAAAAGGCACCCCAACCCGCTCATTCGTAAGGCTCAGGATTACGAACATGACACACGGACTTTCCGACATCCTTTCAAGCGACCTAAGCACATCTTAGATGATCCCATAGATAGTATTACAAAGCACGTACTGCAACATATGCAGTCACGTAAACACACCACACCACACGCACCCGCGTGGTTAGTACTGCACCAAGGCCGGCGCCGGCGTTGTCCCAGGAGACTTTCCACACTCACTACAACACGTACCGACATACGGACCGACTCACACACGGGAGCGAGTTCGAACCCGAGTTCGAGCCCGCGTCCTAGCAGCTTAGGAACACATCTAAACGACCGCGATCGCGCTTTGGATATAGAAAGCTCTATAAACAACGATGACCTAGACATTAGAAATTACGCGCGCGTACAAACCCGACCACTCGCGGAAGGGTGAGGCACGGCACAGCCTAATTCTAGCCAAGTCACTAATAATTAAAAAGAGCTTCTCTAACGCGATAACTCGTTCGACGATAGTTTTGCTACCGCGCGCGAGCTACCTCACTCGTCAGTGAGTGAGGATGGGGTTCGGGCCCCTGTCCAGGGTGGACACGTGTCCCACAGACCGCATAATAATAGTCTACCACCGTAGCTATCCCCAATCCGATATGAACATCACCCGGGTGATGTAAGGGGGGGTCACACCCCCCATCTACCCCCTTCTAAACAACTAGCTACCCGGCTAGTTATAGTCCGACACAGCTAAATCGGCTCTCATGCCATTAGTGAGTACCCTTTCGAAAAAAAAAAAAAAAAAAAAAAAAAAAAAAAAAAAAAAAAAAACGGGCCGCGTTCACTTTTCGGCGGGAATTCGTGAGGTGAGCTGTGTCGCTGCTGGTCGACGCCGCGTTGTTGCTAGGTGAGTTTTGAAGGCTGAAGACTGAAGAATGAAGACTTGAAGATTGAAGCATAAAACTGAAGCATGAAGATTGAAGACTGAATATTCGTGCTGTATTGCTGTGAAAAATTCTTATTAGAATGTAAAAGTCCTTTTCGGGACTGAAGAGTGTTTCAAGATTGAAGACGGAAGATAAGTGTTACATTTCAGTCTCGAATAATTTACATAATTATTCGAGCGGTTTCTGTCGACGACGAATTCGCTTTTATCAAAGCGTTTCTGTTTCAATCGTACGAACGTAATAAGTGTTTTGTTCAAGACGCTGTGGTTTCAATGTTTCAAGGTTAAACGTGCGTTACGTCGCTACAGTGCTCCCCCTCAAGCGAAGCGTACCGGCAGTCTGACGGCACGACCTTTTCTTGTTGTCTTCAGTGTTGTTGGATTCGCTGGTGACTTCTGCTTGATGGATGGTGCACTTGATATTGTTGTGGTAATTGGTAAAGGTATTGAGGTAACAGGTAACGGTTTAAAGTTAACAGGTAATGGTTTGAAGGTAACAGGTAACGGTTTAGAGGTAACAGGTAAACATTTTGAGGTAATAGGTAAAGGTAAATTGTTGCTAAGTGAATTACTCGTGGTACCTGGTAGTTCGTTCGGTAACTGTTGTACGTTGTTCGTTGCTGGTTCGCTGAGGTAATCTTCATAAGTGTAAGCGGGCTTCAAACGATCAATGGATAACGTTGCTGTGCGATCGGGTAGTTGCAATGTGAAATGTTTGTCTTGCCGTCGTAGTACTTTGTACGGTCCGTCGTAAGGCGGTTGTAATGGTTTTCTTACCGCGTCATTACGTACGAAAACATACTCGCATGTTCGTAGGTCGCGATGTACAAAGATACTGCGTTGATTCCCGTGTCGTTGTACGTCGATAATTGGCTTCAATGAATTGATGTTTTTTCGTAACTGTTCAACGTAGGTATGATCGAGGCTTGCTGATGATGATGATGTTTCGAAAAAGTCGGCGGGTAAACGTAGGTTGTATCCGTAGGTAAGTTCGGCGGCGCTGGTTCCGGTGTCTTCTCGTATTGCAGCGCGAAGTCCGAGTAAAACTGTAGGTATTTCGTCGATCCACGATGTATTACTGTTGATTAATCTTGTTTTCAGCGAGTTTTTCAAGCTTCTGTGCCAGCGTTCGATGATGCCGTTGGATTGTGGGTGATAAGGTGTTGTACGGGTTTTGTTTATACCCATACATCGTGTTAGGCTGGTGAATAGTTGACTCTCGAACTGGCGTCCTTGGTCGGTTGTTATAGTTACTGGACAGCCGAATCTCGCTATCCATTGCTCGTAAAATGTTCGAGCGACAATTTCAGCAGTAATTTCTGTGAGTGGTACAGCTTCCGGCCATCGTGTTGTACGATCGATCATAGTAAGTAGGTATCTATGACCGTTCGATGTTGTAGGTAGCGGTCCAACGATGTCTATGTGTGTGTGATGAAATCGGTCGACTTGAGGAAATGATGATATGATGCTCGATGTATGACGTTGTACTTTGCTTTTTTGACATCGAATGCAGGTTTTCGTCCAGTTGTTAATGTCGTTATTCATAGACGGCCAAAAGAATTTTTGCGTGATAAGTTTTCTTGATGCTTTTGTTCCGGGATGACTGATGTTGTGAATGGAGTTGAAAATGGCACGACGAAATTCTTGCGGTAGGTATGGACGGATATGATTCGTTGATGTTTCGCATATTATTTTGATATCGGAGTTAGGTAGTGTTGTTGTCTTGAAACATAAGTTTTCTTGAGTGAAGAGTGCGGGTAGCTCGCTATCTCGCTCTTGTGCCCGAGATAAGTCCTCGTAGTTTACAGCGGTCGGTGTTTCGATCGTGCTAATACGACTGAAAGTATCAGCGACGATATTATGTTTTCCGCTGACGTGACGTATGTCGTGCGTGAATTCTGAGATGAAAAGTAGTTGCCGGGCTCTTCTCGGAGTTTCTGTATTTGTAGGTTTTTTCTGTAGGGCGAATGTGAGAGGTTTATGATCGGTAAAAATGATTAATTCTCGGCCTTCGAACGTTTTTCGGAAATATTTAACTGCCATGTAAATTGCTTGAAGTTCGCGATCGTAGGTGCTGTACTTCATTTGCGCTGTTGTAAACTTCTTCGAAAAGTAGCCGAGAGGTTGCCACTTATTGTTAATGAATTGTTGGATTACCGCTCCGGCTGCGGTGTCGGATGCGTCAGAAAATATTGCGATCGGTGCTGTGTGATTTGGATGCGCGAGTAAAACAGCGTTTTTGATGCTATTTTTACAAGCGATAAATGATTGTTTTGATGCTTCGTTCCACTCGATCGGTGTTTTGTCTTTTTTCTTCGCGTTGTGTAGATATGCGTGTAGCGGTGCTTGTAGTGTCGCGGCGTTCGGTATGCTGTCTCGGTAGAAATTTAACATACCGAGAAATCGTCGTAATTCTTCTATGTTTTTCGGTAATGGAAAATCTTCGATGACTTGAACTTTTTCTTGTGGCGGCTTGATTCCGTCGCTACTGACGTTGAAACCGAGAAACTTGACTTCTCGTTTGCCGAGTACACATTTGGCGGGATTAATTGTGATGCCGTTTTCTTCCAGGCGCTGTAGAACGCATCGCAGGTGTTCGCGATGTTCTTCTTCGCTATTTGATGTTATGAGTAGATCGTCGATGAATGAAAATACGAAGTCGTAGCCTTGTAGGATTTCGTGAATAAATCTTTGAAATGTCTGACCTGCGTTTCTAAGGCCAGGACACATTCTCGGAAATTCGTATAGTCCAAACGGTGTTATTATTGCTGTCTTCTCGATGTCTTTTTCGTGTACTGGTAACTGTTGATATGCTCGGTTTAAATCGATAGTGGAGAAAATCTTCTTGTCGGCGAGTTGATATGTGAAATCTCGTAGTCGTGGTATAGGGTAGCGGTCGGGTTTTGTTACCGCGTTGAGTCGTCGATAGTCGCCACACACCCTTAAGTCGCCATTCTTCTTTGGTACGACGTGAAGAGGTGAGGACCAGGAGCTCTTGCTGGGACGACAGAGACCTTGTTGAATCATGTTCTCGAATTCTTTTTTGACTTGATTGTAGCGATGTGGCTGGATCGGTCTTGCACGACAATGTAGTGGTGGGCCAGTAGTCTCGATGAAATGTTCGACGCTGTGCTTTGGTGTGATGTTCATCGATGTTAATCTTGTGATGCCGGGATATTCAGCTAGTATGTCGTGATACGACTGCGTGACGTCAACACTGCGGACTGTAGGTATGTCCGTGTAGCATACCGGTGTATTTATGTGTAGACTCGTTCGACCATCGATGAGTTTTCTGTTCTTCAAATCGACGATGAGTTCGTGATGTTGCAGAAAATCAGCTCCGAGGATTGGTTTTGAGACTGCAGCGACGATAAACTTCCACTTGTACGGTCGGCGAAGTCCGATGTTTAGCTCGATTGTTTTTTCGCCGTATGTAGGTATTACAGTGTTGTTTGCGGCATAAAGTTGAAATGGTAGCGGCTGGAGATACGTGCCTTTCTTCTTAGGTATGACCGATATATTTGCACCCGTGTCTACCAAGAAGGTTAGTTGCGAAGTTTTGTCTGTGACAAAAAGGCGGTATTGTTTCGTGTGAACGCCGGAGTCCGCCGCTGCCAGCGTTTCTTCTAGTTTCCCTGGTTGCTGTTGAACGTACATGGCTGCGTACATTTTCTTGCTTCTTTACCAAACTTCGCATGGTAGAAGCAGTACGGCGATGGAGATTGTTCTCGATGACGTGACAGGGAACGTTGACGGTTTTTTGAAGTTGAGCGGAAGCGGTAGCGTTGGTAATGATGCTGATTATTATTTCTTCTGTGGTTGTGATGAAGTTTGAGTTCTGCAACTTCTAGCGATAATTTTCTCACTTCAGCGATGAGCGCATTTTGAAAGTCTGATGATGATGGCGAGTTGTTTATACTATTTACACTATTTACATTACTTACATTATTTCTCTCTGTATTTTGCTCCAGCATCTTGTCAGCCATTGCCGCTTGCTCGTCAAGGGTCGTCTTCTGGCTGAATGAGTCGCTGACGGCCAGTACGGATCGGACAGAAGTTGGGAGAAGATTGGTCCACATGAGCTTGAGAGTGGAATCGGGAACTTTGTCGCGTGCCAGGTTTCGCATTCTTCTTTGTAGTTGCGACGGTTTCTGGTCCCCGAGTTCCATCTCAGACAGGAGTTGCTGGAACTGTCTGCTGTCTGATTCTTCATACGCCGATATTAGTCTGTCCTTCAGAGCTTCGTACTCCTTCTTCTCTGGCGGGTTGTATAGTAGGTCGGCGATTTGTTCGATGTCTTGTTTCTCGAGACGCGCTATTACCATTTGTGACAGCTGGCTTTGGTTCTTCTGTGAGCCGCTTGTGGCTGCTTCGAACGTGAGGAACCATAATCTTGGTTTGTCCCTCCAGAAAGGCGGTATACGCATAGAGAGCGCTATGCCAGCAATTTCTTGTGGGGAAGGTGCTGCCGATGTGTGTGCTGCCGTAGTGTGAGTCGCAGAGCTTCCGGGCAGAGATTCACTGTTGGCCTCCATTTTTCTGAACTGCTTGCTGTTTCTTCGAGCAGAATTTCCTTCTTGAAGGTACTTCTTGTTCTTCAGCAGTGTTTTCTTCTTGAAGGTGCTTGTTGTTCTTCGGGGTCACCACTTTGGAGGGCTTGTTGTTGTGAGGAGTGAAATAATACTCAACTCGTGTAGAACAGTGAATATTTTATTTACAAAAAGGTGCTCCTTTTATACAAATATTTTGCCTTAATTATTATTACATAAATGTATTATTTTACAAAGATGAATTATGATTGGTGGAACAGATTAAAAGGTGAATTGTGATTGGCTGTGCGGTAGCGTATATCGCTGTCGCGCTATATGACGTGTGTCATTATTTCCGTCCTGCTCGCCGCGGAACGCGCGAGGCGCGTGGATCATGCAGATCGCGCGGGACGCGGGGCGCGCGAATAAATACCGCGGCTCTGGCGGGCCGCGTTCACTTTTCGGCGGGAATTCGTGAGGTGAGCTGTGTCGCTGCTGGTCGACGCCGCGTTGTTGCTAGGTGAGTTTTGAAGGCTGAAGACTGAAGAATGAAGACTTGAAGATTGAAGCATAAAACTGAAGCATGAAGATTGAAGACTGAATATTCGTGCTGTATTGCTGTGAAAAATTCTTATTAGAATGTAAAAGTCCTTTTCGGGACTGAAGAGTGTTTCAAGATTGAAGACGGAAGATAAGTGTTACATTTCAGTCTCGAATAATTTACATAATTATTCGAGCGGTTTCTGTCGACGACGAATTCGCTTTTATCAAAGCGTTTCTGTTTCAATCGTACGAACGTAATAAGTGTTTTGTTCAAGACGCTGTGGTTTCAATGTTTCAAGGTTAAACGTGCGTTACGTCGCTACACTCTTTAAACATTAAGGACAAACAAAAAACATATTATAAAGTTTCACATTTTTATTACAAATAAGATGATATTGTCAGTAACACAGTAATTGTTTGCTGCATTTTGCTCTATTTATATATATTTTGTTCTTTCCTTATATCATAATTCTCAAGACATAACATCCTTTTCTAGAAAATAATGCCATTTTTGCTATTTCCATTTGTATTGTCAGCTGTCCATCAACTCTGAATCTGCAAAAAATTTATGATTAGATGTATCAGTAATTTCCGGTATAAAATGGCAACCCAAAAAGATATTAATCTTTAAATTTCAAGCAATGTTCCAACCTAATTCATGCATTAATACATGAATTTATTTTTGCATATACCTATATTTTGTTTGCAATGAAGAAACCTATATAATAGTTTCGGTTCAATTTTATTTTTCTCCTTTTAAAAGTAAGCGGTTTTGATTAGCAATATGTTAGATAGTAAAATAATAAATACCTTTGGCAATAATTTTCTATACAAGAAAATTACTATTTTGTAGTTTGATATTTTGTCACGAGTTCTATTACAACTAACAAGTTCGGATTTGGTAAAGTTGCAGAACGTCCTCGCATTCTTTTTTGTTCCAAATGGAACATAGATGTAAATAATAAGGGTTTTATAAAATTATAAAACCCTTATTATTTACATCTATGTTACACAACAAAAATACATAATAATTTTTTGTAAGCTTGAATTTTCGAAAGACAATATTGACAACTGACAAGTGACAACTGAAAAAGTTATACCTACCGAACATTTGTTGCTGTTCTTTTCTAACATATTGAATGCAATAACTGTGCATCTCACTTGCACACAAATAGTGTGAAGTTGTCTGGTTAAATACCACTAATAGCTATTCTGTAGCTATAAGACGATTGAAAAATCTAAAATATTTATTGGCTTGACAACTAGGCAAATAATTTTATTTGTCAGGCTACTATTTGACGATTTATCTGAGTATTGAAAAATCGGCACTAAGAACAATACATTAGTCGTACGGTACCCTGTCACCCCTCAAAAATTTAACCGAACTATTGCAAAAAATGTGACAATAATTTTATCGATATCAATTATCGACCTTCGGTCGCCCTAACGTGTATGAGAAAAGTGCGCGTGTGTAAGTGTACATCTAATGCATTGTTTACGTTAGTGTGACAACCAATTACAAATTAGCGATCTAAGTGCGTGAGGTTTATTTGTGTGCGTAACGCTCGTACGTATTGGATTACTTCCATGTAGTGGAATTAAGAGTGGGAGACAAACGGTGACACGCGTTCTGATACAAATTCGAAACTATTTCCATTCTAACCTCTTTATCTGTTCTGTGATATTAAGGCCTCAGCCTCGCCACACACCCTTATTTTGGGAACTGGATATTTCATAAAAAACCGTACAATATACATAATAATTAAGTTAATTACACATCAATTTATATGAAAACATTCTTAATGAAGGCTCCAAGCGAGGATCAATTTGTTCATTTTGATCACGAACATGATATATATCTGGAAAGGTACCTGATTTATTAATTAAAATTACGTGAATGGAAATTGGCCAATTAAGGAAACAAATTAATTAAAAAGTAGGTACCTATTTGAATGTTCTTTTGTTTATTTTATATTTAAATCATTTATTTGCTATTAATTACCACCGTTAAACGGTATGAAATAATTATATTTTAAATCTACTTAGCAATAGCGCACTACGTGGCAACTATGGCACTGCTCGCCAAAGATGATTGGTCAATTAATGTGTCGATAGAGAATCGATGATCGGTGATTGGCCAATTATCGTGTCCCGCCCAGTGTGTAGGTACGCATCTCTATAGACTATAGAGCAAGCACGCCATGCACAGTGCTAACGAGCTGCCACGCTCCACGCCACAACTCACTCCATTATGCCACGCTAATTGCATTTTATATTTTGTTACATCTTTTTTTTTTCATTTTATATTTTGTTACGTATAACAAGATATTGTACACAGTAAACATCTCATTATCATCATTTTAACGAGTAGATATGACGTGCACAATCGACATTTGTGGTGAAAATGAATTAATAGTATATTATCATAAACTAGCTGTGCCCGCGACTTCGTTCGCGTGGTTTTTGAGTGACGTAAACCGTTCATGCAGCGCACGCAACGAAGGTCCTCAAATGTGAATAGTTTTCCCCGTTTTTGCAACATTTCTCACTGACGCTTCGCTCCTATTGGTCAAAGCGTAATGTTATATGGCCTAAAGCCTTCCTCTTTTAATGGACTATCCAACAAAAAAAATATTCAAACCAGTAGTTCCCGAGATTAGCGCGTTTAAACAAACAAACTTTTCCGCTTTATAATATTAGTATACCTAGATTAACTAAATATGTTGATATAATATCGCACATTGAAAGTCCACATTGAAAGGCACTGAACAAAACAAAACGATTGGGAATATTCCTTTTAGTTTCATAGACACAACAAAATATAGAAAAAACTTAAATCGCGATTTACTCGAAAGTAACCTCTAAGCAAGTGCGTTGTTTATGATAAGGACGGTAGTACTGCGGGCCTACTCCGGACACAATCCCGTCCGAATCCGTTCGATAACAGTAGTTTTTCGTATTTTATTTGGTGAATTACTTTGAAACTAATCAGGATAAAGAAAATTGTTGGATCGTAACTTTTTGTACTTCCGACTATATCAATCGACTGAGAATCAAAATAAACATATGTCAATTTATTAGGAAGCAAGCGGCATGATCGTATCTGAATCAAAATCAAATCAGTTTGGAGAGTAAGGCCCCAGGACATAAGCCTCCTTTTAAGTATTCCATGGGGGGTGATTGCCTATACTCACCACGCTTGGCAGGCGGGTTGGCGAGCCCAGTTTACAGATTTGTCTGTCATTGTCAGTGTTGTCAATGTTCGAGAAAATGCAAGCAGCAGCCCATTTCCGGATATATTGGTATTCCCTCTGTCGCCTTTTACAATACTCACGCAAAGGATGGTTGATGGCTTTTACTCCGACACCCTACCGATAAATATTTATTTATTTAACAATTTATTGTGCACATTAACGATAAACAGATTACATATGAAGAAAAACGACACAAAAGGACTACTTACCTATCTCTAAAAGAAATTTCTTCCAGCAGTCCCATAGAGAGAAATTACATGAGAGATATCAGGCAGGGCGTGCACAATTGCAGCTATGTAATAAACGTAATATTCTTATCCCACCAAAAACATTTTCATGTAAAAATGTTGCCAAGACGACTCTACATAGCTTACCCTGTGAAAAAGTTATCAGATATCGTATAAAGCCAAGCTCTAAAGACTACTCGCCCTAAATCTATCAATATCACGTTTTAACTGAAATGTAGAGTAAGTGAAGCTAAGCCTAGTAAAGTAAGGGCGTATAGATCAAGAACTTTGGTTCTACATGAGATTTGTCCACTTTTTGATAGATTTTGATCAAGGTGCTTGTAGATTTAGGGCGAGTAGTCTTTAGAGCTTGGCTTTATACGATATCTGATAACTTTTTCACAGGGTAAGCTATGTAGACTCGTCTTGGCAACATTTTTACATGAAAATGTTTTTGGTGGGATTTCATTTATTTTTGTAAGTTGGTTAATGGACTTGTTTGAGTTTAAAAATAACCTATTTTGACCCCGGGCAATTACTTTCGCCTTATTGTTCGTCTGGAATTAAGACGATTTATTGTATTTCTTGGTATTTCTCTTTCATTTGATACCCATATTGTGAGAGTACCTGTGAAAACGATAAATCGCTATTTTGGATTAAAAATAGCGTCATTCATGAAATCTTGTATGAATTGTATTTATTTTCTCAAACTCTCTCATCATTTGATACCCATATTGTAGGGGTTGATATGAAAACGATAAGTCTCCATTGTGGCTGTGTAACACCGAACTTCAATAAAACACCTCACTACTATAATTGAACTCACTTTATACTTTATTCTTGTTTTTTTTTCGAAAGTGCTATAACTCTCCGGGTGGCTAGTTGTTTAGTCATAAGCTTGTTTAATAATTTTAGTGTTTGCTAAAATAATAATAATAATATCTCCCACACCGATTTCGGTGACGGTACCCGGTTTCATTGAAACCAGTCCAGCTACGCAGAAGTTATTTTATAGTGCCTAAGTGTGTGCGCAAGTGAAGACTTATCGACATGTGTATTCTTCCCATCCTAACCTACGGTGCTCAAACTTGGTCCCTGACTGAAGCACAAAAGTTCCGGCTCGGGGTCTGCCAAAGAGCGATGGAGCGCAGCATACTGGGAATCAAGCTAGTTGACCAAGTACGAAACACCACGCTGCGTTCCAAAACAGGCATCACAGACGTAGGAATAAAGGGAGCCAAGCTAAAATGGGACTGGGCAGGACACATAAGTCGCATGCACTCCGAGCGCTGGGCAAAAATATGCACCGATTGGGTACCAGAGGATGGACGACGTCGCCGAGGCCGGCCCAGAACAAGGTGGCGCGACGAGCTGGACGCATACCACCCAGGCTGGCCAGCGGTGGCGCAGGAAAGAAATACCTGGAGGACACTGGGGGAGGCCTTTGCCCAGCAGTGGGACAGCTTAGGCTATTAATAATAATAAAAATAATAATAAGTGTGTGCGCAATGCATAGAAGCACTCTCTTTTTCTATACTCTCGTAACCCATTGGGACGGATAACCGACACGACTGGCGGGAGATCAAGCGCAGGACCGACTTTTTACATGCCCATCCGACGCATGGATCATCTTTCTTGTCAGACAATTAGGTGATTAGCCTGCCTTGTCTTAACCAAACTTAAAACGTGTTTCCAACGTGGGAATCGAACCCACGACGACCACAGTCGAGAGCTAGGCTCTAAACCACTAGACCACGGAGGCGTAATAACAAAAATTGTATAAATAAATTGATCGTGTAATATTGAAACTTTTAAAATTTTGTCATGCGCAAATCAATTAAAAGTCGATTAAGTACTTAATTTATGGCCACAAATTTCTTTGAGTATCGAAGTTTTTACAATTGAGACTACAAAAAATCTACGCATTTGGAGTTTTATGTAACGTTTGTTTTTCGTTTATTGTTATCATTATAAAACTTTACCGACTGTTAAATGTTTGTGTTTAGATGTTTCACAGTTCTAGACGCCGACGCCCAGCGCCGCGACGCCTACCGACGCCGAGCGCCGCGACGCCTGCCGACGCTCAGCGTCGCGACGCCTGCCAACGCCTGCCGACGCTCAGCGCCGCGACGCCCAGCGCCGCGACGCTTGCCGACGCCCAGCGCCGCGACGCCTGCCGACGCCCAGCGCCGCGACGCCTACCGACGCCGAGCGCCGCGATGCCTTCCGACGCCCAGCGCCGCGACGCCTTCGACACCCAGCGTCGCGATTCCTGCCGACGTCCAGCGCCGCGACGCCTGCCGACGCCGAGCGCCGCGACGCCTACCGACGCCCAGCGCCACGACGCCCAGCGCCGCGACGCCTGCCGACGCCGAGCGCCGGGACGGCTACCAACGCCGAGCGCCGCGACGCCTACCGACGCCCAGCGCCACGACGCCCAGCGCCGCGACGCCTGCCGAAGACCAGCGCCGCGACGCCTTCGACGCCCAGCGTAGCGATGCCTGCCGACGCCCAGCGCCGCATTGCCTGCTGACGCCCAGCGCCGCGACGCCTACCGACGCCGAGCGCCGCGACGCCTACCGACGCCCAGCGCCACGACGCCCAGCGCCGCGACGCCTGCCGACGCCCAGCGCCGCGACGCCTGCCGACGCCCAGCGTCGCGACGCCTACCGACGCCAAGCGCCGCGACGCCTGCCGACGCCCAGCGCCACGACGCCCAGCGCCGCGACGCCTACCGACGCCAAGCGCCGCGACGCCTGCTGACGCCAAGCGCCGCGACGCCTGCCGACGCCCAGCGCCACGACGCCTGCCGACGCCCAGCGCCACGACGCCCAGCGCCGCGACGCCTGCCGACGCCGAGCGCCGCGCCGCCTGCCGACGCCCAGCGCCGCGACGCCTGCCGACGCCCAGCGCCGCGACGCCTGCCGACGCCCAGCGCCACGACGCCTGCCGACGCCCAGCGCCGCGACGCCTGCCGACGCCCAGCGTCGCGACGCCTACCGACGCCGAGCGCCGCGACACCCAGCGCCGCGACGCCTTCCGAAGCCCAGCGCCGCGACGCCTACCGACGCCGAGCGCCACGACGCCTACCGACGCCGAGCGCCGCGACACCCAGCGCCGCGACGCCTTCCGAAGCCCAGCGCCGCGACGCCTACCGAGGCCCAGCGCCGCGACGCCTACCGACGCCGAGCGCCGCGACGCCTGCCGACGCTCAGCGCCGCGACGCCTGCCGACGCCCAGCGTCGCGACGCCTACCGACGCCAAGCGCCGCGACGCCTGCCGACGCCCAGCGCCACGACGCCCAGCGCCGCGACGCCTACCGACGCCAAGCGCCGCGACGCCTGCTGACGCCAAGCGCCGCGACGCCTGCCGACGCCCAGCGCCACGACGCCTGCCGACGCCCAGCGCCACGACGCCTGCCGACGCCCAGCGCCACGACGCCTGCCGACGCCGAGCGCCGCGACGCCTGCCGACGCCCAGCGTCGCGACGCCTACCGACGCCGAGCGCCGTGACACCCAGCGCCGCGACGCCTTCCGAAGCCCAGCGCCGCGACGCCTACCGAGGCCCAGCGCCGCGACGCCTACCGACGCCGAGCGCCGCGACGCCTGCCGACGCCCAGCGCCGAGACGCCTGCCGACGCCCAGCGCCGCGACGCCTGCCGACGCCCAGCGCCGCGACGCCTGCCGACGCCCAGCGCCACAACGCCCAGCGCCGCGACGCCTACCGACGCCGAGCGCCGCGACACCTGCCGACGCCCAGCGTCGCGACGCCTGCCGACGCCTGCCGACGCCCAGCGCCGCGACGCCTTCGACGCCTAGCGTCGCGACGCCTGCCGTTGCGAGCGCCGCGACGCCTACCGACGCCGAGCGCCGCGACGCCTGCCGATGCCTGCCGACTGTGTGAAGTACTAATATTAGCTAATACCAGCTAGTATTTTCAACAGTACCTTATAACTAATAGTAGTAGTGATGATGGTAACTAGCACAAGGAATTCTATACAATATTTTGATTCACTGACAAGCTAGTTTCTTACAAATCACATTATTATAATGCTAAGCATACTAAGAACTTTACAAAAAAAGAAATTTAACAACAGATGGAGCTTGTGCCGGACCTGTTCCATACACCGACAGTTATAATAAGTATATTATCTCCTTTGTGACCGACAGAAATTTACAACTATTAGCTGCCTGCATATTCGCGCTCATTTTAAAAAAGTGTATAAAAAAACAAATTTTCCTCACATAAATAATATAATAATATATTTTTCATCTTCGGTAAAAGTCGGTCACCGATTAATAATTGGTGACCGACTTTTTGTAGATGAATAATATACTGATTGCAGTAGTGCAACGCACTCAGCATACATAAAGTCGGACATAAATTATATGGAGCAAATCTCTGAACGATTATTGGTCCTACAAAAAGTAGGTCGTAGGTTTTTTATGTACTTGTATATTATATTCCTTTTATAAATTAAAGATCATCAGATCCTTATGATAAACATAATATGGTGGTCCACCATATTGGATTCAAAATGGCGGCATTTACATTTTAATAATTTTTTTGTTGGTTTTGTAGCAATAACAGCTTACATACATAACTTCAGCTTTCTAAGATTTCCGGAAGTAACCTAAGAATTTTGATGATCTATAAATGAGTCAGTGACGAAATCAGGGGTTTTTAAACATCGATAAAATCTAAAGTATAATAACTACGACATTCAAACTTTGTATAATTCATGTATTTACTGGTGTCATTATATGTTGAAATTTTCAACTATTTAGCATCATCCAAAGCAAAGTTATGGGAGTTCAAAAAAACGACGAAACCTTTCGAGAAAAGGTAGGTAGTGCCCTTGCGCTTCGCTTGGCTCGTCTTGACGGGGGCACGACCGTGCCCCCAGATACGTAAATAAAAAAAAATACCTATACTATATAAATATATAAATAAACATCTAGGTATAATAAAATACACTAGCTTTTGCTTGTGACTTCACCCGTGTGCAATAGTTCTCATCCTCTTGGGGTTTGAATTTGAAAAATCCTTCCTTTTGTAATACGTAGTCCTACGTATGTCGCGGTATACGTGCGCGGAATTTCAAGTTTGTTGCCCTAAGGGTTTGGCCTGTTTGTTGAAACATCACTCATCAGCCAATTAGCTTTGCCTTTTATTCCCATATAGATTACATCATATATTTTAGATTTAAGCAAAATTGAGAAATAGACAGTCGGTTACTCGAGAGCCGTTAATTTTGAAGAGATAAAATGTGGGGGAACAAATCCAAATCAATCTGAATGTACCTAAACGAAAAGTTAAGGCACAGTATGGACCTACCCTGCCCAACCATCCTTCCAGTTTGTGGTATAAGGTGACAGAGGAAATATACATGTAAAATAAATGATTGATAAAACTTTGGGGTGTGTATGTGCCTCCTATGTAAAGTATAATGTGAAAGTACCAGCGCTGAAAGACTTACTTTTGACTTTCATATTTCTATGACAAATGCCCCAACATCATAAATTTGCCCATACAATAAGTAAAAAAAAACTGTTTCAGCGTTGGTACTTTTACAGTAAACTCTATATACGGAAGTCACACACACACACAATAAAGTATTATCACTCATTAATATTACAGCCTGTGTAATAGTATAACCGGAAATGTTCAGCAGAGTTTCTTAAAACTGCAGTCGCCAAACCGCCAAGTGTTAAGAGTATAGGCCATTGCCTATACTGTGGGCAGTTACCCCCCATGGAATGCTTTGGGGGAGGCTTATGCTCAGCAATGGACGTCGTAGTTGAAACGACCAAGTGACGAAACGAAAAAAATCAGTTTAACCCAAATAATAATACGGTAAGTACTGGCCGTACTTACTGTGCATAAAGAAAAATAATTATTAAAAAAAAAACTAGGTAGTTCTAAATGTTAATTTGAATTGTTAGCATTATAGAGTTTATTATCGTTTTGTTTCGTACATATTTTGAACATAATATTGAAAGGAAAACTTGAAAGCACAAATATTTGTTGTTTAAAAGTAATAATACTTTATTTACATAAGTAATTGTACGTTGCTAATTAATTAATATTTTTCTTTTTAGTATTCTGTCTACAATGACTTGTAGTTTTTTTAATGGAAAACATCTTAGCCATTGAACATTGGCCATTTGTTAATGTCAGAAGTATTCGTGACGGAGGAATTCTATTCTCACGCTAACGTTCACTTTGACTTTTTAGTGAATAACAAATTGTAATAAATATGCTTATCCGAATTTGAAACTACTTACATGTGTTCCAAATTAAAATTTATGAAACTTATGTAACAAATAATAAAAAAGGAACTACGTTTAAAAAACCGACTTCAACAATTAAAAAGTATTAAATACTTGTTGACACCGGTTTTTTTTAACGGAGTTTCTTTTTTCTTTTTTACTTTTTAGTGTCTCTACTCTCTAAGTCAAAGTAAACTACATTAGGATAAATCCGTTTAGTAGCTATGATGCTACAGACTAAAAAAACTACATGGTCAAACTATGACCACGGCTCTACCTTGACCATTTTTGTCCATGACCTATGCATTTCTGGATTTCAAATTGAATTATTTTCTTGTTTCAGACTTTTTAGACCCATTTTTTGCGAAGTCGGGTTATAGTTTTTTAATCTTTTTTTTTATTTAATATTTTTCTGTTTCCACATCAAATATAATAATTATTATATTTTTATTTAATTGTCCATTACGTAGAAAGTATCAACTCCTAGATACTACTTGTACGACCGCATTTTAAACCTTTATTTTGAATTTAACAATAAATTAAAATAAAAAATAAAAAATTTCAATACAATATATTCGTAATGTGCTTGCCCAGACCTATCTTTTGATACCAAATACGAGACAAATATTTTTTTTTTTTGGAGATAGTTTTTGAAGTATAATTTTCAAAGTCCAAAATTTGTCAAAAAATTATATAGCCTATGTTACTCGCGGCATTAATACAAATCGATTGACACCTCATTCATCAAAATCGGACCAGTAGTTTAGCCGCTACGAGGGAACATACATACATACATTTTTTTTTTTTTTTTTTTTTCGAAGGCTGGCCTTGTCAGGTCCTGACGTCACTGCGACCCTTTTGGATCTATTGTGACTCCTTCGGTTTTAAAGTACCGTCCCCAGTCCTATGTTGCTCATGAAGCGAACTATATGGTGGGGGTCTACGCCGCGGATTTCCTCTGCTGTAGAGTATTCATGCAGCTCGAGGTACTTGCTCCTGCTTATATGAAGAGCTGGACAATCAAGAAGAAGGTGGAGGGGTGTCTCGTCTTTCTCCTTGCAGAATCTGCAAGAAATTTGGTCACCTATGCCTATCCTGTGAAGGTGTTTGTTTAGCTTGCAGTGCCCGGTTAGGGTTCTGGTTAGGATTCTTAGTTGGTTCCTACTCATTGAAAGCGCCGATTTTGCGTGTCGTTTGTTAAAACCCGGGATCAGTGCTTTGGAGTGCTCTTGTCCTGGGGCCGCAGCCCACTGCTCCATGCTTAGCTTGCGACTCCATTCCTTGAGCACTCGTTTGGTAGTGCTGGGAGGTATTCCACAGACTGGTTCTGGGCCATACATGGGGCTTTCAGCTCCCAGCCTTGCTAGTTCGTCTGCAGTTTCGTTGCCGGGGATGTTGCTGTGTCCCGGTACCCATACTAGTCGTATGTTGTTGTTACGTCCTAGTTTGTTTAGCGTCTCGGTACAGTCCAGAACTAATTTTGATGTGATTTCGGCCGTAGTCAGTGCTCTAAGTGCAGCTTGACTATCGGAAAATATCAGGATATTTTTGTGGGCTATTTCCATTTCTTGGCTCTCTATCGCACAGCCGATTATGGCAAAGATTTCAGCCTGAAATACGGTTGCAAACTTCCCTAAGCAGGCAAATTTGCCTATTGAGGGCTTTCCACCGTAGAATCCAGATCCCGCTCGGTTGTCCTTTCTGGATCCGTCTGTGAACCATACGATGTCGTTCGGGTGGACATTTACTGGAACCTTTCCTTCCCAGTCCGCCCTGTTAGGTATGAGAACTTGATAGAACTTCGAAAAGCTGTGCACCTTAGTCATGGCGTCCGATGGCATAGCCGCGACCGGTGTTTCCAATACAGAGGCATCTAGTTGTCTCATCATGGTGGAGGCCCATCTCGTCCTGCCTGCCGTCCTGGCTCTGAGGACCGCTCTCCTGGCCTCCATCTGAACATGCAGATGTAGTGGAGTTAGGTCGATCAGAGCTTCAAGTGAAGCGGTAGGTGCCGTCGAGAGCGCTCCCGTGATGATCATACAGGCTAGTCTCTGCAAACTATTCAGTGTCTTAATGCTGCTTACTTGTTCAGCTTTTTTATACCACACTGCACAACCATGTGTAGCCATCGGTCTCACTACTGCCGTATATAGCCACAGCATTGATTTTGGTCGGAGGCCCCATTTGGAGCCAACTAGTCTCCAACAGGACCCTAGAGCACATTTTGCTTTTTTTGTGATGTGCTCTATGTGTTTATTCCAGGTTAGTCTTTTATCAAGAATGACTCCTAGGTATTTTACCTCACTCGCGAACGCTAGGGTTTTTCCAAAGAGCGTGGGTGGTTTTAGTCCCTCTAGCTTTCTCTTTTTAGTGAAGGGTATTAATATTGTTTTATCTGCGTTTACAGTTAGTTTGACCCTCTTGCACCAATTTTCGACGACTCGCAATGCAGACTGCATGAGCCCAGCCACTACTGATGCGCATTTGCCCACCACCAGTATTGCTAGGTCGTCAGCATATCCTTGAGCGTAGAACCTTCTATCATTCAGTTCCTTTAGCAGCTCGTCCACTACCAGGGACCACTCTAGAGGCGATAAAACCCCTCCCTGTGGACATCCTTGGGTTAGTCGGCTTCTGAGTGTCAATCCTGTAATAGTCGATGATGCTACTCTGTTGCTGAGCGTGGCTTTGATCCATCTAATGGTCGTAGAGTCTATTTGTCTTAAGGCCAGGCTGTCAGTGATAGAAGAGGTTGAGGTGTTGTCGAATGCGCCTTCGATGTCCAGGAAAGAGCATAGTGCGAACTCCTTATCCTCTATAGCTCTATCTATGCGATCTACCAAATCCATCAGAGCCGTTTCGGTAGATTTACCTTTTTGATAGGCATGTTGTCTCTCATGCAGAGGTCTTTCGATGAGGTAGGTGTCTCTTATGTGCAGGTTGACAACCTTCTCCATCGCTTTGAGCATGAAAGAAGTGAGGCTTATGGGCCTGTAGGACTTGGGTAGAGCTTTGTCTCTATCACCCCCTTTGGGTATGTAAGAGACCTTCACCCTTGTCCATGTTTGTGGAATGTAGCCCCACGCGTAGCTCGCTCTGAATATCTTCAGTAGCGGAGGGAGGATAATTTCTTTCCCTCGTTGCATGAGGGCCGGAAAGATTTTGTCCTCACCGCCGGTCTTAAAAGGCTTGAAGCTGTCTATTGCCCATTTGACTCGGTCTGGTTTAAAAATCGTAGAAGCTCTTCTCCAGTCGTCCGGAGTTGGTCTATGTTCAATTGACGTGTGGTAGAAGACTTCGTTTTCAGCCAGGTGGACACTGTTGGGGAAGTGCACTTCGGTGAGCAGTTTTAGTGTGTCCTCCGCCGTCTTTGTGTAAGTGCCATCTGGTTTCCTTAGTGTGCTAGGATGGGAGCAAGGAGCTTTAGATACTATTTTAAAAAGTCTGGAAGTTTGCGATGTGTTGTTAACTTCCTCACAGAACTTGCTCCAGGAGCTTCTTTTGGCTTTCCTAAGCTCCTTGTTAAACCTCGTGAGTGCGGTTCTGTATACGTCCCAGTGCCCGTCTCGTTTTGCTTTGTTGAACAGAGCACGGGTCTCTTTCCTGAGACTTGCCAGGGTACCACTCCACCACGGTACGTTGCGTTTATTGGTTGTTTTTTTGAGAGGACAGCTTCTGAGGTATGCTCCATTTAGGCCATCCTCAAGCTCGCCTACCGTCTGTTCTAATTGTTCTACGGTTTTAACAGATTTGTTTATAGAGGTGAGGTTTGACTGTAGTTCTTCTCTGAATGTTTCCCAGTTGGTGGCTTTGGGGTTCCTGTACAAAGTATTTTGTTCTACCGTACTATTGTGTATGTCAAACCTAATGTACCTGTGATCGGACAGAGAGTTGTCGTCCGATACGTGCCAGTTGTTGGTGCGGTCCCGTATTTTGCCCGTACATACTGTGATGTCAAGTACCTCCTGTCTCAAGGGGTTTATAAAAGTTGGTTTGGCGCCTTTGTTTAGAACTAGAAGGTTGTTAGTGAGTAGAAAATCAAAAAGCTTCTCACCTCTGGAGTTCGTATCGGAGCTGCCCCAGCTAGTGTGGTGGGAGTTGGAGTCGCTTCCCATTATTAGCTGGTTCTTCTGTGTCTCGACATGGTCCATCAGTGGTGTCAGCTGAATGGTAGGATCAGGAGTATTCCCAGGCAGGTAAGCGGAGCAGACCAGTAGTCTTCCCCCGGTTCCGCCAGACTCCTGGATATATGCAGCTACTGTGTCGTCTGTACATAGGCATGAGATGCATAGGAAGTTTATCCTCTTGTTGAAGAGGATACAAGATCTGGGCCTAAGGCCGTGGTGATTATAAAGTACCTTACCTGCCAATCCCAGGCCCATCACCGTGTTTCCGTTGATCCACGGCTCTTGGATTAAAGCAATGTCGATCTTGTCGTTGATGAACTTTTGGCATAGCATGTCAGTAGCTGCTTTTGCATGCCTCAAGTTGACTTGTATTACTTTAATCATATTTTTTTTTTTTTTTTTTTTTTTTGGTGTGTTACTGTTTAGTGTTGCTGTTCTTTGTGTTCTCTTGTGTTTGTGTATCTGAGTTAATATGTGGTAGTCTCAGTAGAGGGTTCCGCGCGGCTTTGCGACTGGAGTGTTCCTGCGCTAATGAGGGTAGCTGGGTTGGCCTCCTCACTGCGCACACGCCTCTAGTGTCGCCGCGCCCCCTTCCGCCTCTGGCTTTACCAGGTCCGCCTCTGCCCCGATTTACCCCTTGCAGGGATCCTCGGTTGCTAGGGCCGACCTGGGTAGCCAGGTATCCGCCTCTACTGGTGTTGGTGTGGGTGTGAGTGTAGGTGTGGGTGTGTACAGTGCTTGTTTGGGTTATGGCAGTGGCAGATGTTTTGCCCCTGCCGCCCGTGATGGGTGTTGCCGAGCCCCCGCGTCCCAATGGGTGCATTAGGAGCGCTGGCCTCGGCGCTTTGTGCTGTGTGTGAGGGTGTGAGAGTGTGGTGTTGCGCGAGACAGTGGCGTGTGTTGGTGTAATGCCACTGCCGCCCGCTTGCGGTGTCTGCGTGACTACCGTTTCCAAGGGGGTAGGGAGTAGCGCCGGCTTTTGACCCTTCAGGCGAAGCTGGACTCGGTTAAAGCCGAAGAAGAGTCTGAAATCTCGCTCGGAGAGTGGCTTAACAGCGGATTCGTCGAAGGAAAAGGTAAAGGTCTGACCATTTTCTTCGACTTTCCTGTTGACCACTCTCCATTGCGAGATTCCCATACCCCCATTCTGCGAGGTCAGTCGCTTTAGGATATTCACCTCGTCTACCCTAAGGTCCGGAACCCATGCCGTGGCATATCGGGGTTTGGGCAGGTCCGCCTCGTCTACAACGCGTAGTGCTGCTCCATCCCAAGGGTGGATCATCTCAACCAACTGCTCCAGCCACCGTTTCGACGCGGTGTCGACGCAGTTGAGGATGAGTCCCCCGGATCTGTGTGTGCATCCTAGTAGCTGAGGTCCCTCTCCTTCCGGAGCTTCGTCAATGAGCTTAAGGATACACTCCTTTAACTCCTCGGCGCTCTCCTGCGAGAGAGGACCCCCGGCGTCCATGATGCCCACGCGCTGGATGCCAGTCACCTCACAGAAACTCGGCTTGGGCGTCTGCACATTATTGTGCTTGGCTGCCTTTGCCGGCTTTTCTAGTGAGGAGACTTTGTCCGAGAGTTGGCGCTTGGTGTTCTCGCGCTTTTTAATGTCCTCGGCGTACTCAGGAAACTCACTGAGCGGCTTCAGGCATAGAGTTTTCGCCTCATCGAGGTTCTTGCCCCTTGCCATCCACCAGTCAATGCGTCTCTTGGCCGCACCGCTCAGTTGTCTCCTTCTCCTGCGTGTGTGTGTGTTAACGACAGCGCCAGACCCTGCTTGTAAAGAGGGTGCAGCAGCGCTTGTCGTCGGGGGGTCTGAAGGGGTAATAGGCATGGAGATGCCTTCTGCCCCAGCAGGCACGGTTGTTTTTGGATGGTCCTCAGCTGCGCCGATTTCCATCGCCTCCGTGGAGCACAAGGCTTCCAGTTCGGCAATTAGAATGTCTTGGTCCTTTTCAGTATCCATACAGTTCCCACGAGTAGCTAGGGAAATAAAAGGTCCGCCCCCACAGAGCCCCGCTTGCAAGGGTAAGGCTATATACACCTCGAGGTCGCCTGGTATCGAGGGTCCTCCGTTAGCGGCTGGCTTCCCCCAGCCATGCATCCTTAGGCACGGGTCGGTTAACACCTATTGGATTGGGTTTTGCGGGTTGTGGCTGGGGTCGGGCCCGGATCCTGGCATGAATGCTCAGATCCGGACCCGACCCCAGCCTACCCCAGACCGACTGACTCGACCTCCGACAGCAATTGGTAGCAGCCATTCAAGAGGGGGGAGCGGGCCCATCAGCCCGTCGGAGCTGAGCAGCATAATATACAGCTCAGGTCCGACTTGCAAGCCGAGCCCGTCCCCCCTCCCGAATGACAGCATCAATGCTGTCTAAGCCAGGGTCAGCAGGTCCGCCGATCGATCGGCCACTAGCTTGCCACATCCGCTCTCGCTAGATGTTTCAAGATACATACATACATACATACATACATACATACATACATACATACATACATACATAGACTGCCAAAATAATTACCCTTCCTTTTTTTTGGCTTCGCCGAAGTCGGGTAAAAAGTAAGGTTAAAAAGCATAATATGCTATTGGTTATTTACTAAAAACATTATCATAAACAAAGGACGAAGAAATAACTATTTTGCATTTGAAGTGATGACTGTGAAGTGGATATTACTAGTAACTAGGGCTCTAGATAGTTAAGACAGTTTGTTGCAACACCTGGGGTCACGGGTCGCGGGTTGGAGTCCCGCCAGCGCACTTGTAGTGAGATCGTTTGAACCGAGTACAACGTTGCCAACTATTGCACTTGGCTAAATAAATTAGGTGGACTGTATTCAGTAGTATGTAGTAGTAGTGATAGTAACTGGCACAAAGTAGATAAGAAATATTTAGAAAATATGATTAATTAACGGTGTTAAAACAATAATTAGGTACTATACCTACGTTGATGAAGTTAGATGAACCGCTAGACCATGGAGGCGTTTATCAACTAAATAACTAATGGAAATAAACTAAATTAAAAATTAAAAGAACAACACGACGAACAAACGACCTGATGACCTTGAAGACCTGAACCGATTACCGCTAAACATAGCTAAGAACACTCTGATACTACTTTTCAAACTGATATACCTTTCAAACAAGAAAAAACCGCATTAAATTCTGATCATCCGTTTGGGAGCTACGATGCCACAATAGACACATACACATTTACACAGACACGTCAAACTTGTAACATCCCGTCGTTTTTGCGTCGGGGGTTAAAAAATAAAAAATAAATAATCTTTATTCAGTATTTTTACAAAACTTACATAACGAGTGTCTTGAGTCGCAATTTAAGTATGAACTTTTGGAGTCTCAGCTCTTTCCTTAATAACAGATTTTTTTTATCTATAGACGCTTCACACCACGTCTATTAGGCCCCGTGCTAAGTATCCGAAGAACTTGTGTTACAACTACCAGACAAGGGAAATATATTTAATACTTTAATACTATGCACATATTTAATATTTTTATTATACACATTTAATACACATCCATGACTCAGGAACATTGAAAGCTTTTTGTTCCATCAGCGGGATTCGAACCCGCGACCTCCGGGTCAATAGCCAAGCTCTTAAACCACTAGACCACGGAGGCGTCAGTTCATCCGGAAACTGTTATGCCATAGACACACAAATACGTCAAAGGAGAAAGCCCATTTCAGGCCCAGAGCGGACAGCCGTCTTAAGAAGACTTAATTTCTCCAGAAATGTACCATAAAGAGTAATGATTTTTGATAACATTCAAATAACCGCCACTATAATCAGTAATGTTCCAATAAAAAAAGGAATTTTATTGGATTATTTGGAACCTAAGTAGAACGTTGACGTGAAATGTTACCCGATGATAAAACTCTAATCAATCAATCCGAATATCGATTTATAAACAAATAAAATAAACTCATGTGATATACAAATAACGGGTCACTGTTGGTAATTCTGTAAAGAATTAATCAAAAGAAAACATTTATCTTAAAACCATTGTTTACGTTTGTTACTATAAACGATAAAGATTAATAAAAAGTCATATTATATCGATTATTTTTTACGTAATCGATTTATCGATTTCATTTTTTTGCGACAAGCGGCAACACTGATGACTGAAATTTCATTTTTCAAACGAATGATTTCGACCGTTCACTTGTTGCTCAAAGATGTGTTTTGTTTTGTTTTCGATTTTTTTCACCGCAATCTGGCTTTCTCGCCTGAACTTGTTTCGGCTTTTCACATACGACTTTGGCATTGTTTTACTAGTTTTGTTCTCTCCTTCTACGATTACTTAGCCCTGGATTAAAGGATTACGCTATTTGATTGTGCATACCAAAATGTCTGAAGAACATTGTATTTGTTGTGGTAATAATGTTACCGAGAACCGTATTTTAGAGCCCGAAGAATTAAGTGTCATACAGCAGTGGGTTGCACGGCAGCAGGTAATGATAATATTATAATAAAATGTTTCTATTATTTCTTTCATTATGGTTTAATCGTTAAATCTTTTACGGTTGAAAATATTTATCATTAATGTTAATATGTTTTAGGTGTCAGGCGATAATCTTGTTTGCCACAATTGCTGGGTAGCAATAACTGAAAGTCTTGCACTACAACAAGGGCTATCTTATTATATCTTACTATTATAAATTATTGAAAAGTCGGAAAAGGCCATGAAAATAAAATAGACAAAAAGTAAAAAAATATATATTTCTACAATAATGGCTGCATTTTAAGTTTTTTTCTCAGATATCTAATACTATTAACATTTTAGAACACTCATTTTTAATGCGATTTTTTGATGTCCACATTGGGCCTGAGACACTATGGAGAGTGGGCTTTCTCCTTTATAACTATTTTTGTTGGCGGTAAAAAATAATATTTGTCACATCAATAGTATTTTACTTTTATTTGAGTATATTTAACACTTGTGACTATACTTTACCAAGAACCATTCCCCAGATTAGTGTGACGTAATAGATAATTCATGTCGCAACCCCGCCGCAGCTGCAGCGTCCGTCTATCAGGATTTGGGGTAAGCTCCGGGTCTCTGTAATTCCCAGACTGGACACGATAAACTATACTTTAACTATCATTTTAACGTTAAAATATGGTAGAATGTAGAGTCCGAAATATAAAAAAATATGATCTCAAGATATCTTCACCAGTTGTTTTTCAAAATTTTATGGTGAAATTCAAGAGCTTATGTTGGTAGTTTTTTAACCTACGAGTTGATAATTTAGTTATGCTAAAAGCCTAGTAAGTAAAGAGGACTTTACACCCATATTAATTCATATATTTAAAATTACTTTTGACTAATGTGCGAAATACACATGTACCTCAATAATAATATGTTGTCTTGGCGATGTATTCTTTTAAGGACCGATGTGACTCAGTGTTAGTGCTTCAAGTCGGAATTCGAGAGATAACACCCGTTATAATATCTAGTAACAAGTTCCTGCCTGAGCGTGATTTTTAAAACTTATTAAGGTGTGGTACGTTGATTTTTTTTATGTGGCAAAAACGTGAAACGTTACAATCTTTTCTTACTAGGTATGACAATCCACGTCTGACACTCTGTACCCTACTATTTGCTTGGCGTAAATTATTGAAATATTTAATACGGTAAACGCACAAGTTCTACAAAAAGTTGACTGTATAAGCGTGTAGAATTTCAGTCGGCCTGACAAAAACTCTGTCGTATATGCAGATCAGAGAAGTAGCTACGGTCCCGTACTTGCTTAATCCATCACCGAACATAATAAAATCTTATTGAATGTACTGTAAGTTTGTGGAAATTCTTTAATAGTAGTAGGGTTTCAAAGGTTTTGCTTCCGTATTTAATCGTGATATCTAATGATGATGATAATTGATAAATAATTAAACGTGTACAATATGCTCGCCAGATTCCATTCAACATATTAATACAATAATTAGGCTTTGTTCCGAAACGAAAATAATAGCTGCAAAGTTATTAATTACATTAATGAGATTTTGCAAAAAGTATAAGCATTGGTTTGTACAAAGCAGTTTGTACGAAAATTTCACTGCTGAAAAAAAACTGCGCTCGCCAAACCCCTTGCCAAGCATGGCGAGTATAGATAAATACTTTGGAGGAGGTTTATGTCCACTAGTGGAGGACATAGCTGAAATAATGATGATAGGTATGTATTTTAAAACATATATTGTTCTTATTTTACACAGGCAGGAGAATAGTTTCTAATAAGCTTTAGTTCCGCCAACGAAACAGCGATCAACTACTAGGACAACATAGATATAAGAATATAAACGTTCTCGGTACTAAAAATTACGACGGGTCGTCTGTGTATGAGGGATTAGACGCCGTATAATGTAAGACACACTAATGACCCTTCAACTTACACATTACCGTTTAACCCGCTCACTTATTCACCTGCGGTAAACATTCCGCTCAAAGTTTCATCCGCGCATGCGCAGCGCGGTTTTAATACGAATTAATTAATAAGCGGGTAAGCGTTTCATCCAAACCGCGACCCGACGTTTTTAAGTGCTAGCGGAACTACGTTTGGTTGGAGATTGAGTTCACTGGAGCAGTAATTGCATCGCAGTTGACTTACGGGCCAAAACGAAATATCGCTTATAAATATCGAACACCTAATTGAATTATCGAAACCATACATAAATTAAGTGGCGCTCAAGCTATTCCGCCAAAGAGTAACAGTGACAGCCTGTGTGTAGGAGGACTCTTTAAGTTTTGACGACCGCTGTAGCGCAGTGGGCGAACGCGTCGGTGGTCAAACCGTAGATCGTGGGTTCGAATCCCGCCGAATAAACATTTTTTTTTATCCTGAGCAATGCATGTGTATTATATTTGTGTATTAAATATTATAATAAAAATCTTAAATATGTGTATAATATAAAAGTGTTAGATGTATTTTCGTTATTTGGTAACTGTAACAGGTTGACGTGGTGTGAAGCGTCCATAGTTATTATTATTATTAATTAGCGTTTCAGTATTCGGTTGTTACTGAACTTAGAATATAGTTATTTGCGGGACTAATGGTTCAAAATTGAACTTTATTTAGTACATAATAAGATATACCTATAATTTTAGGTCTTCGAAGTTGCATCGGGCTGCGTAACGATGCGCGACAATGGATTGTCATTTCAAAAATGCATCACCGCGTCTCGTTTCGGTTTGAACTGATGCTGTTATTATAATACGCGTTACTTCCAACTAGTAATATAATAATGTATCACTCAAATATATTACGGAGGGAAATATAATAATAATAATAATCAAATATATTAGGAATAATATATACAGAGTACTTGTACTTGAGCAAAATGAAATCCTTCGGGAACCGTACATTGTGCTGTGGTAAAAAGTTGCCTATATTTTAATCCACCATGTAAACTACTACCATACCAAGTAACATCAAAATCCGTTTAGTAGTTATTGCGTAAAGCAGTAACAAACATACACTAAAACTTTCGCCTTATAAAGGCGAAATTAAAAAAGTAATATTAGTGTGATTCCAATTGGTCAAATGAATCGAATCATCAGTGCGAGCAGCATATCGCGATTATTATTATACCCATTGAGTTAACTGTTTTCATCAAATTCAGATGCAAATATTTTAAAGACTTGTCCAAATGAAAGGATACTCACATTGAATATAAGACAATATATAATCATAGTCGAAGCATCGCGTTTTTTCATGTTTTCTCATTTCACTTTTATTTTCCAACTAGCTGACCCATGCCCACTTCGTTGAGCATACAAAATCGTTGTAACCTTCCCTGTACTTCCACAAATATTTTAAGACCAAAAATAGCCAATTCGGTTTAGTCGTTCTTGAGTTATGTGCTTACCAACTCATTTTGAGATCCATTTTTAACCGACTTCCAAAAAAGGAGGAGGTTTCTCAATTCGACCGTATATATGTTTTTCTTTTATGTTTGTTCGCGGATAACTTCGTCGTTTGTGAACCGATTTTAAATATTTTTTTTTATATAAGAAGATTATTAAAGTACAAATTATGATGTTTATATTATGTAGCGAGCGTCGCGTCGTAATACGCCAATCGAGCCTTACATCCTGGAAATAAAAACGAAATAAAATGACATAAACGGATCCCGCCATTTAGCATAAGGTTTTAACGCGATTTCTCTATTCAAATTAGACCCTTTTCAAACAGTATATCCAAAGAGCTCTTCCGACGCATGGAAACAATTTAATTCGTAAAACGTATATCCCTAAATATATTATGAACTTTTACGTTCAAGCCTTTTAACCCCGGATAAAAACAGAGGAGTAAGTTTAACGTGTGAATCCCATCACATGGGACCGATGGGAACTTTTGACACTGTATTCTTTATGGTAATACTAAGGTTTCTACGGAGATTTGGCTCTGTGGGACTTTTCTTTATTTGATTACTATTTTTATATCTAAATTGACTGGACTATATTGATTCAGGCGTTACTTTGCGGAAATCCATAGCATACAATTTAAATATATTATTATATCTAGCAATATCCCGCGAAACAATTATAACCACAACCTGCAAGCAGATGAGTGAGTGTACGCATATGCATGCGTTTGATGCACCTCCCTCCTTCCCACAATGCTTATGCGTATACTCGCAAGCGAAAACGTGAAAACACCACACAAACAATATTGCTAATTGCTAACACGATCGTGCAAAGCCCAAATATCAGTATACAATAATTATCGTCTTTAGTAATAGATATATTTTTAATAATATGAAAGTACTTATTTAAGTACATGTTTGTTATTATTACGAAGTTTAATTCACAGTTCAACCATTTCAGTTGAATATCAAAAGAGCTAAAAACTAAAATGGAAAATTTTCTTAAAACTTTTATAACGAAAGTGGCATTACAAGGGAAGAATTAATAATTACTAGAGTTCGCCCTGCGTTATCAATTCGCCGATAGATTTAATTTAAAATATTAACTTTATAAGGTTTTTTTTGCCTTTTAAAGAAAAAAAACATGTAAATGTGACAGGTTCAATGTGTAATTGTATCAAACGTGCACTTGTGTGAGTTCATAATCTATTGTAGTGTGTGTCGTACTTTATTATGTCGTATTTAATTTATGCTTAGATATAAATTAATTTATATCTAAGCATAAATTAAAAATATTTATATTATTACCTCTGCACATCTTGCTCAACATAAACTTCAAAATGGCAATTACTTCAACTGAGCTTTTCATATTCCACAACTGTAGTAAAACTTAACATAAAGTTTACAGTACACGTATTAATATGATGATGATATTGTTTCGTGTTTTTATCTGTCTCGCGAGTTTTGAGTGAACGCTAATTTGGAGTTGTCAACGGCGGCAAAGTTGTTACCTGTTGTCGGAGATACGCTTTAATTGAAATACCTGACGTATTCATATAACTTGTAAGTACTTTAATCTAATTTCATTTAGTGATGTGACATTATATTTTTTATGTAACATAAAATAACTAATATTTTTTTAAATAATTGATTATGTAATATTAATCGACTTCTTATCACATTATTATTATACAAGGTGTAAAATAAATGAGTGATAATACTTTAGGGTGTGTATGTGCCTCCTATGTAGAGAATACTGTGAAAGTAAGAAATACTTACTTTTGAATTTTACATTTGTATGAGAAATGCTCCAACATCATAAATTTTCCCATGCAACAATTCTAAAAAAAGTATCTCATTCCGCGGTGGTACTTTCAGTGTAAACTCTATATACGGGACCAATACACACCCTAAACTATTATCACTCATTAAATTTATAGCCCGTATAAGAATCGTCTTTTTAATCGACTGTTTTATGTAACATGATATATCGACGAATAACTAATATATTTTTAAAATAATTGAATATGTGATATTAATCGACTTCTTATCACACTATTATTATAGCTCGGCAACAGTTTGTGAGTGCGTATGTTTGTTATTTCTTCACGGGCATACGGCTGGATTCTTGTCGCCTCCCTTGACACCCACAGAAAAGATGGTCGATGAGGAGGTGTTTGTTATTCGTTCTCCGGCCCACCTCGTAAACGGCCCAGCTGTACAATGTTTAGTCAAACGTGGTCAAACTTATTACGGTGTCATACGGGGTCTTGTTACGTCTAGAACACTCCCCGGCGCCGAATCGGAGCCGCACCGTAGAAGTTTGACCTCGATATTTGGATAATAAACCTAATTTTCTCGTCAAATATTTGGTGATAATTAATTTCAAAAGATATTTTTTAAATTATAATGCTTTAAAAAAATGCACGTCCAAAGTTTATGACAAAATGGAAACATCGATAATAACCCTCTAAAAATAGTTTTTTATTCAATTTATTTTAATATCAATGTAATGTTTTAGAAACAGATAAAATGATATTTTCTGCGAATATATCTGCGGTGTGCCGTTCGCGCTATATCAGGGTTTTTGCCCGTATATTCTATACATTTATTATTAAGGACTACAAAAATATAATATCAAAACAATCGTATGTTTCTACTCGTATCTGCTTAATTTATTTAAAGTATCTCATCATCATCAGCCTGAAGACGTCCACTGCTGAACATAAGCCTCCCCAAGGACTTCCACAACGACCGGTCGTGCGCTGTCTGCATCCAACGGCTGCTCGCGGCTCGGACCAGATCATCGGTCCATCTTGTGGGGGGGCGCCGTGGTCGCCACTCGAGACCATATCCTGGTGTCTATTCCCCGAGCGATGTGGCCTGCCCATTGCCACTCCAACTGACTGATTCTACGAGATATGTCGGTTACTTTAGTTTTAAAAATATCTACTTAAATATAGAATTAAGTTTAATGAAAACGCATTTAAAAGTAATTTGATGTTTCAGTGAGAGCCAAAAATGATATTTTCATATGAGTGTATGCGAGCTGCGTGGGGCGGCGAGGGGCGGGCTTCGAGCGGCGTGACTGGCAGACAGCGAGCGGCGGGCGGCGGGCGGCAGGCAGCGAGCGGCGGGCGGCAGGCAGCGAGCGGCGGGCGGCGGGCGGTAGGCAGCGAGCGGCGGGCGGCAGGCCTGCACCGCCCGCCCCGCGCCCGGTAATTAGAGTGCAGTATCTGGGTCACGCCGTACTCATTACACTACTCGCATTTCGACAGAACTGTATTTAATTTTTAATTCGTTCGGAAATATGCATTTGTAAATTAGAAGCGGAAATGTCCCATGTTCATATCCAGTGCCTCCTATATGCTCCTCTTGACCCAGGACGAATAAGATACCTATACTTTTATATATTATACTTTTTGCTATTGCCAACCAAAATTTTCCTTGTCCAAACTCTCATTTTCCCTATCCTCGACTATGCCGACTCCTGCTACTTCGACGTTACCGAAGAGCTGCTAACTAAACTGGAACGCTTGCAGAATCTCTGCATTCGTTTCGTTTTTGGTCTAAAAACGAAACGAATGCAGAGATTTTCCCTTTCGGTTAAAACTCAAGTGGCTTCCTATCCGTCTCCGTCGCAACTCCCATATCCTCTGTTTACTTTACAATATCCTGCATAATCCCCTCTCTCCTTCCTATCTTCGTGACCGATTTAACTTTTCCCGGCCCATTGATATCCCTTGTAGGTCCAAAGTCAGAACAAACCTTTCCCTCCCATCCCATCGCTCTAATTTCTACTCCTACTCCTTCACCGTTCATGCGGTCAGATTGTGGAACTCACTTCCTCACACCGTCCGTGATAGTTTTGCCATATTTAAAAGACGTTTGAAGAGGTACTACTTTGAATCCCAATACATATCATAACCAAACGGTTATTATATAACTATGTTATACGTATTTATTTATTTATTTATTTGTGTATTTGTGTATTTATTTATTTATTGGTTTATTTATTTATTTATTTAGTAGTTATTTATATATTTATTTATTTCAATTTTATTAATTATGTATGTAGGTATTATAATTTATATTAATGTATTTATTGTTGTTTATGTATTTATTCTGATTTTAATATATATAATATACATAGATGTAATGTATTTGTATGTAATTGAGCACGCTCTGTCCGATATCTTTTATCCCATATCTCTTCCGTAGGGCTGCTGGAAGAAATTTCTTTCAGAAATAAGCAGTACCTTTGTGTCGTCTTTCTCTGTAATTTGTACTATTGTTAAGTGTTTCTTGTGTGCAATAAAGTGTTAAATAAATAAATGAAAAAATACCTTAGCTGACATTAAAATTAATCGGAAAAATGATTCACATACCTAGTTATATTTTATATAACTTATAATTAGTTTTTAACCCGTCTTCGGCGAAGCCAAAAGGGTAATAATGTATGTATGTATGTATGTATGTGTATGTATGTACGTTTGTATGTAAGTATGTATGTATGTATACATGTATACACATATATATATATATATATACACAAATTTAATACACATCCATGGCCCAGGAACACAGCAACCTTGAACCTGCGACCTCCCGTTTGAACACTAACGCGCTCAACCACTGCGCTACGGACGTCGTCGATTTTTATCTAGCTACGATGCCACGGACAGTCAAACACATACAGACATACGCGTATAACTTATAAAATCTCTATGTTGTTGTCCAGGGTCAAAAAGTATAACAAAGTTATAGAAATGTTGATTAATATAATTTGAAAATGGAGATGAGTAATTATAAATAATAATAATAATAATATATATGGACGCTCCACACCACGTCAATCTGGCCCTGTGCTAAGTATCCGAAGAACTTGTGTTACAGGTTCCAGACAACGGAAATATATTTAATAATTTTATACTACATATTTAAGATTTTTATTATATTATACACAAATTTAATACACATCCATGACCCAGGAATATTGAAAACTTTTTGTTCCTTCGGCGGGATTCGAACCCACGACCTCTCGCTCGAACACCAAGGCGCTCAACCACTGCGTTACGGATGTGAGTCAATCGTCAATAATTAGCACTTTAATTAGTTATTCGTTTACTTTAATTACTAATTCATGATTGATTGATTGATTGATTGATACTGTATTATATCCACGTCGTAGCGTTGAGTTTACCCCGCGCTTCACTACCCTCTACGCCGTAGCTGACACGACCACGTAACGTGCTACAAACGCCGTAGCGAGCTACGAGCACGTAGCCTGCTACGTGAGCTGTAGCGCTACGGGCTACGAGTGTCATATAGCTAATATTATTATGTCATGACAGTGTGACTGTAATTGTTCTTTTCTCGACTATTGAACAAGCGCACACTACTATTTAATAATAGGAAGGATTACATGAAAATAACGGCTTAGTACTTAGTTTAATTTATGTATTCATAGAAATTGGGATATTACTAATTGATAAACTTATTTTTTGTATAGTAGTATACTTAGTAATTACTTCCATCTATAAAGTACTTTTTTTAAATAAAATTAATTAAATAATCATACAATATTAGTTATTTACGCCATGTAATCAAAAACATTTACTATAATATTTAATAACATTTACTATATAGTATAAACTTATTGCATACATTTTGTTCATACCACATGAACCTTTACTTAGGCGTAACGTCATAGTCAATGCGACTTGTATGGAGCGTTTTCCTGAGACTGAAATCTCATCAATCAACAATCATCAATCGAATTTCTGTATACCTTTGAAACTATCTATTATATCCATTAATATACTGTTTTCTTCTGATAGCTAAAGTACTCTTTATTCATGTCACCGTTTACAAAAAAATCATCTAGCCAAAGTATTCTCATTCAAGAATATAATGTTATACTTATGTTTATTATGATATCCTACAACATAATAGTAATAGCTAGAGAGTAAAAAATTATATCTAAATAATTATAATAACAAATGTACCCGCTAGTGCATGGCGGTATATTATACCATAGACTTAGAATATTCTATAGACAAACAAAGAGAGAGAAGAAAATCTATTAGGGAAATATATGCTATAAAGCAAGATAAAAAAGAGACTATCTAATGTTAGTTAGTTGATTTTAGCGCATTTCGGTGTTTTAGATAAATTGCTTAGATCGTAGTATATTTTTATTAAATGTGATTGAATTCAATAGCTCAATAGGCTACATGTTCTGCGAGTGATTGGAGAGTGAATCTTAGAAGTAATCGTGATAATTACATTAGGACACGCACATATTTATAAGTCGAAAATAATGTCTGTGTGAATGCCCGTAGGCCAAGCAGGAACATTTAAAAGCTCCGTAAAAGTGTAGTTATCATAATATGAAATTGAATGAAAAACAACTGTTCATCTATGTGACAATATACAGTGTGTAAAAAGAACAGTCACTATAACTTAAAGATACGATACTACCTATCCTCACTTTGGAAACGTACTTTTTTATTTTCTTTTTGTCAAATTTTTTTTTTTTACTTTTTACCATTTCTTACTTATTTTTTTGTCGCCAGACTAACAAAATTTTTTTTTTCAATTTTTTCGAATAAAGAAACATTTCTATAATGATAAAAGGTAGTATAATCATATCCCAAAGTTATAGTGACTGTTCTTTTTACACCCGTTATTATAAATCATGTATTTAACTGAGGCATTCGTTTTTCACCTTATAAAGCATAATATCTTCAGCTTCCGAGTATTTTATTCAATGGAAGAAGATAATAAATCAGGCGATCGGCAAACTTCGCAGTTCAAGTTGAAGACAATCGCGCAACCAGTTGGTCGCTAATAACTAATTCCAACTTTAAAATTGTTCAAATTTATTCTTTAACTATGGAGAACTCTAGTTTTATATATTAATGGTATACAGCGTATCTCAAGTAGATACGGAACTCTAAAAAAGACAGAAAACAAATATTCTTTATTTATTTATTTCGGAAAACCAACAGCTTATATATAACAAAAATAGAATCAGTATAACATACAGAAAGCCAATATTAGGTTTTCACTGGTAGACATAAACATTTAGTATGAAGAAAAAAACTAACAATATTCCTTAATTAGTTCATACATCACAAACTACATTCTTACTCAAATATTGGGTAAATACAGTAAAAGTTATAATAAGAGTAACAGTTTTCGTATACAGTGTGTCCAACGGTTCATATACTAACCGTACTTACTTTACTTACCGTACGTACGTACCGAATATCGTGTGAAGAGAAGGACGCGAAGAGCATTTTTTGTTTTGGCACCTCATATAAATTACTTACGCGAGAAATCGCGATAAAAGATAATAAATAAAGATAATCTCCATAAAAGTCATAAAACAGATGAGTTTCAACTCTGGTCAGGTGTTAAGTTAACGACCAGTGCATTCGTGTGTATAGACTAAGATCTCGCGAGCTCCAGCATAGTAAAATGAACTCCTGGTTGTTATTTTAGACCTTTTTATTTTTTTAATCGCGTTATGATTCGCGATATCGCGTTAAGTAATTTATACGAGGTGCTAAAACAAAAAATGCTCTACGCGTCATTCTCTTCACACTATATTCGGCTTGGTATATGAATCGTGGGACACACTGTATACGTAAACTATTACTATTATAATTTTTGTTTTCTGTCTTTTTCAATTTCAAGAAGTGTATTGTACCCAGCTTGTCAATATTACGTAACCATTTTTCGAGTTCCGTGCCTAAAAGGTAAAAAACGGCACCCTATTACTAAGACTCCGCTGTCCATCTTTCCCTCACCAAGCTGTACCCTTTAAACCATGGTAGACAAACATTTGAAACTTTCATAGATGATGTATTTCTAGTGTCGCTATATAATAAAATAAATATTTAAGGCCGCTCTCATACAAACGAGTTTTTTTTTCTCTCCTTTTGTACGGAACCCTGTGTGCCGACTTGGCTGGTTTATTTAATACGTCAATTAGCTTAAGAATTAAATACCTACTGCTCATTTTAGCTCTACCAATATTATATTCACACTGGTACGTACTTATAAGTTTATATAAAAATAAACAGTTATCCATTGTACATTTTTTAAGTCTATCATGGTACACAATAATATTATTATTTTAATATCGGTTTAACCAACTATTAGCATACACATATACAGCCATACTTGATGTATTTATGACGCTCTACATTGTCGTTATGACAATGTAGAGTGGCATAACGACTTCAATAGGTTTTCACTATAATATAGTGTATATATTATGTATAGTGTGTATGGAAATTACAATTTATTAAGGGTCCAACGATAGAAATAATATTAGCTGTGTACTGTCCAAGCGAACAGTTGATTCGCTTCATTAGCTTATAAGTGTCAACGTGGGAGAGAGACGGCAATACCTATTGTGACGAGAGGAAGAGAAACAACAGCAACAGAAGGCTGCGAACTGTAAAGGTATGTTCACAGTTAGTGGACAATACAAGGGGTTTGTGGCTGAGCATATACGAAAAAACTCCCTAGTTTTGGGGAGATTTTCTTATCTTATACCAAAACTATGCAGGTAATGTTTTATTACTTTTATAAAGTGCTAACAGTATAATTGAAATAAAATATTCTAAACTATGTTTTTCATTATATTTCATTTTCTATGCTTTAATATTGCTTTATACACGTTATACACAATAATAAAGTTGAAGTAATGTTGTTGAAAGCATCCACGCCATTTGAATTACAACGTATATTCCTAAACATTTAAATATACAGTGCGGATACAGTGGAAATCGTGTTCATAGTGTGAACACACCGGGAAAGCGCTGGGAGACGGGACCTAGTAAACTCAGTGTCTCGCCGCAGCTCGGCGACGCCGGTCGTGTCCACGACAGACTAAATTCAATATATCAATTATAAATAACAGAACGGACAGTACACATTAATAAAAAAATACTTTTCGAACCAGCACACGCTTTTTAGCTTAAAAATTAAACTAGGTTATTGCAGTGCGCGCCAGTGAGAGCAATGTGGACTGTTATACCTGCGGCGTAAGGTCTACAGGTGAGTCGGTCTATTCATTTCATTAATATCGAATTATATAAAGTGCAACATAATTATTGTTTGACTTTCCAAGGAAACGTTAAAGTTGTATGTTAAGAACAGTCTCGGAAAAGTATTTTTGCACAATGGATGAAAAATAACAGTTTATTTGTCCGGTTAGATTGCTTTTGTTCGTATATATTCTGTATGTACAATTGTAAGCGGTCTGTTAAATATTTCGTATTGTGTATTATTTCTGTACAATTAGTGAAACCACTTTTCTTATCCGTAGTAAGTTTCTTCGCTCTTATCACGCGTTTTTCGTATTTGCTTTTTAATTAGAGTTTTTTCTAATCAATGTCCGAACATGGAGGGTAAATTAATTTATGTGATTAATTACTTTAATACCTACTGCTTACTAGGAATTATTGCTTAAATAAATACAAAGCATCTATATTGAATAGTTAATGTTTAAAGTAACAACATTAAGTTAATAGTGGCACTGTCGGCCACAGTACATTTTAAAATCCAATTTTAAATTTGCAACTCTTGGAAGAGTAGTTTTCTAGTGAGTCGGGAAGACTTCAACAATTTACAAACTTCACACAGCTCCATCGATATAAAAGTATTTTGCCTCACCATGATATTTCAGATATGCAGGTATACCACGGAAACTTTTTTATGCTGGTGGTACACCCAGATGAAGTGCATGACTGTACCACGGATAAACACCCATATTCTAAACTTTCTCGGCTATCTTGCGCATCCCGCGGCAAAGAGTACCAGGGTTGCCTCCAATATTGCTTGTTCTACTTTACAAACCACGAAGCACAAAACAGAACAATTTCAGTAAACGGAACAAATTATCATGCGACTTCTAAATCGCGTGTTCGGTTGGTTTAATTTGAAAATTGAAACGAAGAATTTCAGAGAAAAAATGTTTTATTCATGACATCCTATTTGCTTACTGATAACTTCTTGCCTTGAATTTGTAGAACAATGCAGATAAAATCTAATATAGCTACGCTTTTAAATAATCTAGGAAAGTAGGACAAAGTTATTGGAACAAATATTTTTGCAGGTAATTGAATTGTTTGAATGCAATTTTTTCTACTTTTTGTATGAATAAGAATGTTATATAATTACAGTAAGTAGATTTTTTAGGTTTTGTTTCGAGTTATAATTAGTAAGCGTGATAAATATTTACAAAGTACCATATTAAAGAATACACTTTCAAATCCCTTTATGAATTTCATGTTTAAGTAACAACTCGTTTCGTATCATAAATATAATTTGAAGAACGATGCGGAAATTGGATATATTTTATGCGTCCCCAGAGATATTCTCTCATGATGCCCTGGTACGTATAGATGTACCAGGCCTCACAACACTACGTGAATATAAATTTATTTGTCTGAATAAATTGTTAACATTTTGCAACATAATATAAAATTGAATTGGTCAAATAAATAGCATAATATATTTAAATATAACTTGAATTTATATTTAACAATACTATTTGTTACTTTAATAAAATAACGGGAATGTATATTGTATATGAACAATGCACATCCTTACTAGTATTAAAAACGTGAAAGTTTGTAAGTATTTATATTAACTGCTCAACGGACGAAGTATAGTAGTAGTTTAGGATTAACCCCTGGATTAACACACGGGTCTTTTTATAGCAGCCAAATGTACTATTTCTGCGGAATTTCTTTTGACGCATTCGAAGTTAAGGGAAACATCGCGTATTGAATAATATGTCATAGAATAAATTGATGTTCCCTTTATGGTGCTCGTGGAATCTCAGAGTATCTACATTTAGCAACTTCTCAGCTGGTTACTAATAAAAAATCGATAAGCTCTCGCCCTGGACACTGGGCAGACCTCCCATCATTGTATTGTCTCATTGAGTTAATTTAACTCGTCAGCTCTGCATAAAAATTGTTTAAATAACCAGCTTCTGAATTAATGCTTATATTTATAATATTGAATTACTTCAAACATGTGAGCGTGTGTGTTAAACATTTTATTTATACTATTATACAAGCAATTTTATCTGTTGTATAGTTGATATTGAGATAATCGGAATTTTTGACAAGACCAACCTGACCTGTTAGTTCTATATCAAGTTTTTGGTACTAAGATTACACATAAGTAGGTAATATGATGTACTTACTCTACATAATGTTACTGATTAAAGGTCTGTGTGTACAGCAGTATGCTATTACAGAAAAAATTGTTTGACGACAGGTCGTTACGCTGGGATCGCGGTTCTGCGCCCAAAGAATAATGTTTTGCCACCGGCGATTCCGCCCTTTTCGTAAATGACATATACGTTATAAATGGAACTTCGTTTCAAAAGCTCACAGGTTGACCTTTTTATAGAATAGACCGGGAAACGATCCAACGGATCGCCTGTTGGTGAGCGATATCTATGGGGTTCCGTAGTAAGAATAGCATCTCTTCATCATTCCCGTGTAAAAGGGAGAGAGAATTTGTATTCGGAAATTGATTTATGCCGCGGACATTCGCCAATCCGACTGGCAAGCGCGACGAGTATAGGCTACAACCCTTTATAAAATATTCTGTGAGAGGTTTATGACCTGCAATAGAAGTCAAGCTAAAACGAACTAAGCGATAACCTCCCATGGCAATAACAATTGCATTCCTGATCTATAGAAACCCGCCTACAATCACTCACTCGGCGAAACGTTAGCATTATTTTTTTTATTTAACCTTAATTGTGATGTAAAACTTTAACTATCTGCTTTTTTTTCTTTCCTAATATGTATTGTTATATGTGTAAGTTAGTGTTTATTTTTGTTTTTGTTAACCTTTGGCTGTGTTATGTCCCTTTATGTGTTTAATAAAGATATTTTTATTTTATTTTATTTCAAGGCGTACGTAAGGTGGTATTTCTCAGGTCTAGTCTCGCTCATTGTTTTTGTTCTTTCATGGTAGACAGAAGTAAAAACACTAGTACTAATAAAGGAACGTGTTCTATAGAACACGAACGATCAAAATTAAATTTGACATTTATGTGTGATGAATTAAGTATGTAACGATGGAAATTGAATTCAGTATCATACAGGCTGATTCATGGTTTGTATATCAAGCCGAGTATAGTGTGAAGAGAAGGACGCGTAGAGCATTTTTTGTTTTGGCAACTCATATATTTGTATTACTTACCATAACGCGACAAATCACGATTCCAAATGAAGATCTCCATAAAAGTCACAAAACAGATGAGTTTAAATCCTGGTCAGGTCTTAGGTCAACGACCAGTGCGTCCGTGTATATAGACTAGGAGCCAGTGAGCCCCAGTATAGTAAGATTCACTCCTTGTGGTAATTTTAGACCTTTGATTTATTTTTAAAATTATATTAAGTACTTCATTTTTGTGAGGTGCCAAAACAAAAATGCTTTACGCGTCATTCTCTTCACACTATATTCGGCTTAATATATGAATCAGCCTGTATATGTTGTATCGTAACGAGCTCTTCATTTCGAACAATTCCAATATGATAAAGAAATAAAAGGAATTTATTAAAATGGATAAATTTCATTTGCTCATCCATCGTCCCTCGTACGAACAGAATATGGAGTAAATTGTGTAAGCATTAAGGATGTATTCGATCTTGTCTGGGTCATATATTATATCAAGTTTGCAATTTATTACGGAGTAAAACAACATTTTCTTTATGGGTTTGGGTTACTTTGTTAAGAAGGAAATCATACTGAAAGGCTTTGTAGGGTATGATATTTGTAGTGTGTTTTGATTTGGCTAATAGCCTTCAAGGTTTGGTTTATATACTGTTTTTAAACATTAAAATCATTCTTGATATGCTTATAAGTATCTATAAGGATCTTAGAACTTTCACCTTAATTCAATTTACAATATAGATTCTATAATCAAAAATAAAAGAATAAATTGCCTGCAATTTTATTAAAATTTCAGATTGCATTTTGAAATAATATTTAACTTGCAATTTCAAATCTCAATTTTCTTTTCGAAGTTTGTTTTTAATTGGAGTACGGTGACTTGTTTTACTAGGCGAACAGAAATCATAAAGAGCTAGATTCAAAGGAACTCAGCTCGTGTATGCGATAATTGCTTCCTATATAGAAGCAGGGCGTACGGAACCACTACTGCCGTTGGAGTCGCTATAAATTCGTAGCGAAATGCAATTAAACCGCAAACTCGTAGCTTAGTCAACTGCTACATGTAGATTTTGTATTTACGAGTAAAGTTATGAAGTTAATGAAAAAATCTTATAAAGTTTTTAGATAAAATTATAATATTTATTAGCTGACCCGTGCCCACTTCGTTGAGCATAGAAAACGTTTAAACCTTCCTGGGACTTCCAAGAATATTTCAAGACTAAAAATAGCTGAATCGGTTCAGCTGTTCTCGAGTTTTAGCGAGACTAATGAACAGCAATTCATTTTTATATATAAGAAGAAGATAATTGGCGTAAGAGACCGGCAGAGATGTTTACTCGTGAACCAGGTTAACATGTAGAGTTAAGAGCACTTGCTTAACTGTAACTAATTAGTTATTTTTTTTATTGTAAAAGTGTTTTATCCTTGTTTACTGAAAATAGTAAGACTTTTTTATCAGTATAAAATAAATAAATGACGTATCAAAACTTTTTCGTCTACAAAGTAATCTAGTAAAGTATTCTATTTGCTTAAGATAATAAACTTGTAGGATATTGTTCCATCGGAAATACCTGATGAACTCCGAGAACTCATAAAGCAACATGAAAGAAATGGATTTCATTTATGCTAACTAATCCGGCCATCAATAAATCGGCAAGACGAGACGAGTCACGTAGGCGTTCTTGAAATGGAATGACATAAATTCTTACGAGCGAGTCGGGCTTGGCTGCTAACAAACAAGCAATAAATATTTGTAAACTTTCATATAGGGTTTGATCATATCTGCTACTGTATAGAGAGATCAGTTGATGCAACATATTTATGAGTTCCTGGTGGAACTTATAACAATGCATTGTATGGATACTGTTATCTATAAGGATTGTGTAATAAAGTCAATGGGTATGGAAGTCTCATATAACTCACATTTAAACCTATCGAGATAATACCTAATATGATATTGTAATTCTCAAACAATGAGCGAACTATTTTTTTGTTATATTTCAGGAAATTATTTTTCCCCACTTCAATCCCTATTTCTCTCTTTAAGCCTCTACTACTACAAATATTCACACACACACCTTAATATGAAAAAAAAAAACTAAATCCCTTATCTCACACACACATGACTAAGAACACGTATATCTTATAAAACCCCCCGTTTACGACGATGGTTAAAAAGGTACAATTCCGTCCATTATTATTTTTAGCAACAAAGCTTTTTCATATAAAATGACAAACGTTAGTTTGCCTTAAAACCGAACGGTCTCGAAACTTGGTAAATAGAAAATTATTTTCAAATACTTTTCTATTACCCGTCAATAGAGTGATTAAATAGTCGTTCATGCATATCAAAAAGGAAACACCTAAAAACACATTAGCGACGTCAAAGAAGAACGTTCTAGTGATTCATTATTCACTTTCATATTTTCGTAAAATGAAGGCACCATAATAAATGTTTAAGGAGTCTCCGTCGATGCTGCATGATAGATGGGACTCGCACGCGCTCAATGAAGCCCTAATACGAAAGTAAAATGATTTGTTCAACTGAACACGTTTTATTTTATAAGCTTTCTTATGCTAGATGTTTCCCGATTTGTACGCGCGAAGTGAAATTACGTAGGAACAATGGGTTTTGCTGTGGTAGCCTATGTATTAAAGCATGTAAACTACTACTATATTTCATAAAAATCCGTTCAGTAGTTTTGCGCGAAAATGTAACTAACATGCACACTCACTCATAAGCTTTCGTCTTTATATTATAAGTGTGATGTGATAGTAGGATTCATTAGCTTATTAATATCTAACGAAGTTCATTATGATTTTCTAAATTGAATGATAGTTCAAAACTTTAAATGTAAAGTGAAGAAAATCCTCAAGAATAGGTATTCGCAGATGCAAAAGGAATAATCTTAAACTAAATCTTCAGAGTTTTAAAAATTCAATTTCATAAATGGAATTATGCTGTCTTTGTGGTTTCTTTTTTTGAAATGTGTTAAAATACGTTATAGCGAAACCAGCCGTGGCTTTGGAAAGTCACGTCCTCCCGAATTTTAATGCGACCAACAGTTTACTAAACTCTTTGTGGGCGAGTGTTCCCATTTGCAGTCTACTGTAACATCGCACGAAACAAATATGTATAATTTGAATATAAATATGATATATGTATCCTCTGTCGCCTCAGTGTTGCCAGTATGATTACCCAAAAAAGCATGACTAGATTTCTGAAAAGGTACGGGTTTTTAGTTAAAAGTACAATTTCGCCAAAAATTTATATAGTCAACCTCTAGAAACCCTATTATAGTTAATAAAAAATGAATAGCCAGTATAATAAGGTACGTTCTACATTCCGAGGTGCGGCAGTGGTACGAGAAGCCGTACTTTTTGGTACGTTTTGGCAACGCTGGTCGCCTTCTATGGCAGCCACGGGAAAAGTGGTTGACGGAGAGGTTCTATTCTTTCTCTGGCACCCCACGAATATAGACGACCTGAGGGCCATGTTTTTTTTATTTCTCCTTTTTCTTAAAGAGACTGTCTTAACTTTCATTCGCATGACTTCCATTCACAGAAAGTTTGTTTACTACTTGAGGGTTATGGTGCTATTATCGTGTGTTATCTACATTAAATGGCCCGTTGCAGTAGTTCTGGAGAGCTCATAAATTTACACAGCTATAAACGGGTACTTTATGTGAGTCGCGATAGAAGTTTCATAGATAGAAATAATAAAAATTAAGTAGACTCGAAGATATAGTTTATTATACCTTTATGACGACCTCCGTAGCGCAGTGGTTCAGCGCGTTGGTGCTCGACCGAGAGATTGTGGGTTCGAAACCCGCCGAGGGAACAAAAAGTTTTCATTGTTCCTGGGTCATGGATGTGTATTAAATTTGTGTATTAATATAATAAAAGTATTAAATATATAATTCCGTTGTCTGGTGCCTGTAAAACAAGTTCTTTGGATACTTAGCACAGGGTTGTCGTGGTGTGAAGCGTCTATAGACATTAATATTATAGTCTACGGTATTATAACGCATCATTGACGATTTCAAAGTTTTTGATACTGAAATATAAAAATATATATTTCAGGTTAGTTTTTAAGTGCCACCTTTTATCAACATCAAGTACATCGTCATCAAGTTTTACAATAATCATCATCGTCATCATAAATAGTCTAGTTTTAAATTATCTATTCTCTATTTAAATATATAAAGACACCATTTCTATGGCGACATAATTACGAAAACGCTGCGCATTCCATATTAAAATCTCTAAAATTATATAAATTCTGAGGTTTCTATTCACGAGCTTTTTTTTGCCACCTAGTTTTTACGATTCCATATCCCTAGCCTTAATATTATTTAGGTCGAAAAAAAATATCATCATCATAATTTCAGCTATGACGTATTAATTTGTGGAGGTTTGTTGCCTATACTCGGCAGGTGGGTTGGCGAGCGCAGTTTTCAGATCGATAATGCGGAAACACTGCTGCCCATTTCCGGATATACAGCGTGTAAAAAGAACAGTCACTATATCTTTGAGATACGTTTATACCTACCACCTTTTCTCATTTTGGAAATGTATTAAATTTATTTTTTTACCATTTCATTTTTTTTTGTCGCAAGAATAACGAAATAGCAAAAAAAAATTTTTTATATTGTTTAAAAAAAATACGTGTCTAGAACGAGAAAAGTAAGTAGTATAATTATATCCCAAAGTTCAAAAAGTCTGTTCCTTTTACAAACATTAAATTCCCTCTTCCCTCATTAAGGAAATATGGTTGAGGTGCTATTCTTTTTTCGGCACCTTACGGATGGCAAAAGAAATAAGACTATATTATTCTCTTTACAAAAACTCTAGACTTTGTGAATAAAATTAAGTGCCTTAATACATTGTAGAGCTCTTAGCACGTAAACCCTATACTAGATAAGGCCAAGAGTGAAAATCAAAGGAAAAAACCTCTACATAACGCTTCAAGTGTTATCTCAGTGGCGCTTTAAACTATATTTTCTTATCTTGAATATTAATATAATAAAGGGTGAGTTTGTACGATAAAATATTTAAAATGTGAAGGATAATAATAAAGTAACCATTAAATAATGCGGTTCCTTTTATTAGCCGACTACGGCAAGGCCAAAAGGAAGGGTAAGAATTTTGTCAATCTTTGTATGTATTTTTGTTCCACCGTTATCACCACTGGTCCGAATTTAATTAAAAAAATTAAAATAATACATTATTTATAAACGAAACATAACAAGATTTTTTCGGAAAAGCAACATAAAATCTATCCTAGCCCGCCGAGAAGAACCGGCGTACGAAACTCGGACGGTGATAATTACTAATAATGATTATAATAGTAATTTCAAGTCGTAATTTATTACTATACAGGCTATAATATTATTGAGTGATAATACTTTAGGGAGAACTTTAGGGAAGCTACAGAGGGAGGGGTTTTATAAGTTTGACGTGGCTGTGTGTATGTGTGACGCTATCGAAAATATTCTTTAGCTGTTTGTAAATTCGGGATTATATAAAAAACCGAACAAGTGCGAATAGAACGCATGTACGTAGGGTACCATACAAAACGAGCAAAATAACCATGTTTGTTGTATGTGAGTCATCTTTATTATTTATTTTTAACCGACTTCCAAAAAAAGGAGGAGGTTCTCAATTCGTCTGTATGTTTTTTTTTTTTTTTTTTTTTTTTTTTTTTGTTACCTCAGAACTTTCGCCTGGGTGAACCGATTTGGATGATTTTTTTTTATTTGAAAGGTGGTGCTTCCCGTTTGGTCCCATTGTCACCAAAGTGGTGATCTGATGATGGGATCCGTGAGGAATCGAGGGAACTCCTCAAAATTTATATGGAAACATATATCGATTTTGATTTTTTCTGAAGTAGCCCAAGCATATGTTACCAAATAGTAAGATTTTGCACCATATCCTGGACCTAAAGTAGTGAACAGAACTTCTGAGTCCTTAGAGATACACGTTTGAAGATTGCAGCGTTGTTTAATGAAATGCAAGCATACGCCACTACGTCAATTACAGTGTTGTACCAGTGTTTACCAAAGTGGTGACCTGATGATGGGATCCGTGAGGAATCGAGGGAACTCCTCAAAATTTATATGGAAACATATATCAATTTTGATTTTTTCTGAAGTAGCCCAAGCATATGTTACCAAATAGTAAGATTTTGCACCATATCCTGGACCTAAAGTAGTGAACAGAACTTCTGAGTCCTTAGAGATACACGTTTGAAGATTGCAGCGTTGTTTAATGAAATGCAAGCATACGCCACTACGTCAATTACAGTGTTGTACCAGTGTTTACCAAAGTGGTGACTTGATGATGGGATCCGTGAGGAATCGAGGGAACTCCTCAAAATTTATATGGAAACATATATCGATTTTGATTTTTTCTGAAGTAGCCCAAGCATATGTTACCAAATAGTAAGATTTTGCACCATATCCTGGACCTAAAGTAGTGAACAGAACTTCTGAGTCCTTAGAGATACACGTTTGAAGATTGCAGCGTTGTTTAATGAAATGCAAGCATACGCCACTACGTCAATTACAGTGTTGTACCAGTGTTTACCAAAGTGGTGACCTGATGATGGGATCCGTGAGGAATCGAGGGAACTCCTCAAAATTTATATGGAAACATATATCGATTTTGATTTTTTCTGAAGTAGCCCAAGCATATGTTACCAAATAGTAAGATTTTGCACCATATCCTGGACCTAAAGTAGTGAACAGAACTTCTGAGTCCTTAGACATACACGTTTGAAGATTTCAGCGTTGTTTAAAGAAATGCAAGCATACGCCACTACGTCAATTACAGTCGAACTTGGTCTCATAGTTATCAAAGTGCATGCCTGATGATGGTGTCGTGAGGAATCGAGAGAACTCCTCAAAATTTATATGGAAACATATATCGATTTTGATTTTTTCTGAAGTAGCCCAAGCATATGTTACCAAATAGTAAGATTTTGCACCATATCCTGGACCTAAAGTAGTGAACAGAACTTCTGAGTCCTTAGAGATACACATTTGAAGATTTCAGCGTTGTTTAAAGAAATGCAAGCATACGCCACTACGTCAATTACAGTCGAACTTGGTCTCATAGTTATCAAAGTGCATGCCTGATGATGGTGTCGTGAGGAATCGAGGGAACTCCTCGAAATTTATAGGAACACTCATAGTAATTTTGTATTTTTTTCGAGTAACATGCTTATGTTACTCGATATGCTAATATCCGTCTAAAAACAAACATAATTTTGAATCAACTATCAAGGTATACCGCATAGATCAGAAACAGGCATACAGGACTGCTTAGTCTTTGAAGTTATACGTTTGGAAATTACGACATCGCTTAAAGTACTGCAAGCATACTTTAAGCGATGCCACTATATCAATTACAGTACTCAACACCACCTCTGTCTTCACCAGATAGTAGGTATCCATATAGGTATACTATCATAACAATATGACGAAATAGGTTAATAATAAAAAGGGAAAAAATTGTTTTAAGCCAAATAAAGAAATGTAAATCGACTAAAAATAATAAAAGAGTTATATAGAAATCATATTCAGTTTGGCTGGTACCGACTTTGATATTATTAAAATTTGCATATCATTTTATAGTCAATCAACTTGATATATATAATTTTTGCGCTGCTCTGGCGGTACCTAAATATCCCTACTCAGTCTACCCATAACTAAAAATCCTCAAATAAAATAATTAAAAAAAAAAAAAAAACCGACTTCAAAAGGTAAACTAAAAAGAAAAAAATAAATTTACTTTGCACAAAGTAATACTTATTTTCACTTAAGTAAATAAATTTATTCTATAATTTTGAAGTCGGTGCCAAGTACCTATATCAAATTACTACCTATATATAAGAATCAGAAAAAAATATACAACTATCAATGTAACTATTACTATATTTTATGTACCTACCAAAGTACTTAGTTAGGCTTACAAACTAAAATTAAATGAAAACAAATTATGATAGAACGCTGGACTTGGCACCGACTTCAAAATTATAGAATAAATTTATTTACTTAAGTGAAAATAAGTATTACTTTGTGCAAAGTAAATTTATTTTTTTCTTTTTAGTTTACCTTTTGAAGTCGGTTTTTTTTTGTTTAAAATTATTTTATATTCTGTTTTTTCGTATTTGTTGCTATAGCGACAACAGAAATAAGTCAACTATCTAAATGTCAACTATCTGACTATCGCAGTTCATGAAATACAGCCTAGTGACAGACGGACAGCGGAGTCTTAGTAAAAGGTCCCCGCTTTTACCCTTTCGGTACGGAAGCCTAAAAAGAAAAATAAATGCTTCAAAAACTATTTACACAACTTACGTGTAAATAGTTTTTTCCCTTGCTCTTTTGTTTGAGTTTCAATAGAAAATGTTTGTCCACTATTAACAATTCGCCGAGTCAATATTGTATTTTCATCAAGTGGGGTTTGCGGCAACAATACGGCGGTCGGACAACAGACTACAGCCTTTATCCTCAAACTTGCGGAATTCTACTTATTGCTATGTAATCGTTAATAGTTCGACAGGGTTATTACGTATATTTCGCAAAAGCAAAGCCATCGCAAATATTTTTACTCTTGAACTTTATCGGCGGTTAACAGGCGCCAAAAACAGGAGTATAAGGGTTTAATTTTTAAAATTCAGAAAAAATAATTTGGTGCCAATGTTTGTATGACGTAACTTTTAATTTTTTTCTTATTATAAGTAATATAATCTGGTTATGTAATAAAACTCCCATAAAATAATAAGTACATATATTATTAGTGCTGCTTAATATCATGTTGTGTTCAAATAATTAGAGATTAACGCCCGGTTTCTGAAAGGCTGATCAAATTCATCAATTGATCAAATCAGCTAATCTGAACGCTCATTGGTGAAAACAGCGACTGCGAAGTGATGTTCACCAATCAGCGTTCAGATTAGCTGATTTGATCAATTGATCAATTTGATCAGCGTTTCAGAAACCGAGCGATAGTCTAAAAGGTTATTACTTCAAAATGTTTTGTTTTAATTTTGACTATATTCTGTATTGTGTACCAAATAAATAAATAATTAATAGTTCCTATGATTGCCACAAATTTTTTTTTGGCACTAGTGTCATCGCAGTGCAATTTTTCTAATCACCATTTTTACATAATCAGCCGACGGAATTGTTTCTTCCTGAATGTGTAGATACATACACTTTACATAAGTTCTCAATGTACTATACAGGGTTATTGGAAATTCGCCGTGGGTATTACCTTAAGGTGATAGGTGTGACAATTTGCGATAACTACAACCCCCATATTGTGTTTTTACGACAAAGAAGACGCCTGAAATTTTCATCCCATTTACTTAAAGCAGTTTGAAATTATGTAAATGAATACTAGTGTCTTAGTATACATTATTTGACTGAAGGCGTCTCGCTTAAAGCAGAATCGTGGATACAGTTGTGAGAAGGACGGCTATATTGTAATCCTACTGCGTTAGAGGTAGATGTAAAATATAAATAATTCATGTTTTGTGATTCACTGCATAAGCTCCGTCATACTGCCTACATATATATATCTTTTATTCATTGGTTTTGTTAACTTGGCCAAAGTGATGGCACTGAAAATAATTTTTAGGTATCACCACTTATATTCATCACCAATTAAATCATAATAATTATAAATAATACCTACCAGAGTAAAAGGGGTAACAGAATAATCTATAATTTTATGAAAATTATTATCATTGGATCCCCATCTATAACCAAAACTCGCAACTAACTGAAGTTATATATACTCCTTTGGCGCTTTATGGATAAATGACGCGAGTAAATTTTTACGAGGCGCACACTGTAACGAAAAACCGACACCATGAAGTTAGCTTATCAACATTTTACACAAAAATGTATTCACTTCTCAGAAGGATAACTTCTTACCTGCGTACATTCAATACTTAATAAATACGCACACACCTTTTTTTTAAATTACTTTATGGTTTGAAATAAATATCTTTAGAGAAAACCTTCGATGAATGATTGTACAAGATCCTCTCGACCTTGTGAGGCGCTCTAGTATGAATCGTTCACTCGTGAACTAACATTTGATCAAAGTAATGGGATTCCATCGTCTTACAGATATGCACTCCTGGTATGCTGCATGCACCTCGCATATTTTGCGGTTCAAAAGGAAAAACTGCAGGGACCGTACATTTTCTAACAAACATAAAAACAAACCTTTATTATTCATAGTAATATTTTAATACGTCTAATAAATGTAGGAACTAGAATACGAGTCGTACTAAGGATAATAAATGTACGACAAAACTTATTTTAAAATTGCATAATTGGGTGTATTTTAATGACTTTACTAAAGTGTATTTTTATCTACCTAGTATGAGTACCCGAAGGTATATTTCTTTTAGATCCACCGATCTTTTTATATTATACTGTCATCCAAAAATCGCCTTTACGTATATTTACACAGAGACCTTAAAACTTTCTTTAAAACGTGTACCCGGCAACTTGTTTTGAGTTCAACATTTGGCATTCAGATTGGGTATCTTTTCATTTCCATTGACCCGGTTGCTAAAAACAAAAGCGTTGGAAGCCTTGGAGCGCGGAATAAAATATACACAGCCGCCCGCCACGTATGCTCGCAGGTCACTATATTTTATTTTTTCACAAATATAGTTTAACCTCTTAGATCATAAAATTTACTGTATCTTTTGTACGTACACCTGCCCTTTATAAGCTTTTCTGATTATAAAACAAACTTAAGACCGAATGTCCTTTTTTTAGCCACAGATAATAATTGTTAGTATTGTTACGTTTTGGACTTTTAAACATCTCCTCAATTTTAAATATAATTACGAAGTCCGTCACGGTTTTGTTAAAGTAACAATATAACGTTTTAAGTTACATTCAAACTCGATTTACGTTTATCATGTTCACCGTGTGACATTTTTAGATTTCGTTGATTACATTTATCGTATTAGGACAAGCCCTCTCTATGCCTGAGGGCTAGCGACGCAAGCTTTGGCAAATTGTAACAACATAAATAATAATTTACCTCCGAGTTTATGTTAAATCCAATATAACATGATTTGGACCTACTTTCGGGGTATAAAAAAATTGAATTAACCCCCGTTTTTAAAGAAAATGTTGATTGTCAAGGATTGAGCGAAATCATGAAGCTACTTCGTACCCGTAAAATGAAATTCCGCAAGAACAGCACCTTTTTATGCCATAAAAAGTAGCCTACATGTTAATCCAGCATGTAATCTAATATCGTACCAAATTGAATCAAAATGTGTTTTGTAGTTTTTGTGTTAAAGTGTGACGAACATCCATCCAAAATATCAGTAGGTTTATCACGAGGTCAATTTTTAGCAGTAATAAACTGCATTTCATTCTTCGAAGATAGCTTGAGACAGGACTTGCGGTATATTTGTGGAACTACTTTCGAGACGCGCTGTCCATTAGGTACGTAGAATATTAATAGTCCTAATGGTCGGATGATGAGAGCGAAATTACTAAATAATTAATAACCGTGTCAAGTGTGTCTGTTCTCATCGCGTGGTGTTGTTTCATCTGGAGCGATAAAGAAATTACGCACTTGACCAACTTATGCAGAAAATAGAATAATATTAAGGTGCCCAATCACGAGCGATAATAATTGGTAACCGATTTTTGTAAATCTATACTAATATTATAAAGCGGAAGAGTTAGTTTGTTTGTTTAAACGCGCTATTCTAAGGAACTACTGGTCTGATTTGAAAAAATATTTTTAGGCAGTCAATTTATAGAGGAAGGCTTTAAGCTTTATAGCATTACGCTGCGACCAATAGGAGCGAAGCGTCAGTGAGAAATGTTGCGAAAACGGGGAAAATTATTCACATTTGGGGACTTTCATTGCGTGCGCTACATAAACGGTTTAAGTCACTCAAAAACCACGCGAACGAAGTCGCGGGCACAGCTAGTAGAACATACTGATTGCAATAGTGCAATGTTCACGTCATACAATAATGCTGTCAGAAATAATATGGAGGAAAAATCTGCTCTACAAAAACTGCTCTACAAAAAGTATGACGTGGGCACGTATGATTGTATGATTGCTACACATATCGTAGTGATAAATCTGTGTTTATCTTCTCTGTTATGACATATTAATTACGAATTAACGTTTGTCTATTGAAATTTAAAAATTCGTAATTATTTACATAATGTGACGTCACAATAGCACTGATTTTAGTATAATGGCGTTCTGTCAAGACGCTTTAAATAATAATTAGCAGTTTATTTAAAATTATTGATTGATGGTAATTATACTATTTAATTTGCAAACTATTGTACTATTTTATTTTTCTGAGTGATAACTCTACTTAGATATAATAAAAATAATTATTATAATAAAAATAATTCGATGACCTCCGTAGCGCAGTTGGTTGAGCGCGTTGGTGCTCGAACGAAAGGTCGCAGGTTCGAATCCCGCCGAGGGAACAAAAAGTTTTCAATGTTCCTGGGTCATGGATGTGTATTAAATTTGTGTATAATATAATAAAAATCTTAAATATGTGTATAGTATAAAAGTATTAAATATATTTCCGTTGTCTGGTACCTGTAACACAAGTTCGTCGGATACTTAGCACAGGGCCAGATTGAAGTGGTGTGAAGCGTCCATAGAAAAAAAAAATATATACAGTACGTAATTTCTTGTAAGACAAATCGTTGTTGAGTGCACAGCTTTATCGTTAGTGTGTGGAGGCAATGAGGCGTTCGATTTAACTACATTGTCTGAATTCGGAACGTGCAAACTTTACGTATGTAAGTAGGCAGATACTTTTTAGATTAAAATATGATACAAATTCTTGATAGAATTTAATACATAGTCCACATATCTAGAAACAGAAGTATAGTATTATAATGTTAAAACAACAGACAAACCCATTGGTTGTCTGTTTATATTAAATTACTATATGTTTGTCGTATTCCATTGAATACGACAAACATATTGTAATCTCAAGTTGACTTTACTCGTGTAAATAAAGTGAACGGAGAGAACTAATAAGTACTGTTTTGAGTTCCAGTTAATACGCCGCTTATACAACACATCAAATATGTTTCGCTTACGAATCGGCGAAGTTTTACCCACTCTCTTAAACGCGATTATCATGCTACGCCCAGGAGTTTGAAAGTAAATTTACATTATGTAATTCGATGAGAGAAATAGGCTTAACTCACATTGGCACAGAGTTGAAGCGTCGCGTTTTTGTGTCTCCATAGCATATTCACCTCTTTTTTCCAATAAGATATTCAGATAATTATACACAGATATTCATGAAAAAAAATTGTTACTCTAGTGGCATTACCCAGGGAGATACCCTGTTTCTTTTCTGTCACTCGACGTAGACCCCTGTTGCCGGTTTTCAACGTAGACCACGTTTGTATGGAAAAACAGCTGTTGTTTTTCCTCTTAAGGTACAAATTTTGTTTAGGCATATAGAAGTTTGCAAGCGTCGCGTCGTCTGCGCGCTATGTTTTTCCTAGTGGATACAAAGAAAAATTACGCGTTGCGACACTTTGACCCAGAGCCAATGTGAGTTGAACCTTAAAGTACAAATTTTAAAGCTGTTTTTAAACTGGCGACTAAGGCCGGTCGGAAGTATGGAGTTTTATTTAATGTGGTGCTCAAGTGGGCGCAAGTTTAAGAGCGGGGCATTAGGGAAGCAAATTGCAGCTTTGCGTCCACTGCTGGCTTACTTGATTAAAACTTCCGGCGATATTTTCCAAAAGACAAAGTCAGTAAATTGAGAGGCGAGAGCTAAGCCTTTTTATACTACCCAACAATAAACTTTTTACCCGACTACAGCAAAATCAAAAGGGTAATTATTTTGGCAGATGGTATACATATGTCTATTCCGCCATTGCGGCCAAACTAATCATCATCATCATTTTAGCTATGACGTCCACTACTGGACATTTCATGGGGGGTAGTTGCCTATAGTCACCACGCTTGGCAGGAGTTTGGCGTGCGCTCTTTTCAGAATTACATTATTAGCGAAAACGCTACTGCCCAATTTTGGATAAGATATAATGTCTCTGTCATCTTTAACGATTGGGAAAGGTTGTTGATAGGTAGGTGCAATTCTTTCACACCCCATGAATACTAACGTTAACTAAGAATCCGATTGTAATATAAGAGGTGTCAATAAATCTATACTAATAAAGTGGAAGAGTTTGTTTGTTTAATCGCGCTAATCTCAGGAACTACTGGTCCGATTTGAAAAAATATTTTTTGTTGGATAGGTCACTTATAGAGAAAGGCTTTAGGCTATATAACATTACAATAGGAGCGAAGCGTCAGTGATAAATGTTGCAAAACCGGGATTTTTTTTCACATTTGGTGACTTTCGTTGCATGCGCTGCATAAACGGTTTAGTCACTCAAAAACCACGCGAACGAAGTCGCGGGCACAGCTAGTTTGTCATAAGCGCCCGAATCTAATAATTTACATAATATGTTTAGGGATATTAAAGGCTTATAAATATTGTGTTAATCCATAGGTATGTAATGTAAAGCTAATGAGATACTAAGTGTATAATCAAAACACTATATTTTATATTATTAAAATCTACAAGTTTGAAAAATCACATTATTGGAGCAAATTACCCTCACTGCAGAATAAATTTTGGTAATGCAGGTAGAAATATGCAATATATTTAAAGCACTAATAACATAATACCTTAATTAAAATTGTGGACAGCGACTACAGTGTTTGGTTTAAAGCTTTTATGTGTTATTATACAATATCATATTAAGCTCCGAGAGTGCAGCTTTTGCTAACTGATTGTAAAGTATTTAACAGTAATTCATTATGTAAAAATATTAATATATACTATTCTATACTAATATTATAAAGAGGTAACGTTTGATTGTTTGTTTGTTTGTTTGTTTGTTTGTTTGAATGGAATAGGCTCTGAAACCACTTAACCAATATGAAAAATTCTTTCACCGTTGGAAAGCTACATTCCTAGCGCTGAACATAGGCTATATTATATGTTTAAAAAAAGTAGGGTTCCTTACTAAAACCCCAAAAATGTAGCCCAAAGTGTAAAAAAACGACCTCCAAAATTTCTTACATCGTGTGCGCTTCGACAACGGCTTGACCAATTTCGCAAACTTTTTTACGGTATGTTCGTTATTGTTACGAAAAGGTTATTATGAAAGAAAATGTTGAAAAAAATAAGCAGAAAATTAGAAAAAAGAAGAAAATACGTGATGGTCACGCGGGGTTTGAACCTGGGCTCGATCGATTCACGTCGTTGGCAGTTTATATGACACGGCTGTCATGGCAACGTCATTATTTACAAATGGAAAATAAAAATTATGAAATGCTATAAATACCGTTTTTATATCAGCTTAAACTATTTGGATTAAAAAAATTATTAGGATTAACAAAAACATGAATCCAAATAGTTTCAGCTGATATAAATACGGTATGTATAGCATTTCCTAATTTTTGTTTTCCATTTGTAAACAACGCTGTTACCATGGCGACCGGTAGACGTTATAGACGTTTGGCTGCGTTTCCATTGACGCGGGGCGAGGCGGACAGGAGCTTGCGGTACCCGAATTGACCAATCACTATGCTCGAAATCTCTGCTCCACTCCGCTTGGGAACCACTAAGTTCCTATGCGCCCCGCTCCGCGTCAGTGAAAACGCCAAGAGGAAGGAGAAGTTTTCCAAATCTATACATCTATACAAACAAATAAAATTGAAGTGTCAGTAAGTATGTAACTTTCAATTAGCAACGTTTTTCTAAATACATATGACATTTTAAACGATATCTTCTGCTTTTTTTTGCATTGGCAACGATATTTACTGAAAACGAAAATGTAATTTAAAAAAAAATGTCTGTCAGCGTCTCTCTTTGCTCCGGCTAATCTCTGGAACGGCTGGACCGATTTTAACGAGACTTTCACTGGTAGATAGCTAAAGTTATAAGGATTAATTTAGGCTACTTTTCATCATCATCATCGTCGTCATCAAACTCATGATCACCGAATTGGCTGGACCGACTGTGACATTCACCGGGCTTAGCTTATGTTAGTAGGAGTAATCTATACATCTATATGTATAAAAGTAAGTCGTGTTAGTTAAATTATTTATAACTCAAGAACGGCTTTATCGATATGGCTGAAAATTGGTGAGGAAGTAGCTTAGAGCAAGTAGACGGACATAGGATACTATTTATTCCATATTATGTCAGCGTTGCGGGTTCTGTGTTTGGGTTTTGCGTTGTGGGTTCCGCGTTGCGGGTTCCGGGTTTCCGTGTTGCGGGTTCCGGGTTCCGCGTTGCGGGTTCCGCGTTGCGGGTTTTGGGTTCCCATGCTGCTGGTTCCGCGTTGCGGGTTTCGGGTTCCCATGCTGCGGGTTCCGCGTTGCGAGTTCCGGGTTCCCGCGTTGCGGGTTCCGGGTTCCCGCGTTGCGGGTTCCGGGTTCCCGCGTTGCGGGTTCCGGGTTCCCGCGTTGCGGGTTCCGGGTTCCCGCGTTGCGGGTTCCGGGTTCCCGCGTTGCGGGTTCCGGGTTCCCGCGTTGCGGGTTCCGGGTTCCCGCGTTGCGGGTTCCGGGTTCCCGCGTTGCGGGTTCCGGGTTCCCGCGTTGCGGGTTCCGGGTTCCGCGTTGCGGGTTCCGCGTTGCGGGTTCCGCGTTGCGGGTTCCGCGTTGCGGGTTTCAAGTTCCCGCGTTGCGGGTCCCGGGTTCCCGCGTTGCGGGTTCCTGGTTCCCGCGTTGCGGGTTCCGGGTTGCCGCGTTGCGGGTTCCGGGTTGCCGCGTTGCGGGTTCCGGGTTCCCGCGTTGCGGGTTTCGGGTTCCCATGCTGCGGGTCCCCGCGTTGCGGGTTCCGGGTTCCCGCGTTGCGGGTTCCGGGTTCCCGCGTTGCGGGTTCCGGGTCCCCGCGTTGCGGGTTCCGGGTTCCCGCGTTGCGGGTTCCGGGTTCCCGCGTTGCGGGTTCCGGGTCCCCGCGTTGCGGGTTCCGGGTTCCCGCGTTGCGGGTTCCGGGTTTCCGCGTTGCGGGTTCCTGGTTCCCGCGTTGCGGGTTCCGGGTTCCCGCGTTGCGGGTTCCGGGTTCCCGCGTTGCGGGTTTCGGGTTCCCATGCTGCGGGTTTCGGGTTCCCATGCTGCGGGTTCCGCGTTGCGGGTTGCGGGTCCCCGCGTTGTGGGTTCCGGGTTCCCGCGTAGCGGGTTCCGCGTTGCGGGTTTCGGGTTCCCTTGGTGCGGATTCCGGGTTCCCGCGTTGCGGGTTCCGCGTTCCCGCGTTGCGGGTTCCGGGTTCCCGCGTTGCGGGTTCCGGGTTTCCGCGTTGCGGGTTACGGGTTCCCGCGTTGCGGGTTTTGGGTTCCCATGCTGCGGGTTCCGCGTTCCCGCGTTGCGGGTTGCGGGTTTCGGGTTCCCATGCTGCGGGTTCCGGGTTCCCGCGTTGCGGGTTCCGCGTTCCCGAGTTAGGGGTTGTTTTTTTTAGTTGAATTTCATCATAAACTGTTTTTATGCTCAACGAAGTGGGCAAGGGTCAGCTAGTATATTATATACACATTACCGACACCGGAATCAGTGTGGTTTCGGTGATGTCCCAAACAAACTTGAAAACAAAATTTTTTGTTGTTCCAACGCGGAACCCGCGACCGCCGGGGGTAGAGCTAAGAAAAGCTAAGCTCTGAACCACTAGACCATGGAGGTGTTCAAAGTTCGTAGACATGAAACTTAGCGTGTAAATAGAAACTTTAAAACCTTGTTAGTTGGTTTCGACTGAAAATTTGCAATATTTCCTTCAACTAAGAAATAGAATCAGCCGGTTGGTCAAAGTTGGCCCAAAACCCCGCAACTAGCGGAACAACACAACTTCTAATGAAGTGAACCTCGAACTTGAGACCGTATACAATCTTTCAACTAATTAAATACATTCTACAGGATCGGTTAGATTCAATTTAAAGTGGTTTTAGAAAGAAAGTCTTATATTCTCTATTTATATAAAATGCAACCTTTTTATATTTGATCTATCAGTTCAGGTAAATCTATCTTTGATTGATGATATATTTTTTGATAGATGTGAAGAATGACCCATTAAAGACCAGTCCAGACTCATCCCAAATTGAAACTAGGTTCAAGTGTAGACTCGCTCTTGAATCTAGTTTCAATTTGGGATTGCATTGGAATTTGACAGTTATCTGAAAACCGTCGCTAACGCCAAGTTATAGTAAATGTAATTTCCTTTTGTCCCAATTTCACCAACGCACATGCCGTTACACTCACATGAGTGTTAACGGCATGTTATAATACCATGCCTTCTCATTCATTGATAGGAATTACGAGAGGAACAACATCATATTTAACGAAGGATTAACTTTAACATTGGTTGGTGAAACACGCCCAAGTTTATTAAAGTAAGACGCGAAAATTATACTTAGCTTTTTAAATCAGAAACAAAAAACGGTAGATTATAAAACTTCCATTAAGATAATAAAATTGCACCACTCTTAGATAAGAGACATAAAATTTTACCTCGAGCACTAATGCACCCCGAAGGGAGATAATTAAGTGAGTTTAACGTCTTCGATAGTGCTAGCTAGAAGCCTCACTAAAATTCTAAGTGTGCAAGAATGAGAATGGACCCGTGGGGGTGAGGTTTCGATTTGCACCAGGTCGTCACACTCTTGTTACATAAAAGGGTATCAGACAATATTAATTAAATCTGATTCAGGAATCTAAAGGTTGCGTATGGTTCGAGTAACGTCTATCTGTAATGCGAAAGACTTACCGGAATGCTGCCAAGGGCTTCGAATTCTTCTGACCGGCCGGTCTTTTCACTCAGATTAGGTTCGTCTCACCACGAAGCACACCAGTTCTAGAATTCGCGTACAGGAGGATTCTCTCTCGTGGAGAATAGATACGATAGCACAAGAGAGTAATCGATTCGTTTTCTATAGGTAACAGTTTTAGAGTCTATTAATCTAGTATTGATTGCGTCGCGTGCGCGGGTATTCCTCGACTGCCTCGCGAGTGCGATTTTTGCCGCACGCTAATGGCGCGAAATACGGCGCTCGGATTGGTCAATTCGCAACATACAAACGACTCGACCATACGCGCGAAAATTGAAATTGAAATAATTTAAATTTATACGGAATAAATTGTTGCCAGTAAATGTAATTACTGGTTACGATACATACCGCCCACCAAAATACGAGTAAGTATTTTCTCATCACAAAGAAAATAGAAGAGGTTTGGTGCAAGCTTTAAATCATTACAGGATAAATATACGATAAGAGCAATAATGAACTAGCCTAACGAAAATAATACTAAAGCTAATAGTTACGTTTGAATTATTATAAGGTTAATCTACTTGATTAGGCAAAGGACAAAGCTTAGCTAGTGGCCTCGTAAGAAGAGTGCCACTTGCAAGTCGAACGGTTGCTATGCGTACAATTCCATCTGGACTCCTATGAATTTCATGAACGCGTGCTAAAGGCCAGTGTAATGGAATTGATGAAGTAGATCGTAAAATGACTACAGTCCCTACAGCCAACGGCTTTTCCTTAGTCGTCCATTTTGCTCGTTGCATTAACGAATGCAAATATTCATTTTTCCACCGATTCCAAAAATCGCGTTGGAAACGCTGTATTAATTGCCAACGCCCGAGTCGATTAATGTTAAGTGTAGAATAGTCCTCGTCAGGGACTGACGTTAGCGGTTCGAGAGTTAAAAAGTGTCCAGGAGTCAAGACGGCAAGATCATTCGGATCCGAACTGATAGGGTATAACGGTCGCGAGTTCAGTACGGATTCGATCTGAACAAACAACGTGGTTAACTCCTCGAAAGTTAACGTTTGGGTTCCGACTATGCGGTGTAAGTGTGATTTTACGGCTTTAATTTGTATCTCCCATACTCCTCCGAAGTGAGGTGCGGAAGGTGGATTAAAATGAAATTCGATGTTATGTTTAACAGCAGATTGTTCCATAAAGGTATTTAGTTTATTAGACGATAAAATTTGTTCCGCAATCGGAATAAATGGCTGAAACGCGTCCTCGTCTACCAACAAAACGACGAAGAGCTGCTATAAATGCATCAGTGCTTAAGTCCGAAGCAAGTTCGAGGTGAATCGCTTTGGTGGTAAAACATACGAATAAACATAAATAAGAACTGCCTATCTTAGCTCCTCGATGGGGCCCGAGTTTAATACGGAAGGGACCACCATAATCTACTCCTACGATGGAAAACGGTTTGACTTGATTCACGCGTACCGCTGGTAGGTCACTCATATACGGCGAAAGAGGTGTCGGATTAGTTCGATAGCATTTCAAACATTGCGCTAAACAATGTCGAATGGCGCGTTTAGGTGAGAGAATCCAGAATTGCTGATTGAGTAAGTATAACAACGTATTAACGCCTGGATGACCGTTTTCGTTATGAAAAGCTTCAATAATCATATAAGTAAAACGAGAGATTCGCGGCAACATGGCAGGGTGTTTATGTTCAAATTCGAGACCAGAGCGCGATAGCCTGCCGCCCACCCTAAGAACTCCGTGATCATCAAGGAAGGGGCTTAATTTTCGAAACTGTTTTGGAAGTTGAGTTACGGATTTTAACTGTGAAATCTCTTTATCGAAGTGTAAAGACTGAACTCGAATAACGATTTTTAAAAGAGCTTGATGTAGTTCAGCTTTACTGAGAGTACGTTTATCACTGGTGATAGTTTTAGTTTTTAAGAAATCAATAAACCGAGTAAAATAGCATAAGATGCGTTGCACCTTTCGAATACACGAATACCTATCAAGCAATTTATCGATAAAATGTGGATTTTCGTTCACGATTAACGTTTGAATTCGCTCTTCCGCATGAACATCACAACCAACGTCAGAGATGTCATTAGAACTCGGCCACGTGTCTCTGCTAAAGGCTAACCAAGGAGGACCCGCCCACCATAGCGAGTTGTTAACTAGATCAGCTGGAAGTTGACCTCGAGAAGCGAAGTCGGCTGGATTGTCGCCAGATGGTACGTGATTCCAAACAGCCTCCGGCAAATTATCCTGAATGTGGCTCACTCTGTTTGCGACAAAAGTTTTCCATCTGTACGATTGAGATCGAATCCAAGCTAAAGCTACAGTGGAGTCCGACCAGGCAAAAACGTCAGTGACTTGCAAGTGAGAAAAGTACGTTTCTTTTACGGTTTTTAAAATGTCACTGAGTAATACGGCGGCGCATAGTTCCAGACGGGGTAGTGAAACACGTTTCGTGAGCGCAACACGATATTTATTTAAACGATATTCTTGAATTGACTGCGACGAATCAAAACGCCAAATCATTCTTTGAAATTCACGATCGTTTGTACGCAACTGTATCTGACGAAACATTTGACGTATGTCGCAAATAAAGACAACAGGGTGGATACGAAACTTTAAAAGAATTTCCAAAATGCTCCGTTGCAACTTTGAACCGATATGTAAAGTTTCATTTAACGATTTGCCTGTTAAATCCTTAGCCGACGCATCGAATACAACACGTATTTTAGAAGAAACGCTTTCAGGACGAATAACGCAGTGGTGAGGTATGTAATACCTACCTTCCGATAATTCTTGAACAGGTACAAGGCTCATATGACCACTATCGAGATAGTCTTTCATGAACTCCGCATACTGTTCCTTTAATTTAGAATTACGATTAAGTTTATGCTCAAGAGAATAAAAACGGCGAAGAGCGAGTTCACGAGATCCTGGGAAGGAGAGATTATCTTTATCCTCTTTACGAAAAGGTAAGACCACAGTGTATCTTCCAGAATCATCGCGTGAGTGCTGGCGCGAAAGGATATCTTCACATTCGAGTTCATCATGAGTGAGTTGTGAAGATTTCGGTAAGGATTCCAGCTCCCATAGGTTCTTTACCTCACGGTAAAGGTCCTCGTTTGTAACGAGTAATGAAGTGATTTCGTTGCTTTTGTAGCCTACACTACCTAGAAGGATCCAGCCGAACACAGTATTGAGTGCGGAAGGATGAGTAGAGCTTCCATCTACCTTACCAGGTAGAAGAAGGGACGAGAAAAGCTCAGCACCGAGAAGAATGTCGATGGGTCCTGGCTTATGGCAATTAGGATCAGCAAGCTGGAGACCGCGTAGGCTCTGCCAAGATTCTTTGTTAAGTGTTACGTTAGGGACCGGTCCGCATATGCTAGGTATAGTGAGTGCCTCGACGTCAAACATAACCCTATTATTTAAACCTATCACGAGGTTGACTACGCCCGATGATGATGAACAAGATTTACCGATACCACTTATTGAACGAGTAGAATTTCGAAAATGAAGGCCCAAATTATGTGCGGCCTGCTCGGTTATAAAGTGAGTCTGGCTACCACAGTCGATAAGAGCGCGCAAATTACGGTAGTTGCCCGCCGAGTCTTTCACTGAAACGATCGCTGTTGACAAGAGCACTACAGAGCTGTCACCTAGGCTCGTAAGCGCACGTACAGGAGGATTAGAAACGGATGGCTGAACGTGCACCTTCTCACGTGACTCCTCTGAGTTATCATGTAAGAGAGTGTGGTGCCTTTGGCGACACGACTGGCATCTAAAAATAGATTGGCAATTGTTAACGCGGTGTGATGATTTAAGGCAGTTGAAACACCAGTTATGCGCTTTCGCATATTCAGTACGGCCAGATACCGGTAAAGCAGAAAATGACTCGCATTTAGTAATATAATGTTCACCAGAGCAGTATCCACACTTTTGCTGGTACGTCGATGGCGGCGATGAAGCGGTAACGCGCGGTTTATCGGATTTCGATAAGAAAACAGACGGACGGTTTTGAGTAGCAATCCGAGTAGCAGCGGATGTACGCGGCTTGCTGATGGTTGAAGCACTAGTGGGCTGATGCTGATGATGAAAATGTGAGTCGTGAACGAGTGCTTCACATTTCGAATATATAAAATCCTTCAAGGCAGTATAACACGGTAACTCACCCGAAGTAGTTGACTGATCAAACTCACAACGTGTCTTCGAGTCGAGTTTCGATAATAATAGATAACATAAAATAAAATCCCACTTGTCGGTTGGCAAATTAATACGATTGAGAATTGTGAGATTTTCATTAAATGTATCAAGCGCACGACGCAATTCAAGCGGCTTAGATAAATTTATATTAATATTCTGCATTTCTTTCCAACACGTAAATCAAGCTCCCGCGTATCTCGATAACGCGCAAGGAGCGTCCGATAGGCCTCCACGTAGAATGCGCCTTGAGCGGGATAAATACGGATAAGTCTCAAGGCATCACCGGCTAGAGTGGAAACGAGATAATGCATTTTTTCTGTGTTGGACAGCGATTTATTTTCATGAATTAACGAATTAAAAATATCAAAATATTCAGGCCACGCCTTAATATTTCCCGAAAATTGAGGAATCTGTATTTTAGGTAATTTAACAGACGGATAACTAATAGGTCGATCGGTGTAATCACTAACTTCTGAATTAATAGTATGTGTTAGTTGGCGATGAATAGCAATAATTTCGTAATATAATTTATCAAACTCCTCACGATAACTATCCTCTATCTCAACATCGTCCGGTTGTAATTGAATAATAATATCCATGTGACACGACTCGAACATATCAAAATGTTTATCTAACGTAGAATAATGCGCAAGAAATAAATCTAAAGATTCCGAAGTATGGATATCTTTCGCTCGCAGCGCCATCTCGTGGGTCGCCTTGACACGGCTGTAAGCAATCGAGCGCTGTTTACGTAAAATCGATACATCCATCGTTTCATCCGGATCGATCATCTTTCTAGATTTAAGTTTAGATAATGAAGCACGAGCTGCCTTACGAGTACGATACACGGACATTTTTAGTTTATATAATTGTATAAAAGCTAGGTAAGAACGGAGCTTTAAACTTAACGATATACCTAACAAAAAATATATATATTCTTGAACAACCGAAAATCAACCTTAAACGTATAGTGCTTTAAAGTTCAAAATTACAATGTCGTAGGTATGTTTAACGGCTTCTAGAATATTGATAACGCTGCTAAGATGAATAGAATGTTTCACGCATGGAATTGTACGAAGTTGGCAACTGTTGTAATTAGTCGGGTTATACGTATTACGAGAATATTAAAATTTAACAATATTTTAATACGACGATATTTCGATAGGATTTCAATTTAAATAGTTTTTATACACCAAATTACTCGTAGAAACAATGGTCACTAGTTCAATTTTGCTCGATATCGTATGAAAACAATCAAACTAATTGCGAGAAATATTTCACGAAGTAATATGCAAATATGGCGGTTTTATGAAATGACGCTAACGTTTTCTAAGGGATGAATTTACGAATTAAGTAAGAGAATAACGGGATTTTGGGACTAAGTTCCCTGGTTTCGGCACCAAATAATTATGTGCAAGAATGAGAATGGACCCGTGGGGGTGAGGTTTCGATTTGCACCAGGTCGTCACACTCTTGTTACATAAAAGGGTATCAGACAATATTAATTAAATCTGATTCAGGAATCTAAAGGTTGCGTATGGTTCGAGTAACGTCTATCTGTAATGCGAAAGACTTACCGGAATGCTGCCAAGGGCTTCGAATTCTTCTGACCGGCCGGTCTTTTCACTCAGATTAGGTTCGTCTCACCACGAAGCACACCAGTTCTAGAATTCGCGTACAGGAGGATTCTCTCTCGTGGAGAATAGATACGATAGCACAAGAGAGTAATCGATTCGTTTTCTATAGGTAACAGTTTTAGAGTCTATTAATCTAGTATTGATTGCGTCGCGTGCGCGGGTATTCCTCGACTGCCTCGCGAGTGCGATTTTTGCCGCACGCTAATGGCGCGAAATACGGCGCTCGGATTGGTCAATTCGCAACATACAAACGACTCGACCATACGCGCGAAAATTGAAATTGAAATAATTTAAATTTATACGGAATAAATTGTTGCCAGTAAATGTAATTACTGGTTACGATACACTAAGTAAGTATTAAATTATTTCGTATTTAATTCTTTCGTATTTCGTATTTTCGTATTAAATTATTACGAAATGCCTAAGCATTTCGTAATAATTTAATACGAAATTAAACTAGATTTGGACCAATAAATAAATTACTTAATAATATTTAATGACGCCGTTAATTTAAACGTTTTCTAGAAATCACTTAATATAATTTTATAGCAAACTTAAGCGGTCTTATCACTATACTATAATAACTATGTTATAATTTACTTATAGTTAAGTAGAAGCATAAACAAAGACTTTCTAATACCAAATTGAAATTTGACTGGTCAAACCCCGATTTCATTAAATTGAGTTTTGACGTTAAACGGCACTTTTTGGGATAAAAACTAACCTTTACCGGAACTCGAAAGTTTATATATTGGGCCAAATTCTTAAAATTCAGTTCACATACACACTTTTATATTCATAACTACAGTGGGTGGCCATATTATTAGGGACAACGAAATTTTTTATATATTTTTTCTTAAATACACTGTTTTTAAATTAAATAACAATTTTTTACCGTGGTAATTTTATTTAATATTACTCCGTATATGATTGCTATTATTTTTGCGGTATGGCAACACAGGTTTCGACGTCATTTGTCAATTACATGGTACATCTTATCAGATGCAATTTTTTGTTGAAAAGGCGCGAATTTTCAGTTTTTTTTGTCGGTTCAACTTGCTTACTTTTTTATTAGTTTTAAACAGATTTTTGTAATAAAATAACCAAAAGGTAAGTGAAAGATGTTATAAAAATATTTTCAACTAGTTTTAACAGACAATTTACATGTTATTCATATTTCAATACGACAACTAATGATTTTCTATTTTTTTAGAATGGGTAAGACTTCAGACATTTCTCCAAAAAATGTAGGGAGGTACAAACACTGTTACTGCACTCCGCACATTCCCAAAGAGACATAGCATCTCTTTCACTAATTTCTAAGTCAGTAGTAAGTCGATTAAAAATTAAAATTGACAATAAACAACCTCTTGAGACAGATGGCGCGGGCAAATGTGGTAGGAAAAGATTCACTACGGCTCGTACTGATCGAAAAATCAGGGATATTTGCCTGAAGAATCGAAAAAAGAGTGTTGTCTGTCTAACTACAATGCTGAATGATGATGGTATTCGCCTTTCCGAAAGAACAATGCGGAGACGGCTTGTCGAACAGAAGCTAATGGGCCGGCGTCCTGCCAAAAAACCACGACTTACCGACAGTATGAAGAGTATGAAGAAGAAACGTCTTGAATAGGCTCGGTGACATCAAAATATGACGGTTGACGATTGGAGTCAAGTTGGTATAACTTTCTTTGTAGCGCAATAAGTCAATAACCATTTCATTCTAATAATTTTATTTATTAACAGGTCTGCTTTTCCGACGAATCAACGTTCCAAATTTTGGTTGACAAAAGTTATTTTGTAAGACGCCGTCCTGGAGAACTATTTCATCCGGACTGCTTGTTTCAGAGAGTTAAACACCCAGTAAGCATAATGGTATGGTCTGTTATATCAGCCAAAGGCATGGGGCGGCTATATGTTGTGGAAGGGACGATGAAACAGGACCAGTACAAGAAAGTACTCGAAACCCGGTTACTGCCGCAGGTCCAAGAATGGTTTCCCAACACCGAAAAATATATTTTCATGCATGACTCGGCACCGTGCCATAAAGCCAAAACTCTTACTGCATTTTTTGATGAAAAAAAATAATGTTTTGCCTTGGCCAGGGAATTCGCCAGACATGAACCCTATAGAGAATATGTGGGAACTCACGAAACGGGCCACTTTAAAAAAAAGTTATAACGAATAAGCAGCAACTTATAGATCTTATATATGAGAGTGGCAACATAATACTACACTCTGGGAACATGCAAAAACATGCATCGAGAGCATGCCCCGACGCATAGAAGCTGTTATTGCAGCAAAGGGTGACATTACAAAACACACATTTTTTTCTCGATTTTATATAGAACCTATTATTAAGAAAAATAAAAGTTATTTGTGATATTTTTAGTTGTTTTTATAACCCCAATAAAAAGAAGAAACAAACAAAAAATGTATGACATACCTACAACTAATAGTTTCTTTCAGAAATTCAATGAAACTGACAAATTTGAAAATGTTCGTACTGTCCCTAATAATATGGCCACCGATGGTAGCTAACCCGTGCCCACTTCGTTGAGCAAAAAAAAAACAGTTTAAACATTCCCTGGACATCCACGAATATTTCAAGACCAAAAATAGCCGAATCAGTTCAGCCATTCTCTAGTTTTAGCGAGACTAACGAACGGAAATTAATTTTTATATATAAGACTAGCTGACCCGTGCCCACTTCGCTGAGCACACAAACTGTTTAAACATTCCCTGAACTTCCACGAATATTTCAAGACCAGAAATAGCCGAATTCGTTCAGCCGTTCTCGAGTTTTAGCGAGATCTACGACCAGCAATTAATTTTTAAATATAAGACTAGCTAAACCGTGCCCACTTCATTGAGCAAAAAAAAACAGTTTAAACATTCCCTGGACATTACGAATATTTCAAGACCAAAAATAGCCGAATCGGTTCAGCCGTTCTCTAGTTTTAGCGAGACTAACGAACAGCAATTAATTTTTATATATAAGACTAGCTGACCCGTGCCCACTTCGTTGAGCACACAAACCGTTTAAAGATTCCCTGGACTTCCACGAACATTTTAAGACCAAAAATAGCCGAATCGGTTCAGCCGTTCTCTAGTTTTAGCGAGACTAACGAACAGCAATTAATTTTTATATATAAGACTAGCTGACCCGTGCCCACTTCATTGAGCACACAAACCGTTTAACCATTCCCTGAACTTCCACGAATATTTCAAGACCAAAAATAGCCGAATTGGTTCAGCCGTTCTCGAGTATTAGCGAGACTTACGAATAGCAATACATTTTTATATATAAGATTAGTAGAGAAGTCTAGATATTTAGTAAGTAACGTAAATGCATACGAAATATCACTATACCTAGTTTAAAATGGCCTATTCAGTTTGTCATTCACCTCGCACTCGTGTCAGCTAACACTAGTTGAAATTCAACGCCCATAGAAGATCCGCCTTCAGCTGACTATCACAGCAAATCACTCGACTAGTAATTGAAATCCATTTGGAAGCATTGCACACTTGCCTCCCAGGTTTCTCATACTGTCACTAGATTCACCTATAGTTAACGTTGCATCATTCTCTGTGTGTCGTTGAGGTATATGATAATTAGGTATCTGTAGTGTTTGATAACTGATTGCCTCTTTATCGCCGGAATATATACCATGTACAGGACACATAGAGGGGGGATAGTATTACCATAACCGTAGTGATAGACAGACGTGTCTGAGAGATATGGTAGTTATTACTAGCGGTACACAGAGTCAATTATAAAAATATAAAAAATATATGTGCATACTACAGTATCTTATAATAATTTTGTAATGAATAATTTAATTATTGTCGAATTTTTCAAGTCAGTTCGGCCTTCAGTATATGTATAAATATTATATTTTGTAGCGTTATTGAAACATGTTTTTTTTTATTAACAAATTTCATTCGGCTGTAGTACACTACACTTACTAAAATTCATTCCATGCAGTCATATAATTAATCAATTCTGCAAATTAACAGCCGGATACCTAGTTTCGTAACTTAAAATCATTTCAATTAAATTTATTCAGAAATAGTATACTTTTATTTTAAAAATGTAAATTAGATGTAAAAACAAAGTTACTTCTTCCTGAGCGAGCCACTTTTGCTTAATTTATTAAATTGCGAAGGTACGAAAGCCGCCAGAGCGCTTGAAGTATTTTTAATTAAATTTTACCACATTTATTGGCGTCCTAGCTTACATGAGCTTAAATTAATTAAGATTTGGTACCTCAAGCGTCTGGGGAGTATGAGTGGCTTTGTGGGGATGAATGAAGATGAATTGCCGTTCGACTGTCTAAAATATTGTCGAGGTTTTTTGACCGACAATATTTTTGCTGAAGTTGTTTTAGCGCGTTTACTTTGTCTCTTTTGATTGATGTCCTGAGTACCGCGGGCCATGAATCGACTAGTGTTTGTGTAACCTTAAAATATAAAGAGCGCACTGGAGCAAGCGGGAATTTGCCGTATATTAACACACTATTATTATAAGGGTAAAGGTTTGTAAGTGTGTGTTAATGTTTGTACTTATTTAGAAACAAAACGTTTGACCAATTTAGACAATATTTGGTTGGCAGACAGGACACCATAAATATAGGCTACTTGTATTCCGGCAAAGTAACTACTAGTGATATAGGTACTGTTTTTTAGTGATCGTTACGTAAATATTACATTATTTGTGTTACCTTACAGGCTGTGCAAAATTGTTATTGATTTTTATGATTGTTTCAGGACAATGGAAGTGATACTCGCGGGTCAGTGACGACAAACAGACAGTCGCAACAAACATGGCGGACAACGTAGCGTTCGACGATGAGGTAAGCAATATTTGTAAATGCAATTTATGCTGTTAGTTACCAAAACAGTGAGACACCAAATGCTATATATCATTTTGTACTGTATGAGCCGGTCATATAATTTTTGTAAATGGAATTATGAATACGTTATTGAATATACTATAGGTTCTTGGTGGAAATTCATGTTATATTCATACACACATCCCCTTTATTTGTTTTTAGCGACCCGCCCCGGCTTCGCACGGGTACAATGCTGATATTAAATACACTACAGAAAAACTGTGAACGTTGTATATAAAAAACATAGCGGCCCACTCCGGCTTCACACGGGTATTTAAAATATATAGCCCATGTCACTCACTGAAAAAATGATTAAAATCGATCCAGTAGTTTTGATTTATTCATTACTGCCCGTGGCCCGCAAGCGTTAAATTTGGAGTAAAACAATTTCCCTTTCCCGATACCATGAAGACTTCCTGCTATCTTTGGAATATTCGTACACAACATTTTTACTTATTTACTCTTTACATTTTTACCTCCAACGCGCTATTTATAGGCTCGCTCCCGCCGCCCTGGCTGGCCGGTACCGTCGCAAACGCTACGTACCGCAATTTTGAAATCTGTAATATCTTCGAAAATATTCATTTAAATCACACACTGTAAAGGGCCATTTTGATTTACATGAAATGCACAACGTATCTAATGTATTTAATTGTAAGGAATGATCCTGTATCGCTTAAAATAGCTTGGTAAATAATCCATTTTTTTTTGTAATATGTAAAAGCTAAAAATGGTTAATGTGGATTATCCTTAGGATATAAACATGTAGGGAACCCTTATTGTCTAGAGAAAACAATTTGTACTAAATAATTCTATAAGTAACAAACAAGTGATGGAGCTCTGGTAAACAAGCTTATAACAAACTGTCTTTGTTTTGGAGATATCATTTGTCAGCTTCGTGAAGATCTGCGAAACCTGTTGTCAGTTATATTTCCCAGAATTTCGACACCATTTTATCATAAAAAAATATTATTTTTAATACACTAGGAATATTTTTTTATTAAATCAAATTAGACGATATACTAATAATCGATTTTAATGTTCGTGTAGTTAGAACTGTGTTTTCATTAATATGTGTTGATTGCTTTATATGTTGTCAAGCTGCATATTACATTAAGGGCCGATTTTTCAACCGTCAGATAACTTTTATCTGTTGAATAAATATGTGACTTTGGCAGATTTTGTATGAAACAAAAGTCAAAGTCACATGTTTATTCAATAGATAAAAGTTATCTGACGATTGAAAAATCGGCCCTAAGTCTACATAATTTTGCTGTATTTCTGACCTTTGTTATATTATATAGATATAGATTATGCTTTCACATTGTAAAAATATGCATTACTTTAAAATACAAAAATGTCCTACCATTTGGCTAAAAGTGGGCCCATGCAAGGCTTTTCTTCTTCTTTCTTATTCTTACGCCGGTTCTTCTCGGGATAGGGTTGAACCGGTGCTGGTTAGGTTTTGTGTTAAGTATTATTTAGATTTTGCACAAGCCAATGTTAATAATTTTATTTCCTTTTACTCAGTCAAGCTATATGCCGCAGACTTTCGCTTAAGACTCCCTAGATAGATAGAGAATAGCCGATAAGAGCCGAAATATTCTCGTATATGATTAAGACGGCTTATTTAATGGCTCGCCGGGTTTCCTATTACGTGGGGCCGAGTACTGCCAAGTGCAGGCGCTAATGTGAATATATACGTTAACGAATACGATAATAATGCTATAGAATTCCGATATTGTGTTTTCCGAATCCGATTACATTTATTTATTCCAATTTTGGTTTTGGAATAAAAATGTTGCTAGCGAAAATACTGTTTTGTGTCGTAAGTAGTTAATCAATGATATTTAATACAACACTGTAATTTGTGTCTATTCAATATGCGAAGTGCACACTTCGTTGAGCATACAAACCGTTTAAACCCTCCCTGAACTTACACGAATATTTCAAGACTAAAAATAGCCGAATCGGTTCAGCTGTTCTCAAGTTTTAGCGAGACTAACGAACAGCATTTAATTTTTGTATATGAGACTAGCTGGCCCGCACCCACTTCGTTGAGCATACAAACTGTTTAAACCTTCCCTGGACTTCCACGAACATTACAAGACCAAAAATAGCCGAATTGGTGCAGCCGTTCTCGAGTTTTAGCAATACTAACGAACAGCAATTCATTTTTACATATTATAAGAGAAGTTCCCACACCTCTTTCAGTATTGGTGATCGGTTTCGTTGAAATTACTACAATATGGCCATATTTATAGTGCCTAAGTGTATGCTCAATACACAAGGATAGTATATTTTATTTGTGCCGGTTACCCGACACGACTGCTAAGAGTACAGACGCAGGACTACTTACATGTCCATCCAACGCATGGATCATCTTTTTCTTAAGACAATCAGACAAACAATAGTAAACGTATAAAAGTAATCGAATGTCAATTGTATTGACGCTGTCAAGCTTTTCATACAATCGCCATTTACATTACGAAGCTACCCAATCTTCCTGCTTGCCCAACTAAATATTAATACTACTAATAAACGCGAAAGTATCACATGAAAGTACTGTATGACGTAAATACTACTGAACGAATTTTCATGAAATTTGACATGGTAGAAGTTTACATGATGGATTTACATGATGGATTTACATAGGCTACTTTTTAGCCCAGCACCGTGTAAGGTACCGACGAAATTTATTTTCCGCGTACGAAGCAGCGGGAATCATCTAGTCAGGAATATATACTGAATATTAATATAACCATAAAGTAATAGTATACAGAGTGACGTGTTAATATTGAATTTCACAATCACCGTATAGTGTGTTGTCTAATCAACGTCTGAGCTCGCGTGTTCATTTCACGAGAACTAATATGTCTCACGAGTCACGACACAAAGCTTATTAATAATTGTGTTTAGTGGTTAGTCATATAATACAATGCTAGTGCCCATATGATACATATTTTTTTTTGGCAACAAACAGTCGTACATTTTTACATTGTGTTTATGCTGACCATAAGTATAATCAAAGACCAATAGTGTCCAAAAATATACACAATAACAAACACCTTTTCATGTGCTCAAATAATCGTGATCAAAATATAGTAGGTAAAACATAATATACAACATTAGGTAGAATTTAAATCTTAAAGTACCTAAGTCTTAAAGTAAGTGTCGGTAATAATAGCATGCATGATCTATAGGTATATTTATTTCCAATAGGTAAAAGATATATAATATACTCTAAAATAAATAATAGTAATGTATATACATTACTTTTAACCCCTGACTAAAACAGCGAGGTGTTATAAATTTGACGCTTCTGTGTGTGTTTGTCTGTAGATCGTAGTACCCGAACAGATGAATGAATTTTGATCTAGATTTGTTCTGTTTGAGAGCTAACGGGACTGGTGTTCTTAGATATTATTAGTTCGCTGACTGCTTAGCAATTTAGGGGCTACTCAATACTGTTCTTTTGGCTCAATAATAGTCAATAATAAAATCTTTACCTGGATTAAAAGAACGAAGTAGATACTATTTAAAAATATAGTATAGAAAGATTAATAAATATAATACAAATTGCTGTGGCTACAACTTTATCCATATATTCTTGTCTGAAAGGAAGGAATAGTCGACAACGACAGGCGGCAAATTGTGGCAGAAACTTTATGTTTGTCTACGTAATGATTCCCTTCGAAGTGATGACTGGACGTTCCTTTAGATAAAATTCTTTTTCTATAAAGAAATACACCATCGATTTATTTGAATGTGGATTAAATTTGGAGATAAAAATTAAAGCAGTTTAAATGTAATCTTAATCGAATCAAAATGCAAAGCTACCTAGGAGCAATTTTTCTTTTTTTTTTAAATTATTTATTTAAGGTCGTTAAAACATCTTTGGTCATTAGCGACCACTTTAGGTTTACATTTTATATTAAATTATAATAATAAATTAATTTTAGGTATTGTACAGTTTTATCTGTGTTTTCTAGACATTATTTTAAACATAAAGGAAGGTTCACATGCGAACGTTCAGTATTATACATTGGACTGATTTACTTACTGGTGCCTACAGCCTTTCTCAATAAACGGGCTATCAAATACTGAAAGAATTTTTCGAATCGGACAAGTAGTTCCTGAGATTAGCGGGTTCAAATAAGCAAACAAGCTCTTCAGCTTTATAATAGTGTTGATTTTATAAACAACTTTCAAAGCATCTCTTTTTTTTTTTTTTTATGTCGCAAGGGAAATGCATTACGCATCCCCCCGGGAGGGTCCCCGAGGGGTATGTGGGACTCCCGGCTCGCTACGGCCGGTTTACCCACTAAAACCACTTGCGGATTGCCATCAGCCGTTTAGTGGAAGACGTGCCCTGGATCTTTCAAAGCACAGGCCACGCCCCCCCGACCGGCCGGTCTACCTCATAAGGGACCGGACTTCCATCAGATTAAAGAGAGCACTTCGGCAAACTGAAGCGCTCCCCTCGGCGCCGAGACTGACAAAGCCGGGGAGGTTACCCATCCCTCTACCCGGAGCCCCGTACTAGACGTGAGATGGGAGGGCCGCATAGCGACGCCTCCGCACCCCCGTCCTGCGCCGGCGAAGCGGAACAGAGGAAGGATCTATCTCTCTGTCCCGCTCCGAGGCTTCCTTCTGCGAGATAACCTGTTCGCAGAAGGAGACCACCGCCTGCCAGGCCTCGTCGCTCCCGAGCATGCAGCGAACCATGCTTGGGAGCGAGAGGTCCCGCCCAATCACTGCCATGAGATCATGGCGCTGCACGGCCCAACGATCGCACACCTCAAGGGTGTGCTGGGCCGTGTCCTCCGCAGCGCCGCATTCATGGCAGACTGGCGTAGGCTCCCTCCTGGCGACCTTATACAAATACGCACCGAAGCATCCGTGTCCGGTGAGCATTTGTGTAAGGCGGAAGGTGAGGGGTTTCTTCTTGCGGCGCATCCAAGCCGCAAGAACTGGACGCAGTGCGATGGCCGTATGTTTACCATACGGTGCCTGCGCCAGAACCTCACCCCACCTCCGCAACAACCACTGTTGCCCCAGCCTCCGCAATCGTAAGAGCTCCTCCCAAGTCGGCGCTTCACCTTGCAGCCTCTTCTCAGCGCGGAAGAGGTGCATTTCGGCGAGCACCGACGCCTCGAGCTCCCACGGCGGATCTCCAGCCAAAGCAGTGGCTGCCACCCAGGAGACTGTACGGTAGCCCCTGACTACCTTCACCGCTATGACCCGCTGCGCCTTTCGCAGCTGGGCCTTATTACGCGTGGTGAGGGAGTCCGCCCATATCGGGGCTCCGTACAGGGCCATACTCCGACAGACTCCGGAGTACAGCCGCCTGCAGGCTTCGCTGGGCCCCCCTATATTTGGTAGGAGCTGGCCCAGCGCTGATGCCGCCCTCACGACCTTCGGTCCCAACAGTTGGAAATGGGGGCCGAAGGTCCACCTCCCATCCAGGATGAGTCCCAAACATTTAAGAGTTGAGCTCACCCTGACCTCCGTCTCTCCGATAAGGAGACGTGCACCCGGCGGGGGTCCTTTCCTCCCAGGTCCGCGGAAAAGCAGGTTTCAAAGCATCTCGCAATAATTATAACGAACCCACCAGTGGGTCTAAAATTAAGGCAGGACACAGAAAAGTTTTGGAGGAGGAAACAGAGAAAACTCCTAAACGTCGATTTCTTGTTTTAATTGGTAATTTCAGTTCAAGCTGTCTCTTTCGCTGGCTAGGGCACTTTGAGACAGCAATAAATTTAATAAATACCTATTTCTTAACAATGATTTTTATGTACATGTGAAATTGGTGCTACGGATTGACGTAGCCGCGAGCTACGCGGTGCTACGGGGTCGTAGCTGCTACGCGCTTCTAAAACAAAAGTTTCTAACTCAATAATTACTGATAATGGATCTTAGAATTCGGCTTCTATTTGTTTCTTAATGTAGAAGTTTATAAAAGTCTATTAATGTAAAAGATTTAGGCCGTGTTTCACCAAGCAATGTTAAAGTTAACGCTATGTTAAATATCATGTTATCCCTCTCGTATTTCCTGTCAATGAATGAGATGGCATGGTATTTTAACATGGCGTTAACTTAAACATTGCTTGGTGAAACACGGCCTTAATACACAATGTTGCCTAGTTAGTTAACAATATATCTTTTACATTAAAATAAAATATACATAGATACGTCCTTCGACATTAATAATACACAAATAAACAACGCAAATAGTGATTACGGCTTAATAGAAGTCACGAAATATATTTTCTTTTATACTTAAGTATGCTCGTATTCTATAGTGTTGTGGGTGTTACTAGTGTGATTGCGATGTACAAACGAATATAAATAATATTCGTTTAGGGTTTCAGCTCCAAAAATGTATGTTATAAATAAACCTAACAAAAGATATCTACAAATATACGATATTATCATAGAATGGTTTTCTCGATTTAGACATGAGTTGTTTGTACAAAAATATTTTCTTTTTGTGCACTTTTTACCATATGTAGACTTTAACTGAGATTAATTTCATACTGCTACATTTGCACAAATCTCGTATTTTTTTTTAATCCTCTTTTTGTTTAGGGACTTTTAACGCACAGCGTAAGTCAGTCCCAAACCTAAAATTTTTGCGCTACGCATCCTAATACCATACGTACTATAACAGTTTTATTAAATTATAAAAAAATGCTTTATTTACCGCCTACGAAAAAGAGGGGTGTTATAAGTTTGACGAGTGTGTGCACTATAGCTCTTAATTGGATGAACCTATTTTAATCTACTTTTTTGTTTGAAAGCTGACGTAATCACGTATTTGCTTATTCCGCATTCATAATTGAAAACATGAATGGATGAAGGTATATATGTCGCAAAAATTTTCTACCCAGAAAATTTACCTTTAAACTGTTATTCAAAGATTTTGAATGAAATGAAATGAAATGAAATGAAATGAAATGAAATGAAAATATACTTTATTGTGCACAATCAGAATTTACACACACACACTCAAAAATAAACAACACATAGAAAACACGATAGTACACAAAGGCGGCCTTATTACTACAATAGCAATTTCTTCCAGACAACCTTTGAAAGAATGGATCAAATCACTAGATAATATCAGGTATTGTGCTAAAAGTATATCTAGATAATATAATACAATACAATGAAATAAAATATTTTACTAATTAATACTATAAATGCATAATACAAATTTACACTGGACACATACTAAGGTAGTGCTTTTTTAGCAGAGATTTAAAAGAATTTAAAGTCTTAGCCTGTTTTATAGAAGTGGGAAGGGAGTTCCAAAGAAGGACAGATTGAACAGAAAAGGAAGAGTTGAAATATTTTGTGTGATTAATGGGGATATCTAGGAGAAAATTTGTACAAGATCGCAACTCCTGCCTGTCAGAGCTGCGGAAATTAAAAATTTCTTTCAAGTAAGGAGGGCTGTTGGGGTCAAACAAAATTGTAAAAAGGAGCGTAAGTATGCGAACATCTCGGCGAAAGCGGATTGGCAACCACTTGAGCTTGTGACGAAACTCGGAGACATGGTCATATTTGCGCAAGCCAAAGATGAACCTTATTGATAGATTTTGAAGGCGCTCAAGTTTGTTAAGTTGCTCTTCGGTCAAGTTAACAAAGCAGACATCTGCGTAATCCAAGATCGAAAGAAACAAAGACTCGGATAATGCTACCTTAGTAGGTATCGGCAAAACATAGCGCAGTCGTTTTAAGGAATGCCACGTCGAGTATACCTTTCTGCTGATTTCTTTCAGTTGCCGAGACCAAGAAAGATGTTCATCAATATATACACCGAGATTCTTTACCACCTTACTATATGGGATTGCTATTCCGTTAATGAGTACGCCGGGTAAAGTATCCCAGTCAATTCTGGATACCAGCCCCGGACTTCCAAGTATTATTAACTGAGACTTGATAGGGTTAATGAGAAGCCCGTGTTCCCTACTCCAGTTACAAATGGCCGATAAATCTTCATTCATAACACCAATAGCCGCAGGCAGCGTATCCAGACTCGACTGAGTATAAATTTGCAGATCATCTGCATATAAATGGAAAGAGGAAGATATATATAAAGTTAAGAAGTTAATAAAAAGAGCAAACAAGAGAGGAGATAGGACACCGCCCTGGGGGACACCGGCAACAGCAACTGACCAATCAGAAAATGATTCAGAGATCTTGACTCTTTGACGTCGACCTATTAGGTAACTTTTAAGTAAGCACCTTACTGGTGTAGATAGATTAAAGGTAGCTAGCAGGCTGATCAAGATGTCGTGATCAACAGAATTAAATGCATTACTGAAGTCGAGTAAAGTCAATATGGTAAGCTTTTTATGGTCCATACCACACCGGATATCATCTGTTACCTTGACTAAGGCCGTAGTAGTACTATGACCTGTCCGGAATCCAGATTGATATGTGCTGAGAAGGCTGTTACACGAAATATAATTAGTCAGTTGCTGATGCAGAATTCGCTCAAGCACTTTAGATAGGAAGGGTAGGATTGATATAGGACGGAAATCAGAAACAGATTTAGGACTAGACGATTTTGGTAAAGGGATTATATGGGCAGCCTTCCAAGCATCGGGAAAGGAAGAAGTTGAAATACAGGAATTAAAAATATGTGAAAGGACAGGTGCAATTATGTCTAGGATAGGGATAATCATTTTGCGGCTGATATCGTCATTACCAACGGCATTCGATGCTATTGCCATAACATGTTTATTAACTTCAATCTCTGTACATGGAAGGAATGCGAAAGGCTCAGTGTTAGAAATAGGCAATAAGGAAATGTTACTTAGAGTTTGGAGTTTAGTAGAAGGGTCTATATTAGAAGAAGAAGCAAACTGTCTGTTAATTAAATCCATGTCTATATTGCAGTCATTTATGTTGGAACTTTTGCCTACACCTAGTGTCCTTAAGAATTTCCAAATCTTCCCCGGACTACCGTTTTCAACCGATGCATGTATATGTCGCCTTTGAGCATCACGACACATAGTGTTACAACGGTTTCGTAATTTGACATATTTGTCGCGATGCTCATTGGTGCATGTTTTTTTGTATTTAGCTTTGGCTGCATGTTTGGCGTTAATTAAAGTTTTAATATCTTCTGACAACCACGGCGCTGGCAGATATTTCATCCTAACAGGTTTAATAGGAGCATGTTTGTCGTATAGAGATTTAATCAGGACATTAAACGTCTCAACCTTAGTATCGACGGATACTTCTGAGTATATAACTGACCAATCAGTGCTGCGTCCGTCTTCCCTTAAACTATTAACATCCATTGAAGAGAAATTACGTTGCATTAGTATTTTTCGCTTCGGTTTTGGTGTTCGAACATTATATGCAACGTAAATCAGATCATGGTATGAGAAAATTTCTGCTGAGCTCTGACCGTGCTTCTTAACATGACCTGACGATGATACTATGATGAGATCAAGCAAGGAAGGACGACAACCAGGAGAACAGTGTGTAGGACTAAGTGGTAGTAAATTCATATTGTAGGAATCCAAAATAGACTTTAAACTTTTAGATCTACTGTCATCTTTAAGTAAACAGGTATTAAAGTCCCCCATTATTATTAAGTGGCTATAATCTGGTCTGTAGGATTCCAGTATATTTTCGAAAGATGAGAAGTAGTTATGGTGCATCGATGGGCAGTAAAAAACACCCACAAGTAGTTTGTTATAAAAAGATACTTCAATCTCAATCAGCAGATACTCCAGTGAATCTGACGGCGGAGGCTGTGTTGACGAACTAATAACAGAAAATGGTATGTCAGAACGCAGATAAATCGCAACACCTCCACCGCCTTTTCCAGTGCGATCGTTACGGATTAATTTAAAACCTGGCAGACTATAACAAGTAGATGGTAGGCAGGGCTTAAGCCATGTTTCCGATACACAGATGGCGTCAACGTTAACATGATCGAAGGAGGTTAGCATATCGGAGTAATGAGCCGGAATGCTCTGCGCATTTATATGTACGGCTTTAAAGCATTTTTGTACTGTGGCAAAATTGTGGGAAATCGTATCCCTTAAAGGAGTATACGTAGCGCTTAAGAAACTCTCATCACTACAGGTACTGTGTGAAGAAACCGAAAAAAAGTCACTTGAAGAAGTGTCCAGCTTGTCAATAATGATATTATGCATATATACCTATATAATATAATATATTAAATAACAATATAATTGAATAATAAATTTATTACAATAAGTGTAGTTACTATACGAAACGGTTTTATAATTAATATATTATTATAAAATCACCTCATACCTACGCAGTGTCATACATATTCTAGTCTATATATTTAGACATGCAATATTTAAGCACTATTACAGAAAAAAAAAACATTAACAAGACAAGAACAAATTAATGAAAATAAACAAAACACCAGAAAATATAAAAAAGAAACGAAATAGACCGGTACGCAAAAAGGAACACAATTATTTGACATTACAGTGACAGCTATCATACTTTGACCATGGCATCTGTCAATTTTGACAACTGTCAAAACTAATGTATTAAATTAAAGTAGGAAATTTCTAAACTATGTTACACTTTGTCCAATATAAACATACCTAGTAACTAATACTTAATCTGTGATTATAAAATTTTGAGTAGTTTAAGCATGTGGGTATAATTATCCCACCATACGAGTATAACTAGAAGTATCCGAGCTTACCCAGCAAACAAATATTTTGCTACATGAACTACAACAACATGCCATTAAAAAACTAATTAATAATACATATGTATTTAATGCACAATCGAAATAAATACATATTATAAACGTACAGGTAATAGATATAAAGCAACTAGTAAGAATTAAAGCAAGGTAATTAAAGGTTTATTACTTTTTTGCTGATTTCTTTGTCTTGATTCCAGTTGCACTTCTAGTTGTGGGAATGGATCGTTCGGTTACTACGGCTGGCATATCAGTAGGAGAGGGATTGGCATCCATTAGAATGGCGTCCAGGTCAGCCATACAATTAACCCGGACTTTGGAGCCGTCAGATCCAATGACAATTACCGAGCCATTATGAGTCCAGGATTTAGAAATTCCAAAACGTTGTCTCGCTGCCAGGAACACATCATGCCTCTTCTTAGTAAGAAATTCTGACAAAGTGTTCCCAGAGTTTTTCAAATTGGTCTTAGCAGCCCATACCTTATTACGGACAGTACGATTATGGAATTTAATCAGGATTGGTCTCGGCTTTGACTCATTTATGCGACCCAAGCGATGGCAGTATTTAACTGAAGAAACATCAACCCCTGCAACTCGCAACTGTGTAGAAAGTAAAGATGATACTACTTCAAGCTCATCCTTTTTCGCCTCAGAAACTCCATGAAGTAGCACAATCTTGTTTCTTCGCCTTATCTCGGTTTGCTCCTGAATGTCCATCAAAATTTCTATTTGTGACTGTAATGACTTTAGAGCATTCAACACGAAGGACTTGAATTCACTGAATTCCGAAGCCAATACTGATGCCGTACTTGATGTTTGACAAGAGTTCAACTCCTGTTGGAATTTCATCATTTTGTTGTTAAACAACTCATTCATGTGATCAACAGACTGCTTCAAGGACTCCATAGTTGATTAGAAGTGTATAAATTACCAAAAGTTGAGATGTGGCTCTTACAAAGTGCAGATGGTGGAAATAAATGCTTGAGTGTTGAAATATTGTTGTTTTATATTTCCATTACAGAGGTTAGTGACACTGATAGGCACAGGTAAAACTTGTTACATTATTTACTTAATAAAACTCTTATTTAATATATTTTAATTAGGAGCAGTTAAAAATTTGTATTTACTTTTTGCACGCCTACCCCCAAAAAAAAAAAAAAAAAAAAAAAAATATTATGATTTGTTGTAACGTATTAAGTACATTAATCTAAAGAATATAAAGACGGATCTTTTGATTAATGTACCCGATACGTTACGAAATATTTTAAAACGTTTAAGTGATAGTTTGACTCAATTTTCTCGAAATCAGTATTTTGCTTATATCACCTTCATCCACTCATGTCTTCAATTATGGACATAAACAATTTTGTTTACCTACTTCATAAACTATGTAAATTTATTTCTACGGGCAATACTTGTGTCCGCTTGTGTTCAGTTTGGATATTATCGTTTGATTTAAGGCAATAATTAATAATGATTGACGGTTGCAATTAATTAGCATTGAATATTATCATCGTATAATCATCGTTTAGCTATTCCAATGGGCGTAATGTTATGTGTTGTGAATAACAGATAGCAAACGGCAATTACTGGTATGAGATACCAGACATTATAATAACTATAAGGTTTGACGACGTCTGTAGCGTAGTAGTTGAGCGCGTCGGTGCTCCAGCCGGAGGTCGCGAATTTGAGACCCGACGAGGAAACAAAAAGTTTTTAATGTTCCTGGGTCATGGATGTGTTTAAGGGCTGATTTTTCAATCATCAGATAACTTTTATCTATCGATTGAACATGTGACTTTGACATTTGTTTCATACAAAATCTGTCAAAGTCACATATTTACTCCTTGTATAAAAGTTATCTGACAATTGAAAAATCACCCCTTAATATAATGAAAATCTTTAATAACTATATAGCATAAAAAGTACTAAATATAATTATTTCCGTTGCCTGGTACCTGTAAAACAATGTTTTTGTCAGTACATAGATTAAAAATTTAATTAATCTAAGAAAAATGAACTATATATTTTTACTAAATGAGTCTTAGTTGTTTTTTTCTCATTTATAAAAGTCCAATGTTCCGTTCCGTGTTGTGTAAAAAAGTAACTATACCTGCCTTAGCTACGGACTTTTTGTTTATAGTGTATCACTTATCTAAACGGCCAGTATAGTAAATTCATACAAAAAAGTGCTTAAACTGACCACAAAAAATAAAATCACCCAATCGTTTGTCAATTTTATCATTCCTTTGTATTGTTCTATTGAATTAATAGCCAACAATAAAAACGCAAACCGCGTCAAAATACCCGCTGCGCTGATCGATCATGTCCCAAATTATTAAAAATTCTGTTTGGTTTCGGTTCGGGGGTTAAGTTTTGGGATATCATCGATCAGCGCAACGGGTTTTTAGTCTGTAGCACAGTATATATTATGGTTACTGCCAAAAAGAATTAAATATATCACAGTAAGTGAAATGAATGAAATGTACCTGTTTCATGTTAGCATTCATTTTTGAAAATTTCAATTGTGTATACTTGTATTTAAAAAAAATAAGTATTTCTGTTGTCTCTTTAACAAAAAATACTACATCAATAAACAGGTGATTCATGATCCATACACAAATTACTTGCACACCGATTTCGACTAAGTCATCATCACGACGATGATGACTTAGTCGAAAACGGTCGTGATTTTTTATAAATCTCTTAATTAACTATGAAAGTGGAAAAAGTGCAAGTAATGTGTGTATTATTACAGTGTTACATGTATTTCCATTAAGTACATCCAAAAACATATGAAATATACCTTAAAAAAGATTAAAAACCAGTAAAAGGTAATAAATACTCATCTACTTTTTCGGATCGATCGAGTTTTTAATTACCCGTCTTAACGGTACCGTACACGAAGGGAAACGAGCCGCTATTAGGTACTAAGACTTAGCTTTTCTGTCGGTCACCATGCTGTATCTCAAGAACTGTGATAGCATTCATTTTTGAAAATTTCAACTGTGTATGTTAGAATTTAAAAGAATAAAGTATTTCTATTGGCTCTTTAACAAAAAAACACTAAAACAATATACAAGATGATTCTTGGTTCATATACAAGTAATCAGCTGAATGTAGTGTAAGAGAATGTCGCGTAGAGCATTTTTTATTTTCTTCACCTTATATAAATTACTTAATAAAAACTAAAAAAAATATATGCAAAGGTCTAAAATGACCACAAGGAGCAAACCTTGAAAAAATGAAATAACTATACAATACAATACAATACAAATATACTTTATTGTGCACACAACAAGTTACAAAAAAAACAAAAAAATATACATTACAAAAATCAGACATGCACACAAAGGCGGCCTTATTACTAGATAGCAATTTCTTCCAGACAACCTTATGGTGTTAGAGAAAACAATGCTAGAGAATGGGAGTTGCGCAAAAGTATATTTAATAAAATAAAAGTAAATAAAATAAAATGATGATGATGATATTTTAATTTATAATAATAAGTGTTAGTTACATAAGTTAAGGGTTGACACAATATGATTCCAGATAATGATTTTTTATAAGAGTTTTAAAGCGATGTATAGTTTTAGCCTGCCTTATATGGATAGGTAAAGAATTCCAAAGGGAAATGGATTTTACAATGAAAGAGCAATTAAAGTATTTAGTGCGGTGGATAGGAATGTCAAGAAGAAGATTAGATATAGATCGTAGTTCCAGTCTGTCAGAGGTACGGAAGTTAAAATTACTTTTTAAATAAGTGGGACAATGGGAGTCAAATAGGATGTTATAAAGGAAGGAGAGAACACGAGAGTCACGGCGGTAGCGGATTGGCAACCACTTTAACTTGAGGCGATACTCGGAGATATGGTCAAATTTACGTAAACCGAAAACAAACCTCAAAGCCAGGTTTTGAAGGCGCTCCAATTTGTTCAGTTGTTCCTCCGTCAAGTTAGTGAAAGAAGCGTCCGCATAATCTAAATGGGAAAGGAGTAGGTATTCAGCCAAAACTACCTTTGTGGGTATCGGAAGAACATATCGTAGACGTTTTAGGGAACGCCAGGTAGAAAAAACCTTTCTACTAATCTCTTGCAATTGATGCGTCCACGATAAATGTTCATCAAAGTACACTCCCAAGTTTTTAACCACTTTACTGAAAGGTATTGTTACACCATTTATAAGGACAGGAGGTAAAGAATCATGGTCAACTCTAGAAATTAGCCCGGGGCTACCAATTACAATTAATTGAGTTTTATAGGATTAATAAGAAGTCCATGATTCTTGCTCCATTCACAAATATTCGACAAATCGTGATTCACTAGATCAAAAGCGGAATTCAGATTGTCCAAAGGAGACTGTGTGTATATTTGAAGATCGTCCGCATACAAGTGGTAGGATGATGAAATCGATATTGTTATAGGGTTTATAAAAATTGCAAACAGAAGAGGAGATAGCACACCACCCTGAGGCACGCCGGCATAGATATAACTCCAATCGGAGAAATAATCAGATGATTTAACTCTCTGCCGTCGTCCTACAAGGTAGCTACGAATTAAATTAATTATTGATGGTGAAAGATTTAAAGATGCAAGCCGGGCTAGCAGAATATCGTGGTCTATGGAATTGAAGGCATTACTAAAATCCAGAAGTGTGAGAATAGTAAGCATTTTATCATCCATACCTGACCGTATATCATCAGCTACCTTTACCAATGCGGTAGTCGTACTGTGACCAGTGCGAAAACCGGACTGGAACGGACTGAGTAAGCTGTTGTGGGTAACAAATTTCGTAAGCTGGTGATGAATGATTCGCTCTAAAACTTTTGATAAAAAGGGTAGGATGGAAATAGGACGGAAGTCAGACACAGTCTTAGGACAGGAGGATTTAGGTAAAGGAATTATGTAAGCTGCCTTCCAGGCATCAGGAAAGGTACAAGACTCTAAACATGAATTAAAAATGTGTGCAAGAACAGGAACAATTATATCTAATATTGGTGTGATCATTCTACGACTGATACCGTCATCTCCTACTGCGTTTGACGATACGGAAAGGGTGTGCTTTTTAATCTCACACTCGGAAACTGGAACAGTAAGGAACGGATCAGAATTCAATATAGGTAGCGAAGAAATATAATTTAACGTTTGTGATTTAATTTTGGGGTCGAGATTAAAAGAGGAAGTAAAATGGTTATTAAGTGAATCTATATCTATATTATGAGAGTCTTGCGGTTCAGAGCATTTGCCCACGCCGAGGGATTTGAGAAATTTCCATGTTTTAGCCGGATCCCCGTTCTCAACGGAGGCGTGAATATGACGTCTTTGTGCGTCACGACACATCATATTACAGCGGTTCCGGATTTTAATATATTTGTTACGATATTCTTCTGTCTTTTTTATTTTAAATTTGGCTTTGGCTGCATGCTTAGCATTTATCAGAGATTTGATTTCGTCTGATAACCAGGGAGCGGGAAGATGTTTGATTTTAACGGGCCTAACAGGTGCATGAATATCATAAAGAGATTTAAGTTTAGCGTTAAATATATCAATTTTGTCATTAATGGAATCAGCTGAGAGTAAGTTTGACCAGTCTATGTTATGTGCGTCCTCCTCTAGGCTTTCAATATTCATCGAAGAGAAATTTCTTTGAAGAAGAGTTTTTACCTTAGCTTTGGGAGGGCGAACATTATAGGCGACATAGATAAGATCATGGTATGAAAACATATCAGCAGAGACTTGTCCATGCGTAGTAACACGATTAGGAGAGGAGACTATGATTAGGTCGAGCAGGGAAGGACGGGAACCTGGAAAGCAGTGGGTAGGATTCAGAGGTAGTAATTTCATATTATATGAATCTAAAATTGAACTAAGTTTAGTCGATCGACTATCACCCTTAAGTAGACAAGTATTGAAATCGCCCATTATAACACAATGATCGTAGTACGGTGTAAAAGCATCAAGCGTATTTTCAAAGGATGAGAAGTAATCATTGTGCATTGATGGGCAATAGTAGACCCCGAGTAATAATTTATTATAGTGCGATACCTGGACTTCTACCAGCAAAAACTCGAGAGCATCAGATGGAGGGGGTTGCGCTGACGAGCTAATAATAGTGTAGGACAAGTCTGAACGTAGATAAATCGCAACGCCACCTCCACCCCTCCCAATGCGGTCGTTGCGAATTAACTTAAAACCGGGTAAACTGTAGCATGTTGATGGTAAGCAAGGCTTAAGCCACGTTTCCGATATAAAGACAGCATCAACATTAGCCCGATCAAAAGACGCAAGCAAGTCGGGGTAATGAGCCGGAATGCTCTGTGCATTAATATGAACGGCCTTAAAACATTTGTTAACTGTGTTAAAATTTGAAGTTATGGTATCCCTAAGAGACATAAATGTGGCACTTTGAAAACTATCATCGCTGTTGTTAGAAGAAATGGATAAAAAATCATCTGAAGCAAATGAGTCAACACTTACATTCATGATAATAATACAAACTAAATATAAATAAAATATATAAAACACTATAAATATATTATCCTACAACAATTGAAATATAATTGGCCTGCAGCCCACTGTGTCATAAAAAAAAACATAAGTATATAAATAAATTTGCTATAATAAAATTAGTAAATAAATAGAAAAAGAGTAGGTAAATAAATGGAAAGAATCCAAACATGCCTATTATTTTTTAAACACCTAGCTAAATATGAGCAGTTATTCTAACAAAATATAATTAGCTTTAAGATGAGATGCTAGCCCAACACAAATTGGCAATTAAAATTTTAATGGAGTTATACTGAGATATAATAATAAAGTTCTAAAAACAAGCACAGCTTATTAGTTACAAAAATTGTATAACAAAGATGCAATTTATATACATAATACTAGATTAAGAGAAATCAGTTAAGTACATAATGGCTCATGCTAAATTTCATGTCCACACACAAAAAACAAAAAAAAAATTATAATTAAAGTGACATTAAGAAGACGAAGAAGAATAACTATCACTCACTCCTGTCAGACGTCACCGAAACACATCTGTCAAAAGCTTCGTGTTGAAGAAAATGAAACAATATCAAACATTTTCAAAAAGTACAGATTACAAAATTAAATATGTTTCATTTTCGAAATACCGACAATTTGTGACAAAAGAAATAAGTGATGATGCATAGAAATAAGTAACTATGAGATCTAAGTATGGACAATAAAATTATAAGTGAATGATTAATGAGAAGCGAATATTGGCAAAGCAGAATTATAGATTTATATGTATATATGTGAAGATTGAGAAAGTTACCATGCTATTATTTAAAGTATGTTACCCTTAGAGTATTTACTTTTTGGTTCGCCTTGGTCTTGTTCCAGTTTCATTTTTGGTTTTGGATGCCGGAACTTGAGATGTGACTTCTGCCATATCACCACAGAGATCAGAAATGGCATCCAACTCCGCTATGCTACAAACACTGCTTTTGGAGCCATCAGATCTAGCAACGAAAATAGAGCCATTATATGTCCAACACTTTGTAACACCGAAACGCTGCCTGGCCGCCAGGAACACTTCATGTCTCTTTTTAATTAAAAACTCTGATAGAGTGATGCCGGAATTTTTCAGGCTGGTCTTAGCCCTCCAAACCTCATTCCGATCAGTAAAATTCTGAAACTTAACCAAGATCGGTCTGGGTTTTGATTCCTTTAAGCGTCCCAAGCGGTGACAATATTTTACTGAAGAAATGTTTATGTCTTGGACTTTTAACTGGGAAGACAACAAAGATGCAATAGCTTCTTGTGCATCCTTTTTGGCTTCGGGAACTCCATGCACAAGCAAAACCTTTCTTCTGTGCCTCATCTCAGTTTGATCATAGGCATCCATCAATATTTCCAACTGAGCCTGCATCATCTTAAGTGCATTCAATATAAAATTTTTGAACTCACAAAAATCAGATGCCAGTGTTGTAGAGGTGTTTGTAGTCTGGACCGCACACAACTCCTGCTGGAACTCCATAATCTTCGAGTTAAACATCTTATTCATTTGTGTTATTGATTCTTGCAAGGACTCCATTGTAAACAAGTGGAAGAGAAAAATAACAGCAAATTTTGACAAAAGTGCAAGTGATATAATTTGTTTAAGAAAACAGTGTTTATATACTGTATCTTATTATTGCAATTATAGGAGATTGTGACACTAGTAGATGCAGGTATAAATTTTTACATAATATTGATTTAAAATAATTAATTTATAATTTTGGTTAAGGAGCAGTTAAAAGTTCAACTTAACTTTTTGCACACCTACCCCCGAAAAAGTTATATATATTTTTTTTAACTGTAAATATAACGTCGGTATCCAATTAAAATTTTCGGTACTGTCTCTGCACAAGAATTTGACCCTATCGTCGTTTCAGCTATGATGTCTATGCCCCAACATATTTCATGAGGGGTTATCTGCATATATCCGTCACGCTGCAGTGCAGTTTTTTCCAGGGTTTTTCCCCGCGCCCTGACGCGGGGGTTTTGCCTTCAAAAATACGTCTCTTGTGTCATTTACTTTCCTCTCCCCAGCTATGGTAAGGTTTGGTCCGCGGGATGGAGGGTGGTGTAGGGGGAGTGGAATCACACACGCTCTCCGGTCTCAGGACCGGGGCCCCTTGCACTGCTTGACGTCCCGCCATTCAGGTACAGCCTTCCATGGCTCTCTCACTTAGCGCCACGGTTTTCCCCTGCGTTCTGCGGGGGGTTTTCCCTAGAAAAACTTAGTATGATTTCGGCTTCGGTATCCTCAATACCGGGGCCATACCTCACGTAGAGGGGCTTAAGCCCCTGGTCGTGATTTCCCGCTCCAGGCCACTCTGGCTAGGAGTGTGTGAACAGCATAGGTAGTTTTTTCCACGGAAATGCTTCTACCATTTCCGGATATATATTCCCTCGGACGCCTTTTACGACACCCACACGCATGGGTTTATTGGGAGGTGCTATTCTTAGTCTGGCAACCCACGGATATTTTTCCTATAATGATTGAATACTTTTTTCTACTTCAAGGCATTATTCTTAGTCAGCGGTCGTGACTTTCAGAAACTTAATAGTGGTTTTTACTGCCGACTTCTACCAGGGAGCTTAATCGACTCGACATTTATGTATTATTCATTGTTCGTTGGAACTCAATTAGTGGTACACATTCGCGTGTTACGGAATAGATTCTGTGAAAATGTCAAATTAGGCTCGGATCGGGTCACAAGGCCTAATGCCTGCGCCAAGCTATAATATACTTTTTTACCAATTTAACCAATTTGTAATATACTATCTTTTTCCAGGAGTTTCGCTCTCGTGAAATATTGCGTACATACAAACTATCCTACGAGTATATTACTTCTAGTACCTCCAAAAATATGTGTACACTATACATGTGTATAAAGCTTCAATCATGAAGCTTTTGTTAAGTAAGTAAGTAAGATTTGTTAAGTAGTTTTTGCATGAAAGCGTAAAAACAACCTAGGTATTTATTATTATTATATTATACCATGTGCACATTTTAATATTAGTGACAAATTAAATAATTTGGTATGTGTTAAAAGGCCGCTTGCCATCAAAGGCCGCGTGCCTGTGATATATATTCATATGTATCTATATAATTATAGATATGAATATATATCCCAGAGATATCGCAAGCGGTTTTTTTGCACCCTTTAAATATAATTCGGACTTTGCCCCTAGTGTTCACTGCAACTTATTAACACGCTTTTTCATAGCGCGAGTTTATTTCGCCGGATTCTTCTCGACGGGTTAGGGTTACTAAACAGTGCTAATTTTGATATTATCGACCTAAAAGAACAGTATGATTCTAATAACACATATTTATTTTTTATGAATTATACTAATTACAATTAACATAAAATGTACGTTAAATAATTATTTAATACTAGCTGACCCGTGCCCACTTCGTTGAGCATACAAACCGTTTAAACCTTCCCTGGACTTCCACGAATATTTGAAGACTAAAAATAGCAGAATCGGTTCAGCCGTTCTCGAGTTTTAGCGAGACTAACGAAAAGGTATTCATTTTTATATATAAGATATTTTATGTTAACAAGCCGTGATATGTAGCCGGTTGCGGCAACAAATAATAACTCTAGCGAGGGCGATCGATTGCCGTTGCTTATGTAGGCATTTGACTTTTTTCTAACCTTTTACACGACGCTTGAGCCAAGTTGATCCTTTATCAACACAATTCTATCAGTCACAATTCTACACAATTCCAATATCAATCCATTGAAATTAGATTGGCCTACCATCAGGCCAAGCCTACATTATGGTTACAATTTCGCCCCCCGTGAGTTTCTTACGCCGGCGCCGGTTCATCTCGCCGGGCTTCCGAACCGGTGGTAGGCATCATGTAGGACAATTCTATAAGTGTTATTTACTATCCTATATGGAAATAAAAAGTTTTGAATTTTGAAGTGTTGCTCTAATGTTCTATATCTACATGTTTCCATGATACTAAACCATAACATTATGCGATAATCATCAATGATTAGCCGTTAACCGAAATGGCCAATTACGGCTTGTATTTCCTTATTTAACGTACTGTAATATAGTATATTGTGATATTGTACTTCTTTACTTGCCTCGCCTCTCCATACTATGTTTGGTATTGGGTACTATAATATTGTATGTAATATAATGGACCAAAATTGGTCCATGATAATATTATGCTATTTTCTTTGCTCATCGATGAATTGCATTGCTTAAATATTAAAACTCAAATATGGTTACACCGATTTGACAAATTGTTACCTTGTATTTGTGGAAATTCCCGTGAGGTTAAACGATGCAAAATAATGAAATAATAGCATGGAAAAGTAAACAGTAAAACTTTTTAAATTTACTTTATTATTCCGTTCCGACAAAAGTTATTTTATTCTATCAGTAGCGTAAATTTACAACCAGTATCACTTAACTGTCAAATATTTATAGTTGGCTTAAGAAAATTAGTAGAATACCATTTATTTCTAATTTAGTTTATTTATATATGTAGTATTTTTTATTTTGATTATAAATACGCTGACCCCAATAGGTTGCAGGTGGAGAAACGTAGGTGTCGTTTTCTTTGTTGAAATTGTAGATGTCACTGTAGTTTTAGGTTGTAGGTGTAGATTTTGATTTATAGTCGAGAAAGAACAAAGTCCGTTTAGTCACCTAGCGTTTAGTTGTTATTGTTATTTTTTTCGCTCGAGTTATTGATCTGCCCTACATTTTCTAGATAATCGTTGTAACAGGGCACATGCACAACAGGATAACGGAAATATAGAGCCCAATAAAACCCACAGACAAACAGATATTCATCAAGTACACGTGTTTCATTATCGCCGGTCGCAGGTTCGACTCCTGGGAGCAATTAGCAATGTTTTACAATCATTGGCACGGCGCCAAACGCTCTGCCGAGCGGAAAAACCAGGAAATACGTGTATCTGGTTTTTACTATCGACGATAATGTTTGTATGACTCACGAAAATATTGGATCGAAAAATGTGATTGATGATTCTTTTAAATTGCAAGTAGGTCTTTAAATATACTCTTTTACACATTAAACACACTGTGTCGGTTGCAAAATGAAAATTGGTAATTAATTTTTAAAGTACATTTTCAAAAAGTGTGCTATTTTGATCGTTCAATAGTAATTTATACACATATCCTATACACATTTACATTCCGTTCACAATAGAATATATAAGCATTATTAGTGTGTGTAATATGTATATTTATTTGTTACTTCTTCACAGACAAAGTTTTGATAAAATTTATACAGGTAGCTGTCACCCTAGATTAACACATGGGTAACCTGAAATTTATTCCGGAAAAAGTACAGTGTTCCCGTGGGAACGGATGGATCTGCGGGTAAAATCTAATACTAAAACTAATACTTTAATTACAATATATTTAATTTTAATTTTCATACTGGTCATATTTCCCTGGTATCATTAGTAGCTGTCTCCCGTACTTTTCTAACCATTTCTTTTTATTTATCATATCCTCCTCCTTGTCCGTATCCGGCGACGGACTGGTACGGGATTTAGCCATGTGCTGCAGGTATGACTCGTAGATGCTCATCTTGGGTAGTACAGAGTTATGTTCTCCCGGTTCCAAAGGGACGTCCACGGGATCAAACGGTAGACTGAGCATCATCATGTTGCTATTCACAGAGTTGGATTCGGGTTCTGCATAATATAATTCAGATCCTGTATTGTTGAGTTCATTTTCCATTTTTGGAGTTGTTGAGGAGTTGTTTTTGAGCTCAACTGTTGTCGGTAGACTTTCCCCATCCCAGATGGTTGACTTCAGCCATCTAGTGAAGCTGGCGACTCGAGGGAAGGCATGGGGTGTAGTATACGACGCACAGGAGCGCAGGAACGACGCTACTGCTATTAATGTGTTGTTTTGTACGACGGCTCCCCCATTGTCTCTCTGTAATATAAATTAAGAACTTCAGAAACATTATTACCAGATGTTACGGAGCTCCGTAACCGAAACTTTCAGAAATCCGATATAAAATACTATCCGTAACCGAATCCGAAATAAAAGTTTTGCTACAATAAAAGGGAAGCTAAAATTTAATGTCCGTAACCGAAAGTATCCGAAACAAACGGATAATCAGAAATATTTTTTATCCATATCCGTATCCGAAATTTAATATCCATTTCATCCCTGATTATTACTTTACATAACTTTTGATATAGATATAGTTCCCTCAGCTCTCAGTTCTCCTAGTCCGTGGGGCGCCGGAGTAAGTATAAGCACCTCCCCATCATTCATCTTTTCCGTGGGTGTCTTAAAAGGCGACAGAGGGAATATTTCCGGAAATACTCATCAGCGTTTCCGAGGACATTGTTATCCTAAAATTTAAAACTCGCCTGCCAAGCGTGGTGAGTATACTATCCCCATGAAATTTGGGGGGTGTGGTTATGTCTAGCACTGCACGTCGGTCGACGAAATGCTTCTCCTACTATACGTATATTGAATTTGAAATGTAAATATCTTCGCATTTAAAGCACCGTGGTTAATCTGGCATAAACAATGGATTACCGGTATTGTGATCAAAAAGAATAAATTAATGCCGTCACAAGTTGCGGCCAACCTTACATCCGGGATTAAATAAATTACTGTTAGCAAAAGTCCGCGTAGTGACATTCTTTATCGACATTTTATTGATATTAATATCCTCATTTATCATTTCGGAATTGTAATATACGAGAGAAAATATTAATCAATCGTACGGAAACTGTTTGGACCCCCTTTATTTTAACCACTGAGGAAAAACGATGTTATTAGTTTGACGCGTATGTGTGTGTGAGCCGATTTAGATCTAGTTTTTGCTTGTTGAAAGCTGACGAGAATGTTCTTAGCAGTTCGCTTACTGTTTGATAATTTGGGATAACTTTAAAATGTATATATATATTTTAATAATAATTTATTTAAGGTCGCTCAAACATCTATGGTCATTAGCGACCACTTTAGGTTTACATTTTATATTAAATTATAATAATTAATTCATTTTAAGTTTTGTATAGTTTTATCTGTGTTTTCTAGGCATTCTTTTAAACACACAGGGCGGTTCACATGCGAACGTTCAGTATTGTACATTGGACATTCAATTAATATGTGCTTAACAGACATGTCACTATCACACCTCACGCATTTTTTCTTGTGATGTATATTTTGTTGATTTTCGTTTCGTTTAAATTATCGCTTGTCAGAAAGATATAGAGGTCGAAGATAAAGCGAAGCAGGAAAACTGATATAAACAAATAACGTAATATAAACAAGCTCCTAATACCTATGTTGTATTTATTTCCTTTTTATTAAATATCTAAGTATTTTTTATAACCCATCCGTGCTTGAATCTTTTTGATATCGTGATTAAAATTTTAGGAAAACTGAGATCAAATTTAGTCCCCGTATAATACCACTGCAAAACTGAGATTACCTCCGAAAAGAGAATTAACTTGATAATTTTGCTTTGCGGACACGATAACTTTTAATATTATTTTACTATATAGATTTACTATTTAACTTCGGTTAAAATAAGGCTTCTAGCACTCAACCCTTATATAAATTTGAACACTTGTCAATGGATGCCTGATATATAGTCAGTAAAAGACATGGAATCCTTTAATATAAAAAAATATTTTATTATTTTTATAAAGCACTTTTTATATAAAATAAAACAAAAACAATTATTAGGTATAAAAAATTTTTATTCATGTTTAAAATGATATTAGTAAAGCTAACATGGTGTGTAGGTAATAAAAAAATATTTCGATAAATTTCTTATGCCCACTTGCGCTAGCCTGGGTTTATTTAATAACCCAGCATAAGCCTCTATTCTGAAGTTAACTTAAAGTTAAATATCTAACAATTAACTCAGAGTTATTCAGCGCAAGAGGTTCTTAGTGATTAATTTGAAAATGCTCTACTGGCCATAGAATACTCTATCTGACTGTTCTTTATTCAAATAGCTCGTACATTCACTTAGATAACACGTACATTGTACAATTTATTCCGAAGTGTAGCGAGCTACAGGTAAAATATTAACGGCACTCTGTATTCGCCTGAATTTGGACTTCTTTGTGTGCATCGAGCTTAGCTTGGATTACATAGGATATCAAACCTGCAAAAGCAGATTATCCCAAAAAGGACAAAAATAAGTGCATTGTGTTCCAATGGTATCTGAATTTCTAGAAGTATCTTTCCTATCACAAGCCTTCAAAGAACTTTTACTATAATATTCTGATTTCGTTGACATCAAAGATAATTTTTCCTTTCCGTATTGATCACCTAAAGTAGTGAGCGTAATGTACGTTATAACTTATGTATGGATACAGCACTTAGCCTGAAGGCGGGTGGTATTAATATTTTCAAAGGTACTTACTCTACAGAAGTGTCGATCGGGATCCTGCACACCTCCTACGCAGACGTAGTGCCCTGGTACTAGCGTGGTGTCGCATATGGAAGGGTTCATAACAGGCACGTTTACTATTCTGATGTGCTGTTAAAATCAAGTTAAAGCGGTCTATTAGTTAGTGTGTTTGTATTTTTTTTCGAATAAAATAAACATTGATTAACGTTTGAAGTTATTTAAAAACCAAACGCGTTGATAGTTATGATTCCATCCTTAGATAATAATACGTTATGATATTCTTTTGATTAAGTTATTTGATGTTAGTATAGTATTAAACTTGTACATATACGTGATATTTAGATTTAATATTCTAAACCATGTATTTAACTATTTGGTATATACTAATATTATGTAGAAAGTATAATAAAGAACATGCTATGAAGTTTAATGAAACGAGAACAAAAGTAAGCAATATGATAACTTTGTTTGATTTAGAAATAAGAACACTTAAATGTTTCGCAAGTAATATTATGCTTGTCCAGGATCTTTGGAAGTTAATATTCTTTAACAAATAACTAATTTTATTTAGTTGCATTTAATAAACGTGAAATCTCAGAAAGATAGTTTTTTCTACCACAACGAACCTATCTATACAGTATAATATAGTAAATTTTTCAATCGTTTGAATATGAGCGTTATGTAGTAAACGTTCAGTAGTAAAGGATGAAGGTACCTAATACTGAAAACTGTGTTTTTCTGTGCTATTCATCCAGCGATTTCAGTTATATCTGCCTGCTATTTATTCGACTACGTCGTAGACAACACCAGGGTAGTGGTTTTGGGAGTCTATATATGTATGCATGCTTGTAGGTGTGTTCCGCCTAGCATTTAAAATACTGGGCGGCGATTCTCGCTATTAGAACATTTTCCGCATGACATTTTTTCATGATTTTTTCCATTCTACCGAAACGTTCGAGCGGTTTATAAAACACGTAATGCGCATGGTTCTCAGGCAGTGGAAAAAAGTTCACATTCGAATAAAACATCGAAATTCGAAAATTTTAAGAACGATAAACACATGTGTATTCTCAGATCTTCACAGTCGAAGTAAATCGTGTAAAAGTCCCCGATATCCAACGAGTGGTAAGGACCGGTAGATGTCCGCATCCACATGTACAAATAAATAATTAGGCAGTCTATGTATGTATGTAATATATGTGTTGATGTATTTATGTATGTATGTATGTTTGTATGTATGTATGTTTGTATGTTTATATGTATGTATGTTTGTATGTTTATATGTATGTATGTATGTATGTAAGTATGTATGCATGTATGTACTATGTATGTATGTATGTATGTATGCATGTTTGTATGTATGTATGTATTCATGCATGCATGTTTGTATGTATGTATGTATGTATGTATGTATGTAATATGTATGTATGTATGTATGTATGTATGTATGTATGTATGTATGTATGTATGTATGTATGTATGTATGTATGTATGTATGTATGTATGTATGTATGTAAGTATGTATGTATGTATGTATGTATGTATGTGTGTATGTATGTATAATATACCTATGTATGTATGTATGTATGTAAAATAAAGTTTATTTCAGAGTAGTGTTAGTAGATATGTCTCATTTGACGCCTCCGTGGTCTAGTGGTTCAGAGCTTGGCTCTTGACCCGGAGGTCGCGGCCCGCGGGTTCGAATCCCGCTGAGGGAACAAAAAGTTTTAAATGTTCCTGAGTCATGGATGTGTATTAAATTTGTGTATTAATATAATAAAAATCTTAAATATGTTTATAGTGTAAAAGTATTAAATATATTTCCGTTGTCTGGTACCTGTGACACAAGTTCTTCGGATACTTAGCACGGGGCCAGATTGACGTGGTGTGAAGCGTCCATAGATATTATTTATATAAAAAAAAAAAAAAAACCGTTTCTATTGCGCGTATCAGTAAAACTTTTTCATCAATACACAGTGATTTTCTTTTACTAGCCACGCTTACCGTTTGAAAGTTTGTGACCAACTAAGAATATGTTAACGTTAGATAATCCATGACTCCTACTTATTAGTAATGGTCAAAAACAGTCAACACGTGCAAGCAATCCCAATTTGTAAACAAAAGAACGAATTTCTTAGAAAGTTCACTATGCATGATGCCGACAGTCAAGTTTATTGCGGGCTATTATCATAAAGCGACAAAAGAACGTACCTACACAGCTGACAGTTTTTACTAATTTTAGCAACTTATTATGTAGTTTTTACTACTCAATTGTTGTCATTATTGAGAGTGGGTGTAATATTTAAAAAACTATTTTAGATTTTTAAAATTAAACTTAAAAAATTACATTCTAAAAATTAAATTAAGATAATGAAATTCATATAGTCTCGGACCTTGCTAAAGATGGCCCCGCGCGAGTTTCTTACGTCGGCGCCGGTTCTTCTCGCCGGGCTAGTTTCCGAACCGGTGGTAGGCATCATGTAGGACAATTCTATATGTGTTATTTAATAATCTTTATGGAAATAAAAAGTTTTAAATTTAGATTTTTTTGGATTTTGACCAGTAGTTTAGCTGCTGCGAGGGATGCATACCTACATACATACATAGACTGTCAAAATCATGTACCCTTCCTTTTGACTTCGCCGAAGTCGGGTAAAAATTATTTTAACTATCTATGATTGACGAAATACGTAATTGATACGTTTATAATACCTACATAATATTATACTTACCCATATAAAATATTAATATTTACAAAAAAATCACTTTATGTCTTTGAAGTTTCCCATAGCGTTTTTTTAACGCTAAGTTTTTTTAAAGTTAAGTAAGAAAAGTGCACCACCAATTTGATAACCTACCAGCCGCCATAATAGGTATGTATGAAGTTGTCCGTTCTACTACCGAAAAGTTAGAACGATTCATGAAACACGTATTCTGGGGTACCAATAGAACAATTATTAATCGAACTGTCGAAGTGAACCTTACATCAAAGAGAATATAATCACTACGTTTCCTTACATCTTCTATAATATAAAAATGGATCGCAAAATATGTTGGTAAGCGCATAACACAAGAACGACTGAACCGATTCGGCGAAACGGTTTGTATGCTCAACGAAGTGGGCACGGGTCAGCTAGTATTTATATAATTTATTAATGTGTATATAATAGTTAATATATTATTTACGTCTACAATAAAAATGATTAATTATTATTATAATAATCAATAATTATTGACGCTTTAAAAGTCAACGATATTGTACCTAAACGCACCACCAAAACCAATTAAAATACGAAACATTTCGTCAAGTAAAATAATAAAAACAAGTTACTTCATCGACCTGCAAAACGCAACTAACAAGTTCTAACAAGTACAAAATAAGCCGTTTAAAATATAACAACTTATAAAAGTAATATGCAGTAGTAAAGAATTTTTACTCTTATTACCCTCTAACAAGAACGATTTTTCTTAGCAGCGAAATATGCGTAAGCATATTGTACAAAATGAACTCTTATCACTTAAAAATGTACAAAGAATTTTCACACTTATGCCGGCAGCCTAAGAACGATTATTCTTTGCTCAGTCCACACTTATGATTAAATAAGTAATAAACGGATTTTTTTCAGTGTGTTCTGAGAATACACCAAGTGTGCATCGTTCTTAAAATTTCCGAATGTCGACGATTTATTCGAGTATGAACGTTTTTCCACTGCCCGAGAATCGCCGCCCTGAGCTCTCCTGGCTAAAGTTATTTGAATAAGACCTTCTTAAATATGGGCGTTGAACGTTATATTCAGTAGTTATTGATAAATGTACCTATAGAGACCTAATAACTACGCCTTCGCCTTTTTACTGCGCTATTCGTTTAGTGTTCAGTTTTGTATTGATTTACCAATCAGTCTGCTTTTTACTCAACTACGGCGAAGCCATAAGGAATGGTAACGATTTTAGATGTCTATACAAGGTGTAAAATAAATTAGTGATAATACTTTAGGGTGTGTATGTGTCTCCTATAGTATACATTGAAAATACCAGTGCTGAAATACATACTTTTGACTTTCATGTTTCTATGAGAAATACTCAACATCATTCGTTTTCCCATACAATAAGTAAAGAAAAAGTTCCTCTTGCAGCGCTTGTACTTTCACAGTAAACTCTATATACGGAACCCATACACACCCTAAAGTATAATAACTCATTAATATTACAGCCTCTATAGTGTAAATATATAATGTTCCACCGAAGCGCCTGAAGTACTAGTTTGATTTTGATGAGGTCCCAAAAGATCAGTATTAAAAGTAACAGTAATATAGTACGCTAGCTATAAATGTACGTAGTCGAATTATTTTTTTAAATATTTTTTTTTATTTCAATTTACCTTTCTTAGAAATTAGTGTTTTATACTGAGAATGTAACTGTTTTTATACACTATTAGTTCAGTGATCAGAAATGTATTGATTGACCTTTCGGCTACTGCTACCGTTGTAGTTAATATCGTACCCCAGTAGGTGTCCACGCGACGATGCTGGCAAGGTCCCCAAGGGTGACCTCATAGTCCTCAGCGGGCAGGTGGACGGGCGAGATCTGGGCACCGAGCTGCAGCGGCGTCGTCAGCTTAATGACAGACAATTTGAAGTCGAAGTTGTTTATTAACATGTTTATCTGAAACATTAATAAGCGTCAGAATTACATCAATTCCTCTGTGAGAGAGAATGAAAGAAAATAAGTGATTTTTACCTGATTAAACCCAAAAGAGAGGGCAATGATTTTGGCAGTCTATGTATAAATAGTATTGTAGATTAATATCGTCTGTTGACCCACGTTCCTTTTAAAGATCATAGGATTATTGTAATTATTTCGCTGTGACATATTTCGGAGGCTCTAAGAGTATGATGAATTAACACGTTTGATGTAGGTCAGGATTACAGGCGGTGCTTCATGACAGGTTGGGTTGGACTCCGGTCTAGCCTGAATATATTAGTTTTTGTATTTCCAAGTCCTTTAAGGCGTAAAAGCAAAGTAGGAGATTAACGTTTATTATTAAGAGGAGAACTTATTTTTTTTTTTTTGACCAGGACTTTTAGTTTTTAAACTATACTTGTATGGAATGTCAATGATCTCCTTTGATTTACTGCTTTAAATATTTACCTCATGCATGGAACCGCCTTTGTTGTTGTAAGAACTCCCTGCTCTCACGGTGTAGTTGCCAAGATTTTTATGACTTACGTACGACAAGATGGTATTTCTGAAATAGAAAGAAATAACACAAGACTATCTTTTAGTAGGATGTAGGTAAAAAAAAACAACAAAACTGTAAAATAATGTTTTAGTTACGACACAGTTTATTAATGGGTAGGAAAATTATGAATGAATGAATGAATGAAAATTATGTTTTCCTTTAAAGTTTATCAGTTGGATAACTATTATAAAATATTTTTAAATTTTTATGCATAAAGGCACTATAAAAATTGCGTATCAATTTGAACATCTCGTTTACGGATACTTGCATTTTTTTTTTGTTCTGAATTTTTTTGAAAAATTAACTTTATTTCAAAACATTTTACTTATTTACAGTGATAAATATCATTCCGTTGTAACTAATTTCAAAACAAAATTACTTATGTAAAGTATTAAAATTATTTTGGAAAGTTTTAGTATTAACGTTGTAAACGACTCGGGCGGCGGGGTCCCGACAGAGCAGATATTTTGTTTTATGACAACTTCCAGTTTGTTCAGATTTAAGAAACACTCCCCGAAGTCTTTCAACTTTGTATATTAAGATATTAAATGTACAAAATATTGTTGTTTTGTATTCTGTCATCCTAGTCGCTTTTATCTCGAGGATACCGTACCTACCGTGTAGTGTATACCTATACACCTAACCTATATCTTTGATTTTCTATGGCTCGGTATATTCAGAATCTCCGTATCCGGAAAATTACGATCACTGAAAATGGAACACTAGCCTAACACAATAAAGTTGAAAATCGAACCCGACCGTAAAGACTAATGTCATTGTCAAATTTGACAACTTGATACTCGTCACACTATACTTTATTGTATTTGCCCAGAGTTCTGTGATTCTGTGATAATCATTTTCTGGACGTGTAGATCACAAGTCAGCACAAGAAATCCGTCTCGGCGAATATCAAATAAAATCAAATCAAATCATTTATTATTTGCAGAAATGACTATTACAATAGGTGTTACAATTATAATACAGGGTTCAAGTCCTTCTACCTAATAGGCATGCAAATTGTACAAAATGTACAAAATCAGCTCATTTAAAAAGTGGGCTGTTATGTCATTTAGTTCGCTTACAACACTGCCAACGTTAACACATGACATGACGTGACGTGACATGTGTGGTTAGATTTTTTAAATTTTGTAGCGACATATAAAGCGATTTCAAATCACCGAATCATGTTGGATTTAAAAAAAAATTGTCTCAGTTTGTTATTAAAAAATGTAGGTCTATTGGCATATATATATGTGGACAAATTTTAGCCTTGTTCTTGTATGGGACACGTTATCTAGTGTATTGTTGATCGAAGACTCCGAGTAGAGCCCTAGATGATAGATCAAAGATAACGGTGTCTGGTGTATATTGTTAGAATAATATAGTCCCAGCCTAACTAGTTGAACAGCTATTCAGTTCTCCTGTCAGCTCCGGTGATAAACTGTGAAACTATTACATCCTCTCATAACGTTCTCAATTTGTCAAAAGCACAACGATACCCTTGTGGGGCCGTAATTAACAAGTTCGGAACTATTGACGCGCCAATATTCAATATTTAGTTAAACTTGCGCTTGTTTCGAAAATTATGGGGCTACATATTTTAACAAATTGTGAATTTCGGCTCAAAGTTTACTTGTAAGGCGTCAAGTTTTTCTTCTATTGTAACATTAGGTATACATAGTTACAAACGTAGACGCTTTTTGGTATCATTATATGTCGATAATACGAAGTAGTACATTTATAATGTAAAATAATAGAGATGAATATAATGTTATAGATAAAAAATCTGACGCTTGCTTTGCGCCAAGTTCAGTTGGCAACACGCGACACGACGTGCACTTTCAGTGACAAATAATTTTAAACTTTATCTACTTTGTTAAAATACTAGTATCGTTTCAAGGATGCCCACGGGCGATAATTTAATCAGTGACCAAATTTTGTAGGTAAAAATAGAACGTATACTGATTGCAATATTGCTACGCACACGTCATGCGATAAGTAGTTCAGAAATAGTATGGAGGAAAAAATACCCGAATATAGATCCTACAAAAAGTATGGACACCCTTAAATTTACCAAGGCCCCTGAAGGCGACGCTTACCTGCCGTAGCCGCGTTGCGCTGCTGACAGACGGTGCCACTTCGGTGTGAGTCGGCCCTAATGACACTACGCAGCTCGAGACAATCTTGTCGCGTGTTAATTTTAATCAACGTAGTGCTACGCGATTTTTCTGCACAAATTCCACTTGCATACAATTGTCATATATCAATGTGGATTGTGGAATCAGCTAGGAGGCGAGGACAGTGGACAGTCAGTGTGAAAATCGAATAATGTTGACCTACTTGTACCTCGTGTGTGTGTTGGGTTAAATTGATAAACACAAAGTTAGTGAGAGTATTTGGCGCAAGTTGGCCTTTAACATTTATGATGTCTTTCTACGTTGTACACGTAACTATCGATACAAAAAAGAATCAAATTTTCTAGTAAACAATGCAGCTAATATTCACAGTTTATAAGTTTAATAATTATATAATTAAATATAAATAAAGATTTATATTATTAGAAACGAAACATCTGAGACAATAAACAAAGGTAAGGCACATTAATTAGCAATTAGGAAACTTCTAGAAACTTTTAAAACTAAGGCGAATTAAACGTTAAAACGAGCCTCGGTAATTAAGGCCACAATTTAACTTTGTAAATAAGGCCCTTTTTATCTCGCTCTCCCCGCACTTAACACAGCGTTTGATATCCTTGAGTAGGGTCCGCTCTTTTATTTATGTGAAGCACATTCATGTTTCATTGTAATTTGATTTTCAAGAGCGCAACAGGCCAAATGTGCTACAAATAGTAATTTTCCTTCTAATTGACCCACGCGTGCAATCATAACGAGTGAACCGATATTCAATTATCGCACTCGAAACGCCTCCGTGGTCCGGTGGTTTGGAGGCTGGCTCTTGACTTCGGAGGTCGTGGCTTCGATTCTCGTGTTGAATCAATAAAATTGTTGTTTCAAATCAGGATAGGACTATTGCATGTTTATCACCTGATCGTCTGACAAGAAATTGTTCCTGCGTGTGATCTCTTGCCAGTCGTGTCGCTCAACCGTCCAACTTTTTTACGAGAGTAAGAAACAGATAGAGCTATGGCACACACTAGAATAGTATAAAAGTGTAGCTGGTCTGGTTTCAGTGAAATCAGCCACCATTGCTGAACTCGGTGGGGGAGCTATTATAAATTATTTATCGGATCAAAATATTGACCACGCGATCACTCGCGAATTATATACACTCACATATATTCGAAGCAAAATCGCTGCCATTTGGTCCCTTAAAAATTTTACATAGTTTGGCCCAGTAGTTTTTATTTTATGAACATATTAACCCAATTTCCAGAGGTGTATCATACGAGTATGTGTACGAACATTTTTTAGTTCGATGACGTATGTATCATGCAGTTTCGGTACGGCTAATTAAGAAGTTTCTCACTTTCATAACACATTTATAACTGACTCTCGACACAAAAAGGAAAAGGAAATTATATTTTGCATTAAATATAAGCGCCTCCGTGGACAGTCCATAGTGGTTCAGAGCTTCGATTCCCTCGTTGGAACAACAAAAAATGTTGTTTTCAAGTTTGGTTAGGACAATGCAGGCTGATCACCTGATTGTCTGACAAGAAAGATGATCCATGCGTCGGATGGCCATGTAAAAAGTCGGTCCTGCGCCTGTTCTCTCGCCAGTCGTTTCGGTTTACCGTCCCACTGGGTTATGAGAGTAATAGGAAGAGAGAGTGTCTTTGTATATTGCGCACACACTTGGGCACTATAAAATAACTCCTACGTAGCTGGCCTGATTTCAATGCTAAAATGATAAAGCTATTATTATTGTTAAAAATAAAACAACAAAAAAAAAATTATACGTGACGCTTTAAAGCGAAAGTTAATATATACTTATGTGAAACGATCTGAATAAAAAAAAAATATCATTAATGAACCGAGGCGAGCTTTCCCGACGTCGTTATGCCTCCTTTATAGCCATCATACTTTTAACGAGAGCTGTCTGCTTCTATTAATAAAACTTCTTGTTTGCCAAAGAAACAGGCCATTACATTTCACTCAGACATGCAAAAGCTGTATTAGCATACATGTTACTATTGGATATACAAAGGCCCGTATTAATAAAGAAGTCTCAAACCTAACCTCAATATTTCACAAATAAAAAAATGTTTCGTTTCACTTTTAAAAATGGAGAACTTTACATAAATTACATACTTTAATTTTTTAATTTTAGTAACGTAAAAATAAATAGTATAAAAAATTGATTATACTTTTTTTAGTGCTTTTCTGTAATGTGTATAAAAAGAAGAAATAAAAAGAAACATTAATACAGTTGTTCACTTTTAAAAGTGAAACGAAACGTTGTTTTATCTGTCAAAAAGGTTCTCAAGCGAGGTTGGGTTTGAGACTTCTTTATTATTACGTGCCTAAAACAAGCCTCGTTACCACGAAAAAGGATAATAACTATATTTATTGTGAGAAACTATATTTCGACTACTTAAATTTCATAGCTTGTGTTACTTTCGTTTATATTCCGTTTCTATTGACACCTCATCAATAAAATTGGACCTGTAATTTGGGGCTACTTTGGGACAATACTTATACTTCCAAAATCATTACTCTTCCTTTTGGTTTCGCCGTAGTCGGGTAAAAATGCGAATATAATATAATGAAAGAAAGCTCTTCAATCATCCAGTTCTGATTTCCGGGTACAGTTCAAAGACGACTTTAGAAAGAAAAGTGGATGTCATCTTATAGTATTTCAATTGCTGTAAAATGAATAAAGATTTTGGCAGCCTACGTATACAGGCTATAGTATTATTGAGTGATAATACTTTAGAGTGTGCGCGGGTCAAGTATATGGAGTTTAATAAGAAAGTTCCAGCGCTGAAAGAGGTACCTTTTTAAATTATTGTTTGGGAAAATTTATGATGTTGGGGCATTTCTCATACAAACTTGAAAGTCAAAATTTTTTTTTATTAAATAAATAATAACTGGAAATCTTGAAAGGCGGCGGCTTGTATCCAACTGTGGACGTACTGGCTGAATCGATTCGTAGTAATGGCCCGGGCAAAATAGCCTATATAATTTCCATAGACGGATAATCATGTAATGTGGGTAATGTATAAACTACACAGATTTTCTAGGACAAATGCCGTATTTACCTTCTATTAGGCACCTAATAGTACCTAGTAGTGTGTTAGACTGGCCGCGCCGAACAAGAGTAGCAGATCAGTTTGACTATGGATTGGTATTTTGATGGACTGTTTATATTTAAATGAAAGTTCAGAACACTATAAGTATTGTGTTTGTAAAACTATATCATGTTACTTAAAATCTGTAACCTACGCCCTGTAATAATATAATTATGTTACCTTAATACCAGGAATGTTAGTGAGCTCCGTAATCGTAACCGAAACTATCGGATATCCGATATAAAAATTATCCGTAAACGTAACCGAATCCGAAATAAAAGTTTTTCTACTGTCAAAGGTAACCAAATTTTAGTATTCGTAACCGAAATTATCCGAAACACATGGATAATCCGAAATATTTTCATATCCGTTTCATCCCTGCATATTAGCTAAGATTTTTTTTCTAAGTGATGTAATTCAAATTGAGAAATAAAAGTCTAAAACCGTAAAAGCGTCCGTGGCCTGGATAGACCGAAATGGCCTAAGTAAATGCTTACGTGTCAAAGCATTTAGTAGGCGTGAGAAGCCAGTTCTTGTTGAGCAGTACGGCGCTGCACGCGTAGGTCCCGTGGTAGAGCAGTGATGCTGCGTACGGGTGTTTGTTGACCTGGGTCACTGCTGCGCCGATGCGCTCCTGGCTGTTGTCTGTGCGGTCATCTGCAATAATAATAATATAATAATATCTATGGACGCTTTACACCACGTCAATCTGGTCCTGTGCTAAGTATCCGAAGAACTTGTGTTACGGGTACCAGACAACGGTAATATATTTAATACGTTTATACTATATTTAAGATTTTAATTATATTATACACAAATTTAATACACATTCATGACCCAGGAAAATTGAAAACTTTTTGTTCCCTCAGCGGGATTTGAACCCGTGACCTCTCGCTCGAGCACCAACGCGCTCAACCACTGCGCTACGGAGGTCGTCATCTTCAATGAATGAAACAAAAATAATACACAAGCTGTTCAATTTTTTCTACTCTATTTTATACTAGATGTTTCCCACTTAGTATACGTGAAATGAAATCCATACCATGTTCAACCAAAATCCCCAAAAAAAGTAGTTTTTACGTGAAAGAATAACAAACCATCCATCTCATCCATACTTACAATTTTTTGCTTCTATAATATTAGTAGCAAGTAGCACAGTGCAAGTAGTTTGTGTAATAGGATACTCTACGAACCTGTACATTATTAAACATCTACATGGTCTAGTTGTTTAAGTGTCAATTTCACCAACACATGTTAAATTTATTCCTTCATTAAATATCACGTTATCCCTCTCGAATTTCCTGTCAATTAATGAGAAGGCATGGTATTTTACCAAGGTTAAAACAGGATTTAAGCTCTTTCGACTCGGGAGTCGTAGGTTCAATTCCCGCGTTGAAACAACAATACAATATTGTTTTCAAGTTAGGTTAGGATATTGCAGGCTCATTATCTGACAATAAAGGCATGTAAAAAAGTCGGTCCGGTGCCTAATCTCCCGCCCGTTGTATCCCAGTGGAATGGATACCCTAGAATGAAGGAAGAGAGAGTGCTTCTATGTATTGCGCACATACTTGGGCACTAATAGTAACTCCTGCGTAACTGGTCTGGTTTTAGTGAAACCGGACACTGACACCGAAATCGGCGTGAGAGGTATTATTATTGCTATTATTACATAAACAAATAATAAAAATAATACTATAAACTATAGAGTAAGGAAATAGGTAGAAGTGCTAAAGAAGATTAAATGCTACTTTTGGAATAAGATTTTTTACGGATTCGTATACGGATAAATATTCCTTCTACGGAAGGGAAGTCCTAAACTTATGTAAAAGATTCAACGGAAACTCAGTAGCCTGTACGTTAACACTTATTGCTGGTCGTAGACATACAATTTTACAGCGCACAATTTTAAACCCACACAGCGTTCGACCACTAATAATGTATGTAAGAACTCTATTTCCTTTTGAAGACCCTCGTATCCTATCTATGATTAGGCTAGTGCTTTCCTCTGAAAAAGAACCTGCCTTTGCCACACTGATCTGTGGCGCGCATTATTGCTTCAGAATTTAATGTGTATTGTGTTGCGGTAGCGAATCGGCGCTTGTCTGTTTTCGATGGATCAAGCTTAATTTGTTTTAATAAAGTTTTAATAGACAACAATTTTCGTCCGAATTGTTATTGTTATCAGCGTGATAATTACCAAGCCTTGGTAATTAATCACTCAGAGCTAGATTTACAGTCCTCGTTACGTGTACCAGGAGAGCATTACATGAGAGCGATGAATAATACAGCCACATTATCATCGCGCGGGGCGCAGCTGGTCCCGACCACACACAAATAAGCCTGTCACGAGTTTTGTCACTTGTATCAAGGATTCATGTGTGTATTTAAAACTTAGAATAAAATATTTGCCAGAAATATATTGAATACGACTCTGCTAATATTAAAATTTTGAATTAACACCCGACAATGTAAGAAACAGATGTTTTTCATAGCTTAACCGATTTTTATTTAACATATTTTCTAATGAGCATGTGACGCGCTTTCATTCGAGACCCCACTCAAGTCTGTTATTATTCTTCCACATTCTATTCCCCACAACTTTGAAACGGCTTACCCGATTTCCCTCAAACGTTTTCATAAAAAACGGATGAAACGTTGGGGCGCTACGATTCTACAGACAGACAAACAGACGTACACCCCGTTTAATTTTTGTATCGGGGGTTAATAATGCTGACAAAAATATCGATAACTTTAAAGGTATGAAAGTTATGAGCATTTAGACTTTGTAACCGAGCGCATCCGAACGCTTCGCGCATTACCATGAACGCGAAAATAGTGGTGTCCGCGCTCAACCAATCAGAGCCCGGCGTATAGAATTTGTAAAAACGGGAGCCATGTTTTTTTCTCAAGTCTGGAATGTGAAATGTTGAACTGACTGACTGACTGTCGTGGTGTTTTGTTAAAAAGTTATACAAAACCCTATGTTATTTGGGTATTATGTAAAAATAATAAATAGTGTCATACTCACGCAAGACTTTTATTTATGCGTATATATTCACTATGAATTCTGAGCGAGGCAAAATCAATCTAAATATTTAGACGTAGACGCTGGACTCTGACGGTGATATTTCACTGGATAGTCTGTAATTGATTTATGCAAACGTGTACACAACGCGGCGACTGTAAAGGTTGATTCAATTACGACAAGCCTAGATTGTGGAATGTTCCAGACTGACTAGAGTGTCTGGAGACTGGAATGTACTAGAATTATCATTGTATAGGACCATTTATAATCTGTGATTCAACGTTGTAATTCACTCAACTGTAACATTATTATTTAATGTAATTGTAGTCCGTATAATGCGAAACGAACATAGATAATGAGGATTTCGTATGAAGACTTGAAATAGACAACTTGATAAAAAATTATGAGTAATTATCAACCTCTATGTAAAATATAGATTAAAAAATATATTATACTGTGTAATGTGCAACCAAGCGGTCTCCATAGGTTCTGTTTAATAGCTTTTTTATATGATAACTAACTTTTTCCCGCGGTTTTTCCCGTGTAGAAAGTTGTGTTCGTGACAAGAAACTTCTTTACCAAATAACTCTACCTATATTTATGCAATATTTGCATAAATATAGGTATATATAACCTATATAGGTTATATTACCTATATATAACCTTTATAGGTTATATATTATAACGGGTGTAAAAAGAGCAGTCTCTATAACTTTGGGATATGATTATACCTACTACCATTTCTCATTCTAGAAATGTTTTTTTTACAAATTATTATTATTTTTGCTTTATTGTTATTTTTGCGACAAAAAAATAAGAAATGGTGAAAAGTAAAAATTTTTTTTTTACAAAAAAAAGACGTGGCACTCGCCACTCGGGGACTGCCGCGGTAAAGCTATTGCATATAATTTTTTATCATCTTATCCGATACAACCAATGCCATCTCGAGGCGAGTTGCTGAACTAAAGAGACAACCTCGATATTTAAAAAAAACACAAAAATTTCTGCTATTCATCGATAGATGGCAATAAAAACTATTACCGATGTGCCGGTCGGAGTGGGGGGGTGTTAGGTTATTTTCGTTACGGAATTCTCCACGCTCCAGGCCCGCGATAGAAGCTATACAATAGCTTAAAAAGATATTTTAAAAAATACATTTCCAAAATAAGGAAAGGTCGTATAATCTTATATCAAATTTATAGTGACTGCTCTTACACCCTGTATAATTTCTAAGGATATAAAAATGCGAAGAAACATCTAGAAATACATCTAAGACAAACCTGTGTCTCTGGAATCTTCATCGCTACGGGCCTTCTGCGTGTTTATTACCAGGGCCAACAGCAGGAGACAGGCAGTGCCGCGCCGCATCTTCGTTCACTTGTTCAATAATGGCTTTCCTAGCCTTCGATCGCAATGAATTTGCGCTCAACGTGCTTGAAGTACGAATTGGTTTATAGATTGGACATTATGTTATATTAGGTAGTACACTAGTATCTACTAATAGGAATATACTTGTTCTAATTCTTTCTTTTCTAGATAAAGATTTGGCGTTTACGTGAGATTATATTGTGCATCAACGAACTCCGGCGAAAGCATAATATTTTATATAGTGCACTATGAAATAGTATTTTGGCAACTGTCGTACAATCATATATGCTGTCATCTGGTTGAATCTGCTATTTGATTGAATGACTAGCGCGATATTTAATTCAATGACTCGTCAAGTTGCTATTGACATTACAACGCCCGTATTTCCATTGAAAACTAAGGTTACAGAAGGTCATGACTAACAAGGTTTATTTAAACCACAATGAGTTAGTACATCCAAGCTAATATTGTTTTAATTGTTTTGTTAATGCGTAAACAAGATTTTTTTTTTCAATATAATAATGAATTTTGGTCATGTCTAAATGTTAGCTAGTTCTATGCAGGTCTATGAGTATGTTTTCACAGCGCCGCCGATGTTTGCGTCAACAACGATATCAACGTTTTCTAAAACGTAAACCCAACTTATGTACCGCTTATAACGTTATGTATGTACATGGTTTATGGCACTTTACGTTTGAGAAAACAACCACAATTTTTATAAAAAAAACTTCTACTCGGCTACGTATATTGTATAGCCAATGTTATTACAAATATATTGATACCTCTTTCATCAAAATCAGATGAGTAGTTAAGGCACTACCGGGGAACAAACATAGATACATGACTGTCAAAATATAAAGACACAACAGGCCATCGAAACTTGGGCAATTATGCAAAAATATTATCCTTAATATTCTTAACACCGTCAATTGTAAAAAAACTTGGCTTAAATGTGTATGATGTAGGCGCTGTCCGAGCCAACCTCAATTGCAGCAAATATGTTTTTCTCTTTGTATAGTAAACGTAGATAATTCATAATGTAAAAGATATGATGGGACTGACATATTCACGTTGTGAAATAGTCCTTAAAATAAAAAAAAAGATTTAAAAAAAACACCGTAATTTTCGCATCACCGGCATACGTCACGTTAACTCCATAATCTACTTGATCTGGTACACAAGTCGCAGGTGTAAGGTGTCACACACAAGGGACACTTATTACTGCAAATGCCATTAACACCACAAGTGGCCATTAGGATCATCTCGACCCTAGATAATGTTGCGCATCGTCAAACGGCTTGCGGTAACCTATGAGGATGATACAATCTTAGTATAGAAGTACTAGGATATAATTAACTAAGAAACCAACATAATTTAAGCATATTGTATATGTATGTATTATATATTGTATTTGTATGTATTTTTTTATGTATTGTATGGATCAACGGTTTGCGGTAACGTGTCAAGAATGATACAATGTTACTACAAAAGTACTTGGATATCTGGAAACTAGCTAAGCTTTAAGTATATTGTGACTATGTATCAATTACTAGGATTTGATTTATATTCATAATAAATATGGACGCCTCACGCCACGTCAATCGGACCCGAAGTAGAAAAAGTACCCGAGGAACTTGTGTTTTGTACCAGGCAACGGAAATATATGTGTATATACGTGGTCAAGATAGTTTTTTACATAAAGGATTATTTGAAGAAACAAAACATTCCTTATTCTAAGAACCACTTAAAACATTTTAGTTTTTTCCTCTTCAACGTCCATAAGCTATTGACTACAGGCTTTGGTCAGTAAGTAAAATAGATGACACAACCCTCATCCCCGTCTGTACGTAAGTACAGGGATCGTTCCCACATCAAATATTCAGGACGGCCACATATTTCCCAGTTGGAGCAAAAATAAAATGCATACATTGTGGGTCGAATATGAAAATGTAGTTTGTAAATATTTTTTCGAGCGTAAATTATGATGGAATGGATGAAAGGAAGCAGTCATGAAAAAGTTACGCCAGAATTACGTTCAGGGCCCAAAAATACTAGGATCGCATATTTTGTATTAGAAATAGATACTAGTAATTTAGCTATTTATACCAATTAAGTGTGTGATCCCGACTACATAGGAAGTAAAGAAAATTATGACAGTTTTAAAAGAGCGTTGCAATCTGATAGCAGCAGGATGTGAAAGAAGGGAGTTTAGTCAGTAGGGATCATAAGGAATCTTTGAGAATTCTCCCGCCCTCCCCGTGGAATAAAAAAAGATATCGACTACATTGCAATTGACACCGAGCATATAATTACGGTAATAATTCATAACATTATATATTTTATTGAACATTGTGTGTCACCACAACGCAACCACAAGGAGTCGCCGCGACACTATTCACGAATAACCACAGCTTGACCACCGTTGTCGCGTCGGTTTAGTTGTGGTACGTGTGGGTCGACCCTTATGTAAAATAGAGGTTAAACTGCATTTACCTTAATGTAATCACATAAAGGTAATTTTTGTATAATAATTGCATGTTTATTGTATGTATAGTCGGTATGGAGCAACAAACATACGTATTCGTCGCTTTACCTTCTTAACCTCGTATCTAAAAAACTACAACTTTTCAGTTGTATCAAAAAACTTATTAATTTTAGATTTTATTAATCATACATTTTTATTTAACACACATACGCTTCTGTTATAAATAGACGTATACTGTACATAACTGAACCTCATTTAAAACAAAATCCATATAATAATAATATCTAAAATTATTACATTTTTTGACTCTACTGAATTTTTTTTTGTCTTATTACGTGCACGTGATAATATAGAAATTATAGAGATACGAGGTTGTGAATTATTATGTAGCGCCAAAAATACTTTAATGAAAGAGTTGTAAATGATAGAGTCAAAAGCCCGAGCTATATAATTTAGTCATTGTTATTGTTTCTTGACATGTAATGTTTTAATTAGATAGTAGTATACAGATAACATACATATTTTAATAACTGGAAACTCGTTATCATCTGTTTCTACATAGTGCCTTCCCAAACATTAAGCCGTTACCGAGAACATAACACAATAGTTATCATTTAGGTCAACTGAACCTAAAGCCTTGTTCGGACTAGGCTAGTATTTTAATCTAGTGCCGAGTAATTTAGTAGCTAAACTATTCGCTACTACCTAAAAATCGTTCGCATTACAGTCTAGTACTAGTCTCTCTCTCTAGTAGTAGTAGTCTAAGCTCACAAGTCAGTGGTACTCTGCACGTCAATTTTCACGTCAACTAATGAACTCGACTAAATCGACAGGTTCGGACTTGTTTAGCCGGCGGCCGAGTGAGCACGGACGCGTGGTGGGGGGTGCTACTCGCTACTAGACTACTAAAAAAAATAGAATAAAATGGATTGACTCGACTAAATTACTTACTAATCCACTCGACTAATTTTTTGGTGTTCTGACACGTTTAGCTACTAAATTACTCGCCACTAGACTAAAATACTAGCCTAGTCCGAACAAGGCTTTAGTCCAACTTGATATAGTTACGGACCGTTTCTCCGAGTTTATCTAAGGATTAACTTGAATGTAAAACTCGTTTAACGTGTTGCGTTGTCAGTTATATTACCTTCAGTTAAACGGAGTTTTAGAAATATTGCACTAGTGTCATTTTAGTCTAGGTTACACCCTAACCATATTTTACTTAAAAATTAAGTTTTTACCTTTTAGTAATAAAAATGAGGTTGGATACATTCATATTAAATTGCATGTCAGGACTTGTCTGTAGAGGGTTCCGTAATGGGTTTATTTAAATAACTTCGAAATATATGGTCTGATTACAATTTTTCTATATAGTTTTTTGCTTTACCTAGTAGCACAGAAACTTACAAGTTTATATATCTTAAAGTTAATAAATTGATAAACTTCGTATGGACCTTAATGGGCTTAAGCCCAGCAATCTAGGTGTTAAGAGATGTATCGAGTATTGTCTAACAATAGAGAATAAAATATATTTTTTTAAAATAACTATAAAACTAATATACAAACGTCTACCTCATTTCAAACAGTCGTTACTCAATATTTTAAAAAATTCTTATAGGACACGTGGTGAATTCAAGATTGCACCTATAAAATTAATTTTCTTCGCCCTTATTATGCAAAGGAAACCGAAACATCGGATAATTATGATTAATATCAGCCTCGCGAGGCCCGAGCCCTGTGGCCCAGCTAATGGATTACGGTTATTGTAGGAAATATTTCACGTGCACGTAATAAAACTTTTAATATTCATTTTTGAATCTCCCCCGTGGTACCATGCACAGTGAATCTTTAATTTGTTTGACTTGTACAAAGTAAGTCTTGTTTGCCTTTGGAGTTTTCTTTCTTTTGGTCCGTAAATAATGTAGATCCGCGGTTCATTATGCTTTTTTAAGTTATATCAACGTTTTGTGTATTATGCGGCGTCTTAGAGTAGAATTAAATACGAAATTGATGCTTGAGCTGAGCATGTGTCACTATTGGTTAGTCAAACATTTAAAATTGGTTAGCAATTAAACTACTACTATCAGAAAATTTAATTCATAAACAGGCAGAGAGAATTTATTTGCACTAGTTGTTGAAATAAATTAGATTACTCTTTTATTACAATACGGGCTGTAAAAAGAGCAGTCACTATAACTTTGGGATAATATTATTATTATCTTTTTTTAATTATTCTAGAAATGTATTTTTTTAGTCAAAAACTAAAAAAAGTTTTTACTTTTTACAATATGTTTTTTAAGTCGCAATAATAGATAACAATAAAGCATTTTTTTTTTTATATAAAACTAATATCATATCCCAAAGTTAAAATAACTTTTCTTTTTACATCCTGTATAATCACAAAAACTAGAGCAGCGTTCAAAAAACCTGTATGTAATTAAAATATTTTGGTTGGTCGATTAAACGAATATCGATTTTATAATGTCGTAACCCTGAAACGTTCGGGCAAAAGTGACTTAACAAAAAAATCGCCTAATCATCTCTAAGTAATAATCGCTGTTACATCGAACGTATGATTTTCGGTTAGACCAGCTGAGGGTTAGGTGCTTAACGCGAATAAATCTCTGTCAATCTTTCCGAGTAACAAAAGTGGAAGAAAGGGCCCCAAATCTCGATTGTTGAGCGAGAATTTAGGCTCCAAAGGGTCTCTCAAGACCTTTCAAAGGAACATCTTTGATTTCAACTTATTCCAAGTACTTACTGTTTACCTTTGTAAATATTCAAATGGATGCGATGTTACACCTACAGTTACTTATAGAGAATTTAGTCTGGGCACTAATTTTAGTATTTATGTATATTTTCTTTAATAACTTCCAGCATTTAGAAGTAGTCCGACTTATTCTAATACTGACATAATATTGTACTAAAATCCAATCTTACTCTAATATTTATTACCAGCTTTTGCTTCCGACTCCGCCCGTGTAAATATATTATCGCACGGGTACTAAGTTATATTTAGTCAGATATCTACTTTGAATAATATAAATTTGATTGCTAATACAGTTTTTTAAAGTTTTTAACACTAATTTTTCCAGGTAAAAAGTAATCTTTTTGGCAGTGTGTGTGTTAATGACATATTTCATGCATACCAAATTTTATAGAAATTTGTCTAGCCAATTCACTAACTTTGCCATTATAATATTCGTGTAATTTAATCCTCAAAACCCAGCACACACACGTTATGCCAATATCTGAATAAATTTTATTTTCAAGTTTTCGTTCAAACGTTAGCCAGGCTGGCTCAGCCGACTATTTGTGGAACTTATTAAAGTTTTTATTTAGGCTTATATACTTATTTTGAAGCGATCTAAAGTTTTTAGCTTACTGACAAGGCTTTTTTTGCTTCGACTGCCAAGTTCCATTATGCTTATTTTCTAAAGACAAGACTTTAATTTTTATCATATAAAAAATAATTTACGAGTAAAATTCTGGTAAAACTGCTATTTATTAGTAAAAAGAAAAGTGCCAATAAGCAAAATTGGTTTCAGTTTCTATCGCTTGTGACGTCATAAACAAGTTCGCATTGTTAAATTTCATAAGCCATTAAATTTGCATCTCGTATGTACGACCCTATAAAAGTGAAGATGCTATTTTATGGCTGATAGGTGAACCGCCGAGCTTATCAACTCAAAAACTCATAAATTATAGCGCAGGGCTGTCGCAAATAGATAGTCAGTGAAGCTGAAAAAAAATGTACGTACATTGTACAGTGAACATTTAAAAACCAAATTTATAAAAAATATAAAACACAACTTTTCATTCGTTATGATGATTTCATTGCTTATTTATTAAAACAAATTCCACTAAATGGAATTTGCTTGTTTTTATAAATTCTGAAACTAAATAAATAACTTGACATTTATTTCGTTGAAGTTCTGTGATAATAAATACGTTGAAAAATATATTTGTACGTATCACAAATAAAAACCTTTATTAATTTTTGCCTCTGGTATTTTGAATTTTTCTACTCAAATATCATATTAATATCAATATAAGTAATGAACGTGTGGTTTAAGCCAGTGAACAATGGGTGTGGCTGGGAGGCATTGTTGTGTGATGAATTGATGGTTTCCTGTCTGCCGCGGAGCGCTCAATGAACGAGGCGCTAGATTTACACTCACTCTGCCACCAGTTTATAAATCCTGACTGTCTAACCAGGCTTGCAGGGAAATTTTCGCTGAAAAGTTTTTCAAAAATACAATTTTGTTAAAGTTTACCGATCGAATGAAGGATCAAGTCCCAAATTTCACCAATGCTTATTATTGTTATCGGGTTGTTAAAATACCATGCCTTCTCATTTATTGACCTGAAATATGAGAGGGATAACACGATATTTAATGAAGGTTTAACTTTAAGTTTTGTTGCTGTAATTGGCAATTAAGCAGTAGCCCAAGATAGTTCCGTAAAGTAATTGATTGTCTATTGTATTGGGCGCTGTCATGCTTTTGATACAATAATTATTATTCGTTATTTACGGTAGGTAGTTCACGGAGTTTGAAAGCTGCTTGGTCTACAGGTACTTAGTAGGTAAATGACGATATGTGCATTTGCCCTTATGTCGTATGCGTTTGTAGGTTACCTCTTTAATATACCTTTTCGATTCGTTCTTTATCATACTTTTAGATACAAATCTTACTTGCTCTACCTACAAAAACTATACTTGTTATGAAAATTCATGTCTATCTAAGATTACCTTTTTCTATAATGCTTTAATATTTCTCTCTTATCCTTTATGATAATTATAATATGCCAAGTCGTACTTGTATAAAATTATAAAATATTGTAGGTATAAGCTTTATTTATAGAGAAATGGAAACAATAAATTATATTATATTTTGTAGGGTGTGTAGGTGCCTACATACCCTACGTGTTTTATATACAAATTACAATCTCTTTACAAATTAAGAATCAACATTAGTGTTTATAGATATAGTATAATATATAATATTAAGCTATGTTAAAAAGTTATAAAGCATGTTGAACTTTTTAGCCCCCACGAAAACAGAATGTTGTAAGTTTGATGTGTCAAACGGATGAATTGATTTTGAACATTTCTTTTTCTTTGAAAGCTGACGTGATCACGCGTGGTGTTAGCTATTATAATTCATCAATCATCAACATTTCACTCGCTGCTTTACACTTAATTATTATTTTTTCATTCAATTATTATATACGTAATTTTAGTTCAGTTCAAATACTCGTAACAATTACTGGGCGATTATTATCGCCGGCTACGCACGAAATATATATTTCACTAAACCACAAAATAATCGCGGCGATAAAAAACCTGCCTTAAATCCGTACGTATTAACATTTATACTGGTATTAGGAAAAATAATTACATGGCTTATCACAGTTTTATGCGAGTTTACTGTGCAGAAAACTATATAAAGCAATAGAAATACACCACATAATACTATATGACTTACATATAAGTAGATGACTATGTATTTAATTTAATTAATAAATTAAGAGATTGAAAATTAATTAAAATGAATTCAATTTAAATAAAAAAACACAATGGGCTAAATTAATATCCGAAAGTAGCCCCTGTTCTATTTTCATGTAAAATACAAATTTTTTCGCTCTTTTTAAGTACTGCAATTTCCTGTTTTCTTAGGTCTTCTGGAAGACATTCCATTTATGGAATAAGATGTACCTTTGTACAAAATGTATTTTAGCAATGTTTCTTTGTAAATTTATTGTGTGTACATAAATTGTAAAATAAATAAATAAATACTATTGAAATGCATATATTTTAAAGGTTGAAACTAAACAGTCTATAATACGTTTCAATTCACGTGACATAAATGTAAATAAAGCTAAACATATAAGGGATAGTAATGATTTAAATACCACTTGTTCACCGCGCAATCAAAAAAATATTGGGACTTTAATTTGGTCAGAGTTCATTTTTTACATTTAGATATAGTACAGTCTCAAAGTAAATTCAATAATAACTTTCCATTTTGTTCCAGAAGTTGGTGGTCGGCAGTCCAAATCAGCGGAACTGGCGGGGAATCCTGATAGCGCTGCTAGTGATAGTGCTAGTGCTAGCGCTGATAGTCACGTCCGTGGTGCTGCTGACACCCCCGGACGAGGGACCCCGGGTGAAGGGCAGGAGACTGAAGATCCATGACCTGTTGAACGAGGAGCTAGTGCCTATTCGATGGAACGGGACGTGGATATCTGGTGAGTAGGCAGTTTCATTCACCATCGACAGCTAACGACCGTCGTAGTCCTGTGGGCCTACTAACTCAATCAGACTTAATCCGCTGATTTCATTTAGTTCCATGAATTTGAAAATTACTGACCAACTCATCGCTAGCGTCGTGCTTAAGAGTAACCATCAAATTCCATGCAATCCCAATGCCGATCTATCAAAATTAGATTCAAGAGCCCTCAGATCTATTCTAATGTGAGAAAGGTTTATACCGTCGTCGCTACTAGCCTTCCTTCTTCAGGCTGGTAGACTTTATGGTCCTGACTGCTCGTCTCCGCACATACTATAAACTTATTCAAGTGGAATTCCGTAAAACGGTTTCACACAAATTAAGTCTCTTAGTTAAATTAGTTCTAGAATAAATAGAAAAACTTCAAAGGATACCTTATCTGCTATGAATAAAGAATCTAAAGTGTGAAGACTGGGTCTTTTTAAACTTTTAGATGGGTCCAGGGGACTTGAAAAGAAGCTGTTATTTCTTTAATAAGTTTCTAACGTGTTTCTGGTTATTTTATTTTTGTGGACATGTATGGAGTTTTTTTTTATTAGGAGAATAAACTACAGACGACATAGTTCGGTCACAGTAGAGACATAACTACTTTAGATTGCCATACTATACCTATCTTATTATACATTAGTGTATAGTTATTATGTTACATATCACTGTCGATCGATATAACGGGTGTAAAAAGAGCAGTCACTATAACTCTGGGATATGATTATACTACCTTTTCTCGTTCTAGAAATGATTTTTTTGCGACAAAAAATAAGAAGTGGTAAAAAATTTAGTTTTTGATAAAAAATATAAAAAGTACATTTCCAATTAGTAATAAGCAACATTTGTCTGTCATTGTAGCCAGATTTCGGAGTATGCTATTTTTGAACCGTTACTATTTATTTTTTATTTTAACCCACTATAAACCTAGGCATAAGTAATGTTAGCACGCCAGATTGCCTAAGCTCAAAACAAAACAATTTACGTACTAATCTGTTACGCTGCACGTTGTACTGAATATTTAACATGCGCATTTCAATTTAGAATTGTCATTGGAAATTCAAAAAATAATGGAAAACGTATTTCAAACGGCCGTATCTTAACGAGAGTTCGTGAAATATGAAGCACTTCCAGCACAAGACTTGGCCATCAGCGAGAAATATTGTGCCCCTGCACGTATATTACCTCGTAATGGCTGTTTACAAATATTTTCTCCAATAATACTCTTGTAATAACTACAATTATTAAAAAATATATCAACCTGACTACGTACAGGGTGTAAAAAGAGCAGTCGCTATCTATGACTTTGGAATATTGTCAAATTATGTATACGTCGTAGCAATATAGATAGTATGTAACTTAAATTAATGTTACACTATGAGGGTATCATTTCCTACCTAGAAAAAACCTTCTCTTAAAACTAAAGATAAAAAAAAATATTACTTTGGGATATAATTACACTACTTTTTCTTATTCTATAAATGTAATTTTTTAATATTTTTTTACAATCTATTAATTATTTTTAGCCGCAATAACATAAAAGCAAAAAATTTGTGTAAAATAAATTTCTTAAATGAAAAAAGGTAGTAATACCATATTCGAAAGTTATAGTGACTATTATTTTTACAACCTTTGCCAACCTTACTCGAGTTATTATTATGTATCGTAACGAAACTGCTATCTATTGGCACTTTTTTCATTAAAAAAAGAATACATAGACGGACAAAACCAATAACCACTTTTGGCTCCGCCGTCGGGTATAAAGCAACAACTAGTACTTAATTTAAAATGAGATGCTGGCATTTCATACTTTAGCGTTTTTTATTATAATTAAATAGGCAACACTAATTCCTAGTAGCTGCGTTATACCAGCTTTAATAATGCTTCACATTTTATCGATCAATCGACGATTCTTCGAAACAACTTTTTTATCCGTTGGTATCGGACAAAAAATGGAAATTCGTAATCAAAACAAACATTAATTGGCAGAGCATCTTACGCAAGCGGCCATTTTCCGTCTACAAACGCCAGCAAACCATTAGCGAAGACAAACAGACGATCGCGTTTTTGTTTGATAAATATTTTATGATCTCCGTTTTTATGCCGGCATTCAGACTTTAAAGTAACACTGAAAGATCCAATGCAAATGGCGGCTACACTTTGCCACAGATTTTAGCAGCTTAGTGGCTAAATGATTTTACATATTTTGACAGCTCAATTTGTATAATGGTAACTATTAAATTAAATTAATAGTCATCGTCATACAATTATAAATAAATTACAACGTTGTATATTATATTCATCTTCAAACTTAAATAAATAAAAGGTTTATTAATCAACGTTGTAATTAAATTACTTCTCCTTTTGTTAAAACTTTTTTTCGTCAATGAAATGTGTTATCCCAGTAAATAATGGCGGTCATGAAATAACAAGGTATATCGAGGTACGTCGGATATTTTCAGCCGCGCGATATGCACATAATGAACCCACGGAGACGGCAAACAAAGAATAATGACGCAACTGTGTGCGCACTGCGCCTGTTATCTTTTTTATTTTTAAAATTATACCCGGTATTTACATTTGGAGCAAAAACTTACCTGGCAGTACTCCATAGATAGATTATTTGGGACAATATTTGTGTGACAGAACAGTGAATGTATTAACTTTTGCTCTATATTAAGAAACCACTTTACAATAAGACTATATTAACTTTAAATTATATTGACTTTGAATTGTAATAATCTGAATCCTAAAACATTACTAATTAGATACGAACGTTTTTTCCTATCTACATACTACCATAGTCCTAATTTCAACAACACCTGTTTTTAATAATAATAATATCTATGGACGCTTCACACCACGTCAATCTGGCTCCGTGCTAAGTATCTGAAGAACTAGTATTACAGGTACCAAACAACGGAAATATATTTAATACTTTTATTAGATTAATACACAAATTTAATACACATCCATGACCCAGGAAAATTTTAAACTTTTGGTTCCCTCGGCGGGATTCAAATCCGCGACCTCTCGCTCGAGCACCAACGTGCTCAACCACTACGCTACGGGGGTCGACAAAAGGTGTTTTAGAAGTATAGAAATGAATGATTTAGATAAATTATTAACGCCAATTTACGCGTTTGAAATTAGGACTAAAGTTAAAATTTGGATAAGATTTTTTATAAGAGTGTCCGCCGCCCACATCATACTTTTAGTAGGATAATCGTAATTAGTAGGGAAAAAAATAAAAAAAATCCTTTTTGCTAATAGATGTCCGAGTTTCTTACGCCGGTTCTTCAAGGCGGGCTTGGGTTAACTGGTTACTACCAGTCTTTTATCTTGACTTTCCGAAAACAGCTTGTTAAGTTTCCTTCGGAGATAAAATATTTTGAACTGCGCCATTGCAATCAGTATGTTCTATTTTTTTCCTAAAAAAATTTCTGCACATGCCGAGTTCAATTTTAATTTGACTCGCTCTGATGAAACAGGCGAGGCGAAAATCGTTGTGCGAGTTGAAGCTCTGGAAAATATTAATCGGTAAGTGGTTCTCGTTTCAGCCAACGATGCGTTTCGCAAAACGGCCGCTTCACCCCAACAGTTTTAGTATGTAGCTATTATAACATCCATTTTTATTATACACTTAAATGGAGGAACGCTGTAAAAAGTCGATGACTTCAAGTATTAGGCATATATACGTAATTCTCTTCACTTCACTCCGTATAGTACGGAGTGAAGTGAAGAATCCTGCATTCTTTAGATTAATTTCTTTACACTGAGGGTTTGAGGTTGGCTATCACTGTCGATCCTGGCTCTATAGCCAGTAGAAATAAATTCAGTAGCACAATAGTTTTGAATTTCAAGTCCACCACGGCCAAATTCCCGTAAAAAATATACATATGTGCGTAATACATAATTAAAAGGTAAAAGAATAAAATAGTTGAACATTTATTTCCGCGTTGTTAAAGTCGCGTGAAATTCAAAACTAACATTACGTAATTGCTTGAACTTTACAATATAATTAAACTTACAATGCTTTTAGGAATTTCGGGAAGGACCAAGTTAAAACCGTCTCCGCCATTTTCCGTAATTACAAGTTCTGTGAATTATTGTGTGTATATTTGATGTAGTGAGTACATTGTTTCTTGCAATTTTCCTACAACCGTTCTCACATAATTAACTTAACTAGATGTCGAAACTTTCTCTCTCCATAATTCATGTTTTATATTTTGATTCTGTTTTATTTTGCTTCTTAGACATGCGTAAAAATGTAGATTTAGGATCTAAATGGAAACAACGATTAATAATATTACTGTGTCAAACCTACTGTTATTAATTGTACAACGTAAGTATGTGTGTTGTTGTTATTTTAATATTAATGTTGTGTGTTTCTAAGCGTAATTTTAAGAAATATTAGCATTATGTACTGCTTATCTATATCAGCATATAGTATACGTCGTATAGTTTCCAAAATATTTAAGTTAAAATTCTCGATACGATGACTTCATTTTTCAACGTCTGCAAATTTTCAAAAATTTCAAATGTCTGTAAATTCATGAATACTTGGTATTTTACAATACATAAAAACTAGTTTATTTGTACAGATACAAGCCCTACTGTGACAACAGTTATACTTAGGGCCGATTTTTCAATCGTCAGATAACTTTTATCTAAGGAATAAATATGTGACTTTGACAGATTTTGTATGGAACAAATATCAAAGTCACATGTTTAATGTTTATTCGACAAAATAAAGGTTATCTGAGGATTGAAAAATCGGCCCTTAATACATTTTTTATGCCCAGTATTCTCCATTCCTCGAGAACCACTTATTATTCATTATCTCAAATGATAATGGGCAGTAAATTTCAATATTATGGTAAAGCGTATGTAATAACGTCGTGTTGTATGGAGGACTATAAAGTGCACTGGTTTTGGACCTGTTCCAGAGCGCTGCGAGCCTGGTGCGGCGCTACATTATTTCGGTAATTTATTATTAATACGACAATATTGGAGACTGGAGTACCGATATACTACGATTTACTCGTATTCAATCTATTAATAATCCAATCTATTTATTAATATTATACTTCGATTACTAAACAATCGGCAGATAGATCAAACCAAATGTCTGGGAAAAGCCACTAATGCTAATACAAAATTAAAAGCCAGTAATAAAAAAAAATAGTATTAAAATACGTAGCTATATTTTTTTATTTTAGAAACCGACGTTTTTCTTTAAGAAGTTTAAACGTATTATTAAAATTTAATGGTAATAAAAAAGAAACTACTAATAGAGTAATCGGTGTACATACATAAAAAATAGGCCGAATTGACAACCTATTCGGTTTTTTTTTGAAGTCGGTTAAAAAAATAAAGTCGAAAGTCCTATGTTATATTATTGCCACTTTACATCAATGTTACATGATCAAAATATGCCATGATAAAGTGTTTCGAAACAATTTCGCATCAGGTATTTCATTAAGTGTTTTCGCTGTAGCATCAAGTCCGCGGACTGACAACATGAAATGAATGTCAAAACTTCAGCTACAGAGGCCATTTATTAAACTAGCGATATTTCGCACACAAAATTCATATTGCAAAAGTTGCCAGAGTTACGAAAGTTATTGCAAGTATTTTCAATCATATTCCAATTAACTTTAATGAGTGTTCAAACAAGAATATTGGACATTCGAGCCAAAATACTCAACCCTTATTTATAATTTAATAAAACGTCGAGTTGTATTTTCCTTCGTAACAATTGTGTAATTAATTTTGATGTCCATATTAAATTTGTCATCAGTCGTACAAAAAAGCATCTTTAAAAGACAAACTTATTCAATTATGTTGCTAAAATTCATCAGATTCTCTTCGCTTTGTGTACCTTGAAGATATTATATTTAATTTCTTTTAATAACAGGCTCGGCGCAAACGGACGCTCGATTTGTAGCCTATAAATTGTAGCTCTCACTCAATACTGCTACCTGCTACTTAAGCTCTGTTTCTGTATACATTTTGTATTGACGACCTCCGTAGCGCAGTGGTTGAGCGCGTTGGTGTTCGAGCGAGAGGTCGTGGGTTCGAATCCCGCTGAGGTAGCAAAAAAATTTCAATGTTCCTTGGTCATGGATGTGTATTAAATTTGTGTATAATATAATAAAAATCTTAAATATGTGTATAGTCTAAAAGTATTATATATATTTCCGTTGTCTGGTACCTGTAACACAAGTTCTTCGGATACTTAGCTCGGGGCCAGATTGACGTGGTGTGAAGCGTCCATAGATATTATATTATTATATTGCCACGGTCACTTTTTGTTAGTTGTTACAACGTGGGAATCGAACCCACGACCTCTGGGTTAAAAGTCAAGCTCTAAAATTCTACTCGTATACCACAGGCGCTTTATCGTCATATTATAGCGGATGTATCGTTATATAGAAAAGCATTGCCGGTGGTAACACAGTGGTGATTTTGTTACTCACCGTTTCTTACATAGTAAATTTTATCACGAGGTCAACGCCGTCTTAGAAAACCTGTGTGTTTAGTGAGAGCTCTTGTAACTGCTCACCCTAAGGAAGTTAACTACAATTTGTACGGCATTTATTTAGTTACCATAATAATGGCTCCCCTCACCGATTTCGGTGTCGGTAGCCGATTTCATTGAAACCAAGCCAGCTACGCTGGAGTTATTTTATAGTGCCCAAGTGTGTGCGCAATATTAAATTTCTTGTTCCAACGCGGGAATCGAACCCTCGACCTACGGGTCGAGAGCGAAGCTCTGAACCACTAGACCACGGAGACGATAAATGATTAGTTACCATTGTTCGCCACTGGAAGCGTTGTTTCGATGCCAAACAAATTGTAGTTAACTTCCTTACAAAACACAGACAGAACAACAGAACAGTGACAAAAACTTGCACTAATCACACAGAGCTTTAAATAATTTTCGTGACATTTTCAGATGCCGCAAACGTCTGTCGAATCTGGTGGGACTATTACTATTGGTCTGTGCTATAGCGTGTCAACAGAGAGTCACTGGCATGAAGCCCGTTTGGACTCAGTCTAATTAGTTTTGACTCTTGGCTTAAAAGTGATTTTGATGGGTATAAATAGTGACGAAAACCATATTATTCATACGTTACTATTAATTACTTATATTTTAAAATTGGATGTGTAATAGTTTCGAAAAGAAATAGTATAATAATAATCAATAGAATTTTTATAAACTGCTGACTTTTTTCACAAAACTTGAAAAAGTTCAATGAAAACGCCTCATACGTATAACATAGGTCCCAAAAACACTTCACACAGTATCTTAAAAACCATTAGGTTTTAAGTAGATATACTTATCTCCTTATACTTTCTTGTTTTCAGAGTACTCTATAGAGAATTAGAAATCCATAGGTAGGTAAAAAAATGCAGTCAAGTACCAAACTGTCACGTTGTAGTGTGCATTAAATTACATAAAGGGCTGGCTCTATGTATCGTCCGTAATATATCACTAAATATCATATACGTCTGTCCACTAGCACGTCCATTCTATGACTGCCCGAGAGGGGGCAACCCCCACCAAGGTATATAGTTATAATGTATTGCCCACGATCAAGAGACAACCAGTTAGACAAACACTACACACGACATTTCATTAAGCTTCATCGTCATCACTTTTGACTAAGACATCCTGGACATAAGTCGACCCAAAGTATTTTATTGGAAGTCGATTGAGTCGATGTCGATGATAGAGAAGAGCGATTGGTAGCAGCGTTTCAGCAAACATTGTTATTTTTGAAATAATAACAATGTCCAAACGTATCAATATAGTCCAAAATAGTACGTAAGCATTAATTATAATAGTACATATAAAACCCCTCAATTAAATCACAACAATGGGAAACGTATACAAATATATTGATTTTAGATAGCATAACAATCGCGAATTCAAGTCTCGTTTTCTGTTGGGATAACAGAGATTCCCACTTAGATTATGGTGTAGCAATTTACTCTCCCCTCTGGCAAGTCGGCAACAATCGATACACATTCAATTACACTATGATAATAAAATATTCAAGTCTCATACAGGGCGCCCGCAGGAACAATAACTATGCTAATCAACTGACGATATAGAATAAAAACAACCGGATATTCACACTAGCCAGCTTTTTCCGGATAATCGACATGACTGGCGGGAGATCAGGCACAGACCTTTTTACATGCCCTTCCGACGCATGGATCATCTTTCTTATCACACAATCAGGTGATCAGTCTGCATTGTCCTAACCAAACTAATGGGAATCGAACCCACGACCTCCGAAGTCGAGAACAAAGTTCTAAACCACTAGATCGTTATACGACGTATTACGACCATACGAGTAAATTAATGTATACTAAATTTTAAATTTCTTTCAACATAATCAATGAAATGAAATAAATATTATTTGAAATACTTTTATCTAGCGACTAATTTATCGTGATATATACAATGTATAAAAAGAACAGATACGATTATGCCACCTTTCCTCATTTTGGAAATGTATTTTTTTTGTGAAAAACTATTTTTTTTTTTAACTTTTTACCATTTTAATTTTTTTTGTAGCAAGAATAATGAAAAAGGAGAAAAAACTTATTTTCAGCTGAATTCAAGAACGGTTTAAATGTACAATTGGCCCCGTTGATGTTGCTGTCAGTGCGTCATGAAACTTAATTCTAAGGATCCCTGATCACGGTGTCAATTTTTATGTAGGTGAAAAATATAAGCTACTGATTGCAATTATAGTGCAATGCACTCTTATAATAAGTCGATCAAAAATAATATAGAGAAAAAATCTACCCGATTTTATCGGTCACAAAAGTATGTGTAAAACCGATAATTTAGTACCCTAAGGCGTTGCGCCGTTTAAAGTTCGCTGGAACAGCTAGGTTTCAATTTTACGAGATAAGTGAACAAGCAGATTGGCTAATATTAAAAAAAAAAACATTTTAATGCCGTCGTTGCGACAGAAATGAACACATAGTGAGAGCTATAAATCCAGCCGTGGCTATTTTGTGACGTGCGTGGAGATTCTGTAAACAATAAAGTGGAGCATAAAATTTTACGTGCGGATCGAGAGCACAGATTTGGGGCTTCCCGCTCCACTCGTCTACTCATTTAGGGAAATATTGAGAATACTTTACTGTGTTTTAATACCTAACACAAAATTAATAGTTTTATAAGTTTGTCGTGTGAAGGTTTTTATAATAAGTCGTAATAAACTATACAGTATTGTATGTCGCAGTCATCTAATTGAAATCGCCATTTCATTGAGTTACTAGCGTTTTTATAGAATGACGACATTAAATTGAAAGACTAAAGGACAGTTGTCCTTAAATGACGTTACAATAAACAACATAACCAGTTGGTCATGTTGTTTATTGTAACGTCATTTAGTCATTTAGCGTAGTCGAAAAATTACCTACTTATGGAATATCTAGTTAGGTGACATTTTTTTCTAAGTAGCGCTCATACTACCGATATTTAATCGAAAAATGTAACTTCGCAAATTCTAGTATAAATAATATATCCATGAGTTTCTTTATCCTTATTTCCTGTATGTAGGTTTTACAAGAAAAAATGGAATTAGTCATGCTACAAAAATTCGCAACAACCAACAGATTGTCAATAAAACTAAAAACTGAATTGTACCTAGTGTGTTCCACATAATACCTTACATGTTTAGGGAAACATGTAAGTACTCTGCAACATGTACATAATAAAGCATAGTGTAATGCAACAAAAAATGCAAAAAGAAGTTTTCATAACGTTGATGTAATTAATAAAATAATAATAATAATAATAATAATATCTATAGAAGCTTCACACCACGTAAATCTGGCCCTGTGCTAAGTATCCGAAGAATTTGTGTTACAGGTACCTACCAGACAACGGAAATATATATTTAATACTTATATACTATACACATATTTGAGATTTTTAATATATTAATACACAAATTTAATACACATCCATGACCCAGGAACATTGAAAACTTTTTTGTTCCCTCGGCGGGATTCGAACCCGCAACCTCTCGGTCGAGCACCAACGCGCTGAACCACTGCGCTACGGAGGTCGTCAAATATTATATTTTCAACTTTACTGTACTGTTTATTCATTAATTCATTTATTTTATATAATACTAGCTGACCCTTGCCCACTTCGTTGAGCATAAAAAGAGTTTCTGATGAAATTCAACTAAAAAAAAACAACGCGGGAACCCGGAACCCGCAACGCGGGAACCCGGAACCCGCAAAGCGGGAACCCGGAACCCGCAACGCGGGAACCCGGAACCCGCAACCCGCAACGCGGAACCCGCAACTTGTGAACCCGGAACCCGCAACCCGCAACGCGGAACCCGCAACGTGTGAACCCGGAACCCGCAACGCGGAACCCGCAACGCGGAACCCGCAACGCGGGAACCCGGAACCCGCAACGCGGGAACCCGGAACCCGCAACGCGGGAACCCGGAACCCGCAACGCGGGAACCCGCAACGCGGGAATCCGGAACCCGCAACGCGGGAACCCGGAACCCGCAACGCGGGAACCCAGAACCCGCAACGCGGGAACCCGGAACCCGCAACGCGGGAACCCGGAACCCGCAACGCGGGAACCCGGAACCCACAACCCGCAACGCGGAACCCGCAACGCGGGAACCCGGAACCCGCAACGCGGAAACCCGGAACCCGCAACGCGGGAACCCAGAACCCGCAACACGGGAACCCGGAACCCGCAACGCGGGAACCCGCAACGCGGGAACCCGGAACCCGCAACGCGGGAACCCGCAACCCGCAACGCGGAACCCGCAACCCGCAACGCGGAACCCGCAAAGTGGGAACCCGGAACCCGCAACGCGGAACCCGCAACGCGGAACCCGCAACGCGGTAACCCGGAACCCGCAACGCGGGACCCGGAACCCGCAACGCGGGAACCCGGAACCCGCAACGCGGGAACCCGGAACCCGCAACGCGGGAACCCGGAACCCGCAAGGCGGGAACCCCGCAACGCGGGAACCCGCAACCCGCAACGCGGAACCCGCAACGAGGGAACCCGGAACCCGCAACGCGGAACCCGGAACCCGCAACCCGCAACGCGGAACCCGCAACGCGGGAACCCGGAACCCGCAACGCGGAAACCCGGAACCCGCAACGCGGGAACCCCCAACGCGGGAACCCGGAAACCCGCAACGCGGGAACCCGCAACCCGCAACGCGGAACCCGCAACCCGCAACGCGGAACCCGCAAAGTAGGAACCCGGAACCCGCAACGCGGAACCCGCAACGCGGAACCCGCAACGCGGGAACCCGGAACCCGCAACGCGGGACCCGGAACCCGCAACGCGGGAACCCGGAACCCGCAACGCGGGAACCCGGAACCCGCAACGCGGGAACCCGGAACCCGCAAGGCGGGAACCCCGCAACGCGGGAACCCGCAACCCGCAACGCGGAACCCGCAACGAGGGAACCCGGAACCCGCAACGCGGAACCCGCAACGCGGAACCCGCAACGCGGTACCCGCAACGCGGAACCCGCAACGCGGAACCCGCAACGCGGAACCCGCAACGCGGAACCCGCAACGCGGAACCCGGAACCCGCAACGCGGGACCCGGAACCCGCAACGCGGGAACCCGGAACCCGCAACGCGGGAACCCGGAACCCGCAACGCGGGAACCCGGAACCCGCAAGGCGGGAACCCCGCAACGCGGGAACCCGCAACCCGCAACGCGGAACCCGCAACGAGGGAACCCGGAACCCGCAACGCGGAACCCGCAACGCGGAACCCGCAACGCGGAACCCGCAACGCGGAACCCGCAACGCGGAACCCGCAACGCGGAACCCGCAACGCGGAACCCGCAACGCGGAACCCGCAACGCGGAACCCGCAACGCGGGAACCCGGAACCCGCAACGCGGGACCCGGAACCCGCAACGCGGGAACCCGGAACCCGCAACGCGGGAACCCGGAACCCGCAACGCGGGAACCCGGAACCCGCTACGCGGGAACCCGGAACCCGCAACGCGGGAACCCGGAACCCGCAACGCGGGAACCCGGAACCCGCAACCCGCAACGCGGGAACCCGGAACCCGCAACGCGGGAACCCGGAACCCGCAACGCGGGAACCCGGAACCCGCAACGCGGGAACCCAGAACCCGCAACGCGGGAACCCGGAACCCGCAACGCGGGAACCCGCAACCCGCAACGCGGAACTCGCAACCCGCAACGCGGAACCCGGAACCCGCAACGCGGAACCCGCAACGCGGAACCCGCAACGTGTACGGAAACGCTGTCAAATTGAATAAATACTTAGTATCCTATGTCCGACTACTTGCTCTAAGCTACATCCTCACCATTTTCAGCCATATCGATAAAGCCGTTCTTGAGTTATAAATAATTTAACTAACACGACTTACTTTTACATATAGATGTATAGATTACTCCTACTAACATAAGCTAAGCCCGATGAATGCTCCCGTCACAGTCGGTCCAGCCAATTCGCTGAACGTTAGTTAGATGACGACGATGATGATGATGAAAAGTAGCCTAAATGAATCCTTATAACTTTAGCTATCTACCAGTGAAAGTCTCGTTAAAATCGGTCCAGCTGTTCCAGAGATTAGCCGGAGCAAAGAGACACGCTGACAGAAATTTTTTTTTAAATTACATTTTCGTTTTCAGTAAATATCGTTGCCAATGCAAAAAAAAGCAGAAGGTATCGTTTAAAATGTCATATGCATTTAGAAAAACGTTGCTAATTGAAAGTTACATACTGACACTTCAATTTTATTTATTTGTATAGATGTATAGATTTGGAAAACATCCCCAATCTTGGCGTTTTCACTGACGCGGAACGGGGTGCATAGGAACTTAAGAGTTTCCAAGCGGAGTGGAGCAGAGATTTCGAGCATAGTGATTGGTCAATTCTGGTACCGCAAGCTCCTGTCCGCCTCGCCCCGCGTCAATGGAAACGCAGCCAAACGTCTATAACGTCTAACGGTCGCCATGGTAACCACGTTGTTTACAAATGGAAAACAAAAATTAGGAAATGCTATACATACCGTATTTATATCAGCTTAAACTATTTGGATTCATGTTTCTGTTAATCCTAATAATTTTATTAATCCAAATAGTTTAAGCTGATATAAAAACGATATTTATAGCATTTCATAATTTTTATTTTCCATTTGTAAATACTGATGTTGCCATGACAGCCGTGTCATATAAACTGCCAACGACGTGAATCGATCGAACCCAGGTTCAAACCCCGCGTTACCAATACGTATTTTCTTCTTTTTTCTAATTTTCTGCTTATTTTTTTCAACATTTTCTTTCATAATAACCTTTTCGTGACAATAACGAACATACCGTAAAAAAAATTTGCGAAATTGGTCAAGCCGTTGCCGAAGCGCACACGATGTAAGAAATTTTAGAGGTCGTTTTTTTACACTTTGGGCTACATTTTTTGGGTTTTAGTAAGGAACCCTACTTATTTAAACATATAATATAGCCTATGTTCAGCGCTAGGAATGTAGCTTTCCAACGGTGAAAGAATTTTTCATATTGGTTCAGTGGTTTCAGAGCCTATTCCATTCAAACAAACAAACAAACAAACAATCAAACGTTACCTCTTTAATATTAGTATAGATGTGTGTTACATAATTAAGGTCTTACAATAAGTTAAGATGTAGCACGTAGGCCACTTGGGGCATGCAAAAGTTACATACGAAATAGAATAATAGCATTAAACACATTCAATTATTAATACATCTTAACAATAATAATTCTGTATTGAAGCAATTATATAAATAATTATATCATTAAAATTAAAGAAACTAATAATTTGAAGACGTTTTAAATTATCTACGTATTTTGACAAATGTAACGCGCAAAACAAAACCATTTCACGATCGGGCTAATTGTTTGAAACAGCGTCGTAAACCACTTTATAGACGGAGTCTGGACGCGAATCATAACTCAATTTATTGTCATAATAAACTTACGTTTGTTTTTGCTCTACATTTTACTACCTACGTCTGTTAAGTATATTTTCATGGGCATCAATCGGGCATTGCTTGTTACAAAAATAAGTTTACCCCAAGATCACATTATTATGAGGTAAAACAATGTAAAACAATGACCGACTGAAATAAATATATAAATAAAACTGTCATAAGATGTTTCGGTGACATCTCAGTGATTTAAGAAGCCATCGCTAATTATCGATAATAAAATGTATGGGATTTGACATAAGTTACGCTAAATCGCGATTTGGTATGTCATTTAGTCTTAGTACCTTATGTCAAATCCCATACATTTTGTTATCGTATTTTGTAAGCGATAATTAGCGATGGCATCTTGAATTAGCCCCCTGTGCTTGGAGTGTAGCAAAAAATCGCTGAACTCGTCAAACATATCTAATTACCTGACTTGACCTGAATTACCAACTATCTACTTCTACAACTACACTACAGCCTGCACCAATCTACTAAATCTACCCCTACAACATACACCAGACACCTATTACAAAAAAAAAATACAAAAAAATCTTGCGGTTCCCCATCCACTAAAATTTACGACCTATTCTGAAACATGCTAAATATTTTCGTAGGAGTTTTGTTACAGACACTGTGGCACGAGAATGTTGTCTAAGTATTTATCTATACTATTATCACGAGTATAAAACGAAAGAGTTTGTCTCAGAAACTACTGGTCTGATTTGAAAAATCTTTTTGTCGGATAGTTCATTAATAGAGGAAGGCTTTAGGCTATATATCATTACGCTGCGACCGATGGGAGCGAAGCGTCAGTGAGAAATGTTGCAAAAACGGGGAAAATTATTCACATTTGGGGACTTTCGTTGCGTGCGCTGCATAAACGGCTTAAGTCACTCAAAAACAACTCGAACGAAGTCGCGGGCACAGCTAGTAATATTAAAAAGTTAAAGAATTTGTTCGTTTGAACGCGCTAATCTAAGGAACTACTGTAGTAGGTATTGGCTTCTTCGGGGGTTGAAAAATATATAGTGATCTGTCATCGCACTAGAACCAATAGAAACAGAACACCAATAAGGAATGTTTCAAAACCTAGGGTACGCACGCAAAGTCTTGGGTTAGCTAGTATACTTATAAGATGAGACAAACTTAAGTGACCTTAAAAATAATTTATAACCCTGTTATCAATTAAAATTAAATGTCCGGTGTAATCACAAGGGTTATTTCCACGTTATTCCACTACACAACTCTCATCAGTTGAGCTCTATGGAAATGTTAAGATCGAGTATAATTCCTCAAAATAGGGTATCGCCTAATTTAGGAATATTTGGAGCGCTAGGCCAAGAATGGTCTTAATTATTTGATCCAGATCTTCTGCTGAAGAATTACTCGAAAATATTTTACTCGAATTCGTACAAATGTTTTAGATTCTAGTCTCTATGATAAATATTAAATTACACTAGGGCCTCCGTTTGCAGTACAGTAAAATCTATCTGTCCCATGTGAACCATATATTTTGTAAGAATAAAAAGTATCATAGGACGTATTTTTTTAAATATTCAGTTTGTTGTAAAAGTAAATTCCAATTTTAAACTACTAGTTATTTACAGGTAATTAATATATAATACTATTATGCAGTGTGTAAAAAGAACAGACACTATTACTTTGAGATACGATTATACTACCTTCACTCATGTTGGATTTTTTCTGTCAAAAAATAAAACTTTAATTTTTTACTTTTTACCATTTCTTATTTTTTTGTCGCAAGAATAACGAAAAAGCAAAAAAAATTTTTCATTTTGCTAAAAAATAAAAAAAAAAACATTTCTAGAATGAGAAAAGGTAGTATAATCATATCCCAAAGTTATAGTGACTGCTCTTTTTACACCCGTTATTATTCTACGTATAATCAAATAAGTTACCGGTCAATAAGTTATAGTATCTAACATTGCCTCCTGAGGCATGCTCATAATATAATAATCATCTTTTTTATTAATATGAAAGCTACATAATCATCCTTGTATACAACTATTTTTCGTATAAAACGGAACTCGAAAACCAGGCCAATAATTTTTTATCACTAATTTCTATTACACATTGTATAGTATAGTCAGTAGGTAGGCAGAAATAGTTTCATTATGTTCAAAATTACTTAAAATTAAATATGTAGTTGGTATGAAATTCAAAAAGAGTTTTTAATAAAATATCAAGTGTTATTTGGCACCTGGCGGCCTGCCAGCAGCCTGTATTGGCCCCTGTAACTTAATAACGGCATCATTTCTTCAGAAACACTGCAATACTAGCAATACCAGCAAAACTGACTGCACTCAGCGGAAAATCGCTTCCGAACATTTTAAAATATAAAATGTTCTTTGATTTTATACAAGGTTCGACTAAACGGTTTTAAAAATGTAAAATTATATACGCTGTGTGTGACGTATTTTAATAACACACTAATATTATAAAGGCGGAAGTGAGTGTGTGATTGTTACTTCGGCACACGCAAACGGCTGGACTTATTTTGATAAAATTCAGAATGCAGGAATACTTTTAAATATAAGTTTCCCCTAAAAAGATAAATTGTTTATAATACTAGCTGACCCGTGCCCGCTTCGTTGAGCATAGAAACAGTTTGTGATAAACAGTTTAAGCCTTCCCAGGAATTCCACGAATATTTCAAGACTGCCGAATCTCAGATTCAGAAATCAGAAATCCGTTCAGCCGTTCTCGGGTTTTAGCGAGACTAACAAACAGTTCATTTTTATATACAGTGTGTACTACCTTAACTCATTTCGGAAATGTAAGTATTTTTTTGATTTTTTTTTTGTTAAAAACTAAAAAAAAAAAATCTTTTTACCATTTCTTATTTTTTTGTCGCAAAAATAATAAAAAAATTTTAAATATTTGTAATAAAAAAATTAAAAAAAAATCATTTCTAGAATGAGAAAATGTAGTATAATCATATCCCAAAGTTATAGTGACTGCTCTTTTTACACCCGTTATATAGATTCTATTCTATTCTTGAGGATTAGAAATATTATACCCAATCAATAATCATAACAGACCAGGGCTCTGATTCGAGATGTCATCGCAATTATATGGAGTTTAAAAAGAAAATCTATGGGATTTGACATAAGCGTCGCTAAGTGACATACGAATTTGCTTGTCATTTAGTGCACGTTATGTCAAATCCTTTTTGTTTCCGAACTTCAGAAGTGATAATAAGGTTGGCATGACTCAAAGTGCCTACCAAGTGACAATAGTATCTTATTTATATGACAGCTACTTTATTTTTCTTGTTTATTAATTATAAACATACTTAGCACTGTCCAACTTTAATCATCTTGCACTATCTAGCAGTAGGTATACATTTAAGTTTACACTTGTTAAATGGAATGGATGAATATATTTTTTGACCATTTTTAACCCCCGTCAAAGACAGAGGGGTGTTATAAGTTTATAATAATAGCTCCCCTCACCGATTTCGCTGTCGGTAGCCGATTTCATTGAAACCAGGCCAGCTACGCAGGAGTAATTTTATAGTGCCCAAGTGTGTGCGCAATACACAGAAGCACTCTGTCTTCCTTTTACTCTCATAACCCAGTGGGACGGTAAACCGACACGACTGGCGAGAGAACAGGCGCAGGACCGACTTTTTACATGCCCATCCGACTCATGGATCAGCTTTCTGGTCAGACAATCAGGTGATCAGCCTGCATTGTCCTAACCACTAGGCCACGGAGGCGAATAAAGTTATAAGTTTGACGTGTCTGTGGCATCGTATTATTTATTATTTATTTATTTAATGTCGCTTTAACATCTGGGTCATTAGCGACCACTATAGAATACATCTTAATATAATACTATAAGTAACTTAAATTAATTTATAAAGATTTATCATTTTTAGGAACTTTAAAGTTGCAATACATCCATTTTCATTATTCAAACATTCATTTAAAGTAATAGGTAAATTACAAAAACATTTTTCGGTATTATAATCTGAACATTCCACCACGTGTGGCATCGTAGTTCGTAGCTCTCACGTGGATAAACCGATTTTGATTTAGATTTTTTTCTTTGAAAGCGGTCACGTCAATAGTCTCGTCAGTAATTCATCATCATCATCTTACTCACAGCTTGAAAATTCGAAGTCACTTATTGTTCATTTTGTTTATATGTATTTCTAACATACTCCTAAACGCCAAATGATAATTGCATATCAGAGACACTCATAGTGCGAGAGATTAACCCGAAATGGACATATTTGCGTTGGAATCGTTTTCACAGTTCGTGAATGGCGCGTTTAACGTTAATGTTACGTGTACGTGTGTGGGCCGCCTAAATCACCGACCCCGTAATTGAATGTGTCGTTTACGTTATAACGTTCGGCTTTACGTTGATTAATGAAGCGGCTGATGAAATTAACGCCAGCTATTTTATATCGCTTTGAAATTATCCATACATTTAAGGTTTTTTTTTCGGTTATATATATATTATGTCGCAGTCTAATTGAACGATTAGCGTGTTTATGAAATGACAACATTTGATTGAATGACTAAAAGACAACGCGTCAAGTTTTAAGGACGTTCAGTCAAGACGTTACAACATTACAAAGTATGCTATGTCCCATTCAATGACTATTCATTGAATGGGATAAAGCATACTTTGTAATGTTTTTAGGGGTAGATTTGACCTTAAGTTCGCAACTTGAAAGGTCCTCAAAAGGAGGACATGACATGTCACACCAAACGAAAATAAAAATTTAAATATGTAGGTACTATCTGTGGGAGCTTTTTACCGCCATATTTGTTTTGGTGACTACTAGCGCCACTGCGGGAAAAAAGTGAACTAAATTTCAACTACCTGACTGACTTTGTGTCCGCTCTGTGAAAAGAGCTTTGTTACAGTCCGCTAACTAGTTGGATGTTGAGTAACGCTTGTTTAATCAACGTTCGGCCTAGTCAATCAATTAAATGTCGATGTCGTGATTCAATAAACGCGATAGACATTTAATCAAATAGCTGATTCAATCAGATGACTGCGACATATATTATAAGCTGGTTTTTAGGGTTCCGTAGTTTACGTCTCCCAACTATCGTCAAGTCTGTCCGTCTTGTGCCTTTTCACATGTATCAAGTCACGGCGCGGTCGCCGTGCCGTGCAACCGTGCTAGCTCGTTCACATATATACGGCTTACACACGGTCGCCGGCGGGATTTTGCAGTATTATCGACAGTTTTGGAAACAATGACATCTTCTATCATGGAACAAAAAAAGATAGCCTTACTCTTAGTGAATCGACGTCGTCAACGTCGACTTCATTACATACGTCAGAGAATATATTCGATACATCCGTACAATACTTTGAGAAAGAAAAAGGGAGGACACAAAGTTTATGGATCTTAGAGAACATGAGGATAAATTTTCAACATCGATTTCGACAGACATTCTGCAATAATCGTCCGTCCGTATGATTTTAGCTGTCGAATGGTATTTGCGCTCGCCGTGCCGTACCGCGCCCGTGTTCATGTGAACGCGTCTAGATAACTCCATACAAGACTATAAAGACGGTTGCTGCGTCAAAACCGAGCTTATAGTGGATAAGGACGGCTGACACGCGGTCACGGCACGGTCGCCGTGCCATGTGAAATTGTTGCTCTCATTGTTGCTCGTACATTACTATTTTACACGGCACGGCAACCGTGCCGCGGCCATGTACATGTGAAAAGGCACCCAATTCGTGTATATGTCAATTATGTCGTTGGTAAAATAAAATCACTAAAAATATATATTTGGGGCATTAATGTGGTTCTAAAAAGTAGTATTTATTGTTTTCTCGCATATATCCAAAGTGTGAGGCATACATGGCCCACGCTATGTTCTTTATGTTCTGGAGACCGTAGATGGAACCCTTTGTTTATTTATTCAATTATATAAAAGGTCTTTATGCGTGGACTGATTGCACTTGGCCGATTTTTTTCTTTAAGCCTTCTGTAAAACTTGGATCCGGTAATTCGAGCACGTCCTGGTGTTTGGTGCATTTGCGTTTAAATAGATGTAAGAAAGTAATAACAATTTAATGAAAGAACAATGCAAAGCAAAATTTAGTGTTTCTTTATAACAACTTCGAGTCGTTCTAATGAATACAAGCAGAAAAATCTTAAACAAAAGAACTCCAATGTCCTTCATCAATTTCTTTCCTTGTTTTTACGACGGCCACATAAAACTAAGAATGGTTGTTTTTTTAACTGGCATTCGTCCAAATTGTTGAGCATACAAATATAAACGCTGCTACGATCGCTTTAAGGCTTTAAATGGCTTGTTTTGTATTAGGACACTATAAAAGGAAGTCGTGAATTCAATGACAGAATTACAGCATGTATTGTTTTGTTTTAAATTTTTGGTGTACTTTTTACAAATAAATCTATATTTTAACCCCCGACAAAAAGGGATGTGTTATGATGTATCTGTGTGTCTGTTTGTATGTGTTTGGCTGTGGCATCGTAGCTTCCAAATGGATGAACCAATTTTGATCTAGTTTGTTTAGATAATCAGATAATCGGGGGCAACTTAAAAAGAGGTTCATATATTAATTAATACTACGAAAACCTTCGTGTTCTATCCATTCTTCGTAATGTAGTGTAGTGATTACACAAGATATCGTTTCAGCACAAAGAAATCCGTCTCGTCGAATATCAGCTCATTTGCTAAACTAAATCTTATATAAAAATAGATGTACCAATATAGAGAAAGCAAGTCCTGCGTAATGTTGTTGAAGCCAATAATGGGGATTGTCCAATTTTTTTTTTATTGTGCCCATTACAATAACATTTCGAGGAATAAAGTCAGTGATAATTTTTCTGTATATAAAGTAAAAAAATACCCATTAGTTACTTATATTTTTAAACAAATATGTTTAACCTAAGTTTGACCTTCAATGACTTCATATTTAGTTCATTCTGTATAGGGATTTGAGATTAGTATTTCTTATGACATTCAACACCATGTTGAATTTTGACAATGCTCTTTTTTTAATTAATTTTTATGTATTCAATGCTGCCCGCCGATGATGACGTCATAGATTCGAAAACTTAAAATAATATTTAAAAAAACTAGCCATAGTATTTCAAAAATAATTTTTCAACGCAAAAAAGTACATTAAACTACATGTGATTTTTTTTTGACAATGCCAATTCTTGGCCTTGGGCATTGTAATCCTTTTGTGTTTCTTAAAAGGATGTAGGTATAACAAGTTGATCAACATTTTCTCCTTGTAATGTATGTGAATATAGTTTGAATATATACGTCACGAGTAATGGAGGAAGGGAGAAGTAAGTGGTAGTCTTTTGTCGTGATGAAAAGCCGGCAAGCCAAATATAATCGACAAATGTTTACAAACATAAGATATTTGAAAATAAACGGCAATTGTACATACATAACATATCGTTTAAGAATGACCCGAGGGTATGTATTCCTTGTTTTGTGGAAAAGTCGTTCTTTTGAAGTGTACACAGACATTCTTACCTTCAACCGCCTTTGCGATGTTAACGGATACACGTTTTTACTATAAGAAAAGCTTTTTCGCCTTCCGGTGCTTTGTACAGATACTTATTATAATGTGTTTTTTTTTTTAGTTGAAAATGGAGTGGTTTATCTCCATTCGGTTTTTCGTAGATACTTCAATAAATGGTTCAGATTATTTAGCTTAAGATATGAGACACATATTATAGTTGAACTTTTAGAATATACATATATCAAAATCGTCGTAACGAGTCTGAGCCGTGAGACGTGGCACGGAAGTTCATAGATCTAACGTATACCCAGACATAACATTGTAAACAAATCATAACGAAAAGTCTGAGATCAAAATAAAGCAATATACAAATACCTAAATAACGGGTGTAAAAAGAGCAGTCACTATAACTTTGGGATATGATTTTCAAAAATAAAAAAAAAAATTTTTTTGGCTTTATTATTATTTTTGCGACAAAAAAATACGAAATGGTAAAAAGAAAAATTTTTTTTTTGTTGTTGACAAAAAAAAAATACAAAATACATTTTCGAAATGATGAAAGGTAGTATAATCGTATCTAAAAGTTATAGTGACTGCTCTTTTTACACACTGTATAAGGATTAATGTATAACAGGTATGAAACAAGTAAATCTACATAAACCCGAGTAACCTCTAATAAAGTTGAAGCTTATCTAAATTATTCAAATGTTCGATATCGGCTTAGCGATCATTGTCGTGACCCAAATGAGCGGAATCAATGAAACAACCCCGCTTAGTGTAACCAGCTCGTGGCCGCGGAGACCTTCGAGAAAATCCCAGAACTTAATATTTTACTATCTTTACCCTATCAGCTATGAATACTGAATACCTACTATTATAGTACAATTTATTAGTTGCCATGACTCCTGAGAAATGTACTATAACGGAATAGGTGGCACATAAGCGCCTTGCACACGTACCTACAGTTTTGACTGGGCATCGGACTGCTTTCTAAGACGCGGTGAGATCTGGGGCCTCTCTGGAAACTCTGGAAACTCTCCAAACTGATTCGATTTTGATTCAGATTCGATCGTGCCGCGTACTCCCGAATAAATTGACTTTTGCTTATTTTGATTTTCAGTCGATTGGTATGGTTAGGAGTAGAAAAAGTTTCTATCAAACGATTTTCTTTATCCTGGTTAGTTTTAAAGAAATACACCAAATAAAACACCAAACGCCGTTGAGATAGAACTGATTCGATTCTCGATTGTGTCGGGAATAGCCTGCTGTTCGAACTGTGGATCGATGTCGTGATACTAAAGACATTAAACATCCACAGTTGGGACTGCCTGCAACTTACATTATTTGTAAAAATACGTCATACCTTACGAGGTAGAGAATATTCTGTTATCGACTGCTGTTACTGCCTGCAACTTACATTATTTGTAAAAATACGTCATACCTTACGAGGTATGACGTACTTTTACAAATAATGTAAGATGCAGCAGTCGATAACAGAATATTCTCTACAGTTTTAACCGTAGTTAAAACTGTAGAGAATATTCTGTTATCGACACGCAGGAGGGAATTGTTGTCCCGCGCATTATCACGTTCGTTTCGGAATTCGGAGCTCGGATTGGAACGTGCTAACGGGTGCGTGCAATTTCCCGCGGTCCAAGCTGCATGTGTGCAGGGCGCTAACTAACTTTAATTATTGAAGACATGAAATGATGAAGTTGATATGTAGAAAAATTCTGATTTCGAGGAAATTGAATCCAAACTGTCATTTAAACATTTTAGAATATGTCGTAAAGTACATTAATCTAAAGATCCGTCTCTAGAACCAATGTACTTAATACGTTACTAGATATCCTAAAATATTTAAGTGACTGTTTATACTCAATTTTCTGAGTAATTTTTTTGCGACATATCACCTTCATATATTCATGTCTTCAATCGTGTTGGCTTTCAAAACAAACTTTCCAAACATATCCGCAATGATTCGATGTCTGTAAAAAACCTCTTAGTTCGTAGATATATTAGAAAACATCAATAGTAATCACCGATAATACATATACATATATAAGTATCTAGATATAATACAAGGTTGTATAGATTATAGAAAAAGGTTACGTTAAAAATTGCCTAAATTGAAATAAAAATCAACACAAAGCGATACCAATTAACATCGCAATTCGCTTCCATCAACTTCGCTTATATTTTTTAAATCTAATTCAAGCGTGAAAGTCCCGTCGTGTAGAGCCGCTAACGAAGTACGCTTAATGTTACTTCATTTAAAATGTTGCTCGTTTGAAAAAACTTAAGTCCCACTCGGCGAATAAATTTAACCTAAATATTTACGAGGGCCGAAGAAGGTGTCGCCCGAACTTTTTCTGCTTGAAATATTAAACAGCCGTTTGGTAGCGCAAAATAATTTGCGGTGCGGAAAATTGCCATCAAAGCCGAACGAAATGAAATAAAACGGTTGAAATCATAAATATACCTAATCTATTTTGACAAATCATTTTATGAGCCGCTTGCTGGAATATAATTGGATTTTCTAATAAATATGATTGAGGAATTTAGTATTTTGTTGATGAGCATAATTCCTAATACTGAAGTAAATTTTACATCGATTATGCCGCAAAATATTTATACAACCCCTATTTTGTAACATACCTTTTGTCTTCTTCACTTGAAATAAGTATGTTCTATGTTTCTGCTACAAATAGTCGGTCTAAAAGTTTGCCCATAAACAAAATACGTTACGTAATTAATGTTGTAGCGTATTTAACGATATAATATTAAGGCCGTGTTACACCAAGCAATGTTAAAGTTAACGCCATGTTAAAATACCATGTCATCTCATTCATTTACAGGAAATACGAGAGGGATAACAAGATATTTAACATGGCGTTAACTTTAACATTGCTTGTTGAAACACGCCCTAAGTGCTAACATCAGTCTGCATCGTAAAAATAGGGCAGGCAATTCATGTCAGTCGTCCAGCAATAAAATTGATATTCGTTGAAAACATGAATGTTTACATCGTCGGCAATTGATAATGGAATTGGGTCGCAACTCGCAGAGCAGGTGAAATGACGTTAATCACAAAATATACGACTTGAACACGATTTCATTTATAATTTTTTTTTATGCCTATTTCATTAAAATTATTGATAACTTTGATAGGCGATTTATCTCGCAATTAGTTTGTGTCCACGATATAGACACTCAGTCTTACTCCCGACACAATCGAGAATCGAATCAGTTCAATTTCAACGGCTTTTGGTATTTTATTTGGTGGATTACTTCGATTATATATTAAGTAGTTGCATACTCCGTTCCGAATATGTGACACAAATGTAAATAAAGCTCAGTATGGGTACGACATACTATAATGCTTAAATTTCGGCACATTCATTTGTTTCTATAAAAAAAAAATACATTTAGATTACATTGATTCCGAACGGATTATAGTTCCAGTTATTTTTTATATTTTTGTCCGTGAATGTGTACTTTTAAAATTAGCGTAAAATATTTTTGTTGAACAAGAATGTTATTTCCAGGTGACGAGTACGTGTACAGGGACGCTTGGGGCGGCATCAGCCTCATGTTCGTCGCCAATCAGACCTCCAAAACTCTCATGCCGAACACTACATTTGTAAGTATTTTGCCCTTTACCAGAGTTTTATCGTACGAGGAAACCTAGTTTAGGTATTACTTAACTTGGTAGAAAAACAGCATGATGCGTTTAGCTAAAGTGTAGCCGTACTGACTGGCGTCTGGCGCGAGATTTAAGATGATGGAGAGGCGATTTCACTATTCACAACGAAAACTTGGCTTTATTAAACACAGCTCTCACTAAGCGCGCTTTTATTTCTCGTTTTATGTCAAAGGATTTCACCATGGTTTTAAGCAAAGCTTGGCTTACGAAAGCCGAGTTCAAATATTATAGACGTAAAATACCATTATACATAAGTGTTTTAACTACTCATGTGTAATGAGTTACCTATTGCTATAATATACACAAATTAATGCAGAATTTTACAATACAAACATCACACATTTGGTATGTGACAGCTCTTGAGCTCGCTCAACGAAATTAATCCGACGAAATCTCAGGTTCAGAACTTTAAGCTCGGCTTAGCTAGAGCCGCGTTTAGTTTTTGTTGGTGAAATGCAATTCCAAGTTTTAAGTGCGTTTAAACGCGTAAAGCGAGATTAACGTATACTAAGCCAGCTTAATTGTATTGGTGAAATCGCCCCTAAGGGCGAAGCCGATTATTACGTTACATCGTTGCCGCTGCGTCGATTTCCATACATTTTTGACATGGTTCACGGGAAACGACGCAGCGTCGACGCTGCGACGAATCAACGCACTAATGGGCCCTCTAATTAAAATTCTGAGATTACTTATTTTACCTGGGTAACCCAGAAATCAGAATATAGGAGATAATTATATGCTAACTCTGATTTTAGAAAGACTAGCGCAAGTGTATCTACGAAACATTGAACTAATTAAATATTTAATGACTCAGTAGAGACTCATTACTTAAATAAGAAATCAATAATGAGCCAAAACTAATCAAACACTACTAAATACCCTTAAGCCTCGATTTTACTTTAAAGTGCCTACTTTAAAATACCTATCTTTCATTCAATATCAAAACAAGTCATAAAAATCTAAAACTTTAGTTCAGCTTCAGTTCAGGAGTATGTATGTATGGTCATCTGTTCCCTCATAACTTCTAAACTAGATTAATATTAATAATAATAGCTCCCACATCGACTGCGATGCCGGCGGTGTTATTGACTTAGTTCAGTCATGCAGGAGTTATTTCGTAGAGCTCGAGTGTGTGCGCAGAACACAGGGACACTATCTGTTTCTTTTTGAGGCAGCGAGAGAACCCAGAGGGACGAAATACTTAAAGGAAAAATACCTATTAAAGTAAGAGCCCTCCTATTCATAGGGTGTCACTGTCACTGCTTGGTGAAATGACAAAAATTATTAGTATTGTAATTTGAATAATTATTAAATGTTTTCATTTTATTGCATACTACATTGTATTTTTTTTTTGTTTAAACAAATAATTTGCCTATTATATTTCTAAGCCCGCGTAAGTTTCCTGTCTCCTTGCGTCGGGCTAGGGTTTCAAACCGATGGTATTTGTGATAGTTTTTGTTTTATTGCAACTAAACAAAAAAATATATTTTGTTTAAAATATTACCAATGTGACTTGATCACCACGTTACCTAACTATTGTCTATTAAAGTAAGAGCGAGTTATCGCTTTCTATCGGCCGAATACTGATGCGGCCGATAGAAAGCGATAACTGTCTCTTATATGATTCTATGTTTCTATTTATGTCTTATTAGGAGAACTTTCGCTCTAACTTGTAATAAGTGTTAGTATCGATTACGACAATAGCCCAATATCGGTGTAGGAGTCGGAATTAGGCCGACATCTGTTGCCCGACCTTCATAACTTGTGATGAATGGTCCAAGTGAACTAATCAACGCCCCGCGCTTACACAAATTGATCCGTGGCTGTGTAGTTGATAGAGTACGATAGAGCTAACTCACGAAAACCAGGCAATTTGATGAAGTTACGTACAATACAACGTATAAAATAAATAAGTGAAAATATTTAAAGATGTAAATATTTGACGATTTCCGCAACGCAGTGGTTAAGCGCGTTGGTGCTCGAGGGAGAGGTAGCGGGTTCGAATTCCGCCGAGGGAACAAAAAAGTTTTCAATGTTCCTGGGTCATGGATGTGTATTAAATTTGTGTATAATATAATAAAAATCTTAAATATGTGTATAATATAAAAATTATTAAATATATTTCCGTTGTCTGGTAGGTACCAGACTTGTGTTGCAGGTGCAACACAAGTTCTTCGGATACTAAGCACGGGGCTAGATTGAGGTGGTGTGAAGCGTCTATACATATTATATATATTAGATCTTCCATAGATATATAATAGATAGAGGTATAATAATATCTAATACTCGTATTAAATCTTTATTACAGACTAGGTACATATTTTAGTCCAATATCTATATCTATACTAATATTATAAAGCTTATAAAGGAAGAGTTTGTTAGTTTGTTTGTTTAAACGCGCTAATCTCAGGAACTACTGGTCCAATTTGAAAAATTATTTTTTTGTTGGATAGACCATTTATAGAGAAAGGCTTTAGGCTATAAAACACTACGCTGCGACCAATAGGAGCGAAGCGCCAGTGAGAAATGTTGCAAAAACGGGGAAAATTATTCACATTTGAGGACTTTCGTTGCGTGCACTGCATAAACGGTTTAGGTTACTCAAAAATAATATGAAAGAACTATTACTTTTTATAATCTTAATAACAAAAACTAACGTGAGCAATCAAAAGATAATCGCGATAATGTTTCCGACAACCACGCGAACGAAGTCGCGTATATAGCTAGTATAGTATATGCCTTTTACAGAGTTCTCTGGGAAAGTAGCAACATTGAACGTTACTTTTGTTTACGCATGCCAATCAATATATGAGTCTAAGTCAGAGACATGCCGCCTATCAATCGGGCCATTATTAATAATACTGATTGGCGCGGTAAATTTTAATGGGTACTGACTAGTTGAATGAATGTCCACGTATGTATCACCATACAAAGAGCTCTTATTCGAATATTTATTGCAACTTTTCAAATTCGTACAGTTTGCAAAATATTTTTGGCACCACTTTTCAAATGACACATATTATATAGCTACATGTTATGATAATGAGATGATAATATTATATAATATCTCATAAGTGTGTGTATCTGACTAGTGATTACTGGTATAACATTTCAGATTTGGGAGTGGAGTATATTATAATTTACTATCAAGCTATTTGTAACTTAAAGTAATAATTTATATTTTATACTAGCTGCCCCGTGCCCACTTCGTTGAGCATACAAACCGTTTAAACCTTCCCTGGACTTCCACTAATATTTTAAGACCAAAAATAGCCGAATCGGTTCAGCCGTTCTCGAGTTTTAGCGAGACTAACGAACAGCAATTCATTTTTGTATATATGAACATTCAAATCTAGGTTCGTCATTGACAATGTTAGTTGTCAACAAACTAATATTGACAAGTTAATTAGTTGACAACATCAACAATGGGGTTTTTATTATAGGTTCATCGCATAAATTTCAGAATTCCACTTGTTGACATCCCCACAGTTACTCTATTTATACTGAATGAAAGCATCGAACCGAGTGGGTCTGCAAACTTTGTATGGCAAAACGCCAGACTAGTTTTCAACTACATATTGGAATAATCACAGTGCACATAAGTTTTCAACTTTTACTTATGCTCTCCTAGTACAATTTCTGCTCGAACCTAGATTTTATATTTGTTCTGATTTACTAATAGGTACTTTGTAATATACTATTTTCTACATACTCTTAATAGAGCTTGTTGCGACTCGGGTTGCGCGTTGTAGGTAATTGTAGGTGTAATAAAACTAGATCACAAGTAAAACTGTTTATATGCCCAGCGAAATCGGCATCGAAGGGCACGTGACATCAGCTAGTAGAATCTGCTGAGAATATACCTATAAGTATATGAAGAGTGTAAAAGAATTATAATTTAAAGTATTTGTAGTCGAAAGTTCGTTAAAAATATATTTAGTCTTCATTAATAATATTATTAAAAACATAAAAATTCAATTTGATTAATTAATATTGAAAAGTGATCCGACAGAATCGTGGCATGTCCTAAATTTGAGATATATTTCAAAGGGCATTAAAATTAGATCATCCATCTCGTTAATTGATCTAGACCTGGGCGTATTTCCTAGCTGTCTCGGAATACCTATTCCATTTGACGGGAACAAATCACCATGACAGAAAGAGGCGCAGAGTATTTTCAGGATGAGTGTAGATTTATGTAGACAGATTGTCTGCTTACGAAGGAGATAAAGAGACTCGATGATTAAATTTATACAACACGTATGCTTGTGATGACTATGTTACCAGTCATCACAAAAAAAATTGTTGTTTGTAATATTGATTTATCGGTTTACACACGATAATTTTTTAATCGTCATAAGAAAACAATATTAATAATATCAAAATACCTAACCCCAAATTGTCAAGCAGCTAAAGTGTAATACTAGAGCGCGGTGCGTCCGAGTATCAAATCAACGATGAAATCAAGTAATCAGTGTTCTAGTCTTTAGACAGTCGTTAAATTCAGTACTAAATTTATACTTGACCAGAGATTTTAACACTGATTGGTTGATTTGGCGCTGATTTGCCTTTCAGAAACCAGGGGCTAGATGATTAATTATTTATAGCTAAGAACACTCTCGATCAAGTCAGCTTTCAAACAAAAACAATGAAACAAAACTGTTTCGTTAATTATAAATTTATAAAAAATAATAGTATGGAATCCATATAAATTAATATCTCTACTTTTCGCGTCCCTTTATAAACGGTTGAAAAAACATTTTACATAATATAGTGTGCGGCTGATGTCTCTCTTCTACTCGGACGCACCGCGCTCGCACCGCACGACCACCTCAGGCGGAACGTGACAATGAGTCATGCTTTTTCGTGCGTGCAACGGACGTTCATCGATTTATAAAACGTTATTACATAAAATTATTGTAAATACTACCTACTATTTTAGTATACATAACAAAGTATACAAAAAACTACTTCAATTTTCTTATCGGTTGCACACAATGCATTGTGACATAAAATGTACAAAGAAAACAACAATGTCAGCACAGATTAATTATTATTGATCTCGTCGTCGAGAGCCGAGACCACGCCGAGACCAACACTTTGCGTACGCAATTAAAATTTTAATGAAAATACAAATGATGCTTCTGCAAATAAACGTGACAAGCAATAGGACTCTTATTTTGATATTTTCTTGTTGTTTGTAACAAGATTAATGGAACAATATTATTATTCTAAACAAACCCAGATATAACATTCCGACTACAACTATTATAATATTCCTGCAGTAAGTTTTTTTATTTAAATCAGTATTATTTTATATTTTGTCGAAATGAAATAGTAAATCAACATCAAAGGCATTTCAATAAAATAATAAAATGTTTACAGCATTATATTATTTAATAGTCATGAAATGACGCGTGAAATCGTGTGCGCAAAAGAAAATCGTATCGTATCGTACGTACTACGTACATTTGCAGAAAAAAGTAGCGTATTTTAATTCTTGACGTGGTTTCTATCGGGACTAAATTTCATCAAAATCAATTCAAACAACACATTAAGTCTTTCCTCATTATAATACTACTGGCCGACCCGTGCTCATTTCGATGAACGTTTAAACCGTTTTACCATATCTTATATATAGCATTATTATTATTATTTAATTTATTTATTTGAAGTCGCTTTTTAACAGCTAAGGTCATTAGCGACTACAACAGATTACATTTATATATATCCATACACATTAATATCTTTAACAAAGATAATTGTCTGTGTATATCCAATATTATATTTTTATATTAATGCAAGCTCACCGTGCCGTTTAAACCGTTTAACGGTATGTATGCTCAACGAAGTGGGCACCTTCGCTGGACCCACGAATATTTGAAGACTAAAAATAGCCGAATCGGTTCAGCCGTTCTCGAGTTTTAGCGAGACTTACGAACAGCAATTCATTTTTAAATATGGAGATATTTCATAAAACTTAACTGTTTTGTTCCAGAGGGTTCTAGAACCTGCAGCCTACTCGTTGTCAGCGGACAGACGGTTCCTCCTGCTGGCGCACGCGCTGATCAAGCGGCACAAGTACTCCTACCTCGCCCGGTACACCGTCTACGATGTACTTACCACGTAAGTATATAAGGTACTATAATTTCTATGCATCATCATTATTTCAAAGATGGCGTTGACTATTGGACATAACCCTCCCCTATAGTATATCATGGAGGGTAGTAGTAGTATAGGCAACACTCGCTTAGGAGGTGCATTGGCGAGCGCAGTTTTTACATATAATAGCATTGTCCTGCTGCCTATTAAACTATTATCACTTATTTATTTTACATAGGAAATAGGCATTTCCTATGTAAAATAAATAAGTGATAATAGTTTAGGGTTGTATGAGCCTCCTATGTAGAGTATATAGTGAAAGTACCAGCGCTGAAAGACTTACTTTTGACTTTCATGTTTCTATGAGAAATGCCCCAACAATGCCCATACAATAAGTAAAAAAGTACCTCTTTCACCGCTGGTACTTTCACAGTAAAATATACGGGAACCATACATACCGTAAAATATTATCACTAATTAATGTTACAGCTAATATATTCCCTCTGTCGCCTTTTACGACCCACAGGAAAGATGGGGAGGTTCTATTCTTTCTCCGGCACTCCATGGAAGATAGTCATTTCTATTACGCATTGTGCAATTTAGGAAATTATTTTCATCGCAAAATCGTGAAAAAAGTTTAATAACTACAAAGTTTAACACGCAATATAGATAGTTAAAATATACATCTACGAGATTGTCTAGTCACCGATTAAATAGAATATAATATTATAAGATAGGGAACATGTATCTTAACTTAACTTGAAATATATATTATTTTCAATTATATAAAAACATGAATGTAATATGATTATAATACTATTTTAAACTTATGTACCCACTTAATCGTAGGTAAGGGCGCTAGATTACTAACTTTTCTTGCATTTCGACAATTAAAACTCTCGGAGTTTTAACTGTCGAAATGCAAATCTAAGTGTACTCACACAAATAATTATACTCAGCTATATTCGTATTGTATTCGAGATTAAACAGAATAGTAATTTAAAACACGAATTTAAACATGTAGAGACTATAAAATAGCTCTTTTGGCGAACAAAATCCAGCAATTGTACTGGTTTCAATTTTATAAAAGCTAAAATCTTTTATCGCCGACTGAGATCATCGCCCTTTCAACTGTTTCATGACCAACTACAGTTTAAAGCTTTGTGTAATGACATATTTCGTTTTGTGATTGTGCATGAAATGGTTTTTATAGTTTCATTGTATGTTAAGTGAGACATGCTTAATGCTTTTACGAAACACATTTTATATCACATATGTGATGAATTAACCGACTGCACTGAAGATAGCTTCAGAGAGATTAACAGGAACAATTAACAGCTACGTATTCTTTACGTTATGAACTGTCAGTTGTATTAGCGCTATCATGATCTTCATATTATTTCCAAAATCCCAGAAATAGATAAATATAGAAGATACTGGGTTCTTACTAAATACTGTGACGTACGTATTTGTTAACAAAAAAATTCAAATAATTGGATGAAAAGGTTGTCTTGATCTTGTTTGAAAATACCGCATGGGTAAAATCTACATAGATCTAGAATCTATGTACATTTTAGAATATACTTGAATTAAGTAAATTTTAGCTATCATAAAACATATGAGATGGCATGAAGTTTAATTTAAACCATTAAAGTGTATCTAATATACAGCTCACTTTATTGATAGCTCCTTTATAATACAAGAAGTCTGAAGCGCCATGAATGCCACATCGAGTCTCGAACTTAAACGGCTTAACGGCTCAAATGTTAGCTTAACATTGACTTTAGAACAATTATCGACTGTGTCAATGACAGATAAGACTGTTGGGACGCCATGTTGTTTTCCATCTGAAGGGCCATTTCAGATAATGGAGTAACAATCCGAGAGGTTCCATTAAATTACTGAACTGATTTGAGATAACTCGAACCCAGTGAATTCAAATATTTACATGGCTTAAGTAAGGTAGACTGGGAATGTTTGTGACAATTTTTGTTCGATTACTTGTAATTTTGATAATTGGAGATTATCTACTCGATACTTTATTCATTTGTCTACGTAAAAGTCAAATTTAAAAGTGTGAGCGTACCCAACGCAGAGTGCGTTTTTTGGAAGTTATTAATTTTAAAAAGTAATTACTCCTTGTTATCTACTAATAGACATTTAACATACAAGAAAAAAAAATGTATATAAACAACAAAAAACAGTAGAAACTCCGATCCAAATCCCTATCTTCATACAGGCTTGGACTTCCATGCATGCCTTCTCCACTGTGTACAAACACCTAAAAACAATGAAACACATTACATGTAACCTACTAATACAAGCTTTGACATCAATGGATTATTATTTATTGATGGCAGTCAAAGCTTACTATATATTATTATATAGTAATTATTATTTTGGTTTGCTAATAAAATATTTATATTATTTAGATACAAACATTAATGATAAAAGAATAGAATATAAAATATATAAATCAGTTAAAATTTAAAAGGGCAGTTGAATAATTCAGCTTACCTTTTATGTTAACTGACACGAAATAACGTTCAATAACAATTAATTGTATTATGGGTTGAAAGATAAACAAAATGAAAATGTAATTTTTATACGTTTTATTATGCCAATGATGAAAAAAAAACCTAGCAGGTTGTGGTTGTAACAAAATGTATTGCTTTTGCTTTTAAGCTTTTTTATGTACCTACCGGTTAGAATAACAATACTCAGTGTATAATAGTCTTGGAGTAAGGAGATTAATAAAATTGTATCTGTTACATTTGAGAATTCAATGCTATTGCTAAAACGCCTTATAGGGGTCACACCACCTGTCTAACCATCACGGATACACCCTGATGACAGACAGACAGACAGCGAAGTCTTAGTGATAGGGTCCCGTATTTACCCTGCGGGAGCGGAACCTTAAAAAATAAACATAAGTAACTAACCAAACCATTATATAAATAACATTTTTTGTAATCGGTAAAATGGGTTGCGACTCCCAAAAGGGGTTAATTGGACTATTGTGAAAATCTCATAGCCTCGGCCCTCGACACGACACACATTGTCTAAAAGCCTTATGAAAGAAGATAAGGTTCTAATAATATCGTAATCACAATAAGAACACACAGGCGTAGTATTATAGAAAAATAAAGTTCGGAAAGTTGTTACAAAGTCCACTTACAAAATAGTCAAAGTTTGTGGGTCATAAACTTAGCTTTCTAGCGGTTGAGTGGGTGTCTAACTTCATATTAGTTTTGTCTACACTTTCAACATTATAACATTGTTTGGATATATGTATTGTGTAACTTTCATATACCAAGCACATTATTTAAGAAATAATGTGCTTGGTTCTTTTACGAGTATACTATTCTTTACTCCTTCACGCAAAAACTACAAAACGGATTTTGATGAAATTGGGTTTTAGTTTTTTTTTTTATAGAGAGTTTAGTACAATTTAGACTATGTCACTCTCGGAGAGTGCTATTTAACTTACGTGCTACACAAAATAAACATAACGAAATAACAAAACAACACTTAAACTTTAGTAATTAAGCCTAATCTCACTAACTTATACAAATCAAATGCTTCCTTAGACAGGGGCAAAGACAAAATTGAGAACATATTTATATTTAGTCGGCTGATGATTTCTTGTCTGGCCGCTTCGTTTCGGACACATTCCACTAATTTATGTTGCGCGTCTTCAACTGGATCACACTCTAAACAATTAGGTGATGCTACCTTTCTCATCAAAAAAGCAAATTTGTATATTAGTAGTTTACATGCTAGATTAACACATAGGCTTTTTACAGCAGCAAAATGTACGATTTTTGCGGGATATCATTTTCCGCGTACTAAGTAGCAGAAAACATCCAGTATGATTCAGAGAAGCAGTAACATAATAATGGCTAATTGACTAAAACTTACAACCTATAATTCTTTTTGATAAACGCAAATCGTAAATATAAATTCACGTGATCGATATAAGTTATTACGGTATTAAAATTGTCATCACGTAACAAAATATAATTTGAAATGAAGCAATCAACAAAAACGCTTATTAAATATGTATAAACTGAGCACGCAATAGTATATTAACCTGAAAATAAAATCTATTTTGTAACCGACTTACAAAGAAGACGGAGATTATAATTTTATGCATGTTCAACAATTTAATGGAGTTTGACTAGCAAACGAACAGTCAGATCACCTGATGTTAAACAATTTATAACCTAACCCGCCGCCATTTTAGAAGAAATAAGAAGGTCGTTGCTGATCCTTATACCTTCAGAAGAAGTATACCATCTTTTATGTATATTTAGTAATTACTACACATTACACGTTCTAATTAAAATACAATTAAGTAACGTATAGTAATTACTCTTTGTTTCTTGCTCCTTTCAGTTTTGTTCTTACGCCAAAACAATATAATATGAATTTTATATTTCTTTAACAAATTTTTTGATGAAAATTAGTTTTGAATTAGACATACATGCTTTAATTCGTTTGCATTTAAAAAGAAACAAAAGACGAAATATTATTGGAAGACCTTTGTTTTGTTTCTATAACTAACATACAATATAACTAAGATACAAAAGATATACATCGATCGATTTGAAATCTCTTTGAATATAGAATAACCGAAAAGGGGTCCTAAATTAAGTGAATAAAGCAGTTTTTCGGAAGTTCCCTTACCTTTACAATTCCTGGAAAAACTATATTTTGTATTCATGCCGCGTAAGGTTTTGTTCCTTCCGAAACTAATTTCAGATAAAAGGGTTTTCGTGCTCATAATAGAAACGTAAACACTGGCGAAAACTCCACATACGAACATCTCCATCGCTGTCAATATTAGTCACAAAAGCCGTTTATATATTATCAAAAACGTGGATAATAATTAATTAAAGACATGAATCGATAAAGGTGATATGTAGCAAAATTATGATTTCGAGAAAATTTAGTTCAAAGTAAAAAAAACGTAGTAAAGTAATAAGTAAATTAATCTAAAGATCCTTCATCAATGTACTTAATACGTTGCTCGATAATATATGCTAAAATGCTTAAGTGACAGTTCAAACTCAATTTTCTAGGTTTTTTTTGCGACATAATAATATCACCTTCATCTATTCATGTCTTCAATCATGTACTAGAGGTCGCCTTGAGGTAAATATTGGGCCATAATTTACATTTTAATTTTTGAAAGTAAATTTTTTTAGGTTGCTTTTGCCTCTCAGATACGCAATAATATATGTACATATATCTTATCTATGGAATGATGAAGAATATCCCTGGTAAATATAGTTCCCTGGTAAACAAATAATGTAAAACTAAAATTATTAATGTAACAGTAAAAATAATGAAGATAATAAACTATTAAAATTTATAACGTGCGAGCGAGAAGGGAACAACTAACTGTGACGTGGCGTTATAAACGCTACATAGACATTTTAATAAATTGTTTGAAACTTGAATTGTTTTAAACTTATCCTAATTCTTATTTTAGATTTTACTCATCCTTTTGGTTTTCTGCGTAATGAGTCCAAATGTAAATAAATTTAATATTCATTCAATAACCCAATTATATAAACTTGTATGCGTGAGTAAGGTAGTTTATTTATTTATTTCCTGTACAGTTAATTTATTACTTAAAAAATAACAACTTTCGCCTTCTTCACATAAAATTGAAATATGACAAAATTCATCATGTTTCGAAGTTGGGAGGTTATTACTGGTGATTAACTAAAAAAAATAAAAAAAATAACGTTTGTACGTAGGCAAATTGTAATATTATGTAATAAGTGAAGCAAAAACGTTATGTATAATTTTACGAGAACTGGGCCCCTATTCTCAGGCCTCGAAATTAATTTCAAATATCATTCTGTACCCCTCGCACGCTCGTCAAATCGTGCGTGCACTAGCAGGACAGACTGACATTCGAAACGAAGTCCAAGGCCCGAGAATCGGGGCCCAGTTATCGTAAAATTGTGCCTAACGTTATTGCTTCACTTATTTAATAATATTACAATTTGCCTACGTACAAACGTTAACTTTTTATGAGTTTTGGTTAATCACCAGTAATAACCTCCAAAAACACACCTGTGTTTAATTAAAGCCATTTCGACATTTCGACTTTTTACCCAAACGTTGAACATTACGGCAAAAGCAAAACTTTAAACGCAGAGAAATGTAGAAAAAAGTGCTATTCGTTGTAATGCAGACGCGTTCCATAAAATTAGCGGCGAAGAATATTAAAGACAAAGAGGACTTTGACTGGAAAAATCTTCGAAGGCAGATAGAGACCGAATAACCGGGTAAAGCCACTAGAGATACAGAAGCGAATACAGTTCCACAATGAAATATGACTATTCCCGAATGAGATAAAGGACATTTTAAATAGGAAAATAAATTTCCATACTATTTCTATTAATATCCCCCCACAAAAACAGGGTGTTATAAGTTGTCTGTGTGTGTGACTTCTATCTGTGTAGACGAACGGACGAACTGATTTTGATGCTTTTTTTCGTTTGAAAGCTAACGTGATCGGAGATGTTCTTGGCTATGGTTCACCATCATGCTTACTACTTAAAAATTCGGGGGTTACTTAAATTTTAATTTTGTTTTTTAGTACGTAGCCATACTGTAATACCTAATTACGGTCTTAATGTCTTTCAGGAATCGTTATTCTTCATTGTTAAGTTGTAATCGTTTTTGATTTTGTATTGCAATAGTGGCTTCAGCCAGTTTTTCATTACGCTATATCTATAAAAAATATCTTTAAATGCTGTGTACATCTGTAATTAAATATTGTGCTAGAACTAAGTAAAAAGAATTTGATTAAGTTATTAATGTAATTAGCAATAAGTTGTTGGCGTATCTATTGAATAAATAAATATATCTGTCTATTATAATCTGAGGGAAACACGTGGAAATTTTACATTTTGTCTCCTGTTCACTTTTGTAACTACACCATAATCCAAAAAGGTTATTAGCCACGCAGCACCGCCCATGCTAAATGGATTTAATATTTAATCAGCTAAGGGTTCTGTATATATATTTAATTTTACCAGGTACTGACCTATTTTAATTATTATTTTGGTCCTCGTTAGGTTGATGTTATACAGGATGTAAAAAGAGCAGTCACTATAATTTTGAGATACGATTATACTACCTTTCCTCGTTTTGGAAATGTATTTTTTTTGTCAAAAACTTTTTTTTTTTTTCTTTTCACCATTTCTTATTTTTTGTCGCAAAAATAACAACGAAGAAATTTTTTTTTTTTTATTTTTGTAAAAAAAATTAAAAAAAATACATTTCTAGACTGAGAAAAAGTAGTATAATCGTATCCCAAAGTTATAGTGACTGCTCTTTTTACACCAGTTATATCCGTGGGGTACCGGAATAAGAACAGCACCTCATCAGCCATCTTTCCCGTGGGTGGCGTAAAAGGCGACAGAGGGAATGTATATCCGGAAATAGGCAGCGTTATCCTGAACAATGCGTTCGCCAATCCGCCTGCCAAGCGTGGCGAGTGTTTGCAACTGGGGGTTGAAATACTTTAGTGGACAATAATAACACACAACTTTTCCACTTTTTAATTTTATTACGTTTTAATAAGTTTTTACAAAAACACGACCGGTTTCGATTAAATCATCATCAGGTGTTTCATTCAACATTGTCGAAACCGGTCGTGTTTTTGTAAAAACTTATTAAAACGTAATAAAAAGTGGAAAAGTGTAAAAAAGTTGTGTGTTATTATTGTGAACATGAATTTCCATCAAGAACCAACAGTATCTGTTATACTTTAGTGGAGGCTAAGTCCAGTAGTGGGTGTTATAGCTGAAATGATAATGATGATGAATGAGGTTGAGTTGTATTTCTAAACCCTCGCAGAGACTTGAAAAACCCTGCGGCTACTAGAAAACTTGTTCTAAGTTTGTAAACTTTATATTGTTTGTAGAACAATTATTTACCGACATAAGTTTGGTTATCAAACATATTTCAAGAATCTACGATAGGATTGACATCGTCAATTGTGTACTAAAAATCACTTAAAAAATAAAGATAAAAAAAAAAAAGAATCGACTAGAAGTAAAATTATGATTATGATCCATTTGTTTTTTACTGTAAGTTAAAGTTAGGTACCTATTAAGTTAAGGCTCTGTATAGCGCCAATGACCTTGAACGACAGGACCGTGTTGAAATAGATTTTTTTTTCAAAAAACTACTTTCTAAATTTTTGAAGACAAAATTTTCAAAAACTAAAACGATAGTCCTCTGAGTCTTGCTTCACCTAAAACACTGAAGTAATTTTCACACTCGCTTCACTAATATACAAAGAGCAAAAAGGTTAGAAATATGATGTATTTTGCATACCTATATTTTTAAACTATAATTATAATAAATCAAAAATATCAATTTATAAACCGATAATCCTGTGATAAATATAATGAAAATTATAACCCATATATTTTTGTCATTTTTCAATAGGACCGAGATAAAAGGTTTCAAAGTACTTTGATTTTCAGGTTATCGCCCGGACGCAGCTTAAATATCTTTATAGTGAATAAAGATAACTTTTGACGCTTTCACACCATTTTCATTTGATTCCCTGCTTACATTTATTACATACGTCAACGCAAATATATTTAATTGAAAACTTTACATTCCCTTACCGAGATTCAACTTCGTGACTAGCTTTCCGATAATCTAACCATTGAGCTGTAGAGACCGTCAAATATAAGGGTCATTTTCTCAAATGGCTTTTTTTTTGTCTTCGTTGAAATTAGTATTAAAAAAAGGGAACATTTTTGTAAATTATTTGTTTTAGTATTCAATAGGTAGCTATAAGATTGTGGCAAAAATATAATATGCCTAGGACTATTACAAAGGTAGAAAAAAAAAACTTAAAGCTCTATTTTTATCAAATCGGTGCTGTCTCTCTACTTTTTTTACAAACAAATATGCTCGTATACCATCAAATATGAAGAAGTTAGGGATATAACTTATATTATTTCATAGAATATTAGTTTATCTGTTATTCTACACCATATTTTATTACATAATTAACGATTATAGTGACTTAGAGGCATAAATGTACTTGTCCTGAGAATTTTTGTCATATCGCTGGATAAAAGTAATTTAAGCCTTACTTTTCATCGACAAGTCGGACAGTCTCCCTACCCCAATTTTAATTTACTTCTTAGTATGTACTTCCACGTAGTCAAGACGGAGGTGTGTCAAAGAGCTGCATATTCCCACAAACAACGTAAGTACGCCATTAAATATGCTCTCGGACAATAATTTTATACTATCGGTGGTTGAATTTTTTTAATGTTATGAATAGTTTTAAAATTGGTGTGATATAGAATGAATGTGGTAAGTGATTTAGCTTCATTATCTGCTTTCAAATTTATCTTAGGTATAATGCTTTTCTTCTAATTTCCTAAAAAGTGTGACTTTTCTCACGTCGCTGCTCTCATATCGGTGTAATCGGTGGTCATTTTAACCACCGATATGATAATTTACACCCAAATTATAAGATCGGTGTCTTAAATCTAATATCGGTGTTTCGAATCATGACCAATGCATAGTTTTGTCACATCGGTGGATTGCTTTATCATATCGGTTGTTAATTTTATCATGTCGGTGAATTTAATAACTTTATTTCGTTTTAGAAGGCCAAAAAAATGAGGAGGAGAAAAAAAGAGAAAATGTTTGCTGGAAAGAATAAGAAAAGCAAAAATTAAAAGCGACCCTGTGTTAAAAATAAAAAATAAAAATGACGGCACATGCACGACGCATTGCACGAAAAAAAAAATATTATCAGAGGAAAAAAGCTAAAGAAAATGTTGCTCAAAAAAGAAAAACTAATTATTAAATTTGTGATTATATTGAAGTTCTGCTGTGATTAATGTTAAACTTTAAAATAAATAAAATAAAATAAAAAAGCCTTTTATTTCTTGCAAAAAACACAACTTTTTTACACTTTTCAACTTTTTATTACGTTTTAATAAGGTTTTACTAAAACACCGGTTACGATTAAATACACCTGATAATGATTTAATCAAAACCGGTCGTGTTGTTGTAAAAACCTTATTTAATAAAAATTGGAAAAGTGTAAAAAAGTTGTATGTTATTATTGAATATTGAATTACCATCAAGAACCAACAGTACATTCAATCAGTTACATTTGGTACATAACAGTTTTTTTTAAATTAAATACGTTTAACTTTAAAGGCTGATAAATGTTCCTATCTTATAATAAACTAGAAGGATGTATGTTTAAAGTGTAGAAACGGCTAAATATTGTTTATATGTCTTAACAATAAGCTGGATGTTTGGTCTGTATTCGGCAATTTTAAGTTTTTACCTATATGAGTTTTTTTTCACGTCTAGTTTATTTTAATGAAGACAAAGATGATACATTTTTTTTAGTCTTTACATAAAATATTGTATCACATTTAAAAAATATTTTAATGTAATTTTAAGAAATCTTTTCTTGATCAATATAAATACATACTTAAATATAATATTTTGAAGATAATATTATTATCATATCGCTGGATTAGTATGTCATTTCGGTGGTTAAACTTATCACATCGGTGCACAGAAATAAAAATCGGTGCCGGTTTATCATTTCGGTGGAAACCAGAATTCAAACTGAATTTTCTCCATAGCCTTAAATGATACATTAATGATATTAAATTTTGGGACATTTTGTGTCCTAAGGAATACATAAAACCTGAAAAGTATGTAAAATATATATAAATAAAAAAGTTCACCGATATGATAAAAATATGGGCATTTGTTGAAATTGACCCATAAATCATTAATGGTTCTATTCAATTTAGTGTATAAGCTATTTTAAATGGAAAGGTTATCTAAAAATACGGGTTTTCACGGTCCATTTCTAAAAGGGCAGTCTGTTTTAGTCTACTATATTTTCGGAGTGTAGACTTGATTGCATTCAAGCTGTGAATAGAAAGTTCAAGGTTTTTGTCCTAGGCCACAGTTTGAGATTGTTTTATTAATTCGGATTAATAAAACAATCTCAAACTCGGTTTCATGAATTGCGACCTCTACTTGAGATCCCATTTGACACAGAAAACGTTACGTTTCATTTTAAACATGAGTAACTTTACTTATGACAGGGTGATTCATTGTTCATATATCAAGCCGAATATAGTGTGAAGAGAAGGACGCGTAGAGCATTTTTTTGTTTTGCACCTCGTATAAATTACTTACCAAAACGCGATAATTCGCGATTAGAGATCTCCATAAAAGTCACAAAACAGATGAGTTACAATCCTGGTCAGGTCTTAGGTCAACGACCAGTGCGTTCGTGTGTCTATATAGACTAGGAGCACAAAGTAGATAATAAAACTAGGAGCCAGCGAACCCCAGCATAGTAAGATTAAGTATTTAATATTTTTTTTGAGTTATATTAAGTAATTTCTCTTCACACTATATTCGATTTAATATATGAACCATATTATATACACCATATACAGAATACTAGTACTTATTTTTTTTTTCTTTTTCATCTGTCAAATACGTTGTCAAGTACCGGTCCGATCGCAATTCTCGAGACCGAGTTTGAGATTGTTTAATAATACGGGCCCTAATGAACAACATGGGACCGACAACACTGGTGCCATGTTGTTCTTGTCACATTGTCTTGTAGTGGAGAACAATTGAAGACGTATGTGGATGTAAGAATAGCAAAATTCTGATTCGAGTAAATTGTTCAAACTGTCACTTAAATATTTTAGAATACGTCGTAAAGTATTAAATACATTAATCTAAAGTTCCGTCTCTAGAATCAATGCACTTAATATGATTACTACATAATATCCTAAAATGTTTAAATTACATAGTCCGGTCTATTTACACATTCAAGTTTACATAAATTCCCATAAAGCTGAATATTGGCATAGTTGTTCAAAACATCATTATAAAGAAAATCTCAAAAGTCCTCATCGTTCCGAGGTGTGCTAAAAATTTGGCACGGGGTCAAAGGTCAAAAAAATGAGTTTTTTGCGATTTTTAGCGAAACGGTGAGTTTTTTCGCAAAATTACCCCAGTACGAAATTGTAGATCACAAAATTCTCTACAAAAAATATATCAATAATTTTTTTCCTAAAAGCCACCATTTTGGAGATATAACGTTCCGAAAAGTTGGATCAGTCGTAATCCCTCTATTTTGCACACGTTTCCACGCCACCTATGAGGTAGTGTACAAAGCGCGTTTTTTTTAACGTGGTTTCCCCAGTAGGCCTATTCCACGGGTCGGCTGAGATTTTATATGTTTTAAAACTATTGCAAAATAATATTATATATTATAGTGGGCAAAAACAACGGCGGTGTAATTAAATAAAATACTTAAAATAAAAAGTTAGTCGTCTGATTCATAACTGTCCAAGATTTCTGTTTCTTCTTCTTCTTGATCTTCTTCTCCTTCTTCTTCCTGTTCATCCTCTTGTTCTTCTTCTTCTTCTTGTTCTATTTCACACGTAAACTGCCCCAATAGCGATTCCTGATCGGTATCAAACGAATCTTCAAGAGTTGGTGACTCAACATTCGAGCATGATCGGCCTTGACAGTGTGTGCATGCCAGGGAACAAAACAGTCCAACTTTTCTGCAACCACATTTTGCACTACACCCTTTCTTGCAGTTGCAAAATATTGTGTTGAGAAGTTTCTCAGGTGCTGGTGGAAGTAAAGTTTGAACTGGCTCTAGTGTATTGTCGATCAACTTCCAACCCCAGTCTTTAGGGTCCAGCTGATTACCAAGCCACACTTGAACTTGGTAATATACCCGAAACAGATGTTGATGAGCAGCTACTGAGGTTGGAGGAAGAGAAGCTAAGTTGACTTGTTTTTTATTACGCGTATTTTTCACGAAAGATGTGTATCGCAACTTATCTAAGCAAGTGGTTTTTTTGGGGGCTCCGTACATAGCAAGAAGAAATTGAACTCCGTTGGTGATAACATGTTGTTGAGTTGAATTACTATTTTTAAAAACTTCAGCACATTGTAGTAAATCTTTTTTTTCAAACATTTTGAAAACTGTTGTTTTTCCTCTCCTGTAAAAAGCAGATGTCGTATCGCAGCCAGTTATTGCGTGTAGAAACAATACATGATTTTGACATTTAGGAAAATTGGATAAACTGTTTGATGAATATATTTTCGATTGATTTTGGGCTTTTCCGGGTTTAAAAAAATAAATAATTTTTTCAGTTGGAGTTCGAGCAGTAAGCAAGACGAGTAAATCAACATCCTCACCAACAACAACAGTTGTATTTGTCACACTGAATTTCTTTATCGCTGTTTCAATAATCAATACATCAGCATCATCATTAGCTTGTTCAACGGATATATTCTCAGCAGTAAATTTTGCTTTCAACATCGAAATAAACCTAGATTTATTGTGATTATTTGCAAAGAATTTCTGTTGACTGGTAGGAACTGTCATTGATTCATCGAATATAATATCAGAAGAAGTTGATGAAGCAGCATTTCGACGGCGTTGCTCTGCTGCTTTAATATTTCTCGTATAATCATCATATCCGTCAAATACGACAGTAACTCTGGAACCAAAATGTCGACGTACATATTGAACGTATTTATCTAAGATAACGTTAAATGTTTCCTCGCTATCCCACACCACTCGATGTAATAAGAATCCTCCGTCAATTATGTACGTTGAATTAGTGTTATTAATATCAACATTTATAGTCTGAAAACAATCGTAAATAGCCGACTTCTGGGTCTTGCGCATTCCAATGTCATCAAATAATGTTAACGGATAAGGAGCTAATTCATACTCGAAATATTTCTCAATTTCATCTTGAAAAGCCGCAGTAACACTCATACATAAAGCAGGTATACGACCCTAGCCACGCGGACAATAGAATAAAAGACAGATGTTATCCCAAGGTTATACTGACGTACAAATTTAGGAACGGGGTTTCATTATACCTGAGATTCTCGTAGTTTAACTTATATTTTACATAAGCAAGTTACAATAAATAATAGCGAACTTATTTTAGTTCTATTACACCTTTAGTGACTTTCATATGTGGCGTACGTGTGCAAAATAGAGGGATTACGACTGATCCAACTTTTCGGAACGTTATATCTCCAAAATGGTGGCTTTTAGGAAAAAAATTATTGATATATTTTTTGTAGAGAATTTTGTGATCTACAATTTCGTACTGGGGTAATTTTGCGAAAAAACTCACCGTTTCGCTAAAAATCGCAAAAAACTCATTTTTTTGACCTTTGACCCCGTGCCAAATTTTTAGCACACCTCGGAACGATGAGGACTTTTGAGATTTTCTTTATAATGATGTTTTGAACAACTATGCCAATATTCAGCTTTATGGGAATTTATGTAACCTTCCTCCTGATTTTAGGCTTAAATAGACCGGACTAACAGTTGAAACTCAATTATCTGGATATTTTTTTTGCGACATATCACCTTTATCGATTCATGTCTTCAATTATGAGTAGTCCCGTGACGCGGTGAGCTTGTTACGTCGCACTCGGGAATCGGTATATTGGAGCGTGTCCTAATTAGTAACAATTAAGAATTTCTCTGCTTATATTAAAAGATTTTATGTAATCTTAAAAATGTATACTGACTAATATCTACTACTTTGATTTAGTTTTTCTTGTAATAGAAGCTTCGTTGAGCGTTTAAACAGTTCTACTCGTGATTCCCTACAACCGGCGTCTATAAGAAAAATCGCTTTTTTAAAAACAACCTTTTCTGAGTTCCTATGGCTATCTTCACCCTTTATCATTCAACCTTGCTTACTATCTACCACCAAAGTACTCATCAAGTGTTTTGAGAATTAAATGAGCCCATTCGCGAAAGGGCTGTGTTGTTTTATTACCGAGTTCGTATATCGATCGCACCCCTAGATTATTCCATCCTATCTCAAGAAAATATTGTGTTGTCATTCGATTTACATATTATGCATGTAAAATTCAGCTCAATCAGTAACTGGGAAGTTCTCGGTTTCTCAGTATCAAATTTTACTCGCAAGATTATCAAATCTTGCGAGTAAAATTTGATACTGAGAAACCGAGAACAGATCAAATCATACAGACAAATTACAAGCATACCTACGTAGGTACATACATACAGGTGAAACTAAATAAAAGTATGTAAAACTAAATAATAAAAAAAAACCCCGACTTAGCGCGTAACATTCCTATCACACCAAACAAACGACCTGATTGATGACCTAGAAGACCTGAACCGATTTCCGCCAAACAAAGCTGTTCTTAGCTAACTCTCGACTGATATCAATTTCAAACAAAAAAAAACTGCATTAACATCGGATCCTCCGTTTGGGAGCTACGATGCCACAGACAGACACAGATTGACTTATTATAACTTACAACGCTCTTCAGAATAACCAAAAGAGTACATTGTAGAATGTAGAACTTTCCGTACGATCGATCAATATTATCTCGTTAAAATATTCAGTAAAAATAGAATGTGACTTACATATTCGTAGGTCACGGTTCACTAGAGCATCATAACGTATATTGTAGGTATAATAAATAACTTTCCCGAGCGATAAATATTTTAGGTACCAGGATATCATATCTCGGCAACACATTCTGGAAACTATTTTGTATATCAGCGTGTCTCCTGTTTATGTTTTCCAAATATTATATAGAATAAATTGTCTCAATGGAATATCTATTGACTAATACACATTTGTTAAACAAAAACCGACCAAGAGCGAGTCGGACTTAAGCACGAAGGATTCCATACAAAACTCTAATCAATCTCTTTTGTTGTATGGAACTTCCGCTATTAATATTAACGCAATTTTGTTTTTATTTGTTACAATTTTAACTGTCTAGCCATCGCGCTTCTTAAGATAATACAATCACCAGGCGGTGATAGACAAACAATGAAGACTTAGTAATAGGGTCCCATTTTACCTTTCGAGTACGGAATCCTACTTAAGACAAGCCTTTAATACTCGTTTAACCTTGCCTCTTGTCACCAGGGAATCATACCCCCTCACGCCGCTCCCGGATGAAGTGGGTGGGGTCATCAACGAGGGCCCCCTGCTGCTGCTGGCCATGTGGACCCCCAAAGGCCACGGGCTCATAACGGTGAAGGACTACGACATTTACTACCGCCCCGCACCACGCTCCTCCACCGGGTACAGGGTCACGGAGTCGGGAAGACCTGGGACCATCCATAACGGGGTGCCGGACTGGTTGTATGAAGGTGAGGTTATGATAACTAATTTGTAGTAGGATAACTTTTTCTTCTGGACATGGTGCATAGCTTCCACACCCACTTCGTTATTGATGGCCGGTCACGGTCACGCCGTAATCATTTTACTGTGCCCAAGTGTGTGCTAAATACACTCAAAATCTCTCTTAATAGATACTGCATATATAGACGACAATCGAACTTCGTAATCCGAAAGCCAAATAGTATGATCACTTTTTATGTCACAATTTCAATACTCGGAGGCATGTAGACTTTTCCATATTCGAACATCAAAAACTAATTAATCAATTTGTACCGAAAAGGTTTTTCTACAGCGCTCCGTTGTATATTTCAACCTTTCATGTCCGCGCCGACGGTCGCGAGGGCACTTGAGCCCGGTCTCTTTTTTGTACGCTTTGTGACGCTGACTGTACCAGCGCAGGGTTTCATTGAAAATATTTTTGAGTCACAATTCAAACCGTACATATTTCATTTGCATATTAATGAATAGCTTTAGCTTTCACTTTTTGTAAAATAAATGGTTTCATGATTCTAATGCAGTCAGAATAATATTCTAGCTAACATAGTGTTTCTGGGATCAAGAGCGTTATGAGTAGATGGCAATATAATAAAAGTTAAAAAATACAGCATTGTATATATAAATATTCTTTAAACAAACCGTATACATATAAACAAAATTATAGTTATAATTCTTACACAAATACGCCCTCAATTCCAAATACATATATAAATCGTACATTAGTGCCAAAAATACCACCTAAATATCATGTGAGATGTGAGATGTGAACGCCCGGTAAGCCGGTCTACGTCAGTTGATCGACGACCCAATATTATTAGATTAACCACTTATTTTTATACAGGCTGTTTACATTTAGTTTTATTTATTTTTCGCGCAATACGAACTGAGTTGGACAATCAAATACTAGAAAAGTCATTTTGTAGCCAACAAGCCGAAATTATGCGTGTATTGTATAAAATACTAGCTGACCCGTGCCCACTTCGTTGAGCATAAAATACCGTTTAAACCTTTCCTGGACTTCCACGATTTCAAGACTAAAAATAGCCGAATCGGCTCAGCCGTTTTCGAGTTTTTTGGCGAGACTAACGAACAGCAATTCATTTTTTTTACAAGAGATTTTACGTTGTTTGATTGTGTTACATGAAAAGACCAAAAGGCTAGTGCTAGAACCAGAGCATTATTTCGTGATCTTTTAGTTAAAACCAAAACTCAACTCAAATATCAACGAGCTAGATTGAGAGAATCTTAGCGAACGCAAACAGAACGACGAAAAAATGCTTTAAGTCTATTTGTACATTTTAGTATGTACACACATAAAAACGTATACCTATAATAATCATTTTAAATAATAATCATTATATCTATGAACGCTTCACACCACGTCCGAGATCTCCGACCGAGCGAGATGGTATGCTCGGTCAGGCCTGTTCTGTCGAGGGTCACCAATGTGGGAGTACGAGTGGAAGCCCCAAAGGGAGATCTCCGACCGAGCGAGATGGTATTCTCGGTCAGGCCGAAGCCCACTGTACTAGTTTTTAGATGTCGTATATATAGCGCCGGACTTAGAAAACTTCGATAGCGCGATGCAGGATGTGGCGCTAGTAGTACCGCTACATCCATCTGGCCCCGTGCTAAGTATCCGAAGAACTTGTATTACAGGTACCAGACAGCGGATATATCTATACTAATATTATAAAGAGGTAACGTTTGATTGTTTGTTTGTTTGAATGGAATAGGCTCTGAAACCACTGAACCAATATGAAAAATTCTTTCACCGTTGGAAAGCTACATTCCTAGCGCTGAACATAGGCTATATTATATGTTTAAAAAAAGTAGGGTTCCTTACTAAAACCCCAAAAATGTAGCCCAAAGTGTAAAAAAACGACCTCCAAAATTTCTTACATCGTGTGCGAAGACAACGGCTTGACCAATTTCGCAAATTTTTTTACGGTATGTTCGTTATTGTTACGAAAAGGTTATTATGAAAGAAAATGTTGAAAAAAATAAGCAGAAAATTAGAAAAAAGAAGAAAATACGTGATGGTCACGCGGGGTTTGAACCTGGGCTCGATCGATTCACGTCGTTGGCAGTTTATATGACACGGCTGTCATGGCAACGTCATTATTTACAAATGGAAAATAAAAATTATGAAATGCTATAAATACCGTTTTTATATCAGCTTAAACTATTTGGATTAAAAAAATTATTAGGATTAACAAAAACATGAATCCAAATAGTTTCAGCTGATATAAATACGGTATGTATAGCATTTCCTAATTTTTGTTTTCCATTTGTAAACAACGCTGTTACCATGGCGACCGGTAGACGTAGCATCATCATGAAAAGTAGCATCATCATCATCGTCGTCATCAAACTCATGATCACCGAATTGGCTGGACCGACTGTGACATTCACCGGGCTTAGCTTCTGTTAGTAGGAGTAATCTATACATCTATATGTATAAAAGTAAGTCGTGTTAGTTAAATTATTTATAACTCAAGAACGGCTTTATCGATATGGCTGAAAATTGGTGAGGAAGTAGCTTAGAGCAAGTAGACGGACATAGGATACTATTTATTCCATATTATGTCAGCGTTGCGGGTTCTGTGTTTGGGTTTCGCGTTGTGGGTTCCGCGTTGCGGGTTCCGGGTTTCCGTGTTGCGGGTTCCGGGTTCCGCGTTGCGGGTTCCGCGTTGCGGGTTTTGGGTTCCCATGCTGCTGGTTCCGCGTTGCGGGTTTCGGGTTCCCATGCTGCGGGTTCCGCGTTGCGAGTTCCAGGTTCCCGCGTTGCGGGTTCCGGGTTCCCGCGTTGCGGGTTCCGGGTTCCCGCGTTGCGGGTTCCGGGTTCCCGCGTTGCGGGTTCCGGGTTCCCGCGTTGCGGGTTCCGGGTTCCCGCGTTGCGGGTTCAGGGTTCCCGCGTTGCGGGTTCAGGGTTCCCGCGTTGCGGGTTCCGCGTTGCGGGTTCAGGGTTCTCACGTTGCGGGTTCCGCGTTGCGGGTTCCACGTTGCGGGTTCCGCGTTGCGGGTTCCACGTTGCGGGTTTCGGGTTCCCGCGTTGCGTGTTCAGGGTTCCCGCGTTGCGGCTTCCGGGTTCCCGCGTTGCGGCTTCCGGGTTCCCGCGTTGCGGGTTCCGGGTTCCCGCGTTGCGGGTTCCGGGTTCCCGCGTTGCGGGTTCCGGGTTCCCGCGTTTGGGGTTCCGAGTTCCGCGTTGCGGGTTCCGGGTTCCCGCGTTGCGAGTTCCGGGTTCCCGCGTTGCGGGTTCAGGGTTCCCGCGTTGCGGGTTCAGGGTTCCCGCGTTGCGGGTTCAGGGTTCTCACGTTGCGGGTTCCGCGTTGCGGGTTCCGCGTTTCGGGTTCCGCGTTGCGGGTTCCGCGTTGCGGTGTCCGCGTTGCGGTGTCCGCGTTGCGGGTTCCGCGTTGCGGTGTCCGCGTTGCGGGTTCCGCGTTGCGGGTTCCGCGTTGCGGGTTCCGCGTTGCGGGTTCCGCGTTGCGGGTGCCGCGTTGCGGGTTCCGCGTTGCGGTGTCCGCGTTGCGGGTTCTGCGTTGCGGGTTCCGCGTTGCGGGTTCCGCGTTGCGGGTTCCGCGTTGCGGGTTCCGCGTTGCGGGTTCCGCGTTGCGGGTTCCGCGTTGCGGGTTCCGCGTTGCGCGTTTCAAGTTCCCGCGTTGCGGGTTCCGGGTTCCCGCGTTGCGGGTTCCGGGTTCCCGCGTTGCGGGTTCCGGGTTCCCGCGTTTGGGGTTCCGAGTTCCGCGTTGCGGGTTCCGGGTTCCCGCGTTGCGAGTTCCGGGTTCCCGCGTTGCGGGTTCAGGGTTCCCGCGTTGCGGGTTCAGGGTTCCCGCGTTGCGGGTTCCGCGTTGCGGGTTCCGCGTTGCGGGTGCCGCGTTGCGGGTTCCGCGTTGCGGGTTCCGCGTTGCGGGTTCCGCGTTGCGGGTTCCGCGTTGCGGGTTCCGCATTGCGGGTTCCGCGTTGCGGGTTCCGCGTTGCGGGTTCCGCGTTGCGGGTTCCGCGTTGCGCGTTTCAAGTTCCCGCGTTGCGGGTTCAGGGTTCCCGCGTTGCGGGTTCCGCGTTGCGGGTGCCGCGTTGCGGGTTCCGCGTTGCGGGTTCCGCGTTGCGGGTTCCGCGTTGCGGGTTCCGCGTTGCGGGTTCCGCATTGCGGGTTCCGCGTTGCGGGTTCCGCGTTGCGCGTTTCAAGTTCCCGCGTTGCGGGTTCAGGGTCCCCGCGTTGCGGGTCCCGGGTTCCCGCGTTGCGGGTTCCGGGTTCCCGCGTTGCGGGTTCCGGGTTCCCGCGTTTCGGGTTTCGGGTTCCCGCGTTGCGGGTTCTACGTTGTTTTTTTTTTAGTTGAATTTCATCATAAACTCTTTTTATGCTCAACGAAGTGGGCAAGGGTCAGCTAGTAGTTAATAATTGTATACTATAAACACATATTTAAGATTTTTATTATATATACACAAATTTAATACACATCCATGACCGAGGAACATTGAAAACTTTTCCGTTCCCTCGGCGGGATTCGAACCCGCAACCTCTCGCTTGAGCACCTACGCGTTCAACCACTGTGCTACGGAGGTCGTCAATAGAATAAATAATAAGGAATCTGTTGAAAGCTAAATCTAGACTAAACTAGCTAATAATAACATGAGTGTCTTAATCCCTAGAGCATTATACACCGGTCGGTCCGGTGTATAATGCTCTAGGGATATAGAGTAGAAATTACAATACGTTTGTAGTTAAGCACTTGTTAACATATTGGGTAACGTTCGCTTTATCTCTCTCCTTATTTCAGTTTCATTCATTCGTTTTGTTATTTTGCATTGTGACTGGAATACTTATTAGTTCTTCGTCGATTTCGGGACTGAGACACGTGTCGAACTGAAAACGTGTCGGGAATATGACAAGATTCAATTCACCACTCGAAAATGTTATACTAAAAATGGTCAGAAATATATATTCGTGTTTTGCTGTTCCTGATCCTATTATTTCGTAGGTAATCAAATCACTGCATTTTTATACCTCGACAAAACCAGAAGGTAAGGAAGAAAACATGACGTGGGTTTGTGTGAGTGAGTGAGCGTGCGTGTCTGTCTGTGGCATCGTAGCCCCCAAACGGATTTAAATCTAGTTTTTTTTTGTTTAAAAGCTGACGTGACCGGGAGTGTTGAGATACAATTCACTATCATCAGTTCGCCGGTTACTTGACATTTCACCGTTTACTTAAAAGAAATCATCTTTTTTATATTCCATTTTCCAAATAATGTAAACAAAGATTTTTACAGCATACACTTAACACAAATGTTTGTAAGCTGCGTAGTACTTCGTATTACGTTTGTTTTACGTAGAGATGACAAATAATAATGTTACGTGCGACATTTTCATCCTGTAAAACGTATTGTTAGGTATGAATTAATGACATTAATTACTTATTAATGTCATTAATTTTTGTTGTCCCCAAATGTAATTAATTTTCCCCGTTTTCGCAACATTTCTCACTGACGCTTCGCTTCTTTTGGTCGCAGCGTAATGTTATATAGCCTAAAGCCTTCGTCCATAAATGGAATATCCAACAAAAAAAGAATTTTTCAAATCGAACCAGTAGTTCCTGAAATTAGCGCGTTTAAACAAACAAACAAAAAAACAAACTCTTCCGCTTTATAATATTATATTAAAATATTAAATAATTGCGAGCTGTCCCGACGCACGTTGTTCCTAACTATGTACTGGACTAAATAAAAAATTACACCGCGTAGCAACCTACACCAACATTACACTAACATACAACTACAACATACATCAACATCGTCTACAGCAGAATATGTTGATGGATGTAGATTGCAGGATTAGGCTACCTACATCTATCTACTTACCAAATTGTAACTCTAAACCTAAAGTGTTGATTATAAAAATCGGTCCAGCCGTTTAGATAGAGTTCTAAAATTACAATCATACACATAGAAAAGTTATATTATAACATAAATTGCAGGTAAATTATAGTATTTTCTTAATATAGAATCACCTGTATAGCATATTGGCACGTTACGCATCGGAGTTCGCTGCAGCTGTGATGTCGGCGCTGGGCTTTATAAATAAACTAACCTACCGTAACAGTTTTACGTCTATTTACTACAGCGACCTACTCCCAATGTAGTGCATTCATAAAATAATTATTCTATTAAGCCATTATTAAGCATACAGCTACGTTAAAGTAAGTACGTAATAGTATAATAATAATATATAATAATATCTATGGACGCTTCACACCACGTCAATCTGGCCCTGTGCTAAGTATCCGAAGAACTTGTGTTACAGGTACCAGACAACGGAAATATATTTAATACTTTTATACTATACACATATTTAAGATTTTTATTATATTATACACAAATTTAATACACATCCATGACCCAGGAACATTGAAAACTTTTTGTTCCCTCGGCGGGATTCGAACCCGCGACCTTTCGTTCGAGCGCCAACGCGCTCAACCAACTGCGCTACGGAGGTCGTCAAGTATACAGGGTGTAAAAAGAACAGTCACTATATTTTGAAAAATGATTATACTACCTTTCCTCATTTTGGAAATATATATTATTTTTTTGTCAAAAACTACTAAAACGTTTTTTTTTTTTCACTTTTTCACCATTTCATTAAATTATACTTAATTTTTTTGTAAAAAAATACATTTCTAGAATGAGAAAAGGTAGTATAATTATATCTCAAAGTTATACATACTGTTCTTTTTACACCCGTTATAATAAAGTACATATTATAAAACACTGGTTGACTTAGGCCGTGTTTCACCAAGAAATGTTAAAGTTAACGCCATGTTAAAATACCATGCCTTCTCATTCATTCACAGGAAATACGAGAGGGATAACATGATATTTAACATAGCGTTAACTCTATCATTGCTTGGTGAAACACGGCCTTAACTCACGGTGTTCTGTCCTAATTATAAATTTATTATCTACTTTGTATAAATAACTATACATACACTTACATATTAATCTGTACCTACATCTTTAAGTGTTTGACAGGTAGAACAGCTGATGTGTGCTGCAGTATGTGTGTTTTTCTTTTCTTCGAAATTTTTCCAATATTTCTTACTGTGTCAGAATAAAACAAATTGGAGTATCACTTCTGAAAATATTAGATAGGTATAAGTATGAAAATAAATTAGAAATTCAAATAATTAAATTTCAAACTTTGTCTAGACTTAAGCTTTGTCTAAAGTTAAATGGGTAATGTTGTATAAAGTCTTGCATTGTTTCAAGAAAGATTTTCTTCTATTTTCGCCGTTATTTGCACTTTGTCGGTTCTTTGTGTTTTAATGAATGCAGTGACAACAAAACAAACAAAAGTCTCGGTTGTATAGCAACGTCTTTAGTTAACTAGGTGACTTTTTTTGCTGTGTTTTAACCCCCATCAAAAACAGAGGGGTGTTATAATATTGGAGTGTCTCTTTCTTTCGGTGTGTATGTGTATCTGCATGTGTATGTTACATCATAGATCCCAACCTGATGAACCGATTTTGATCTGGTTTTATTTCTTTCAAAGCTGACGTGATCGCGGGTATTATCAACTATGATTAATAAATATCAGATAGCTGTTTAATAGTTCAAAGGTTTTTGGATTATTATTAAAACGTTCTGGAAATACTGAAAGTTAAATTTCATGAACCTGAGTAGAATCCTACTAAAATTATAAATGTGAATGTGAGGGATGTGAGGACAGCTGTAGGCTTACTCCCGATACAATCGAGAATCGAATCAGTTCGATCTCAACGGCTTTTGGTATTTAATTTGGTGGATTACTTTGAAACTAACCAGGATAAATAAAATCGTTAGATTGTATCATTTTGTACTCCCGGCTATATCAATCGACTGAGAATCAAAATAAACAAACGTCAATTTATTTGGAAGAACGCACGATCGTATTTCAATCAAAATCGAATCAGTTTGGAGAGTAAGGCCCAGATGTTTGTGACTCTTTTACGCAAAGACCACTGCGACACCACATTTATACTACGCTAACTTACAAAATCATACTTATATGAAAACAAGACATAAAAACTTGATAACGTTTACATTAATTAAGATATTTTTTGGACATTTGATACATTTATTAGTCAAATTATTATATGTATCTTATCGTTTCGTTAGCCGAATATTACACGTCATTTCCCAATTCGATTTTTCAAAGTTTTGACTTCATAATTACAGACAATAGTCATATTAGGATTAAAACATGGGGTACACATTTTTATTCCGAAAAAGTACAGGGATATCTAATATAACTTTGTGAATACAGGTAGTATGACGAAATATATTTTACGAAAATGGTTTCTTGACTCGTACACTGTACCGGTACACATTCGGATACACTCAGCGCATACCAAATGATATTCAGTGTAAACTTCGAAAAGTATTTCAGCTGTCTGTAGTCTTTACTGATTGCAATAGTAAAACATAAATTATATAAAAAATTGTACCTAAGTTACACAGTAATACATAAATTACTTAGGTGTAGATGCTACATCTAATGACGAACTACTCAAAACTGGTCGTGTATTTTAATAAATTTGATGTTACATAACTCTAATAAAGACGAAAAAGAGCAAGTAATTTGTGTATTAATATTACTGTGTAACATGAATTTCCATCAAGAACCTACAGTACATTCAATAACATAGTATCAAGTTGTTTATATCGGTTTATCACTGTACGCTAATTAAAGTTGTCAACTTTCGGCCCTTCCGTTTTCAGGCCATCACTGTCACTGCTTGGTGGGCTTAATTTATTTATCTTATCAATATTCGGCTGCAAGTTTTCTTAATAAATAAAATTGAAAAATACCTGAAATGGCTTAAAAAAAATTCCAATAACAGCGTAAACTCAACATTCTTCATCATTAAAATTAAGTTAGCCAAGCCTTATTATAAAACATTTTCTTTTCAAATACTTCGCAAGAAAATACCTAGGTAAATGTCTGAAATTTTCTTTGTATCTGGTGAACAAAAGGCCGGCTACAATCGATACCTTCAATATTTCAGTTCTAGGAAACAATGGTCGTAGCCAGGTGAAAAATTTATCGAGACTTTCACTTTTCAGGCCAAAATTAGGATCAGAAATTAGCGTTAATAGGTTTCTTATAAATTTACTTTTATCGTTTTCCATTAATTTTGTTGTTAACAATTGAAACATTACCTTTCATTAACGTGTTTAATTAATTTTGTTGTTTCTAAAAATAGTAACTATCAGTTATTTTCCCTGAAATACTATTCATATTTTCGGTGACTTACCTTTTACCCTTTTTGGTTTATGGTGTAATCTGTTTTGTTTTTTTGTCTCTTTTTATATTATAGTGTGTAATTTATGTAATGTCTTAATTTGAATAGATGTTATTTTTTTTTAATGCTTAGTCTTTGTCAAGACTTGGGAGTTTATATTACGTGTACCTACCTACTCGTCTTCATGTTATAACCAAAAATACTGATAAATACTCGTTATACGTAATTTGAGTATAAAATTCGTAGATTATTATAGTTGAGAGCTATTAGCCACTACTGGCGCGTTCCGAGTTCGGGGAGCGGAACCTAGTATCAATTATTATTTATTGTATTATTATACAATTATTATTCGTTAACGTTACTTTCAAATGTTCATGCTTGCTCTACAGGTGACGGTTGGGAGAACATGCGCCAAAGTCATACTCATATTATGATACTTAGCAATATTTCAACTTTTAACACTAATATAACAAAAAAATATATACGTAAATAATCTAGTATGAAGGCCTTATTCCGGTGTACAATATTAATGAAATCATTGACCTTCACTCAAATGTTCTTTAACTACTTGGTTTTACATTATAAAAAGGTTTTGATCGTTTTCTGGGATTTTATTGTATAGGCGTTGATCTTTTGGCCTTCGACGACAACATTAACCTCAAAAAGATTCACTTACTTTGCTAAGGTTTATAACCGGTATATATATCTCTTCAAACTTCAAAAACTTTATTAGCAACTAGCAACTAAGCATAATACAAAAATCAAAATACATTGACAATAATATATTATATAAATCTAATTTGTTCATATATCTAGTGTTTAGGCATCATTTACCCCCAGTTTCCCGTAAGCAATTCAAATGAATGATCAACTAACAAGGAATTCAAATCAACGACCTATATTGAACATTGAGATTTTACAATTACATCACGCTTGCACTTGCAAGATTATTTTGTTACAATTCCACAGATAAGGTAAATTCACCAAAGACACCGATTAGTTGACATACGATTTGAATCAGCGAGCGAGCGTGATATAATTATAGAATATATGTCCCGTTCCTTTCTGTCTGATAATGTTCCACCAATCAGCGTTCAATGTGGGTCGTTGATTTGAATGCCATGTTAGTTGATCATTCATTTGAATAGCGTTCGGGAAACTGGGGGTTAGAATTTAAAAAACAGTAAATTTTCCAAAATGTACTGAGAAACTGTTGTATTGTTTTAGTGGAAATCCTCAAGTCCCGCACGGCGCTGTGGATGTCGGCGGACGGGCACATGGTGCTGTACTCCACCTTCAACGACTCCCTGGTGCACGAGCAGAAGTATCCCTGGTACGGAGCGGCCTTGAACACGGATGATCCTTCGAAGGTAAGTTTTATTATTATTAAAATATGTTTGCCAGGCTAAGCTTCACTTACTCTACATTTTTGTGTTTTGTCGACCTCCGTATAGTATAAAAGTATTAAATATATTTACGTTGTCTGATACCTGTAACACAAGTTCTTCGGATACTTAGCACAGTACCAGATTGACGTGGTGTGAAGCGTCCATGGATATAAAAAAAAATTCAGTCAAAACGTGATACTGAGCGGCGTTTTGCTAGCGTTACGTAGATTTCATAGGCATTCATTCATCGTGTGTGAAATAAAACGGCCAAGAAACACGTTTCAACTGAAGTGTAGAGTAAGTGAAGCTAAGACTGGTAAATTAAGGGCGCATAGATCAAGAATTTTTGTTCTACATGAGTTCAGCCCACTTTTTTATAGATTTTGATTAAGGTGTAGTATAGAGCTTGTAGGTTTAGAGCGTGTAATCTTTAGAGCTTGGCTTTATACGATATCTGATAACATTTTCACAGGGTATTTTTTCACTATGTAGACTCGTCTGGGCAATATTTTTACATGGAAATGTTTTTGGTGGGCTAATAATTTTTCTAGGAATATCTCTATTATAGTCATCCTTGCTAACTCTGTTAGCTACCACAATCGAGAGTTCCGTCCAAGAAATTTTTGGGCGACTCATCAAAATGAAGGTAACGAAAAATTTGCTTGATACTAATCAAGTGAAAACAATGTATGGGGGAACCCTCACTATTAGTTACTGCACTTTGCTCTCTGGTTCGGAATTTACTAGGAATATCTCTATTGTTGCAGACGTACCCGGAGATCATAAGCGTGCGGTACCCCAAGCCGGGCACGAACAACCCGACCGTGCGGCTGACAGTGGCCGACATAGCCGACCCGAAGCACATACGCACCAGGCACCTCACGCCACCCAAAGTTATTCTCGAGGAGGGGTAGGTTTACCGCACAGTGGTGTATGTTCTATACCGAGTATCGTTACATCTGTATCCCAAGCAGAAACATTTGACAGCATTACAAAAGTAACGTTATATAATGACGATCGTGTGAAATGCGTAACAGCGCCAATACAATTGACATTCGGTAATGTCACTTTTACGGAGTTAATGGTAGCACCTAAACTCCATTCAGAAATGTGATCTGGTCGATTACCATTTTCTTTATTTTCTTTTAGATCACATTTCTGTTTACGATTGTTTTCCTTTATTGCGTGATATACTGATTTTTGTTAACATTTAGATCACATTGGAATTTAGGTGAATACATGAAAACTATAGTAGGTTGGTAGATACTATGTTTTAGATTAAAATAGGACAGCCAGAACGTGAATTCCAAAGATAAAAATCTGAATGTCGAGATTAGTTCCTTCTGCAAAGTAAAGTAAGTGGGTACTTCATTTTGCTCAAAGTAATAATGTAGATTTTAATGTCGCTTCTCCCACGAAGCAAGCAATTTTATTCTTCAATACTAGGAGAGCATAAAAGCACTAAGATTTCTCTTCCAATGACTAGACAGAACGTGGAGGAGATATTTCAAAGTATCCAGCACATATGTATCGCCCGCGTTCAGACGGCCCGGCTGTTACCGAACTTTCGTATGTATAAGTGAATTGCGTTTAAATGGATACTGACATATTTTGTTCCAATATTTATTGAAAATAATCTAATAATTTCATATCTTTATTACTTTATATGAATTACTGCCCCCGCAACTATAACTATTGTGTTTAAATACAAATAGTAAATAAACTAATATTTAACGCATTATTACTTATTCATGAGTCGTCATTCTCATATGAGTTGTTAATTAATAAGACCAAGAAACTATTCTGATATTTTCTGATTGTATCAGTAAAATCAATGTTTTATACAAAAAACTAAAATAGATACTTTTTTTGCAAATAACTCTTACTACAACCGTAATAACTATCAATTTTATACTCCCACTTGGCACGTATAAAATACTATTACGTCTTGTCAGCCATATGTGACTGCCACGGCGTCCTATGTCCTTATAATAATAGTATTTAAAAAAATAAAAGTCTTTATTTTTGTAAAGTTACATTTTAAGTCATGCAGCCCGCCAAAGTACGTAGCAGTTTGTCGGTGGGATAAGTAAATGGACAAAATAATACAAACATTTTTCAAATATTTTCTATTGGACGAGTAGAACTACAGTAAAAGCTTGTTAAAACTGTATATTTATAAAGCATAAACGCTCGGCTAAACGAGCGATGTGAAGGGGTATAGCAATATCTCGCTTCGTTAGTCTTCGAGACTGAAACCTATATACAGCGCTCGATACACCCGCTATATACATTGCCGCAGTCTTAGATAATGTCGCTCTCAATATATTTAAATATTGCTTTAGTTTGGCCAAAAGTTCTTTTGTATACACTTGTTAAAAAAATCTGGATAGAATAGTGATTTATTTTAATACAATGGTTGTATTGTTGCTAATTCGGTGGTTATTCAAAATGAATAATTGTAATCTACTCTATCATTCCTGCGAATAAAGCTTACTTATGAATCGCTATTTAATTTATTTACTATTTGAGATTATACAAGGTTTTAGAAATGTATTTTTTTGTCAAAAACTAAAAAAAAAATTTACCATATTAACTAATCGCCAGCTTAATGGAGACGCAACGTGAAGCGGATGTTTTAAAATATCTATTAAAAAATTGAACTTGAGTTGCGCTCCGTAATATGTAACATGTATCTTCCTATACAGTGCATAGAGTTCAATTTACATTAGCTATCTTGAAAATATCGTGACACGTCTTGATGTGAGCTGACTCTAATCTTGTAGTGACTACTACTTCACGAGCGCGCAGTGGGTATCGCTGACCGAGGTGTGCGTGGTGTGGCTGACCCGGGTACAGAACCTGTCCGTCGTGTCCGTGTGCAAGAGCCCTATGTGGTACTGCCAGGAGGTAACCACTCTCAAAATGAATTCTTTTTTTATGAAATGATGGGAATAAAGGACAGTAAAAAATAAGAAATTAAATGCCCTATGAGAGGGATGATCTTGTAGATGACCTTTTGAGGATTTAAATAAGCTTACATTGCCTACACAAAAATAAAATAATATTGCGTCCTCTAAAATACAATATTTGATCCCTAAATTTTAACATTTCAATATGCGGCTTTTTCCGACTTTGTAAGTACAACAGTACAGCATAGGTTGGTAATATGTCTTTTATATTACAACTTAGTTAAGTTGTAATATAAAATGACATATTACCGTATCTATTATATTAGCTCAGTTGAGCTACAAGATACCGCTACAATATTTTGTTTTTTTTTTCCCGCTTACAATAGGTATTATGAAATTTCATCCCAGGTATACAGGATATTCTCGGGCACGGAGGCGTGGGTTGAGTCCGCCCCTGCGCCTCTGTGGTCGGCGGGAGGGGGCGCGCTGGTCACCTTGGCGCCCGTTAGAGACGGCCCTGCGGGGCTCTTCAGGCACGTAGTCAGGACCGAACACAACGCACACGGGCCCCGCACGTTGCCCCTCACGCACGGCAGTTTCGACGTCGTGAGACTGCTAGCCTGGGATCACGCTAACCAGCACATGTAAGGAAATAGCTAATGTTTTATGACCCGTATCAATAATCTAATTATAAACTAAAAGGAAACATATATATAACTAAAAGTTAAACATCTTACAACAACCTATATCTACCTATGGACAGATTTTATAGGTATAAAATCAGTCCATTCTGATAGAAGTAAAAAAAATCTTTTGTGACGTAATATCTGTAAATATCCCATTACATAAAGGAACGACGGCAACTAATTACAAAAATGTTTATAATACCCACTACAGATGACAACGATTAAGATTCACAGTTTGGACACAATCACAGCACACCGAGTGTTACTTCAAGCAACTTCAAGTTACATTAGCGACCGTGTTAAAGACCCAAGAACACTAATTGTGTGTGTGTGTGTGTGAGCGCTTCTTCGAGCAGTCTTGAATGAATAAAAATACTTACTCTCCAAACTGATTCGATTTTGGTTCAGATTCGGTCGTCCCGAATAAATTGACGTTTGTTTATTTTGATTCTCAGTGGATTGATATGGTCGGGAGTGCAAAAAGTACTAACGATTTTCTTTATCCTGGTTAGTTTTATTTCGATGCTGCATCTGAGAGACTTCCATAATAACCATGTAGTCCGTTTCACGACCTACAACATCGCCACACGATTTTTAGATAAGCATTTAAAAAGATCTAAAAAGTTCACGTTCACTCACGGCCCGACCGGTCCCGATCTGTCGGCTTCGGCTTCATTCGTTTTTCGTGTGCGACATCGTCAACACTTATAATTAATTTTAATAGTGATATAGTGCAATAATTAGTTTTTGTTGCCGAATAACATGGAAATAAGGAAGAATAAGGATGATCACGAACATATTCGTCAAATATACGGCGAATGGAAAGTAAATTACGCCGCAACAAAGGAGTTTAAAGGTACCAAACTACCCACAATTCTTTTAAAAAATATTCCGTGTTTTTCCTTTGTTCTCAGTTAAGGTGTAGTCACTGCATGTTACTAAAATGACCGTCTTAACGTGTTAATACATGATATTACCCAGATAGTCATTATTTTGTACCTTAATGTGGTAATACGAGATATTATCCTGGTTACAAAAATAAGTTCTTTCTTAACGTGATGACACGCGATGCCATCCTGAAAGTAACTTCTTGCTTTTCATCCTGGCGCTTTGGTTTACTGTTTTTGGGAAAGCCGACGTGATTATGAGCGCTCGCCGGGCGTCAGCAGACGTGATAAGTGCGAGGGGCCGAATCTGGCTGCGCCACTCCTCGGTCTTTGACCGACATCGTAGACGTTGATTACGTCGAGTCGTCCGCGCTAGCGCCGACGCCGCAGCAGCCCGATCCGCCGACGTCAGCGCCGGTTAATCAACCAGACCCTGAGCCGGTGGACTAACCAAGAAGTTGACCTCGCATTGATACTTGAATTCTTAAATATTTGCCAAAGTATTATGCGAAAACATACCCACTAAACTCTCTAAACGTTGGGGTACAATCCTATTGGATGAGCTGTCAAAGACACAGAGCAAAATCCTATTGAATGGAATATCAAAGAGACAGAGCAAAGGAGTCTCTAGTTGCAAAACCACTTATACCAAAAATCTTTTTACGATCACAAGTGCCTAAATTTAACAAAAGTACTTATTAGAGAAAGTCTTTTGAAAATATAAATAATAAAATAAATTTCTAAAACAGCTGAGCTCCTACTAGATTTACATTTTGATGAATCAGTTGACAGAAAGAAGCTTAATATATTGCCTCAATTGTATAAAGAATTTTTGGACACGATCCAAGGTGAAAAAGGTATGCTTACTGGTGCTGTGAAGCTTGTGAAAACACAAAAAATACCAAGGAATTATACCCGTCTTCAAACTAGTAAACCTTTAAAGCCTTCTCCCAGCGCAAGCATCGGATACCGCCGGGAAACTCCGGAGCTCCTCCTCGTCAACAGTGCTTGAGGCCAGCACCAGCAGCGCCGGCCCGCTGCACGAGCCGCAGCCAACAGTACATGAGGCCAGCGCCAGCAGCGCCGGCCCGCTGCACGAGCCGCAGCCAACAGTACATGAGGCCAGCTCCAGCAGCGCCGGCCCGCTGTATGAGCCGCAGAAACAGTACGTGAGGCCAGCGCCAGCAGAGCTGGCTCGCTGCACGAGCCGCAGTAACAGTGCATGAGGCCAGCGCAAGCAGCGCCGGCCCGCTGCACGAGCCGCAGTAACAGTACATGAGGCCAGCGCCAGCAGCGCCGGCCCGCTGCACGAGCCGCAGTAACAGTACATGAGGCTAGCGCCAGCAGCGTTGGCCCGCTGCACGAGTCGCAGTAACAGTACGTGAGGCCAGCGCCAGCAGCGCCGGCCTGCTGCACGGGCCGCAGTAACAGTACGTGAGGCCAGCGCCAGCGGCGCCGGCCCGCTACACGAGCCGCAGTAACAGTACATGAGGCCAGCGCCAGCAGCGCCGGCCCGCCTGCACGAGCCGCAGCCATCCACGTCAGCGAGGAGGACACTGCCGCAGCGCCGCGGGAGTCCCTACACGAGCGCCAGAGCCAACAAGGAGAGGAGACGCCGTTATTAGAGGTATCTCACGCAAGATGCATTCCATTGTTTTTACACAATTGGTTTCTAATTAATGCTGACAGCACAGTTCTGTCGTGCGTTAAAGGTTGTAGAATACCTTTTTATTTACTAACTTACATGACGTCAGTTTTCATAACGTGAAAATATAAAAAGCTAATAAATTAACTTCAGGGATAAGAAGCTATTTTAATATGATAATTCATATTTTACCCGACTTCGGCGAAGCCAAAAAGAAGGGTAATGATTCCAACACTGAACGGTAATGGTGGGTTTAATTAAGTTTATATTTAACTTAAAGAACATCTTAACAAATTTGTACATAATTAACATTTTATAATGGAAGATATTCGCACCGCTAGAAAATTTGATTCTTAGGTGCTTCTAAGTCCTCATCAATTGATTTCAAAGAAGTTTACTTTATTGTGTCAATACATAAAAGGCATAAAAAATATGTGAGGTTTAGATTTCATAATTATAATCCTCATGAATTTTATTGTCTTCCATGTGGCTTAAGTTCTGCTACATTTGTATTTACAAAGCTCAACTAACTAACTTAAGTCTTTTCTCACATGGTTAAGAAACCATGGGCATTTAATAGTTGCTTACCTCGACGAAAATCTTTGTGTTCGTAAAGATTATTCCATAATATGTAATTAAGCACTATGTACTAATGTACTAAAGGTAAAATTAGAATAACTAGGTTTTGTTATGAAATTTGAGAAAAGCAATATGATTACTTCACAAGTTTATATATTTCTTGGGTTCCAGATAAATATTGCAAATGCAGTTATAATTACCTTCTGAAAATCTCTTAAATATCTTACGAAATCCGTAATAAAGTCCAAATTGGTAAACGTGATTTCGTGAAGTTTATTGACATTTTGACATTATCATGTCCAGCATACACCAGTTATGTAATAATTATTTATACATATTTTGAGAGAGAAAAGTTTTTAGGTTTGGAGAAATATATTAATAATATTGATTCGATTATGTTACTAAAATCTTATTCGTATTATGATATGGACTGGAGTTGCGCTATCGGGTCCAAAGCCTTTAATAATAAGTAATTAATATATAAAGAAATTTGTACGATTTACAAATCTTTACGTACTCTCCACTTACAGGCTGAGGAGACGCATGCAATGGAGTAATAACAAGACGCCATTAATTAGTTGATGGCTCAAAATCATAGTAATTACCTGGAATTATTAGCTGCATTTATGGGCTTATAATAATTTTGTAAATTTTATGTAATGTTCGAAATAGACAATACTTGAGCTATATCTTATATTATTAGATTTGGTGGCGTTCAATATCAATAAATTCACAACAAAACTAGGTAGTAGTGCGAAATACAACGTACCTAAGTATTTATATTTTTGCTTTATTTAACTTTGAATCTTGCGGTGACAAAGACGCCGACGAAACATCTAGGTACATTAGTATCGATAGATAATGGAAATTAACCAAGAAGAACTTTTAATTATCTATACAACTTAATAATATGGATTTATTTGCGTTTCCATGCGATCTACGTTTAAATAACAATATACATATAATAATATGTAAATTTTTAATCTCCTACTGGCCGTTGCGGCCATGGTTGCCTCTGTTTCAGTCGCTACTCAAGTTTGACATAATTAATTTGAAACCTAATATATAATGTCTGCTGTCCCCTTCTGTGTTACCCTGGCGTGAGCAGTATTGTGCAGCAAGCCTACTTGGTGCGTGGAATACTAACAAGCCTCAGTTTATTGGCATAAAGCTAAAATCTGTAGCAAAAGGTACAAATTATCAATACAAAATGGGATTAAAGCAATGGTTTAACTAGTTCCAGGAACCTAATTTAGTCTTGGAATATTTGCCTAAATTTTGTACGTATGATTTAACTGCAACCCAAATTTTATCACAAAAGGCGGTAACCCTGATGGCGTTGTCCACAGGACGAGTGAAGACTGGAGACGTTGTCACTAATTAGAATAGCAGACGTTCACTTTTACGATTCGCGTATCGTTAATGCGACACCAAATAGGTGTAAGCCTCTTGGCTTTGGCAAGTCAAGACTTTGGCCAACCTTCAATTTGTCCTGCACTCGCTTTGTTATCATACTTAGAAAGAACTAGTATTTTTCTCAATCGTGTAAAAACTTATAAATTATTTCTCACTTTTTTAAAAACCCGTTCACTACGCGAGTTCTTAGACCATAAGTCGCGTCTGCGACTTGCGAGAGGAGGGGACGTGAACGTATTCACGGCGCACAGCACGCGTCACGCCGCCACTTCCTCAGCTAGCATGGCCGGCGTGTCATTAGATTTTAATTACAAAACTGGTCAGGCAACTCGCTTTATTTTACGCACTTTTAGAATCAACCTCTGATACTTATCAGACATGGATCAACAAGTGTTATCGTTTTCTGTATTAACAGAAGATTATATAACTTTATTTCAAATGGTTTATTAGACAATAATTATTTTTATAAATCATTAAAACTACGGATGAATAGAACTATAATATTGATAACATTATGATGTTTTTGTTTTGAAATGATTACTTGAATATTAAGTTTTTATTTGTGATAAAGAATGAACACAGATGTGATAAGATTGTAATTACCGTTTTATTCTGCCACAAGCGCTGAACATCTACATGGTTATTATGGAAGTCTCTCAGATGCAGCATCGAAATAAAATTTATGGTTAAACGAACTTACCTTAAGTGAAGTTCGACCAAAATTTTGTGAGATGCTGCATCTGAGAGACTTCACTCCCTCCCACACCCTAGCACGCGGTGCGCAGGAGGCGCACGCTCAGCAAGGACCCCAGGGTGCAGAATAAAAGCCTCGACCAATTCTCTAAACCAAATGAAGCCGAAGCCGACAGATCGGGACCGGTCGGGCCGTGAGTGAACGTGAACTTTTTAGATCTTTTTAAATGCTTATCTAAAAATCGTGTGGCGATGTTGTAGGTCGTGAAACGGACTACATGGTTATTATGGAAGTCTCTCAGATGCAGCATCTCACAAAATTTTGGTCGAACTTCACTTAAGGTAAGTTCGTTTAACCATAAATTTGAAAGTAATCCAGTCAACAATATACCATAAGCCGTTGAGATCGAACTGATTCGATTCTCGATTGTGTCTGGAGTAAGCCTGCTATGTTAAGTTTGTATTTGTGTGACCGAACTGGGCAGTTTTATCGTTTTCATTTATAGCGGGTTAGGTAAGTTTTTACATGTTTAATGTTTGTTGCAGTTACTACTTAGGTATTCCGGAGGGTAAACCAGGGCAGCAGCACCTGTACAGAGTATCATCGGAGGCGCCTCGCCCGGGAACGCCTCAGAAGCTGCCGTATTGTGTCACATGTAACTCACAGGTATAATATGCTTCCCCTGTTTCCATAGATAGATATATTTTGACTACATTCAATGTTTATTTGAGGAGCTTTAGTACGTCGCTTTTAAATTTAACCTGTATGTAAACAAACCAAAAACATTTCACATATTCACTTATTGTGCACACTTATCAACCCGAAACCTCCAAAACATAATTTCCCCAAAACTTATATTAAAGTATCCTACTTAATTATCCAATACATTTTATAACAATTAAACTATAATTAATACATTTAAACATCAAATAAAAACTTTTACAGTAATAGTACGCCATTTTGACACTGCCATATTATACTGTAGTCTATAGTAATCTATATATGTCATAGTCGCAAACAATAAATAATAATCAATGTATTATACTCGCATTACTAACTAGTATATGGTTGAGCCATATACGGGTTTGTTTACGTTATATTAAAATTAAACGGGACGTAGTCTACTATACTTAGTAGAAATTTTGACATAATGTCTAGTATTTTCCGTGGCTCTGAAATAAATACTGACCTTCATATTTCTAAATAATATTTAGCGGGACTTTTTCAGGGAATACAGACTCTTTTTTTGTCCAGATATCTACTAAATTGTTCTTAAATATAGCATAAACTGACTCCGAGTGCGGCCAAGAGTAGATATTGTTGTTCTCTATTAAACTTAAAAAATAAAGTTTAAAATTAGCAATAAAAAACACTTCTTAGTTCGAAATATAAATTATAGGGTAAAGCAAAGTAAACTTATAAATCAAAGTTAATTGGTACAAAACACATTTTCGTACACCGTACTCGGTGCGGTACCTTTTTATTTGGGATCGTAAATAAAGATTTAGCTCGTCTACCACAATGCAATATCTCCCAGTTACTAGAATTTACTACTCGATGTCATACGCTTTAATAAATCTCTGTTTAAACAACACATCTGAAACCGGTTTTGTAGTTTTTGGTTGGAGTATAATTGTTGACCTCATTTCTTACATTTATGTAATGTAAAACGTTAAACGTACCTATTAACCTATTATATTATTATAATCAATATGGCAAACTTTACGCTAAAAAATTAAAAGAATATTTGGGGTTTTGGTAGTACTACAAGGAACCCTTATAATTTCGCTCTGTCCGTCTGTACACCGTTAGAGACGTATTTAATTTAGATAGCATGTTAAATATAGTATGTTAATTATTCTGATGGGTTACTGCCTACCTACAATATGTTTTTAAAAAATACAAAAAAATATACTGTTATTACTATAATAATATCTATGGACGCTTCACACCACGTCAATCTGGCCCCGTGCTAAGTATCCGAAGAACTTGTGTTACAGGTACCAGACAACGGAAATATATTTAATACTTTTACACTATAAACATATTTAAGATTTTTATTATATTAATACACAAATTTAATACACATCCATGACTCAGGAACATTTAAAACTTTTTGTTCCCTCAGCGAGATTCGAACCCGCGACCTCCGGGTCAAGAGCCAAGCTCTGAACCACTAGACCACGGAGGCGTCATTACTAGTTTTAACCTTTTTTCTTAAACTCAAAACTACCTCTTTTGTAACTTTTGAATTTGTCGGCAGCCTTCACCGTCAATTAACTTAGAGTACTACGGGAGCCTGGCGTCATCGGGCGATAACAGCTGGGACGCCGACTGGGACGAGGAACTCGCCCCCACCTCGCCCACGCCCAATAAAAAGAAAAAAAAGAAACAGCCCGGTAAGTAAATAAGAAACAGCCTGGGGTGCTAGCCTGTTGGATAAGTAAAAAATAAATAATATATCAAGAAAGTTTTACGAAATTAGAGTTATCTATGATAATGACGCTTTACTACGTCTACCCTGTGCTAAGATCTGAAGAACTTGTGTTACAGGTGCCAGGTGTTTCCATTGGAAACATATTTAATATTTTTTATACCACAGATACACAAATGTTTAGGATTTTCATTATATTGTAAACCTATTTAATACAAATCTATGATCTATGAAATCCTACAGAACCACCTAGAAAACGTACAAAAATGCGAATGTAGCGTCAGTTTAACTTTTTTCGCGGTTGCACGGCGCGAAAATATTGCTGCGGGATTTGAAAATGGAATAAAATATGTTTCGAATAAAAATTCGAATTGGCTCGAAAACGTGACTGACGCGATGGAAATATTCGAAGCATAAACTGAAGCTACCGGTAGTTAAAATAAATAAAAAGCGCCATATTTTTGCGTCTGGTTTCATATTTTCTAGGTATTTAGTTTGAACCTTGTGTCAAAAAGTTAATCGTTACAGAGTGTAGGCGCCTGTACACAATATAATTTGCTCTGTCGCAACGCGTGTGTAAGTGTACTTAGAGCCTTATGAGAAATAAAAGAATTTTATTTGCTTCTGTGCAATTATTTAGCATGCAATTACTTCGTAGTTGCTTTTTTATTGCAGTATTATTGCAGAGCATTAATCCCGACACAATGACAGAAGAGTTATGGCTATAATAAAAAATCAACGTGCTCCGACTGCGTAAAGTACAAATATAGACTTCCTTCTTACAGTCGAAACTTACAAAAAATTGTCTCACAGAACTGAGTTTCTAATATTTTATTTTGCAAATAGATACTTCTGAGTACATGTATCCTGTTATATAAATAGTTTTAAGCCTCAAATCGTGTAGTGTGAGACGTAGAGACGGTGCGTCCTTGGGCTAGTAGGTAGACCGTTCATTTGCACTCTTTCGAGGTGCAGGTTCTTACCCCAAGCTGGGGCGTGTATCTATGAGACTTTTTTTAGATCTCAACACATTGGACGTGACGGTAAAGGAAAACATCGTGAGGAAACCCGCACATTGTTAGCGCCGTACGGCTGTCATAGCTACCTATATATTGTGAGAATGCCGTATGTGCTTGGCAACCATACGACATTTAAAACCACCTAGTCCAGGCACTACAGTATATTCGTTGAAATAATTTCGGTTGGATTAATAGATCATCCAATAACGGAAGAAATAGTAAATGTGATACATACTTAACGACTATTTTAGAGCGTCATGCCGAGAGCCTGCCGTGCCTGTACCACGAGGCTCACTTCAGCCCGTCGGCCGCGTACTTCGTGCTGGAGTGCCTCGGCCCCGGCGTGCCGGTGTCCAGCCTGCACAAGACCGCGCTGCCTGAGCCCCGGCTGCTGATGCATATAGAGAACAATACTTCGGTTAAGGTAAGGTATTAGGTATATAGAATAAGAAGCGAGTTTTATCCTCAATCTCAACAATCAACTTGGGCCTAAACTATTCTTCTCATGTTTACATATATTCTCAGAATATCCTTATCTAATGACTAGATGTTGCCCAAGACTTTTCATGCGCGAAAGGAAAACAGGTAACCTATGTCCTTCGGAGTAGATACCTACTAGGTAATAGGTTCGGAGACTAGTCAATTAAAAATAACTTAACTTTTAACTAAAAAATCTTTGTTCTGTTTTGTCCTAATATATTCCCTTTTCTTTCCATCAGGAGAAACTGTCTGCGATAGCACTGCCGACGCCGCGGACGTTCTCAGTGCAGCTGTCCAGCGGCGACGTGGCACGGGTGCGGCTGCTGCTGCCGCCGGGGCTGAGAGAGGACGAGGTCACCAAATACCCGCTGGTCATGAAAGTGTAAGTCAAGCTTAACGTTTTTTTACTACACTGTGCATTAGCTGTTTACTGTTCATTAACTATTGTTATTGATGTAATATGGGGTACATACTTAGTTACACGAAAATTTATAACGACATACAAATTTTGAAATTTGTCTCTAAACGTAAAAAAACGTTATTTAATTCCTACATACTTTTCTCATTATATAATAACCATTACAAATATAACTGAACTTTCGGACCAAGTAAAATATGTGTGTAGCAGTGGTGTGGCCATCATACTCAATTCTTGTTGGCTTAACTTACCCCTTACCTTTTGAAGGAAGGTATTCCTGCTCCATACAAGTTCCTACCTAGTATACATGCTAAGACTCTGAAGGAGAACCATCCTTCGACACTGGTGTGTATCTTTAAATTAAGCTCTGGTCACACTAGACTTGTATTTATGGTAACTCTATTAAGCCGTGTTCACACTACAGTCACGGGGCGCCCGGCACGCAGCTAGTCACTGAACGGTGGTCACTGGACTGGGGCGCACTGGCGGCGGGCGCGGGGGCAGTGCTGGCGTCAGTTGACGCGCGCGGGGCGGGCGGCAGGGGCCTCGCCGCACACCACACGCTACACCGTAGGCTGGGGACTGTGGAGCTGGCTGATCAGCTGGAGGTCGCTGAGTAAGTGCAAACACTACTACATGCTGCACCGCAGGCGCTGGGGACTGTGGCGCTGGCTGATCAGCTGGAGGTCGCTGAGTAAGTGCAAACACTACTACACGCTGCACCGGAGCCTGAGGACTGCAGCTAGATGATCAGCTGGAACTACAGGAGGTCATTGAGTAAGTGCAAACATTACCACACGCTGCACCGCAGACTAAAGATTCTGGAGCTGGCTGATCACCTGGAGGCTGCTAAGTAAGAGTACACCAAATGAAATTAAACATCCAAAATAGTTTATGAGTCGTGGTGGAGTTAGCATTCACGGCATTGGATTTTACAGTAGCTCAAGAATGAACATTTGAAAGTTCCGTAATGTAAAGTAATCGAATGTCAATTATTGTAATTGCGCTGTCATGCTTTTCATACGCTTTACACCATGTCAATCTGGCCCCGTGAACGTATCCGAAGAACTGGTTTGGTTAAAGAACCAAACCAGTTCTTCAGATTCGTTGAGCACCGACGCGCTTAACCACTGCACAACGTAGGTCATCGAATAAGTGACGCCTTGAGTAAATAGGAAATATTATAGCCGAGTTTTGCTGATATAGATCACATTGAAACGGAACGAAGTATAGTACGTATAAGTATAAAACATTTAACTTATTAACTTGCTAACGCAATAAAACTGTAAAATGCACTACCACTTCCAATCGTACTAAAATTACGCCTGACTTCACAGAGTTCAAATTAAAATTATTGGTTATTGGAATACATCAATAACGCCACGCAATGTGTCTGACCACGGCTGGCCGCATAAAATTTTATTTAACTGGAGTTCGCCCTGTGGTTAACATTCTAGAAAATAATATAATTTTCATTAAACATAATAATAATAACTTTACCGTTTGACCCGTGCCCACTTCGTTGAGCATAGAAACAGTTTGTGGTGAACTGTTTAAACCTTCCGGGACTTTCACAAATATTTCAAGACTTTTAGTCTTGAAATATTCGCCGTTCTCGTTCACGAGTTTTAGCGAGACTAACGAATAGGAATTTCAAATTTATATAAGAGAAGGTTTCGCTTGTTCCTGAAAACATAAAAAAAAAAACAATGTAAATATTATGGCATTCATAAAAATGTAATTCAATTGTATAAACGCACTAGTCTGAAAGTTAATAATCTGTAGTGTGATTTGTTATTTTGAAAATATATTTGTAAGCATTCTTTAAAAAAAAATTATACTCACTAACTTTAACTGTGCTAATTCTCATATTACTTTACCGTTTACACATTTCTCGTAAAACTCGTAAAAGATATTGTTTCACGTATTAATATAATTATCAATTCCACCTCTCCACAACAAAGGCACGGCGCTGACGTAAATCTTTGTCACTTGCAGCTGAGGCGAAACTTGGAAATGTATTTTTAAAATTGTTGCATGCAAGAGACAAACTTGACGTCTTGTTAGCCAATTTAAATGGATATTAGGAATATACAACTATCATACATAATCCTTTCTATAATATAATCATAAAAGTACGGTGAAAATGGTTTCACAAACATTAATTTCACTTTAGCTTTCACTGTATACGTCTACTTACGCACGTAGAATTGTTAAAAGTTAAACGTTCAACGTTAAAAGGTAAATTTTAGTTATCTATTGATAAATAGGTTATTAAAACCGGCCCTTGGCTAGACATAGGCTTTAGGGCTTTGAATGCTATTGAATGATATAAGTATGACTATAAAATATAGCTTAATAAGGTTTATAGCATTAACCTAAAATTTAGCTATGGTTTCGTAGTATACGTTGCCGTCATAATATAGCGGTGATTCAGTTGACATGTGTAACGTTATATCGGACTTAATTTGTGCGCGTTAGTCCCGATTTTACCAACGCATGTTAGTGGCTTGTTAAATTACCATGCCTTCTCATTCATTTATAGGAATTACGAGAGGTACAACATGATATTTAACAAAAGATTTACTTTAACATTGATTTGTGAAACACGCCCTTAGTCCTGTAAAACTCGTGCATACGCGTTACAGGTACCTCCGCGAGTCGCTGCACTTCATCGACGCGCGGCGCGTGGCGGTGTGGGGCGCGGGGCACGGGGGGTTCCTGGCCGTGCTGGCGCTGGCCTCCCCCTTGGAGGTGTTCCAGTGCGGCGTGGCCGTCACGCCCATCGTGCGCTGGAGATACTACGGTAAATATAATTTATTTTATTTGACTATGGTCAAACCAAAAGGGTGTATAAAAATCTTTAACCCGACTACTTAAATTATATAGTCTGTTACACATACTATTATTATCATAAGGTACGAATCATCACACTGTATTCACTTCACCTCACAATGCATTGAAATATATTGATACGAATAAGTTATAAATGATACGAAGCAAAAACTGTTTCGTCGCAAATTCGCTACTGTGGGATACCCTACCCTTCATCAGCAATGCATCCTAACTCCATTAAATCCTAACACCACATCATAGTTGTTAGGATTCATCATAGTTATCATCTAGCTGCTATTAATACTTAATCCTAACACCACATTATAGCGCTGCTATTAATCTTCCGTATTCAATCACAGCGTCAGCATACGCGGAGCGCTACATGGGCTTCCCCAACGCGACGGGCAACTACCGCGGGTACGCCGACGCGGACGTGACGGCGCGCGCCGCGGCGCTGCGCGGGCGCTGGCTGCTGCTGGCCCACGGCAGCGCCGACGACACCGTCCATCTGCAGCAGACGATGGCGCTAGCGCGGGCGCTGGCGTCGCAGGGTGGATTATTTCGGCAGCAGGTAATATGTCTGAGACTCTTGACCCCTGGGTTTGGAGCCTTGGTTGCCCAAGTTTGTGAGTACAAGGACAGTATTTTTCTCTTTCTTTACTCTCATTACCTGGGACAAATAACCGATAATACTAGCAAGAGAATGAGCGCAGGACCGACTTATCACATGCCCGTCCGACGCATGGATCTTATATCTTGTCAGCAATATACAAGGACAGTCTTCTTTTCTTCTTTACTCTCATTACCAGGGACAAATAACCGATAATACTGACAAAAGAATAAGAGCAGGATATCACATGCCCGTCCAACACATGTATTTTATTTCTTGTCAGACAATGATGTGATCCGCCTGCATTATCCTAATCCAGGCAGGAAAACAACATTACTGATATGGTCGTGGCTTGAGTTTATATAACTCAATTCCTATCCGCTTTCTTTACCCTTTGAAGACCGTCATCGAAATTTCTACCTATTATATATTAGGCTAGGTCTTCGCTGTAAAAGAGAACCAACCTTTGTCACTATTTCATGGTATTATTCAACCTAATCTCTCCCAGATCTACCCGGATGAAGGTCACGAGCTGTCGGGCGTGCGCGACCACCTGTTCCGCACCATGTCGGCCTTCCTCGACGACTGCTTCCGCAAGCAGGTGCCGCCCGAGACCAAGGCCGGCCTGCGCAACGGCGGCAACCTCGACTGAGACTCGTGGAGGGATGAGGAGTTGTACTCGTGGTGAGGACTAGAGGGTTTAGTTAAGTAGAGACTACTCTACAGAGGGTTTTAATAAATTAAGACCTAAGACCTTGAAAACGATATTTCAATGCAAATACTGGCGTCAATAATTAAGAAAAAGTCATGTGTTGAATTGCATACATGACTTTTTGAATTTTTGTGAACGTGGTAGAAGTGAAACCTTCAAAAACGATAAATACGTACACATATTATTATATAAAACACCACGCTTGTTGTGATGCCTTTTCCTAAACTACAAACACGACTGTATAGTGCTACCTATCTCATTTTTTGCCACGTTAAATCTAATGGATTTATGTATCTATCTCTTTTTATTGTCGCTTTTTTTCATCGTTTTTTATATCACAACGACGCTAAGAAGTTTTCACTTCAAAAAGTACACGCACTATCAGAGAATCTAATTTATAAGCGTTTATGCTTTGTTTTCCTAGACAAGGGTTGTCGGAATAAAGTGGCCGTAGTTAAAATAGAGCGGTAACGGTTACTCTGCTATGAATCAGATTCCCTGATGATGATTTCTTTATGATAAATATTACTTAAAATACCCTTCCCAGCGTAAGAATCTTCAGTTATCGTTTCGGAATAGAATTGTTGGAATTTGAAAAGTTTATTTCAATGTGTTCATTTGGCAAAAATATTTAAGGTACTATCTGGCAAAAGTCAAAGAATCTTGTTGCATAACGTCCATAAAGTGCAGCGGTGTGGCTGCGCCTTAACCACGCGGGATAAAGCTAAAATGCACGCTTTGTTAAAACACGAAATTTCACAATGCTGATTGAATGTTAATTTCTCTTTAGTAAAATAGTTGCTGAATTATTTATTTCACAAACAGGTGAAAGCACCGCAATTTAAAGTATATACTCGACTACTACAAGCTGAAAATTATTGGTACCGTGTGAATTATTATTATTTTCTCCTTTGGCAAATTGTAAGAGTTTTTTTTAATTTTGCAGTAAAAATATATCTGAACTCTGCAAATAAATATTATAGCAGATGCGCTACGATCGGCGTAGCTAGTAGCACGTGCCTTTCGTAGCAGTGCTACGACAAACTCGTAGTTACAGCTACGGCGTACTAAAAATGCAAATTGCTTCGTACAACGAAGCGAAGAGTAAATTAACGTGTATTTCCATAATGTGTTTTTCTTTTGTTAAATTAAATTAAATTTTGAACTCCATTTGTGATATTCATTTCCGTTTACATTTGTTGTCAATAAATATTATCAAAACCAAGTAACTAAACTTGATATCCAACTAACTAAAGACGAGACCAATAAAGTTTGTTAGGGCGGGTTTCACCAAGCAATGTTAAAGTTATTCATTCGTTAAATATCATGTTATTCCTCTCGTATTTCCTGTCAATGAATGAGAAGGCATGGTATTTTAACATGGCGCTAACTTTAACATTGCTTGGTGAAACCCGCCAAAGTTAATCCTTCGTTAAATATCATGATGTTCCTCTCGTAATTCCTATCAATGAATGAGAAGGCATGGTAATTTAACATGCCGTTAACACTAACATGCGTTGGTGAAATTGGGACTTATTGTCATAATAATATGCATTTTCGGCCCACTTGCACCAAGTAACTGGGTTTATTGTTGTGTATCATTTAACTCTAATTGATTTAACCCTAACTGGCGTAAAGCAAGTTGGCTTTAGTGTCTTTGCCGTTGCATAATATCATTATTATTTTAAAAAAAATGTTTTTATTTGATAAGTATACATATTGTATTAATGAAATCTTTGTTCCAGGTAAAACCGGATGAGGTAGATTTAATTGCCAAATATCTTCAAAAATGTGTAGTACAATTATTTCCATATCCCGTTTCGACTGCCATTGAACTTTAAACGCGTAAAACATACTTTGTGATAGTTATATCTATTTATAGGGCTACACAAGACGAACTGAAAACTGGTCCAAACGAGATTCGACCGTATACACAGAGTTTAAGGTTCATATTTGCAAAAGATTTGCAAGAAGAATTTAACCGCAGCGGTGTATTTGTACTGAATTGAAGCGAATTAGAACTTGAATAACACTGCGTAAGGTCCAATTTTGTTTGAAACAATTTGCATTCGGACTATTGTGATCGAGCCACTAGTGTTATACGTTATACTTCCAACTTAGTGATCGTAAGTGCTCAATTAAATTTTGAATGAGGTCTCAAAATTTTACAATGTGTACAATTTAGGTCCTATAATAGCCTTCGGGCGGTCGGCAGAGACTTGAGAATTGAAGAATATCTATATCTTCAAATTATAAATGAAAATGTATCGTACCATTAGTTCGCACATAATAAGTACAAAAAATAAAACTAATGAAAACTCAAAACGTTCTGAAGTTACAGAAGTACTATCATCGAGAAGTATGTATTTTATGATTATGTGAAGCAAAATGTTATAAAATATTTTTATGTCATGATAAAAAGTATAAATATTGATAGATCCCAGATACATGGATTAATCACCTCGCATATACAACACACGAAGTGAGATAGCAAAAAATAAATATGCATAGAAATTGTATGAGAGCCCGCTTAAATATCTCTAGTATATCATAATAGCTCCCCACCGATTTTGTTGTCGGTGGCCGATTATGTTGAAAAAAGGCCAGCTAAGCAGGAGTCATTTTTATAGTGTCCGAGTGTGTGCGCAATACACATGGACACTCTTTCTTCCTTTTACTCTCGTAACCCACTAGAACGGTTAACCGACACGACTTTTTATATGCCCTTTCGACGCATAGATCATCAGACAATCAGGTGATCATCCTGCATTGTAATAACCAAACGTGGAAACAATATTTTTTGTTATTCCAACGCAGGGATCGAACTCACTACCGAGAGATAACCACCAGACCACGGATGCGTTTAGTATATCATAATGTTATATCGGCAACAGAAATACATCATCTGTAAAAATTTCTAGTTATCATCGACTGTATAACATTTCTAAAGCGCAATACACACTGAGTGCGCCGGACCGCTGACGAAACCCGGCGACACAACCCAGCGACCTGTATGAAAAGAATCAAGTCAGCAACATGCGCGTGTTCCCGCCGAACGTCTTGGCGGCTTGAGCACGCCTGCGCTCAGATGCCCGGCCGCTCGTCCTGTAGTGCTTGTATTTTTTACGTCAGCCGCCGACCAAATTTTCCGACTTATAATAAGTGAAGCCGCCAACTAGACCGCCGACAAAGTTGCCGACATATGTCGTCGGCCTGGCGGGCTCAATATGTATTGCACTTAACGATCATGGACAGTATGTCACGAAGCTGTATGCTTCATGACATACAACCTGGGGCCGTATTATGATCTTTTACAATACCAGCCTGGTTCCAGGCAATTCGATAGTACAGTCTTAAATCTAAATAATAAAAGTCTTCTTTGTTCTTTTTCATATTTCAACGACATGTTATTCTGAATGGATCCACCTTAGTTTGGTTGACTGGAAGTGACATTCGGAAGCAAGTCAAGTGTAACGTGTCCGCTAACTAGCTGTCATCATGCAGTTATTATGTGATCGTAATACGAAAATTCCAGGCAGCCATGTTGTATGGCGTAAACTGCCTGGAATTAAGAGCTTGTAATGGGCCCCTGGTGACAAATAGAAAGTGGATTCTCAGGAATACGGTCAAGTTTTTACAATTTAAGTAAGGAATCCTAAAAAGGAATAAAACGTCACCTATTATAATGATTACAATCTCCAAAGCTCATATTTGCTTATGGGACCTACTGGGGCTTTGTAAATGATCATTAAATTGAGATTATGGCGATGATCTGCATATTAAAAAGGGAATTATTATGAAGTACTTAAGAAATAATATGTTGAACTGAGAACATTTTTGTTGATAAGTCAAACTCTAGAAAATTAAATGTGTAATAATTTATTCTCAAAAACTTGTGTAAAAAACTCATTTTTGTTAAGTCATGAAAATATATTGAAGAGATAAAATGTGTGAACGAATATTTGAGAATGGCAAGTTTCACTGTAAATAACAATTATTACACGTAGTATGTAGGTTACATTATTTGAAGGAATATGTTATCTACATGTAGGGAATATGCATCTGTTTTGAATCAGCGAATGTATGATGTCGAATATTTTTTTCGAAATATGAATCCAAAAATATAAAAAGTGCTAGTGGATTTTTTCGCTTGTAACCTAAAATTTCCGTTAAAATGCACATTTGTGATTTTTATCTTGTCATAATTTTATTTTGTTACACGTTGCGTGGTATAGTACGTCCCAGATAAATTTAAGCCAAACGTAAACAAACCCGTCTATGACACAACCATAGACTAGTCAGTGATGCCAATTGGCCAATATTATCAATGATTATAATAGTTTGTTACTACAAATAAATAGACTACATTTACTCTACATTTGGCAGTGTCAAAATGGCGTATTTTACAGTGAAAGTTTTTCATTTCATGCTTATAGATATTAATTATTGTTTAATTGTTATAAAATGTATTGTATAATGAAGTAGGTATGATCCTTTAATATTTCAATGAAAGTGTTGATTTCGGTGTTTTTGGTTTGTTTACGTTGGGGATAAATTTATCAAGGACGTGCTATACATTTTAATCATATTTATATAAGAGATATTTTTCTCCATACGTTTTTGTATTTTTAATATTGCACCTTAAGTTAGTGACCAACGATTTCATTTATTATGTATAAATCGTTTTTAATGTCCCAAAACGATCTCACTTTTGTGATTTACTTTATTTAGTCCGTATACATACGAAAATCATAGACAATCCATTACAAGAACATTATTTCAGTAATTGTTTACTTTTCGATAAGCCAAAAAGTGATTCATGTTCCCTATTAATACTGAAGAATGTTGAATGTTCCTTCAATGAACCTAAGCCATGATTCGCGCTTATGAGGGACTTGTCTGCTTATGCTGATTTCTTTAGTAGCTGGTAGAACCAGGAGTATATTACTCTTTCCAGGAGCTGGTTTTCCGACGGTCAGAGTATGAATCTCAGTTCTTGATAAGCAGATGTTTGTAACGAATTTGTAATAACTAAGTTTGTAATTTCTCTTTATATAAGTCTAAAATTAATCCATATGCGAAAACGATGGAAGTGTGTATAATTTTTAGTATGTACATTACTCATATTAATATTTAATTTACCGTTTCGTTTTCCGAATAAAATAAAATAAAAAATATTTATAAGTTTTGAAAGAACCAACTGTTTACTTATGGTCAATGAAGAATTCGAAGAAAAATTATATGGAAGTAATGACAACGTATAAATTTACATATGTATAGAATTTCCATTTGATAACGTTACTAATATGTTGTTGTCAATTATTGTTCCTGCTAAGCTAAACATGCGTGCGGACCAGTGTCTCGTCTGCGCAAATCAAGTAAGTAGGTAGTTTAAATATATCGTTGTTTGTTAACCATTTGAACTGCGATAGAAAAGATCAATTATATCGTAGTCTTGGTAACCGAACACTTTTGAATGGAGTTTTGCGACAAATCGGATGTGGTTGGACAAGGGCCAAACGGCCGGTGAAGTGTGATGACGATAGTGATTTAGGAACGGTGGTATTACTAGTAATAGTCACAATTCATACTTTGCAAATATTTCGACCTACAATAAAAACAATTTTTTAAAACTTTTCATATTATATATCTAGTGATTTCGTAAAAAAATAATTATTACTTAGTAGGTTTAAATAATTCCTTAGGAAAGACCAATAGAGTAAATTTTAAATTAACTAGTATCGACTATTGTATTAGTAGTTTTAGTGCTTAACTAGTCCCGATAAAAACGTTTAAATTTCGGGCGTCCAGTGAAAAAGAGGTGTTTTGGGTTTGACCTAGGGATGAAATGGATATAAAATTTGGATAGGAAATAATTTCATATCCATGTCCGTATGATATGGATTATCCGTTTGCTTCGGATAATTTCGGTTACGGATATTTAATTTTGGTTACCTTTGACAGAAGGAAAACTTTTATTTCGGATTCGGAGACGATTACGGATATTTTTTATATCGGATATCCGATAGTTTCGGTTACGGTTACCGAGCTCTCTAACATCCCTGGTTCGACCCCATTCCCCATGGTGCTGGATTATCCCCATAACGCCTCACACGACGACCTTGGCCGGTAAAGCAATATACAGTGAAATAAATACCTCTAGATAACAACAAATATTTAAATTGATTCTTAATAGATAAGTCACATAACACCAATCTCAAATTACAAGCATACTTTAAGCTAGCTATGAAAGTTCAATATATCGTAATACAATAAATATAATTGCCATCAAGTTACAATAATTAAATTATAATTATATAATTAATTTGTAAAAATTAGCTTCCTATATTTATGTTCTTAACTACGAAAATGTTTACATTAGGCATTTTTCTTCCAAAGTGATAAATTTTCATTAGTCAGGCCACTTGCGCCAGTCTGTAGGCCTAGTGTTGAATCCCGTGAAATGAATCGACTGGGTTTGGAATTTGACAGTTCTCCAATTTTAAACACTCTGCTAGCGCCAAGTTAAAATGAAATTGACACTACCATCGTGTTGTGAATTCCAATCACAAAGTCGATCCATTAAATTATGTAGATTCAATAGTAGTAGACCTACAGGGTTGATTAGATAACGTTAATCCCTATCCTGGAGTTAACTAAAAGTTAAATATGCACTTTAACCCAGAGTTATTTGGCGTTAGTGCGCCTAAAAGTGTAAATAACTTTACGAAACTGCTGGTTTAGAAAGGACACTCCCGTATAATCGAACGCTTATTAGTACTTTAACGCTTAAGTATTTCGAATCTGTGAACTTTAATTCTTAAGTAACGTCGTTACCTATTTTTTGTGTAAGTAGTTAAATCGTATATTAAAAAACGATATTTTTTCTAGTACTATCATACATTTATTATTAAGTTATAAGAATAATGCAATCGTTATTGTCATTCATTATTATTATTAAGAAAAAGAACGCACATACATACAGTTCTGTTGAACAAACAAGAATCAACTAGCGTCTAGCTGCTACGGCATGTATAAACTATACTTAGTTTTTAAATTTTATTCTACCTTGAAATAATCAAATACTTATTTTTTAATCTATACATCACATTCGCAGTATTAATATATTAATTACTGATTAAAGTCGGCTTTGTAAGTGATAAAGACCTAAGTGCCAAAGCTTCGATATTTCTTGTAAGTTTCTTCTTAGAATAAATTGTAAAATAAAAATATAATTTAGTAAAATTTAAAACATTGATGATTTCCCGCTTGTTTAGATTAATTAATAATGTTCCCTTGTTATGTATAATGTATTTTTCACTTCTCAACTTTTAACCTACTTCCAAAAGAAGAAGGTTCTTAAATCGTCTGTATGTTTTTAAAATACTGTTTGTTTTATTATTGGCCAGATACTTACATCCCTACTGTGTGGAGAGGAGTCCATTCTATAGTAAGCAGAATTCTTACGAATTTTATCTATAATCCATTATATTAAACATACAAAAAATACTTATTGATTAATGAAACACACTCTGCGTTATTTATTTATTAATCATTTGTGAGTGAATTTAGATCGATCCTCGCTTCATAATTTGGAAATTGTATAGGAATTGTGACTTCATGGCTCAAATACATAATTTTACCTGTTACATTAAGTACAGTACCTAATACCTATCTAAATAATAACCTTTTTATCTTTCCACTAAAATATTGAATAAAATCTAAACTAGTTTCTATTGTTACTTCGTGAAACGAATGCGCTAGAATTATAAAAAGTATTTAAAGCGCAAGTGTAGGACAAGTGACGCTGCCTTAAACCTAGTGGTTGTGATTAAAAAATAAAAAAACACTACGCTTTAAATACTTTTCTTTTTTCTTTGCTTACTACATTGAATTTACTTAAGCGACATGTTTTAGGTGAATCATTTAGGTGTAAGTTTGTGGTTCTGATGGTAGTCAATTTTTGGTATTGTATACTGGGTCAAGCAAGTGGTCAAGGAAATCGTCCACCAGAGAACAGTAAAATGCTAACAACCCGACTGCCTTTGTAATCACATAATATCGTTTCGAAGCAAAAATCTATTTTCATGCGATTTTACGAAGAGTGTGTGTCTATATATGTGTCTCAAAAAATATTATTATTATTATATTTCAGTGGGTAAGTAAAGCTTACGTCTTGAGTATTCCTATTATATAATATGTAAGTAGTTAAATTAGCCAAAACTGTGTTAATTTTTATATTACCTAAACCTTGTTCTTGTCGATCCAAAAATAGGTACCTGTGACAGGAGAAAAATCACATGAGAATAGAATTTGTATGTGTGACATATTACCTACTTGCGCTGTTATTGCTACAAATTTTATTTGTTGTTATCGTTATGAACACTTGAATCACTTCATCTATTTATTATAAAGTGAGATTTGAATTCAATAAACATCTAAAAGATTTTTTAGTATTTTTTTTCATACACTATACCCTAACGACACTGATACCTAAATACTCTATATATTTTATTAATAAAACGATCTCATCGCTAAGGTCAACTTCAAGATAGAATTTGAGATTACAGTTCAATTAATAGATTCTACACATATCTTAAGAGCGGTGTATCTGTTGAAATCGACATTTCATTGAGTGACTAGCGTTTTTATCGAATGACGACATTAAATTGAAAGACTAAGCCGAACATTGATTGAACAATCGTCAACCTCCAATTAGTTAGCGGATTAAAATCAGTCAGGTGATTGAAATATATTCTCACTGCGGAGCATTTGGCGCTTTATCAACTGAGCACGAGCGTACCTATTATTAAACACCACTCGTTACTCAAGGGCGCTGTTGTTTCATGAGAGCCATTAATCCGCAACTTGAGATCATCTTGAGTCAATTTGCATTCCTTTTCAGATTTTCATTTATACATAGATACTATTAGGTCCTTACATATGAAATTGGCGTTTTGTATGGGTGGAACATAAAGGCGATTTTTTCATATTAAAATATTTTTTAGTGATCAAAGTATGTACCATTGCTATCTATACACTTTTGCCATCTTATAGGTAGTTCATTGATCCCTTTACTAAAAAAACCATTCGGACGGGAATCAATGAAATCTTTGAAAGCGGTTTGGACTGCCTCATCGGCATCGATTTTTTTTCCTTGCAAATTTGGAGCAAGGTCCGGAGAGTACGGTGGATGTTTTAAAAGACATTCCAATTGAAGCTCCTCTAATTTGGTAGCCGTCTGTTGGGCCGTGTGTGGTCTAGCGTTGTCTTGAAGCAACAGTGGCGTAGAGCGATTGACAAGTCTCGGTTGTTTAACGGCGAGCTTTTCCATCATGGTTTGCAGTTGCTGACAATAGACATCAGCCGTAATCGTCTGACCAGATTTAAGAAAGCTATATTGTACGACACCGGCACTAGCCACCAAACGCTTACAAGTATCTTTTTTTGAGTCAATTTTCGGGTAAAAATGTACATTACTGTCGGTCGAGTTGGCGGCTGCAATGTTTATGGCGAATAGAGCTATATGTAAGGAGTTTACTCTTTTTTCAGAGAACATGGGTAATTGAACTAAAATAGAAAGTTCTCAAAAATAATTTGTCGCTAACACACTTTTCCCGCGCATTTTGCGTGGCTTATAGAACTTCGAAATTTATATCTCAAAAACTGATAGTGTCAAAAAAGTATTCGCGGTGGGGGGGGGGGGGGGTTATATTATTTGACTAGTAGTATATGGCATGACTTTTCAAACCCTTTGGCGCTTTATTAAAAAGGAAAACTGTCAAAATTACGTCAAAAGTAGTCGAATCTTCATACAAAAATAAGAATTTTATTTTTTCAATAACTAAAAAACTACGAGTTTCCGCAACTTTTAATTTTGGTTAGTGACTCCTTACATATAGCTCTATTCGCCATAAAAATTGCAGCCGCCAACTCAACCGACCGTAATGTACATTTTAGCGAGTAGATTAAAACGGTTTTGTCACTAACACCGCGGCCTGTAGCTAGCTCTGGTGTGGTTTGCGATGGATCTGCTTCCACAATAGCCTTCAATTCATCATTATCGATCTTGATCTCCGGCCGTCCACGGGGCTTGTTCTGCAAGTCGAAATTTCGAGAACGAAAGCGTTGAAAGTCTTGAAACCAAAAACGCGCCGTGTTTTCTTTTGCGACACCACCCCCATACACATTATTAATCCTTCGAGCCGTTTCTGCAGGTGCCACAGTGGAACTCGTACTCGTAAATAATGCGATATTTTAAGTTTTCCATTTTGTGAAATGAGTGACGCAGAAAAAAAAGCAAAAGAGAAAAAACAAATGAATTACGGTTTTCAAAACACAAATGCATAGTAAATAGCTGTTTAAATTTGAATTTGGAATTCCTAACCAAAGAGGATCTATTTAAGATCAAAGTGGCCAGTACAACAAAACCCCAATTTCATATGTAAGGATCTAATATTTTGGTAAGATATTCTTTCTACCCAGTGAATAAATGAAAATTAAGTATTAAATTATTATAAAATATTAATTGTGTACCTTAAACAAAGTTGTTTATTTTTTTAAATAAAACAAAACATTATTTTATCTGGCAGATAGGTAAGATGAGGTTTACAAGTTGAGCTTGCGATCGCAATCTTGAAATTATACTATATTATGTTAAAGACTATCTTGAGAAGCTAATCGCTATATGAGATCGTCGTCGAGACCAGTCTTGAGAACGAGTTTGGCACTTGTTTATTAGTAAGGTAAAAGGTTGTTTATTAGCAACCATGGTACCTACCACATTAGAAAATTGTGTAATTGGAACAACACAGAAAAGTTTTCTCTTTTTTGCACTAATCGTTTGGACTTACCGTCCAAGACATGACGAAACTATAACGCAATGATTTCAAGACCGACACTTCGGAGCTCTGAAAAATACACCGACTATATTAGTCTAATCTATATGAATGTGTACAATGTACCTACAGATACATATATATTAGATACGTATGAAATTTATTGGTGCGAGTACAAAGGCGCGGACAATATCTAGTGTAATAATTATTATATATTATTCCTGATGCAAGAGCACTGCTCTTTTACATATTATAATTACCTCACAGTAAAAAGTAATAACTAGAACGGCCACTTTAGTTATTACTTATGAGAGTAAATACAGTATAGGATTTAGAGCTGTAATTAAATGCCAATAAATTAGTTTAACTATTTACCTAAAGTTTAAACCGATTACTTTTTTTAATAAAATCTTTGTGTCGTTGTAAAATTTATTTTAAAAATAGTGGAGCTAGTTGCGGTTATTCCTCGCCTTAATTTTGCGGCTACAATGGAACAAACATTGTACATATTATGTAATTAAATTTTTTTTGGCTTTGCGATAATAAAGTAAAAATGGCTTGGACCGCGGAGCTATTTTTATCAAAACTAGTATTATATAAATAACCACGGACCGTGATAATATAAATTATACTACATACATAGTTTTATTGATCAAATGTATATTAAGCGCCATCTAGTGACTACGCCAAAAACTCATCTTCGCTCATGATAAAATATTGAAAGATAGTATGTCGCAGTCAGGTTGTATCTATCTTTCGATTATTTTAGCAAGAATTAAGTATTTCTTGAAATTATTTCTTGTAAAAAATATAATATAAAAATACACAATTTTTAACATTATAATGTAATACATTTCGATTTTACAAATAATTTATAATAATTACCACTATTTAATCTTCACCGGATCTAAATGTTGCCAGTCTCAACAATACTGTTGTGTTCCCGCGCTTTTATGGTCCCACCAATCAACGCGCAAGCATTGTAGCATGACGTGTCCGCACTTCCGCTCTTATTTCTTATCGCCGCCATTTTGCCACGCTCTCTTGTCTATAATTTTCAATAGATCGTCTTTGGGCAAGGTCCGTAGATAATTTTACTCTTTGGTTATGTACATAATTTGTGCTCTTTGAATACAGTGGATACCGAATAGTAAATAGAGCCTGTCAAAATAATAGTAATGGATTGGATTTATACATATTTTTCAGGTTTTCCAGGCGGATTAATTATGTACGATTGTTTCTAAGATGGAATCATGGGCAAATTTGTGTCGATGCTGTTTGTCTCCGAATTCCGAAGTGTCACTTTTAAATAACGAAGACAGTGTTAAAGAAAAATTTTTTGAAGTCACTACCATTGAGGTACTGTATTTTGTTTGTTTATTACTTTTAAGCTTTGTAAAACCTAATGAAGCTGTGTAATTGTAAAATTGTAGTATATTAAAGTTGTTTTGTTAACATTGTAACAGATCATTGGTCAATTCGCTGATGATTGTTTGAAGCCAAAGGCCTGAAAAATTATAATTTTTTGTTAAACACATATGTATTCATTTTAGGTAATTTATACCTACTGCAAACTTAAGTCTATGAATAAATAACCTAATAATACCTTATATTTTTGTAGGTAAACAAAGACGATGGACTGCCCCAGAATCTGTGTGTAGAATGTTTTTCAACCATGTGTTCAGCATACCAATTTCGTACGCAGTGCATGAAAATGGATAAAGAACTGAAGGTTCAACTAAATCTTATGGTAGATCAAAATAAAGAACCACAATCACCACAATTTTCTCAAATTGAAACTCAAGTCAAAGGCAATGCAGACATGACGATTGAGGATATTGCCAAAGAATCAATGAAACAAATTGAAAAAATTATCAAAAGTGAGCCCAATGACGATGATGACACATACTATGTGCTCGTGATAGATGACCCTAAAGATAAAGAAGGAAAACTTATTGTGAAAAAAGAAAAAGATGAGAGTAATCTATTGCCAACCATAAAGAAAGTAAAACAAGAAAAGGATATTTTTAATTATGATGAGAGCACTGAAACTAATTTATTGCAATCTACCAATCAATTTGAAAACTGTGTAGATTCCTTCCTAATGGCAAACTCTATTCCAAACAATGTGCCCGATACAATACTTGAAAATGAAGAACAAGACACTGAACAAAACTATGAAATGGATGTTGACACAAACCAAGAACTGGAGTCTGAAGAACATGAACTTTCCTTCATTCAAAGAGACGGACTGAAAATATTGGAAAAGCCATCAGATGCTACTAATGATGACACCCAAGATGAGGCTATAAATAATAATTACTCTATAGCCCTTTCTGGAAATGATTTGGACAGTTCTAAAAATATTATTAAAATACTATCACCCTCAGGTGGTGAACAAGCAATATTTTTGAAAAATGGTGAAAATATTAAATATCTAACTGATTCACAACTAGCTGAGGATGTGTCACAAGACCAACAAGTAATACTTTGTGAAGGTGAGGATGGCTCCCAGTTCCAGATACTAAAATGTGATGGCTCAGAATTAGTTATTGAGTATAGTGAGGACAGCCAAATTGCAACAGTTCTTCAGCAGGAGGATGGTACGTTCCTGTGTGATTGTGGAGAACATTTCGAAGACCTAAGCCAGTATGAAGAACATCAACATACACATCAATATTCTGCCTCTACTGACCTCACATGTAACTTATGTGGTAAATCTTTTGAGTCTCCAGAAATTCTGGCCGGCCATATGGTCTTGCATACTGTGAATACTGTTTTAGTAAAGTGCCTTTTCTGCAGTCAATTTGTAAAGCGTAATAATTTGACACAGCATATAAAATATGTTCATAACAGCAAACCAAAATGTAACATATGCTGGAAAACGTTTGCTAATCAAAACAACTTGAAACGGCACATGTTGATTCATAAAGGTGTTAAGGATTTTGAATGTGATGTTTGTCATAAGAGGTTTGGACAAAAAATCACAATGCAGACTCACAAGTTAACACATGTAAATCCATTTGTGTGCAATCAATGTGGTTGTTTATTTGAAGATAAGGAAAGCTTAGCTGCACATAAAGACGGCCGGTGCATTAACCCAAAGATCCAAAAGGTCAATCAAGTCAAAGAGGAGTTGATGAAGACTGTCAAACAACAAGTGACAACAAATTTAGGGAAATTACTAGGCTACGCCTGTTCAATATGCAAAAAGATGTTTTCTTTAGAATCTGCATTAGAGCAACATATTGAAAATATGCACATTGAAAGACTGGATGTGACTTTAGATGATCAATGTCAGGGCAAGAAGATAGCCAAGAGATTCCCGTGTAGTAGTTGTGGTAAGGGATGTGCCAGTCAGGCCATGTTAATAATGCATGAACGAGTACACACCAACGAGAGGCCATTCCCTTGTCAACTGTGCTCATTGAGATTCAAGACTAAGACTCATTTACGCACACATCAGCTTACGCATACTCGGGAGAAGAAATTTGGTTGCTCTGTTTGTATGAAGTTCTTTGCTCTCAAAGGCAACTTGGTGGTTCATCTGAGAACACACACTGGAGAGCGGCCATATCAGTGCCATCTGTGTAATGAAGCTTTCATTGACTCTAAATATCTTAAGAAACATAAGCTAAAAAAACATGCAATTGAGAATGTTCCATGGAATCAATATACAATAGATTCTAACGAGGAAATTATTACATGAGTTTCTTTAGCATAGTCAGTTTTAAACTCTCTTACTTGTTATTTTCTCAATTGCTAGTTAAATAAGCTCATAGTTTTTGTAAAGATCAGATAAACTAAATTGTTAAAAATGTATAATGTTAAGGGCGTGTTTCTTCACCAAGTAATGTTAAAGTTAATCCTTTGTTAAATATCATGTTGTTCCTATCGTATTTCCTATCAATGAATGAGAAGGCATGATTATTTAACATGCCGTTACCACTAACATGCGTTGATGAAATCGGGACTAAATGCGTGTTACACCAAGCAATGTTAAAGTTAATCCTTCGTTAAATACCATGTTGTTCCTTTTGTAATTCCTATCAATGAATGAGAAGGCATGGTATTTTAACAAGCCGTTAACACTAACATGCGTTGGTGAAATCGGTACTAAGTCATATATGATTTAAAATCATGCAAAAAATTAACCAAAAGCAAAAATATTCTTTAGCTGTTCTTAGTTAGGTATGCAACACAACAAGTATATTAAGTTTAGTTTAAAAATAAGGAATGAATTAATTTTACCTTTTATTATTTTATTTAGGTTTAACCTCCATATTCATAATATTAGGACAATAAATTTATAAACCAGTAAAATAATGAAAAGATGTATAATTTCTCTATACTTTCAACCATATATATATGCCTAATTTTACTAAGTTTTTAATAAACGATTGTTTTTATTTACGTATTTCATTAAAACAATAAGATACTTATATATTTAGCTGTACAATACAAATTGCAATTGGCCATCTCCAAAGAAAACGAACAAAAAGTTTCTCGAAAGGTAGTGGTCGTAACTTTGCAGCGCCATCTCTTATTAAAACTGTTAAACAAAAGGTTATCAAAGCATGAAACTAACGAAAAGTTTTATCTTTTCAACGATAGATGTCACTATATATAAAAATTATATAACTAAATAGGTATGTATTTTATATTTATTTAATCATTCATATTGAAAATAATTATTTTTTAAAGTAAAATTTTTGACATACAAAACACAAATCAACACAAATATTCTACTTAGGTACAAACCCTAATAAATAATATGTTATCTTTTTAATAATAGATGGCGCTATAAGTAAAAACACAATCAAAAAGAATTAGTATTCCATCAACATTAGTATAACATCCAAAAAATGTTACTACAGTCATTCAATCTTTTTATATCTTACAGAAGCCTCGCAAACAGCAGTCCACACAAAGGTGTGTGGCTGGGTGGCCCGGGCATAGCCTGCCTGTCGATTGGACTTTGGAAGGCTACGGACGGCGTATCTTTCTTTGGCTACGGAGCATAACACGTAGAGCCTAAATACTAAGAGACTATGAATTAAGAGGAAGTAGCAAAAAGCATTGCTCATCTCATCTTCAGTTATCAGTTTTTTTTGCTCCATGCTCATTGCTCATATCAATAAAATTATGAACAAAACACATACATACACAAACCTGGATTCGTGAATCGTGGTGGGTGACATCAGTTTATTCAAATATCAACAATATTTGCAAATAAACGGAGTAAATTTAGCATAAAAGAAAATCTCGTCATCTTGCACCCCCTTGAATACTAATAAAAATTATATTAATGAAAATAAAATATATTTGAAAATGTACATTCGTAAAATTAAAAATACACTAAGTAAAAAACTAAATAAATGTGACGCCGCGCCGCCGCGGCCGCTGATAATGTACTTAAAAGGCTGGCAATATTACCTCGCTGTATGGCCAAACTGATACGTTGGCTAAGGTAGTAACTGGTAAGCGCCAGCCCTGGGGTCATTCGACTTTCCCGTAGGCCCCCGCCGTCCATGCAGTGGCCGCCACGTGCGCGGTGCGACGCTGCCAGCGTATCCACGAAGGTATCGTCCCACACCAGCGGCATTCCGCAGCTCCGTGAAATCAGACACAACACAACATCAAGTCTCTTTGCCATCGGCACGTGATAGCTACGTCATAGCTAATAATACTAAAATTATATTTTTCGGAATAGATACAAAATTATATTTAATAATAATATGTAAGTAAATAATTTGTTATCAATAAATTTTTAAATCGCAGATATAATTTATTTAAAATTATTGTTTGTTATTTGCCTCCTCTTGTCCAACGAAGACGATATTATATTTTAAATTTAGTGGTGGTTGTCGCCGGCTTTGAAATAAAACTAGCCGCGGCTACCGCTTCTGCATGGATGTGCCTATGACGAGGTTACGGAGCATAACACGTTGATTCCGAGTACTAGGAGACTATGAGTAATGAGGAGGTAGCGAAGAGCAACGTTCTATCTCTTTCATTGTCACTGATGCGCACACGCCCCCTGGCTGACGTCACACCAATCGCGGAGAATGCCGCACTTGTCATTTGTCAGACTTCAGACTTGCCAGATGTCACTTGATACTCGCAAGTCGCAACTGTCGCATAAACGTAGTGATTATATTCTCTTTGTGTCGCATTATCGCCGCGACGGGACGCGTTCACGGGGCATTTTACATTTTAATATTGACTAAAATATTTTATCTAAGTATAAGAAGGAAAAAAATAATGATAATGTGTTATAAATTATAATATTCATTACAATCCGATAGGGATTCTTCTCTTCAATCCTATTCCATTTTAGTATTATTATAAATTATTTAATGTGAATATGCGTATGTTTGTTATGCTTTAACGCGAATAAAAACTTGACTGACGAAACAACAACTGACGAAAATACAATATGTTAGGAGACAAGTATTATTATGTGTACTATAATAATTGACGAATGAAGAACTACCCAAGTAGCTTTAGCCTTAGGTTAGGTAGGTTAAAATTATTGTGAAATAATAATATAAGACATTTTTTTTTAATCTTTATTTAAAGGCATTATAGATTAAGTCTGCCTAACTTTAGAATTATTTACAATTAAAATATAAGACATTAATTAAAAAAAATACTTTTGATAATATTATAATTAATTTAGTTATAACTATATTCTATAAGTAATCTTAGCGATGTTTTATTACGCATTGCGGCTTTCTATGTATGAAATGTTTATTTCAACATTGCTTCTGCGCTGTACACTAATCTGATTATAAGTAATAAAAGTGTTGTCAGTTTTTTCAAATTTTTTTACCTTGGTTATCAAAATATATTAATTTATCAAAAATTTAATTATACTACTTTTGTGTCCAAATCCGACTCCATATTTTAACTGATTCTTAAAGCGGCTTTCGCCTAGCTTTGGTGGGCGAAATCTAGTTCCAGTTCAAAAATTCAACTTCTGTTATACTCGAGGTAACCATTTTTGTTACCAGTGTTACCAGTATAAGTTTCATCAATACATGCAGGACGGGCGGTACGACATACAACATATATTATGTATGAGGCTGTAGACTGTGATACGATCAACCGCTCTCTAATGCGCCCCGTCCCGTCGCCGCCGCTGCCTCATCCGCACTACTTCACCGTAGTGATGTACCTCATGTACGGAAGAAGTCGATAATCTCTTAAAATACTCTTATTTTGTAGCCCTATGTGGACGACATGGTCGCTATATAAAGTCGCTAATAAAGATTTAATTTAATAAAGATATAAAGAAGTCTCAAACCCAACCTCACTTGAGAACCTATATGACAGGTAAAAAAAAAAGTTTCGTTTCACTTTTAAAGATGAAGAACTTTACTTTATTTTTTATAACGATTATAATTATTTTAAAGTTTTTCTATAATCTATAATATGAATATTACAGTATAAAAAGAAAATAAATTAAAGTACTATGTCACATTAATAAAGTTGTTCACTTTTAATAGTGAAATGAAACATTGTTTAAATTATCTGTCAAATAGGTTCTCAACTGAGGTTGGGTTAGAGACGTTTTTATTAAAACGGATCCTAGAATCATCAAAGATATGCTTTGGTGTACATTGTAGACGGCAGCTGGAGCTGAGTGTTTTCTCTAAACATTATTTACCTTGTATGGACTACAGTATAATAAAATTATTGTGAACGAGTTTCCACAGTAATTAAACTATGGCCAATAGGCTCGTTTCAATAACCACACTGTCTAATAGAGAAGTTACTTCTCTTATAGACAAAAAAATGGGTCATTAAAACGGGCCATTAGTCTATCGAAAGAGTGTACGAAATCATCATCCTAAACAATTGAAAATATGGATACTAACTAGCAAGTAGCAATAAAATTTCGCGAAACCACATAATATTTTGATCACAGCCTGCAGCCCTAATGACACCTACTTCACCGGCAAACTCTCCCCCCGTCTCACAGCTCCAGGCTTATCGTGAAAACCATGGAACAGATATATTTCATCTCGCCACCAGGCACGTTTTTCTGCAACGCAATATTTAGTGGCGACTAGCGAAGGCATGTTCTTTTATTTCTGCGTCCCTAGTATTCGCTTACATTTTTGTAAATGTCAAGGGGAGTTTACAGCAAAAAGTTACACAATATTTTTTTTATATCCAGTTACATTTTTACCTGTTAAGATATAACTGTGAATAATCTTATTTAAGAATAAGAAATTTTGATTTAGGTATTTACTAATTACTTAATAAAAAATCAATAAATGACGCATGAAAGTACACAGCTCAGTCAATGTGGATTATGGAGAAAAGATTTTGCCACTTGTTGAATCTGTTAAGAATGTTCTCCGTTTAACAGAAAAAAAAACTTTGTTTAAAATCTATCTAGGTAAATTATTATCTAATAGTGTATTTTTTTCAAAATCGATATTAATTGTAAATATTTCAGTGGTTATAAAAGTACACTGGTTTGCACAAAATATTCAGCATTCCCAGACGCCTCAATCTGTCCTCTCAACGTATTCGGATTAGTTTAACTAGTTTAATTGAAAGTAAAATGAACGGAGTAAGTTATTTCTTGTGGAGTGTACCAGGTCGACAGCGGCGGCAGGCGTTAGCGGACTGCGGAGTAAATTAGGCGCGGAGTCGCTCTCGTGCCCGCCGCAGCGCCGCGCGCACTCAGCGATATTGCTATCGGCCGTCAAGAGCAGGGCTGCTATTTTTAAAACTTTAAAGTATGTGCTCTGTGCAACTGCAGCTCGCTTTCATACTTATATTTTGTCAATTACATCGTTACATATGTGTCAGGAAGGTATGGTTAGTGAATGGTGGACTGGACGTTATTTTCATTTTTCGAACCTGAAATCTCAAATCCCTGACTGTTAAAATTATGTGATAAGGAATAAGCATGATTTTTTATTTTTCACTGTCGTTAATCGATATTAATTATTAGATAAACAACAACAAAACTTTACAATAAGTTTTCCGCGCTTATTATTAAGATTTTAACATCTTCTAATATAAAATATGTAATTATTATTGCAATGTGCTATTTTACTGTCCAAATTTTATATAATTTTTTTATCACTCACTTTACTGTCTTCACTTTTTCTGTCCCATCTGCGCAGCGCTGCCACGAGGCAGCACTGGCAGGGTCGCCATGCAATGTGCAGGCTTGGGGAGACTAATTAAAAGATGTGTTGATCTGACTGTCGTTTAATAACTAACTTATATTACTAGCATTGATACAATATATAGGGAGGTGCTACACACACTACATTATATCGGACAAGTCTTTTAACCTAATCATTTTATTATAATTATCATGGTAGACGTTTAAACGTACATCGTATTTAAATACTGTGATGTATTAAAGAACAGACTGATGGTTTTCTTTTTTTTTTACTGACTGGTATATTATAGACGCTAACTCATTTAAAATTAAAAATTATAATTTTTTTTTTCTATAATACTAGCTGATCCGTGCACACTTCGTTCCTTCACTAATATTTTAAGACCAAAAATAGCCAAATCGGTTCAGCCATCCTCGAGTTTTAGCAAGACTAACGAGCAGCAATTCATTTTTATATATAAGATAAATTTAATTCAATTAATAATTCTAAATGATGTGACTCTTATCTATGGATGTGTTAAGTAGTTTATCCTCACCCTTTCATTAAATATGAGTGATAACAAATGCCACACGTTCTATCACTCGTACAAAGCTGAAACGAAGCAACATTATATCGCGCCTAATTTAAAAAAGGTGTAACATGTCTTTCATCTATTATGCGGCACACCCGGTTATACGTAGTTACGTACCTATAGAAATATGAAAAATAAATAATAGAGCATGATTAATAAAGCGGCAGCCCTGTGTCGGGCGCGGCGCGGCGCGTCGGCTGCTCGGGAACAAAGCCGCCGCGTCGAGCGCCACTCACCGCTCGCAACCGACGGCACTGCGACGCGTGGGCCTTGATACTTGATGATTTATTTTTATTTATTATTAAATTTGTTTTTTTTTATATTACAGAGAATAAATATACTGCTACAGTTGTGATACGTCTGTCCTCTAGACGGGCGGGTGTAACCAGTACCTGTAAAAGCCAAGTAGTGTTCATTTATTACGTAGGACAATTTTTACAAGAATTTGAACGTAAGGGGTTTCCTCGTCTTTAGTATGAAAAAATAAGAACAGAACATGGTCTAAACAAGACAAAAATAAGACATCGTCGTCGTCCTTACTTCATATTACGTAATGGTTGGCATCTAATGCTAGTAAGAAAGTAAATAGGCGATGATCGTGGTGAAGTATATCTTGTTTTTCAATTCTGTGTCTCATTTATCTTTACTTCGTCTTGTAACTAATGCTTGTCTTCGCATTCCTCTTCGTCGTATCGTAGATACGTACATTAATTATTTTAGCGATATCGACATTTTTTCACTATCTATTGGCCAATTCAAAAAACGAGCAAGTAAAATAATATCAGAGTTGCCAATTAGTAGGAAATTTTCTAATTATTGTAGTTTAAGCCAATTAAGAGCTTTGTATTTGTTATTGTTTAAGTTCACTAGTAAATAAGAGTTTTGTACATAAACTAAAAATAATCGTGAACAATGGTGTGGGTCAATTGTAGTATAATATAATAATTTGTAATAGTATAAGATTTAAACATGTCACTATTTTTAATTCCAAATAATTTAAAAAAAAGCAATTCTTTGTTTAACACACAAGCATATCAGTATAAAGTAAGTCAGAGCGAGTAGCGACGTCTTCACGATACGACTGCTCCTTTTTTATTTTTATAAAAATATGTTAAATATTATTAAACAATTCAAGTATCAAACCGTTTCGTTCAGCTCGCGCTACATTACCCAATGATTCACCGAGGCGCGCCGCGGCCCGCCCGCCAGCGTCCCGTACACCATAACCTCACCTACACGCCCGCGCGGCCGCCCCACCCCGCACCGCACCCCCTCGCCACCGAGCGGCCTTATGTACTGCGCGATAACAATACTGCTAGTATCAAAACTACCGCTGCCGTGTACATTATTTACAGTAAAATATTATGCAGCTATGTAAAAACCAGCTGTGCCCACTTGTGTTAAGAGGAAACAGGTCATTTAGCATTGTCTCGTCTTCATCTTCTACATAACCAGGATCCTCTGAAGTCTAAACGAATGCTGAGAAGGGTTTTTGTCTCGACGTCGTCTGTTGCTTAGATGGCAAACTTTTTAGATTTCATTTTTAAATTAGGTCGATAAACTTTCGTATCTTTCGTATATTAATACTAATATTGAAAGACAATATAATATTACCAATTCAAGAAAGAAATTCTCATTCTGCTCCCAAATGATTTTAAGTAAGTAGTTATTTAACAAGTACTTAATTACCAACAAGTACGAGACGAAATTAACAAGAAAGTTTTATATTTTACGGATCATAGATATATAATTATTGTCTTGGCCTGCACCTTGCACCTTAAGTCTGCGAATGCTTCGATTGCAGTAGGGTAGACCTTACTTATTATTTAATTTTTGTATGAATAATGCCGACCATAAAATGTATATAATATTATTAATAGAATAAAATAAATTTACAGTAACATTTGCAAATATTGAGAAATATTTCACAACAGCACTGCACGCTCGTCACTTCTATACACAATAAACATAGTATAAAACGCAATCGCATAATACTTACTGGGTTTACATATGTATTATGAAGTACTCTGAAGTCCGAGTATTCCTTAAGGCGAGGAGTAACCGCAACTAGCGCCACTCTTTTAAAATAAATTTTACAATGACACAACGATCTAATTAAAAAAAGTAATCGGTTCAAACTTTAAGTAAGTAGTTAAACTAATTTATTGGCATTTAATTACAGCTCTAAATCCTATACTGTATTTACTCTCATTACTTACGAGATATAATACATAATATTAGTTTAACTACTATATATTACTATAATAAATTAGTTTAGCTATTTACTTAAAGTTTGAACCGATTACTTTTTTTAATAAGACCTTTGTGTCATTGTAAAATTCATTTTAAAAAGAGTGGCGCTAGTTGCGGTTACTCCTCGCCTTAAAAAAGATCAAAATTTATTGTACCTAGTACATTTTTTAAATTACGACATTTAGCTAGATGGCGCTACATACTGGAGTTTCGTTCATAACCTTGTATTATTTAAGTTTCAGCGACGAGCGACTTGTAATACGGACAGTACTAATATTTGTAATTACTTTCTCCATTTACGTATAACCTAGGATGAAGTATATAAAGTATATAATATACTTCATCCATGACGTATAACATAATATTAATTGTAAAAAAAAAAAATCAACGCGACTAGCGACATCTATTGTTGATTCAACGCAACATAATGATGAATAGATGATATCTCTGGTGAACTCCTCATTGTTAATGGTGCCCTAGTACTAATTCGATATAATGACGCAATAAAGTTCGTAAGTCCCGTACGATATCGATGAAGAATCGACGCGATGGCAAGAAAAATACTATTTTGTATTATGGAAATAATATTTTCGTTTTCGTGACTGCACGAATCACCAAATGGTAAATATTCTACATAGCACGGACTACAGAGTACATACTTAAAAACTTTTTATATATATAAGAGGTAAATTGTTTAAAATTTATAAGATTAATGAGTTATGAGTAGGTAAGTGATCAATAAAAATAATATTGAAATAAGATTCGATCACAAATATAAAATCGGTACCTAGGTTAGTCATATTTTAACCACCATACGAGTGGTACAGTATCAAAATCTACTAAAACGTACTTTTCAAAAATATCACAGGATACAAAAACGTGATTTTGATACTGGTATGCACTTTTGATTTTGAATCTATTTTTGGTGGGCAGATTTCTGTATGTTTTACCGGGTTTTTACGAGGTTTCCAACGGCTCTACTAACTGAAATTTGGTCCAGAAGCATTATAGTGGATTTTGGTTTTATAGTATAATACCCCTTACATATTATTTATTTATAAAGAAATAACAGTTATTTTGTATTACACATAACAGACATACTTTCCTATAACATTTTTTATCTAAAGTAGTGAGCATTTTTACGTATGTATGCAGCACGAAGATGATTCCGTTCTACTTATGATGTCCTAGTATTTTGCGCACACTTCGCGCAATCTCCAAACTCAAGCGCAACTCTCGCGCGCCAACATGCGCGTGCGCATCAAAATAGCAGAAAGTACGACTGCCGAGCCGCTGCGCCGGGCATGCGCGGCCTGCGGGCTTTTAATAAATACAGAAATTTATCGAGCTCCTGTCAGATTGAAAGGTTATTCTTTGGTTTGTTGTTACTTGTTACTTTTTCTTAATGTTTAGGTACTTGTTACATAACATACCGGCCGATAAATGACATTAATTTATAGTTCGTAAAAAACACATAACAAAATAATAAAAAAGTCTAGACCATAGATTAAGCAGTTATAAATATAAGTACATCTAAACTCTAGACTTATACTCTAGATTACCTACCTACCACCACCACTACGTCACTGAATGTTTTTTTTTTTTAAATCTTATTATATTTATTAGGGTCACCTTCTTAAACACCACCTGCAAGCTGTAACCACAACTAGTAGCTGGAACTGAGAACAACACGTCATAGTAAAAGTGGTAAAAAAGTATGGTGACAGATCAGCTTATCGTTAACCTAGCGTTTCTATGCTTCAGCGCTATCGCAAGGACGTGCAAGTGCGCATTATCGCTCGGGACGCGCGCGGGGCCGATCGAGCGGATTGTTTTGCGGGCAATTAGCGTTGCCGGGCCGGCCCGCACGTGCCCGTCCCGACTACTGCCGACTCCAGGCCAGTCCCGGCCCGCGGCTCCGGCCCGGTCCCGCGAATGTCGCGTGACGGCGACGCCGACGCTCGCCAGTACACCGCGAGCGCGCTTCGCGAGCGGCCGTGCTGAGCGGGGATTTACGTCACGCTGCACGCGTCCCGACATCGCGCCGGCTATACCTACTTGGTAGTTTCACATTACATTTTATAGTTAGGTTCGTACCGATGATTGGATCGTCTTGCATCTTACTTTAAATAATTTGTAATTAATTATGACTAATTCATAATAAAAAAAATGTAAATGTACTTACTTAATTTTTTTTAAACATTAATTAGATTTTTTTACTTAATGATAACTATCTCGATTACTGACCAATCTTACTAAGATAATGATATCTCATTTCTCGGGCCGTCGTAGTTAACAAAAGTTTATAAAGTCCTTTAGACCGCCGCGCGTCGGGAACTTAGCAGTCAAAAGTTCTTCTTCGTAAAGTTTTACGCACGCGATTCTGACAACTTTCGGAATCCTTAACTTTCTATAAAACAATAAATTCACGATTCCCGAGAGTAAGGGCCTGTTTCACACTCCACTACCTATTACGTGTCAAATAGTTCATTTGCATGTTTTGTCTCTGTTGATCAATATAAAGTAAACAGAAACAGAACTTCCGAATATGCTATCCGACACTCGTCAGAAGATTTTGAAACGGGCCCTAAATATTATTACATGAATATTTTAAATTCTCAAGTAGGTACCTAATACCTATATTAGCTGAGTCCTTTAAAAATATAACGGTTCGGTATCTTAATTAATATTCAGAATTATTTTAGTCAGCGATTGAATTATGGTGAACTCTTTGGTGATTAAACTATAAACTGATATTACAAGAACATTTATCATGTTTTAATGTGAAGCAGTGACTTGGATCAGCGGTGAATCAGTGATAGTTAACATGGCGGCGGCTATGATAAAGGATCGTGGACTAAGGAAAAAACTTACTCAGGAGGCTATACCTGAGAAGACACCTAAGAAGCCATCAAAACGAAAGTCGACACCGAGCAGCTCGAAATCTGATAAGAAGAACGAGCAAAACAATAACAAGCGTCCCAAAATACAAACTGGGGATCCAAAAGTGGACCTCTTCACAACATATCAGCCATGGGTTATCCAAACCTACGGGGATTTGGCTAAGACAAAGACAATAACCCTGAAGAAGTACGCCAGAATACTGCGCACGCTCCGCGGGGAAGAGTGCAATAGTTCGGACAGCTCCAAATTTCGTTTCTGGGTTAAAGCTAAAGGTTTTCACGTTGGCAAGCCTCCAGGGTACGATGCCAAGCCAGCTGACGGGATAGTGTGCAGATACAGCATCGTCGACGCGGAAGGATGCGCCAGAGGCCCTGACGGTCTGGAAGTCTACTCGGGGTCCCAGAACGACCCACCGCTGTACATACCGACCCCTCCGTTAAAGGTAAGTCGGCAACTGGTTGTTATTTAAACACTATCGTCAACTAGCCGATCTGCAGAACTTGAAAGAAGCGGCCCGCGATCGCGAGATTGGTTAAATTATACACGCAAGTCGTAAATGCTAGCAGATACCTACCTACTTACATAAAGAATATATCAGATAAACAATATTACTTTAATTAAGCTGTTAGTATAGCCTTTTGAGAGTAGCGACTACTTTCTGCAGCACGGTGAGATGCAATGATTAATATAGGACAGGAATTATTATCTAAGATCTAGTAAGAAATAATACCTATATGGATGCCAGGCAATCGAGACGGTAGGTACAAGTTACTTTTGATCTCTCGGTCTGATGCATGCCGCGGCTGTCCCGTCGCATTATGGTCATGCAAGCATGCGTGGGAAGGGACAATTATTATGGTAGGTACGTATTTGTGATGGGGATAATGTGTTGTGTCACAATAGGCAATATTTTCAGCAAGCGCTCTTAGTACTTACCTGATACCTCCCTCTTTTTTGACAACATCTAAATATGAGTATCACATGACGTGAGGAATACAAATTAGGTTCCTACAAACTTTTCATGACAAGTTATACCTACCTAGGTAGGTATAACTTGTCATAAAAGTAAATCATTTAATATAGGTATATAATATACCGTATATTAAATGATTTACTTTTAATAGCTAATATTTATTTCAATAATGTACCTACCTAATTCATTATCACTTTTACTATGGAGGTTATTAAGTACCACTTGTAGATGTAAGTAAAACTCACTATTCGGAATAATTTTGATGATCGGGCCTTTTGTGACCGATAACTACCTATTTCTTAACTATGTGAATTAAACATGTTTGAAACTTTTAGGTATTGAATTTTATTTCTGTAGTCCATACCTATAAAGTCACAGAATACAAAATTGGAAAAGACTTACAAATAAAAAAAAACTAAGAAAAACGCTTCTTTAATCAAAGCAACAATATTCCAATAAGCATTTTACAAAATATACAATCAAATCGCTTTGCGCTGTAGGTATTTCCAACAAGTAGTAAATCTAGGATCGTGATATTTTTGTCCCATGAATTTCCTCCAATTTCTAAAAAAGATTCCTTCCAAGACGTTTTCTAAATGCTTATGGTATTTTAACACCTTGTTAATTTGTTACACGTCTGTCATTACTCATTGAGTCATTAGTAAAGTTTCATACAGTTTACAAAGACATTACCCTCCTTTGTCTCCGCACAATCGGGTGCCGTCGTCTTTGTTGCACTGCTCGCACTTGGCTTATTGGATTTCTGCTTCGGAAAGACACTTGTTGGCTAGCCGCACGCGTTAAGTCCTAGAGCTTGAGTTCCAGTGCTGTCTACAACATAAATTGATGAGAATCGTTTTGATTCGCTATAGAAGTTTTAAGATCAATTTTTAACTATTTTGGCACTCTTCGTTGGGAAGATCAAATTAGATTTAGTTCTTATGTTTTAATATCATAATATTATTATATGTATTATCTATTATAGTAGAGAGGAAGGCACTGCAATCTGTGATGTTATTGTTTGGCATTGGGCAGAATTAGCATTGCTCGTATGAATCAATGAAATTTTAAGAGGTGCTCCCGGGATCCGGGCGACCAATATCTATGCGATCAGCCTGCATACGCGCCTGCAGCGAACGCTCTCATTTATTTTATATTCGTCGAACCAACCGCGGCCCGGCTCGAGCAAAAACGAACAATGGTCGGCCGCAGCCACAAACGCCGATACGTGTGATAAGCGGCGATCGATTCTCCGTGCTTCGTTGACGTTAACCTCCTAACGCTTTATGCCTTCCTGTTAATTTGTATCGAAAGTATCGATGAATTATTTTCGATTACGGCGGTCACTATTTGATTATCATAGAAATTGTATCCGAATTGCGAACTTTGTGAATCTTAAAAATTTATATTTTTAATTTTTGTCGTACATAATAATATAATAATATGTACCTAATACCTAAGTACATACATACTTACATACATACTTAACTTTTTTAATGGGAGATTTAGGTTTTCGGGTAGTAGAAGATTAACTTAGTTATAAGGTAGGTGTTTATAGACCAAAATTTGTGGATCTTTTGAATATTTTCTTTCACCCAAAAACCTCAAATTAAGTAAGTAAAGTACCATATTTTATACCACGGGCGACCACAAAATATATTTTTAGTATCTGAAGACTACAGATACAGTACAGATGGATGTACTAGGTATCTGTTATTCAGTTATTGTGGCTGAGTTCGTGTCGTGCCAGCAATGATCATTACTTGCACTGTGTTGGTTCTCTGATGAGTCAACTGAGCGATTAAGATAATCTTACTGCGGGTCGTGCTACCACATGCTACTGCCGTAATGTTGCTTTATCTGTATTACTTCTTGCTTATCCTATAGGAAAAACAACTACTATAGTACGTCCGAGATAAATTTAACCAAAACGTAAATAAACCCGTCTATGACAAAACCATAGACTACTCAGTGATGCCAATTGGCCAATAATAATACAATGATTATGATTTGCTATGAATCCATAGACTATCGGCTTATATTCTACAATCGGCAGTGTCAAAATGGCGTATTTTTTCTGTGAAAGATTTTCATTTGATGTTTAAACATATTAATTATTGTTTAATTGCTATTAAATGTATTGGATAATGAAGTATAATCCTTTAACATTCCAGTGAAAGTGTTGATAAGTGTGAACAAGAACTAAATATGTGAAAATTTCGGTGTTTTTGGTTTGTTTACGTTATGTAAAATTTATCTCGGACGAACTATACATATTATTATAGTTATGTATCTTTTGAAAACTTCTTTCTTGCCAATAATTGTTAAATAATGTAATGGTTACTGTATCCTATTTTCGTGTGATATGGTCTCTGTTTTTAACCGACTTCCAAAAAAGGAGGAGGTTCTCAATTCGTCTGTATGTTTTTTTTTTTTTTTTTTTTTTTTTTTTTTATGTTTGTTACCTCAGAACTTTCGCATGGGTGAACCGATTTGGATGATTTTTTTTTTATTTGAAAGGTGGTGCTTCCCGTTTGGTCCCATTGTCACCAAAGTGGTGACCTGATGATGGGATCCGTGAGGAATCGAGGGAACTCCTCAAAATTTATATGGAAACATATATCGATTTTGATTTTTTCTGAAGTAGCCCAAGCATATGTTACCAAATAGTAAGATTTTGCACCATATCCTGGACCTAAAGTAGTGAACAGAACTTCTGAGTCCTTAGAGATACACGTTTGAAGATTGCAGCGTTGTTTAATGAAATGCAAGCATACGCCACTACGTCAATTACAGTGTTGTACCAGTGTTTACCAAAGTGGTGACCTGATGATGGGATCCGTGAGGAATCGAGGGAACTCCTCAAAATTTATATGGAAACATATATCGATTTTGATTTTTTCTGAAGTAGCCCAAGCATATGTTACCAAATAGTAAGATTTTGCACCATATCCTGGACCTAAAGTAGTGAACAGAACTTCTGAGTCCTTAGAGATACACGTTTGAAGATTTCAGCGTTGTTTAAAGAAATGCAAGCATACGCCACTACGTCAATTACAGTCGAACTTGGTCTCATAGTTATCAAAGTGCATGCCTGATGATGGTGTCGTGAGGAATCGAGGGAACTCCTCGAAATTTATAGGAACACTCAAAGTAATTTTGTATTTTTTTCGAGTAACATGCTTATGTTACTCGATATGCTAATATCCGTCTAAAAACAAACATAATTTTGAATCAACTATCAAGGTATACCGCATAGATCAGAAACAGGCATACAGGACTGCTTAGTCTTTGAAGTTATACGTTTGGAAATTACGACATCGCTTAAAGTACTGCAAGCATACTTTAAGCGATGCCACTATATCAATTACAGTACTCAACACCACCTCTGTCTTCACCAGATAGTAGGTATCCATATAGGTATACTATCATAACAATATGACGAAATAGGTTAATAATAAAAAGGGAAAAAATTGTTTTAAGCCAAATAAAGAAATGTAAATCGACTAAAAATAATAAAAGAGATATATAGAAATCATATTCAGTTTGGCTGGTACCGACTTTGATATTATTAAAATTTGCATATCATTTTATAGTCAATCAACTTGATATATATGTATAATTTTTGCGCTGCTCTGGCGGTACCTAAATATCCCTACTCAGTTTACCCATAACTAAAAATCTTAAAATAAAATAATTTTAAACAAAAAAAAACCGACTTCAAAAGGTAAACTAAAAAGAAAAAAATAAATTTACTTTGCACAAAGTAATACTTATTTTCACTTAAGTAAATAAATTTATTCTATAATTTTGAAGTCGGTGCCAAGTACCTATATCAAATTACTACCTATATAAAAGAATCAGAAAAAAATATACAACTATCAATGTAACTATTACTATATTTTATGTACCTACCAAAGTACTTAGTTAGGCTTACAAACTAAAATTAAATGAAAACAAATTATGATAGAACGCTGGACTTGGCACCGACTTCAAAATTATAGAATAAATTTATTTACTTAAGTGAAAATAAGTATTACTTTGTGCAAAGTAAATTTATTTTTTTCTTTTTAGTTTACCTTTTGAAGTCGGTTTTTTTTTGTTTAAAATTATTTTTTAATCAATAGCATACAGGAACAATTGAAATTACTTTTTATGCATGCAAATCTCAAACGTTCATCTCTTTATTCAAATCATATGAGCCGCATCTTTTAAATAGATGTGAGAGGTCCTTTCTCAGTAAAGTTGATTCTATTCGTCCGACATTCGCGTCACGTTTGTGACCAGTTTTACGCTTTTTGAAATCGTACGCATGCTGCCCGCCTACAAATTTACTGCCCGATGCAGTATCATCGTGAAGATAGTGTGAGGAATTCCAAATAGCTTACACTAGTGTCCACTACCATTAATTTTGTGTACGACGATTTTGGTTATTTTGCTTCCATGGATAATTATTATTTAATGTGCCTGGAATCAAGTGTTAGTAGAAAGTATATTATTTTATTGAAATACCAGTTCAAATTGAGCAAAGCCCGATAAAACCCGATGCGGGATAAGTATCTAAAATGATAAAAAGCACTACGAACGGATACTGATATTCAGCGTGCGGGCCCATTCGAGTGACTTTATAATCCGGAGTCTGCAGTGGCCATTGTAAAAATTACGCCATAAATCGGCAGCGGTCGGGCGGCCTGACGTGGGTCGTTCGATCGGTCGGTCGGACGTTCGGTCGGTCGGCCGTCGATCGGTAGGGCTCGGAGCGGGCCGGCTCGTAAATTATGGAGCGGATGGCGAGTGACGCTGCCCGGCACAAAGGAGTGGCGAGAAAATATACGCATCGGTCACACTGTCGATGAACTTTTGGTTTATGTTTTAATATTTTAGAATGGCATTGTTTAAATGTCCCACGGTTATTTAAGAGTTTTGTTAATGAATATATTTTTTATTTAGTACTTAAATGTCGAAGGTATTGTTTATTTCGTTTGACTTTGAAATTTGAACCTCTTACTTGTTGCAAATTAATTTCAAAAATATCGACGTTCTCAGTAGGTAACTGAACTATGTTGATGAACTAATGGTACTGAATAAAATTTTGGACGATCTTGAAGAAAATCGCAGTAAATCTTATTTTGAAGTCTCATCTTTGTTAAAACATAGAAGAAAATACCTCCTATCTTATTTTGTTAACATTTAAGTCACAGGTTAAGTGGCCAAGATAGTGGCCAGTTCACACTTCACGCACTGTGGGCGATCATCAATTGTCTCTGGGCACCTGGTAATTGTTGGGTCACCTCGTAAATAACGGGGACTGACGACCTGATGGTCTGGTCTTCCTCTAAAAGGATTGCAAAAGGCCCGACCACATCTATTTGGTCTGCTATCATCATTATCAGCCCGTAATGTATTTAAAGTGTGGAGTCTGGTAGTTTGCAATTTGTATATTCTTCTAAAATTATCATTTTTGAACTTGACTTTTACATATTATAATAATTTAGATTTTATATACCTAGTTGTGACTTTTCAGTCCTCGGAATCCAGTGGATGCACGATACTTCCTGTATAAAGTTACCTACTTATCTAAATTGTCCAAATACTAATTGTGGGAATTCTTTCTGTTGGTCGAACACTCTTCTTCTTCTTTTTTATGGCATAATATGCCCCCCCCCCCCTCAATAGGAGTTGCCAACGTCAGAGTGTACAAAGGTTAGCAGTACCATGTACCTACAGTGGGATGATAATATGAAGAACTTCACGCGGGTCTCGTGCAGATACAAGTTAAATAAAATTACAGAATTTTGAAGCTGGTATTTTACTCTCGAACACTGTGATTACTGATAGCTAGACAGTTCAAATTTTGACAGATGATGTATTTCTGTTGCCACTAATAAAAACGAATACTAATCTAGATTTTTTTTATTTATTAAAACTATAACCCGACTATTCAAATTTTAGCCATATACTGTCTGGGTCTATGTTACTCCCACTTTTATAACGAATCATTTGACACCTAATTTATTAAAATCGGACTTTATTTTGCTACGGTGGAACTCCGTCGGTATAAACAGAATAAAGGAGTCCCATTTTTTATGAATCCTTCGTGAAATTATTTTAAATAGATATATTTTATGTTTAAAACTGTACGTATTTTTATACCTCAGCAGTCAGCTATGTAGTGTGTAGCGCATATATTACAGAGTGATATCAGCTTCCCTCAAGACCGTTGATATATAGATATAGATTGATAACTGATACCGGCGTCTCGAGTGGAGCCACTTCGCTTTTCACCAACCTATGGAATACGCGTTATATATTTTACTCTATATACTAGTAAATTATATTTAGCTTATATTATATGGCTAATTATTAGTTCCGAATTACGATTAACTATTCTTTAATGTGACTTTTTACTCCAAGTGTCAAATTCACCAACGCCTGTTAGAAGTTAATCGTTCATTAACCCTAGAAGCCCAATCATATTTAACTTGCTATAAAGCCCAATCATATTTAACTTGCTATAAAGCCCAATCATAAGTAAAAATGACGTGTAAAAATAAAACTTCAGTATATTCCTATTTTTTCTGGTTCTGATAAATTTATTTGCATTAGTTATTGAAATATAGATTTAATTTATAAACAAAATACATTTTTTATTAATATACTCTTTATTAGTACAATTACAGTACATTACTTGGACCATAGAAAAAAATAAACAAAAAAATCAAACCTCTAACAAATTTTCCCATAATTATAAAATCTTAAAAAAAAACCAACTAGTATTAAATGTTTTTATAAAATTAAATCAATTTCTAATAATACCTTATTAGTCTCTTTGAAAAAAGTCTTTATATACAGTCTAGACAGATAGCAACATTATTGTGTTCTCCATATATGGCCGTTTCGTATTTGCAACATTGCGTTTTGGTTATCAGCCTTTTTTATATAATCAAAATACACAGTAGAGTCGTTTCTTTAGTTCACGCTCATTGTCAGTGTTTTCTGAACATGTTGGTACCATAGTTTTTAAAATATTTGTTATATTATACCGTAGAGCCCTCCTCAAAGTTGGTGCCTGTAACTGTTATTGGATTCAAGACGCCGTCAGATCTATACCTAATTTTTTCACGAACTATTTAGGGCTTATTGATTTTTCTTGTTTATTTATACTTACTTCGACAGTATATAATAAAGAATTTGACAAACGCCATATTCAACCATAAAATACCGACATCGGCCACCTAAGTTGAAGAAGTGACCTCAATATATTTATGGCCGATGGCCGAGAAGCAATATGGATTTTAGATGGCTCTTGTCTGCTTGTATCTTCAATGAAGTCGACCATCGTGTCCTTATTATCACTCCTGTCGTATCAGGACGTCTTATTCAATTGCAAAATCTTACTACACGGAGTCCGAACTCAGAACAATCGCCTTAAATTTTCGAAAATTGACGGTATTTCTTCCAGGTTTAGCCGTTGACGGGACTCCATCTTGAAATTTACCTAAAAATATAAATGCTAAATGCAATATTTAAAAAACAAATAAATCACAACAATAAAGAAGTCAGAAACTTTTGCAAAAGTTACACAAAGCCCAATTATACGTCATAATGACGTGCAACCTCGCTATTACAACAAAATGGTGGCACTTACCCAGCTCATGTATATATGTCCTGAGAGGTCCCAACGACTCCTGAGTTGGTTCGAGAATTCACCACGATCCGATGGAAACCGAGAAAGATACAGAGATCTTTCGCCGCGGTGTACGTCAAATTTACGTAGATTGGGCTTCTAGGGTTAAATAATATGTAATAAATAATATCCTCTCTCCTTTTTTGTATTAATGAAAGAGAAGCCAAAGGATTATATTAATATTAAATTGGAATAACCCAGACAAAATCAATAATGGTAAATACCATTATTGATTTTATAATGGTATTACCATTATAATATTACCAATAATGGTATTACCATTATATTACCAATAATGGTAAATACCATTATTGATTTTTATAAATTGTATAAAAATAAATAGTATAAACTATAGATGAGGTGATGATTGTTGGTGATTGGTTAAATGCTATAAGATATCAGCCGGTCAAGTGCAGATCAATGAACCTACAATATTGAGCATCATTTTACACATGATAACACGAAACACTAAACACACATATTATTATTTATTAGTATCTTGTCTATTTCAAGTGCGAAAAAATCGTATCGTATGTGGATCTTGTATAGGTAGGTACACTGAAAATATTACCAATGTCTGTGATGAATCGTTGATTAAATATAATCTTATAGACTAACGATTAAGTAACACTAACAGACGGTGGTGGAATTGGGACTAAATCTGAAATAAGCGTTACAAGATTCATTAAGTCTATGGTCCAGTTTAATATTTTCAATCAAACTTTTCCATCATAATATGTACTTATATATTTTTTTAACTTGATTTTAAAGTAAATATTTTTACTTTATAGGTATGTTTTATACTTTACCGTGTCCCGTGACACCTCGGATCTTCGTCTGTGGTTGCCGGTTGGACGTTAAACATTTTTGCTTGGGATGAAATTATGAGTGTCGTTCAGTTTGTACTGAATGCTATGATTTATTACCTAACTGCCCGGAAGGATTTATTTTTACCCGCGACGGAACATAGACGCCTTAATATATTCGTTTGGGGTGTGAGTGTGAGGTTGTTTGTTGCTTTTCAAACATGTCTCGCCGCCACATTATTACTTTTAATATTACCACGTACAGTGTTAGTCCGAATTTTATGTGGTTTGATGGAGATTTGTAACGAAAGTTGCAGAAACCGGCCCTTTTAGGCTTGCAATATATTTTTTACATCTGACCTCTTGGCCTGTGTCGTACAGAGCGGTAATAATTAATCTTCTACAATGACTCTACTTTATTACTGATGACAGTCATCCTTATTTTGGCTTTTTTTTTTTTTTTTTTTTTTTTTAATCTTTATTTAAAGGCATTACATCTTATAGATTAAGTCTGCCTATTTTGGCTTAATAGTAGTAAAAAAATTCACGACATCGGTTCGGACTTCGGATCTGGGGATAATCCTCAACAAACTCACAAACTTTTTTAGAATTTCATTCAATTTGAGTTTTGTTTAGAATTTACTTATTTGTAATATTAGTATTCAAAGATATATAATACAAAAATATTTAAAACATTTGTTGCATTGTTGCATTTTTTTTTTAGTTTTTTTTTAATATCTAAAAGTTCGCACTGATCTCATTGAACCCATGCTTTTTAATTATGTAGGACAATCTCTAGACGACACGACAAGGGACTGATGCGGTTGCGGACGATGCGCCCGATGCGGTCCGGCCCATAAATATTAATTGAATATCCTGAGGGGCCATCTCATTTATAGTACGTACTTATAATTTGGTTTTGTTGGGATGGGAGTAGGGACACAGTGTATAAAAGTGTATTTTAATATTTTTTCCGATTATTTCTCGATTTGTAACGAATTCGCCTTCATAATTTATTTGCAACATATATCGATGCTCGATTCTTCCTAACTTTTGAAATATAATCATACTTTGAATTGTGAAAAAATCGCAAGCTCAGAAACAGTATAGTGTGTTTTCAAGACCCTTTGAACATGACTGATACACACGCAAACAAAAAGCCGACGCATTCGCATTGCGGGCGTTCATCTGGCGGCAGAGTACCGGGCTCGCAGCGAGCTCGAGAGATAAGTAACGTGGGGACGGGCGGAGGGGAAGTGGGTGGAAGGGAAGGGGGGTAAATGCCCGCGCGGCGGCGGCGGGTAATTGGTTCGCGCCGCCCGAGGCGAGCCCGTAGTATCGCGCTTTAGCGACGGCGCCCTCCGGTGTCGGGCGTGGAACAAAATGTGTGTAGAGTCGAAATATTTTCATATAATATTTTATTTTTTATTACATATTATTCTACTAAGAATATTCTATACTCTCTAGTGCTCATGTAGTAGTTTGTTACTTGAATTTTATCTGCAGTTTAACCCTATTATAAACTTATTGTCTTCTATGCAGATTATTTATTGTACATCATAATACAGTAGAGGTGAAATATTTCCAACCTTTTTAACTAAATGAAGATTTATTAATTATTAGACAAATAGTAACACATTGCATATTACATATTTATTAATATGTAATATGTTACTATGCAAAGCTTGTAAAACATGTAACATGTCCTCAACATGTAAAATAAAGTGCAATACGATGTAAACTTTATACGCAGTAACCTAAAATACTATTTCACACACATCACAGAACAGAAATAAATGGAAAAACAAAAAAATATAGTCGCATTAACGACTCGACACCTTCCTGGCGGCTGTTTGTCATGGTACCGCGGAGTTATAGCTATGTCATGCGGCCACCGGCGCGCCACTTTATACATCCGACGCGCTACCGCCCGCCAGCCCGCCGCGCCGCGAGTTGTGCACACACCGCTATAGCTATAGGGCTGCTACGTGGGGAATATTATATTCTACTATATTATAATATTACGTCGAGAGTTTGATAATATTATATTCCTTGTACATAAGAAGTATGTAGCACAATATAGCATCTGATCTATGAGTATTAATATCACTATTCATATACACAGCGTCATTTATTATTATTGTTGGTGGATATATCCGATGCCAGTAATATTTTATACATCCTTAGATATAATTTAACAGTTACCACTTGTAAAAAATTCTGCCTCCTCCCAGGAAAATCCTACGAAACGCTGAAGTGTTGTGACAGCGCAAGATAGCAGATTGGAAACGTTCGTCGGTGGCAAGACTCGGTGTCTTTCGTGTCTGTCGCAAACTTTATCCGTCGTTAAGTTCATCACGAACCGCGAATCCCGCAGCCCGCTATTCGGACAACTTTATTTCACTAATAACTAATTTATACATTTCAACTCGTACCTACGATTTTTTGTAATTTGCCTATTTGACGTTCGTTCAAAAAAAAATACTGTGGATGTTAATATCATGCATGTGATAAGTGATAACCTTTTTTTTGGTAATTTATCGCAAAAAATTATACTTTCATCCTCATTTTGGTCATGCGAGGAACCGACCAGACCAATAACCACGTCGTCTTACATAAATAGCAACCTGTGACTCTTTATGTCTAAACCATAAGCATAGCTGCTATACAAAAAAAACTTGAATTAATATTGAATGGTATTTTATAACGTCAATAGGTAGGAAGAAATCAACTCCTTTATAAACCAGAATATTATAATAATTTAATTGATCGCGAACCTAAATTTGTAGCATAGCATTGCAACTAGCTAAACATCTATCTAGCATCTACTATGTATTATAAATTAATATACATACGAGCAAACACTGCACATGATGAATTGTGACAACTGTCGCCCAGGGACAATGCAATACCATAGGAGTCACAAATGCGTTGCTTCAAAAAATAAGCTCTTTTCTTAAGGTTTTACGCTACGAAATATCACTTAATCTGAATCAGTGATGTGTCTGTCTGAACTAGCTCACGTGCAATCAATCTCTATGAAATACATTACACAATGCGCTGAACAGAACGACTAAGCATGTTATCTGTCGAGGAAAGTAGCAGTAATTAGAAATTATGCCAGGTGGCTTGCGAGTTGCGACGAGCCAGGCGCCAGGTAGGAAAGTGCTCAAGTTTCTACAAACATCTGTTTCAGAAATGGCTAGCTATTAGACGCTAGAGATATTAGACATTTTGCTCCTATGGTGCTTGTTCGTCATTTTACCTAATGTAAACTGAATATGTTTTAGGAAACATTAAGGATTCCAACTAATCTATTCATTCCTATAATAATAAATTTATATATTTTTAATCTTAAATGCATAGTGAGTTATAGAGTCCTAGAGTCTAGACTTCATGTCGACATCCGACTTATCCATGTTACGTAGAAAGTCAGTCTTTAAAATATGGTTGCGGTTGCGATGATCGACCATTCAGAAGTTTTTTACCGTCGCAGGTGCACTTTCTCATCCCTCTCGCAAAAGGCGGTCGAACGGAAACTCCACGCCAGTCGCGGCGTTCTAGACTATCCGGTCAAATAGTCGTGGCTGGTATCCGGAAATCTGTCCCACATTGGTGGGACAATCCAAAATCGGTTAGCTATTAGCTAAAATCTTATTATTCTAAGTTCATGATTCATAAGTAACGTAGGACTGGGAATGGGGACAGTATAACGCGAAGGTGTCACGAATCACAATAGATTCAGGTGGATCGCAGTGACTTCGGGACCTACCTTAGACGGAGAAAAAACCCTGAAATGTACGTCCTACTGCCTAACACCTCCGCACGGAACAATAAGCATAGGTGAAGTAGCTCGTGGAGCGAGTCCGGTACACGTCTCGTTATTTTTCATTTCGTCAAAGCTCGCTCATTACCGCGGCGCGTTTCGAGAGGCGCGGCGGGGCATAGCGGGGCGCGACACGCGGGGCACGGGGCATAGCGGCTCGGTGGGGCGCATGAAATACGCCGCTGTGTCGTCGACGACGTGTCACGGATACACGATCCAAATAGTGATGTGATTTATCACGTCTATACGTATATAGTATCGATGTATTTATAAACTTCGCTTGGAATGTATGTACTGAGTGCTGAGTCTCTAATCTCTACCACTATGTGGAATTTACGAAAGTTATAATATTATAACTGTTACTTACAAACCTCAAAATGAGGTATCTCTACTATCTACTAGTTAGTAGTAGTTAGTAAACACAAGTATTTTTATGGATAAGATTACTGCGCTCAGACTTCATAGTGCTAAAAAAATAAAAATCTACAGTTTACTAGGATCTTTAATTTCTCTATCGTGTCCAGTGTCCATCAATACCGTGGCGTGGCATAAAACCGGCCGATAAAAATGATTAATGATGAAATATCGAGTGTGACAATCAGAAAACGCTAGGGTTGCTACCCTCGTGTGCAATCAGTCGAGCCGCGGCGACGACGCCACTCAACGCGCCTCGTAAACGTTATCGGCTACATCGTAAAAATGCGACGTAAAATGGCGAACGTGCCGGCTGCCGCCGCCCGCGCCTGAACTACATCATTAAAAAAACAAAATTTTCTCATTTTTGAATATCGAATGATTTATGTTCCAAAAGTGTTAGGAGGGTGAACCTTGAAATTTTTAAAACCATTTCGTTGATTTTTGGTACCATTCTATTCTTGACGCGATTTATGCGGGGTTCAAATTTCGTTTGCACACTGTTTTGTAGCATTGAAATATTTTAGAACAGTTCCAAGTATTGAGATAAGATAGCCTAGAGGCTTGCGAACTGTCTAATTATTAAGTTGGCGAAAATTTCCTGATAAACTCCTGATAGTATTTCAATATAAACCGGGGGTTCTAATCCGCCATGAAGCCGGCGATGTGAAGCAAAACGTGACGTCCTGGGCGAGGCCTGGAGGCGAATTCGCACCCCAATTAACGTCCCCCTCTGCCCCGCCCGGACGACGATTCCACTATTACCCGGGAGATTTTTGCGATGCCGCCAGCTTATTTAGTAAAATCAAGCTTGAAATTAAAAATTATGAATACCTAGGGTTTCATTTAAAACGCAATTTACTCCAGGTCGCAAATCGGCAATCTGTGTCGCCTCATATATTTTTGTGCCTAAACCTTACCTTGAATTTCAGCATACCTAGTTGTAACATTTCGGTGAAAGATCGTCTCTTTTTATAGGTCTTATCTTACTTTAAAATAATATACCCTAGAGCTAGACCTTTTAGAATTCCCAAAGACAAAGTTCTCAACGCCCTGCGTTGCGTCGAGGAAAAAAAAAAACGTCGACGTCGAAATGTTATCCTTTCATTCGTCGCCGTATTACGATTTACATAAAATAATAAACGGGCGGTCGCACTAAAAACCAGCTTTCTTTCACGGATAAGCCCCGGGGCCGAGATTGCGGGATCAGGTCGCTAGGGATGGGACGCTTTAAACTCTGCGACTGCAATGTTTTTGCCAACAATAAAACTGATTCTTCGTATTCGTATTAAATATGTTAATGTAATTAATGTAATATAAATCGTATTAAAACATATTAATGTAATAATAGAAATATTAGTCTTTGTAGCTCTAAAAATCTGGCTTTTTAATTCAAATCTGTAATCCTTCAAATGTTACTAACTACTATTACTTACAAATATCATTGATTTATTCCCGATTTCACCAACGTATGTAAATGTTAACGGCTTGTTAAATTACCATGCCTTCTCATTCCTTCATAGGAATTACGAGTGGAACAACATGATATTCAACGAAGGATTAACTTTAACATTGCTTGGTGAAATACACCCTTAGATATCTAGTTTCGGAATATAATGTTAGAAGGCAGAATATTAATATTTGTAATATGTACTAATCCTGGATTAAGTTGGGTTACAAGAAGAACCACAAAGTGTAAAGCCGTGTCTATATCCTCTATAGGTGACTAAAATTGATGCTTAATCTTATCGATAGTTCGACGGTATAACTTCCCAACTCTATTGCCCTGGCTGGATTGCGGAGGCTAGCTCCGGTCCCGAGGGTCGGTTATCAACTTATCAATTTGACGGCTGCCGTGCGTCTGCTCGCCGTAATGATCGCATATAACATACTTTACTGCTTTTTTATGATGGAGTGTTAATTTGAGTGAGTTTGGGTGGCTTTTATAGATATCCAATAAGCCAGTTTGTTAAAACGGCCGAAAATATTTCCGCAAAACGATCACGATTCATGGCGAGTTACTTACAAAGTAATCGATAAGTCGGCATTGTTATTTATCACCGAACTGTCCATTTCTAAGAGAAGAAAGAAATAAACTGACTACAGGCGGAAAGGTGTATGGATGTACAGATTACAAAGCAAAAGTGTATTTGTGAGATCTTTATGTAGGTATTTGATTGCTCTTTTCGCGATAGATCCATAGCTCCATCTTATTATTTCCTCTAGTTACTAGGGCGTCATGAGTGCATGAGCGGTGCAAGGTCATTGACATGCACAGCGCAAACTGTGTCTCTTACCAAATATACACAAGGTTGCAGGTAGACGCCAACGCAAATAGACCAAATCCCGTCTATTATAAGCCACTGGACAGTTGCGACAATCTTGTGTCATGTGTGCCACATACTAATATTTGTCCCTAAACCCTAAGTAGTTCGAGGACTGTATTAGTGTTCAGAAGTGATTTGAGGAAATTGGCTGTAACTTGTGATATACCTACTTGTAATATTTACCAGCTTCATTAAATAAATAAAAAAACGTTAAAATCATAAGTAGAATACATATAAAATCTCCGTGAGGATAGATGTTTTTGTGCACGTGACTCATTTTAGGCAGCCATTTTAAAGTCCGCCCGTGTCATGTTCCCGGACTAATCCACTTTTAATTTTGAATAATGTATCCCGGAGCGTTCCCGAACGTTTGTGCTCCAAATTCAAAATTAGGTCTTTTTGCTTTGTTCCCCCGCCGCCGTTGACGTCTGTGGCTCTATATCAGTCCTGTGGGTCGATTATGCTATTTAAATCTTACAATAATACAGTTTCGATGCATTCTCAACATATAAAAATAGCAAAAGTTATCGCCCAACATTTATTGATTGGTCCAATTTCCAAAATAACTTTATGATATCAAGACGATTCTTATAAAATTAATTAAAAGTCTAAAAAATTCGAGTATGGGAGTTCTGTTTGGATGTCAATAATTTTTTAAATTGAATTGAATGGAATCAAAAATCGTTGTCACTTGTCATGCCTACACAACTAGATGTTTTGCCTTCTTCAAAATATTTAATCTACATTTTAAAAAAGAAGTTTAAAAAAGGCTTATACTTAGGTATGTAAAGTGTATAGGTACTGTAGTATATAATATAGTACCCAGATACGGGCATGGAGATCAAAGTGTTAACTTGGAGCAAGTTTTTCTTTTCAAGGATCCCTCGGGCGGAATCCGATATTCCTTACGGACTTCGGTAAGAGATTTTATGTTCGTGGTATGCCCCGATGGCTGCAAGCTCTTTTCAATAACGCGAGGAATACGAATAATTTGCGTACATGCGTTACCGTGTAGGTAAGGCATAGGATATGAAGAGATTATGGAGTATTTTGGAAACCAAGAATAGGGTTTCGGACTTTCGGCTGATACAATAACCTAATAATGCTGTTGTAATGGGTATACTGGGATTCGTTACACATCCAAGCCTTTCTAAATTCTATTTTCGAATTTCCAAATAATATTGGTTTTCCTGATAAAACTGGGGTTTCAGCAGGTAATAAAATAATCGATGACTAGGGAAGCATAGTGCGACGGGCGAGGCTTCAAACGGGGCGGACGTGGCGTGGCTTCCTACGCTTCCTTGCGGAAATAGGGCCTGTTCCGGCGGCAGCCTAATGGCGCGTGCTTGTGATGTTATGAACGCCTGGTGCCCGCGCTCGTTAGCTATTGAAACGTGACTAAATTAGAAGAAATCCCATTCTTTTTGACATAACTCTTTCTTCCCAAGAAAGTAAAAATTAAATAAATTAATATTAATGAAATAAATTAAAGAAAATAATGTAGATTTTAAGGCTAAACTTTAAACAGATTGAGTGGTGGCCCGGGTCTTCTATTTGCAGTCTCTTAATATAAGAGCACGTTGTGTGTAACTTGAAGAGAGGATGCGTCATCCATGCGCCCGTAAAGAGCTGGTGGGTCGCAAAGTGTGACCTAGTGACACGGTTGGCCGCGCAGAAGTGACAGAAAAGGTCTGTTTGCCCTTGCTTAGTAAAGTCTAGCTTGGAAAGATCCATGATTATCATAACCGTTATGATGATCATGAAATATTTGTCATCTCAACTAGGATTTAAAAAAATGATTTATTACATTATTTGCCATAAGAACTTCTAGTCTAGAGATTCCTTACTTAGGCATTATAATACATTGAAATTGTTTTATAATTTTTAGACGTGTTTTTCAAATTTCACCCCCTGTAAAATGTAGACTGTAGACGCATCTTGATGCGACTACACCCTACACAACAATTAAGTCGGATTTTCTCGTACCAGTGATTCAACGACAAGGCGGTGACACGAAGCCGTATATTATAATTCGTATAAACGTTAAAGAAGTCTTAATACTTTAAAATTGTAAAATGTTATAAAATATTATATCAAGATAAGAAAAAATACATGTTGTGAAATAGTAAAAATGAATAAGTTCAAAGTAGTTAAAAAAAAGAAAACTCAAACAATACTCTCCGCTAATGTCAATATTGAAAGACTTCTATTTTAATTAAAAGATTTTGAATGTGTATCCTGTTTAAAAGATACTTTTGTAACATTTTACATGGTACCTGAGAAAACTAATGTCATGTTATACCTAATATAATACCAAAGTACAAAAATGATGAATACTTTACGATAAAAACCCAAAAATATGTATTATATCAAGTATCAATGCTAGCGCGTCACAGTAGGAGTTTGGCACGAGCGGGACGACCGCCCTCCAAAGGGCAAGAGGCGCCCTCCATTTGTCACCCTCATTACACCGCGGCCCGACGCGGCGCGACGCCCGACGTCTTATATTCGACAGTTCTCTAGCTCGTTATATCGCCTTTATCAAACCCATTTTTATCCGTTGACCGTCATAAACAAACCATTCCATCATAAGAATTCTTAGTTTAATACTGAATGTGGCAACTGGTAGCTTGGAAATAGACATTTTTTTTTCTTTTGAGTGGTAATCGATTATGAAATGTTCCGATTTCTCCAACGCTTGATAATGTTAACGGCTTGTTAAAAACCATGCCTTCTCAATTCTCATTCATTGACAGGAAATACGAGCAGCAGAAAGTTGAAACAGCTTTTGGCATTGAATATTGCAAGAGCAGACGAATATACCGAGTTTTTTACATTTTTTATTTCACATTTTTCTGTTTCCACATCAAACACTAATATATTTTTATTAAATTAACCATTAAGTAGATAGAACGTAACTTACTACTTGTACGACTGCGTTTTAAACATTTATTTTGAATTGAAGAATAAAATATAAAAATTAATAAAATATATATTTATAAGTACATATACGTGATGTGCTTGACAACCTATACATATTTTGAAATCAATCATGGGACAAGTATCTTATTTTCGATTTTTTAAGTTTGATTCTAGGGTTTAGTTTTCAAAACCATAATAAAATTAAAATATAATATAGCCTATGTTACTCGCGGCATCGTTACGAATCGATTGACACCTCTTTATTAAGATTTGACCAGTAGTTTAGCCGCTACGAGGAAACATATAAACATGCATATTACATACATACATACATATACTCCCAAAACTCTTCCTTTAGGCTTCGCCGCAGTCGGGTAAAAACTCACATAACGAAAACTAAGATATGAGGATAAAATCACAAAATCCAGAGCAACGAAATATGACAAAAAATCGCATGCTCCTGGGTGGGTTGTAAGCAAAAATGTTCCATCGTAATATTGAAGCCTTTGATGTAGTAACGTAGACGACGCAGATAGAGGCATTGTTGCATGCCTTTTGTCTTCACACAATTGACTGATGCCCGTATTGTCTTAATGAAATATCCACCAACATAAATTAATATACCCGTCAACACTACCGTATATTGTATGAGAATAATGCATACGCTGAAATATGTCCAGCTCACTTCCTAATTTATCCTTTGATGCATTTTTTGTCAAAGGATAAATTAATATTAATCGGATCCGAGATATCTTTCAGTTACTTATTTAACAACAATTGCCAAACAAGAGACATTTACATATTACAATATTTTAACATTACAATTTACAAAGAAAAGAAAGGCAAAATTTGTCTAAGAGCCCTACTGAGAAAGACGGTGTAAAGATACTCAAGAATCTATACATTTTTTTTTCTAATATTATTGCAAATTCTAAAATCAATTTACAATTTGTCATAGACTTTAGAGATTAGAGATACGAGTAGTTGACCATCCACTATTTTTTCATTCAAAGACGAATGAATGTCCATTCCACTGTGGAAATTAGAGACTAGAGACTAATAAAAGTTCTACCACCTCTACCCATACACAAGTTGGGTAATAGGGAAGCATGATTACGTGCATACCCGACACAGTTCTAGGATTTGTGGCAACTCGCACGTACCAGACCTAATGTCGCTAAATAATTGTAGAAACATGCTCCTTGAACCGACATTATGAAATATTTTAGATGTTCTAAAGAAAATGTGGTTAATGCTAGCTTTACATGGAAGTGCTCCTATTTGTAATTCTGTTCCAGATTTCCTTCAAGAGAAAACTGGAACACCAGCACGCGTAGTAGAGACATTAGCCACCATAGAAAAGAAAAAAAAATGTGCAAGAACACTATATTATAAATTAATAAACCAAATATTCATTTTGTCCCTATAATGGTCCACATCCCTATTCTTGAGTAGCCAAGGCGCATTTCGTGGTCATGCTAAATAATCATTTCTTGTTAGTCATTTGTATGATTCGCCATAATATATGAATAAAGATAAATTAACACATGGGTTTGTAAAACTAAATTTTCCCCAAAAATAGGCATAATTTCCCACATAAATAACCTAAGCTAATAATGTGAACAGACGAAGAGATAATATTAAATGATGTTTCATGAACATTTGGGCAAGCACCGGAGCGCGCTGTATTACAATTTACAACAGCTTAATTTCCGTTTCCTGTCGCTCTCACACTTCAGTCCTAATTACCACGTGTACGGTACACCTATATTGCATTATACAGGGTGTAAAAAGAGCAGTCACTATAACTCTGGGATATGATTAAAGGACTTTTTCTCATTCTAGAAATGATTTTTTTTCATTATTTATTTTTTGAGAATTTTTTTTCTTTTTTGCAATTTATTATTTTTAGTCGCAAGGCCGAACTGTTTGGAATAACGTTCTGCATTAGATTCTTAAATTTTATAATTTTTGCCCTAGTACGTAATGAACGTCTTACGCGTGCTATTGACCTCTCAGCGTAACCAGCTGATCGCTGTGTTGTGCACGTTGTACATTGCCTATTGAAAATTTTTTATTTTTTAAAACAGTGGATTAAAAGAAAATGACTAGTACCAATGGATATAACTCTTGCCTGGTTATTACCCCACGAAGTTATAGTGACTGCTCTTTTTACACCCTGTATAAGCTTACTAATTGTAACAATTTACAATGTCCGTTAGTAAAAAATATGTATCGCCAAATCCACGCAGGTGTTATAAATGCGACTCAAGTGCCGGGGCAAACCGCAATATGTGAGAACTGACTAGGTACCTACCTACTGAGAGCCTGCATCACCTAGTGGAAATTTAAATATTATAGAATGAGTCTAGATGTGGTATAATATAATAAACAATATCTAGTCATTAGTCATTACGTCAAATTCGACATAATTATCCGTTTTAAAAAGATTATTTATAAACGCGAATAACACAATAATAGGTAATTATTAAGCTATTTTTAATTACATTCGCATAACAATCAGTCAGAAAATTCGGAAATGATGATGTTAATTTCCGACGTTTCGTTAGTACAATTTTAAAGACCATTTAGTGTACAATTATATAATTTTACTTTGCTATTCATATATTTAACTAAATAATTATTAAATATAAGAAAGGAAAAAAGTATGTAAAGAAAAAATATGTATGTATTTGAATAATATTTTTAGGGTCATTGGCGGCTTCTTTTAACTATCACTTAAAGAAAAAATTAAACTTGATGTACTTATATTTGAAATTGAATCTTATGGGAGAAGGACGTAAGACCGGATTTGCCGAAAGCGGCCGATCGCCGTTGTCCGGTCACAACTCACAAATCTTCCATTTCACTCGATCCCAGCATCCCCGGGCTGAGGAGAGGAAACAGCACGCTTCAAAGCACGCGGCTGCGTATCGGCTACTCCCGAAATAGTCCCCCCGCGCGGGGAACCGTCCCATCGACGTGCTTTTAGTATGCTGCGCGCATGCGACACGCCCGCACCCTTCTGTGCTCCTAGTATCTTGTCTTGTAAACACGCGAATGAAATAAAATACTCAAAAATAAACAAATGTGCTAAAGTCGAAATGGTCGCAATATTGTCAAATCCAAAATGGAGCGAGGACCTCACTATTCAAATGATAATTGAATACGAAAAACGAGAATATCTGTGGAATCCTGTGTCCGAAAACTACAAAAACAAAAAAGTTCGCGAGCAAGGATACGTCGAGATAATTAAAACGTTGAATTTAGTGGATGTGACTGTTAAGGAGCTAAAAAATAAGATAAAGAATATACGATCGTCGTACAGCGTCGAGTTGAAGAAGATTCGCGCGGCTAGAAAGGCCGGCGCGCATGCGTATCGGCCAAGTGTCACGTGGTTTGAGCACGCAGACAGGTTTCTACGGGCGATCGTCACTCCGAGCTCTGTAAGTGCCTACATTTACATTGCCAAGACATGCGCGTTGAGTTAGAGATTGTTAACTTATGGTTTAATTTTACATTTGTTTGTATTTTGTTTTTTAGGTTGACAACAGCCTGTTGGAGATATCGATGAGCGACGATAGCGATGCCGTTCAAGACCTCAGCGAGCGCAAATCGCCGGACAAAAAGACGCCTCGGAAGCGGCGAAGCTCGACACGATCGTCGACTCCCTACGTTCTCAACACCCCCTCGCCGCGTCCGACTACACCCTTCGGAATCAATCAAACTTCATCTCCGTTTGGACTTTTACCGAGCTCGACGTCCGCGTCCTTCCTAAATCCACCTGTCGGTATAGCAACCCCACTGACGACTTCGCTCGCTACTATCTATCCCGTTCCCACAAAACAAAAAAAAAGCAACTTCGACGACAGGAGCGATCAATCCGAAACTCCGCAGGATTTGAGCCAGCATTCGGAGAACGGAAATGAAAACGAATTCGAAATGTTTGGCAAATTGATTGCGAGCCAGCTACGTAAATTGCCTCTGAGTTTGGCACTGGATACGCAATTAAAGATACAGACGTTGGTAAATGCGGCCCGGATACAGGCCGTTTATCAGCAGTACAGTTATGCGGGCCCCTCGCAAGAGGCGTTGTCGGTGCAGGCTCTCTCGAACGGGATCCTGGCGAGTATGACGTCGCAGAGCCCATTCGCCCCCCGCTCCGTATTGGACTTGAGAAATGACTCCCCCAGCGATTTGAATAGAGAATGCAAAAATGAATACTCTATGGGCTCTGAAGTTGAAGATTAAGATAAAGTAGGATTGTTGTGAAAGCTATAGCTCATATTATAAGTGAAGTTTAATAATATATTTCGAATGATTTAGTGGAACTTTGGACTTTCAGGCTAAATCAAATTAAATGAGTATTAAAATGTTCTCTTCGTTCTAACAAGTTGAAACTGCTTTTTGATCGGAATCATTTGATTTAGTCTGCCGAAGTTCCGCTGTGTAGGGGAAGTAATTTATAATCTCAAATGTATACATAAATGTGATAGCATAATATTTTAAACGTAAATCTTTTCCAGTGACAAAGGCATACAGAGTACAAAATATATTTTACACAATATAATTACATAATGAAAAATAACTTCGGTGTAAAAGTAGCTGAGATCTCAATGATGACTGTTTGTCTGATTTTATATAACGAATACATATTTATTAAAGAAGTTAAGTGTGCAACATATTTTATAAAACATAGATTTAACAGATGAGTTTCCAACTAAATGATATATTTTTTTTGCTTTATAATCATTTTCTTATGAATGTAACAGTTACTTCATGCGATTTTCAGAATATTTCTTGAAACTCCTGCAGTCCGAACAGATTTCGAGAATGGGGTAAAATATTAAGGGTCTATTTCACAATTTTCATGTTTTGTCCTTTTCGAATATCGATATGAAACAAGCAGAAACAAACAGAATATTAGCTACCATACTCTTATTATAAGATTGTGAAACAGGCCTTTAATAATGAAATAAAAAAATAACGAATTTATTTTCGGTGTGATATGTTTATTAGTAGTGATATATGTGAAATTGTGATTAACGTTTAGGCTAGTAATAAAATACCTCAAATAGACATAATAGAATATTATATTTATTCGTTATTCGGTGTGCCACAATTGAAATATAATGTAATTTATTGAAAATAAATGTTTTACAAATGTCTTACCTCTATTGGTTCACTTCCTGACTTATGAGTTACAAAAACAACAAACATAATATTCCTATTAGTTGCCTTATTATCGGTAGCAATTGACTTAACTAAATCACCATTCAAAAAATACTTAAAAGTACAAAAAATTTCCATACTTACCTATCTCAATTCTATAGATCGTTAATTTATAATATCCGCAGCAATAGCTGTGTCAGATCCTGCCTCAAGTTTTGAGTGCACTTGATATTTATATAGAATGGTAAATAGAGTAGAGTCTCCTTTATCATATTGGTCAAACAGTTACTTAAAGGGTGGTTTATTTTTAAATGATAATGAGTAATGTGGAAATCATGATTTGATTGGAAGATGTCGATAAACTTTTGCCTGTAATATATAATTCGTTTTGTTGATATAGTAATAAGATAAGGAATATTCACGTAAACAGAAGCACCAGTTTGAGGTCGGAGTTTTATTTTATTTTTAATGTCGCATTTTACTATTGAAGCCTCGCTCGTAATCGTAAAGCTCGAGTGCGGAAACGGCGCAAGACAAAAGAAAATAAAATCGCCCGAGACGCTTCCCGTTTGTTACTTCTTAATATGCCGTGAAACGAGTGGTTTACTCGAAATCGATATCAACATTAGGTTTAAAGTGTTACTTTCAATCAGCCTCACTGTTCGAATTCATAGGAAATCGAAGGAAAATGTCAACGACGACATTCCAAAAAAATTTTAAGTTTCTTTTTATAATTAGTAATTTCGCGTCACTTGTTCGATATTATGGAACCTTGACTCCCCTTACTCAAAATAGAAATCATCATTAGTACTATTTACTTTCAGCCTTATCGTTAGAATTCTCAGGAAATTATTTTAAATTAATAAATTGATACTTTCGTCTTAGTTTCTTTCATCCTTTCACACCGCTTAACTGGGGTACCAAAATCGAATCATGTAAATGCATTACACAAAATACAAAACTAATTCATCCACATGGTATCTTCAACAAATTAAAACAACAATTCCTGACAGGGGCTAGCGAGAACAGATTCAGGATTTGTTGCAGGACCGGCGAGATTATCAGTCACGTCACGTACCTCGCTCCGTGCGGGGATGCCTTTGTTTCTACTTTCTTCATCAGCCAATACGGATTTCCGACTTCTTGATTGAATTTCTCGCGCCTGATCTACTGGTTTTTTCCGTAACGAAGCCTAGTTTGCCAGTAATTAGTAGGGACAGACTTTATCGGATTGTTTCTAATGTTACGGATAACTTAGTTAAAAAGTCAGTATTAGATTAAAACTATAGTAGAAGGCCTTGATTTGGCTTGTTTTATGTAGCCCAGTTAATTCTTAGTCTTATACCTTATCTTGTGTTTGACATCTGTAATTTGTTTCCTGTTCCAATTTTATCCAAGATCTTTGATTTCATTCGGAACTGGTTGTAAACCGTGGGCGGTAGCTCGTTTGGAAAAATCTTTCTTTTTACCTTCTCTACATAGTAAGTATCTGCGGCTCTTTGTGTGCAATCCGTTCACCAATCAGTATAAGCCGTGTTAAAAATGTCAGTAAGTTGCTTTGCATAGGTAGAGTCTATTCTATGAAAGAAGTCCCGCGGCAATTACAGAAATATATTAAGTCTCGATTTCACCAACGCATGTTAGTGTTAACGGCTTGTTAAACTACCATGTCTTCTCATTTATTGATAGGAATTACGAGAGGAACAACATGATATTGAAGGAAGGATTAACTTTAACATTGCTTGGTGAAACATGTCCAAAAGGTCAATATTTGACTATTTATATGAATAAGGGACTTCCTTGATGGAAAGCACTCTACCTATTCTTACTTCGGCAAGTACTTTAGACACGCAGTAGGTACCGAAGCATTACACTGTCTAGTCGTTGGTTCTGAGTTCCGACTCCCGATCGTTACCTTATTAGCAGGCACGCCTATTACCGTACAATTTCCCGCACTTTGTAATTGCCTCTCTGTACCCGGCTCACGCCCTGCGCGGCGGCGCCACGACCGCGGTGCGAAATGACGCGCAAAACTAGAATGCATCGCTGCGTCTCATTTGCATTTATTATTCCGCTCTGCTCGAGCGTCCTATTATTATGGTAAACGTCTTAGGTGGTGTAAATTATTTATGACAATCTGTAATGTAGCCGACTCTGTGATGTCAAATGTTTCGTCTACGTTGGTCTGCCCTAACTGTTTGGACCATTATACAACCCGTAACCATTTACAATCAGGTGGAACAATATTTTATATTATATCCTTAATTGGAGTTATTGGTCTAGTGCCTTATACTTGACTAAGAACACCATCAATGCGTTAATGGCTTTGTTAATTTGCTTGCTTTGTAATTGGGAAATAAGTAATAGACTCCAAAAATTATGCAAAATAATGAATATTTTAGAATTCAGAAGGTCTGTTATTTAGTACTTTCAGTAGTGACCGTAAATTAGTATTTTTGCGTTTATTTAGGTACGAAAGTACTCGGTATCTTTATTAAATTTTTATTCCGCCTCGGGATACAGAATTTCGTTTGGTCGGAGCTTAACTTAAGCTCCTTCATGTTACGGGACGTGTCGGAACGGGTGTTACACGAGTGCGAGTGGGACGGTCGTCGAATTGTTTAGGAGGAAGCGAGAGGAGGATACTTATTGTGGGACCCGTAGCCAGCGGGCCTACCGTGGTGGACAGCGCGGCGCGGCGGCTTTACATAGCTTGCGACCGCGATTCAATATACATAGATCGAATAGTTTTGATACTTGCTTTATTTATGATCTGCCGCAGACCGCGGTCGGTTTCAAATTTTTTACATTTAAGGTTGTTAGAATTTTAAATATCATTTTAATTTATGATTTTTGAAACACTAAGTTTCTATATTTTATAGTTTTTAATATTCAATTAATTCAAAATAAGTACATTAAGATATATTTATTTGCAAATGAACTCTTTTCAATTACAATAAAAATCTTTATTTTAAACCGTTATGGTACAATACCTTTTTAAAATCAGTATCTTTACTTATTGACATTCACTTCTTTGATTTAGAAAGTCACATGTAGAGATTTTTCAACTATAAGAGTTTGAAACTTGTAATTTCTAGGTTCTGCTAAATACTGTTTCTTAGAATTCTTTTCAACGAAATCCGGCTAATTTTTGAAGTTTACGCGTACCAACTATCATGTTTTCTACTAGTCACATTACGGTTTTTTATACATGTCCTGACAAGCTCTTGGTTAGATTATTTTAACATTCATATAGATTCGAACACGTTATATCACAGCTAGTTTACATCGGCTCTTTATAATAATTTTCGATGTGCGGTAGCGCCCATGATAAGGGATTACGCCCCTACCCCGTCCCGGTAATGTGACTCCCGTCTCCCCTAGCCTCGGGTTTTTTCCCGCGTACTTGCACTTTGCGACACAGCGAAATGTATATTGAATTATGAAGTAGAGAGCCGTTCCACTTGGAGAAATTTTGAGAACGTATCGCGTCACCGGCTTATCGCCTTAGGCACTATCAGTCTATCACGTTCTCACCATCTGTAGCAAAAAATTTTGCGTTTGAAAGAAATTAAACATTTGTGAGTTAAAAAAGCGTTCTGAATTGGTTGTGCAATTGCTTGGCGCGTTTGTCTAGTTTAGCACCTGCTAAAGGCTAGCTAAGCTAAACTGTACTAATAGAATTTTATATTATTATTGCGTGCATTTTTAATCTTCACATAAAGTGTTCCTACACTTACACCTACGTCTGTTGCTACATAATATCTCTTTTTTTAAACCGCCAGTTAAATAGTCACCAGCAGTCGAAGATAAATTGCTATTCAAATTGAGATCGCTCGAACAAAAGTAAGTTATATTTTGTTTGCACTGAACTCAATTTCAATGCGACTTGTCACTGGCACCGTATACGTTTGAAAAATATGTTTTATGTCATGTGATCATTAGTTATTAATAATAATAATTAGTAGTTAGTACCATGGTTAGGTACGTCAGTCTGGAGGTGAAATCATACATTATTCCTAAATCCTAATGGACAACAGACATGCTAGTACTGCGTAAACAGGTCGCCGGTCGCGTGCTTAGATTAGAATTGATGTTAAGCGAGGACCCTATTTGACCATAGCCTCTAATCATATATCTGTTCTGATCATATCTCATGGACAATGGAACACCGTGGTCAGCGTCGTTAGGTAATATCACCTGTAATAATCATCAATCACTATCATTCTTAAATACTCATATCTATTTTTGGACTATGGAGACCTGACTTACTACTCAATATTCGTTTTTCATTGCCAAAATTTGTACTTTATGTAGTGAGAGGAATACTTTCATTCTATAATTTACTGCCACCCTAGTACATTTAACTGCGTTATTATATTGAAAACGGACGAACAATAAAGTAGCGCGTCTCCAATCAGCCCACAGTGGCAGGCCGACCGCCGATAGAGCCATAACGAAACACAAAGCGCGGCGCCCGCCACCGCCCGGACAGAACCAGTCCGGGCAAATTAAATATGTAGGAGGCGAGCGCTCGCATTCGCTCTAGGGTTGCTAATGATCGGGAATTTTTTATATTATTTGTGACGCGAATCATCCGATCCGAGTTGCGTATGCCAGCGTCTTATATTATGTTAGCGTAGCAACTCGTATATTATGAAAAATATAATAAGTTTTATAGATTATAAAATATGACATATAAAGTGGTAGTCCACCACAATAAATGCAGCAAATCATATAAATATTTAAAGTTTGATGCTCACAGCAGTCTGACATATTCTTACGGCGTTGTAACGGAGCCATTCAGTATGCAACCATAATTAATGTAGGTAAATCTAGTGCGTATTAAACTCGGCAAATTTAATGTATTGTTATATAACTCACGATTAATAGGTAAAATTTAAGCTTCTATTGAAAGTACCATTCGTTAAAAAAGTTAGTTATTATTATTGTTATACGTTTTATTCAAATTATCAAAATGTATTTCCTTTATTTAAAATTTACTTCATAGAACAATACTACTATAAATATAATCGCAAAAAGTGCCTACAAAGTTACAACCTAGTTACTATTCATCAAAGAGAATATAATCACTACGTTTTATCATTATTCTATTCATTTTATCATATTTCGTTCCAAGTCCCAACGAACATCTATTATTGGACAAATAATAAAATTATTTACGTTGAATAAAATAAATAAATTAAACGCTTCATTTGTAACCCTATGTAGGAAACGAGTGAGTGTGCCGTCATTAGAGGCGGCGTTAGCGACCCGCCCGCCGTCAGACATTTTTTATGCCACAAGCCGGCTTTTTTCAACGCCATATTGCGGCGTGAACTACAGACAGGATCGTCCTAATGATACCTTGTGGGAACGATATTCGGACTCATACCCCTTTCACCATTTTATACTGTACCGGCTAATGTTCGGTCCCTTTGTCTTGTTGTGGGATAGGTAGCTATAATAATCGCATTAAAATGTAATTATCTCTTTCGCATTAGGCTATGTTGCTTCTACTTTTGTGAGAATAATTGGCAAAAAATATCTTTAGTAGTCTTCTAATGTACAGTATTCAATATTCACAAATATTTATAAGATTACCGTGTAAATAATAATCTGGATAATTTGCTTCCAGATTATTTTTTGTATTACATCACGGAATCCTTTTTTCTATTAGCTACATCTACTACGTCCCGCTTTACTGACAGGAACAATCGACTATGCTTTTAATTGATTGTTAAAAAAATCACACGACACAAGACAAATAGTCATAACCAATTGTTAACTTTTAATTATGACGGCTATAACTTACTCAGAGGCACGGAATCGCCTTCGTACTTTATTAATTTTTTTTTTTTTTTTTTTTAAATGTACATGTTTATTTATGTTTTCGTAACACGCAAGCGTGCTTTAACCCTTGCCCCTTTTAATATTAATAATAAATTTTAAATAAACATTAAATTTGGAAGTTCCGTAATTAATAAAAGTTGTCACGTTGAAATATGAAATACTCTACTTAGCATAAACACTTTAGATAAACTTATTACCATATTCTCAACAATTTAATTCATTGTCATGAAAGTATCAAACACCGTCGCGCGCGCTACACGGCAGCCCATTAAACCGGGTCGGTGACAAGGTGACGTTCGCTCACCGCGGCGCGCGGCGCGGGGGCGCGATAACGCGGCCCGTATCCTGTCGTGAATCGTGATGCTCGCCCGCCCGCCTCGTTCGATATTACTCTACGTGTGCTATGGTAGCCTGGTACTTTAGGAGCGCTGTTATGTCTGGTCATGCTTTCAAAACCCAGCACAATTATGGTTTGTCAAAACGTCCATGTAACTATAAAAAAAAAACTATCATGTGCTTTAGTAATAATAATTATTTCGCCTAGGTAATGTTACATTTAAGACTATTTGTACAGTGTAATATACTATAATTCAATATTTAATATCAATATTAAAATAATTATAATATTTTTTCTTGTTTCAGGTAAATATCCTGTTTTTGGACAAATTTTCTTCTTGACAGGTTGTTCACAGGTATTTTTTCGTAGTTAATTTAAATCACATTCTTTAATAATTTTGGTGATTAGTAAGTACTATTTAATCGTGTTCTGTGATAGTAAAAAAATATGTTCGTTGCTGTTACAATAATATAACGTCACTCTTTCGTTTCATCGAGTTTCAAATATTACATTACTGCAATAAAAAAAATATGTATTACGAAATAATCTCAAAATGTATTGGTCGCGGTATAGCGACGCGGCGCGAGCAGTCGAGCACGCGACGAACGGGCCAAGTCGACAGATCCCATGTCACGCCGCGCCCGCCGCCCGCGCCGCGCCGCCCGGCTAGGCCGCTCACAGCCCACGGGGAGGCGTAGGGCTGGGCAAAACACACGATATAGATGATTTATTTTTACTAATAGCTTTCATATTTAGGTTTAGTGAAGTGCATAAAATTCTAATAACTACAGTTACACGCAATTAAACATATAATATTGGACATGAAAATATTTCCGGTTATCGATTTTGCGTTTTATTGTTTATAAATATTATAGAGAACTCCATTCCGATACAAGCATTACACATTGTTTTCAGTAATATTTCCAATGCCATTAATGCGTATTGTTCAGTTAAATATTAAAACATTAATTAGTCCTTCAAATTGTTGCAAAAATGTTAAATGGATTGGAATCAAGGTGTGTGAAATTCGCGAATATTAAACGCGTTCATCAATTACAAATACGTGTTAATTTGCATTTTACGAGAACAAACGAGATGATGTGTGTTCACAATTGCATTACATAGATATTATTTTCATTATTATTTTCATTTATTAGTAAACACCACTTACCATAACGTAAATCTATAAATCAGCTTTAGTGGCAATACATATTAGATATTAGTCTCGTATTTTTAATTAAAGCTACCTACTTAAAGTACCTAAAAAGAGTATAAAGTTGGCACTTGGATCGAATCAAAAGCCTAAATAAAGTATCATATATAATATATATATCTTTATTGCTTGAAAGAGTAACAAACTTAAAGTTAAAGTTACTAATATTTCTTTAACTTAATATTTAAAGAAATATTAGTAACTTTTTATCCAATACATCATTATTTGTAAGTAGCAATTAGCTAGTAGGAGATATAGTCTTCTTATTATAAAGTAATTAATACTTAGGGCCGATTTTTCAATCGTCAGATAACTTTTATCTGTTGAATAAACATGAATTGAATAAACAAAATGTGACTTTGACATTTGTTCCATACAAAATCTGTCAGTCACATATTTATTCCATAAGTAAAATTTATCTGACTATTGAAAAATCGGCCCATAAACCGCCGCTGATGTCTAGTAAAAAATATTGGCAATCAAACAATTTACCCATCACAAAAACTGCGTTTGTATTCGTAAGTTTTTCAGTTCGTTGATTACAAACCCCACACATATGAAGTACGAGTCTGTGGCATAAAAGAATATTGCGGTGGTTGAAATGTCAACGATTTTTAATCGAGCGTGGACGTGATATCCGTCGCTCGGCGGGGATCAAACATAATACCTCAAACGGTACCCCGGAGCTATCTGAAGTTTTGTTTGTTTTTTGAAAAGCCATCTCACAACTTTTTACAAAGGTAGAATTTTAATTATTATAACAGTGAATTCTAATTTTGCTAAAAAGTATATATAGTTTGAGATTAGAAAATTAAATACTTTTAAAAATAACTAGATAACGCATGTTTTTATAGTTCTTGGTGACTAGTTGCGTCATTAATCTGCCAATAAAATATCATAAATATCGCGACAAGTATTAGACATCTTTAACATCGCTCATTACTATCATAATATTTGTCTTTATATTAAACTTTTGCTACATAACTAGGAACCCAATACATATTTCAATCTATACTAATATTATAAAGCGGAAGAGTGTGTTTGTTTAAACGCGAAACGAAGGCGCGTCTCAGAAACAACTGGTCCGATTTGAAAAATTCTTTTGGATTTTTCATTTATAGAAGAAGGCGATATGTATAACATTACGCTGCAACTAATAGTAGCGAAGCGTCATTGAAAAATGTTGCAAAAACTGGGGAAAATATATACATTTGGGGACTTTCGTTGCATAAACGGTTACTCAAAAAATATGTAGGAAAGAATTATTCCTTTTTGATAATCATAATAACAAAAACCAACGTAAGCTATCAAAAGGTAATCGCGATAGTGATTCTGACAACCACGCGAATGAAGTCGCGGGCACAGCTAGTCTACAATAAATAAGAATATATTTAGTGACAACCCTATAACTGAACGTGTTGCGGATGTCGGACGGCGGGCGGCGGCGGCGGCGGCGGCGCACACACGTGCAGCTCGTCGCTCCTGGGCTGTTGCGGGGATTTCATCCTATTTATCATTTATTTACGAACTCCCGCCCGGGCCGGTTTATAACCTAACGCAGCACCGATACCCGCATAAAATCACACGCGGTACTTAAAGTTTGCAGACGTGCCAGTGTTATTTACTGGCATGTGACTGGCATCAGTAAAAACGTAAGTAATAAATATAAATATCACGCGGGACGCAGCAGAGAGCAGCGGTCAGATGTCCACCATAATATGGCTCGTCGTTATTTCAAATTGTACACTGGTCAAGCCATCTGAGGTCTGGCTAGTCGCATAATAAGATATCTGAATTCTGAAACTTCAATGAACAATCTGGGATATCAAAAAGTGGAAGACTTTCTACCATCGTGTCTAAAATTTTCGCATTCAATAAGAAAACTTGGTAGGTACTCAGTACGAAAGTACTAATTTATATAGTTTTACCCCGCCAATACTAGGTATATCGGATTACCGTGGTTCTACCGTCAACAAGTTATCCAACAAATCGAATCGCTAACTACTGGCACCAGTAACTATTTTTCGAAACTTTGTCTCTCGCGCTCCCTTTCATTTCTTAAAGGATTATTCTGTAAGTATATTTCCTAGTTAATTTGTCGCGCGCCACGGCCCGACAATTCTCAATTTCTCACCTTATGTATTTGAATTATACTAGGCGCCCAAGGATTGCTCATTTCGCAACATATTTCGGGAATGGTTAGGGCACAAAGTAGCGTTTCGTGTACGAGTCAAATACTAGGAGCGCATGAACGTCAGCTGTTCGCATTAGTGTGGCACCTACATAATTTAGTTATAATGACGGCATGGAGCCATTAGCGCGTGTGTGCTACAAACACCTCTACGAGCTACGTAGTACGGTTGGAATAAATTACCAGGGTGTGAAAGCTGCTAGTAGGTGTTTGATTGATAACCTGCATAATATTATAACCGCGCTTGGATAAAAAACTAAACCGTACGTCGATCGAACCGGTCGACATTTTTCATACTTAATTTTCTCACTTATCGTACGAAAATTACCACTACCATCAGTAGCTTCCTAATATTTTGCCCTTCAGACGGGAATTATCTACGTACCCGCAGGACAGCCTACAGATATGTCCTACAGGCTTCGCTATTATTAGGTCTGTCCAGTGTATTGCCGTCGCGGGTCATCCGACTGCCCGATGCAAGTCAGCGAGATCTCAATATAGAAGCGAAGCCTGTCGGACATACCTGTAGGCTTGCCTGCGGGCAATGGGCATGTTCGTCTAGTGAATTCCCCGCTTTAGGTCGATCCATATCCATATCTCCATATCGATCCATATATAATATCCATGGTCAATTTTGTCCGTGGTAAGATCAATAAAAACTTCAACTAATACGAATTAGATGAGTAACAGAAACGCTTGAGGTTCCTAATATTTGCTACTTGTTTGATGCCTAAAAAGCGACCGATTCAGCAGATCTATACGGGCTAACGAGTATGCAAATGTGACTGCCGTCATTGCTATTTCGGTATTTTTGCTGTGCCGTCTGTGACCGGCGCGCAACCGTATACGCTCTTTGCGACCCCTAATTTCACCGCCCACTTATCCTGACCCTACCGAGCCGAGATTTAGGCTTTTTTCAAGAGGTGGAAGTTTTGAAACTAATTTCAATGCCAATCCAACGCCAATCCGATTCTAATGATGTCATGTGCTACTCTCGAAAACAATATTCGATGACATTAGATTGGAATAGTTCTTTATAATAATAATAATAGCTCCCCTCACCGATTAAGGAGTCGGTAGCCGATTTCAATGAAACCAGGCCAGCTACTTACTTTATAGTGTGTGCGCAATACACAAAGACACTCTCTCTTCCTTTTACTCCAATAATAGTTCCATATAATCGATGCTCAATTTCAATTGAATTTAGCGCAAATATCAATTTTATTCAAGACTAGCTGTGCCCGCGACTTCGTACGCGTGGAAAAGTGATTTGGGGCAGTGTTATAATAAATCTGTTTTAAATATATTTTTTGGTTATAAAAACTGTCGTTTAGGTATTTAAAAATCTATTTTATAGTATGCTGACAATTCCTACTACCAGCTTGACAAATGACCGTGTATAATTACTATATTGCGAACGGGACTACTTGATAGTACGCTCACATACACGACGAACATCTCTGTACTAACTACTAAGATTTGTATGGATTTTGCGCCGCAGCGACTGCAGACGATTCCACGCCGACGCTGCGCTGGTGTGGAGACAATGGTATTAAGTCAGTCTTCTCAGTGCGCAAGTCCGACTCGCACTTGCCCGGTTTTTTTATTTATTAATAACCTACGCAAACAAACATGTATGTAATGATTACAAATCACATGACTGTTTTTATACAGACAAACTGATTTTATACAGAAAAGTAGCAAAATATAGAAAGTCCAAAAGAAAGAAAACAAACCTAAGTTGTACCTAACATAAAAACTAAGAAATATAAATATCGATAAAACATAAATCTAACTTATAGGTATTGACATAACTTTTTTAGTTTAACTGTAAACACAATATGTTAATCAAAATTCTATATATTATAGTTATAGAATACATAATTTGGACAAAGAAGACTATAAAAATGTACAGTAGTAGTAGGCTGTATGAATTTGAACGGACGGAATAAGAACTATAATATTATAGAATGCAACATATTATACATCTATATCTATATCTATATCTATACTTATAATAAAACTCTAGAGAGGTCAATTCTGTACATTGAATATTTTTTCAAAATTCTTATTGGAGGGTGATTGGAGATTGACACAGATACCAAAAATGCAATCAATAAATTTTTTGTCTGTCTGTCTGTCTGTATGTGCACGCATGGAACAAAAACTACTGAAGGGATTTTAACCAAACTTAGTACGATTGTAGTCCATACTCCTGAGCAGGTTATAGGTTATAAAACATAACGCTGAGACACATAGGAGCCGAGTAGTGACGATAAATTTGAAGTTAGTCGAACGAATTTCGACGCGTGTAGACTGCGGGGTGTGCGGGACGCGCGGGGCGATCGCTTATCTACTTACACAGTACACAGCGACGCGATGCAATAGAAACAGTATTTTAACCGACTTTCAAAAAAGGAGGAGGTTTCTCAATTCAACCGTATATATGTTTGTTCGCGGATATCGGGCGTCGGGCGTCGGCGACGCGACGTCGGGCGTCGGCGTCTCGACGTCGGGCGTCGGCGTCGGGAGTCGGCGTCTCGACGTTGCGAGTCGCGGCGTCGGGCGTCGGCGTCGCGGCGTCGGGCGTCGGCGTCGGGTGTTGGTGCCGCGTCGCGGCGTCGGCATCGCGTCGCAGCGTCGGCATCGCGTCGCGGCGTCGGGCGACGACGACGCCCGACTGGTATTTGTCGCAGCGTAATGTTATATTATAGCCTAAAGCCTTCCTGTATAAATGGACTATCCAACAAAAATATTTTTTCAAATTGGACCAATAGTTCCTGAGATTAGCGTGTTTAAACAAACAAACAATTCACATTTCGGGTTTTCGGTTAAGTCAATCAAACACCACGCGAACGAAGTCGCGGGCACAGCTAGTTGCTAATAACACGCTGAGGACCGAATTTCGATTTTCTTAATTAATAATACGAAAATCGATTCTCGGATAACGTATTTTATAAATGTAGGTACTCAACTTTGTTATAATTGCAGTTGGCGTATAGATGTCGCTATTATGGTTCTGAATCTCGCTATCTCTTGTAAGATAGATTTTTATAAGAGAATATTTTATCATTATTATAATATTTGGCAGAAAAACCTATAATAATCACACTGTTAACACATATCCAGGGCAGGCCGTAAATGGTTAGAATTTAACAAAAGGTAGAATTAACAGTTTTCCCCTGTAACACAGTTTAGTAACTATCAAGATGTTTTAACGTCTAACTTATTAAATAGAAAAAACAAAGAAAAATATTAAAAAAAAATCTTAGAACTGTTTTTAAGGTTCCGTACCTCAAAAGGAAAAAACGAAATACATAATATCCACACACATATTACACACTTCCATGTCCGTCTGTCTGTCAAGGCCCTTTTACTCAGAAACGCAAAAGGTATAATTAAGATGAAAATTATATAAAATACTCAGGATCTACTGTTCCTTGAAGTAGTGAAAAAATCAGACTTTTTAGCCAATGCAATCAAAAGCTACAGTCGCATAAGTCGTCGCTAAATATCGTCATTTTAGACACTCGCAAGGGAATCAAAACCTAAAGGGTACTTCCCGTGAACTTAAAATCATAAAATTTGAAACCAAGCAACGTCTAAAACCATATTATATTTTTAGTTACATTATATAGATAATAAAAATATTTAGATTTTTTAAAACTTAGTTGTCATGAATGTATTTAATTGAAACTTTTATCAAATACTCAGGTCTCAATATGTCAATCAGGTTTGTATGGAGCTCTCGCTGCGCAAGGCCAACTCGCACTTGGCCGGTTTTTATTTATTTATTTATATTACATTTCTAACTAATAAATATGTACATACAGTACCTACTTGTCACAGATAACTTTACAGTAAAAGTACTAACTGATTTTATACAAATAACTTTCGTAATAAAGAAACTCAAAAAAAAAACTTAGATTGTCCCTAGCTTATCTAACAAATATAAAGTCACCCCCGCCGGCCCCCGCAGCCGCGGAGCGTTTGCTGCGAATAAAATTTGAAGCGGCGCGGCGCGGCGCGTGGCTCCCGGGCCCGGCGCGATTCCTACAAACGTCCAGCAAGTACGACATGATCTTTTTAAATAGTCATAACTTTTTTATTTATGAACCGATTTACATAAAACAAACACTAAATGTTAAATGAAACTTGCCGCAATATATTACTGAAAAGTACATCTTAATTGGATAAGCCGTTTCTGAGATTAGCGTGCACAAACCCACAGACAAACAGACAAACAGACAAAAATTTCAAAAATCATAGTTTTGGGTACTATTGCGTAAATAAAGGTCCCCTATATTATTTTTTCTCAAATATCTTCAATGTACAGACACGACTCCTCTACAGATTTATTATATGTATAGAGTATGCCCATAGGTTTATTCAAAATTTTAAAAATGTATGATGTAAATTGTAGCTAAATATATCTTAATCTAGCGTAAGACGTATTTTACCAAGTCGACAAACGTCAAAATCTTAAAATTAATATCTAAATAATACACTTACTATATTATTATGATTGGTACCATTTTATTAAGCGTTATGTTAAATTCTACGGCAACAAAATATGATCCTCGATTATACGAGTAGAGCGCCGAGTGCAACGTACATTTTATATACGTCGCGTAATTTTACGTTAATATTAAATACGGCGCCGCCAATTTATTTTCGTGGCGTCAATTAATTACAGAACCCTTTTTCGAGAGCAAAAGCAATCAGTAAGCGCTGCTTCTGTGGAAATATCATTTTACTACCGAGCAGAACCACCACTCGCGAAAATACTTGCGCTAAAAATATTTTGACATATCCTAAAGGCTACATTTCACTATGACACCATGGCAAGGCCAGTCACCGCTACTTACAAAATGTATACAGCTCTATATCGCTTTACTCACCTGGTGTCCGTTTGGTCTCTATGGTAGAGCTTTATACAATATATTGTCGGTAGCGGTGACTGGTAGCGCTCCCATGGTGTCCCAGTGACATGTAGCCCTAAGGCCGTAGCCCAAGCTAATTGGTAACTTAACGGAATGTGCATCGTATGGTGGCTTATAATGTTCATAAAATAATGTTTTGGCAACGTACGCGAATATGTTGTCAATTGTTACTGCTAAGCTCATTGACTGCTGACCAGAAACAAAATACAACTTTTTGTTAGCAAGGATCACAACGGATTTCCTTTCATTTCTATTTTTTTTAAAGGTTGAGCAAATCATCCTTCTTCAGACTTCTGAATTCCGGATCATAATATGGACTACATTAGCCTTAACGTATAATATTAAGTTGCAAACGTAACTCGTAAGGACTCAGGAGTCAGGACGCGCATAATCGTTCTCCTGAGTACTTATCACCCAAAACAACACTATCAGACGGCTAAACTGACTGTCGTCAACTCGTCACCTACACCCAGCATCCCGCAGGGGGGGGGGGGGGGGGGGCAGAGCCCACCCCGCTCATTACCGCCACCCGCTCGGTTGATTGATTGATTCGGCGCGTCCCGTAACGTTAAGTGCTCGCCTTGTTATCAGCGGTGAAAGGGGAGGGGGCGTGGATAATTGTACGCACGCAGTACGTACACCTGACGGAATATGACGTCACCTAAATTTACGTGGCGTCCCGGTATATATCCATAATCCGTTGACTCGAAGAGTTCCAACTTAAACGATTGAGCTATTAAGGCTCAGAAGCTCAAAACGAAAAACGGAACTATAAAACTATAAGATCACTTGCTTTTGCATGCGCTCCAATAGCGCCGACATTTTATAGAGGAATCATTGCGAGAGTATTAGAAGACGATCCTATTGTTTGAGGTGACGAAAGGGCGGAAGTTACATAAAATGGGATACGAACGGGTGACAACTGGCAACTTCTAGTTTCCTTTAGGGAGACAATAGAGAGAATAGAGTTTTGATTATATTAGTATTGCCTACGTTCCTGTTCTTTTAAACGACTTGACATACACGACACGACACAGGGAATCTTAGTGTGGAGACCAGTGATAGACTTAAGATAGTATGCATGTGCTTCTAGTCAATAAAAAAAATATAATTATTAAATATTTACGTGTACCATTCTTTTATCATAACATTCATAATAACAACAAATAAAGGCCGCTTGTTCTAAATCCTAATACAGGTATTATAATTTGTAACTTGTTATTAAAGGCGTATCCTCGTGGCTTGGACGTCGCGTCGCGGCGTACCACACAATTATTGACTGGCAGAGCCTACTCTCTAATTTATGTTGCTCTGGTATTTCAGCTGTCGTTGAAAGCTATATATAAAAAAATATAGTCACAATGTTATTGATATCAATGGATGTTTGTTGTATGTCACAACTATGTTAGATTGCGTGAAAAATCTTTGTACTGTAACGTAAACTATGAAGTCTTGTAAGAATAGCGGTTAGAAACTGCAGAAGAAAAATTCAATTCTGAGTTTGACTGTCGACTGCAGACTGGCAATTAATGACCTGATTAAAAATATTACGGCAAAGATTTTGCTAAATTAAGACATTGAAGTATTATGTCGCTTGTATGACATACTTTTATCTTATAAATAAAAATGAAATGCTGTTTATGAGTCTCGCTAAAACTCGAGAACGGCTGAACCGATTCGGCTATATTTAGTCTTGAAGTATTCGTGGAAGTCCAGGGAAGGTTTGAACGGTTTGTATGCTCAACGAAGTGGACACGGATCAGCTAGTTGTAATATACAATTAAATATTGTAATTTTTTATTAAAAACATTTACTCGTGGCAGCGACCGGTGCCTGTACTAAAACTGCCAGTACTTCCCAGGATAATTAAGAAAGTTGCAGTCTTAATCGAAAAAGAATCAGAACTTTTTATATAAACCATCATCCGTCTACGTAGTAGATAGTCTGGGACAATTAAGTGTAGAATCCAAGATGTGCTGGTACCCGTGAGAACTAATACGGAATGCCACAAGGCGGCACTGTAATGACTTGGCTACAAATAATACTTTTTGTACTACTCTGCTACTCCGAATCATATTATACAGGATGTAAAAAGAACAGTCGCTATAACTTTGAGATACGATTATACTACCATTCCTCATTTTGTTTTTTTTGTCAAACACTAAAAAAAATACATTTCTAGAATTAAAAAAGGTAATCATATTCCCAAATTATAGTACTGTTCTTTTTACATCCGTTATTCAATTTAATACGAAGCTTGAAGTATACATTTCAATCTACCTACTACAGTATATATAATATTTTATTTTTGACATCAAAGTATGGAGCTTAGTTATCGAAATAAAATATTATATAGCTTTCATAATAAACATGTCACCTGTAGGGGCTGTAGCCCAAGATGGAACATTTGAAAGTTCCGCAAAGTAGAAATTTCGAATGTGAATTGTATTGGCGTTGTGAAGTTTTTTATACAATTATCATTCGATAACTTTACTTTACGGATCTATCAAATGTTCCTGGGCCCTACTCTCCAAACTGATTCGATTTTGATTCAGATTCGATCGTGCCGCGTACTCCCGAATAAAAGTTACGATTTAACGATTTTCTTTATCCTGGTTAGTTTCGAAGTAATCCACCAAATAAAACACCAAAAGCCGTTGAGATCGAACCGATACGATTCTCGATTGTGTCCGCAGTAAGCCTGCTGCTTGGCCTGTACCTGATTCGTATTTTGGTGGTTACTTAGGAAATGGCTTCGGCAGCTTCTCTTAGGTTACATAATATAATATACATAATATACAAAAAATAAATCTCGTCCTACGTCAATTTAGGGATCCCTATTCCGTACCCAAATGGTAAAAATTGCGATTGATTAAGTTCTCGATACTAGTACTAATGGTTGCATTGATAATGGTAAATAACGGAACCCTTGTGTTCGTGTCTTAATCGCACTTGGCGGTTTCAATAATTGTCCACACTCCACAGGGTCCTTTCAATTATCAGCCAGTAGCCACGGAAATAATATCTTTACTTATAACGGTTTAATAAAATAATGGATTGCCCCGTCCCTCGGGCAGAAGTGTGCAAAGGAGCAAATAAATTGGTCGCTGCAGACCGTACGGCATGGTATACATTTCTTGAAACGAGGACAGAATACCGTCGGCAAAAAAGGTTCATGAAATACGATTCCTTGATGTAAGATAAATATTGAAGCTTGGAAACGGGTCTGAGGGTTCTTCGCAAGCAAAGTGAAAACTAACGAAAAGTATGTACTATGAACAGCTGGAAAATTGACAATATGTAAAAAAAATATTTATAATATGTAGTAAAGAATTATGATTATATCAAAAGACGAAAATTATACTAAACATTATGTCGCCTCCGAGGTTTTGACTCTATAGTGAGTTTGATTCTGGCGTTGGATCAAAAATATGTTATTTTCAAGTCTGGATAGGTTAATGCAGACTGATCACCTGATAGTCTGACAATAAACATTATTAATGGGACTTATGGGGATGTAAAAAGTCGGTCCTGCCTGATCTCTCGCGAGTTGCACCCGTCCCACTGGATTACGAGAGCAAAGGAAGAGAAAATACGCTAGTGTATTGCGCAGATAATTCAGCACTCAGCACTATTAAAAAACTCCTGCGTATGGTCCAAGCTAGTATGGCTCTCAATGAAATAGGCCGCTATCACTGAAATCGATGAGGTAAGAACTTATAGTCTTATTACTAAACAGCATGACATGACCTTCCGTTCCTCAAGCTAGTTTAAAACATTTGGCAATTTTAATGTAGAAGTTTAAAACATTTAATAATTTTAATGTAGATGTTAAAATCATTTGGCAAGTTAATGTAAATGTTTAAAACATTTGGCAATTTTAATGTAGATGTATACCTAGCAGTGGCGTTGGTGAAGGCTGGTTTTTCTTCAGAGAAACTCTCAAACTCGGTCTCTAGAATTGCGATCGCAACCTCTATTTGAGAATCCAATTTGACAAATAAAACAACGTTTTGTTTCACTGTTAAATGAAAAACATTACTTTTATATGACGTTATACACTTTCATGTTTTTCTTTATGAAACGTGAAAATAAAGTTTATAAAATAAATAAGAAATATAATCTCTTAATATTTTTCTATAATCTATAATATTATGAATATTTCGTAAAAAAAAGTATGTTGGTCATTTTACAAGTGAAAATTTATTATCTACTCTGTCAAATGGGTTCTCAGACAAAGGTTGTGATCGCAAATCTTGAGACCGAGTTTGAGAATGTTTTATTAATACGGCCCTCAGGGTTCAGTGGCGTGGGGTTCCTACAACACCATTTCTATCGGCTACAAGTTCCTATTATACAAACCAGGGCTTTCCTCTAAAGAAATAGTCTTCGCCGCTGTTACCTTTATATAATCGTCATTGTCCGGTGGACTTCCCATCTTTTGGGAAAAATTAACATTTAAAAGACCCCCTATCCTATATCTATACATAGGTATATAGGTAGGAACTTCCTACTTATTATACAAGCCATGGTTTGAATAATTAGTCATCGCCACTGGTACCTTATAATCGTCATTGTCCGGTGGACTTCCCATCTTTTGGGCAAGACTTTTGAAAAATGTTTCTGCTGTCCGTACCACCGGCGTCTCAGATCTAAAGACGCCCTCGACATAAATGACGCTGTTGCTGGACTCGAGTGTGTCGACTGTCGACGTTCCGCCGCCGTCGGTGACTTCAAAGTAACTTCGCACTTCGTACGCGGGCGGACTTCAATTTTAGTTAATGTAGTTTAAATTAGTAGTCATGTATGTCGTTTTATAGTTTCAGAAGCGACTGTTAAGTATTGCATTTCATGACGTGGCGTGTAGCGCGTCGCCAGCACAGATCCAAGCAGGAACATTTGAGAGTTACGTAAAAGTTACTTTATCGAATGATAATGTAAATTTCAAACTGGTCTTCATTATCGTCTTCAATAACATTTGTCTCAATTTCTTCTATGATTTCGGGGTCGAAGGTTCCAGCTTTATAAACCGGTTCAGGTTTATAAACCTGTGCAGCTTTCAAATTAAAAATTATATATAAAATTAGAGATTTGAGAACCCGAAGGGTGTTGTGGTTTCCGGTTACGAAGGGACTGCCCGACATAGGCCATGAGCTACAGATTAATTACAGATTTAGTTCTGTAACCCTAACAGGTACCTACTATTGATAACTACGCAGTAGTAATGTTAACGTATGTCGATTGTATGGACCGCTGTCATAATTTTGATACAATTCTTTTTCGATAACGTTACTAATACAACACAATCACTCGGACAATCGTTCCGGCTTAACCAACTGTACTTGCCTCGATGATGTAGCAAGCGTGTGAATATTTATATTTATTCTCTTGTTAAAAAACCTGAAAAGATAAATAAACGAACGGAAGATTTTAATATGTATTTAATGTACACAATACACATTAGGTTTGGTGCCAATTTCATCAAGACGTCATGTTAAAGTTAATCCTTCATTAAATATCATATCCCTGTCGTATTTCCTGCCAATTAATGAGAACGCATGGTATTTTACCAAGCCGGTTAACAAGCGTTGGTGAGAACGGGTAGATTATCTATGGAGTACAAAGTTACATACGCTATTCCTCGTGATTAACCTAATCGACGGAAAATATAATATACTGATAAGAAATCTTTTGTATTTCCGTTGTTTAATACAATAATTGAAGACATAAATGGATGAATGTGATATTATGTCGCAAAAAAATCCCAGAAAATTAAGTTATACATTTTAGAATACGTCGTGAAGTATTAAGGTCATTAATCTAAAGATCCCTTTCTAGAATCAATGTACCTACTTAATACGTTACTAGATTGTTTGTTTAAGTGACTGTTTAAAGTGGCAGTTTCAACTTAATTTTCTCGAAATCATAATTTTGCTCCATATCACCTTCATCCATTCATATCTTCAGTTATAACATTAAGGCCTTGCTTCACCAAGCAATGTTAAAGTTAACGCCATGTTAAAATATCATGCCATCTTATTCATTGACAGAAAATACGAGAGGGATAACATGATATTTAACATGGCGTTAACTTTAATATTGCTTGGTAAAACACGGCATAAAACTACGGTGTGTGAGAGCCCTGCGGGAATGTCAGCGGCCTATGTATTATATAATATCTAATATGTGAGCGCCGCGTCGCCGACAGAATCACCTGGGCGGCGATTCTCGCTATTAGAACATTTTCCGCATGACATTTTTTCATGATTTTTTCCATTCTACCGAAACGTTCGAGCGGTTTACAAAACACGTAATGCGCATGGTTCTCAGGCAGTGGAAAAAAGTTCATATTCGAATAAAACATCGAAATTCGGAAATTTTAAGAACGAAAAACACTTGTGTATTCTCAGATCTTCACAGTCGAAGTAAATCGTGAAAAAGTCCCCGATATCCAACGAGTGGTAAGGACCGGTAGATGTCCGAATCCACATGTACAAATAAATAATTTGGCAGTCTATGTATGTGTAATATATGTATTGATGTATTTATGTATGTATGTATGTATGTATGTATGTATGTTTGTATGTATGTATGTTTGTATGTATGTATGTAAGTATGTATGCATGTATGTACTATGTATGTATGTATGTCTGTATGTATGTATGTATGTATGTATGTATGTATTGATGTATTTATGTATGTATGTATGTATGCATGTTTGTATGTATGTATGTATGTATGTATGTACATATGTATGTATGTATGTATGTATGTATGTATGTATGTATGTATGTATGTATGTATGTATGTATGTATGTATGTATGTATGTATGTATGTATGTATGTATGTATGTATGTATGTATGTATGTATGTATGTATTTTTGTATGTATGTATGTATGTATGTATGTATGTATGTATGTATGTATGTATGTATGTATGTATGTATGTATGTATGTATGTATGTATGTATGTATGTATGTATGTATGTGTGTATGTATGTATGTTTGTATGTATGTATGTAGGTATGTATGCATGTATGTATGTATGTATGTATGTATGTATGTATGTATGTATGTATGTATGTATGTATGTTAAAAAAAAGTTTATTTCAGTTTAGTGATAGTAGATATGTCCCATATGTTCCGTTTCTATTGCGCGTATCAGTAATACTTTTTCGTCAATACACAGTGATTTTCTTTTACTAGCCATGCTTACAGTTTGAAAGTTTGTGAGCAACTAAGAATATGTTAACGTATAGATAATCCATGACTCCTACTTATTAGTAATGGTCAAAAACAGTCAACACGTGCAAGCAATCCCAATTTGTAAACAAAAGAACGAATTTCTTAGAAAGTTCACTATGCATGATGCCGACAGTCAAGTTTATTGCGGGCTAATATCATAAAGCGACAAAAGACCATACACAGCTGTGCAGTTTTTACTTTTTTAGCAACTTAAAAAGTAGTTTTTATTACTAAATTGTTGTCGTTATTGAGAGTGGGTGTAATGTTTAAGAAACGATTTTAGATTTTCAAAATTAAACTTAAAAAACTATATTCAAAAAAATTCAATTAAGATAATGAAATTTATATAGTCTATGTTACTCGCGGCAACAATACGAATTGATTGACACCTCATTCATTAAAATCGGACCTTGCTAAAAGATGGCCCCGCGCGAGTTTCTTACGCCGGTTCTTCTCGCCGGACTAGTTTCCGAACCGGTGGTAGGCATCATATTGTAGGATAATTCTATAAGACGTGTTATTTAATAACCTTTATGGAAATAAAAAGTTTTGAATTTAGAATTTTTTGGATTTTGACCAGTAGTTTAGCTGCTGCGAGCTACATACATACATAAACTGCCAAAATCATGTACCCTTCCTTTTGACTTCGCCGAAGTCGGGTAAAAATTATTTTAACTATCTATGATTGACGAAATACGTAATTGATACGTTTATAATACATAATATTATACTTAGGTAATTAAAATATTAATATTTCAATAAACAACAACAATATTTACAAGAAAATCACTTTATGTCTTTGAAGTTTCCCATAGCGTTTTTTTAACGCTAAGTTTTTTTAAAGCTAAGTAAGAAAAGTGCACCACCAATTTGATAACCTACCAGCCGCCACCGTATGTATGAAGTTGTCCGTTCTACTACCGAAAGGTTCGAACGATTCATGAAACACGTATTCTGGGGTACCAATAGAACAATTTACCAATCGAACTGTCGAAGTGAACCTTACATCTTCTATAATATAAAAATTGATCGCAAAATATGTTGGTTAGCATAACCCAAGAACGACTGAACCGATTCGGCGAAACGGTTTGTATGCTCAACGAAGTGGGCACGGGTCAGCTAGTATTTATATAATTTATTAATGTGAACTAAAAAATTAAACAAACATAGTTAATATATTTACGTCTACAACAAAAATGATTAATTACGAGTATTATTGACGCTTTAAAAGTCAACGATGTTGTATAACCTAAACGCACCACCAAAACAAACAAACAATACGAAACATTTCGTCGAGTAAAATAATGAAAACACGTTACTTCATCGACCTGCAAAACGCAACTAACAAGTTCTAACAAGTACAAAATAAGCCGTTTAAAATATAACTACTTATAAAAGTAATATGCAATAGTAAAGAATTTTTACTCTTATTACCCTCTAACAAGAACGATTTTTCTTAGCAGCGAAATATGCGTAAGCATATTGTACAAAATGAACTCTTATCACTTAAAAATGTACAAAGAATTTTCACACTTATGCCGGCAGCCTAAGAACGATTATTCTTTGCTCATTCCACACTTATGATTAAATAAGTAATAAACGGATTTTTTTCAGTGTGTTCTGAGAATACACCAAGTGTGCATCGTTCTTAAAATTTCCGAATGTCGACGATTTATTCGAGTATGAACGTTTTTCCACTGCCGGAGAATCGCCGCCCTGGGCCCTAATTCTCAGTCCTCGAACTAAGTTTTTACTATCGTTCTGTCCCGCTCATGCAAATGAGATTTACCGCGCGTGCGAGCGGGATATACTAATATTCGAGCTTTTTTCCACTGCCCGAGAATCGTGCTCACATTTTTACGAGCACGTTGCGTGGTGCCGCTGTGTGCTGCGTCGGGCTCTCGTCTGCCAATAATATGCCCACTACCCACAACCCAAATACAATATCGATAAGACTTTTTTTTTTCTTTGGTGGACAAATTGTTAGTACATCAGAGACCAGAGTAGGCTTGTGTTCTGCTGCTTTAGCTTCCAGTTAGCGAACCTTCTAAAGGCTAAGGCCGTGTTTCACCAAGCAATGTTAAAGTTAACGCCATGTTAAAATACCATGCCATCTCATTCATTTACAGGAAATACGAGAGGGATTAAATGATATTTAACCTTTTAAAATCAAATCTTTCCGATTGGCAGCAATATTGAGATGCATCGAAATTGGACGGCACAACCCTAGCTCTCAACTTCTCAAGTACGCTCATATCACCTTCCCAGGCGGGGCGATGGAATTAAATCGCACGCACAACATTTCCCTCACCCCTCCCCGCTCCCCGCCCCGCGTCGCCCCGCGTTACCAGCTGTTGTACAGCGCGATATCTATAGAGATATCATGACACCAGCTTTGAAATAGAATACTTTCCGACAGATGAAATAACTTTGTAGTAGTGACGGGTGAGACTTCACTTATGCATCTTCTATTGAGAAATATCAAACTGAACTTTTCACATGCGGTCTAATAATATGTTCCAAGCCTCAAGCCGTGACTCGTGAGGCTCAAGGGATAAGCTTGTGTTACGACTTACAATCCCTATAAACTATTGTAATGATAAAATTCCTATTATGTTTATTTAATATCTTGCGCCTATATTATAGCAGAATGTATTTTCCATTTATCTCTTTTATCAATAAATTTATGATAGAGCAGCAATTCTGACTATCATTAACTTATACGAACAGCATAATTAAACCAGAAGAACCAGAAGGTTTCAAATATATTTTAAGTTTCCCAAAATATTGTAATAAAACTTCAACAGTGCCAACTGCCAACCCTAACGCAAATAGGAGTGCCGCGGCTGTGCGGTTGAGTGATGTCGGCATCGGGCGCGCGTCGGGCCTGGGGCGTCGTGTCAGGGGCTCAGGGGCGACAGGGCGCCGTCAGGGCCGCGCTGTTCGCGAGATGTCACTAGCTCCGCGAGTCGAGAGTCACGCGTCACATATTTCATTTCGGCCTCCGCCTGCCAAAAATTAAAATTGCAAAAGAAAAACACGTGCATATTTATTAGGGCTGGAACGTGAAAGTTATACGAGTTAACACATACACGTGTGTTAAGCTGGGTTGAGTCTAAATCAGTTATTCTGACACTATAATGCTACGTATTAGAAATCTTGTATTAAAATAATAGACAGGTAAAGTTTGTGGTAGAGAGTAGAGAGCTTTTCGCTCGTCCTAAAATGATCGTTTGCTCTTTATTGTTACATCTTATACCAATATTATAAAGCGGAAGAGTTAGTTTAAACGCGCTATTCTCAGGAACTACTGGTCTGATTTGAAATAAGACCAGTACTTCCTGAGAATCATTACGCTGCGACCAATAGGAGGTAAGCGTCAGTGAGAAATGTTGCAAAAACGGGGAAAATTATACACATTTGGGGACTTTTCTTGCGTGCGCTGCATAAACGATTTAAATCACTCAAAAACAACGCGAACGAAGTCTCGGGCACAGCTAGTACATAATATATGAATAAATATTACGTTCTTTAGTTCATGTGCTCTATCGGCTCGTCCCAAGTTTTAAATACCCCGTGTAGTATGCGGTCAGGGCGGTGCGCGCGGCGCGGCCGGCGTATGCGGGCGCGACCGCTAACTCCGGCCCGTACTATTTCCAAACTAGTTTTATGGACATCCGACCGTGTGTAGAAAACGTTTTATTTGCGTATAAAAACTTAATTACTTTGAGCGTGTTTCGCTAAATATTCAAAGTGAATCGTGGATGGAAACCGTGGCGAAAAAAGACCAGCGTAATATTCGATTAGGATAGTTAATTTACCAAACTTCAAAAACAAATCTATGTTTGGTATGTCTTATCTATACCACCTATAGGTCGTGTACCTACATATTCGATTTTCAACTCTATTATAATTAGTCCAGAATGATTTCTTGTAGAAATACAGCCAATGGTGGCTCAGTAGCTAGACTAGAATAGTTACTTCGTACGCAAGTCATTATTTACTAATTTGTGCTGGCGTAGCAGATTTACAACATTTCCCATCTGCCAACGCCCCGCGACACGTTAAAGCATCACGCCTTATCAGTTGTCACCTCTCCCAATTTCGGCAGTCCTCTGTCAACTGTCTCTGTCAGGTGTGCGCGTCGGGTCGCGTGGGGTCGTGTGCGTGTCGGGCTGGTGTGTCGTCCGGTGGACGCGACCGCCGGCTGTTTGCTCACATAACACGGGACTGACGCGAATATTAATGTTGACTCGCCAGGGCCAACACACCCGCAGCTTAAACAACGATATAGCTATTGCTTTCGCATCTAAATACTATACCTGACGGCATCAGGCAGTTACTGAGCTATTTATAGCGTGTTTCAATAACCGATCTATCTATAAGGGATAGATATTAGGTAAACGCGCCATTATTAGATATTTTGGCAGAAAATATGTGAATTTTATGTCACAATCTATTGAAAATGAAAAATCTTTTATTTCCAAATAGATTAGACATTAACACTTTTAGAATTGTCCTACATGATGACCTACCACCGATTCGGGGACTAACCCTCCGAGAAGAACTGGCGTAAGAAACTACTACTACTTAACCTAAGTGTATGATTAAATGTCTCTGAGGACGGCCTCAAGTCTAAGTTGAATTCTTAGGAAAAAAGACCCAAGACTCTAATATTACTAATATCAATTCTATTATAGCAAATAAATAATAATAATTTTATATTTAAAACTTGGAAGGATAGAGACTAGTAACTCTTACTTTAGCAGTTTTGGAACAAACTATAGATCAACTATCGGCCGGTTTCTGGAACGCTATTCAAATGTATCAACGAAAATGGCATACAAATTAACAACACAATATATTGAACGCTGATTCAAATCGTATGTCAACTAATCGGGGTCTTTGGTGAATTAACCTTCTCTGTGGAATTTTAACTAAACTTGCAAGTGCGAGCGTGATATAATTATAAAATATCTGTCCCTTCCTTTCTCTCTGATAAATGCTCCACTAATCAGCGTTCAGTATGGGTTAATTTGCCATGTTAGTTGATTATACATTTGAATAGCGTTCCATAAACCGGGCCTTTATCTCTCCACAATGTGTGTCTGTCATCTGTCTATAGAAGTCCAACGCCTGGCCGGCTGGATTTGCATAACTGTGTTCAAATGATTGATTTAATTGGGGCGGCCGTTTACAGTGGGTAAGTGAACTAAGTGAGCAACTAATACCACAGACTACATAACTGCCGAATATTGAAACGATATAATAATAATTAAAATCTTAAAAAAAAACATAATACATATAATATGTACCTAGTTTAAAACTTGTAGCCTATAATTACGTCCGAGATAAATTTAACGCAAACGTAAACAAAGCCGTCTATGACACAGCCATAGATTAGTCAGTGATGCCAATTGGCCAATATTAATACAATGACTATTGTTTGCTATGAATCCATAGAATTAGGCTTATATTCTACGGGAATCTCAAAATCGGCGTGTTTTTCAAAATTTTCTGTGAAAGATTTTCATTTGATATTTAAAAATATTAATTATTGTTTCATTGTTATAAAATGTATTGGATAATGAAGTATGATCCTTTAATATACCTGTGAATAAAAATTAGTTATTATATATTAGCTAGTAATAAAAATTGTAAAGTAAAAAGATTAGAAATGTAAAACATAAAATGTTTAACACAAATGTAAAAAACAAACAAAGTAAATAATTGTCCCTGTTTACGATAGGGGGAACAAGTCGGACCCACAATTTACATGGGTCCATTAAAAAAAAAATATATATATATACCTGTGAAAGTGTTGATAAGTGTGGACAATAAGTGAATAATTGAAAATTTCGATGTTTTCGGTTTGTTTACCTTTAAGTTAAATTTATCAGGGACAAACTATTCCAAAGTCCAAACTGCATGGTGGTTTGTCGCTGGGATAGTTAAATGACGTGGCAAACATCATGCAGTCCTTGTTATTTCGCCTAGTAGTGACAATGGCACCTTCAATCACCGTTTCAGCCCCTAACTTTACAAATATTTCTCGCCTCGATCGCTTAGAAATCAAAAGTTTAGTGCACTTTTGGATGTTATAATTTACAAAGACGTAAGAATATGTTAGCTATTTTGTGCTACCAATTTAGTTTTTCAGCATGTGAATTTTATACATCTACCGTGTGTTTAAAATTTATACAATCAGGATTGTGCATCTTCTGTGTTGACAATACTAGCCTCCAGCCACCTCCAGGAACAAATTAAAACTGCTTAGTTTTTTGTTTTTTGTTTTTTGTTTTGTGTATTCTTTAATCTATTTATTTATGTACATGATTATCGTTTTAGAGATAGGTATAGGTACAATGTTGGACTAATGACATCGAAGCGCGGAATATGCAACAAACCCACAGGATTTTTTTATATTAATGACAGACAATTCGTAGTTCCCAATTACGCGTTTAATTATGGCGAAATATTTTTGTAATACGCATGAAATACAGTTTCGACAGATGTCGTATAAAGTATGACCTTTTTTTTTTTTTTTTTTATCGCTGAGAAATGCATTTAAGCATTCCGTGGGGGATTGGGGATTCCCTCCACGGATATGTAGGACTCGCTGCGTCCGAAAGATGGTAAATGGACGCAGCCCTACCCACTAAAACTCGGCGGTACTCCGACTCCACCGTCGTTGACGAAGCCACAGGGACAACAAAACTTCCGCGACTCCGTCGACGGGAGCCTGCAGTGGGATTGCAGGAAATAATATCGGTAATGAACGAGCCGGTAATGAGACGCGCGGGTGCGAGCTACCAGGGGCGCAGCGGCGGGGAGGAGACGAGGGCCACTTGTCAACAAGAGTCGCCGGATGTTGGGATTTGGCGGTATAATAGGGCTGCACCATGCAGCTTGCTTCTGCTCAAATTTTTTCCTTTTATTATTGTACCTACATTTTTTAATAGCCTAGGCTGCCCTACTGGCTACTGCTAGGCAAAGTTGTTCAGGTCTCTCTTCCCTGACTCGCCTGGTGTGCGTCCAGTTAAACTAGAGTTCGGTTTAACAAAATGTATGAGCAATTCGCAACTGGAAGCCATAACTTCTTATATTAGTTATGGCCTGGTTTTTGATTTACTAAGTTCTATTTAATTAATTAATAACTTTTTCGGGGATAGTTTTATTAAGTAATGTGAATTATTTATCAAGTCTCAACGTTGTAAATTGTAAAACATTGATTACTTTTTAGCAATTTGTTAGTACAAGAAAGCAGAAGTAGGACTCAATTCAACAGACAGAGACTTATCGCTGTGAGGAAGTTCGGTAAAACTTTTATCCGCCTCGCTGGCAGCCCTGCGCCGACGAGCGTTGCCAGTCCTTGGCAGGCGGCACGGCCGGCAGCCCTAGACTCTGTCGGTCGTTGGCAGCCGACAGCCGTTGTCGGTCGTTGGCAGCCCTAGCCGTTGCCGGTTCGTTGGCAGCCCTAGAGTGTTGTCGACGGGTCGTCGGGGATCGCTGGCACGCGGCGGGACCGACGGCTGATTAATGCACGGCAAGCGGTGCTAGGGCCGATCGCAGACGCTAATATTTTCGTCGATATCGATATTTTTTTTTTATTTTCTCTTACATAAAATTAAACATGCGTTCTCTGTTGAAATGCATTTTATCTATGCAACAATATAAATAAGACATAGAGATTTTGGACAAAATGAAAGATTTATTTTATCAATCTGTCACTTTGTCAATTTAAAACAAACTATTTCAAATATTTCTAATATACAGTAGACTTATGACTTATATGGTCAAAGTCAACGCGTGGTGGAAGCGGGATTACATCAAATTACTCCAACTTACGTTACACTGATGACTAAACCCAAGTTGAACAGGCATTTTCTTTATCTCATAACTTATTTTATTGAAGATATTATTTACTAGTAAAATCCATTAACTTTTTTTATATAACTACTTTAAAGTAATTTTAACACTTAATAATACTAGATGATTTGCCAACGCAATAACAGTGACACTTTCTTGAGTTTCATTTAGAAAGTCTCACCGTTACAATCTTTCATCGTTCTAATCGATAGGTCACTATTAGGTTCTAACAGCAGTCATAAATATACAAAAAATATCGACAAATCCCTCCACCAACCGAAACCCACGATCGGTTGATGGGGCCATGGGTTGGTGAAGGGATTTGTCGAGATTTTGGGAATGCGCACCCTACTGTCTCGGGCGTTTCCCTTCAGGTGCGCAATTCTTGATTCCCTACAAGTTATTTAATCTCTTTCTATTTGTCCCTAAGTCCTTCTCCCCTTTCTGGGGCGAACAACACAGATACGACTTTGGTGTCTTCCGATAGTTCGTCCTGGTTCTACTATCTTAGTTCCGTCCTTGGTTGCCTCCATTCAACCTTTCTTCTATATAAAAAAATATCGACAGTCGATACACCAAATAATAAAAAATTCCCATCCCTAGCGTGCGAGTGGGAGTTCTAGCGAGGGATTGCCGACACGACGCGGCGCGGCCGGATCATTATCGACGCGGCCAGCCAGAAACGTCGATACCGCCGCCTACATTTCTATTTAATGACGATATTGTGATGATTCCTCGCTCCCAGCGACTTCTGATTTATGGTCGGTAAAAAACAAGTGATTGATTCAACGGACAGACCTTGTTACCGAGTTGCGATGTACAGACATTTGTAATTAAGCGCAACAATGTTTAGTCAAAAGTTAAAAAGTAATGGACATTATACTTGACACTGGAGTCTGGAATCCGGACACCGGAGAAAATTCGGAGCAATAAAAACAGAACTCTCTATAAATAACGACTGGGTTAGTAAAATATGTTCGAATTTCAACTCTATTCTTAATACAATAGAGTTGAAATGCCCTAATGGACAGAGTTTTTTTTTCAGCACCCCGAGTTTTCTCCAGACAGAAGATTTCTTAATAGCCACAGCCTTTGCATTCTCACACAAAACTTTTCTATGTGCCTCCTGCGTCCTCACTCCTCACTGATGGAGGTAGTGTCTCTCTTCGTCTCTTCCAGAGGAGATCATGGCTGTTGTCCAACGACGTACAATTTTTCAGAACCTTTAAAAAATATGTACCTAATAGTTTATAGGATTTGATTGATAAAACATAATTTTATGATATTGAGGAAAGAGGTATGCAATTATTCATAAAAATTAAATGTTATCAGCCCTTTCGTTCTTCTGATTAATGAAAGTGACGGAATTATATTTAGACAAACGATTAACACAGGCAGGCGTTAGTGAAAATGGGGCTTAATATTCTTCTCAAAAGGCTTATACACAAGTTGTAAGTACATAGCGCTATAACTTCTGCCGCTCAGCCCATCTAACTTATAGCTCATGTTAGCTTACCGTAGAGTTATCAAATCCTCTCCACAACTTCAGCTCAAACGCAAATATTACTGTCAGGCCTTAGCTGCTAGCAGCCAGCAGGCTACTGCAGCAACTAGCAAGTAGTAACTTACGAGTGTTTGCCAGGACCAATTAAAAAGCTTCAGTAAATATCCTTTAGTAAACTATCTGTGCAAAGTCGCCGTGACTTTGCTCGCGTGAAATAGTGATAAGTTTTTAACCCCCGTCGCAAAAACGACGGGGTGTTATAAGTTTGACGTGTGTGTGTAAATATGTGTCTGTCTGTAGCATCGTAGCTCTCAAATGGATGATCCAATAATCCAGTCGAGAGTGTTCTTAGCTATGTTTGGTGGAAATCGGTTTCAGGTCTTCAAGGTCATCAGGTCGTTTGTTAGGCGTGATAGAAATGTTACACTCTAAGCCGGGGGTTTTTATTTTTATTTTTTTGAAACGTTCTTCATTGGTGCTCCTCTCCTATTGGTCTTAACGTGTCTACATCCTCTCAAGACACGATGCACCTATTTGAAAGACTTTTTCAAATAATATCATTATTTTATGTGATTAGCGCGTTCAAACAAACTCTTCAGCTTTAAAATATCAAGTCTACATAGAGCAGCAGGCTGAAATCTGAATGATATTTTTGCCACTGGAAAGGTAAGCTTAACATCAGACTAGAGACAGCACATCATGCATGGTCCCACATGAATATATATAATATTCCGGCAATAAAATATATTTGTATTTCTATCAATATCTATTGAGTTTTAACACTTAATATATCTCCTAATCACCTAATCTATTGAGTTGTCAGTAGTCAGTAGTAGCAGGAATAATTGACAACTATGTATTGGTAACGTTATTCCATGTCAATTATATGGTCACAATTTTACGATACTAGCAGGTAGCTGTAAATTGTTTATTGTACCTTCTAAGTGCTAATCCCACTGCTGGCCGTAGTTTACTCCAGATTAAAACCTTGGAAATAACAGTAGGTAGGTAGGTATTCAGTAAGTCTATAATCTGCCTGTATACCGCTGCAAGACTCGCACATGAAGATTCGTACTTTACTATCTCGTACTACATAGTACGAACTTGTACTAGCAAAACTTCGTGCGGCAGCGGGCAGACAATAAACAGTTCTGTTTTAAAACACGCTGTATAGTGTATACAGCGGGCGCGCGGCGCTGCGGGGACAATAACTGAGATCGGGGAGATCCGAATTTCTGCGGAGGTGATATTTTGCACAATTTATTTTTATTAAGTGGCGCGGAGTCGCGGCGGTGGCGGGCTGGCGGGCTGGCGGGCGCGCCGCGCTCTAATTGGACGCCCTAGGGCTGTAAACGTTACCTACGTTTTATTTCGTTATTTCTTTTCTTTGAGAAAAGGAGATTCGCTTTTATATTCGGTTTTATAAAGTTTTACGTCATTTGGAGTTTGGAGGTTTAGACTTTAGAGTTAAGTATAAGACGGCGCACGGCTGTTAAATTTTACTAGGCCGCTATTTTACAAAAAGCAAATAGCTAGCGGCACCTGGCACCTAATTCTTAATAGTATAATATGAAAACCATAATAATATGCTTTGTATATGCCATAGTAACTTTCTTGTTTTGACTTTACTTGGGCAATAAAAATATATTAATCTAAAATGTGTTCTGAAATCACGAAATAAACACCAAAATAATAATGAACAATATGTAACATTTACACGTCAGTGGCAGCCCTAGCTCTGTGTAATTGCCGGTGCCATTAGTCGCGGCCCCGGGCCACTTGCGCCCGCCCCGCCCGCGCCGCGCCCCGCCCCGCCCGCGCCGCGCCCCGCCCCGCCCGCGCCGCGCCGGGCCGGGCGCCGCCGGATAAGCATCTCTGATGATACCCGTGTTTCGACGCTTTCAGCGCACTTTACACGATTTTCGACGAATGTTTTACTGGGCTATCGCATATCTATTATCTAGCTATAAAATAGTAATCACAAATTGTTGAGTTCTCTGTTTAAACAATTTATTTATTTTAATTTTAAAAAGTTTAAATATTATTCAGATTAAAATGTTATGGAGTTCACGTTTTATAATATTTGTATTTAAACGATTTAAATATTGTACTTACTTACCTATATTATGAAGAAACAAAAAAAAAAGTCTTTTAACATATTTTTTGTTTCTTCATGCAGTATTTTTAAACATTTTACTTAAGTACATACTAGAACTTCTTTAACCGATTCATTGCGGCACTCGATTCCGCAAACTTTTAGCCGTGGCGGCGTACCAATATTTCATGGCACGCCTGTCGTGTCAGCCGCCATAGAAGAAAATGACACACCTAGTGTGCCATCAGCCATGTGTAATAAAAATATACTTTTTATGCTTTTTAGGCATGTGTAGACCTGATTAGGTTTAGGTGTCATCGCAAGTTGATAGTAAACGGTCTTGTAAGTGGTTGAAAGTGGCTAAATACGAGTTTTTCTACGCGATTTCCTTGATATGGCGGGTAAGTGACTTTTTTATACAGATGTTACAAACCTTTTGTCATATTATTATTGTTTTTTCGAATATTAATGTGTGGTACATTAATATTGTGTAGGTTGGTGGTTAGTATTGTGTTTTTAAGTAACGAAGTTATCGGTAAGACATCACAACACAATTTAACTGTTCTATAGAAAAAGTAGGTAGGTAGGGTTAAATAAATATAACCTACTTACCTATATACGTTTATATTTTTGTCTTATGGTTTATGAACCTACGATATTTTCTGTCAGAGTTTTCTAACTATAGTTAGAGCTAATAATACGACAACAATTTAACCAAAATTAAACTTTGACTTATTCAAAGGTTTTACGTTCTTTTTATCAAGAAGCAATCCAGAAACATGTTTACAGATTAGGTTCGTAAGCGTCTTTGATGAATGGTACTTATGCAAGTTATGCTACACATTATTTTTCCACAAAATTATTTAAAATTCATTTCACACAGCAGGTTCTTGGTTCTACCTATTACATTTTAATGGCGGACATCCTATGAAATATTTTAAATAGTGTTCAACATTAAGCTGTACTACGTATGTCCATTAAATTTAACGATAAAAGAAGCATATCCGCATTTAATATTACTTTGTCAAAATTGCTTGTCAAAAAAGGTTTGCCACACCTGAAAATTTCAAATTCATAAAATATCTAGAAACGAAGTCTGTGGGCATGTACAACGTGTAAAATAATGTATATTTTGTCCTGGACAAATCATCCTCAAAAGTAATTTGAGCAAGTTACAGCAATTTTATAAATGGCACGACTAGCGTGCCCTCCGCCACAGACAAAAGAAATCAATGGCACGCGTGGCGTGTCATCCGCAACGAATCGGTTAATTAACATTTAAAATTAAATAAAACGTTACAATATAATTTATAAAACGTTACATGTTCAAAATGAATTTGTTAGGGATTTGTGCTGCCATCTAGCTGGCGATATAATAGTTATATTCTTATAGTGGTGTTTGAAAGTTTAGCTACTCTCTACAAGAGGGCGCTCGTTTGCTAAAATTTAAATGTTTTTGTTACAGAATGCGCCGAATCAAGAGCCAGTTTATAGAAAAGTAGCAATCGTAGAAAACTTCTTCGACATAATTTATACCGTTCACGTCGAACTTGAAGGGCGACCGGGCAAGCATGCTGGACAAAAACGTACATACAGAACTGTAAGTATTGTTCAAGTGATTTATAATTGTGGCTGTCAATAATAATTATATATTTAAATTTATTAAAATAAACTTGTAGCTAATAATCTTGAAATATCAAAGAACATAATTATTTAGCTTAGTTCGACTTTGTGAGCGCCATCTATTGGGAATGTTATTATACTACTAAGTTCTGTTCTGTTACAAAGTTGAGGATTTCTCGACATAAATTGGTAACTCGTGTGCTGTTTTAGTACAAAGTGAAACCGCCAGATGGCATTAAGAACCCTTTCGTGCGTGGAAAGAATTAAGGGAGAATTGGCGCTTATTAGTCTGTATCGTAGACATACCAAAGAGATAACTTAACAATTAACCCTTTTACGTCAATTTTCATTATATATACTTGAGAACTAAGTAGTAAGCATATAGGTAATTTTTATCCCTTATCCTGATATACGTTTAAGGGCCGATTTCTCAATCGTTAGATAACTTTTATCTAAGGAATAAATATGTGACTTTGGCAGATTTTGTATAGAACAAAAGTCAAAGTCACTTGTTTATTCGACAGATAAAAGTTATCTGACGATTGAAAACTCGGCCCCAAGGATATTATACACGGACATTGCTTATTGCTATATATAGCTAATGAATAGTGATAGACGATATAACGTGTTCTTATGAAATTATTTTCGAACTGAAAGAACAATGTTTCATTATCATGACGATACCACAGAAGTCTCAAAGGGGGTACTGTAGAATAGTCATGAGGGTTCCTCAAATTTATTATGTTAAATATCTATTTAGGTACTTAATATATGGTTAGGAGTCACTGATGTATTAAAACAGCGCAAAATAAGTAAGTAGTCTAGTAATTCAGCTCGAACTAGTGCAAGTGTTTCAATAAGGTTTTTTAACGTTAAATCTTTAAAGTGAATGTTACGAAATTATGTAAAAAAAGCATTTTGGTGGAATTCTGTTCATTAAAATTTAGGCGCCCCTGATTTAGCATAATATATTTATTTATAATATATTTGTCACACAACATATCGTCACTTTACCTCCAACCTCGCTTTTTAACTGACCGAAAGTATGTAAAAATTAAGTTTTATAGTATCGAGAAAACATTGATTTTTCAGATCCGAGATTCAGATTTTTTTAGATACGAGGTTGAGATGGTAATGCGGCGATATTGGATTTCATGAATAAGACATACTATATTTTTTTGCAGATAACGGAAACGTATGCTTTCCTTCCCCGGGAGGCAGTCACTCGTTTCTTAACTGGGTGTGCGGAGTGCGCGCGGCGGCCCCGCAGCGCGTCCCCGCCGCCGCTGCCGACGCCCTCGCCCTCCCCGACCAGACACCCCGCATATCTACCCTTCATACCTCACTGTCCACCGGAGTACACCAGGAACTGGGAATCCGAGATCGACGCGGCACAAAACTACTCCTTCGAACCCAAATACGACTACACGGATCTCCAACCGCTGAAGAAAGTCGAAAGCCCCAAACCGGCCGACGAGGATGAGCCGACGTACATCGAGCTGACGCCGAAGAAAGTCAACGGGTTCGAACCCAATAGTCTGTACAACAGAAGCTCCTCGGTGGAACCGTTTCGGGAAGAAGAACCGGTGCGGGCAGACCCAGAGATTGACAAAGACGACAGCGTCATCGACGTCGAAGACGTCCGACCAGAAAGCCCCCCGCCACTAGCGAGTACTCAAAAAGAGCAATCGAAGGAAGAAGCACAGAGCGAAGTGACTAGGAGTTCAGAGGACAAAGAATCTGAAAAGACTGAAATTAAGAAAGAGAAGAAATACAATCCTCTCGACGTTGCTAATTTAACGTCGAAAGACCCACCGAAATCGAGATCGCCGCCTAGGAAAAAGCTGCTGCCATCTAACATAGACAGTTCCTCGTTATACGGAAGATATCCTCGACCATGGAAGCCGGACGGTTCTCTGTACGGCGAGGACGTGGACTTCAGCGTGCCCATCACCACAGCCTACCTGAAACACATGAGGAGTCTGTACGCTGAGTCCCTGGACGCGGAGAGCAAGGTAGGTGTTAGTTATTGTCCTGAAATGTTTATTGTATGCCAGTTTTTTTCAACTGTATATTGTTTGCAGAGAGGTTACGCATTTTTCAAGAATAAGACATTCATACTTCATACGTACGTATGAAGTACGTATAATTTGCCTGCCTCACTCTGCTCATCGCGCTGGTCAATGCTTCGCTCCTCGCGCTACCGCGATGTTACCCTGAGTATATGACGAGTAACGTGGCAAGGACAAGAACGTGGCCCGGTTTCTCGGACGCTATTCAAACGAATGATCAACTAACATGGCATTCAAATCAATCATCAGCGTTCAATGGTTGGTTGAAACCTTTAAAAGGGTTGTTGATTTGAATGCCATGTTAGTTGATCATTCGTTTGAATAGCGTTCGAGAATATATATATATAATATATACATAATACTAATCATGGTAGGATGTTATCAGACAGAAAGGAACGGACAGATATTTTAAAATTCCTCAGATAAGGTTGATTCAAATCGTATGTCAACTAATCGGTGTCTTTAGTGAATTTGCAAGTGCAAGCGTGATGTAATTAGAAAAAATATCTGTCCGTTCCGATAACATTCCACCAATCAGCGTTCAATAAGGGTTGTTGATTTGAATGTTAATTGATCATTCATTTGACTAGCGTTTGAGAAACCGGGCGTAAGTCTCTGCCCCCTTTCCTCGTTATTGCCCACATCGTCGAGTGTATCTGCGTCGGCAGGCTCATTACGAAAATAACATAGTAATACAATATTTTTAAAATATGTATAGCATAAAAAGTAGAACCTCGTTTCTAATAATTTAATAAAACAAACCCAGCGCGGTGTACAATTTAATCTAGGGCCTACAGGCGTCCTCGATTACACGCCTTACAAAAACATCCACATTTTTCACGAAAATTCCCGAATTCAGATGTAAAAATCAGATTATGTATATCAGAATATATAAATGATTAAGGATAGCAATATTATAAAAATATCTATGCAGACCATGTTAATCTTGTCCATTGCTAAGTATATAGTAGTGCTACGAGTATATCAAGAAGAACTTGAGTTCGGTACCAAAATTTTGATTTTTATTACAGTATACTTGTGGATCGAACCATCAGGTTTACACATACTTCACCATCCATGGATCATGGCTAAGGAACTTTGAAGGGTATTTGTTCACTCGGCGGGATTCAAACCCGCGCCATACGGTTTGAGCGCTTAACTATGAATTGTCTATGCTATTCATTATGACGTAAACCACACGTTTTCAAAACTTTTTTTTCACACGTTTCAAAAACACAGCGAAATTTTCACATATTCACTTATTGTCCACACTTATCAACACTTTCACCGGAATATCAAACAATAATTAATATTATGTAAATTATATCAAATGAAAAACCTTTTACACCAAAAGTACGCCATTTTGTCACTGCTGACTATAGTATATCATAGTATATTCATAGTCGCAAACAATAATCACTGTATTGTATTCGCATCACTAACTAGTCTATGGTTGTGTCATAGACGGATTTGTTTACGTTTGAGTTAAAATTAAACGAGAAGAACTATACAGCCTATAATATTAATGAGTAATAATACTTTTGGGTGTGTATGGGTCCCGTATAATATAGAGTTTACTGTGAAAGTACCAGCGCTGAAAGAGGATTTTTTTTTATTATTGTATGGGAAAATTTATGATGTTGGGGCATTTCTCATACAAACATGTAAGTCAAAAGTAAGTCTTTCAACGCTGGTACTTTCACAGTATACATAGAAGGCACCACCCTAAAGTATTACCACTCATTTATTTTACATCTTGTATAGGTAATACTAAGAAAAATAAAAAAACACGCTTATGGATACGATAGTTGCATGATATTGCCTTTTATAAGAGCCAAAGGGTTTATGAAAACTACTCATGTACTTTATAAAATGTTATCTCGGTATAGTGTGCGTTGCAATATTTGTCTTATTAGACTGGTTTCATCGTGGGGGTAACTCAACCCTTGCTACTTATCTTACTAGACTTGGCAACATGTCAAGACCTGGGTGCACCAAGTCCTGCATGAAAAGTTACAACTCAAATTATTTGGGCAGATAGAGCGCACTGATCATCAAAGTGAAGCCAATGAAGCAAATACAAATCAAAAGTAAAAAAAAAATCAATAAAAACGACGATTCCGGAAAAACATTGACTGCGTAATTATTGTACTCGTATTCGCTTTTGATTCTGTATTTAGTATTAACCCAGATGCTTTGTGCACTTAATCTGCCTATATTGATAAATAATTTGAGAGTCACAACTTACAAAACATATATGCGAGTACAAACTATATGTCATACTGAATATTCTTCTGCTTAAGAAAAAAAAATTTACTAGCAAAGTTCAATAGTTAAAATATTACCAACATTATAAACGATTTTACTTTTCTCCCACAAAACTACTTTAAAATTATAATAATTAGAATTTATTTTTTTCGCTTGTATATGAATTTATATATTTTTTTTTAATTGCTACCTTTACAGGACAAACAAAATACATATTCGGAATTACCTCAGCTCAGTCTCTAAGGCAATACAGGCATGTAAAAAGTTTCGTTTCAACAGTACAATACTTTGTTTTAAATTGTTTAACATAATACTAATTCTCGCGAACCTCTCGTCCGCACCGCAAAATGTATATTTTTCTATACTAATACGAGGTAAAATAAACATGAAATCGGACGGGTTTAACCCTAGCTTAAACTTGCGAACTACAGCCAAACCGGCGGTCGGTCCGACCCACAAGCGCGCCTTTGTGGACGAACATTCATACCCTTGTTATGATTTAGGAAACTTATGTACGTTTTTACGTTTGTAAATACTATTCAAATATTTTTTCACTCCACCTTTAAATTTTCAGTACTTTTCATGAAGTAAAGTAAGTTTTAAGCTTAAAAGGTTACGATACGTTCTTTAAGCTTAAAAGCTTGTAGGTGTGATCTCTATATATCAGGTCAATATTAAAGTTATAATACGAGTATAACTGTGCTCTACACAAGTTAAAATTATTGTTTGAGGTCGAGTTTTCTTTAACAAAACACACTGCCATACAAAACCTCAAAGTTTATTTTCGTGTTTGTGCCCTCTGGCCCCAAATAGATCTAAAGTTGCCTAGTAATGTTTTTCGCAATCTACCAGGGCGGCAGGATTTATAGGCGGCGCGTACCTGACAAGTAACAGCGAGTGATGCTGGCCGAGCGATTGATTCGGTCGCACAAAGGACGCGTTACGCTATAATCGGGCGCCGCATCTTTTCTAACTCATTTTTCTCGCTTGAGGCGAGGGTGGGCGGGGAGACTGGGGGTTTCATCAGCCGGGGCCGCGGGGGGCGTCACAGTATTAGACAAGACACAAAAACGACGCCCGATGGAGAAGTGAGCAAGTACACTTTTTGAATTTTTTCAGGCGATACGTTTTTTCGGTTATCGCAAGAAATATAATGTAAGTTGGAATGGTTGAAGTAATGTTTTATATTGGACTCTCGGGGCTATGTGTTCAGGCGAGAGAGTAAGAAATAGCATTTCTTTCGTACGATCGTGTCGTTATTACAAGAAGTTTAGAGAGCGCTACGAACATGCTACGAAGTATTATATTATAAGATAAGAGATGTACATAAATTAAATTACTATTACCGACACAGATTTCGTCATTCTGATTATATGGGGCACTATAAATATAAATTTACCTGTTATATCCTAACAAAAAACTAGTGAATATACGCCTCAAAGAAGTTTTAGATATGTGCAAACCGGAGCGTAAATAGTACATTAATCGCAAACATAAAACCCTCGGTTCATAGTAATATCCGAGAGTTTAGGTCGGACCTTTTCCGCCGGGGCCCTCCCGAGGGTCACTCGCAGACCGTAAGAGGGTACGGTCCCTTCGACCCCCGAAAGTACCTCTCCCCCTGCGACTTGTAAGATTGATTGGGGCTCCTTCAGTCCATTGCGGACCCCCGCGCGGGCACTGCGGGCTAGCCGACCCTCCCCCCCTTTTTTCTCAGATACTAAAGACACGGATTTAGAGAAGCGAGAGGTCGTTACTTCGGTTTATGACGATGCCCGTAAAACGCCATTTGTACGATATTTTTAATTACGAATATATATTTTATGGAGCGAAAGTTTCTCTTAATTTTTTTATTTATGATGTACTTTTTTTGATGAAGTATTCATAAAATGAGCTTAGGCAATGTAATGAGTAAGTCTCAAATTCAGTGTTAAGAAATGCGATTGCAACTTCAATGCAGTTTGTAACATAACTAAAGTTGTTCAGTTTCAAAAGTGAAACGAAACGTTGCTTTATCTGTCGAATAGGTTCTCAAGTAGAGTTTGAGTTTTTCTTAATTCGGATTTTAGTGTTGATACTCGTAATAATTATTAATAAACTTAAAAGTGGTTTCAATCTGAAAAATGGCAATGGAACCTTTTAAGCTAAACCCCTTAAAGCAAGAAATACTTGCAATCATACGATTGCTATAAATTTTTCAATTATAAATTCTGGCGCGCACTAAGCCTTTTTTATAGCTATTTTATAGCATGGTTTTTTAGTGCACTAGGCCTTAAGTTACAAACTATTTTTCACCTACCCTAAGCAGCAGATCCTAATCCTAATCTCTAGCAAAAACAATGCCCAGTCGCATCTAGCCGCCGTACATCGTTGTCGACCCCCTTTTTTCTATAGCAGGGGCCTGTTAATAACACGTCGGGCATCGCCCACCCGACGCGACCCGACGCGGCGTTGCGGCGTGCGACGGCTTTGATGTTAGAGATTAGAAGTTTGTTTAGTTCGGCCCTCGTCCGCCGCGAACAATCGGACCGTTTGATGTGCATTGTTATGAATACTTTTAATTTCCCTATGTTGCTAATGTGCGATGGTCCCTATTGAATACATATTCCAACAAACTTTCGTTTATCCATAAAATAGTTTGATAGTAGGATTTCATTCATAAAATGACCTTTCGAAAAATGTATTTGATTTTACATTTAAAAGTATATCTCCTTCTTATATATAAAAATGAATTGCTGTTCGTTAGTCACGCTAAAACGCGAGAACGGCTGAACCCATTTATCTATTTTTGGTCTTGAAATATTCGTGGTAGTCCCGGGAATGTTTAAACGGTTCATCTCAAACTGTTCCTATGCTCAACGAAGTGGGCACGTGTCAGCTAGTTTCCTAATAAAAGAATCCCATAATATACCAAACGTAGCCCTAGAAAATACCCTATGGCCTTCAATGACATCAAGTTAAGAGATAATCTTAAGTTTTATTGCTTTTATAACTTTTCAACCCCCTTTTTCAGTTCAATTTAGGTCACGACCGTGGGATTTTAATGTCATTGATGTTCCACTTTCAATGCACATCACGAAATCCTTTATTCCAGGACTTGCATTTACTTGACGCTTACAAAGTCTTTAATTAAAAAAAGTGTGTTTCTGAATATTTTAAGGATAACAATTTAATCCATAGCCTGTGATATCCTAAGCACATTGTCGGTTGAATACTTAGTCCGTTTAATGTTTTTTTACAAAGAAAATCTAGAATATTTTGCGGTGTTGTTGTTGCATATCGCCGACCTTGAACACTGACATAATTAAGTTTGCGCCCTACCGATCGATTCGAAGGGTCTCTCCCTATCATAGGATTACTAAATGCTAACGCGTTCGTTCCTAATAACATAATGTCTCTAATGCTCATGTTGGTAGAGGCGAGAATCCCTCAGCAGCGATATGTTGTAGAGTCGAATATGATTGTCCGCTTTGTCGGTCAGTTGGGGTTTATTTTATGGTTTTAGGTTTGTTTAAACCTGATTGTCGTTGACCTAAATTTGTTATGCGCACTATTGTATTTACCGTGTAATAAGAACACGGTGCAATCAATGCAGTTTTAAAGAATAATATTTAAATGTAATACTAATAATTGTGTATACGTCGGGAAAATTTGATACTCCTTCGTCCGCGCGATTTGCGTAAAAAGCGATACAACGTATTTGATGTATAGTAATATTTATACTCACACTCCTTCGTCTGTCCAATTTTCATATCTTTATAATATTAGTACGTGAATGACAAACTTTTTACCCCTTATTACGAAAATTGCGTGGACAAAAAAGATTCAACCTTTCATCAATCATCTTCACATTCAAAAATCAACAAGTCAAACTTAGCATTGTGACTGTCCCTATACCAGTACATTACAAAGTTTATGAAGTATAAAGGTAACTGTCCCTCGCGTATTGCAATCGGGTTAGTATAATTTAGGCTTCGAGGTCAATATAATGTCCGGTGTCCGGCCCGGCGACTGATACTCATAATGACATTACCTGGCCTGGCTGAAGGTACTATGTAAAATTTCTATAAGTTCGTTACCTTAGGGATAAGGCAAAGTTGCTATTAATGTTCATCGAAAAGAATCGCAGTCCTAAATATATTATTTTGATACAGAAAGCCACTGCTACTGCAGATATCAGTTAATAGCAGTAGCAAATAGCAGTAGCAGATAACAGTAGCAGATAGCAGTAGCAGATAGCAGTAGCAAATAGCAAAGCAGATAGCATATCAGCTAGGAGTAGCAGATAGCAGTAGCAAATAGCAGATAGCAATAGTAGTAGCAGATAGCAGTATAGTTGGCTATCTGTTTTCTTTTGGTGCACAAAAAATCAAATTTTATGTTCACAGTATTTTTAGTTGTCGGCCTCATCCGTTACATTTTTTATTCTTGGCTATAGCCAATATAAGTTTTAACTTATAAAGCCGAGTAATAGTTGAAGTTTTCATATGAGTAGAAACAAAATATAGCCGGAATCAAATAAAATTTATTCAGACACGCATAAAATATATACTGAACAATATAATTATTATGAAGTATTTATAACGTCAGTATAATCTCGTTCTAAGTTCAACTTATGTTACGGGTATCAGTAGCTTAAGCAACATTTGAATGTAAAGTAAAAAGTCTAGTATTGCCGCTATCACTCATTTCCTACAATTAATTATCATTCGTTAACGTTAACGAAGCTTTCAAATACTGCTTATCCTACAGGAATAATACTGCCTATATTGACATAAAAATGAAAATGGAAAAAAAATGAAAAATCTTTATTCAGTATCTTTTAATACAATACTTAATAAGTGGCTAGGGTCTCCATTTAAGTATAAACTTGTGTTTGGAGACCCTAAACTGAAAAAATGATAATTATTAAGATAGATAAGGGGTGATAAGCAAATCTCGTAGAGGCGCTACGCCGCGGTAGTAGCGGTACCTGGGGTAATCTCCAAACTGATTCGATTTTGATTCAGATTTAATCGTGTCGCGTACTTTCCAATAAATTGACATTTGTTTATTTTGATTCTCAGTTGATTGTTATGATCGGGAGTACAAAAAGTTACGATCTAACGATTTTTTTTATCCTGGTTAGTTTCAAAGCAATCCACCAAATAAAATACCAATAGCCGTTGAGATCGAACTGATTCAATCGTCGATTGTGTCGGGAGTAAGCCTGCTGTAAACTATCGCCAATTGTGTGCATTTCTATAAATAATTAAACTTATTGTAGTTGATTTAATATAAGGTGGTCGTTACTCGAGGTACATACTTAATGATTATTTTAATACTATTTACAGTTTGCCTTTTGTCAATGTTAGGTAAGTGTTAACATGTCTTTCACGAAAGATATGAAGCATTTATGCAATTAATTAAAGTATTTAATTTAGTGAATGAACACTTAATTTAACTTTGCTGGTTATGGTTGAAGAGGAAACAGCACGGTTGAGAGAAATACAAAATAGGTATTTATAAAATCTATTGCTGTCTCGCAGTGCCTTAGCTAGCCAGCACTAGCGCAATAGAGACAACTGCAACTTAAACTGAAATTACCTATTAAAAGTACCAGAAATCGACGTTTAGAGGATTTCTGTTTCCTTCTCCAAAACATAACCCATTTAAATTTTTTTTCTTTATTAGCTAAAAAAAGAATTGAGCTAGTTCCTATTTTTTGAGTTTGTTGTATAATGTAGTCAAATCTGTTTCCTGGATGTTTAAACATAGTGGAGAGTCTGGTCATATTTTGTAGGTTTTTGAACGTCCATATCTCTTTAAATAATCAATTTATTAAAAAAAGGAAAAAATAGGGACGTACAAACAATATACATAAATATTCAAGAAAAAAATTGATACTCTAGAAGTATTATCCAGGGAGGAAACCGGAATCTCGTAGACCCCTATTTCTGTATGGAAAAAATTTCGTAGTGTTTCCTCTTAAGCCCCCCTTTTCGTTTCGTCCCATCCACCGTAAATGCAAACCAAATCAATCTAAAATCGTAAATTAAAGCAATCGCATAATGCCGGTAATACCAGTAAATATATTAGGATCACGCGTTTTTGAGCGCGAATACTAATGTAATGAGAACCACGTGCGCGTACAAATACGGGGTGTGCACGCACCTTTATATTTTGCCTCGTTCAATTATAATTATTTTTTAATGCCTATTAAACTGAATAATATACTGGCCTGCAAACTAGTACATTTTACAATTTAAAGTTTTGAATACTCCAGGACTTGACGTATAATGTGTGTATTAAAAAAAAACGTTTTCTGGCCACTTATTACCGTTCTAATATAGATAAAATTTGCATACAGCGTCTTATAATTATACAGGGTATAATATTAATGAGTGATATTACTTTAGGGTGTGTATGGGTCCCGTATACAGAGTTTACTGAGAAAGTATCAGCGCTGAAAGAGGTACTTTTTTAAAAATTAATGTATTGGGAAATTAATGATGTTGGGGAATTTCTCATACAAATATGAAAGTCAAAAGTAAGTCATTCAGCGCTGGTACTCAGTACACTCTACATAGGAGGCAAATACACACCCTAAAGTAATATCACTCATTTATTTTACACCTTGTATATCTAATCAACTTTAATATTTTTGAAATACAAAATTTTTAAATTAGTGTAGTAACAGCAATCTGACACATCACAACTACATTTCTAAATCTCAATATATTATTCAGAAGCGATACATTTGTATTGTAGGGTAGCTCATTCGTTTATTTGCCTTCCTATAAATCACTGCAGAAAAACTTAAAATTTTCTTCATTTATTTTAAATGAAAGTCAAGGGTTTTTAATGGATTATTATTTTTGAATTTGGTAGAAATTTCTGGGTATATTTTGAGGCGAGGCACTCTAGTACTCGAGATGTCGAGCGTACACACGCGTGGTAGGGGAGCGGCGCGGCGTCAGCTCAGCCGAAATGGGGAACACACCCAGGGTTGTATTCCAAAAAACGAGGACATTCGATTGTAGCACGTTCATTAAACATTTATAACTGGTAATGGATAAAATATAGGAGTTAGGACAAAATGACTTCGTTGTAGCACAAATTAGATATATAACAGAGACACGATATAGTACTACGAGTAGAAAATGGTATCACCCTAATACTGGCAATTCGACTGGCTATTTTTGTTTTCTTCGATTTTCAGGCACATTCGGGAAACCGCCACCTAGCTCCACTATTAGAAAATACTAATTTCGTTTCGTATCTTCTTAATTAAGGTGTTGAATTTAGCTTAAAAATGTGATGTTATGCTTAAAAAGCATGCTTATTTTTATTTTAATGTCAATATTTGTACTTAATTCGGCATATTTACATTTTATAATTAACAAACGTTAATAATAGTGACATCTATTGCATTTTTTTGTATTAAACACATATTGTATGGGATGGTAGGCCTTGGTTGTAGGAATTTTATGAAATTTCATAAATTATTGGTCCATGATGTTTATAATTTCGAATCTAAATCACGGGTAATTAATTACTTCAATTACATAAAATAAGTTGTTTTAAATTTAAAGATTGTAATGTAAAATATAAGCTCGTAAGCTTTTTAAATATCGCTCTAAAATGTTGGCACAAGTGGCTTTTATGAATGCTAAGTTCGGTGCCACTTGAGGCACTGAATATTCAGATTTAGACAGTGTAAAATGCCTTTAGAAGCAAGGGTGGCTGCCAAACACCCTTGTCGTTCCCTGCTCGCTGCTACCAGGCGAGCATAGTGTTCTAAGAATTTTAACGGAATTAGTCGTGAGTCTGCCCGCCTGCAGGGCGCCGCAGTAAATCCACCGCACACGTACCAGGAGTGACGGCAGGGAAGGAGTTCGCCTCCCACCTCCACGCCTAGTTTTAACGCCTAGTAACTCGCGAGCGAGGTGTCTACACGCAACTGAATTAACCAACCGAAAATAATGGTAACCGACTTAAAAGAAACAGGGCTCCCCTGGCGCAAGGCTAGGACACAAGTGCGCGCTAACAATTTATATTTCCCTTGCAACAACAGAAATATAAATAACGTGACAACTTTGCAAGTTTCTATCTCTTTTTATATTTGGAATTTATTTAAAAACATCTGTGTTTTTATCTAATAATTACTTTATCTATGGATTTCTACGGTCCAATTTATGTAGCATATTAAAATTTAAATGTCATCAACAGTTTTCTTCCAAGCAATTCATTATTAACCACATAAACTTTAAAATGCACAAAAGCCACTTCACCGGCTAATTTCAAACAACCTCGTTATAATTTTACATTGTTCGTGTAAAACAATCGTAAATCCTAAAGGAAATCAATTTCAGAGCGATGCTAGTTGGAGAAAAACCGCAAGGATTGTGGCGAGGCGACACGAGCTCCCCCTACTGGCGCGCGTGTCTTTGCTTTCAGATTACATTATTGTATTTACATGTAATGATCTTAAAATACATAGAGTATTAGTGACCTAGTTTAGAGAAATATAGGTAACCTAAATATGCGACAAGTTAGAAAGTATTTTCTATGTCTAATTTGTTATGTTATCCATAATTATACAATTTTCACTTTTGATTCAGAAAGTAAGCATAGGGACAAAAAAAATCAAGATGACAGACTGGGAAAAAGTTTTTTGTTAAATGTTATTCTGGTTTTGCAGTTTGTAACTAAAGTAATTAATTTATATTTTGAATAATTAAACGAACCAAAATCAGTCTCGCATGAACTAAGCCTCCGATAAATATTTTAAGAATGCTTACATCATTATGCTACCCTAGTTGCCCACGAGCTATAAGAAAATTGATGTGGCATATATTTTCAATAGGTTCAAACTTTTATTGTTTGTGAAAGTTAACTTTGTATGAACCTAGTTGTTTAGAATTGATTAGAAAACACAAAGTGACAAAGTTTGTGTCTTCTAATCATCCTTATGCGATATTTTGACCCCATAAAATAATGACTACCAATATAAGGGTCAATACGAAAATCAACTTTTCTGCCAGTAAATTTTGATCAAAATACTATATAATATACCTAGTCCTTAATTTCCAGTTTTCGCAAATCACGAGCAGGGTTTCACCCACGGGAGCCCCTGGTCCAAGCGACCCCATATAATCTGCACTGACAGCGTCGCGGGCCGCCCGGGCCCCATTTGTAGCATCCTCTAACTTATGTGCCTCTGGTACATAGATATTAGATAGTATATACCACCGTGCATCATCGATATTATAGTCAATATTAAATGTTTAATAGATATTCTAATTAACTATAGGTATAGTACTTTTTTCCACGTATAAGAATAATAATATGGGCACTTCGCACCAATCTGATACATTTGTGCATTGAGGACAGTACGATTTACTATCATAAATATTAACTTCTACGCCAATAGCTATATAATAAAACTAAATATATATAAAATCTAAATTACTATCTTTTAACAAAACTATCGCAGAAAATATTAATAAACTGTAACAAAAAGGAGCTCCATCCCCGGCCCTGTCCGGGCTCGTAGTTTGATAGACGCGCGGCAAAACTTTTTCTAGGGTCTCGGGTGCCCCCTTGCGGCCTCGGTGGGGACTGGGGAGGGTTACTATTAAATAATCATTTCGGACCCGTCGTAGGTGCGCCCTTCTATTTACTTCCACAAATTAGTGCTTCTCACGTTTTATATGTGCCTGGTGTTTTATTGTCCAACAATGCAACCTTTTTGTTTATTAACACAACCTTCTTATTACATATCGATTTTTATGTACCTCAAAATTAACTTTGGCCTGTATTCCGTCTAATAAGATACTCATCGTTTAAAACTACTGAAGTATTTATATTAAGCAACATTTTCACCCATCCTACAAGAACATACAGTCTATTTGACTGAGGAAAGAAATGTAAGTAGAGTGATTGTCGGATTCCGTGTGCGCCGCGAAGGAAATGAAAACCTCACGAGGTTATGACGTAATAGTATTCAGACTTCATTCGAACCTAAGCGCATGATTCAGTGTCTGAAGCCCGAGAAAAATGGCGTCTGCTGTAAACTGTAAAATATCTTCAGGGCTCTACGCCGGGAAATTAATATCCATATTTTTGACGTTTCAAATTAAACTACATAAAACTTACGCTATATTTCACGGTGCGTGCAAGCGTTCACTATTCACACATTACATTTATAACTCGGCAAGAGCTTGTACATTAAAAGGTTGCTTATTGCTCAACCCTTTGACTGCCAAATTAAAAAAGCAACTTATATCATAGTCTAATTATTATAGTCGACTTTACATTGTGGCGTAACAAAGTTAAGTGTAATTCATAACACCTCATCCGGTTTCTTATATATGAATATTAAATTATCCGATACATCTACAGTGTAGCTAAAGAGAAAAGCTGCTTAGCAATACACCACCTACTTTAAGCAACATATAATTTCGCCACCCCGCGGCCCTAAGGCCTGTCCACATGACTCGTCCTGATGACTCCAACAAAAAACGGCGCAGTATACCTGCACGGTGCGTTGACACAACTTGCAATTTTACGTCGCTCAAAAACATTGGTATTGCCATGTCGAGTAAAATTAGTTTTAAGTTGTCTAAAAAGTACGACATGGCAACGCATCGTGCTACGACAGCGTGTCGTTTCACGTTGATAACGCCGTGACGTGGCTGTCCCCTTAAAAAATTTACAACGTGGCAACGCAACGTTTCATGTTGACGACGTCGTGACATGACCATGCGACCGTACCCTAAAAATATACAACGTCGCAACGCATCGTACTATGACACTGCATCGTTTCACGTCGACGACGTCGTAGAGCCATATGAACAGGCCCTTAGGGCTAGGGGGGCTCTTAATTATTGTCACATGTGAATTATTTTGGTATCGGCACCCTCACTATCTTTCAACGCCCTCATAGTTTTTTGAACACCCTAACTAATAAGAAATGTGTTTTGTTTTTTCAAGTTTTCATGCCTGAAATAATTGTTTGAGATTTTTCTAGGCTTTGAGCTACCTATTCATGACTTAAAGTTTATTTAATGGTTTATCAACAAATAATTGTATGTATTAAACAATTTGAACTAATTCGATACTAATTTGATCTTTCGATTAATGGTGTGCTGCCTATTATTAATTGTAATACTTACTCGTGTATTACAATTAATACCAATAATTATGGATTATAATTGCAAACATTAGCTACTTACTATATACTTACTATATAAATGTAACAGGTACACTATTAATGATATTAAAATAAGATGCACTTAAAACCTACTTAGTAATACAGATATCTTGTCTTATCGTTTACTTCACTTAGCAAAGAAATCTCTATTGCCAAGAAATGAATATGTTTGGCTTATTGTTCTGTCAACATAATATTAGGGAATAATATCTTTTGTTTCGCAATGCTGAATATTATATATTTGGGATCGAATATTGGCGCTCGTAAGCTGCAATGTTCATTGGGAAATACTTATAACGTGTTATTTTTAATCTACCTACTTTAAATAAGCAACATTTACTATTTACGTAGGAAAGCCGAATCCCGACGGAGTAACGAACAAAAACTAGTATTGAAGTTATTTATGAAAGCCGAGATTGAGGCTGACGCGGCGAGGCGAGGAGTTTCTTCAAAAACTGTAGTGAGGCGTAAGTAATGAGTTGAGTGGGGCAATTAGCCCTGGCCCCTGCCGGTCCCAGAGGCCAGCCGACGTGATAGTGTACCAACTTTAATTTTCCAAATTCACCTGCCGTTTATGTAATTCGCCTCCACCATACATGCGGCGCCCCCCGGCCGGGGGGTCTAATGTAAGGCCGAGGGGGGCACAGGCGACGCTCACGAAAAGGAAAGGGTGGCTTCGAGCAATTTTTTTCTGATTTTTCCCCTCCGCCCTTTTTCCCCGATAATACCCTAATGGTCTCTTGCTTCCTTTTCGGCGGATTTTTTCGCAAGCGAAGACCGAGAAGTATTTTTTTAGTCTCGTAATTTCCTCGTTTCCTACTGGAATGAAAAATAAACGAGCGGTCCTTCTATTGACACGTGATTCCGATGTGGCCTCTCAATTGAGACGCGGTCATTTTATTTTGTTCAAATTATATTCACTATTTCAGGCGGCAGTTATGCTTAGGGTCGATACATATAAGTGCAGAGTTTGTTTACTATAATGTTCTTATTTTATTGAACTTCAGAATTTACCTTCGCTGCATTTCGTATATAATACAAGTGTGTATGTAAATGATTACATTTGTTTGACGAAGTTCTGTTTGTCCACCCTTTCAGCAAAACCGTATGATAGTATAAAACTATGAGTATCATGTAAAAAATTTAAGTTACTTCAGAAAATAACAAAATAAAAAATAGAAGAAGTCTAATCTAGTACAATAAAAAGTTTTTTATGAACTTTACCGCATGTAGCGTCTAAATGTAAAATTTTATTAACATTCACAAGAAAAAAAATCACAGCTTTTCTAAATAATAAGAATCATACATAAATAAACTAAATTGAAACATATTTTTTTTAAGTCTGTCGGAAAGAACCGGGTAATAAATAAACAACCAACACTTTATTAATTCTAAGTAAAGTAACTAAACCCACGTGAGTTGTCCGGAACGGATTAACCGACGTTACGTTTATTTTCCCTTCGATAAATCTCGAAGCCGTCCTGCATAATGCATAATAGAAAAAACTGGGTAAAATAGAGAAAAATCGGGAAAATTTTCGCCCCCTCTGCTGGAATTCTTTCGTGCCACCTACTAGGCGAATAGGGGCGCGCAGGAGGTTGGAACGTCCGTTGCTAAGATTAATACGGCACCGTTCGCCCGCCCGACGCCACAGCTTTCATTAAAAATACGGGGGACCCGATAGGTTAGCCGGCGTCGAGTTGTATTAAGACCGACTCTATATAGTAACACAAAGTAGGAAAATGTTCCTAGTAATTTCGCTATAAATTAATCCGACGAGAAAAACTTTACATAAAAACCGTCGGTCTCTACATGTTTTTTGTCCTCGTGATAGGACGGCCTACATTGTGCTGCTCAAATAAATGAAAGGAATTTTCAGTTTCTTTATTGGCTTGTGGCGCGTTCATTTTCAGTTAATTAAATTTCGTTATCAAACGTTTATAATATGTGAATAAGAATGTATCATTGGATGTATTGTAGGTAATATACATGTCTACTATATAATATGTTATTAAAGTCACGAAATTAAATGTGTCGGAAAAAGTAATAAGTTTTCGCTATGAGAGAGCCGTGCGTTACGGCTACGTGCTCTAATGATACGCTAATGTTTTGTGAGTTTTTTCGTAGCGCGCTGCGAGCCGTGTAGAACTACTAAACAGTAATGTACGGTGCGCGTGTTGGTCGCACCTTCAAATGAGAACCGTGTTAAATATAATTAGGAATAACATTTCAGTTCTTTATTATCAAAAAGTATATTATCGTAAAGGTTGTTAGTAAAATATACATTAAAGTCTTCAAAGGTTTTATCTAGTTATCTATATATTTATTGTCAATTAAAAATTATCTTCTATCTTATATATAAAAATTAATTACTGTTCGATAGTCTCGCTAAAACTCGAGAACGGCTGAACCGATTCGGCTATTTTTAGTCTTGAAATATGCTCAACGAAGTGGGCAAAGTTTAGCTAGTTTACTTATAATATTAAAATAAAACGACATTCTAATAATCCCATGTCTATCATTATCAATTATGTATGTCGATTTAGTTATAGTACAATTAATTCACGATGTTAAGACGTAACGTATATTTGTGCTTTGTGAAGGGGTTGGTATAGGGTGGCGTGTTCCGTCGCCCGCTGCGGCCGGGGCGATAACGCGCCCTGCAGGGCTAAGGCTTAAGTAGATATTAATAATAAACGGTCTTTGTTTCTTAAAAAGTGATTATTATATCTTAACAACAAAAAAATGTGGTTATTTTTATATCATACTCGTTGAGCATACAAACAGTTTGTGATGAACCGTTTAAACCTTCCCGGGACGAATATTTCAATACTAAAAACAGCCGAATCGGTTCAGCCGTTCTCTAGTTTTAGCGAGACTAGCGAACAGCAATTCATTTTTATATATAAGCGAAGAAAAAGATAGCTTATGTTATCCGGGCTATTATTGCAAATCTATTGACATGCTGACATCCCTTTCAGTAAAATCGGATTAGTAGTTTAGGCGCAATAGTAGAATATGCATACATACATGGACTATCAAAATCATTACCCTCCTTTTGACTTCGCCATCGTTGGGTAAAAATCGACCTAATTTGTGATATAACTTGCAAGTTGCAACACATTTTAGAAACAAATTAGGTGCTCGTAAATGTATAAAAAGTAAATATGTGTACTTTAATATGCAATTTCTAAATCGTAAAGCGATTTAACACAAATCTGTATCTGTCCCCATCCACATAATATTGGGGAAAATCATTAGTTTTAGCAACAAAACTCTTGCTTTAACACTAATGAAAGACCTATTTGTAGCTATCAATTGCCAAACTAATTGTACTACAAGTTTACTAACAGTTAGTTCTTTCATTTGCGAGAATGTATTTACGTAGAGTATAAATATTTAACATGCATTCAATATACGAGTTTCATTAAGCTTTAATTATAAGAATTTAAAATAACCATATACAGTATGATATATTAAGGCCGTCGCGCGGCGCGGTCTAAGCAAGTGCGGTTTATTATTCCTTAGCTCTAACACCCCATGACCCCCTGGTCGTGCGGGCTGCAGGCAAAAAGTACACCCCCACGCTTACGCTTTTAAACCTCAAGCGTCCAAGTACGGGGAATATGAAATTTTCGAAATGATAAAGCCGGTAAATAATAACTGCTATACGCCGGGCACGCCGGCCGTCTAATTGTACGGTCCGCAACGACATTTTCATGATTTTCTTATTAAGCCGAGGAATAACCGCAACTAGCGCCACTCTTTTTAAAATAAATTTTACAATTTTTTCACTAAATAGTTAAACTAATTTATGGGCATTTAATTACAGCTCTAAATCCTATACTGTATTTACTCTCGTAAATAATAACTATAACGGCCGTTTATTAGATTAGATTGCATTAGATTCAGTATTTTTTTAAATTATTTATTCATCTAAAATTACACTTAAATATATTACAATACTGTCTCACCACATGTTTAACGGCGAGGTGTGCTCTTTCGGTTATCATACTATTACAATGTAAAAATTATAAAATAAACATAAATCTAGTTTACTTACGCTAATAAAAACATAAAAATATATGCTACATATGAAGACTTCAACTAGGTCACAAATTTTGTACTTCTCAATGTTATTAGCTATTGTAGTATTTTATTTCGAAAAATGTGAATAAGTAATAGTATGTAAGGATATTCTTATTGCTAACGAATGTTCCAAGGTTCTTTAAACTCTGTAAATAATCTTGGATATATTTTAGTGAAGATTTTACAGTTTCATACCATGAAAAAAATTGAACTTACTAGGTCATGTGCTGTGAAACTTGTGCCAAATGAAAATTATTTAATTAAACTTTTCTGCTGTCCTTACTGGGGCAGCAGCGGGGTTCGTGTGTCTGCTTTCACATTACCCACTCGCAACGTAAGGCGGGGCACTACACCCCAACCGCCCGCTGCGCTCCTAGTGCCTACACCCCGCTTTTTATTCCTTCCTGCCGTCGAAAGTAATCAATTTGCGACTTAATTAATTAAGAAAAAAGCTTTGTCGTATTTGACGAGAAACGAGGTGTGATTCCTTCTCAAACATCAACGGAGCATTTTAATTACAGTACTTAATTACCGGGTGTCTGTGGCTTCAAAAGCGCAGCCAACGAAAACAAATCGCTTCATTATTGTTTTAGCTTATGGTTTTGATAATGGATAGTCATCATCTTTTGATTCCGATCGCTAAATACTGAATAGGCACTGTTTTACCCTATTTAACTTATCTTTTAGACAGTATGAATCACCTTACAATGTGACAGCAATGTCAATTTGTATGCCTATCCATTTTTATAGGTTACTAGCTGAGCCTTGCCCATTTCATTGAGCATAGAAACCGTTTAAACCTTCCTTGCACGAATATTTCAAGATTAAAAATAGCCGAATCGGTTTAGCCGTTATCTACTTTTAGCGAAACTAACGAACAGCAATTATTTTTTATTTATAAGATTATATAACATTTGAATCGCCCGGAAGATGACAACTTCTTGTATAGCAATATTTTTTTGTTATAGGCAGGTTAGAAACGAGCTATCAGAGTGCTTGATTTAAAAGGATTACGAAACGGTTATATTACTACTGTGGTATATTTGTAGTGTCAAGTAAAAATATGCTCTACGCAGTATGTTAATTCAGTAATGTGACCCAATTCCAGGCGAGTTCACTCGGTGCTCGGTAACAAATACTTTTCGTTTAGGTCTACCCTACTCCCTACGATATCTAGTTAGGGACTCGCGTGCCTAGCTGTATAACAGTTAGGGCATTATCTAAAAAGTTTTTTCTTTACGCTAATCGTAAAATCTTTATTGCTGATTGTACTTGAGTTTATCAGTAGAGGTTGCTTAATATTGGGCTTAGTGGCTAGCTAATAAATGTTTTGGGTAATTCATCTAATCTAAAATTTTGTTTTTTAGAATATAATTGGTTTCCTCCAAAATGCGAAATGATGACAGTTGTTTAAGCCAAAAATAAATATTTTTTAGTTATTAGTACTTTAGCTATCAGGTTCAAAGACAGTAATGATTTGAATTATAAAAATCAGGTCTAAATATCGGTTTAAAAGTTACTTAAATGAAAACAATATAACATTTTAAAGATTTTTTTTGATATAAAAGATAATTATTTAGAACTATCAATAATTGTACACTATATTGTGCGTTTTATCAGTAACACTAAACCGTGCATAATATTATTAATACAAGTAAAGCCTTACAGTATGAATCATTGGGTTCTCACGTTATAATACTAAAGTTTAGTTCACACCGAGACGCGACTTTTAGTCTCTACTACTACGCGGCGATAATACTACAACGACACCTCATGCAGTTTCAATTTCTGTGTGCACGCGTAAAGCTGAAAATTGGAGTACAGTAGTAACCTTTTTTCTCAATACTGTTCTTATTGAAAAAAATGATATTTATCTTCATTATATTTACAAGAGGATAGTAGCATTATTAAAATATATTTTTATTTTTATTATTCCTAACTTAAACAATAAGCTAAGTATGTTTTTAAAAGTAAACACTTATTCTCTTTAGATATATATTAGTGACGCGAGTGTGAAAATTACTTCAGTATTTTCAGTGATACAAGACAGAGAGAGAGACTACGTTTTAGTTTTTGCTACCTACTACCTAGGTTTTATATGATTTCAATACGCTCAGATCGATGCGTCACTGCGTGCCCTTTTTTCGTCATACATACAGTCGTGCAATGTCACTGGCGATACACAAAGCCTTAACAAGTGTTGCGTTACGTCACGTCTCGGTGTGACCTGATCCTAAGACAAGTTTGGAATGTTTGTGTTCAGATAATGTATAAATATGTCAAATTATGAACATAGCAATTATTGTAGTGGCTTGTAATCTGGTTTTGCAATTATTGACTTATCTAAATTGTTACCAAGATAAGGGAAGAAGATTTTAGGTTTGTTTGACAGATTGACGTATAGAGTTAAACTCGGAGTTCTTGTACTAGGGAACCATAAAAAGCTTCAAATAAGTTAACTTTTTATGAAATTATTAGAATACGGCTGACGTAGGCCGAGATTATAACAATATTGAGTTTAAATTACATAATATTTTATCACATTAGGCTCGCAGAAATAGAGAGAACAAACTTCTTTGTTTACTACGGGTGCTGCTCTTAGGTATGTTTAGGGCCGGAGGGTCGGAGGGATCCATATTGGACATTTTGTATAAGTGTGGACCCCGATCCCAGGGCAAATCCCTTTTGGACCCTTCACCCGAAAGGACCGGACCTTCCTCCGGTTCGTATTTGTGGATTTTTAAGGTTAAATTTATACGTTGGGTTTATATACTAACAGTTTATACATTTTTAAAGATTATGTGCTTTCTTACCTTATGGCACAAATTTTCTAACACCCAAGTTCAAACGAAATGAAACCTATCCTTTTAAACTAAAAACTTCGAAATTCAATAGAAATATCTCAAACTTCAAAATTATATGTAACTATATTTAGTATTTACGTTATTTATATTAAAGGACATTAAAGTGATTACAGCTCATAGCTGATTGAGTAAGTGTTTGTATGTCGTTTTGGAAAGAATTTCGTCTATTTACTGCAACGACCTCAAGACAGTCTCACAGACCAGGGCCTTGACACGTGGAGCCCCAAGCACAATAGCTATGTCTTTGTAGAGAATACACGGCTCTCATAGGGTTGAGAATAAGAGCAATGAAGAACTATAAAAGGATAAGAGGAAGCCCTGTTATCGAAATTCTTTCCATAATAGGAAATTCAAATAATTTTTAAGAGTAAACTTTATTATGGTTCTTTTCATCGATAGATTTCAGTAAATGTTTTTGACAATTGTCTAATCTTGTGTGATAGCTGCCTCAAACATATTTTTTTATCTAAGGTTCTGTAGAATCAAAATTGCATAAAAATTGTGTTACAGCAATTTTTATGAAGCTTTTCAAATATCCACAATACCATTAGATATAAGGACTTACAAATATTCAGATTTACAAAACGTATAATACAAATCTGTCAAATGGACATACAGCCACAATACGACAAATTTACCCAAAGAAAGTATAAAGTAAGGAAAAAAGTTAGGGAAAAACTCAGAAAAGCATTACAAATAGGACAGGCTCGCAAAGTTCCATTTAGCGAGGGCATGCATGTACTGGGATCTAGAAAAAGTTATAATAACATTAATGTAGGTTCTTCTGACAGCCGCGCGCCCGGCGCCCAGCGTCGTTACCAGGCCCTGCGCTCTGTATCTTGTCATAATCTGCTAGGGACGGGAAGAAAGTTTATCGATAATATTTTAAGTTTAGTAAGACATTATTAGGTTACCGCTATTTGTTGAACAATAATTGCTATTAGTTTAATTATAATGTCGCACTGAAAGTTCCAGATTTTGTTTGAAATTACTACTGTTCAGTTTGAACATTTAGATAGAAGATTCTTTATTGTACAATAAAATAAAAAAAAAAACAAATAAAATAATCGAACACAGCAATGAGTAATTGTACAAAAACTGCTTACAGCAGTCTATTCTAGACAATCCAATAAATTTGGTCAAGTTTGCAAAGCGAAAAAATAAACGATAAATTTATACTTAGAAATAGTTGTTTGTCATTAGTTTTATAATGTAACAGTTTTATTAAATATATAGTAGCCAAGTGTCCTTTTTTTAAAGTTGATTTCTCACTTCCACCTACGGCCAGTGAACGACGTAGGTACACTGTACAATCTAAACAATTTTCGGAGTATCCGCTTTTACCATAACATCAACAAAGCTGCGAATTACATTTCTCGATCAAAATGATGCTCAATATGAATGAAAATAAATGTAATTCTCAATAAACATATTTTTATCGATACATTTATCGAGCAGCCCCCGCACGAGGCATCACTAATTACGCAGACGGCAGCGGGTCGTACCAAGGGTACGGCAGTCTGAATTTTTTCCTCGACACCCACCCACCGGATGGGGGGGCCACCCGGACCCTTCTTAACATTTCCCAGCTCGAAGGCACAAGACGGGCTTATGTGGACCCATGGTGGGTTATATACTTTTTTGGGTTCGGTTAGACACTTTGAGCTATGTACTTCGACTTCCGCCCCGACCTTACACAGGCACTACATAAAACTTCGCAGATTAGGCAAAATGCTAGCAACTCTAAAAACAAATATAATATACCGTCTAGTAATAAAAATACACGCTGGATAATATATTTTGTCCTTGTCTGTCAAGTGATTTTTCCAACGTATGAGACAAGGAGAGAAAGTATAGCTTTATTATATAGTGCATTTTTATTAGTAACGGGTAAATATTTTGTGAAAGTAACTATTAATATAATCCTTTTGTTAAAGCTAAACTTATACTTAATACCCAAATAATTTGAGATCGCAGACCCAAGCAGCTAGGTAATTGTCATGGAGAGATTGTAGGGTTGAAATTGTCTTAAGATTTATAAACTATTATCAACAGAGGCCTTTGCTTCCCTCAGATTTGTATTTGTATGTGGCATTACGATAAAGTAAATCACACATAAACATAAAGTACCTACGTAATTAGGCTAACTAAAATAAAATTATAAATAAGTAACTAAGATTTAGGTACTAGGCAGTATGTAGGCACAGTTTAAAACTAATTTAAAAAGAAAAATTCTGTTATAATCTTATGTACTTGTCTATAGTTACTGTTTGTTATTTCTTATTATTGTTAACATATTATATTTCTTATTATTGTTTGTGACAATGAAATTATTCTTATTCACAAAATGAAAAACCCACGAAGTTTTTTGCGAAATCTAAATTAATTTCAAACCGTTTACACCAATCACACCAAATTATCTTGGACCCGTGCCAAGTGCAACTGCTTATATCTTGTAGCACCTATTGAAGATATACAAAGTAAAAAAAATATTTATATTATAATGGTTAGTAATAACAAAATATACCCCTTTGTAAAAAAAAAAAAATCGGTACTAATTATTACATTTGTCGTTTGTTAACGATTATTGCCTTTTAAAATCGGACAATTATATAATCGCTGTTTTAACTTGCCGGCAACATTTTAAGACCGAACACAGATGTATATTTTGGTTTTTATTTTAAAATAAGTCTTTAGCTATTCTTGTACACAAGACATTGCGAGTAGTGGACTTGAAACATATTGTAATAAACATTTCAATAGTTAAGTATAACATATAATTGACTAATTACTTATGTCTATTTAGTATTTATACATGGACAAGCCGACCCGTGCCCACTTCGTTGAGCATACAAACCGTTTAAGCCTTCTCTGGAATTTCACGAATATTTCAAGACTAAAAAATCTAAAAATAGCCGAATCTTTTCAGTCGTTATCTACTTTTAACGAAACTAACGAACAGCAATTCATTTTTGTATGTACGATTATAGGACATATTATTAAAAGGATCTGATTCCTAAAAAACCTCGACCATGCACAAAACAACTAGTATAAATTTTACACACATTGGCTTGATATTCAAATGCTTTTATCTGAACTACCGAAATAGCTAATACCATACGTGTTTAAAGCCGAGTAACTTAGGAAATTTAATGTGGAGCTGAGCGGTCGTGTGTACGTCCCTTAAGTGCCTCTGTCACGAGGCAAAAGGCGAACAAAGTAGCGAAGGCCTCCGCCTACACTTCCAGTACGAATAGCCACCGAGGCAGGGGCAAACTTTGATACCCCGTAACCTCCACCCCGCTGCCCCCCTAGTACCCGAGCCACCCTCGGGCTTTGAGGACGTCTTTGACGAGAACTTTAGCGGGAAAACCCCGAAATTCAAGTTGCCCCCGTCCCGATTATGAGTTGGCGATGTCTTTGAATTTTTTTACCTGGATCAAGAGGAGAGTCACGCAAAGTTTTTATTGATATTAGTACAAAATACTAACGTTTGTCTCCCAAATAATCATGTAAGTTACTAACTACTAATAATAATTTACTAGGTTGTATATAATTTTGAAAGTAAATACAAATTATATTTTAATCTACTATGTTCACTATCACCAATGTACTCGACAGTGTACTCGACAATTTGAACAAATTAACGTTAAATTCTTAACAAAATCTTAAACGAACAATTTTATTACCTTGTTAGTTTAAATTTTAAAAATGAATATCTGAATATATTTTAAGTTAATATCTTCGAAAATTAAGAAAATAAAACGAAATATCATAATATATCACAAACTTTACATTTTAATAGTTACAAAAATATAATATTTAAAAGAATCACGTTGATGTCTTTTCTTTGAGCTTCTTCACTTTTGAATACGATGTCATGTCTCGCTGTCGAGTCGCGGGTCGCGAGATTTCGTGACAGATAGACTAGACTTGGAAGTTGAATATTAAACGTATTTTGTAATTGCTAATGTTTATCCTTGTGGAACTTATCTAATGTTTACATAAACTACTTTCTTAATTGTTAATTTATAGCGTACGATAAATCGAAGCGAATAAACAAAATACACTAGGAGGAATTACTGCTGGCCGCTGCTATTCGGGCAAGGCAACCGGATATTTCTTTTAGCTGTCCAAAGAACCCCCCGGTCATAATACCCCAGTGGGGGTCGGGGTGGCAGATATAAAGATACAGACCCCCACTTATCCCGGACCATACCCGATCCTTTTGCTTTTATAGAGGGTGTGTATAAAACCGAATCGCCCGGTTTTAGCTGCGCGCCGGTTACGAGCGGAGCCGGCGGCCGCATTATGCCGCGGACGGGCTGTATCTGATGCGGTTATGCCGCCCTGGTACTCCCGCACAATGCTCCGACGATAGCTTTGTGTTTATTAGTTAGCCGGCAAGGGTCGTAGGGCCAATAAAAGAGGTGGACTTTTACGATAACAATTCGTAATAATAAACACGAATGGGATGAATCTGGTGGACATTAGGTTTCGTGTACGCAGTCGTTAACTTAATAAAATTGAATGAATATTGGCCGACGTTGCCTTTAATCGTGCGCGTGCCTTAGCCACAAAACGTTCATTGTAATTAAATTTACTTTTGCTTTTGTTCTTGTTACTTGAAAACCATACACAAATTAGCTATTCAATATTCCTGTCTTTGTCTGAAAAGTCACAAGAAAACGAGGACATTGAATAACTAACCAGCATTCTATATACGTATACCTTAGTAGTAGTAGGCGTTATACGTTATAAACACTAGTCTGAAAAGTTCATGTGCAGTATATCACGCACACATTGACAGTCACACTCACACATCGACAGCTGGCGTGATCGGGGATCAGCAACAGTCAATTTACCTTTTTTGGATTTCTCTAGCCCGTGATGTTCTCTTAACTATTCGAAAATATTTCTACTTTTACATTATCCTATCTGTTAATTACTGTTGTTAAAGGCAATAGGTAGAGCAATGACACAGTACATTACATTACATCATTGTTAAGCGGTAAAACCACTTAGTCTGTTTCAGCTCGACACACGCACATAGGGCATTGTGCACCCTCCATAAGGGCTCTAATTAGGTGTCTTCAGTACGCAGATACTTGGAGCGTAGAGTGTATGACTTCGTGTCCGCTTCAAATCGTTTGTGTTGTGTTGTCATGACACCAATATTATAAAGCGAGTGTGTATGTTTGTAACTCTTTTAAGCTAAAACTACTGAACGGATTTTGATGAAATTAGGTAAGGCAGTAGTGTACATGGTGGCAACACAGGATACTTACCCCAGAAAAAGATACGATTCCCGCAATTTTTAATTTTTCTCGTACGAATTAGCGGGAAACATTTAGTACTGAATCAATTTACTGCGATTTTTAGTGTATTGTTAAGGAAGATTAAAAGCGAATTATTATCTATTCTAAAGCAAGACACATGCGAGTTCTCTCTCTAAATAAAATCTATAATAGTCGAACAGGAATATAATGAAATGAGACAAGAAACACTAAGCTGCGGTGCTATCATTAGCAAAACCCATTAGCCTTGTCCGTACTATAGTAACTAAGGTGGTTCTACTTAAAGAACGTGTTTGAAAGCGACCGTATCTCGTGAGCATAAGCGTGAAAATTGCAAAGCATATTTCCGCGTCTTCCGCGTGATCATTGTGCTTTAATGTTGGCCCTTTTTGATGGTCGTGTAATGCCAGTGCTGTGGTTCCGATATTAATTTATTTTTATTATAACATATGATTGCGAGATCGCCAAGCCGCCAAGCATGGCAAGTATCGGGAACCCCCCATGAAATACTTTGAAAGTCATAGCTTAAAACATAGAAATACTATGGCAAGTTTGTTGGGACGACTACAGACACGATCGTCGACAGATCACAAAGCGAAATTTTAAAGTTATTGAAGCAGATTCTTTGCAGTATTTATTACCTTAGTGTTCAGTATTAAGAGGCTTATCGTTGCTTTACCTTGTCAACCTCCTATCTAAAGAACTACAACTTTTTAGTAAGAGCCAAAAAACTTAATAATTTTAGATTTTATTATGATTTATAGATACGAGGCTGTGAGGGTAAAGCGACGTTATGTCAAATAGTGGACGTCATAGCTGAAGTAATGTGGTCGCAGACCATCCGATTGTTTCGTTATTCGAATGAAAACCGAGGCAGGCCGCGGGGAAGCCGTATAAAAACGACAATTTCCTCTAAACGCCGTGCCCGCGCGCGCTGCGCCCGTCGCGCCGCGCCCTCGGCTGCTAATTAACTGCCGCAACGTTATGTCACCCTGGTACCCCCGGTGAGGGTGGTGCTTATTTTCTAAATTGAAAAAAAGAATGCTAGTCCAAGAAATGTTTTTTTTCTAAATTAAATATTTCAAAACGCGAGGCTGAAGATTAGATTGAAAGTACAAAGAGTAGTACTGATGCCATTTATTATTATTATTAACCAACTGCCAAAAAGGAGGTGAATTATGTTACTTATAATAATAGCCACATACATTATCATAATTCCGTAAATATATTATATGTATTACTTTTTCAAGATTTGATCTGTTTTATTTTAAGGTTGAGCATTAATGGTCAACAGCGACCACTTTGTTTAGCCAAGTGAGTGAGAATATCAGAGATCTAAGCCCTAGGGAACGGTAACACACGTGTAACTTACTCTGAATAGCTTATGTGACTTGAGTCAGTAGGTATTGCTGAGTTGGTTTGAATACATGTTATGCATTATTGTATGATTTTATACAATAACTAGTTTTTTTGCCCACCGTTCGCCCGTGTAATTACAATATTCCACGGATACTCTGTACTTTTTAATATCTATGGACGCTTCACACCACGTCAATCTGGCTTGGTATAATACTTTTAGACTATACATATATCTTAGTTTTTTACTAATAGTAAAAAATATGGAACACATCCATCGATCGAGGAGCACAGAAAACCTTTTGTTATTTCGGCGGGATTCGAACCCTTCGGCTCGAGCACCAATGTGCTTAACCACTGCGTTACTTAGGTCGTCATATTGTCGCTAAAAAATAACCAGAGTAAATAACGCATTCAATCAAATCATGCATATTTTGCAATAGCTTTTCTAAACTAGCACTAGTTTAAAGTAAATTTAATTCAAAATTAATTCCTTCCTTGAAATAAGGCCTGATAGACAATAAAAAAATATCTAGAGAATGTAAATTACGCATTAAATTAAAATCATTCATATTTGCAATAGCTTTTGTAATAACTAATTTTAAGTCAGTAAAATTACGAGTTTATTTAATTAAATTCCTTCCTTGAAATTAGGCCTGGAAGACATCAAGCGTAGATACGTCGTAGTCGGCGTAGAACAGCGTAGAGTAGCGTAGCGCGTCGTAGAACAGTGTAGACTTTTTTTAAAAATGGAGAATTAAATATGATGCATATCGTTCAGCTTAATGAAAATTTATCGTCGAAGGTTGTTGAGAAATATTCAATATGGTGATGTTAGTTTTTATTTTGGTGTTACACAATATTTTTTTTTAATCAAAATCTAAATATTTTATTTTCAAATAAAACTTGACAAGCTTTTTCGGAAAGTAAACAAAAAAGAAAGGCTACCAAGTACCACCGGAGAAAGAAGTAGAACTGGCGGCGTAAGAAACTCTAGAATTTGAATACAGATTTTTTGTTCCTTTTTTACTAATTGTCCCGTCTAGTAGTAAATATCGTACTGCCTACTGCCTAAGCATTTGTTGACCTCTAACAGCACTGCCACCTGTCGGTTTCAATTGTAACTAAATAAACCATTCTAGAACCCACGTGAAGACAAACAAAATGACATTAAAACGGTTGCATTTTCTACTGTGTGTATATACAGAAGATAATATAAAAAAACTAGCTGACCCGTGCCCACTTTGTTGAGCATATAAACCGTTAAAACCTTCTCTGGGCTTTCACGAATATTTCAAGACTAAAAATAGCCGAATCGGTTCAGCCGTTCTCGAATTTTAGCGAGACTAACGAACAGCAGCATTTTTATATATAAGATACAGGAAAATTTGTAATGAAAAAAAATACTTACACTGATTAAATAATACTAGAGCCGACTTTTTATCGTTTCCATTTACCTTGTCGGATGAGGATGGAACGGTGAACCAGGAGGGTAAGATCCGCAGCTTCTGTGTTAATTGCCGATTGTTCTCGGGGGATCGATACATATCGAACATCCCTCTCGCTTCGCGTATACAATTATATATTACATACTAGTACCGCGTATTGCTTCTGTGTAAAATCATAAGTTAACCTATATCAAATCAATCAAATATACTTTATTGTGCACAAATAATTATAAAAACATACAGACAACAATTACAATTACAAAGGCGGCCTGGCCTTATTACTTCAAAGCAATTTGTTCCAGGCAACCTTTTGGATTTTTGAGATATTTGAAAGCAAAAAGTGCTAAAGTATATTAAATAACAACAAAAAAAAAGTAGGGTAAATCGACAGTCATTGGACAGTTAAGTGAATAAACTCGTAAATTCTTTGGTAGAGTTAGTATAGTTAAGGTTGTATTCGAGAAACAAAAAAAAAGAAACTACGTTTAAAAAAACCGACTTCAACGACTAAAAAGCATAAAACAATATTTTATAATGTAGTTACAATTAATGTTCTTTTTAAAGTCGGTGTAAAGGTGAGTTTCAAGTCAGCAACTTTAGGATGTTGTTCTTTTAGCTGACACCGACTCCAAAACGAACATTAATTATAATATAATAATAAGATCTATGGACGCTTCACACCACGTCATTCTGGCCCCGTGCTAAGTATCCGAAGAACTTGTGTTACAGGTACCAGACAACGGAAATATATTTAATACATTTATACTATACACATATTTAAGATTTTTATTATACTTATTATACACAAATATAATACACATCCATGACCCAGGAACATTGAAAACTTTTTGTTCCCTCGGCGGGATTCGAACCCGCGACCTCTCGCTCGAGCACCAACACGCTCAACCACTGCGCTACGGTTGTAACTACATTATAAAAATTTTACTTAAAGATGCCTGGACCGATATGCAAAATTATTTTTTGTCTCCGTCACGTCGTTTGAATATTGTGAAAACTGTCTATACCTACAAAAGTCACAGAAATGCTTCAAACAATTAGCAGTTTCTTAAAATCTAGTCATTGTTAGTATATTACACCTTTTGTTGGCTTTCTTATTTTTTAGAGTACTATCTATTTATGTAATGAAATAATTATAACCCAATAAGACCTGATAAGTTATTGATAATTCATTACATTAGCCAGCTCGAAAGGTGTTTTTAATAATCACAATTTTTATTTAAAAATAGAACACTTAATAGTTTTTTATTTATTTATTTATTTAGGGATTTTGATCCGAAGATATGTCAATCCCATATATACCCAATACAATATTAATTTACACAGTTATCGTCGATATTGGCAAAAATACGGATTAACGAAACAGCTACGTCTGAAATTAGGTCGGAAAGAATAGACTGCCCGACCCCTTCCGAATACAAATTAAAATATTTTATTTTAAACAATAAACCTCTTTGACTTACAAATTTGGTACACACCATCAACCACTTAATAGTTCCGTAAAGTAATAATAATAACTATATAAATAACGAATAATAATTGTATGACGACATGACATCCTTTCCTAGCCCGTGCAAGTTTCTTACGCCGGTTCTTCTCGACGGGTTAGGATTGAACCCGTGGTAGCTTTTTGTGTTGACAGTTGAACAAATTGTTAAGTTTTATGTGGATTTTTTTGTATTAATTTTCTTTAATTTACGTACTTTTAAAATGTTCTCGGATTAGTAGTATTGGTGGAACAAACATATACACTGCAAAATCATTACCCGGCCTTATAACTTCACTGTAGTCGGATAAAAATAAAGCAGTCTTCCATAATAAGTGATTAATAGATGATCGCATTGTTCCACTCCCCATACTAGGTGTAGCCTCCTGGTAAATACGCCCCTGGAAAAACAGATTACCTTTACACCATAGGACTTATGCCAGTGCCCATATCAAGTACTAACCACAGGCACAGGCCTTTCATTAATACTTAATTATTCTTGTTGCCTTTTCTACTGAATGATGTTTAAATAACAAGGATAGTATGCGACTTAATGCCTTTTTAAGTTTTTGAGTATTCGTCCTTAAAATCTTCTTGCCTTTTCTTGAAAGTAAATTGCCAGAATGAAAAGAACATGGGCATGAGACACAATAACCTCTTATCTATAATACTGTTTAGTATTGATCTATGTATATCATATATGTAAGTGTTCTAATAATAAAGCAATATCTAAATGTTTAGTTTGGTTAACTAAAAGTAGAAGAAAAACTTGGTACACATTTTTTCCTTTACTCAATATATTATAATTACTCTGTTTGATCCCAGTATCCCGGTCTTTGACGAACTCCGTACTTATAGTAATTAGAGAAATCAATCAATGCCTGTTCGCCTGATTACAAGTTGATAACGCTATAATAATACGTCACCATTCTTGAGTGTGTTGCTATGTGCTAGCTGCTAACTAAGCTAAGCCGTATGTAAACCGTACAATGTACATGTGCTGTGCAGTGTTTACTTATATATTGATGCTTCCTTAGTCAACTGTTTTAGTTCAATGTAGTAGTAGTTCTATCGTTAGGGCTGGTTTTTCAATCGTCAGATAAATTTTACTTCTTCATTTTTAAGAAATGGCCCGTATTAACAACAGTACTGTGTACATGTACAGGAGGAAGTCTGTTAAACAATAGATAACCAGTAGCATCGTAGCTACCAAAAGGATTTATCCTACTGTAGTTTACTTTGACCTTAAGACACTAAAAACTAAAAAGTAAAAAAATATAAACGAAACTGCGTTTAAAAAAAACCAAATTCAACAACTAAAAAGCATACAATAATTTTTTTATAATGTTTTTGTAACTAATTATAAAAATATTATTTTATGATTTGTAGTTGTTGATGTCGATTTTTTCAAACGTTTATATTTTATTTTTTCCTGCTATTATAAGTATAATTTGAATTTAGAGCACACCTTCTGTTACTCTCTGAAACCCGTTGTTCTAAAATGATACCTTGAAAACGTTTTAGCTGCCATACTATTCGTTTTTAAAACCATTGTTAAGGATCGATAGCATGTGAGTGGTGACCTTTATGATTATAATCATATATTTCAGGCATAACATGCAGTTCATACCCTGCTTCCAGCTTCATATTGCCTTAAAAACTATAGCATATTTTTGTCTTAAATAAAAAAAGGACTTTAGAAGCTGGCTTGTATATTGTACTGGGCCCATTTGTACCGACTATGGCCACAGCTCTGCCAACACGGGGACTGTCAAGAACCTACTAGACTAGGTCTTGGCTGGCAGTTTTTGGCTCAGTTTTGAAGGCGGAATTGAAACTTGGCACATATTTGTGCCAAGCGCCAAGCCTGTTAAGGAATTTATATGTACTATTTTCTTGTAAAGTCGGATAAAAGAAGTAATGTAGATACATTAATAGTAGTAATTAAAAACATAACACCTCTGTGATCAGTGTAATTCACATTTATTATTATAACTTAAGCAAATTACCTTTTAAGTAGAGTTAAGCATTAACATTTTTAATTATAATATTTACGGCGCCAATTCCACTAACGAAAAAATGTACAACAGAAAGAGAATACAGTAAGGCTACGTTCTTGATGCTTTGGGAAAATCGCCGTTTTCATTGTAAAATTGTAATCACTTTGAATATTTATTTGTTTTATTGGTTTAAGGGCGTGTTTCACCAAGCAATGTTAAAGTTATTCTTTTGTTAAACATGCTGTTCCTCTCGTAATTCCTATGAATGAATGAGAAGGCATGGTATTTTAACAAGCCGTTATCACCAAAATGCGTTGGTGAAATCGGGACTTACTCTATCTGCTTATTGTTTTAAAATCTGAGACGTTAATTTGTTTTTAGCTCAACGAAACTTACTCTACATAGAGTTTTGAACTCGAATATAAACTAGAATTAACGTCAATATCTTTAATTCTATATATCATGATAATTATGGTAATTAATTTATACTTTGCATAATCGATAAATAGAAACTACTAAAACTATAATATATCTGACTTTCGTACTAACTAAAGGGTGATGTTTGATAGTTTGATTGAAAGTTTGTTGGCTTCGCTGCAGTTCGCATTGGCGTCACTAAACTGTATTGAAGCTGTAGTATATTTATTACAGTGGCTAGGTACTTTTTTTCATCGATTGTCCGCGAACCAATGTGCGTGTTTCGAGTGTCATTGATGCATTTCGGTATGGGTCGGGGGGTGGAGGCAGGCCGTGCCGGACAAGTATCGCCGAACGCACTAACGGATCAGTGTGCGTTGGAAAGCCGTATAGTGTGGACGTACGCTGCTCTCCTTTAACTTCACGCGAACTCGATCCCCGTGTACAAAAATTACCGAATAATCTGATAAGGAATTCAAAGGTATTATAGTGCTTCGATTACATTTCGTGTAGGTCATGTTCGTAGAATTTTTACGTGTTTCTTACTCTAATGGACAATTCTCGCGATGAGTAAGTAAGCCTTGGCATTAGTACGCGGTGACTGCAAAAAATGTAATTAGTCCATCGATGAGGCTGCCTTAGACGAGTTTCCTTTGTCACGCCAACGTACAAGGTGATCAGTTTTTCTCACAATATCCTGATAATTAAAATTTTCATAAATAGCCCATAATGCCTTAATTAATAGACATTAAAGGAGGTTCTAATTGATGATAAGTTGTATAATGAAAAGTAAAGTGGTACTAGGTTTTCAGAGCTCAGTTCGAAGTTGTTGTGAACGCAAAGTTTTAAAGTAATTTCGGAGTGCAAGCCCGCGTCGAACTAATCAAATCGTTCACGCTCTTAACAGCACTGATAACGAACTACCTACATACTGGAAGGTATTATTTTTGTGAAAACAAAATTTGCGCATGTAAAATACAATAAAAAATGAAAATTAGCGTTTCGGTAGAATTTTTCAAAATGTAGAGTTCAATACTTTAATAACAATTTGTAACAATATGTTATTAATTATGATTATTTCGCTTATTAAATTATAATAATTGTAATGAGAGACGTTTTACAATATTTTTCTTATCAAATGTAGAGTAAAGCGTGAATAAAAGATTTAATAATCTGGCTAAAAATATTTAAAATTCCAAATATAAAAAGTTGACCATTTGAAGAAACTATGAAATGCATGGCGTGCAACGGTAGTTCCAAGAAAAACGTCACAGGCCACCGTGGCCAAAGCTATTAAGGTGGCCTTGCCGTTATCGCTAAAAAGAACATAGCTGCAAGTGCACTGACCGTACAAAACGAGCCATTCCACCTACGGACACAGCTGCCGAGGACTTACTAAAATTGCAATTCAACTCTTCATTATTTATGATCCCCTCATTACTTTTATGTAACTTATTATCAAGAAGATAAAATCGTTAGCTCATTCAATTATATCAATTACATAAGCAAGTAGAGTTATAACATTTGTTGCGTTCCTAGAGTTAGTTTAATGTTAATTTTAATGTGTATATATTAATGTATAGTTCAAATGGCTAAGTGTGTATAGGTACATAATTTAATTATATACAATCGGTCACCAAGGATCAATTAACTGCCTGGTGTCTGAGTATCAAAAAGTTAGGTAGAGCGCTGATAAAGTGACAAAGCTAAGCGCTCTAAAAGTGAATCAGTTCACATTTTAATTCAATTAACAAATGATTTTTGCAGTGGGTGTTATAAACGCTCTTCTAACTATAATAGAAAGGATGCAGTGAGATAAAGAGGCCACTTTTAGTTATTTTTATAAAAGCTACGAATGCTCTATACTTAGCAAGGTTTCTGCTTTCAAACAAGAACCACCTCGTTGAAATTGTACTGTTGTATATTTAATAGTTAACTGCAGTAATAATATTAATAGCCAATGAAGTTGATTCAATATACATCACATTTTATGATTGTTTTATAATACAACACTTGAATAACTACTGTTGCAAGTATTTGGTCTCTGAAAATTGTATGTTGGAATTAATTATGATGATTTTCATTTTGATTTAATTATCTATTGTCACCTAGAGAAAATATAACTAAGCACGTGGCATACAAACTAAACACTGCAGATATTAAAATGACTCGTTATATAAACAGGGACTTTAGAGAATCATCTCTACGTCAAACAGTTGAAAAAAATCCTGTGATCACTGTATTTATATTTGTAATAAACATACATATGTGTTCAGTGCGTAGGCGAACAATGCGTTGGTCCATTGAATAGTATCGTGCAAACAGGGGCGCAGCGCACCCTCCTGTAAAAGTAACCTCCTCATGGTTCTGCAGAGAAGACAGGAAATTAATTTTATATATCCCTCCTTTTGTTTCAATTTGCCTATTCGTTTCGTATTTGAAATAGGTTATTTCGCCTTTGCTGTTGAACCATATTAACTATCATTGGCTCAGCTTTATGTTTACAAATTGAAAAACAGTTTTCAATTTGTTTTCTTATGAAACAAAGAACCCTAATATCCGTTTGGGTCTGACCTACGCAATGTAAATCGACGTAGGTCGAGCCCTCCCTCTCAAATTTTATTTATATTCATGCGTCGATAGACTTTTCACGGGATGTGACATCCCGATCATTTCTTGATTGTTTTATGTTTCACTGCTATCATGTGAATTGAAAATTTATATCGTACTTGTAGTCGAAGCATTGCAATAGCAGTCCTTTATTTTCAAGGTTTTGAAATGATGGGGTTGGTACATTAATATCCTCGATCGGTGATTAAAAAAAAAGACAAGAGTGCTGTGCATACATTAAGACTTGAAGATGGCTGCCAAAAGGAAAGCCGGCGCATTGCTGCAACACGTTCTGCCAAAGGTAATTTTAATGTTTTACTAGGGTAACATAATAGCCTGGGCGACGATTTTATCATAAAAAGTTGCTGGACAGAAATATCATCCGGACTGGTCAATATGAACGAGCATCTCGCCTCGGTAGTCACTGCGCGACCCGATCTTTTAATGCAGGGTTCACAGCCACGAGCGCTGTAAAAAGCGCATTATTAAAGGGAATATATAATGGTCCCCATACAACTGGGCGCGCTTGAAACGCACTGCTCATAGATGAGTTAAAACCTTGAAAGTTGTGTTCATCCGAATGCGGTCGGATAGTAGACGTTGCCGCATCGAAATTGGCGCCAAAGTCAGTTTTCCCGCCGCGGGCGGTTCGCCTTGCAAAATGGCGGAGTCTCGAATGACACGCAGCGGCACTATATTAGTATGGACAATACCTCTTATTTAAATTCATCACGACAAACATTACCCCACATCAGACAAGTTTAAAATCTTGATGACGGACTTCATATGGAGTTGCGATGGTTTTTATGGCGCATTTTGTCCGCACTGTGGACATTGGACATTTGTTTTTGTAATAACACATGCATACATACTAAATTAAGAAAACTAGTTTCTATTCAGATTTCAGACTATATAATTATGGAAGTTCTCAAGTATTATGATGGTTAATATAGGGAAACGAATACAACAAGAACTTTTCTACTAATCATTGAACTAGTAGTACTTTTTTAGAGGATGTTATAATGTTCCAACTTCTAAGTTTTAGAGTGCCATGGTCTAAGAATATAGCAATCAAGTATACTTAGCTATATTCTAAAATTTAACACTGATTTCATTGATTTTAGTCATGCAAAATATCCTTGCAAAATTCTGTTATTTTTTGCTTCTGGATATACAAAGTGTCTTCAAGAGTAGAATATAAATGACTGTGTAACCTTTATACAAGGAATAGTAAATAAATTGTCTCATCCATACTAGCCGAGCGCTAAGTGACCAATGAGGCGCCGGGCGACCTTGTACGGCCTACCCTGAGTATCTAAACCTAGTTAGACATTTGTACTACCTATATCTTGCCTTATGTAATCCTGGTAGCTTAACTTATGCATATGTACATAATTAGTGTCTTCAAGTTTCAAAGGTAAAGAGGCAGTATAATGTTTACCAAGTTAAAGTAATGTTAGATCGTTGGTTTTTTTACTATTTTATATGGAAGCAAATAGAACGAGTGTAATTTTAGAATATCCTCCAGTACGACCAGTTCTGAGACTGTTTGACATTGAATTGAGACTACGATCGTGGGCGTCAAAAAATAAAAAGATCTCGCTAGTAAAGAGTCGCTACATTCAGCTGATTAGAACTGCTTGACATAATTATGATGAAAATAGGATCTTTTCGCATGACAAGCCTTATAAAATGTCGCTTGTCCATAATATTGCTAGTACTACGTTCCTATTTGCCATAGCTTGTAATATGTAGAATCGAACAAACTGCCGATACACCACCCCACGCACACGTAAATATAGACTTCAACCACGTCTACAGTCGATGCGGTCATTTACTCGTATGTTTAAATATTATGGAACGTTCATAGAAAATGTTTGGAAACTGGTCGGGCCGAAACTTTGGATATAAAGGGTGTAAAAAACCAGTTTCAATAACTTTGGGATACGTTATACTTCCGTTTCTCATTCTAGAATATTTTTTTAAATAAATATATTTATAAAAAAAATACGAAAAAATAATATTTCTGAAATGAGAAATGTATATACAGGTATAATCATATCACAAAATTATTGTAACTGGTATTTTTTAAATCTGTATGCACACTACGGTTGCCACCCGTTTCAAATTTGAGTCTTATTACCAAATAATAATGCCAAGAAGTGAACATCGGAGCCGTCTTCGACTGTACTTGTGCTTGTACCGGACACGCTAATCGCCTATCAGGCCCCGGGATTATGTTATAAGATCCACCACTGTCGGACTGTCTCCCGGCAAGCGATCACTTAGTTGGCTTTGCATATTGAAGTGTACAGCAAGTACCTATGTTAAGTTTACCTCTAGAAGTATTAGGAACTGGATCAAAATAATTAATAAGTCGAAATCGACTGTAAATAAATAATAGTTGAAAAAACTAAAACAAACGCGCTTAAATGCATTGTCATTGGTCCTTGATGTCCTTGACGTATGTAAAATTGCAGAATAATCAGGTTTCTGGAAATTGGTGAAAATTATGCGCAAAGATTCCGTTACATACATACAAATACATAGATGTTGAATCTATGCATCAAGCTTATAAAAGCGTGTTTAAAACAAAGTGTATGATTTTCGAGACGCATTATTATTTTAAAATTTTTCATTTGTCCGTCATTACCCTGAAAAGTCAAAATAAAAAAATATTTTCTGCGTTCTTCAGTTAAGCATGTGTCTAGTATAAAAGTAATAAATATATTTTTTCGTTGTCCGGATGATTAGTACAGGATTGGAATGACGTGAGGTGGAAGCGTGTATAGAAAATATTATAATGTATAAATAAGCAAGGTAGCACAAATTAATATTGTAGAAAAAGAAATATATATTTATATTTCTCTATATCTCAAAGAAATACGTTGAGCATATGGCCGTGTACTAGCTAGCTTGGGGCCATATGTTTCGTAGATCGCATAACAAGTGCAACATACCATTGAAAGCCTGCCAATTTGATGGAGAGGAAAAACCAGATACACCTAAATCGTTTCCTTTAAATGGTAGGCTCAGGCAAGGGCTTACTTTTTGCTATAAACAAAAATGTACTTGACATAGAACAGGAACGTTAGCAAGACACGACTTTAGTTAATTATACAAGAATTATAAACTTGTAGTCTGTCCATTCACGCCAATCGAGAAATCTTAACTGTGTACAGAATATTATAAGAACACGTTTACTAATGTCGGGTGGGGCAAGATGTATGGGATTGTTGGGAAGATAAAGATAACAATGTAAAAAGTATGTTCATCTTAACCAATTATATCACCTGGCAAACTATTAGGAATCTATTGACGCTCATTAAAATCGGATTAGGAGTTTAGGCTCTACGGTGGAATATTACTTAAACATAAATACTATACTGTCAGAATCATCACCCTTCCTTTTGGTTTTGCAGTAATCGGGTAAAGACATGATTACTAATGTCAGATAGGATGAGACGGTCTACGGGATTATTGGAAAAATAAAAATATCTTTAGCCATTCCATAAAATAATTATTATTAAACCATAAAGAAAATAAACTAAGCTCTTTTTAACCACCTTTTACGTTTTTTCACAAAATACTTCCTTTTGATGTTGAACTTTGGACAATTTTGGCTGTTGTCGCTTCACAAAACTTCCAAACTAACCTAGTGACCTTATGGTTTTGTGCTCTGTCATTTTGATACTTAGCCCATATTCATTCAGCCTACGTTACTGAATACGCCCATTCATACTTGCTCATTTGCATCCCGGATGACTAGGGTAACATACACTCTATATTACATTTTACCAGACTAGGATGTCAGGAATGTAGAGCGTATGCCTAAGAATGTTATATATTTTGCTATAAGAAATTTAACTTTTTTTTAGGCTTTCTTCATTGAGAACACAATAATATATTGTGGCTGTGTACAATTATTATCGAAATAGAATTAGTATTTAATTGTTTCGTTTCACAATGCGTATGTTAAATTTTAGTCCTAAATTATAGTGGGTAGTGGGTACCTATTACCTAACTACCTATCTACATTTTGTCTTAAATTACTCAAGACCTTTACACCTACTGACAAATTACTTTAGTGCAAATATGCGGTCATTATTTAGAAGTGCTAAATTAATATATTTGCATTGGTAGAATAATTTAGGTGTTTAGTGTCCACTTTATTGTGTCTACTATATTATACTATACTAGACTCTTAACTCAAACTTAAGCTGTACATTGCTGAGTCACTATTAATACAGTAAAACCACGTTGCCCTCGTCAATCTTCAATCTTCATATGTCTCTGTAAATGACAGACGATGTTTTTATACATTGGAAGACATTTTTGAGGCATTTCTGTGATATTTTGATATAGGTATTTAGTAGTAAATAGGTCCATTTTAATATAACCTTATTCGAATTAGTTTTGGATATTTTGCTCTAAATGCATGACCCAAAGTACAGGGAGTTTATAAACCAGAAGGTTTTATAAGCATAGCGTTGGCCGTCTAGTGTGCATTATTCAAAGTGTGCGCTTGCACAACGCGCATTCTTGGGCTCTGTTTTACATACCGCAACTCATATTCACCGTACCTCTACGCTATTATTTTACAACGTAGTCACGTTACAGAGATACTTGACTCCTTTTTATTATAAAAATGTAACTTCAAGGCCTAACTCCGGCTTTATTATTTAATCCAGACTGACGAAGTATATGTATAAATAAAGTGACGTTAGTAACAATAGTTACTAGGGACAGAGAGGCTTTAGCGTATAGTATAGTTGTTGCTGCTGTACATATGTTTCTTACTGATAAACGTGTTCAAAGTCTTATTTTGTACAATAGAGTAAAAAATGAAGGATCGATCTCGGGCATAGACATAAACCGTATGCTAAATTCAAGAGATCGCTAATTCCATTTTCTTAGAATTTATAAACGTCACTTTGGCGCTCCGGTCGTCGCGTAAAAATATTGTTTTTACTTATCCCGGCTGGGGTTTGGCGGGGTCTGGAGGGGTTTGGGGGGTTTGGGAGGGTCGCGAGGGGTTAGGGGCGTAATTACTTGAAGGCAGACGCTGTCGGCCCACGGGGGTTAGATACTAACAGAGTCCGCTAGCCTCCGTTTTTGTAGGTGACACACTAGAATATTTTTAATATCGTGCGGCATCACTATAACATATTGTATGACTTTCAATCTTTTGTTATAGATAGAAAGGTTAAAGAAACGGCTCGTAAATCACTTGAGGTATACAAAAAGTTTCAATCTTTTTGTTATAGACCGATAGGTCATCGAAATGGGCCCTCAATCACTTGAGGTATATTAGCTTTACTCATACTTCTACAAGAACATCTGGAAGTTGAAAAGTTATAAGCAAATTATTGTAGAGTTTTTGAGTTTGAATTCGCGCTAATAACTAGAATGTATTTTTACGCAAAGTTAAAATTAGTCAAGCAACGATTCAACTTCTCTGTTTTGTATCAAAAATTCGAAATATATATGTTATTACTTGTTGGGCGTGTTCAATTTAGTTTTATTGGCAAACGCGTTTTATGATAGCTATAAACTGCCCTCAGTACTTAAACGGAATAAAGGTTTTTATAATTCGCCAATTAAAAAATACTTACCAACACCTGACTCTACAAACAAGTAGTGATGCACGTCTAATGATAAGTGATTACTTTCTTGCAAAGCTCATATTTTTTAATACACGGGCGATTAAGCCGCTAATTCAGCGTGAAATGGATGCACTAGCACTATGTCGTAGTCGCTACGCAGTCTTCTTATCATATATGTCTGAAATCGAATAATAAGAATAATTATGTCTATAGACACATTCACTCCAAGCCTGGCCGTGCACGAAGTACCAGACAACGGAAAATATAATCATTACTGAGATCTTTCTTCTTTGCGATCGCGAAATCTTTAGGACTCATGCTGTCTCTCTGGAACTGGTGGAACTTTGAAACATTATGTTGTTGAGCACTTACTATTATATATATCTGTAGGTTGACAGTCAATAGAAGGACAATGTTGTCAACTTGAGAGAAGAAAATACAGAGTTTGCAAATGTATAATGACTTAATTTCATCGGAAGCAAACTCTTAATCTGTAGGTTGATTGTCAATAGAAGGGCAATGTTGTCAACTTGAGAGAAGAAAATATAGAGTTTGCAAATGATCGTTGATTTAATTTCAATGGAACGAAACCCTTCCTCATATTTATCACTTACTATATACCTAGAAGGTAGTGCTTTTGGCCGAAATTATATTTCTATCTAAATAACCAATTACGTTTATTTACTTGAGACATCTTTATTCTCTAGCAGCTGCAAATGATAAGATCTTCATAGGGAAGCTCTAGCCTGGATAATAATTAGGAATTTGGATGTCGGTCTTATAAAATCAATAGCCAATAGGAATGGAGTTATGCAGGCTGTAATATAAATAAGTGATCATACTTTAGGGTGTGTATGGGTCCCGTATATAGAGTTTACTGAGAAAATACCATTGCTGGATTATTGTATGGGCAAATTTAAGATGTTGGGGCATTTCAATTTAAAATGTTGGGGCATTTCAAGTCTTTTTACGCTGGTACTTTCACAGTAAACTCTACATAGTAGTATATAGTAATAATACACTAAATACTTGCACTTTTTTCCACTTTATTAGTTTTTTTACAAGATATTTCTTAAAATACACGATCGGTATTGTTTTGTGTTGTTTTTCCATCAAGAACCTACGGTACATTCAATAACATATCTACATAGTAGGCACATACACATTGCACCTAAAGTATTATTACTCATAAATTTTTACATATTGTAGAAACCCCGCGCCACTGATATCTATTCAATATTTTCTGGAAGCTAGAGAGCTATGAGTTAGTTTCTAAGATATTTTATTTACCGCATGTGTGCAGGGTACCACGCTTCAGTAGTCAACCTGCCCATGGGTCAAAGTCCACAATCCACGCACCGCGCACCGTATTCGCTTAACCACTCTAAGCACTTTTGTTGCATTTGACCCCGATATTGTATACCTGATAGTTATTGTAATTTTAACACTGTAATCAAAAAATTTATATAAATGTATGAGTACAAAGTATTTACAACAAATATTTCAATAATGTTAATTATATAATATTGTGTTAATTGTTGTTATAAACACTCTTTTAGTAGCTCAATTGAAATTCACACAGTTAAACATTTTTATAAGAATACGTAGATGTCTCAAAACGTATAAGTCATTCGTTAATGCTAATCTAGAGCCTGAATTCAGTCATGAGTCATAAGTGAGAGAATTTCAATGTTGGTGAGATATTAATTAGGTTATCTTCAACCCTCGACAAATCTGAGGGGTGTTAAAAGTGTATGTGTGTATGTGACGTGATTGTGCTCTTAGCTATGATTCTCCATTGCTATTTATCGCTTACGAAGTTGGAAAACAAAATGTATGGAATTTGACATAAGCTTAGCTAAACGACGAGTGAATTCGTATGTCATTTAGCGAAGCTTAATATGTCAAATTCCATACTTTTTGTTTTAGAACTTCGTAAGCGATAAATAGCGATGGAATCTTGAATCGGGGCCCAGTTCACTCACTGCTAGACAATTCGGGGGTTACTAAATTTTGTTTATTTACACGTGACATGCTCGTGTTAATATGTTTGTGTTTGTGTTGTGTTCAACAAAAATGTTGTTTTCAAGTTTGGTTAGGACAATGCAGCCTGATCACCTGATTGTCTGACAAGAAAGATGATCCATGCGTCGGATGGGCATGTAAAAAGTCGGACCTGCGCCTGTTCTCTCGCCAGTCGTGTCGGTTTACCGTCCCACTGGGTTATGAGAGTAAAAGGAAGAGAGAGTGCTTCTGTGTATTGCTTACACACTTGGGCACTATAAAATAACTCCTGCGTAGCTGGCCTGGTTTCAATGAAATCGGGTACCGACACCGAAATCGGTGAGGGGGAGCTATGAGTTTGTGTGATATGTTTTACGGCGGCGCGCGACGTCTCAGCGCCGTAAAGGAGACAAAGTTAAAAGTTAGCGCATAACCGCTCACCGCTCGTCACAACTTCACAACCGCAGTAAACAACCTTTACCTTAAAATATTTTAAACTTCGATTGTAATTTACGTGTCTTATTTTAGGACTCTAGAGTTAAATAATAATATTTAATTATGGAATTAGAGGGAGACAAAATATAGCTATTGCAAAAGTTGGTGGTTCAATATTACGATAGGGCTGACTTAATCTATAAGATGTCTTTAAATAAAGATATAAAAAAACAGAACGTTTAATAGTAGTATTTTATTTCATATATTTTTTTTTATGTAACGAAACTAAACTTTAGATGAATTTAATAGTGTTATATACTAATAGAGTAAGGACGTATAACAGCAGTATTTTATTTAATACCGGTTTATCGTAATATATAAAATAACAGGACGTATAATAGGTAGTAGTATTTTATTTAATATATATATTTTTTTATCTAACGAAAGTAAACTTTAGATTAATTTAATAGTATTATGACTAATAGAGTAAGGACGTATAACAGAAGTATTTTATTTAATACCGGTTTATCGTAATATTACTCTATTATTAGTCATATACTATTAAATTCATCTAAAGTTTAGTTTCTTGCGTCTACAATGTTACACCCATCTACAAATATGTAAAGTTACTTGTTTTTATTGAAGAGACGAGCTATTTGAGAAGGTCTACTTTGCGGTGGATAGGGCCATAAATAGGTTGTTGAAACTCTATCGGCCTGCTCTTAATAAGCCTCCGGCCACGAAGTCTTTGGCCTTCACTTAGAATTAGGTACAGCACGCGTGCATTCGATTGTAGTTCTAACCGTGGTACATATAGACGATATTTTCCATTGTGCCTCCGCCGATTTTTACTGGCGACATCTAGACGCATTTAAAAGGCTCTAAACCTTAGTCAGCTCTGCGCGTAACGACCTCTCCTTTAACAGAAGTTTATCACACTTCAAAGAGCGGGGTAGTGGGTACTGGGTAGATGAAACCGCGCCCCCCGACGTAACTAGGAAGCTCTGAGAAATTCGCGATCTCTACACGGCCCTACTTCGGTTTTTCGAGCCCGCTCCCCCCTTTGTAAAGGAGTGTGTACATTGGGTTCAGATATGTTTGAGACATTAACTAATTAAATGTTTCATAATATTATGAAACATATTAAATTAATTAACAACTACATATGCAAACAATAATATGTTTGTTGTTATTCATGATTTTTTTATGATCTAAATACAATCGCACAAAATCAGAGAATACTTTTGAATGCACGTTGCAAATTGTCTTGACGTGCATCGATTGCAGACTACAAAACAAAAATATATTAAACAGCTTCACGTGATTAATAATTAAATAGTTGGTATTTATAATTTAGAAATAGTTCGGTCATTATAAAGTTTCTTTATGTATAAGAGATTAGTAATCTACTATCGTTAATAAATATTTGAAATTCCTAGCTATTTTGTATTTAAGTCTTCAATTGGATTTGACATAAGTGACGTACGAATTCGTGTGTCACTTAGCGAAGCTTATGTTAAATTCCATACATTTTTGTTTACGAATTTCGTAAGTGATAATAGCGATGACATCTTGAATAAATAGATCGTCTTTTAGTGTTATTCTTGGTTTGTCCCTTTTATATGAAAATTACTAAATAATGCTTATATTATATTTTAAACTTATTTAATAAATATTTTTATTCTTAAAATCAAAAGAAATATTATGCGAGTGTTTCTAGTGAGTCAGGTCTATTACAGTCGCATTACGCGTGAAGGCCCTATTCTTAAGCATCTAGCGCCCCCGAGCATTTCAATTATTTATTAATTTGCCACCGTGTTACGAACATCAAGAATTTGATACTGTAAACAGTTTACCGTTATGGTGCTATTAATGTTCGGAATTAGGGTTATCAGTGACCAGACTCCAGACAGCGCACAGTCAGATTGTTCGGTTGAGTGTCCGTCGAAATTATCGTTCATTTCATCTAGTCACTTTGTTGAGCATGGAAACCGTGTAAACCTTCCCGGGACTTCCACGAATATTTCAAGAAAAAAAATAGCCGAATTAGTTCAGCTGATCTCGAGTTTTAGCGAGACTAACGAACAGCAATTGATTTTTATATAGCCTATGCTACTCAGTGATAATGTAGCTTTCTAATGAAAAAAGAATTATTAAAATCGGCCCAGTACTTTTTAACTTAAGTCGTTACATACAAAAATACAAATCTTTCCTCTTTATAATATTAGTATAGATTATGTGCATAATGCATATTGGTTGTATTGTAGTAAAAGGTTCTGTACTTCTATCTAACCTAGCCTACTTTTATTAGATTTTTTTTAACTGGTCAATACCCGTTTGTCATAGTGGTTTTTGGCCCGTTTTCCTCATCCATATACCTCATATAACTCTACTTTTTACTCAGGTAAAGTTATTTATCCGGCTTTTCGGTGTTAACACTTCGCACCTGGCAAGTGGCAGCCCTATTCGGTATTATTCTAATTCCGTCGGTGGCACGAGCACCGTTTTTAGTGTCACTGTAATCAGCTGTAATGAGCGGCGTCTAAGCACTACTTTTACAGGTTTCTTCAACATTGTCTAGCTCAAAACGTTATTACGCTCAGGGTTGTTTACGTTCCGACGTAGAATTCTTAATTTTCCTCTTTTCATTTCGTCCTTGCTACAAGGATTTGTAGAATAGGACCTCTTAACAGCAAAACGTTTAATGTTCATTAGATTTTACATAGGAGTAAGGGCGGTCCTGTTACACCTTAAAATATGACCGATTTTGTGACCGACATTTTCTAGGTGAAAAATAAAACATACTGATTGCTGATTTCAATAGTGCAATGCACTCGTCATATACGTAAAATTCTTAATTAAATGTGTATTGTTATAATAAAAATCTTAAATATGTGCAATTGTGCATAGTATAAAAAGTATTAAATTTACATATCCTTAGTCCTGATTTCACCAACGCATGCTAGTGTTAACGACTTGTTAAATTATTATTTATTGATAGGAATTACGAGAGGAACAACATGATATTGAACGAAGGATCAACTTTTACACAGCTTCATCGGATACTTACCTCGAACCAGATTATCGTGGTGTGAAGCATCCATACATATTATTATTAATATTATAAATTATATTGTTATTGTGGCCAGCAGCCGCTCTATTAATTATCTGCTCACCGGTGTATTATTGTGATCGAAGTGTAATGTTACTAATGCATAGGTGTCATTATATCGCTTAATTCATTCGATGACCTCTGTAGGGCAGCAATTGAACACATTGATACTCGAGTCTGAGGTCGCGGGTCCGAATCCTGCCGTAGGAACAAAAGTTTTCTGTGTCCTGCGTGGATGAGTATAATAAATATAATCTTAAGCTATAATGTATAGTATAAAAGTATAAAATGTGTTTCCGTTATCGGGTCCCCGTAACACAAGTTCTTCTGATAATCAGCACAGCGCCAGATTGACCTGGTGTGAAGCATAGGTATTATAAATTATAATTATTAGTTTGATCTAAACACTGTACGTAAACAAGTATGCGGTAAACAAAATTGTAACTATTAAATAATTTATACCAACAAGTACTGGCTGCATTCTCGCCGAGATGACCTAGAAAATTTACCTCGTCGAGCCAAATCTGCTGACGCTGTGTCTCAGAAGTGTCGCCTAGTGGCGAGTAGGTACTGGTGCTCCACGTAGACTTCAGTTATTAGCTATCACTTGACACTGGTATAGATGAAGAGTAATGCAAAATGATGATGGTATTAGTATCAAACTACCTCTAAAGGTTTTTCTTTCGTGTTTCAAACAATATGATTTAAAAAACGTATCTCATATCAGTCTCAAATTATAAAACGGTATTGCAGATATAGCATAAACATGTGGGTAAAAATACAAAGTGATATCTATGTCATAATGAAATAGGTTGTTTCTCGAAAAATATTAAGAACATACATACATACCTTACCACAGTAATAATACACAAACGCCTCCGTGGTCTAGTGGTTCAGAGCTTCGCTCTCGACCCGGAGGTCGTGGGTTCGATTCCCGCGTTGGAACAACAAAAAATGTTGTTTTCAAGTTTGGTTAGGACAATGCAGGCTGATCACCTGATTGTTTGACAAGAAAGATGATCCATGCGTCGGATGGGCATGTAAAAAATCGGACCTGCGCCTGTTCTTTTGCCAGTCGTGTCGGTTTACCGTCCCACTGGGTTATGAGAGTAAAATGAAGAGAGAGTGCTTCTGTTCTTACCGTTCAGAAACCGTCTTTTTTATTTTGATTTTGTATTGTCTTTTGTGGTTTAATCCATATGGTTTTATAATTTGAGGTATCGATACCGATAACTACAGATACTGTCTGTGACTGTACATGGGAACAGCGATGTCAAAAATCCCCTAGCACTTTCTTTCAACTTTTTCCTTTGTGTTCCTGCTATTGCCTGATTTATGCTACGGGAGGCTTAATGAAAATTAATAGAGCCTTTTTGATTTATATCCCGAGACAGTTATGGCTATTTTCAACGATATTTATTAATTCTGCAAACATTTATGTTGCAGTAAAACAATGAGTATTAATTTGGAATATGCTGCAATAAAATTCATTAACAAAATTGTGTATCTTTGTGGCTGTGTAGACTGAATGGCAAACTTTATCGCTGGTATGTTTTAAAACCTAAAAGGACGAACGCCATGAACTTATAAATGACGTAATGCATACTCAGTACTCACTCCGTACTCTATAGTTGTCCTCGCCAAGTACCGCCATGTTGAACCTTAAGCATCGGGTATAATGACGACGGAGTATCATGTCATACAGCTGATCAGTACTTTGAAATGCGTAATCACAATGTAGGGGGCAATTGCTAGCTGCTGTGATTATTTTTGCTTACTACCTTGTAACCGTCATTGCGCGCCGATGACAGCCCGCGTCCGGCCCGGTAAATCAATGCTGCTATGTACACAAGTCATCGCTTATATACTATGTGCTCCCGGTACATAGCGGCGTTTGTATGTGTATATGCGTACGTAGATAATCTCGTCATAGCTCGCACCCGTTATGGTATTACTGTGTGTGGGCGAGCGGGGGCTCAGGGGGTGGAGTTGCACCCCGCGTATACCGCAGGGGGGCGCTGTCCGCTTTAAAAATACTGGAGCGAACGAAACTACCGAGCCAGCAGAATGTTAAAGGAAGCCGTTTATTTTGAAAGACCGCGAAGACTCTAGCCCGCTGCTGCACTCCTGGTCGAGACGGGTAAAAAGTTCTAGGAATTGCGAATAAAAAAGCTACGACCGTGCTATTAGCGGCAGCAAGCGAAAATGCCTTTTTTCTCAGGCCCGAGTGTTTTTAAAAAGACTATGGCACGGAACTTATTTCGCTATTCGGATTTTTATTATTCCTCTTAACTCGAATGCGATCTAAGACCACATCATATTAACGAACAGCGATTCTTAGTTATGCTTAGGAAGTCTGTTTTAACTTTTTATTGTTTTATTTTGGGAACTTAGTGTTTCAATAGTAGCCCTTATGATACTTATGAACTTTATTCAGAAACTATTAAAACTGAACTTCGGTATAGTAAGAACAAAAGAAAATGCGACTAGGCTGATGTTTCACTACATTATGTCTAAGGATATCACACTCCATACGAAGACGACAGTGAAATGTGGTACGCGGCGAATGACAGCAATATGCAGCTTCTACTAGAACACTACATTCTTACTTCACCATACGTTGGTACTAGCAGGGCCTACCATTCCATACAATCTATGTTTAATACAAAAAAAACTATTAACGTTTGTAACAAATTGAGTACAAATATTTACATTAAAATAAAGATAAGCATATTTTTAAGCATAACATAACATTAAGCTAAATTCAATTCCTTAATTAAGAAGAAGATACGATACGAAATTAGCAATTAGTATTTTCCAATAGTGGCGCTAGATGGCGGTTTCCGGAATGTGTCTGGAAATCGAAGAAAACAAAAATATCCAGTCGAATTGCCAGTACTAGGGTGATACCTACATACATTACATTTTCTAGTACTAGGTCGTGTTTCTGTTATATATCTACTGCTAGCTACCCTTCTAACTTAACTGAACCTTAAATCTTTGCTTTGAACAAACTTTCGATGAAATATTCAAAGGAAATGTTAATACAGGCTAACGCATAGAAGCTTAAAACACTGAACTAGAAAACTAATAATTTGTAGACATAAATAATAATGATATAGGTATGAGGCATTGGATACTGTTACACTACTGTTGCTTACATCATATTTATAATAAAGTTATTAATTAAATAATCTTATTAAAACCTATTGGATTTACGATTATCAAGAATATACAGGCGTAAAACAGATATAAACTTTAAACTGTTCTTTGAAATGACCGCTCGCTGGAGTTAACTAACTTAGGGCGACTACACACGAAGCGGTTACGTCATTCACCTGTAGATAAACTTATAGATGTATTTTGGAGTTTTTTAAACCCCTTATGAAAAGAGGGGTGAAATAATGTTTGACGTGGCTGCGTGCGTGTGTGTGTGTCTCACTGTTTGTGGCATCGTAGCTCCCAAACGAACGAACCGATTGTGACAGTGTTTTTGCTTGACGTTGACGTAAATGTAAACACCCTTAGGCCGTGTTTCACCAAGCAATGCTAAAGTTAACGCCATGTTAAAATACCATGCCTTCTCATTCTTTGACAGGAAATACGAGAGGGATAACATGATATTTAACAAAGGATTAACTTTTAACATTGCTTTGTGAAACACGCCCTTAGCCTATAATAATCATCGGTTCGCTTGACAAGTTCATTTTTATACTTTGTTCATAGTTATATAATTATATTGTTTGTGTACAAATATTTTAAATAAATTTTATTTGCCTTAATTAATCAATTATATATTTAAAGGACACTATTGATAGCAAACTGTTGTTGAGCCGTAATGTGTATATTCAGCTTAATCGCCAGCAAATGAAGTAGCTAGCGTGTTTGTCATGTAGTTTATCTACTCTGTACAGGCTCAAATGCCAGAGATATTAAAAATGCTTTGAAATTACTTAATTATGTTTGAGCGGAGACATGTCTCTATCTAAAGATGTAGATACTCAAGTTATCATGTTGTTTTACTTAAGTTTGACGTCGCGTTTGATAGGCATAGTAAAGGCTTTTCACTAGGTTTGGATTATACTATTCTGAATTTAGTCCGGAGAAAAGTCTGATCATTAAAAATAGAACTCTGGGCTAGTACAATAGAGTTGAAAAACCAACACACGAGTTTTGAGTTGTCAAACTTGACATTAGGATTAACGCTTCATGATAGCCTTAAGAGGAAACACCACGAATTTTTTTCCATACAAAAATAGGGGTCTAGGGGATTTCTATTTCCTCCCTGGATAACACCTTTAGAGTAACAATTTTTTTCCTGAATATTTATGAATATTGTTTGTACGTCCCTATTTTTTCCTTTTTTTAATAAATTAATTATTTGAAGAGATATGGACGCCTAAAAACCTAAAAAAAATGGCCAGACTCTCCGCTATGTTTAAATATCTAGGAAACAGATTTGACTACAATAAACAACAAAAGCAAAAAATAGGAACCTAGCTCAATTCTTTTTTTAGCTAATACAGAAAAAAATATTTAAATCGGATAAGTTTTGGAGGAGGAAACAGGAATCCCCTAAACGTCGATTTCTGGTACTTTTAATGGGTAATTTCAGTCCAAGTTGCAGTTGTCTCTATCGCGCTAGTTCTGGCTAGCTAAGGCACTGCGAGACAGCAATAGATTTTATAAATACCTATTTTGTATTTCTCTCAACCGTGGTGTTTCCTCTTAAAGTTGATAGGCACCTGGCTCAGTAAAGGCATTTCTTTAAAGTTGATATGCACCTGGCATAGTAAAGGCATTTCTTTAACGTTAATAGGCACCTGGTACAGTAAAGGCATTTCTTTAACGTTGATAGACACCTGGCACAGTAAAGGCATTTCTTTAACGTTGATAGGCACCTGGCACAGTAAAGGCATTTCTTTAAAGTTGATAGGCTCCTGGCATAGTGAAGGCATTTCTTTAACGTTGATAGGCACCTGGCACAGTAAAGGTATTTCTTTAACGTTGATAGGCACCTGGCATAGTAAAGGCATTTCTTTAACGTTTATAGGCACCTGGCACAGTAAAGGTATTTCTTCAAGGGGTTTAACATTGCTTGGTGAAACATCACCAAGCAATGTTAAAGTTAACGCCAAATTAAATATCATGTTATCCCTCTCGTATTTCCTGTCAATGAATGAGATGGTATTTTAACGTGGCGTTAACTTGCTTGGTGAAATACGACCTAAAGTTGATACTTGATAGGCAACTGGCACAGTAAAGGTATTTCTTTAACGTTGATAGGCTGCTGCCACAGTAAGAGCATTTCTTTAAAATTGGTGAGAATAAAGATTTGGAATGTATATAAATATATTATAATCTTGTATTTTAATAAAAGTCTGTTTTATAACCTTAAGAACAAAAAGGACTCTATATTTATTCTAGCTTCATTTCTTTTTTAAATGTTGAAGCAAGATTCAAATTCTGTGAAACGTAATTTACGCTGTGGACGGTGTACGTAGTAATGATATAGTATTAACGCCACTACGTATTGAAGGCGACCCATATTTTAGTGGCGATGTGACTTAAGAATCAGTTCACACTGTTACTGATAGGTGCTGGACTTTGAAGATAGCTATTCAAAATTGAACTTTATTTACCAAACAAGTTTCATTGGAGAGTTAGAACTTCGAGCTGCACTCCAGTGCATTGTGCAGTCCACTGCACAATGCTGCAATTAAACGTATATCATCTTCTTGTGTTGGAATAAAGTTCAATTTTAAATCACTCACATGTATCGTTTCGGTGTGAACTGATGCTTACGTTTGCAGTTAGGTAGTTATGTTCTGAAAATCGAGATTTAACAAGACATATTGTGTACTCAGTAGCATGACTGATATTTTCTTGAGTTCATCTTTGAATATCTTAGGGTATTAAAGCAGGATTCGGTTAATTGTAGTACGTAAAAGCATAGGAGTATCTATACTTATTCCTAGTAGTGTATTGCGAATGTAAATTGTGCAAGTACTAAGTATCCTTATATAATAATATCTATGGACGCTTCACACCACGTCAATCTGGCCCTGTGCTGAGTATCCGAAGAACTTTTGTTACAGGCACCAGACAGCAGAAATATATTTAATACTTTTATACTATACACAAATTTAAGAATTTTAATATCTTTATACACAACATTCAATACACTTCCATGATCCAGGAACATTGAAAACTTTTTTCGTTGCTTCGGCGGGATTCGAAATCGCGATCACCGCATGAACACCAACGCGCTCAACCACTGCGCTACAGAGGTCGTCAATATGTTAACCCATTAATTAAAAGAAAACACTTTGATACTGTACGTTGGATAAGTTACTTGACACAAACACCCACCACTATCAATGTGTATAATTTTCCATAAAAACAGACATATTGGAAACCAGCAAACATAAATGAATGCATTAAAGAATTAGCTACTTCAAAATATGTTTTCCTATGATTTGTCATAGGAAAACATCTTCAACAATCACTTTCATATCTAACCAGAGCCCTGATTTAAGATGCCATCGCTATTTATCGATTACGAAGTTCGAAAACAAAATGTATTAATGAATTTGACTTAAGCTTCGCTAAATGACATGGATTTGCGTGTCATTTAGCGAAGGGCCCTGGTTTTATTTCTATATTTATATCCTAAGTCCTTTTCTGCAACATTTTCATTTAATCTCTTAAATTATTTTATGTAGAAAATATTACACGTTTTCTACATAAGAGCTTGTTTCTAGAATATACAAACAACATTCTAAGAAACTCGCATTGTTTTGATAATAATATTGTTTTAAGACATCACTCGTAACATACATTCAGGCCAATTGGGATGTCCATATATTCTCAACAGTTTTCATAAAAAGAAAAATAAATTCTGGTACTAATATCAAAGAGATACTAATATATAAAATGTCTAACTTTAATTCAGTACCGCCCTACCCTCACTTTAGCTAACGCACATTCTGTTTTGGTTCTAATTCCCGCGCGTGAACATTAAGGATGTAGTGATTTCTAGTCTGATTGTCGATAATAATTGGATGATCGGTTTGGAAACATCCTTTGACGTTGTGTATTTAAAGTGTATTTTGTTCGTATTTTCATAATTGGGCGCGAGCGGGGTGCCGCGAAGGGGTAGGGGGGAGGGGGATGGTTGTACCAGGGGGCCAGGCGGCGAGGGGTGGCGCCGCGGGCGTCATCGCGCCCCCGCGTGGGTATTTAATGATTATACGCTGACTGCCACCTGATTGCCGCCCCTACCTCTGATTACTGTTATCGATAAAAGTAATTAACGTGGGAATATGTTTGTTTGTTAGAATCACTGAGCCCGGCTAAGGCTGTCCTGTCGCGCCTCGGTAAATCATTTCCAACCCGAGCTCTCGAGCAAAAAAATTTCACCCCAAAAATTTGTCGTGCAAGAGTTGGATCCCGTGATCTGAAGGTGTCCCCTTTTCTTTCATATGTCGTGAAAAAAAACGAAAAACACAAAATGGCACTCATGTCATCGACCATGGAGTATCGAGTATCGACAAGGCCGCGGGCCGCGGGGCTACAGCACGACTCGCGGGGTGGCACTACACTGCCGCGGGGGAAAGGGGGATACATAGAGCATGTATCAGCGGCACATAGGCAGTACATAGCGAGTGGGTTGCCGAAATTTTGCAGTTATTTTGTATCGGAAACTAGGTTATTTCACAATTTACTCCCCATCGACAGATGACCTGGCCCAGGTTTATTTGTTGATAAATTGTGAATGGCCCACCGGCTATGTAATTATTTATGCAGCCGATGAAAGGGAACAAATGCTTTGAATTGAAGAGGACATTTCAAAAATACGCTCTTTGTATTCACAACTGTCGATTCAGTAAACGAAATGTAAATTGTTCGGGAGCTATGCGCTTATTGCAGGTATATAGAAATTATATTTGGGGAAAATACATTTATTATTTCCTTCGCGTTTTCCAGAAATACATTTGGATTGTATTTTTTACTCGATTGCGTTTCGAGATTCGAACGCTGCTAATTGCTAAGCAATCATTCATCTGAGAATCTATCTAGAGTTCTAGAGGTTATTGTTCACCATTTCAAAAATATTTTTTATATCCTACTAATATTATAAACGCAAAAGTTGTATGGTAGGTAGTAGTTTACTTGCTGGATTAACATATATGCTACTTCTGCAGAAAAACGTACGGTTCAGGGATTTCATTTTACGCGTAAAAAGTATCGAGTAACATCTAGTCTACATTTTAATCCCTACTAATATGTAACCTCTCTTTTGCTTAAGCTTAGCTTGTTCAGTATTAAGCACATCACTGTCTTATTTATTCTTCATGTAAGACGCACACATGTAGCCCGGGTAATTATGTATGTCCGTTTATGTACACACGCGCCGCTGCACCTTATCTGTCATTGAGGTGTAATTAATTACAGACTAAATTGCAATGGGCATACGTACTAGGCGTACATAGATACGGAAGGGTCAACGGATATTTAGTGTCCGCATAGCAGATGCGGTCCTTGGCCACCGCCCTAAGACGGTCGATATCGTCACCCCACTCCTAACTGTCTATATACACCTGGTACTTAAACTAGTCCATATGCACCGGCTATAGAATGTCAAGTTATTTAACCCCTAGATAACATTGTAAAGAAACGTTAAAAATTTCAACCTAATAAATCTCAATACAAACACATCTTTTCACCACTTGTTGAATAATCTTCGAAAATATGCGATGCCGATTTTGAAATATTTGCTATCTTATTGGTGATGATCTGAGAACAAATTCTTATTTATTTATTAAATCGTATGAAAGCTTACAACAGACCTGAGATGCATATAAATGATTTGGTTTGGAATCGTAGTAGAGTCGTGTTTTAGTATATTTTTGTTAAAATGCATCAACCTATCATACCTTATCATATCAACTATATTTTATAATATGATCAAAGTTCCTATAGCATATAGTGACGGTCTTATATCGTCAAACGGCTCTTGATAGTTGACAGCGACGTAGGCTTCTTTTTATACCAGAATAATAAATCAACGTGTTCCTTAGGTGGTAACAGAAGATCAGACACAGACGCGGGCAATAATATGTTATACAAGTACGGTCACCTACAGGTTGGCTTTACACTTTTCGACTTTATCACATAGCAATAAGGTTTACCATATCTATTAATGTATATCAGTGTTCAGCCCACAGCGATACTTCATTATCCAATATGGCCCTTGACTGGAAAACTGTGACAATCACTTGTATAATAGAGCTAAAACCAAATTACTGTGGTCTACCAGTGCAGTGTTATTTAAATAACAATTTAAACTAGCAATTTACGCTGATATTTCTGCTGATCTAATATGAAACACATTACTACACAAGTGCAATAAAGTGTGCTAAAAAGCATAAATAAAATAATAAGCTTTTAATAACTATATCTGAATCTTGTCGTTCGGATGACATTTCAATTGCTTCAATTGCTTCAATCACTGAAAATAGAACACTAGGCTATTACAATAGTGTTGAAAATCGAACACACGAATGGAGTTGTCAAATTTGACACTGACATTCGACTCGACGCATCGTGGATATGATTTTCGATTTTATTGTAAGTTCTTTTTTCAGTAATCAGAATTATATTGACGTATCGCTTCTCGGCCTTTTGGCTAAGACCAAAATGTAGTATCTTTTATAGTATAGTACGAGCGTTATGGCTATAATAAAATGGAAACAACGTAACGGAAAAGTGTAGTTGTTAAATTATTATTGTCGATCGTAAATACTTCTTGAGCTCAGCAACTTTTGTTTCTCTATGGCAATATAGTATATTCCCCATAGAAATAAAGTTGTATAGTGTATACTCTGTTTCAATTCATGATCTATGTATAAACTCAGTATGAGTGGCTATAATGCTACAAATTTGAAATGCAATGCGCAATGATGAAAAACGATGACACATTCATTTGGTCGAATTAAAAAATTTTGTTTACATTTAAAACACATTCAATTGAAACTGTATAGACATAGACATACACATACATGAAGGCAGGGTTGCCGGTAAAGCCTAGTAAAACAAAACGCAAGGCATAATGGTTTGGCGAAATAGCAGCTGCATAACCGGCCCCACTTTGAACTAGCAGATGAAAAAAGTGCACGCATCAAAATTCATTTTATTGTGCATACGCGGGGCTAAGTATGCGATATAAATACGCGCCGTCCTATTAGTTTGTTCAAAGTTACCTTTTATATAAGGGCTCACATACGGCATACTTTTTGTAGGAACGATAAACGGACCGATTTTTCTCAATTTCTGACCGTGTTGCAATTGCATTAAGTATGTTCTATTTTTGACCTACCAAAAGTAGGTCACAAAAAACATGCTCTGGGTAAGCACCCTAAAAATAAAATTTGTGTCTGCTAAACTTGACATCCAAATGTGATTAGACTTGCTACCACGTTATGCATTTTTCGCAGTCATCTGGTTGAATCTGCTATTTGCAACAAATTCAATGAATCCGAGACTAGGACAGCCATTTAATATTTTATTTTTAAACTTCGAACTATAACGCACATTCAAGTAAATTTATCAAAAAAGTAAAGTAAATATAATATCAACACATTGCTATCTGTACGAGCTGTTTGACGCTATTAAGTAACCGCGCTAGTCATTCAATTAAATAAGCAGATTCAATCAGATGACTGCGGCCTGCAGCTGCGACACATAAATGCACTGCATGAGAGTATAATTTGAAACCCTCTAAATCTTTATATAAACATTTTAACCTCCGACGAAAACAGACAGGCGTCATAAGTTAGGCGTGTATGTGTGTGTATGTCTGTGGCATTGTAGCTCTCAAACGGATGAACCGATTTTGATCAAGTTTTCTTGTTTGACACCTGACGTGACCGACAGTGTAATTCATTGTTTGCTACTTGACAATTCGGGACTTATTAATTTTGTTTATAAGATGTATAGGAATAGACCGCAGGATTTCGTTTTTCAGTCCATTCATAGCAATGTTATGTAATTGTTCGTCATAATATTTATTGTCGTCTCGTTCGAGAGAATGAATGTATCATACTGAGTTTTTATGTATGCCGCCCGCGAGTGGGACAATCACTCGCAGGTATATAGAGGTATGTACTGTATGGTACACAGGCTTATATATTGCATATCCATTTGAAGCATTATCGATTCAGCTCGCGGACAGAGCGATGACCCGACCCGACAGACATTTTTAGTTAATTATTGTTATTAATTAATTGTACGATAATAACGGAACACGCACTGAATAAGGCCGAAGATGGGAAGTATAGACATCGCCTTAGTGTGAATATTATTTGAAACAAGAATGTTTATGAAGTTATATTTTGATTTGGACCAATAGATGACGAATATAACATGCTTCTTTTACATTTACGGATAATAACCAACGCTTCTCAATGTTAAGGGCTCCTTGAATTGGGGCTATTGCACAGTGTCACGTACACCTCAATATGTCATGAGCCTTTTAACTCTCAATAAAATTAATTAACTTAATTCTTAACTTAACCCTGCAATGTTCAAAAGACATGTGAGAAATAGCGTATTTATTGTGCCTTTCTGTCTTTTCAGGACAATCTAACCCCGGAACCAGCTGATTTAAACGATGAAGATAACTTTTCGAGTAAGTCTTAGTATATTTGTTTCAATTCGAATGATAGACAAAAGTAAGACAAGACAGTTACAGCATTTTGCATAATATGCTAAGTTGATCAATATGATGATTCGTAATAATAAAAGTATATTCTAAAAAGCGAAGAAAATACTTACAATAAAGTTCAACATCTATATAAAGTTCGAATAAGTTTTATAACTTCCAAATTACAATTATGTTTAATAGCATATTTTAAACTATCCTGTCTTGCTTTAGTTGTATTTTTTTTGTACCAGACAGCCACTTGCATCAAATCAATCTGGCAGCGAGCGATTCGCCTGCATACCACCTAATTGGCTAATAGACAAGAGTGCGTGTTCAGTTTTCCAAATTTGAAAAACAAAAATTGATTGATGTGATCTGGTGCAGGTCAGGGCTACGCGAAAGACGCGGAGAAGCTGAAAATGATGCTGCTGGCATGGAATTACCACAGCCAGACGCAAGGTAATATTTATGTGTTTGTCTGTTTTTGATTGGATTTTCTGTGTGTCTTTTTGCTGTTGGTAATATAGAGTGCTTTCCGTGAAAGAAGTCACGCGGCAGTGAAACTAAATCTTACTTTGACATATTGGAGTGTTTAACTCTTTGTAGGATCCCATAAATAAAAAACCTCTGTCATAATATCTTTCGCTCTTTCTCTTTCTGTCATCTCAGTCTCAATAAATACCTGTACTTATTAATATTATAAATCGCAAGAGTTTGTTTGTTTCAACGCGCTAATCTCAGGATCTACTGGTCAGATTTGAAAAATTCTTTTTTTGTTGGATAGTCCATTTATAGAAGAAGGCTTTAGGCTATATAACATTGCGCTGCGACCAATAGGAGCGAAGCGTCAGTGAGAAATGTTGCAAAAAAGGGATAAATTATTGACATTTGAGGACTTTCGTTGCATGCGCTGCATAAACGGTTTATGTATGAATAATAAAATATGTATGAATGAATTAATCCTTTTTAATAATCAAAAAAAAAGTCTTTGACAGTATATGTATATCTCTTAGGATCAAAATATGGGCAATAAAGCGGTTTTTGGAAAATTATTTATACTATCACGGTATTAATCCTTATCATTTTAAATACGTTAGTTGGATTAAGCATTTTATGAAGACTATATTTGCCCTTTAAATCATGCAAATGTAATGAATATAGAAAAATTAAAATCGTTTCGCCGTGATTCGACCGGGCGCCCGCGCCGCGGCGTGTTGCCGTGTGAGTTGTGACGTGTCTCGCGTCCGAGCCGGGATGGTCGATCAGCGACGAATGCAGGTAGGGAGTTAGGGACCCCACGCTTATTTTATTACAAGAAACTACTATTTTTCATTAAATAATAATTTATTACAAATAATTAGTACTGAAATTACAATTACGCACACAAAACATTACGCATGAACAAAACAATGAAATGAAGTGGATTTTGAGAATGTTTCAAATTACGTGATAATTTTCAACCAATAATTGACATTAAAATCACGTCAAAACCCAAGTTATCTAATAAACAGCTTGGTTAAAAATGATATTAAAATGTATCTAAGACATTTAAAATTTAAATCTAAATAACAGGCAGTACCGGTAGTATGAATTTAACCACGCACAGCCAAAGCAAACTGTGCTCCCAGCAATCATTGCGTTAAAAGTACGGCGTATGTCGCTATGATTTTTACCCTAAAAATGGTCACAAATAATGTGGTATTTTGAGATGCTAATTATTAGACAGATACAATAATAATCCTTATCAAATTAAATACGTTCGTCACTTTTAAGCATTTCATACACGTAATAATTGCTGTTTACACCATACAGTTTATATTAATATCTTAGGAAATATGTTAGAGTAAAAAATGTACGCACCAAACGGTCTTCGATTAACAATAAAGTGCATTAGAATATCAAAGGGTTTCGCTCCAAAATGCAAAACCTATAATAATATAACCTATTATATTAATATATTATCTTAATATTTTATTTATATAATAGGTATATTAATATAATATTAAGATTATTTGACCGAGGTATATATTCGATAACTCGGTTTTTGAAAGGTTATATTGTCTAGCTCATTGGTTGAAAATTACCTATCATGTATTATTTTATTTATACTATATATTGTTCATATAAGCATAATGTTTATGTGCGTAATTGTAATTTAGTAATTAGTAGGGATTATACGATGCATCCAAATAATATTGCCGGGCACATGACTTACTGGATCGGGATCAATACTGAGATGATGCTTATGCATATCGAACGGATTCGGTTCTCGATTGTGTCGGGAGTAAGCCCGCTGTGCACTTTTTGATGCTGAACAGTTATGTCTGACTATTCAAGATATAGTTCATCACATCTATTGGGGGTAATTATACGTATATTTGACGTAAACTATTATTATTACTTCATCGGCCAACTTATTTTGCCCATGCACGTGTAATATCGTGTATAAAGAACCATTCACTATAAATAAGTTATTTAAATACTCAATCGACAGTGTTCATAAACTTAAAATATATTAAAAAATTAGTGCCCTAAATCACTTTTCCACGCGGACGAAGTCGCGGGCACAGCTAGTAGCTAATAAAATTCTTAAATGATAGGTTGATTCTGTGGCGAGATCTCAGCGCCACGTCTAGATGCCTTCTTTCATGGAAAGGACTTTTGTTATATTATACTTTCACAACAAGAATTAATTATACAGAATGTAAAGTTAACGAGTGATAACCCTAAAGTATAGGGTGTGTATGGGTCCCGTATATACAGTTTACTGTGAAAGTATCAGCGCTGAAAGAGTAACTTTTTTTTAAAATTTGATTATAAGGGCAAATTTATGATGTTGGGGCATTTCTCATAGAAACGTTATGTCAAAAGTAAGTCTTTCAGCGCTGGTACATTCACAGTATACTCTACATAGGAGGCACACACACATTCTAAAGTATTATTTATAATTATTTTACACCTTGCTTAAAGTATACCATTTAAAGTATGTTTAAAGTATACCATGAATCTTTAGAGACAATGCCAAGTCATAGTTAGGTAATTAATAACTCAAGTAAGTTAGATTATATTTTTAACCACCGACGAAAACAGAGGGGTTTTATAGTTGGGTTATATTTTATTTCTGTCCCACTCGATTTTGATTACCTTCATAATCTGTTAAAGTCTTAACTCGTTGGTGTTAATTTCATTCTTCAGCTGCAGACTTGAAATCATCTCTTACATAATTGATAAGGTGCAGGCTCGAGATCAATTCATATTTTCCTGGGACGTTATAAAATCACCTGTCAACTCAATTTCTAAACTTTTGAAATAAATGTCCGTTTATGATCACTGAAAATATTACTCTGGCCGAATATAATAGAGACGAAAATCATTGTCAAATTTGACAAATCTACACTCATGTGTTCGATTTCCAACTCTATTATAATAGCAAAGAGTTGTATTTTCAGTGATCTGAATTTTCTCCCAGCCGTAAACGACTAGGGTTTTGAACACATTCAGCATCGATTGTACGTATCAGTCCTAAAAATACTCGGACTCGAAGTTTCAAGTTCCAATACAATTTTAGTCATATTGTAATTGTAATATTCTTTTAAAATATAAGCCCCATCAATATTATCAGTCTAATGTCTATTTCACATAAAACATATGCCTGTAACATTTATTTAGAATTGGCATTAATTATGGCACCTATTAACTTAAAAGGTTAAAGTAGTTAAGTTGCACTTACATTGACAATAACGACTGGGGGCGCAGGACTAGGGAACAAGTCATTAAAAAACGTTAAGAATGTAATCCACCTTGTGTTAGAAAACTGCCAATAATTGCTATCGTATAGGTTTTTCAAAGTAACTATAATTTACAAGTCACTGGTCTTATAATCTCGAACTTTCGATATCTACGAACCGCGCGCGCTTTTTCCAGAAACCCAATTTTCTTAAAATTTTAAGCTTAGGTCTTAAATAAATAATCAAAGTATGAAAATCCCCGATGATTCTCTTTAATTTCGATATAGTACTTAAATTAAAATATTAAAATTTAAAAGCAACGTGAGATGAAAATGTTTTCATTTAATAAAATATGAAAGTAGATGTTGTTACATAGTACATACCGAATAGCGTAAAACAAAATTTTCATTCTTTTTTACGAGCGTAAACTTTTATGTTATTAATTTTGCGTTATTATATAACAGGTTGATTAATTGAATGGACAATAAAAAGGAGTTTTAGTTTTGCATTTTTTTTATATTATTTACCCGACTACGAAAGGTGAAGGTAATGATTTTGGCAGTATAAGTATTATGTAGGTATGTAATGTAGTCCCAAAACAAGTGATCCGATTGTAATAAAATACATTCGCAATAGTAAGTAGCACGGGCAACATAGGCCATATATTTTACATCGTCGGGCTAAAGTTTCTTGTAAAATTGTTTTTTTTTCTCATTAATAATTTTGACGGAAAAAGCGGGATCGACATTTAAAGTAGTTAAAATGTGTGCAAAAATAGCCAGTCAAACGGGCGAAGCGGCTTGCATAATTTCCATGGCAGAACCGCTCGGCTATTTTTACTTAGCGAAGCCATATCAAGAGTGCCTAGTCTATAACGAGACACCTCAAATTATTTATAGGTATGGGGCTCCGCTGACATTTAACTAGCAGATGCACCAGCCGAGCATCCTGTACACCATCATTAATTTCTGCCGCCTTGGTAACTGACTATGAATAGTGAATACTTAAAATATTAAAAGAAAATTACGGCTTACTTTTGCGGTTTCCGTCGCGTCGATAGCCTCGTGCGGACCGACATGCAACGTTACTTACTGCTTAAAGGCTTACTTCGTCTATTTTCGTAAATTTGTTCCTAGTACCTACCCACGTAAGAATTTCCAACTATTAGAAACTTTCTGAATATTTGGTGTGTCGTGTGATTGGTTTGGTTTCTGTTTGTGGTCAGATTCTCTTACTCGACTATTTCTAACGATAAAAACATTTGCGGTTAGGAGTCTACATGTATGATGGTTTTGAGCACCGCAGTAATAATTTAATATGCATTTAGTATCATTACCTTTTAAAACTACAAGGGATACTCATAACCACTATTCAATAAAAAAAAATAGTTCTGTATACGGACACGAAGATACACATAATATGTAATTATGTATTATGATTATCACTGAAAGCTCATTTCCACACGCGCCGAATTTTGTATGGATTTTGCCGCCTCCGCCGCGCTCCAAAAACACATACAATTCTAGTATAATGGCGCCGCGGTTGCTGCTGCGCGTATGTAAGCCTACAAAATATACTAACACTATATTATACATAGGTATTTGGTGTTCAACAGTTTGTAAACTAAAGACGTAATATTTTCTTCTATGCTGTAACTTATAGCTCGCCAATGCTTATGAACTCCTGGTACTTGCAGGCCGTAACGGTGACATGGCGGAGAGCGGGGCGGACAGCATGGCGGACCTATGGGCGTCCTATCACAGCGCTCTGGGGCTGGGCTCCAAGCCCAAGCCGCCCACGCCGCTCGCCACCTCACACTCGGTGAGTTTTAAGGTTGACCAGCGTTTCATTACTATTTGACATTTTTTAAGTAATTTAAGAGGACCAAAAATCTAAAAGGATCGTATTCGGACGGAAGCCAAGTATTTTGTAAGTCTTGAAATAGGTAGAAGAAGAAACCAAAGGAACAAGGCAGCCTAAACTACTGACCCGATTTTAATTAACTAGCAAAGCCAAAAGAAGGAAGGAAGCTTCGTTATGTGAGACACAAATTCGTATGTCACATAATAATATGTCAAATCCCTTACATTTTTGTTTTTGAACTTCTGTAAGAATAGCGATGGCATCTTTACGAAAGACACATAGTTACTAGTATAGCTGATCTAGCATTTCTTAAGCCAAAGCTAAATTTTTTTATCGAGTACCTACCCGAACCAAGATTCTGTCAAGTACGACAAAATACATGCGGCGAACAAACTATGCGCTAACATTTACTCTTGGTTAACTTCAGAGCCCAATCCATGTGGGCTCGGCGACGCCCGTGGAGCCGGCGTCGACGCACGACGAGACGTCCTCGTCGGACAGGACGAAGGACGACGACGACGCGGGTGGCTCCGACGACGACAGCGACGACCGCGTCGACCCCCAGCACCACGATCCCGAGAGACTGAAGGCGTTTAATGTGAGTACTGAGACTCAGGTGAACTAACTTGTTACTCCTCAGGTATGAAAGAGCTACAAATATATTGGAAAGAATGACGCACAGAATGATGTGCAAAAGTATATGTACTTTTGCACATGACCTATACTTATGATCTGCTGAATTTGGTCACTGCTTGCCGTGACAAAGTGAACTATGATATCTATGGCAGCGAAACAACGCCCTAGTGGCAAAAATGGCTGATAAATTCAATACCATACAAATTAAAATGAATCAAAATTTTTAGGTAATATCGTATGTTTGCTATGCCATAAAATACTTACCTACTTTTTATTTTGAAGGCACTAAATATTTTACAACCAAAAAAATATAGAAATATACTAATAAAGGTTTAGCGTGCTCTGCCGTGCTCTTAGATTAATGGAGTTTTTTTTGGGATTCGAACTCAAGTTGTCAATTAACACATTAGCATTAGTTAAGTTTTTCCTGTGACTACTTGAAGCCTAGACGTTGAACTACATCTTTCTACATTCCAGATGTTTGTCAGACTCTTCGTCGACGAGAATCTCGACAGGATAGTTCCTATTTCGAAACAGCCCAAGGAGAAGATTCAGGCCATCATCGACTCGTGCACCCGACAGTTCCCGGAGTTTGCCGAGCGGGCCCGAAAGCGGATCAGGACTTACCTGAAGAGCTGCAGACGGAATAAGAAAGTCCGCGGCGAGGGACCACTGACGGGCAACGGCAGCAGCACGCCTGTGGGCAATGCCTGGGATTCTGCGGTGAGGGTCCGAACATTTTACTTATTACTTTTAATCCACTTAAATTGTTATAAATAATATTGGATCCGTTTTAGACGAAGCCAAAACGGTAATAATTTTGGCAGAATGTACGTATGTATATTTGTTAGAACAAGGCCGCCTAAACTACTGACCCGATTTTAATTAATGACGTGTCAATAGATTCGTAACAATAATCTCGGTAACAATTTGCGTAGTTGGGTTACAGTTTTTAACTTGTGATCTATGCTTTGATTATAGTAATTAGAAATAAAAAATGTATGTGTATGTGTGGGTTTATTACAATCTAGAATGATTAGTCAAAGTAAACAATAAAGTAGGAGAGACTTATAAGACAGCTTACTTTAACACTAATAAGATAAAGGATGTCTCTATGACTTGGTCAACTTGCCTATAGTGGCACAAAATGATGCTTCTGTACTAGGCTTGCATAGGAGCACAAGCGTCAATATAAACTGTCTGTCTAGGTCCGGCCCACCCCGGCTCATTTAACTTCTGTCCAAGCTGAGCATATTTTGGCGCAGGCGTGCGAGAACGAGAGCCTTAACGCGAAGCGCATGCGCCTGGGGCTGGACCCCGTCAGCCAGCCGATGCCCTCCGTGCCGACGCCCATGGTTTGTGATTTTTCTGTATTTGTTCAGTATGTAGTTTACTCTTTACAATTTAAGTATCCACTTCACTCTTTCAACAAGTTTATTAATTTTAACCATCCCGAAACTAAACACTTGTGTGCCATTGTGACGAAGGCAATCACTGCCTGGTCGGCATGATTGCCTTTGTCACAATGGCAAGTGTTTAGTTTCGGGATGGTTGGCAATCATGCCGACCAGGCAGTGATTACCTTCGTCACAAACATACTCTCAGATCCAAAACCGCTGACATCGCACATTTACATATACCGTGTATAAGTACCCTACAAGTACATAAGATTATGCTGAACGTAATGTCTATTAGCTAGAACTGAAAACTCAAAAATCTATAAAAAGTTGTTCTGCATGATATTACTAGAGTCAATCAACTATCAAGCCGTTTACATAATATGATCGGCATGGAGATCTTCATGGTTTTTTTTATTCAACCTCCCAATTATACTTATCCGCTATCAGAATGGATACTTACGCAAAGTTATTTAAAAAGAAAAAAATTACTGACATAAAGTTTGCAACTGAGTGACTTTAAACTTGAAACTTAATCCTCAGGTAATAGACACCACAGCATCTTCGACGATGGCGTCGTCATTCCTCAGCCTGTACAGCGCGGCGGGCGGCGCGTCCAGCAGCCCCGCGCCCACCGCGCTGAAGGACAGCTCCGACAGCGCGCTCCTCAACAACAACAATCTCAAGATCGATAACGCCAATGGGAACACGGGCAGCAAGACGGCGAGGTGAGATTAGGCTCCTCCTCTCTTTCTTTCATAGATACTACCCTCAGTCCTCTCTTTCTCTCATAGATACTAACATTGTACACTACAAGCTCATGAACAAAATAAACCTGTGAAATGACCCAACGTGCATAACGCTGATGAAATGAATAGAATTCTGTAACTATATCATAAGATAACTCTGTAATTTCCAAGGGTCGCAATTACGAGAGGAACAACATGATATTTAACGAAGGATTAACTTTAACTTTGCTTGGTGAAACACGCCCTTAGCGGTATTCACGTTGGGTCATCTCACATGTTAATTTTGGTAATAGACTTGTAGTCTGTAGTCTAGTATTGATAGGAATTACGAGAGGAACAACATGATATTTAACGAAGGATTAACTTTAAAATTGCTTGGTGAAACACGCCCTAAATTTACTATAACTTTAAAACTCCTAGCGAATTGCCAACATCATTATATAATTAAAGTTATATTAATTGATGTTATTCCAGCCCGGCTTCGTCACCAGCTCCGCTGTTCAGACCGACGTTCCCCAACACATTCGGCAACCCGCCAACGTTCGGACGACAGAAGTGAGTTTATTAATTTTTAAGGTCTTGTTTTATGCAATGATGTATTAGTTGTCCATACGTGACTTCTAGTCGAAATATTGCACAATGGTTTTGCCTCAAAAAACAAAAACATTGTTTTAGTGCTATTACGCACTGTCGACATAGGCAACTAGGCCCAGGAGGCCAAACCAAGCGACGGTATTCCAAGTACATTCGTGCAGAATGGACGTCGAAGAAGCTACTATAGTAGCGCTTCTAATCAAGAGAAGTCGTTACGACAGTTGCTCGCAGTGTGAACGCTCTCATTTGAACCGTTCTTCTATTGGTCGCCGGCGATTGGCAGTCGACTGTGCGTCGCCACAACGCCGCGAGTTGCCGGGTCGCCTGACGACCAAGTGCGTAAGCACCTATCTAAACTACAGTAAGTCACAGTTGCCGGCGACTAGTCGACAGTGCGTAATAGCACTAAGGGCACAAAAATGTGTATCGTCACCCCCCATGTGCAATGTTTCCAAAATACAGGAGACACTTTTTAGAAATAACTTATGTGCATTTTATTTAGAATTATTTCTTCTTGTTTTATAATTATAATATTTTCCCAGTAGCACCAGCACAAACTCCAGCTCAGCGCTCTCTAGTACCGCTCTACTGTCCACTCTGACATCGCTGCCACCTTCAGGTACGAATAATAAATAAAAAAAAAACGCAATTTTAAAATATTTGTAGAATTACTTCGGCCAGTCTTCGTTTATTATAAGATTTTATTTACTTTCATTTATTCATCGAACGACGATATACTGCCGATATCTGATAATAAAGCTTGTTCTTTAAAAAAGTATTTTTTGTACGGTTATAATTAGACACTCTGCAATTTTGTTTTTGTTTACGACTTTCGAGTATATACTAGATACAATATATTATAATATCTGGACGCATGTCAGTGCCCCCGTCGAATTGAGCACGGCCGAAGTATGGTTCTTTTCTCAAAACAACCTGCATTTTTTAGATACTGATAAGGCATTCTTTTATTACACGGTATATTTTAAATTTCATTCAGTTAAAAACAGAAGTTTAAGAATTATAACTTGTCAAAGAGTCAAAATTTTGTCACTGACTCACTCACTCACACACTCACTCACTTACGGACCATCAAAAGTATTGGCCACTTCTAGCAGACATTTAAGCTTCAAATTTGGAATACCAGTAGTGTTTAGTGTATAAATGAAAGAAAAACTAGCATTTTGGAATTTCTGTCTTTAGTTATCCAATATTGCCAAGTCAATCTACGTATTTATTTAAATCATGAAATATTTTTAATAGTATTGATATGATCACTATAAGATGTTGTTAGACCTACCGACTAACACCTACTTGTCATAATATGTATCGCACAACTTTTTACGGTAGAAGAACTAAGTAGCGAGACTTGGTACTTTTCACAAGGTTATATTTTTGATGGGATTATATTAATAGTATGCGCTTCTACAGGTGTAGGTGTAAACGCTGCTATGGCTGCATACCAAAGCGCTTTGCTGTCCGCTATGGCGGCGCACACGCACTCCTTCCCCAACATTACTGGTAAGAATTTCCTTATCAATAAACTGCAATATCAACATTGTTTGTATTGTAAATTTTCTAAATCTAATTTTCCACTTAAAGTCGTCAAAATCCTATTTTTTTTGCCCAAAAACACACAGTATTATTTTGTGACTTCGAGTAGATTATTTATTATTATATTATGATTGGTACAAATTAAAGTGAACATACTAATCCTCTTTCACATTGAGGAGAAGATTCTGTAATCCACTTCAAACATACATATTATAATAATTTAAAAGATCAAATAAATGAAGTGATATACTAGGTATGTGTTAAACTGTAAAGTACAATTTTATATACAACTCTCCAGCGCCGACCGACCTTTCGCTGAAGACGTCTACCTCGTCCTCTCTCCACGCTGCGCCCGCGCCGACAACCGCAACCGCCACCACCAAGTCCACGCTGCACAAGCTATCGGGCGCGGAGGTGGGCGCGGTGCGACAACTGGTGACAGGCTACCGCGAGTCCGCCGCCTTCCTCCTGCGCTCCGCCGACGAGCTGGAGGCGCTGCTGCTCAACCAACCATAGGGCACGCCCAAACCGGACCTGCTGGGATTCAAGTTCGGGTACTTCTGAAAACGTTCGATCGACGGGAGCAGGTGTCGATACGAACGCGATTTTGACCCGAATAGAAACGGCTATTTCGGTATGTGAATTGAACACTTGAGTTTTGTTGTTAGATTTTTGGACTCGAAAATGTTGAAATTAATCGGCGACGAAATTTGTTTTGTCTTGAACAGTTGTAACACTTTGGGATAACTTTGTTTTCAATCCAGACTGGTATGAATTGTCAATTTTAGTCAACTTGTTAATACTAACGTTATACAATTTTAGTCGTAATATATAATTTGTCACTTAAATTGTATCATACAGCTGCCTTTTCAAATAATCTCGAAAAAATAAATTAGACAATGCAATATCAAATAATTGGCCACATTGTTATGTATATTTTTAAATATGGTGTTGCACTAAAAGGTTATGATTATAATTGCATAACTTATGAGTTTTCAACATAAGTTTCACAAACTATGTAATATTTTAACGCAAGCGTATGAAATACAAAACCTGCTTGTATTAAAATTTACTATATTAGAGAAGCGAAAGGCCATAACTGGCATATCGTAAATATCACGATACAGACTCGCAAACATCGACACAGCTTGCTCCCTCACTAGTATCTGATGACTGATGATTTCTGAGTTTGTGATTGGTTGATATTATTTTAACGGCCACTAGTGATGGGGCACCGTATAATGTCGATAGAGTAATTGAAACAACAAAATATTACCAACGTCCTCCTATTCGTGACCTGACAGGTCCCTAAACATTCGATGGTCACCCACGTGACTTGTAAATTCTTAGATATTGCTCCTAATTCATCGCTACTAATCTAACTATTCTGTAAGTTTGGCGTACAAAGCTGCCATGTTTATAAAATATTGCCATTTTAACTCGTTGCGAGAGTACAAAATTATTTTGTGTATAATTAGATTTAAGGAAAAAATCAGGGAGTCTTTAGGTTAAGTAAATTTCGATTTCTTGCCTGGGTGCGGTGATAAATTAGTTTTAAAATCCGTTTTAGGGCAGCGAATTATATCTTGAAATTCTTAAAAGCTAACGACCGAGATCGGTTTAGTGTAACAGAGTTTAAATATAGTTCTAAAAATGGCATTCTAGATATAAGAAGCACGAATTTATTTGTTGTTTTGTATTATACTAATAGGTCTGTAGTTGTATTTACAAACGATTAATATATTTATAGTGAATCGATTTATTTAAAAATTATATTAACTCAGAATTGGCTCCATCCTAAACTAATATAATTTTTATAATTGAAACGCGTTTTCCATTAGTATATTTTGGGAAGATGAAATTCGTCTGCGGACGGGCAGTGTTGCCAGCTGTAATTATTTAACATGCCAATACGTTCGCTTTGCTCAGTACAATAATATGTTTAACTTTGTGTGTATATCTATCTGTTACCATAGATGTTACGGCCAGGTACTATAGCTAGTGTTAACTTTAGATATCGCTTACGGTGTACAAACTTCGATTTATTGTAAACAAATTAATGAAAAGTCCGACCGTTACTCTATTATGATTTGACTCAAACGTTCTGTTGTTGTGTACCGTCGAGCTGTTGTATATTTTAAGTTACGTTTATTTCGATTATTTCATAACTTTTTACATATTTTTGTAATCTAAAAACTATTTTGGCCAGTTACAGTTGTTTTTTTGTTGATAGCAATATTATGGATAGTTTTTGCTCACTAAGTTTATACAATAACATAAAATAGATGATAATTCCACACATATACACGCTTCGTACGTTGCCTCTGGATCATACCTGAACTGCTGGGCTTTTGACTGAGTGAATTTTTGACGAACGGTAGGTACCTTTCTTACTTTACTTTCGATTGTGTTTTGTTGTAATATAAAATTAAAACATTATTTTGCTGAACTTCATGAAAGTTATCTTGTTGATACTTTACATAAACATCTTAAATGAAATACACACCATCCAAGAAATAGTACAATAATGAATTACCTGTACCACACACATAGTCAAAAGAACAGCAGCCTACAAATGTACAATAGTTTCTAACTTTGCCAGTTTATCTCAATAGAATTAACGCTTATGCGTCTGTTTTAAAAATTGTAAAGTCACTTTTGAATACAATAAAATTTGCCAAAGAAACAAGTCGATCCTGAATCCTTTTTAATGATTTTGTAGTTTACTTTTTTGTGTAGTGATTTCGTTATTTAAAGTGTCATTCCAATATTTTTATAAAATTGTAATAATTCGGTGCGTAGTCAAAACCTGTATCTTTGTAAATGGAGAAAATGTAAAAAGTATGTTTAGAGTATTATAAAAAAGTTGATTAGAAATAAAAAAGTTAATGTTGGGATAACGACGAACGCAAGATGGCGGCGAGTTGAGATGAATTTGTTAGACATTAAATATATTATTATTAGAGATGTATAAATGGTTTAACGATTATTATTAATTTGAGAGTAATACAGAAAGTACTACAAAATGGCGATTGTTACTATTACGATATGAGAAGTTTAGTTATAATTTTGCAATTTCAAAATGTGAGTTTTACAATTTTGAAAAAGAAAATATTAAATATGCTCATATACATATCAGTGGTATTTATTTCGATCCCATTCGATACATAGTACTTTTAATTTTGGCACTTATAAATGTGCCGCAATAACAGCCCTGTCTTTATACTAACCGAATTAATAAGATATTAATAGACTGTAAAAGTGTGAGTTCACAAGCCTATTTTTCGGTAGGGATGATCCGCTCCTGAGGTTTGTTTTTGTTAAACTTGTATGAGTTTTTAAATAGCGCCCCTAGCGGAAACTTTCGTTTACTAAATTTATAATTATATAAATTTAGTAAACGAAAGTTTCCGCTAAATAGGATAGGTACGAGTAGTAAAGAAACAAACATCTTATTTGTACATAAGTATTAACTAAGTTAAGAGGATAATGTTGACAGGTCCGGATCGTCTGTGGCTGATGTAGTCCTGGCTTTTTTGGCTTTGGTCGTGGTGGCCTCTGTTCTGTCAGGGAAGGGGTTGTGGCGCTCGTCGCTCATGAGGTCCAGCAGCGCGTCAGATAAGAATTGCACGTTGCTAGGTGCGCCCAGGTACGAGAACATGGCTGGGAACCGCTCGGTCCCGCATCTGGAAGAAAAGGTTATTGAAACTCCAGCGGCGTCGCAAAACATTTAATATGCCAGTATTTGTAAATAAGGTTTTATTATTTTTTATTTACGGCGCAGTTAGCCGCTGCCATTGAGGTGTAAAGCGTTCCTGAGCAGGAGTCGGCAGTACAAAAAGTTACGATCTAATTCTTTATCCTAGTCAGTTTCAAAGTAATCCACCAAATAAAATACCAAAAGCCGTTGAGATCGAACTAATTCGATTCTCGATTGTGTCGGGAGTAAGCCTGTAGGTAAAGCTGCTGCCTCGAATACGAGCGACTTAGTTACCGCTTGACAGGTATTTGGTGCAAAGTGTTTGTAACTTATGCAGTTCCCAATGTAATTACTCTTCTTCTATGTCTATTTAATAAACTAATAATTATATCGTCTTTCGTAAACTTTGGTCCTTCGAGCTCCTGCTCGATATAACATCATTGGATTGGACATACAAGGTGTAAAATAAATGAATGATAATACTTTAGGGTGTTTGCCTCATATGTAGAGTATACTGTAAAAAGTACCAGCGGAGAAAGAATTACTTTTGACTTTCATGTTTGTAAGAGAAATGCCGCATCACAAATTTTTCCATACAATAATTTGAAAAAACTACCTCTTCCAGCGCTGGTACTTTCTTAGTAAACTCTATATACGGAACCCATACAGACCCTAAAATACATCACGCATTATATTATAGCCAGTATATTGATATTATTTACTAAAAACTAAATAATCTTTATTCTTTTCACCTCTTTAGTATACTAACTAAAGAAATTATTCATTACTTTTGTTAGATAGTATATATACTCACAGTTTTCTGATGCCCCAAGAAGCGACTCCAAACACGATACCATCGCTGACCGCTGGAGCTCCGGTGTCCCGCTGTTAATGTTACGCAGTGTATTAGGTAATATACTAATTATTGTACATAAAAATCCGGTTTAATCTTAATCAATAGCAGCGTGTTCCTTTAAACGCTTTTTTCCTCAAAACGCTCCGACCATTTTTACCGCAAATTGTCGATTCTTTAGTATAATAGTTTAGTAATATGGACAATTTTGAAATTTTTGATCTGATCGTTTGTAGCTAACATTACTGCTAATGGAACTACTGACAGATGTTAAAATTTATCATTTTTCGTCTATCTAATAAATTCTAATTATATTTTAAAAATTAATCATCAATAATAAGTACATTATAAAAGAATCTAGAATAAATTTGGTCCATGATAACTAAATAACATCGAGATCAGTGAAATCTGTCAAATTCAAATAAACGTGAAAAAAAGCTGGGTGGGCTGGGATAACACAGATATATAAAGATAACTTATATTTATAAGTCTGTGGTTTTTATCAGTTTTTGACAGCTGACAGCTGCGTGAAATATATGAAAACATCAATCATAAACAGTTCAAAATTATCATGGTGTTCCAAAGGAACGTTAGGTGAACAAAAAAAAATTATTTTCGTTTATTCTTAGCTACTGGAACACAGCCTAGTTCAGTATTTAAAGCTCTGAAAGTACGACGAATCATTTATTCATACGAAATGTGTGAAAAAACAATAAGTACATTAATACAATAAGCACGGTAGTTGATACTTACTGTACATGGTGCTCTGTGACCAGCTTGAGCAATACATAGGAAGTTCTCTGAGACCGGCACGCCGTATCTCATGGTGACGTTGTTGCACTGCGCCCGCGGTAGCACGTTAGCGTGGTATACTTGCAACGAGTGCACGGGGTCCATGACCAAACCGTCACGCTGAAACAAGTTGGGTATTAAGGAGCTGTTGCTTTTGAATCATTGCTGTTGCTCTTGGAACTCGGGAAAATATACTAACCCCGACTATTGACCAAAAAGCGTGACTGTCTTGAGTGAAAGTGGGGAGAACATCATCATCATCATTTCAGGTATGACGTCCAATATTGGACATAAGCGTCCCCAAAATTTTTTTTCGGGTAGTTTCCTATACTCGTCAAGCTTCGCAGGCGAATTAGCGAGTGCAGTTTTCAGATGCGTGCATGGTTGATGGAGAGATACTATTATTTGTTATTCTTTCTCAGGCACTTCACGGATGACTGGGCCCGTATTGTCTGGCGTGACTAGATCCTCGTACCTATTACCCAGGGGCAGGACCCGTCTGCAACTGTAAACTCGTTTTAGAAAATTTTTTTATATATAATAAGTATTTTACGTTTTATAATTAGCTGATGAGCCCTGAAAAAAATGCTAATATAAGTGCTAATGTAGGTAACGAATTAGTAATCTTGCCAGCTATGTATTATCAATTTATCAGTACCAAGTAGGTAACTTAGTCTCTATAAATATGTATCACAATTTTAATGAAAACACTACATACTCTATTAGTACCAAAACTGGTGACCCAGGCATCGCTGAACGGAGGCGTCATATACTTGCTGGGCAGATCTACACTGTGGACACGGTCTGAGAATCTGCAAACAAAACACTAAGTATGCATGTAGCCACGATGCCAGACGCCGCGACACCAGACGCCGCGACGCCAGACGCCGCGACGCCGACGCCCGACGCCACGACGCCGACGCCAAACGCAGCGACGCCGACTCCCGACGTCGCGACGCCGACGCTTGACGCCGCGACGCCGACGCCCAACGCCGCGACGCCGACGCCAGCGGCGTCGGGCGCCGTGACGCCGACGCCCGACGCCAACTCCCAACGTCACGACGCCGACGCCAGACGCCGCAACGCCAGACGCCGCGACGCCAGACGCCGCGACGCCAGACGCCACGACGCCAGACGCCAGACGCCGCGACGCTCGACGCCGCGACGCCAGACGCCGCGACGTCAGACGTCGCGACGCCATACGCCGCGACGCCGACACCAAACACCGCGACGCCGACGCCCGACGTCGCAACGCCGACGCCCGACGTCGCAACGCCGACGCCCGACGTCGCAACGCCGACGCCCAACGCCGCGACGCCAGACGCCGCGACGCCGCAACGCCAGACGCCAGACGCCACGACGCCAGACGCCACGACGCCAGACGCCACGACGCCAGACGCCACGACGCCAGACGCCGCGACGCCAGACGCCACGACGCCAGACGCCACGACGCCAGACGCCGCGACGCCGACGCCTGACGCCGCGACGCCGTCACCAAACACCGCGACGCCGACGCCAAACACCGCGACCCTGACGCCCGACGTCGCGACGCCTGACGCCGCGACGGCCGACGCCGCGACGCCGACGCCCAACGCCGCGATGCCGACGCCCGACGTCGCGACGCCAACGCCTGACGCCGTGACGCCCGACGCCGCAACGCCGACGCCCAACGCCGCGACGCCGACGCCAGACGCCGCAACACCAGACGCCAGACGCCGCGACACCAGACGCCGCGACGCCAGACGCCGCGACGCCAGACGCCGCGACGCCAGACGCCGCGACATCGCGACGCCGACGCCGCAACGCCCGACGCCAACTCCCAACGTCACGACGCCGACGCCTGACGCCGCGACGCCGACGCCCAACGCCGCGACGCCGACACCAAACACCGCGACGCCAACGCCCGACGTCGCGACGCCAGACGCCCGACGCCGCAACGCCGACGCCCAACGCCGCGACGCCGATGCCAGACGCCGCAACGCCAAACGCCAGACGCCGCGACGCCAGACGTCGCGACGCCGACGCCTGACGCCGCGACACCGACGCCCAACGCCGCGACGCCGTCACCAAACACCGCGACGCCGACGCCCGACGTCGCGACGCCAGACGCCGCGACGCCAGACGCCGCGACGCCAGACGCCGCGACGCCAGACGCCGCGACGCCGACGCCCAACGCCGCGACGCCGACGCCAAACACCGCGACCCTGACGCCTGACGTCGCGACGCCCGACGCCGCGACGGCCACGGGTACAGATTTATTATGTGTATAGAAGATATAGATATAGAAGAGACCTACTTTGTCTCTATGTTATATTATTTTCAGGGTCTATTAATAAATGTTTATTAATAGACCTTGCCAGGAATCATAATAATATTGTATTTGTTCTTTACAAAAAAAAAGTACAGTACCTTCCACCGGTTTCGACCTGAAAAAGGTCGCAGGCGTCGGTGGCCGCCTATGTAGATGCTTAACTTAAGCCTCCACATATGCGGCGAGGACAACTTCTTAAGCCACATATGCATGCCGTCTTGTGGTGTAAAATAAACACTGAATTGTACCTAATGTATCTGTCCAGTAGTACCAGGCCAACATCGTTGTCGGGGAGGCTGCGGATGCTCCACTTGGGGTGTGTCTTCACCTCAGCAATGTTGGCCACCTGCCCGCCTCGGTCGGGGTACCGAGATCCCGCGCGCACTGTCATCCGACTCACGCGGTTCGACCTGTGTAATGTATATGTTAGCTGAGTACCAGGGGAACATCACAGGATAGGAGACAATAAATTCTAATAACATTAAAAGAAAATCGCATTTTGGTTAGAAGCTAAACGTGTAAAATAATGTGTGTCATATTATGTAGATTAAACACATATTAAAGCCGTGTTTCACCAAGCAATGTTAAAGTTAATCCTTCGTTAAATATTATGGTATCCCTCTCGTAATTTCTATCAATTAATGAGAAGGCAAGATAATTTAATACGCCCTTAACACTAACATTGCTTGGTGAAACACGCCCTTAAACAGTGAGACTTGTGATAGTGAGTTATCAAAATTATTTGTTCCTTTACTACAAGCTAGCTATGACAATGTAAAATTTTTATTTGTATGTCCTTTTTTAGTGTTTGTTTTAATTAGAGTGCCCGTATCATTTGTACTACAGTGTTCAATATTCGTGTTAATTTAGATAATTATTGAAAAATCTCCTTTGATGTTAGCAAATAGAGGGTATTAGATATTGCAATATGAAACGACCGATTTCTCACAGTGAATTTAAGTTAGGAAAGGGCCAAAGATTAATAAAAGTCGACAAATGTTTCTTGTTAGTTACGGCCTCTCATTAATCTACCTATAACTATAGTTGCCATCTACAAAATTAAAAAACTAGGACAACGCGTAAAACCCGAACTTTAGAGCCCAAACCAACAAATATACGCCTCAGCAAATTCCAAAAAATCCCAATACTAAAAAGATCTAAATTTGGTTATCAGCCGTCCGGTCCGGACGCTCCCCGGATGTCACGGTAGGATCCGGGGAAACCCGAACTGATGGCAACCCTGGTAGGGTTAACTGATAGTTTAAATCATTTATCTATGACAGTGACCCCTGTTACTCACCTCCACAGGCAGTTAGCAGTAGTAATAACGATTTTTTGGTTGATCAAGGCACCAGCACACCAGTGCACTCCTTTCTTTTGTATCGACACAACGTAAGGGTAATCTTCTATCAACGCATCGTGTGCTGCGATTAATCTTCTACTATTACCTACGACAAAAGATTTTGTCTATTATGTTTATTTTTACCTTAGTACTTAACTAAAATATTTATAAAAACAATTGGTAGGCAATCAGACTGATTACTTATAAATTGGCTATTGGTATTTTAGTTTATGATTATTCGCATAGGTAGTAGGTACTAAAATAAAACAATATTAGTACATTTTATTTATTAGGTAGGTACCTAGGTACTTTTAATTTTCACATTTTACCTTTTTTTGTTAAACGGTTGACACCTTTCCTTCCCCTAGTATTTCGTTTCTTCTGTTCCTTCTTATGGTTTCGGACTAGGGCCTTTTTTATTTTTTCCCCCTTTCTTACTCGCTGCAGTTTTTTCTTTAGTTTTTCCTGGGGCGATTTACTAAGTGTTCTTTTAGCGAGTTTATTTCTTATCCGTTTCCAACTTTTGGATTTGCTCCTCGCAGATTGTTTAGTTTGTTTACCTTTGCCAGTTAGTTTAGAGATCAGATGAGATATGCGTTTTCCTTTTTTTTGCCGCAACGCTTTAGTATGCCTGTGATTATCATGCTTAGCAGGCGCTTTCCTTCTATTCTGGTTTTTGCTTTTAAGTTCTCCGTTTCGCCCGTTCTTCTTTACGATCGATCGTTTAGCGCGAGCTGACGGATCATTGTAGAAGGGCAAGACTTTCTTAACTCTCGTTTTCTGTTCAGTCAGGATTCCCCCTGCTAGAGGATCTGACCCGAAAGCGCCATACAAACCCTGAACGTTCCGTTTCTTTGGAGGCAAGTCACCTTCATACGCTTTCTTGTATTTCTTGAATTTCCCGACATTATATATTGTTATCCCGTTAGTCTTTTTCTCCGAATCGATTCTTGCATTGATGACTTTCTGGTCTTCGCATTTCAACGCGGCTGGTAATATGGTTACACAGAATACGAGTAGTACAACCTTCATACCGTCATCCAAAACATGAAATACGAAACAAATCAGGATCGGACATTTTATGGTTATTTTATAGCGATGTTGATGGAAAAATCTAATCGACCGATCATTTCAATTTTCGATAAGTACCGTTACATCAACTACCTGCGCTTATGCAATACATGTACTTGTATACAAAATCGATGTAAATAAATGTAGTTGCTATATTTGTAAATAAAATTAGGCTTGGTTCAAGAGAAAGCTATTTTTGTTTTATTTCGCTACGGAATTCCTACTTACTTCATAGATATTTAACTATTAGGCTTGGTTGCGGAGAAAGCATTCTTTTGTTTTATTACACTACTGATTACTTCTTACTTCATAGATTTTGCTATTTGGCTATCAACTTCTATTAAGGACCTTAGTGCTAGTATTATATATAGTTGGATTGAAGATACAGAATTACAAACTATAATACGACGACCACGAAGTCAATGGCATTGGATTCCTGAAATTTCCATACATTGTCCGTAAAATCCTATAACTAACAAGCCTGCTGAAACATGCGAAAATATGGTTTTTTTGCACAATTAAAAGATAATTTAGGTTCACTATTTTATGTTTATAATATTTTGATGATTTGTCATGATCGCAAAATAATTCTAGAATCTTGTTTTGTGTCGAATAATTTGTTTAGAAGACACGGTGGAACGATTTAAAATTCTTAGATAATACTGTAAAACTTTATTATGTAAAACCGTATTACAAATGTTCTTATCTAAGAAGGATAATATAAAATACTTATAGCCCACGGCCTGCAGGCTGCAGTCAGAACCACTAGCGAGATAATTCTGTGATCTTTGTCCCATGGCGCGATTTTCTTATCTGTGGTCTACTGTTGTACTGGAGTTTGCCAGTAACCCTAGTCTCGTGGATAGATTTTCTTGGCTTTGGTATATTTTAGTTCCGGGCTGTGCCTGTGACCCTACTATCCGTGGTGCTATTTTCTTGGCTGTAGTCTATTGTAGCTCTGGACTGTCCCTGTGACCTTAGTCCCGTGGTCCTATTATCTTGGCTGCGGTCTATTGTAGCTCTGGACTGTGCCTGTGATCCTAGTCCCGTAATGCGATTTTCTTGTCTGTGGTCTAGCACCAAAATCTGCCTGTGTCCCTAGTCCCGTGGTGCGATTTTCTTGTACGTGGTCAGCTGCAGCGCCAGCTGGTGTAGGATGTGCTTTCCGGCCGGCCCGTCCTCCCCCATGGCCCGCGTCAGGCGGACCGCGCGTCCACACTCGCGGACGAAATACTCCAACTCGTTGTCTAGCTGACGACCATCACCTATGGAAAAACATAATCATAATTCAGTCTAGTATCAGTGCCAAACAATATTACTTCATTGCCAACAATTAAAAATTACATTACATCAGTTTTTTACTAGGAAATCATAAAACTTCAGGTAATCAAATGTATACGTCGCCGCATTTCAAAACGGCCCTGTTATTGATAACAACTAGCCGTAATGTATTATGGCGGATTATACGATCCTATTGCGACATACAGTGATATATTATATGACTGTGCTACTGTATTTCTCTATTGTGCGGTAAATTAGTAACATATAAATTGGTAGCATTATACCCTCCCATACCGAGATTTGTTTACATTAAAATTTGGATTAGGTACATGGATTCGGATCGAAGTAGGTGCTAGGTTTAGCTTTGTTCACACGCCTATGTATAAATTTTCGCATACCTGTCGAAATCTATGAGGTAAGGTCATGGCCTACCATCCCATACAATCCATGTTTAATACAAAAAAAGTGCAATAGATGTCACTACTATTAACGTTTGTAAATTATAAAACGTAAATATGTCGAAATTAGTAATCAGTATTTTCCAATAGTGGCGCTAGATGGCGGTTTCCGGAATGTGCCTGGACTTTCACCCTTTATCTATTGGAAATCGAAGGAAAGAAAAATAGCCAGTCGAATTGCCAGTATTAGGGTGATACCATTTTCTAGTACTAGGTCGTGTCTCTGTTATGTATCTACTTTGTGGTGTATAATTTTGATTTATCAAGTACTCATATCCCACACCTTGAGACTTTTTGTTGGTCATCGGCTGCAGACACTTGTTGGTGAGGCGCGCCAGCTGCGACCGCTCCGAGCTGAACGCTTCGTCCAGGTCGAACAACTCCAGCGGCGGTGGTGGGGGCTCTCGAAACGTGGGGGAAAACACCTAACCAAAAAACCAAGTAAAACCACTATCCTGCGAAAATCGTTTTTCATAAATCATTTCAGCTACCTCTGTAACCGCTGTTGATCCTGGCTTACAGGAGTTGCAGTGGGGATGTGAGGTGGGCCAATGTACTTGTAAAAAAAACATGTCAGCTATGACGTCCACTACTGGACACAAGCCTCCCCCTAAGTATTTCAGGGGGGGGGGGGGGGAATTGCCTATATTAGCCACCCCACCCAAGAGGATTAGCGAGTGAAGTTTATAGTTAAATAATAACAATATCTGCGTTGATGGGGTCCTTTTTTTTCCTGTGATGATGTAGCAAAATTCTGATTTCGAGAAAATTGAAATCAAACTCTCACTTAAGCATTTTCGAATACGTCGTAAAGTATTAAGTACTTAATACTTAAAACGTTACTACATATCCTAAAATATATAAGTGAAGGTTTAAACTCAATTTTCTGGGTCTCTTTTTGCGACACATCACCTTCATCAATTCATGTCTTCAGTTTTTTGTACATACGTCTGGCATTTTCATAGAAACCTACAATGTTTGCCGAGCGTCTGCATATTGTAGATCGAATGAAGGCAAAATATCGTTTAATCCTAGAGAGATATTTTAAAACGCTACCTGCAATATAATTATTTTAACTTACAGCAAGTTGCAGCGGCGGCAGGGGGGTTTCGAACTGTGGTGCAATGAGTCGTAACGGCTCGTGTTTCACTCCCAGCTCGTCATACATCCCTAGTACTTCGGGTACTGCAATAGTAAGTCAAACGTGATAAAAACGCAATTTACACAAACAAGAAATAAAAAAAAAAACTAAAAAACCCCGACTGTGTTTTATTTTGGCGGTAAGGTTGTGTCTTTTATTTTGATATACCCAGTGTCACTCTCACCAATCACGAAGGACACCTCTCAAGCTAAAATCCATCAAACTATTTTCACTTACAATGTGACAGGTTCAAGGAGAACAGTTTCCATGTGAACAGTGCGTGTGGATGCAGCGGTGCCAGACGCGGCGGCGGCGCCGTCGCCGGCTCCGGCAGCGGCAGCGTGCTCAACCACACCGTGTCGCCCAGGGTGCGGTACTCGTTTATCTGTCAGGGAAATAAGTGTTAGGATAAGCGTCCATCGTCCCTGAACGTATTGACCATCTGTGTGCCTTCGAAGAAAGGAAAATCTGCAATAATAATAAATTATGTACTTACTAACATTTGTGGGAACACGAGTAGAAGCCCCAAAGGGGGATCTCCGACCGAGCGAGATGGTATGCTCGGTCAGGCCGAAGCCCACTGTACTAGTTTTCATCTGAAAACGACATCTGTCGTATAAATAGCATTGGACATAGAAAATTTCGACAACGCGATGCAGGATCGTGACGCTCCGCGCTAGTAGTACCGCCACACACTACAAACGGTACGGTATACTAACAATCATAAGGGTCCGTGCCGTCCATCTGCCTCCATCTAGCGGATATCTTAGCTGTTAATTTATGAATACTTTTTTGAGCGTGTGAAAAAACTAGCTTCATATTTTTAATGCATATTAATCTAATTCGCAGTGTTATTTTTGAGAAGATGAGACTTACGTCAGGATCTTCCACGTCAATAGGGTTGAGTCTCAATTCGCTGAAGCCTCCGAGGTAGTGGAACACCATCTCGCGGATGAGGTCATTACACTCGCACTCCAAGTACTGGTCCGCGAAGAAATGTCCGGAACCCATCACGAATAGCTTTCCTGTAAAGCAGTACAAGTACCTACGAAATGTGTATTTTTTCTCAGTACAGGATATATTGTTTGGTCCTTCGAGCCGGAATAAGAAGACAAAAGCAACTAATTATTAGCAAGTTATCGTTAGAAGAATAACGCAGTCGGTACATACTTTCTAGCATGAAATGGATATACAATTTCGGTTACAGATACGGATATGGATATTAATTTATTTCGGATTATCCGTTTGTTTCGGATAATTTCGGTTACGGATATTAAATATTGGATTTAATTTTTTCCTTTTTACAGTAGGTAGGATTCGGTTACGGTTACGGATAAAATTTTATATAGGATATCCGACATCTTCGGTTACGGTTACGGAGCTCCCTAACATCCCTGCTTTCTAGTGCACGAATTCAATGAAGTCCTATACTACGAACGTTAACGATAAAACATTTTATCTCTTTCAATTGACAGATTAAGTGATAAAAGAAATAGACGGAACTATAATCTTGCCTCCAGTTTTTTCAGATGTGTAGAGAGCAGCAATGGGCCTCTTTACCGGATAACAAATGTCGCTGCTTGAAAAGATAGCAGCTGCAGGTTTCTTCACCGTTAGCGTTGCTCCATACGGGTACACGAAGTTAGGTGTTGGGGGATCTTCCCTGGTTCAGATAGAAATATATCACATAAGAAAAATATATGTACATAGCACGATATTTCTGTCAGCAGTAACCAATGTTGATAACCTTACCAAGAGAATATGAAGCATGTAATGTACGACTAAGAAAAACATATAGGTATATACACACACCGGCATATTTAGCGGAACATAAAAAAAAAGGTTTGATTTCAGTATCATGTAAGGTTGCTGGCTGGTTTATACGTCATTTAATTAAAAAAGAAAACAAAATAAGAAAACAACTGAACATCACATTTTATGCAATTGTTTAAATTTTATTCAAATACGGAGCGAACTTCGAACATTTCTTCCTTTTGAGTTTGATTTAAAATTTCATTGAAATATTGTTTTTTGTTAGTTTTTTTTTAAGATCGCGTATCTTTTTGGAGTTGAGGACTGAATAATGCCTGACTTAGCCCCAACGGAGATTGCTAGGGCACTCGAAATGCGAAGAAATGGTCAAACATACAGAGTGATATCCAGAGATCTTCGTCGACCAGTTTCAACGATCCATCGCAGCATCCAACGGTTCAGGGAGACCGGTACTTATGTGAGAAGAGCAGGACAAGGCAGAAAAAGACGCACTTTTCGAGTAGGGATGATCGTTTCATTCGGCTTCGTGTACGTAGAAACCCCCGTTTGACGGCCGTCCAAGCCCGACATGAGTTAGAAGCGGTGCGGGGTGTAACCGTAAGTGAGCGTACGGTACGAAGAAGGTTCGAAGAAGCTGGTTTGGGTTCATTTGTGCCCGCCAAGGCTCCAAGGCTCGAGGTAAATCATCGTAGAAACAGGTTAACTTTTGCTCAGGAACATCGACTTTGGAACGCGGACCAATGGAGTATGGTATTGTTAAGTGATGAGTGCATAATTCTCTTAAATCAAATTGACCGCAGGCAAAGAATATACAGACGCAAAGGAGAACGATACATTCAGACAAAATTTGGCGGGCATTTGTTTGGGAGCTCGCACAGACTTGGTAGTGATTGACAGAAGAAGTCTGACTGCAGATCGCTATATCAGAGAGTTTTAGAAGAAAATGTCGTAGCGTTTGCACCATATATCGGTGACGATTTTGTTTTTATGCAGGATAATGCTCGGCCGCATACCGCTCGGGTAACCCAAGCTTATCTTAATGATATGAATATAACTGTTATGGAGTAGCCGGCGAGATCACCAGATATGAACCCAATAGAGCAAGTTTGGGACTTGCTGAAAAGAAAAGTTAAGTCCAGAATTCCAGTTCCTGCCAACGTCGATGAGCTGCGAATCGCCGTAGTTGGGGAATGGCAGAGACTATCCCAGGAGACCATCGATAACATAATTCTCAGTATGCCTAGACGGGTAGAAACTTTAATAAGAGCACGTGGAGGAAATACGCGATAATAATCACCATTTTTATAATTTTATTAATTGTTATTTTAATATTAATTTTCACTTTTCCCGGTTACAATGAAAAGTTCAAAAATGTATCTTTTTTCACAAATAGCCTTTACTCGCAAAATCTGTTCTTAATATGATCTCATATTAAATAAAACTAATGAAACTTTAAATTACAAAAAAAGTATAGTAAGTAGATTTTAAAATTAAACCTTATTTTTTAAATTATGGACCTTTTTTTTGTGTTCCGCTAAATATGCCGGTGTGTTTATTTACGGTCGAATTGAGAAACCTCCTCCTTTTTTGATCGCACAATGCCATCTGTCGACTGTCGCTGTAAACTTTTTGAGCCCTTAGTAAATTAAAATAAAATCGTGTCCAATCAATAATTGTTTTGATTTTATTTTCATAACCCTTTATTTACATGTTTAATTACCTACTAAATGAAGTTTTGCAATTAGGCGCACTTTAGAAGTTAAGCCTCTGTAGCTAGTAGCTACTAACAAAGTTATCTAAGCTGTAATCTAGTTTCCTTGAAAGTTCATCACATTATGGACTACTTACATATAATCATCAGACTCGCTCGTATAGTTCGGCATCTTCATGATATGTTTCAATACCCCTCTATTCAAAATTCCGTTTGATATATGACACTCTTTTGGGTGATAAAATTTATGGTATTGTGCCCGTACTACGCAATCTAAAATTTAATTACAAGAAATTATAAACACGAAATTAATCTCGTATTATTCAGAATCTTTTTAACCAAACTAAGTACCTAATAGGTATTTAAATTAAAGGCTTTGTATAAGTTTACCATTGTTGACTACTATTCCATATTCTTCCAGAAAAAAGTTAATATTGGTGTTCATGCGCTCTTCTCCTCCATCAGACATCAGAACTATAACCGAATCCCCTCTTTCCACCATTCCCTTTAGCGCAGCAAACTCGTTGTCTGTAAACACATTCTGCGGCCCTGGTATTACCAGAATTTTTACATCCTGTAGCACATTTGGTAATATTTCGTCACGGTTTCTACAATATAAACGAATTGGTTAATATAGGATAGGTAGGAAAAGTCAGCAAATTTTAACTTATGAGTAAAATTTTACATCATGATTTTCCATGTTGTCTTGAGCTTTCTATGTAATGTTTTATAATGTTCATTTATTTTAAACAGTTCATTTTTAGATACGTCGAATAAGATAGTGTCTACAGTCTTCATTTTTGTTATTAATTATTTTATTAAATTAAATTGTTAGGTAAAAGTTTTACATTGAAGATAACTGCACTGGCATTGTTTACATCCAGGTTGCTAAGCAACTATGTCACAAACCCTGAGCGTCATAAATTTTGTACTGGCAATCGCCAACCTCAGATAATATAACAAAAATTATAATTATTATTAATTTAAGGCAAGTATAGCTATAAAATGTTATCCATTAGCATTAAAAGCAACTAAGTCTAAACGAACAAACCATTCGTAGATGTTTTTGAATTTGGAATTTGGTCTAACGCGTACTTTTAATGTAATTTATGTAAAAGTTAATAAAGACATAGTAAACTAAGTAAAGAACTACTACAGATGTAGATTGCATAATGATAAGGTAACTAAAATTACCGTTCTTTAATTAAGGGCAATTTATTATCTACTTTGTCGAGTTAGTAATAAACGGTTTTTTTTAATTATTAAATGAATAGCGCCATCTATTATCGAGTAGTACAATTTTAACAATCGTAAAAGCTTATCAATGACAATAGATGGCGCTTATTATCAAAGACTTTAATCGGGAAGAAATCCAACAAAATAAAAATATTCTATTAGTAATAAGTAGTGACCCCACATACATAATATAAGCCCAGTTATTATTACTAATATTATATACGGTAATATAAAAATAGATGACAGTTCCTTTTTTCACTTTATTTATAGATGGAGAATCGAATCAGCTCGATCTCAGCGGCTTTTGGTATTTTATTTGGTAGATTATTTTGAAACTAACCAGATTGAGAAAATAGTTCGATCATAGCTTTTTGTACTCCTGACCATATCAATCGACTGAGAATCAAAATAAACAAACGTCAATTAATTCTGGAGTAAGCCGCACGATCTAATGTGAATCACAATCGAATCAGTATTGAGAGTAAGGCCCCTGGAAACAGATGACTGTTAGACTGATCTTTAAATAATTGTGGAACTGTGGGAGGGGTTCAAACTGTGAATAATTGCGGGGAAAATTATTGAAACGGGTATTTAATTTTCCCATAATGGTTCTATATACTAATTCCAGTCTGTCCAGTAAAACAAGTCCCTAAGTGAGTAGAAAATAAGAATTAAAATACCAAGACTTAATATTCATATAATATATTTTTTTATTTACATTTTAATTAATTAATCTAAATCAATTATATCACTAGCAGTTTAGCTATGTCTACAAATTTTATTTACATTTTCCGAATAAAATAAGGAACTATAATATAAAAGATACTTTTAGAATCCTGTCGCAGATAATATTAGATATTTTTAATACTATAAATCTATTTCACTGTGTTTTCGAATATTAACTGGACGTAACAAATAAAAACTCAAATTGGAAATTACATAAGCATAATACGATTATCTGAATATATATTTTGAATTTGCCTGATACCTGGGTAAAATATAATTTGTATAAAATATTGCTATTTATATATAGTCTCGACTAAGGGTGTAATAGTGCACATTTTTTTTAATGGATATTGTAATTAAAATAAAATGTGCACGTTGTACTTTTGAACAACTAAAAATGTCGCATTGTAGTAACATAAACTATGATTATTGCTCTTATACTCTTAACTACACATTTTGTAGGCATATAAAAATTGGTTGAAATTATTATTGCAAGTATAAATTAAATATTATCGTTATATTTTAATAAAGTCACCTACATAAAACTGTAAAAAGTATACAAAAAGTATTATAAAAAGATTTTTAAAAGACAATTTGCACAAGTCAGTAAAATAGTACATAAAAATTGAATATTGAAGAAGTAAATTGTGCTATTAGTTAAAAAATCTATGCAATGTTTTGCTGCAGTATAGACAAAAATGTATGTTAGATTTTTTCAGCTAGTGGGACATTCCGTCATTCCATTCCAAATATTAAAAATAAAAATGATACAGCATGGACAAATTTAAAAAATTAAATCAAATAAAATATATCAAAACTCTTCGTATTTGTTCTAAAAAAATCTAAAATAATATCTGTACATGTTATAAGCTTACATAGTAGGAATGAAATTAAAATACTCCTAAAATATGGTTTGGCAAGACTTGTTTGTAATATATGTGTGAGCCTTTATATTTAGACAGTCTTGATATTACCTATTAAATATAAGCAAATAAAAATTCCGATAATTAATTTTACGACACACATTTCATTCAATTATAACCATCAAATGTTTCAATAATGAATAAATGTAAGAGTAAATTACCATTCGCTGGTGAAGTGTTTGAAGGATCAACAAGAGACAAATATCGTTGAACAAGGCTTAACGCAAATAGTACCAACTACCAAGTTATGCCAAACCACAGATAACTTATAATTTGATATTTACAAAGACTCTTATAAATCGATCGTAAGTTTGAGCTAACTTTGAGCTTTAAACTAAATAAATATTTACTTATTTTAATTTAATTATAGGCCCTGTTATCTTATGATAAACTGTACTTACAATGAGCCGTAATATAGTTTGATATGATTTTATTACTTAACAGTATTTTAAAAACAAATGCACATAAAAATAGTTTTAAATGAAATATTTGTACTAATAAGTATTAGGACTTTTAAATTGTTGTAATCAAATACGTAACAACATATCCGACAGGTTCAAAACCTAATGACAAATAAACAACTAATATGACTAATGCAAAGTTATTCGCGAAGTATATCAATGTTTTACAACATGTTTGATGTTACTTCATAGGGATTGTCAATTTAAATTAACTTAAAAATGATAAAAAATAACTATACGGTGCTGGGGGTCATGTCGTGTCGTGTATAAAAAGGGATTATTTAGAAAAATCTAGAAAAACAGTATCATCCTATAATCTGAGCCATGATACGAGGCACAGTTCCGTCTCACGTATCTCGGCTTGTAACTAGGAAAAGTCTTCAGTACAAAATCAGACCAGAAACATCAATAAATAATCTAATTAACATCACATGTACTAGGAACGCAGCAAATCATAAGAAGCCCATGTCGAGGGCGTTGTACAGCGCAGCGATGTCCGAGTGGCCGGATATCCTCCAGAACGGATAGTTCTTGGCCTTGGCAGCAGCCTCCTCGTCCTGGCCGTCACCGACCACGACGTATGTACAACGCTCACCGAACCGTTGCTTTATTTTCTCGAAACACGTCTCTTTGCCTGTAAAATAATGGTTCAATTTATACTTACTCGGCTGGTAGGTAGTATGGTAAATATTTATTTGGAAAACATTAAATGAGCAACTCAATAAAAGTTAGCGACATGAATGCTCCATTCTGACTCAATATAAAGCTTGATATGACCGGCTATAATGATTCCATTTTTTATTCACTGTGTTAATTAATACGCCATTTTTAACACAATTTCCGTTCCTTGTTTATATACAAGGCGTAAAATAAATGAGTGATAATACTTTAGGTTGTGTACCTACTATGTAGAGTTAACTGTGAAAGTATCAGTGCTAAAAGACTTACTTTTGACTCTAATGTTTCTATGAAAACCCCAACATCATCAAATAATTTTACACCTCCTAAAGTATTATCATTCATTAATATTACAACCTGTATATCACATTAAATCGGAATGGTGTTTAGCTGGTAGTATATTTGCCATGATATTCATCATCGTCATAAAATCATTGAAATGAAATTCTTTTTTCACCTGTTTTCGTTGCTGAATATATATTTTCGATAGGAAACACTCCGCCCAGGCCGAACAGCAACACTTTAGCCAGCGCTGGCACCAGCTGCGTCGTGGTGACTAACACGTTCACGCAGTTCTCCCTGTAATCATACGAAATGTATTTTATAATTGAAAATAATAGTCATTTTGGAGCGATTATCCTAATCCCGCGAGTTTCTCGACAGGTAGGTAAGTTTTTATTTAGAAACAAAATATTTAATTTTCATTTTATATTAGATTTAGCCAAAACTAATTACATCCTGAAGACATCTTAAGAGCAAAAGCTGCTAAAAGCTTTCTGTGCTCTCAAAACTAATAGCGAATATGCTCCATAAAAATGGCTTATTGTGTAACCACATAATGTCAATAGTGGAGCCAAGGATACAATCATTACTGCATGTATGTATGTTTGATCCACCTTAGTACCTAGTCTATGATCCTTTTGGATTGTAATGAATGAGGGTTCAAATTATTTGTAACAATGGTCTGGGAAACAAATAATTCTTGAAGTCAGGTAAGTGTTCTTTTAACTTTAAAGATCAAAATTTTAAACAAAATATGATAATACTTTTAGCTTATATGCACAACTTCGGTGATAATTTGTTTGTTTAGGTGATAATAATGTAAATATACCTTGAATTGATCATGTTGAGACACTTGCAAGCTAGAGTGAGCCAGTTGTCGGTCGCTTGTTCCAGTTCCGCCCTCAGTTGAAGCCATTGTTCTCTTTTTGCTGGGCCCAATAAACCTCCCACACTGGAAATACAATATGAAACATAGTTAATACTCATTCAAATATATATATCTAATTATTATTATTATAGTATATTAAGATAGTAAACATCAACCGCCCTTGAATATTCTTCAAAACTAAAAAAAAATTAAACCAGTTTATGAATTATAGGACATTTTCAATATTTTATGTGTACAATAATTTTAAAGTAACATATAGAAAAAAACTTCTTATCTCAAATTTGAAAAATCTGAATAAAGTAGAATACAAAATTTTTAAGAAAAATGTCTAATTACCTATTTCTATAGTTATTATAAGTATCCTTGATCTTCCTATAACGGAAAGCGAGTTTCCTCATCCAGTCGACGCCGCCCCGCACCGCTGGTGCACACACCGGGCCTGCAGCACCCGCTTGGAACCCGTCTGCTGAGAAGTTGTACGCAGATAGATCTTGGCCGTTGTCATCTGCTGCCACTGCGTCTATGTGCTCCTGGTCACAGTCCTGCCACCATCACATATTTCATACAATAAGTTCAACCATCATAATATATAATTTTGCAATATTGAGTTTTCTTAGTTTACTTATTTTGTTACTTTAAAATAATTTTGTAACATACTTAAGATTTAAAAAAATTGCTTTGCAAGAGATTGTACTTTAAACTGATTTAATGATTTAAAAATTGAAATAATCAAGGAATAGAACAATATGGAGATTCAAATAATTTTTAAAATAGTTTAACAGGCAATAAAATTTATAAAAGAAAAAAGGACTCACCTCCACATCATTGAAAAAGAAATGTGTATCCGCCAGACTGAATATCATCTCCTCCATTCTAAAACCTAATTGCACTATTTGTTGTGTGTCCTGGAAAAACAATAACAACAATTTTAGCCTTTAATCAACTAATACTAAGAGATATATAGAATAGAAAATTGATTTTTTACGTTAGCCAGGCAAATGACAAAACAAATAATTGTTTCTACTAAGCAATAAAAAATGCATAGAAATGTTTTTGAGTACAGTGTATTGGCTATTTACCTTATTATATTTAGTGGCATATGTCCCTGTTAGTAAGGAGTGGAATATTATAATAGTTTCATCTAGATCCCAAATGAATACTCTCTCTGTGGAGGGTTCTGGGACATGTTGTGCAGGTGACGCAGATGTATTTCTTCTCCCTCGCCCACGAGACCGACTTGCTGTACTTTCCCTGTATATATTAAAGTAAAATTAATATAATTATAAAAATATACTGATCAAAGTGTTTTACACCGTCTTGATTTTTCTAACAGAAGTGTCAGAAAAGTCAAGACAAACAAAGCTACATTGTATAAGTTATCACATACGCTTTCATGCATACTACTTAAATATCAAATAATAACAGGTTAGATTTTAAAAAAAGATTAACAGAAAAGTTTACATCTAGGCAAGTCATTTATTTTAGAAATAAAACTTAGAAGATTAGATTTAAAATTGTAGATTTTAATATTCTAATATATTAGATAATACATAGATTTTACAGACAATGAATAACATGTTCAATCTATAATAGTGCCAAGTTGTTTAGTATAAAATAAGTAATAATCACCCAGAGTTTTCTCTACACCTCCGACTAGCCGCGTGTATTTCATTTTTTATTGGTGATAATGGAGTGTCTTGTATTGAAGGTAATAAAGATGATGGCGACTCTGAAATTTAACATATAAGTGTCACTAAAGATAGAATTAGCAAGATTAGAATTAGCACAGTTACACTGAAACCAACTATGATTTGCTACTGTTTGTGAGGTGTGTAACAACACAAAAATATGTATGAATGGCAGTGTTTAGGCTATATATTAACACACACACGGGAAAAAGGTAGTTGTTAACTACTTATAAGTTAAAAATTGTATCTAAGTACCAGTTTCACTCTCTGAATCAGGCCAATAGTCAGAGTCATCATTATAATCATTAGAGTCATCTTCATCTAATTTTCGTCGTTTATTTGAAAAGGCATCTTCATTTTCTTTGTTCATTTTGATTGCTAAGTTAAATTAAATTGATATAACTTGCAAGTTCAATAATTCTTTCAAATTATATTTGCAAAGGCCAGAATATATGTATAATTTTGCTATTTATTGCATAGTAACTATTGTCTTCTTAAAATGTTTATTTACAAACTCTAATACATTTTAAAACTTCATTAAGTTTATATAATACTGTTTTGGAATGGAAATTGGAATAATATTATGTATTTAGAAAACAAACTTTTTGACATTCGATAATCAAAAACTTGTGTTGCCAACTAACCTAAAAAATTTTACCTAAAAAAATCTAAACCTTAAAAGTTTATTTACGCTGTAATCATTTTTAACTAAGAATGTAAACCATATACCTATTATAAGAAAAACATTTTTGTTTAATGATTTATTAATCAAATATATTATAGAAACGGTTCAAGGTTTTTTACCTTAAGCAACAATCATTAATATTTATATTAAATTGACAATAACTTTATGTATCTTTCTCTAGAAAAAATATTCCTATTTTAATCTTAAATAAATTCGATTTTGTTGCACTATGGTTGAGTTTACCTTTTTTTTGCCTACATATTAGCAGAAAATATATATGTTGCAACATTGTCAAAAGTCAAAAATTTGACATTTGTGTCACTGTCAAATGTCAAAAGTACATTTTTGTTTTTTTTGTTAGTGTTTATGCCGCCAAAGAATGCAAGATAGTTACAGAAAAGTGGCTGTTAAACATACCTGATAAAGTTGCACCTAAATGGTAGGACGTGTGCCCGGCACTTCCACTGCTGCTTGGTGAGCTAACATACGGTGAGTAGCTCGGTGTCGCGTAATATCCTCCATACTGCGCTGCTACACTGTGGTCCGTGTACCCTGATGCGTAACTGCTGTAGTCCTACGTGGACGTAAATGTGTTAGAGTGCGTGTTTTAATAATCATGGTAACGAAAATGTTGTTAACTTTCGTGATAAGCATATATTTCAGATATTATGGTATTACTAACAAATAACCGAACAAGCCAATTAGCGAATACGATGAAAAGTGCTAGAGAAAAACATATATTTTTTTAAAACTTTATCTGGTTATCCAGAAGGAGATGAATGCATTACCTGTTGTGTATTAGGAAATGACTGTGCTAGGCTGCCGTTGTATGCTGGATAAGCATATGGCGAGGGTTGAGCACCGAAGCCCGAGCTGGACACACTACCGACGCCGCCTACTCCATACGCGCTGAGGTACGTCGGCGTCGCCTTACACGATGATCTGTACAAAATAAATAATAAATGGTATTTAAGATTCATGTTGTTAATTAATAATAATAATATAAGAAGAAGAACTATTGGTTTTTGCTGCCTTGAAATGCATAAAGAGAAGTTGAATTGGAGATAATGTTATTTATTCCTAGATGGCGCTGTCTGGAGTATAAAATAGTATTAGTTTACATATCCTTAATATAAATATAGGTATAGAAGTTATGTTACTGTTTATTTTGTAATATAAAATCGATATAATATTATCCGTTACCAGGCTTGAAAAGGCTTTAAATAATATTATGTATCAGTACTTTGTATTGACGGTAACAGATGGCGCTTGGTATAGCATATAAACAATAATTAATACAAAAAAAATCTTAAATGACATTATCCATTAACGCCTTCACACCACATTAATCTAGTCTCGCGTGACGGTCACGTAAAACAGTACCAGTCAAAGGACATTGATATTATAAAGCGTTTTACTGAATAGATAGGTAGGTACTTATTACACATCCTTATATCAGTAAAACCAAAAGGAAAAGGATTTTGTTATCTGGCAGGAGAAACCGCGATCTCCCACTTTAGCGACGCATTAACCACCAAGTGACAGATGTCAAGTTAGGAAATAATCGTTAAAAACGCTACGAAACTTTTAGGATTATAATGCACCTAAATAAATATTATTAGACTTTTTTATTAACCCCCGACGCAAAAACGACGGGGTGTTATTATAAGTTTGACGTGTCCGTGTAAATGTGTATGTGTCTGTCTGTGGCATCGTAGCTCCCAAGGATGATCCGATTTATTGCGTTTTTTTTTTGGTTTGAAAGGTATAATATCAGTCGAGAGTGTTCTTAGCTATGTTTGGTGGAAATCGTTTCATGTCTTCAATTCCACGCCTAAGAGGCAGAAATTTTGAACTCAACTAAATAATAATTGTAAGACCTGATTGTACAAATTTCATGGAAATAAATGAATTCTAATTCAAGATCATCAGGTCGTTTGTTAGGTGTGATAGGAATGTTACACGCTAACTAAGAGTTTTTTTTTTAATTTAGTTTATTAAGTTACCTGTTATTAGTGTTGTGCGTCGGCGGGTAGGCCGCGTAGGGCTGGTTGTACAGCGTCGACCCCACGTATGACGAGGCCGTACCGCCGCCTCCATACTGCTGCATACTGTTGGAAACAAGTGAAATTATAATGTGATTTTACGATAGCTGTACTATGGGTACAGCTTGTAACCGCACATGGCAAATATTGTGTGCGGATGTAAGTAAAGAGGTAGGTATAATTGGCACGTTTTATCGAAGAGTCCTCCTATTCGCAGACTTTCACTTATTGGCGGAATGACAACGAAAGCATGGAACTTGAGCACCAACTTATTTAACTAGGATAGTTAAGTGGATAATATTATAGTACTTATAAGTAATCGGCAAACTGAATGTGTACGGTCAACACTCAACACAGTGGCGACTGTACCGTACCTACATCATGTTCGCACTGTCAACGTTTACTTTGCTACGTGTTATTAGCGCGGACTGTACTCACCTATTGTAATACTGGTAGGACAGTGTGGACTGTACATAATACCCGCCTCTTCTAATATTGGTAGGACAGTGTGGAGTGTGGACTGAATCTACTACCCACCTTTTGTAATAGTGACGACAGCGCGGACTGTAATTACTACCCACCTATTGTAATACTGGTAGGACAGTGTCAACTGTACCTACTACCCACCTATTGTAATACTGGTAGGACAGCGCGGACTGGTCGTAGGGCAGCGTGTCCCCGTACAGCGCCACGTCGGCCTCGCACAGCCCCGGGCTGCGCACCTCGCTTTTGACTCCACCCCCTGAGACCAAAAAATAATGTTAAAAATGTTGATACCCAAAAAATACTCAGCAGAGTTCTCTTCCGTCTAACGCTGAACAATAATCAACTAGTTATATCTCTTTAAACTTCGATTTCTTAGGACAGCGTTGCTGCCAATAAAGAAGCCGTGTAATATGGCGGTGAATGTAGTGTGAAATTAAAAACGTTTTCTATATGAAAAGCGATGACAATTACCGCTGTCTCATAAACTAAAACTAAAACCACTCTATCCGTTGGTAAAAACAGAAAGAGTTCAGGAACTGGCAGGCAGATAGTCGCGGCATTGTTTAGCAATAGGAAAGGATTATAACATTCTTACCCGTGCTATCCTCATTCATCAACCAGGCGACTGCAGTCGACGACGAGGTGGAACACAGTCCGCTAGTGGTCGTCAGCGGGAGAGCCAAACCGAGCGTCGAACCAGTGCATCCGTTCGCCAGGCTACAGCTCTCCACCTCGTTGCTAGGCAACAGGCTCTCTGACGTCAGACTGAGCGCGGTGCTGGGGGTGGGCGTGTTCTGGAACAACGTGGTCGTCCCGGATACTAGGAGCGCAGGCAGCGTTGCATCCTGCAGGAGGGACGGCGGCGAATCAGACGTCGACTCCGACTCACAGGGACTTGTGTTGATGTCGTTTGATAATCTAAAAAAAGAGATATATTTTATGGATTATATTAAATTTTTTTTCATATTTTTTTATTGAATTTTTATCTAAATTGCTTTTTACAGTTTGTCGGCGGGAAGAGCGCTTTTTAACAAAAATAATGTTTTTATAATTGTCTTTTAAGACAATTGAAGCTCATCTTTAAAATAAGGTACTAGTATTAAGCAGTAGCCAAAAAGTTATTTACAAAAAAAATCTTAAAATTGGAAGCCTGTTTCTGGTCTTTAAATTTGCTATCAATAGTTTATCCCTTCATAAAATAGGCGATTCAATCATCGCTTTATCCAAATCAAAATGGGTTGTGAAACCAAAACAATCTAATTAGAAAATGTTTATTTATCTACCGCAGTTCAGCCGGAATTAAGACATAAACAATTACTTCTCCATAAACAGAGGGCATTTGATGAGTTTTTTTTACTGTTATTTAAAGAGCTGCTCTCAATCTGTTTACCTACTTTAATGATTGTTTCGCAAATAATAATAAACATTGTCTTCAATATAAACTACCTACCTACCTATGAATTATCATCAACGTTTTTAATTGAAGACAGAAATGGATGAAGGTGATATAAGTTGTAGCAAAATTATGATTTCGAGAAAATTTTGTTGAAACGGTCACTTAAACATTTTAGAATACGTCGTAAAGTATTAAGGACATTAATCTAAAGATCCGAATCAATGTACTCAATACGTTTCTAGATATTTTAAAATGTTTAAGTAACAGTTTTAACTAACTTTTCTGGGTATTTTTTTGAGGGGTTATAGTATCAAAACCTACTAAAACGTATTTTTCAAAAATATCACAGGATACAAATAATCGTTCAAGCTTAATCGGATTTTGATACCAGTATCAAAATCCGATTAAGCTTGATCTCTATTTATATTCAAAATTTGCTGGGCAGATTTCTGTATGTTTTAGTACGAAACGGTTTTCGGTACGAAACGGGTTTCGGTACGAAACTAGCCAATTTGGTCCAGAAGCATTATAGATGTATCTCGCAACAGCAATTCGACAGGCGTAAATTGTACAATTGTTTACAATATCGCTCTCAAGTGTATACGTTTGACAGCGATATTGTAAACAATTGTACAATTTACGTCTGTCGAATTGCTGTTGCAAGATACATAATCAGGGGGCCGATTTTGGTTTGATACTCCTCAGGTATTTAAAGTTAGTTCTCCTATATAAACGACAAGGCCAGCCGTCACTTGAACGCCACTTGATTTAACTGTCGTTTCAGTGCTAGCCGCCTAGATACATATTGGTTTCAATTTAAGCATAGTCACTGCAGCCCGCATCGTTTTATCGCCTACAACTTCACATCGACTAGGTATATTCAGAACGATAAATCATTTACAAAAATCGTTAAACAGAACTAGCGATAATCGCGCAGATGCCACCACCAGACCCTCGTTATCTCACTAATGTTTGCACGTGCTACAATTAATTCGTCGCGATAACGAGCCCGCCTCGCTCGTCAACTTCATATGACACAGCTGTGACGTCATTCACGTAAACGACGTCACAAGTCATGCAAACAGGGATTTTGTAGAGTACATATAGGTCGAGAAATCGTCACCTACATCTGGTTGTGAAATATGGGAAATTTTTACGAAACGTACCTAGTACAAATGCTTTACTAGCCTTTTGCAAAACCGCATGATGTTTATTTATGTTAGGATATCGATAACTAAAAGAATAGAGCCTTACTGTTATCACTTACAAAATACAAAAAGGAACTGTGACATACGAATTTGTCTATCACTACATAATATGTAATGTCATACATTTTTGTTTTCGAACTTCGTCGTCGTAATTAGAGATGGTCACTTGTCTAAAAGCGCCGGAATATCACTTCTTCATGTTTCTAAAATGTACGATTTTGATAGAATAGATTAATCTAATGCAGATTAAGTCAGCTGGGACGAATTCTCTAACTCATTTACAACAAAATCCTTCGCACATGTTAACTCATTATGAAGATAAAAGTTAATTTTGTTCGATGCCATTTGTCATCATTACGATAATATAATGACTGGTCTGCTCTCCAATCTTAATTATATATTTTTTAGAAATTATCATATAATTAGTGTCGGTACGAGAGCTTGTTGTGGCTTCGTGGGACAAGAGAAACATGCTGGGGTATAATATTTTAACAGTTGTTATTTGACTGTTGAAGTACTGATAGATAATATTCCAATAAACACATAAATGTAAATATGAGCCGCATTACAAGTTAAAAGAAATAAAGTCGGTCTTCTTTGAATTCTTTGAACTTGGCAGGGACCAATGCCTTGTGCCTAGATTTGGTCTAAAGGAATAATTTATAGGCATTTAATTTAAAGAAATTAAGAAATGCATTAAGAAACGCAGCGCCATTATAATAAATTGGAGTACATAAAAAGTACATAAGGTGGTAGATATAAAGTTCACCGAGTAATCGAAATAAATTGTGGCAATACCTACTACGGTACTTCATTATTATTACATATATTGCAGTTGTGTAATAAAAATTAAAGTTTAGTTCTCATTCGTTGACAACTTGATATCTCTCTACAAGCTACATCAGATATACCTACATACAGAGGTTATATTATATCTATTATTAACAAACTACCAAAAAAGGAGACGGTTATTGGCTATACAATATACATTATATAATAACACCTATTACCTAGTCTATTTTCAATATCACTAAGTACATTTTTATTTCAAAATAGTACCCAATACGTACTGCCTACGCTTAAGCTAATACCTACTCGTAGAACTTATTTTTAGTCTCAGTTTATTCAACTCCAATAACGACGACTATTTTCGTAGCAAAAAGCAGATAATTTATCATAAATTAAAATGAATATTCCACTATCGTACCTACCTACATTTTTTATTGGACCTAGTTAAATCTAGATTCTAGAACTCCACGGCTGCATACTAATTGCAGCAATATATTCCGACTGGCTCCATCAATGAATACAAATGGCTTATGAATTCCGTTTTTAACTGTATTTGTATCAAGAAAACATAGGGAATATGCGGTGCTCATGATATTTTTTACGTAAATTTCCGATGTCTGGCGCCTGGGCAGTGGGCACCTTCTTTGGATAGGTCTGGCGCCAGATAGACGTGGTGTACTGTGTACTGTGTAGGCAACTTGATTGTGTTTATGTAAGTTTACTTGGAATTATATTAATTATTAACTATATATAACAAAATATATTTATGTGTTTACCAATAATGTGGTTTTTTAAAAATGTATACAAATATAACGCTGGTATAATTTTTCAAAAGCTGTGATTTTAGTCAAAAAAAAAAAACTAAAAACTTTTTTTCGAAAAGTAATCAGAATAAGCTATCACCGCGCCGGTACCACCACCAGATTTTACCAGGTCTAATCCGCCGAGAAAAATTACCGGCAAAATAACACTACCGGTGTAACATTAATATCCCTATGGTACCTGAACTCGTGTTTAAAAAGTTATTAATCATGTCACCAAATAACGACCTAAATAGAAAAGGAGCCCTTGTTTATATTAGTTCGCGCCTTTTTCAAGTGTCACTTTGCTTTTTGCCGCCACTTTGAGAGTCGCGTCAAGCAACACTATCGTATATCAAAAGAATGCTCAAAGCGGAATCGGTGTTAATGCTGGCATTGTCGCTATCTCTTTAATTGAAAGATTTTTTACTGTTTCGGCTCTTTTTCACAAACTTTTTTACTTGCAGTAGTTGTCGTTAAACTTTTTTTTTAATTTGTCTAACAAAAGACTTCAAAGGTTTAATGGTTCGAGGCCCAGCGTAAAGCCGTTCAGCCCATATGGCGTGTTGCATTAATTGTCACATTCTATGTTTTATGTTCTGCGCGCGAAGCGAGGGATTTTAGAATTGATTTTGTTACTGCAAGCTTACTCCCAACATGATCTAGAATCGAATCAGTTCGATATCAACGGCTTTTGGTGTTTTATTTGGCGGATTACTTTGAAACTAACCAGGATAAAGAAAATCGTTAGATGATAACTTTTTGTACTCCAAACCATATCAATCGACTGAGAAACAAAAAATAAATAAACGACAATTTAGTCGGTAGTACTCGGCACGATAGAATCTGAATCAAAAACGAATTAGTTCGGAGAGTAAGGCCCCAGAACCCTAATGCTTGTATTTAACTAAGATTACTTTTAATGAATTTTAGATTAATTTTCTTGATATTATAATGATTTTGGACCAACTAAAATGCGTTTAACGTTGGCTTTTTGCTGCAAATACACATTCTTATGCTGCTACTGCAGGTAAAGTTACAGTTAGGCTGAATTATTGTTCCTGCTCTACGATATTTTGATTTGGTAACTAGTAATTTTTTTAGAGTTCATTCATAATTTCAAACATTATTTTAGTATTATTCATTTCATCCTTAGATTATAAAACTTTTTTTTTTATCTGAGGTTTTGCCCTAAATTGTGTAAATCCCTTAGACTGCGACTTGGGCACAATAACCGGCACACTTCGCCCACAAAAAAATTGCCTTGTGAGTTGTGTAAAAATGCATTTTGCCGGGTTCCGTATGTAATGAACAATTTTAAATATAATCAAAAGCTTTAATACACATACAATATAACAATATACATCACGTCAATAATGTTAAAATATTTATAGTAGGTACCTACTTTAAGTGCCGATTTCACCAACAATTAGTGTTAACGGCGTGTTAAATTATCATGCCTTCTCAATCTTCTCATTCATTGATAGGAATTACGAGAGGGCCAACATGATATTTAACGAAGGATTAAATTTATTGCTTGGTGAAACACGCCCTAAAGTCAGTTTTAATTAGACATAGATAAGACAGTGTTATATTAATATAATTGGTAAGTGCCAAAGTGTTGTATTTTAAATGCATTTAATAGAAATATCAAGTTATAAATGTTTCACAGATGTTTCACATCAAATCAAATAATGTAACTCAGAATGAACTTTTAAATACATACATTTAAAAAACAAAATAATTTTAAACAAAAAAAAAACCGACTTCAAAAAGTAAACTAAAAAGCAAAAAATAAATTTACTTTGCACAAAGTAATACTTATTTTCACTTAAGTAAATAAATTTATTCTATAATTTTGAAGTCGGTGCCAAGTTTAACGTTCTTTTATAATTTGTTTTCATTTAATATTAGTTTGTAAGCCAGTACTTTGGTAGGTACATAATATATAGTAATAGTTACATTGATAGTTGTATATTTTTTTCTGATTCTTATTTTCTGTGATTGCCTACATATATTTAGTAATTTGATATTGTAGTAAGGTTGTTGAAGTACTTACTTGGCACCGACTTCAAAATTATAGAATAAATTTATTTACTTAAGTGAAAATAAGTATTACTTTGTGCAAAGTAAATTTATTTTTTGCTTTTTAGTTTACTTTTTGAAGTCGGTTTTTTTTTTTGTTTAAAATTATTTTATTTTAAGATTTTTAGTTATGGGTAGACTGAGTAAGGATAGGTACTTATACGCCAGAGCAGCGCAAAAATTATACATATCAAGTTGACTATAAAATGATATACAAATTTTAATAATATCAAAGTCGATACCAGCCAAACTGAATATGATTTCTATATAACTCTTTTATTATTTTTAGTCGATTCACATTTCTTTATTTGGCTTAAAACAATTTTTTACCTTTTTAATATTTACCTATTTCGTCATATTGTTATGATAGTACCTATATATAGATACCTACTATCTGGCGAAGACAGAGGTGGTGTTGAGTACTGTAATTGATATAGTGGCATATGCTTGCAGTACTTTAAGCGATGTCGTAATTTCCAAACTTATAACTTCAAAGACTAAGCAGTCCTGTATGCCTGTTTCTGATCTATGTGGTATACCTTAACAATTGATTCAAAATTATGTTTGTTTATTTGTAGTCGGATATGCTTATGGTACTCGAAAAAAATAATAAAATTACTATGAGTGTTCCTATAAACTTCGAGGAGTTCCCTCGATTCCTCACGACACCATCATCAGGCATGCACTTTCATAACTATGAGACCAAGTTCGACTGTAATTGACGTAGTGGCGTATGCTTGCATTTCTTTAAACAACGCTGAAATCTTCAAACGTGTATCTCTAAGGAGTCAGAAGTTCTGTTCACTACTTTAGGTCCAGGATATGGTGCAAAATCTTACTATTTGGTAACATATGCTTGGGCTTCTTCAGAAAAAATCAAAATCGATATATGTTTTCATATAAATTTTGAGGAGTTCCCTCGATTCCTCACGGATCCCATCATCAGGTCACCACTTTGGTAAGCACTGGTACAACACTGTAATTAACGTAGTGGCGTATGCTTGCATTTCTTTAAACAACGCTGCAATCTTCAAACGTGTATCTCTAAGGACTCAGAAGTTCTGTTCAGTACTTTAGGTCCAGGATATGGTGCAAAATCTTACTATTTGGTAACATATGCTTGGGCTACTTCAGAAAAAATCAAAATTAATATATGTTTCCATATAAATTTTGAGGAGTTCCCTCGATTCCTCACGGATCCCATCATCAGGTCACCACTTTGGTGACAATGGGACCAAACGGGAAGCACCACCTTTCAAATAAAAAAAAAATCATCCAAATCGGTTCACCCAGTCGAAAGTTCTGAGGTAACAAACATAAAAAAAAAAAAAAAAAAAAAAAAAAAAAAAACATACAGACGAATTGAGAACCTCCTCCTTTTTTTGGAAGTCGGTTAAATACTATCAGAATGTAGTAGAACCGAACTTGTACTAAGAGTCTACCGGTCTAGATTATACTAAGTAGATTGTGTAGTGTAGCTTTTATACTATATTCTACTTGTTAATACTATAAAACAATTTGTATAATACAAATCAAAGAGTGGTTGTATCACTATGAGCCTCTCTATGATTTATCTCTACTAAGAGTCTAGATTATATTAGATTATACTAGATTATGTAGGGTCTCTTTCATACTATTTCCTACTTGCTCCTTCCTACTTGTTTTAACAAATAATTTGTATAACACAGAAAAGGGAACCCCACTGAACAGGGTCCTTTGTGTTAACCATTTGGCATACACGTGTCAAGTGTTCGGGCCCTGAAATTATTAATTGCCAGTTTTTTGTTAACCGCCCGAGACAGAAGGAGTTAACAACATCGTTATAATAAATGTGACTTATTAGTGTTTTTAAATTATTTATATTAATTAGGAGTGTTTAAACTAAATCTGAACCTGTAATTTCTTATATTTTTAAATATGCTAGAATAAAAAAAAAACCTTCTAACCTTTAACATTTCAAAATGCTTTATTTTATCAATGATGTTCAAATTATTATACTGCAGCATGTTAGTTTAACAAAAATGTATTTATAGTGAAGATAGGTCTTCACTCTTAACACTTCAAGTGAACTACAACAACAGATCACAGAACAACTCATGTTAATGTAAAGTGATATCAAGACTATGTTGATTGTTGTCCACAACTATAAACATTAAAATGTAAGTTGTAACTTTTTACTGACGTTGTAATTTGTAAATAGATTAAATATGATTTTCTACCTTCAAATAAACTTCATGTTATGAGAGGAAGCTAATAAAAAACACCAAAAATATCTTAACACAACATCACACGTCACCCGATATGCTGGATCCTGTCTGACGAATAGTAAAAAATGAAACACGCAACGGAACGGAATTGTGTTAGAAATGATTTATTGAAACGAGAGAAAAACTCGCGGACCGAAAACATCGCCAGCGCTATTTGAAGTGATAAAAACATTACGAATGATCTCTTAAAATATTAAATCGCATTTTAAAATGTACCTTTTGCATGTTTTTGCGAAACATAATCTTTTAGGTGCACATCTTTAGAATGCCCAAATCGACGTGTTGTAACACAAAACCTATTGTACATTTGAATCATTTCCTTTGATCGGGGCGTGATAATTTGTGAAGTTCTCTCGATAGCCGGGACCATTCGGGGCCTCGCTAAGTAGCTCTTTTCACGGCAATTGTGTATGAACAATATACGGCTTACAGGGGATTAAGGGGTCTCTATTGTGCGCGCCCCGCGCAGGTCTGAGTGTGAAGTTTAATTTAGTTTTGAAGTTGCAGCGTGAAGAGCTCTCGATTTGAGCTCTACTTGACTTGGGAGCTTTCATTAATCGAACGTTTATTTAAACTGAATTGTAAATAAACTGGCTAAAAAAAAGTATATATAGAGATGCTCTTTCCTTCAAGAGAATAGATAGAGGGATGGAACTAAGGGACGGTACCGAGTCATTATTTTTCTATATTGCGCAATGAATAAGTGAATATAAGTTGGAAGCATTATACATGGTGTAAAATAAGTCAGTAATAATACTTGAGGGTGTGTATGGGTCCTTTATAATATAGGCTTTACTGAAAATGTACCAGCGCTGAAAGAGGTACTTTTTTTTATTATTGCATGAGAAATTTTATGATGTTAGGACATTTTTCATACAGACATGAAAGTCAAAAGTAAGTCTCTCAGCGCTGATACTTTTACAGTATACTCTACATAGGAGGCACTCACAACCTAAAGTATTATCACTCGTTTATTTCACACCTTGTAGAGTTTTGAGTTATATTATTGAGTTTACAATCAGATCACATATTATATGGATAAATGTTCCTGTGAAATGTTTCATTTTGGTTTATGGACTATGATCAAATTAAAAAAAAAACGATTCTGTGGTCTGTTGGTGACTATCGAGTGACAAGGGTGCGGAGTTTCGGACCTCACTGTAAAAAAAAGCCACCGCAACAACCGTGCCGGTTTCTCTGTCGGTTAACTACTATTTAAATCAAAACAATAATACCTACCTATATATTTGGTTTTCAAGAAGATCGATAAGGCGAGTCCGTATCTCTGTCCTCTTTTTTTCTTTTATTTATATTTCTCGCCAAATTATTACATACATAGATTTCTCATATATAAGAAGAATTTCCAGTTACTTGTGCATGTGCAATATGACTTATAAGAATCTACGTAAGTGACACAAAAAGTTTACGCAAAGTTGACACAAAAGATTCCATTTTAATATTTTAATGCATTAGGACTCATATTATACGAGTAAAAGTTACAAATACGTTTCTTCAGGCAGCTGTCAATGAAAATAATAACCTAATCTATACAGTTTCAAGGTACTGGGCGGCGATTCTCGCTATTAGAGCATTTTCCGCATGACATTTTTTCATGATTTTTTCCATTCTACCGAAACGTTCGAGCGGTTTACAAAACACGTAATGCGCATGGTTCTCAGGCAGTGGAAAAAAGTTCACATTCGAATAAAACATCGAAATTCGGAAATTTTAAGAACGAAAAACACTTGTGTATTCTCAGATCTTCACAGTCGAAGTAAATCGTGAAAAAGTCCCCGATATCCAACGAGTGGTAAGGACCGGTAGATGTCCGAATCCACATGTACAAATAAATAATTTGGCAGTCTATGTATGTATGTAATATATGTATTGATGTATTTATGTATGTATGTATGTTTGTATGTATGTATGTATGTATATATGTAAGTATGTATGCATGTATGTACTATGTATGTATGTATGTCTGTATGTATGTATTGATGTATTTATGTATGTATGTATGTATGCATGTTTGTATGTATGTATGTATGTATGTATGTATGTATGTATGTATGTATGTATGTATGTATGTATGTATGTACATATGTATGTATGTATGTATGTATGTATGTATGTATGTATGTATGTATGTATGTATGTATGTATGTATGTATGTATGTATGTATGTATGTATGTATGTATGCATGCATGCATGTTTGTATGTATGTGTGTATGTATGTATGTATGTATGTATGTATGTATGTATGTGTGTATGTATGTATATTTGTATGTATGTATGTAGGTATGTATGCATGTATGTATGTATGTATGTATGTATGTGAAAAAAAAGTTTATTTCAGATTAGTGATAGTAGATAATATGTCCCATATGTTCCGTTTCTATTGCGCGTATCAGTAATACTTTTTCGTCAATACACAGTGATTTTCTTTTACTAGCCATGCTTACAGTTTGAAAGTTTGTGAGCAACTAAGAATATGTTAACGTATAGATAATCCATGACTCCTACTTATTAGTAATGGTCAAAAACAGTCAACACGTGCAAGCAATCCCAATTTGTAAACAAAAGAACGAATTTCTTAGAAAGTTCACTATGCATGATGCCGACAGTCAAGTTTATTGCGGGCTAATATCATAAAGCGACAAAAGACCATACACAGCTGTGCAGTTTTTACTTATTTTAGCAACTTAAAAAGTAGTTTTTATTACTAAATTGTTGTCGTTATTGAGAGTGGGTGTAATGTTTAAAAAACGATTTTAGATTTTCAAAATTAAACTTAAAAAACTATATTCAAAAAAATTCAATTAAGATAATGAAATTTATATAGTCTATGTTACTCGCGGCAACAATACGAATTGATTGACATCTCATTCATTAAAATCGGACCTTGCTAAAAGATGGCCCCGCGCGAGTTTCTTACGCCGGTTCTTCTCGCCGGACTAGTTTCCGAACCGGTGGTAGGCATCATATTGTAGGATAATTCTATAAGACGTGTTATTTAATAACCTTTATGGAAATAAAAAGTTTTGAATTTAGAATTTTTTGGATTTTGACCAGTAGTTTAGCTGCTGCGAGCTACATACATACATAAACTGCCAAAATCATGTACCCTTCCTTTTGACTTCGCCGAAGTCGGGTAAAAATTATTTTAACTATCTATGATTGACGAATTACGTAATTGATACGTTTATAATACATAATATTATACTTAGGTATTTAAAATATTAATATTTCAATAAACAACAACAATATTTACAAGAAAATCACTTTATGTCTTTGAAGCTTCCCATAGCGTTTTTTTAACGCTAAGTTTTTTTAAAGCTAAGTAAGAAAAGTGCACCACCAATTTGATAACCTACCAGCCGCCACCGTATGTATGAAGTTGTCCGTTCTACTACCGAAAAGTTCGAACGATTCATGAAACACGTATTCTGGGGTACCAATAGAACAATTACCAATCGAACTGTCGAAGTAAACCTTACATATTCTATAATATAAAAATTGATCGCAAAATATGTTGGTTAGCATAACCCAAGAACGACTGAACCGATTCGGCGAAACGGTTTGTATGCTCAACGAAGTGGGCACGGGTCAGCTAGTATTTATATAATTTATTAATGTGAACTAAAAAATTAAACAAACATAGTTAATATATTTACGTCTACAACAAAAATGATTAATTACGAGTATTATTGACGCTTTAAAAGTCAACGATATTGTATAACCTAAACGCACCACCAAAACAAACAAACAATACGAAACATTTCGTCGAGTAAAATAATGAAAACACGTTACTTCATCGACCTGCAAAACGCAACTAACAAGTTCGAACAAGTACAAAATAAGCCGTTTAAAATATAACTACTTATAAAAGTAATATGCAATAGTAAAGAATTTTTACTCTTATTACCCTCTAACAAGAACGATTTTTCTTAGCAGCGAAATATGCGTAAGCATATTGTACAAAATGAACTCTTATCACTTAAAAATGTACAAAGAATTTTCACACTTATGCCGGCAGCCTAAGAACGATTATTCTTTGCTCATTCCACACTTATGATTAAATAAGTAATAAACGGATTTTTTTCAGTGTGTTCTGAGAATACACCAAGTGTGCATCGTTCTTAAAATTTCCGAATGTCGACGATTTATTCGAGTATGAACGTTTTTCCACTGCCGGAGAATCGCCGCCCTGGGCCCTAATTCTCAGTCCTCGAACTTAGTTTTTACTATCGGTCTGTCCCGCTCATGCAAATGAGATTTACCGCGCGTGCGAGCGGGATATACTAATATTCGGAAGTAAGTTCGAGGACTGAGAATCGCCGCCCAGGTGTCTGGTCCTCTTTACCATAAACTTTCCATCAAAACTTCAGTCTATTATTTTGTAACGCGATGATTCATCAATTCATCGTTAAATCGGATGGAATTTAATTGTAAAATTCCAAAATCCACTCAATTATGATTTATAATGGTTCATTGTTTATTTTCGTTCATTTGCTTTGATGTCCGACAAATCCAATTATATCTAATAGAATTTGGTCCGGTGTCGAGTTACCGTGACCATTATGTAAATGTACCTACTATTGAATTTCTTATCTATTCAAAATAATTAACATTCGGGCTACCGAATTTAATTCATTAAAATGTATATATAGAGCTCATTGTTTCTATATTTATTTGCGTCAGTAAAATATTGCTTAATCTGTGCAAATTTAGATTATGTTATACAAATGTTGGTAGGTACTATTCTACCAACATTTGTATAAAATAACTATTCAAATGTTACCTAAAAGTTAAAACCTTATACGCAGTTCCGCAGGCTGATTATGTATCTCGCAACAGCAATTCGACAGGCGTGAATTGTACAATTGTATACAATATCGCTCTCAAGTGTATACGTTTGACAGCGATATTGTAAACAATTGTACAAATTACGCCTGTCGAATTGCTGTTGCAAGATACATAATAAGCCTACCGATTTGATATGGTCTAAATGTAAACAAAGCTAAATATGCCCATATACTTCCAACTTTATATCACTTATTCTTGAAAATGACATATCAAAATGGTAAATTTACATATCTGCGATGACCGTAGAAAAACGCAATGTAATAACTAATCCAAAAGGAATTACTTAATCAAGAAATGAGAAAATCGGGCTCGCGAGGATTCCGGAGCTTTTGGTTTAATAGGCTAAAATTATGTTTATAATAACGTAATAATTAAAAACTTAGCAGGAAATCAGTAAATTCTCATAAATATTGATAACTTTATTAATTTTGATGACTTACCGTACATCAGTACCCGCGTCGGGTCTCGACCGTTTCGCCTGTAACAAAAATAAAGGAGAATTAAACTTAAATCAACGCAATATCATTTTCAGCGTAAAAAAAAATCAAGCGTGCAGTATTCTGTATACTATAAAGATAGAGCTGAAAAATGTGTGTCTACAGAATGTTACTAGAAAGCAAAATATTGCGTGTTTTAAAAAAAATACTTTTAGTGCTTGTACTTGTTAGGTATAAAATTTCTCTTCTGGGTTAAATTATTAACCCAGAGTTAGCCTTTATTAGAATTAAATAAGAGTTTATTCCGTGCAAGTGGACCTAAGATAAGATACTAATATTTGCACTCGAATGTATGTAGAAAACAGAAATTTGAAAATCAATCAATATTCTTTGGATATTATTTAAATCTCTAGTTACGTTTTTTAAATTTCTGATTTCCACTGTATTTTATATGGGAAAATCTGAAAAGATATATTATTTCAATTTATTTGCCTTTAAAATTACAAGAAATTTAAAACGTTTAATTAAAAGCTACTAAAACTTAATAAATGGCTCGAGTTTGTAATATAATTTATTTTATTATCTTCTTACTTGATTAGTGGATAAAAAATAAATTTCTGATTAATGAATTGTCGTTAGGGCCGTGTAAAACAACGTAACGGTTAACAAACCCGAGTTTTCTAACTTACAAGAGATTTCTGATAAACACTATACTATAAATAATAAAACTCTTAAATGTCGCCTACCTCAGATCAAGATTAGAGTAACAACATTAATAAAATCAAGCCGAATTTATTTAACAGTCACAGGGCGCCTCTATGTCTCATTGATATACGGATGTGTTGATGACGCATTCAAAAAAGGCCCTTGTATTGTATAAATCAAGAGTTATTCTTGCATGGCGATGGGAGTACTTATAAATTTACTCTATTTTACTTAATTTAATATCCTTGAGATGCGACGTGTTCATGATATAACATTTGAAGTGTGTAAAGGTTCAGTTGACAGTCGACAGAAAATGTCAGTCACAAAAAGAAATGTGAAGTGAAATAAAATTCACAAATTATTGAATTTGATAGCTGCCTTTTATTGTTAATTTTTCACCTTAATTATGTAGCAAATCTGATTATTACAGAAAGTTAATTATTAATTAATGTAGTTATATTGAGTTAGAAAGGTTTGTTATATTGAGTAATAGTATTTGTCTAGACAAATACTATTACTCAATATAACTAATCTTTCTAACTTTTCGTTTGATGATTGGAGCTCTAGAGAAAGGTTAGAACACCCTTTTTTGTGTCCCTTTTCAGAAAACATATAACTACAGAAAAATCAACATACTATATTATTAAGAAAAATAAGTAAAACAACGTAGAGTCGAAACGATGCCCAGTTTCACAATCCCTATTTTGTCGTCGCGTTGTATTTTATCCACAATTTATGTGCGTCTAGGTTTTAGAGAGCGTGCTAGTTAAACTTACACTCAACGTACTAGGAGAACATAAGCTAAAGGATATGTGTGAGGAGCGTTATAAATCACCGCGTGCATAACGCGAGGTGTGAGGCCGACCGATCTCGCGATACCGGGTTCTAATTTATACGTTTTACGCGGCGACATGCGCCCGCGCGCTTCGTGATCGTTTGTTACATAGGCTGTTCCTCTGTTCCCCTGTTCCCCTGTTCCCCTGTTCCTTACGGTCCACAGAAAAAAGCTAAACAAATAATAAAAAAACAGGTGGTCATACAAATTAAATATGTCGCTTTAATGACAATTTGTTACAGATCTAACATTATTATTAAACATGCAGATTGTATCAAAATTTGTTTCTTTTACTTTAATACTGCTCATAAAACTACAATTATTATAATATTATATTATCACTGTCCAAAATTTATAATAATAAAAAATACATCTGTTCTACATTTAATTAGCAAACATTAAAAATGAATATCATATCAAGATTTTGATCTCCATCTTTATTATAGTACCTACTCTATAAATTTTATTTTGTCTAATGAGACACGTGAATTATGTTTATTGTTTTAGCATCAGCAAAACAACAAAATATAAATCGTGAAAGTGCGACTGTACTTCGAGGAATAGTCGATACGTTTATAATAAATTCAAGTGACAAAAAGTGTCACCCTGTAGAGGGCCAGCGAAGGTTCGAACAAAACTGTTATTTATCTGTACGTAATTCGTTTATTGTTTTATCTTAGTTTATTTACGGTGTGGGACCGTCCCCGCGCCGGTCCCGCCGCGCTCCCGGCTCCTCGACGAATAAATTTTCAAATTTATCGTCCGCCATAATGTTCGGTTATCGTTGATAATACGAGAGATACCTATTGGTGTTATATTAATTCGATGCGTACGTTTTATTTATTCTGAGTCGTCGCGTCGTGTGAAATGTCAATTTTAATAGTGATTTATTCGATGCTCCTTTTATATTTTTATTGTTTAAGTCGACAGTCATTTGTTACACCCTTTTGTTATTCATGTTAATGGAGTGAAACGTGCTTAATATTCTGCGTGTTTTAAAGAATTTCGTAAATTATATTCGCAGTTTTCGAAATTAATAAGGCGAGACGATATTTTTACATTTATGAACGTCGAACGTACATTTGAATGATGCCCTGGTCCTTTTCTTTAAAAATGAAGTGTTTTATACGACAATACTAAAAATATTTGCGCCTAAACATTAACATAAAAGCTCGCTTCAATGTTGTTTATAGCTCAATATTAAAGTTAAGTATCGTGTGCAGAATTAATACGAGTTAAGACCAATCGGTGTTGTTTTGAATTAACCGGACAATTTAAGGAGTACTATCAAGAGAGACATCTCGCTCGATAAATCGCCCCTTGTTCGGCTATCAACTTGTACAAATTTGTTTTTATTGCTGTTATCTCTGGGTGGCTTTGTATCGAGCCTTTGCTTTCTTTGTTTATTACACGTTTGTCTTTAGCATTATTAAACGATTCGTTGTAAGAAACACGCAGCGCGTTCTGTTGTCCTGGTAGCGTCAACTATTTATTATTTTAACTTTTTAAAGCTCTGTCTTTTTCTGGAAGGATTTTGAAGTTTTTATTTGTAGGGTTTTACTTAGCTTTATACCGGTTTTTACATTTTTACTTTTATGACTGTCATGCAATATTGAGATTTTTCTTTTACATAATATACCTATATAATAGTGTCTTTAATAATGACGTTCTATATTCTTCATATTAAATTTTTTATAAATTTAAAATTAATATAAATATATTAAATCTTATATTTAGACCACCCAAACCTCACAAAGGTCCATATTACTGTAATCTTTATTAAACTTTTTCGTGATAAAAATTGATGATAATATAACGTAAATACCGTGAATCAAGCTATCAACTGTCCATGCATTCCAAATTAAATTGTCAAGCACAGTTATATCCGAAAGCTGATTCTTCATAGTTATGATAACCTGGTATCGGGTGGCTAACGACGCTTAGGTACACCAGCGACACCACAATATCGGTATTACGACTTTTTAATGGCCTCTAAAGATTAACGTATGAATGGGTAACACGAGATCTGACGCCGTTCGACTGGGAAAACATAAACAGTATGTCCGCACTCATGTTTGTACCCACACAATTTGGGTTTTACATACCTACCTGTGTAACCAAAGTCTAAAAGTGTGCGAAAAAAAAACACGTGCGAAAAAGCATGCATAAGCCAGGATCATGCGACGAGTTTGGTGCAGATTTTAGAAATAAAAGGTGCGTTAAATAATGTTTTCTGACCTTGGGCTCAGCGTGATCCAAGCTGCAGCGCGGAGAGGATCCGCCAAGGTATCCACACGGCATCAGTGTCACCATGTTGTGTTTGTATAGACCATCACACACAAGAATTCACTGTGACAGCTTTATTTAACAGTTTATCGTTTCGCATTTTAATGTTCGATTTTCAAATAAGTTTTAATACTTTTAAGTTACTACTACTTTAGGTGCTATCCATAGTTCATATTATCCAGTTTTGTTTTACCTAAAACCAAACGTTATATTGTTAAAACTATATAAACTTCAGTATTCACATTTTATTATTGTTTAGGTAACTTTAAATAGGTAAAGCTCTTCTGAAATTTTCAGAATTCGTCAGCAACATCAACTTTCATACATTTATATATTTGCTTAAACTAAAACTTAAACTAAGCTTTAATATACCCAATATCTATATACTCTATCTTTCAAATATTTCATCCATTGAATTTGTAAGAGTTAACGAAGTATCGAAATAAGAGACCGCCAATTTTATTGGGAGGGAATATTGCGTTACTAAAATAAAGCATTACAATATTGCCGTTAGCAATTATAACGCTACGTTGGTGGCTAGTTATTGAAAGGCTGTTAGTCATCGCCCCTCGTCAAAAATAATAATAATAAAAACAAAAGAAAAAACATGGCGGACCACCCACATACTTTGAATTTCGAATGTCGATGGAACGTGTTCATCAAGATGTCAAATCGACTTTGACGTAATCGAGAGTGTACATTTTTAATGTTACATTAAAAAAAGAACCGGCTTCTGTAGTGCAACATAGATATAAAATGAATGGTACAGGGTACTCTAAATTTGTGAAAAGTTATTTCCCAATAAATTACGACTAAATGTAAATCCCGATTCATCCCGATCATGCCGATTGTAAATTAGGCGTAACATTCGTTACGCCTAATTTACAATCGGCATGATGGTGCAGGCGCATTTAGTCAAATATTAAATCTGTCCAAATCATATATTATAATAAATTGTAGTCCCAGCCTAAAAGAAGAATCAGTTAGTGAGTCACAAAACCTCCTTTATTTCAAATACAGAATTGCCTTATTTTAAAGTTTCATTCAGGAGTTTATGAATTTCAATTTAGGTTGATGCCCAACAAATATACCCACCTAAAGTTTTTTTTAAGCTAACGATTTATAATCTCAATTAAAGTAATAAATGAAATAAAAAATAATAATAAAACAAATACCTACAATACTTATATCAAACGTTATTTATTGCCAATTCGTTCCGAATGTAATTAACTTAGGTCTATAATCTATCGTTTACTTTAGTCGTCTTTGTTACCTGATGATAATTAATAAAATTAATATACACAGCTTCTGGTTTTCTTAGAATTCATCGACAATCGACATCTTTTACGAGCAATTAAAATCGTAAGCCAATCTTAAATCTGACTAACTACAGTCTATTACATACCTAACTGTAACCGTAGTGTATTAATAAGTGATATTAATTAATATCTTACTTCTTGTTTGCTTAGAAATCATCGAAATTTTATGTGTAATTAAATTCGGAACTAGTAATGTTCAAGTTCGTTATGGGATAGCTCGTGAATCTAGTAAACAGTAATCACTATAATAATGAATTAAATTAATATCGACGACTACTAAATTAAGATCTACAGATTCTGGTATTCTTAGAAAACATTTAAAATGTTATGTGTGATTAAAATTGAAACAGTAATTCTAAAGTTCTTTAAGGGAACTCTACATGCTACCGCGTAATATGGTGCGATATGGCGGAACTGACTAAAGAATTTGTTACTCATACCATAGCTGTTACCGTACTTGAGACTAGTATATAATAATATCTGATAGTAATTAAATAATGTAATAATTACATTTTAGAAATTATGAAAATTTTATGTGTAATTAAAATCAGAAACAATAATTTAAAAGTTTGTTATATGAACTCTACATGCTTTCGCGTAACACGGCGCGTTGTTAGAAAGCTCTTGAGTCTTGAGTAAACTATAATTAAATAGCTGACCCAAGCCCACTTCGTTGAGCATACAAACCGTTTAAACTTTCCCTGGACTTCCACGAATATTTCAAGACCAAAATTAGCCGAATCGGTTCGGCCGTTCTCGAGTTTTAGCGAGACTAACGAACAGCAATTCATTTTTATATTAGATTAAATTGGTATCTACAGCTTTCGGTATTCTTAAAAATCATCGAAATTGTATGTACTAAAAATCAGAAACAATAATAATCCTGAAGATGGGAATTCTACAAATTACCGCGTTTTGCCGAGTGTTATGTGAAAACTTTCGAGTCTTGTTTTTTATTAATTAAATTAATATCTACGACCATTTAATTAATATCCACTGCATCTAGTAAGAATATCAGAAATTGAAAGAATTCAAATCATCGAAATTTTACGTGTAATTTAAATCAGAAACAATAATCCTAAAGTTGGAACTCTATGTTGGTGTGCACTCTATGGAAAAACTCTTGAGTGTAGTAAAGTATCTTTATAAGTATTTCCGTAATCACTGAAAGACGAAATCAAATGAATATGCTATCTATAGTTATGTGATCTCATTATGGCTACTGTTCTTTTTAGAAATCCATAAATTGTATGTGTTAATAAAAAAATATCCAAAAGTTCTATAAGAGAAACCTTCGAGTTACCGCGTTTTGCCGAGTGTTATGTGAAAACTATCGAGTCTTGTTTTAAATAGTAATCACTGATAGTAACAAATTAAATTAATATCTACGACCACTTAATTAATATATACAGCTTCTGGTATTCTTTCAAATCATCGAAATTTTATGTGTAATTAAAATCAGAAACAATAATCTTAAAAATTGTATTATGGGAACTCTACCGCGTTATGGGAATGTTATTGAGTCTAGTAAATAGTAATGCTGATAGTAATTAATTAAATAAATATCCATAGCTTCTGGTATTCTTAGAAATCAACGAAATTTTATGTGTAATTAAAATCAAAAACAATAATCCTAAAGTTCGTTATGGGAACTCTACATGCTACCTCATAATGCGGCGCGTTATGATATACGGTTGTTAAGGCGACGCCTGCTGGCGGGGGGTTACAGTAGCGTACGAGCCCTGCGTGATACCACCTTTGTTTACCATTTTATCTTTTTTAACTTTATCTTTATATTTTGTAATAACATGCAGATAAATTGGGCAGTTTAAATGTTTACAGGGAACAGGGTACTCGTAGATTAGAGATAAAATACATTCATGTTAATCAAAAATTCTCTCTACTCTTACTCTATCTGTTGAATTCCTAACCTCAATCACATACTGTCGCTGTTTCTGCTTGGCAGAATTATAATGACTTGAGAGTCAGGTAATATAAGTACTGGATTTTATCGGACATTCGATGCCGATGATGAATTAATTATTTAGATTTCTATATTTATAAGTTTCTTAAAATAATATAGGCATCCATAGCAATATTCGTTTAACGCTAACTATTAATTAAGCAAGGATAAATATTTATATATAATTGTGATAAATAATTTGGTCTTACCCTTTCATCTTCTTGAGTTTATGAGCAACCAGGTTATCAGAAGAAAGAGATGTTATAATTTTTTTAAGCCCAGTTACAAATAACAAGTGATTATAGGAGGTGGAACTCATGCTCATAAAATGTGTCTGTTTAGTACTACTGTATTGTAAGCTACACCGCACATTATATGCAAAACTTTATCTCGGTCATGCGATCTAATTCCAAAAACCACAATCTATCTTTTATCTGAAAACATTTGCATATCAACTTTATTTGCAATGTTGTAAACATTTTATTAAGAACATTAAAAAGTTAAGTATATTTTTCAATTCTTAATTTTTAATTGCATAGGTTTTAAATAACACGATAAGATGAATGTTATATCTGAATTTGGAGTCTGTAGAATTTTGTAGTCACTTATACCGTATAGCTGTTATACACATCTCACGATTGTCATGCCCAAAAACAATCATTGATTGTCTGATAACAAATTAAGGGCCGATTTTTCGATTGTCAGATAACTTTTATCTAAGGAATAAATATGTGACTTTGGCAGATTTTGTATGGAACAAATGTCAAAGTCACTTGTTTATTCAACAGATAAAAGTTATCTGACGATTGAAAAATCGGCCCTTAGACAAATAACTAAAAGATTATAGTTATGTAGTAGGTTGGTTGGGTTAGCTATAGTTTGCACTGGTTGTAGACTTATATTTATGCAGAAATGTGTAATGTGCAATTAAAAGATTATTATTATAGTATAATGTCATACAGTGCAAGGATTCCAGTTAGCAATATTGTTTAAAACCTATGTCTAGACAGTAGACGGTGCTTAATAGGATTCGCGACCGCGCAGTAGTGCAAGCACCTTTAAGGCTCATGACACAGGGTTACTCACAGGTTATCGTTACTAACCGACATCAACATAAGAGGTTTCTCAATTTCAACATATTTTACGTCAGCAATTTCTATAAATATATTTTATAAAATATATTATTTTCTAATCTTAAGGAAACAAAAATATTGATTTCACATCAAGCTTTTTTAATTTGCTTCAAACAAATGGAAAATTGAGCAACATCAAAATCCTTGAGATCCCTTAATCTTGCAGTAAAACATTATTAAGTTATTACAAGTTTATTAAATACTGTTATTGTTATAGCACAGATTATGGGCGTAGAAGTAGGGTAATCAAATATATGATAATATACTTGCATTTTATGAAGCTGTAAAGTGTGTTAGTTTTTTTAATTTTATGTCTACCTTCATAACCTGACACAATGCAATAAAGAAGTTCCATGCGTCGGATGGGTATGTAAAAAGTCAGTTCTGCATCAGATCTCAATCGTGTCCGTTATCCGTTTCACTAGGTTATCAGTGGAAAGGAAAAAGAGTGCTCTTGTGCACTGCGCACACATTAAGGCATTATAATATAACTACTGGGCAGCCGGACTGATTTTAACGTGACCAAATACCACTAGGTTATAGATGGGTATAATACTACCTACGTACTATGTACAACTTAAACCTATGTAACTGATATAAACTAATTTTATGTAAATGTTGCCTTCACGAAAGGTTAAAATACTTGGTCTAAAGAAAGCCTTATTTTTGATTATCCTGTGGGCTTGTTAATGAAATTACAATTATTTAAGGTCTATTTATATTCAAAACCAACACATAACTTAGATACTAAACAAAATAGAATAGTAATGTTCTTGCAACTTGTACCGTAAGTTTGAACTTTTGAAGCAACACTGAGTTCATAATAATTATACTTTTTAGGTAAACCTTTGTTTGCTTTAAAGCTACAGCACAGATTTTGATAAAATACATAACCCCGGTTTCTCGAACGCTATTCAAATGATCAACTAACATGGCATTCTGAAGGACGCGTAGAGCATTTTTTGTTTGCGCATCTCATATAAATTACTTACCATAACGCGACAAATCACGATTAAAGATCTCCATAAAAGGCACAAAACAGATGAGTTTCAATCCTGGTCAGGTCTTAGGTCAACGACCAGTGCGTTTGTGTGTAAAGATTAGGAGCCCGCGAGCTCCAGCATAGTAAGATTCACTCCTTGTAATCATTTTAGACCTTTGATTTATTTTTTATTATAATAAGTAATTTATATGAGGTGCCAATACAAAAAATGCTCTACGCGTCATTTTATTCACACTATATTCGGCTTGATAAATGAACCATGAATCAGGATACATAGGTACCTCAGTCAAAAGTCAGACCCCCATTTCTCCTATTTAACTTTCATATTTTACGTAAAGTTTAATTATATTGAAAACGAGTTTTACGTTTCTTTGACGTTTATTAGAATCGCTTATAGCAGTTGTGACGTATCGATACAGCATCGCAAATCGCAATTTACATCATTGTAACATATTATTACAATAATCGACCTGCTATGTCTTATTATATCATGTAGTTACTTTGATGTCTAACGTAACTTTATCTTCTAGTTGTAAAATATATCTCGTGCCATGTTTTGGTGTCCTTTTTTAATTTCCTTGAACTAATTCGTCGAATTCAAGCCAAGTTTAAAACTCGTTTGTTTTAAATAAAAAAATATAAAAGTCGTATGCGGCCAGTACGGCGCGTCACTTGAACTGTAAGAATCGATAATGTGATAATATTTATGATCGAGTTCCAATCGATCGCTTGTTGCGAATAAACGCCGCTTGTAATCTTTGATTTAAATACAATAAATGTATGTTCTCTTGACAAATACATATTAGGAACAAAATGGTGTGTGATGTTTGTTTTTTCGGATGATACAAATAAAATGACATATTTATGCTTGTGAAACACCTAATGCGACAGGGATTTAGATGTGCCGAGATGCAGGACAGGTAGGCTTATTAAATTTTAATGCAGATATCTCCAAAAATACTATGGATTTCCAAGATTATATTAAAACTTTTAAAAAGTAAAGCTTATTAACCAATTTACGCTAAAACTTTCACCTTATCGTTGACATTAAAACAGATTTCTTGGTAATCAATATTTGTTACGTAAGTTAACGTTAATTAAAAACAGTGGGGTCCATATAATTAAATACATCATTTAAGGCCTGGTTCGGTGGCGGACAAAACGGTAACAAGATAAAATCGGTTATCTGATGCATAAACTAATCGATTTTAATCGGATAAGGCTTCAGTAAATTATTTATCGAGTAATTTGGTGACTTTTTGGTGACTAAATTACTTAATATGTTTTTAGCACGATAAAGATAACTTTGCATTGATGGTCTATTATACTAATTTACTTTCTTTTTGATTTGAAGATTTAAACATTTCTAGATTATTTATGAAACTATAACACACAATTTTTTTTTGAGTTGCTTAAACTAGGATCAGACAAAGTACCTACATGTTTATTTTTGCATACCTAATGTTCTTAATGTCGCTACTCGCTACTAAGCGAGATACCTGTAATTGCAACAGGTATAAGCTAGGTAGGTGTATTATCGCAATTCTACAAGGTTACTAAGTAGGTAGATGTTATTATTATAATTTCTGCTTAGACCGCACTGCGCTGGTTATTTTCAATGACCTTGATGTCATGAACTTAATTCCTAGAATAAAACTGTCGGCTTGCTTCATATTGTTATTTTTGCGACAAAACAAAGTAAAAAGTATTTGTCAACAAAATATTGACCGCCCGCGTTGTTTAAAAATAATAATTAGCGCTTTCTGGCGCAGTTCGGTTACAAAATTTTTATATACCTAGGTACCTAAAAAAAATCACGATAAAGAAAAAACACGCCCGTAGCACTACGAATAATAAACGCTACAAATCCAATTAATGGCCGTTAACATTTTCCTGATAATGTTCATTAAGTACATTATTTTTGACACAATGATAAGTTTACTTCTATCTAAGGTTCATAAGCAATATTTTGAAAAAATGTTAAGATGCTTAAAGTATTTACAGCAACTATTGCTAGTCATAATTAAATTACCATATTGTATTGGATTTTGATATGACGTAAAGAATATAAATAACTTTATCCGTCAGTTAATTTATATTTACAAAAGCTAATTATCCACCTTTTCATTTTAGAATTCTTGAAGTCTTACCAATAAAAATTTTATCTCTGCACATCAAACGATGGCATAAAGATACTGGTTGAAAATAAAAAGTTTATGTGTATGAATAAGTACCATTGTGTTCTGTCAGCTGCCGAATTACATCCGATGTCCTATCTCCTTCCCGCGCCCCGCCTACCCCACACCACGCCCCTTCCGCCCAAACTAAATTAAATTTCGAACAATACAACTATTGCCGCCTAGACTAATTTCATCTCTATCTCGACGAGATAAGTGTCAATTTACCGTGGCTTTATATACACAATATCGGGGTTGCTCTTTTGTGAAATTCCTGTTATTCAAATAGGATTTTTATTATTACCATTTAATTGTTATTGTATCGATGTAATAATATATAAGTAGCTGGCACCTAAGCGATGCGTCTTTCAAATATTTGAACAACCAGGAAGGTGGTGTATGCGGCACCAAAATTAATTCTGTTAGGAATCTATCGAAGAAAAAAATTAATAAGCTTATATACTAATGGAGTCCAAATTGATCTCTATCAAAAACATGATTAATGATATAAAAAATGATTATGTAATAATATCTATAACATTAAGGCCGTGTTTCACCAAGCAATAGTAAAGTTAATGCCATGTTAAAATACCGAGCCATCTCATTCATTGACAGGAAATGCGAGAGGGATAACATGATATTTAACATGGCGTTAACTTTAACATTGCTTGGTGAAACACGCCCTAAATATTGCAAATAGCCTCTTTGATTTTTTTATACTAGCCTTTTAGTATTTTCTTATAATAAAAAGGACAAGCTATTTTCATTCCGTACATTGATGCCTCTTAAAACAAGTAGGTAGTAGGCCCGGCGAGCGACTCCCCGCTCCCGGCGATATAAGCTAATTAATGCTACCGGTTTTAAATTCATTACGATTAATTTCACTATAAGGTAAGTCAATTAGTTATACAGGTAGTAGTCAAAATAATTACCTACATCAAGCAATATTTTATCTATCTTTCTTATAAGGGATTGAAAAGTCATTCCTTTGGACTAGGCTTCTATGTTCTGATAAAACCATGTGCTGGGTAACCGACTATAAACTGCCTACTTCAGATTCTTCAGTATTTAAAGAGTTGTTAGTTCACTCCACAAGGAACCAATATTCACTGTGTTTTATTTGTTTCTCACATTGTCCGTCATCGTCTTTTGTTATATTTTTAATAAATATAATATATAATTATATACTTATTATTAATAATACGTAGAGCGGCCAAGTTTTTTTGCTCTTAAGGTGAGCAAGAAATGATCTAACTTATAAATATAACTTGTGATGATGTGAACGAAGGCACATTTTAACTAGGAAATAATAAAAATTCCTTCCAATTAAAAAAAAATGAGCGCTTGCGCCAATAGAGAGTAAAACTGGAAGAGAGAAGAAATGACTTAATAATTTGTTCTCAAAATTATTGGCCATTAGACTTCTTACATACCTTAATCAATATTTCATTAAGATGATATCTGTACCATCACTACACTATAATGCTTGTAAATTTCTGTTAAAAGGTTTGAATGGAACTTTTTTTTATTTTACAACATTTTTGGGGAATTTAAATTATTTTAATCTGATTAAAACGATTTACGTCTATTAAAATTCTTAAACTAAAATGAGGTATTAGCAATTTTGATATATTTATGACCTAAGTAAAACTCGGTTCTCTTTTTGATATATTTAATAATGATATAATAAAAATACCCAAAATAACTTGAGACTATTTTGATATTAGGTATGATCGGCACGAACTTTCATATGAAAAAATACTTATTAGTATCTCCTCTTTTTTGTTATCAGCATTTTATTTAAAAGTAATTTTTTGACAATTTAATTAGTATTCAAATTTAATAGGCTAGCGCTGGTACGCTCTCTAACTGTCTATTTTATGTACTGGATCTTAATATAAATCAGTAAGGGACTCTTATAATAATATTAACTTGCTATAGGCACAAAGTAGCTTAGTACACACGATTTGTGTTTATATTTGTCTTAAATATCTTACCATAACAATCGCACTATGCAAGACAAGCGAAGTAGGCTATTCTTTAATCTGTTGATAACATAGTCAGATGTATGTGAGAGCATAACAATTTTACTGTTGGGAGTTGGGACCCCACGCATTGATGTCCATTTTATTTTCCTAGATAATATTATTTCAGAATCTATTTATTATATTATTCTGATGTGTTTTAATTGCCTGCGTAGACTTGATTGGCATATGTGCTACATTTTTTAAGAAATTCAAATTGTTATATGTAAAAATATTATACCTAATAATGTGAAAAGTTTTGCTTTACAACATCAGGTAAAACATTGGGCGTTTTACCTGATGTTGTAAAGAATAGAAAACACTACCCAACATACAAAATGCAGATATGCGGCCTATGCCATCGTAATCCAGGTGTAATTATTACGCATACATCTAATCTTTATTTTCTCTATGGTCATCATGGTTAATTGTTGTCCTTAGTAACCCATCTTTTAGTGTCGTAATAGTAGGTAATAAAAGTCTAGCTTTCATCCTTCTAATAATATACAAGGTGTAAAATAAACGGGCGATAATACTTTACAGTGTGTATGTGCCTCCTATGTAGAGTTTACTGTGAAAGTACTAGCGCCGAAAGACTTACTTTTGAATCTCATGTTTGTATGACAAAAGTACCATCATAAATTTTCCCATACAATAATTTTTAAAAGTACCACTTTCAGCGCTGGTACTTTCTCAGTAAACTCTATATACGGGACCCATACACACTTGTATTATCCTAAATACCCTGTATAATATGTTGTTCGTTGTACGTGATTGTAGTAAACATACAAAGTGCTAACGGTTTATAGCAAATTTATTTTACCAAGAAAACATAACCTAATTCTCTAATAACCTAATCTATACCAGTCGGATTTTGTAAACATTATTTAAAAAATGTAGTAAAAATTTAAATTTTGTACCTACCCTTTATATAATAGGGGTATTAAGACTGTAGTGTATATATATAAAAAGCCTAGCTCTATATTACGCTATCAATAGTAGAAACCCTATTACACATGTGACATGCCTAGCTCAGAAGCAAAAGAACTGCTCATAGACGCTGACCTATTTAGCGGTAGCTGGAATGCTTAACTTGTAAATAACCCCACGGTTCTGTAGTACAAAGTGCCGGCGTTTGGCGATCGAATTCCGCTTATATCGCAGTTGCAATAAGCGTTCATACGCTGCAATATAATAAGAATCCATAGATGCTTTAAACCACGTCGATCTGACCCCATCACCCATGTATCCGAAGTATCCAAATTTGTGTTATGTTATGTTATACATATAATTATTGAAGCTATCAAGCTCCGTTGACACGTAAAGTTTGGACCGCGAAAAGCACGCGCCGATCCAACCCTCACGATACGAACACTTGTGATGAATGATAGTCCGAACTGGCATGTCCATGAGAAAATCTTTAACAGCCTTCCAAAAAACTAGGAGCTTCTCAATTCGGTCCGTTTTTTTCTCAGTTATATCCACTTATTCGTCAAAATTAATACGCCAATAACTCACATTGGCACAGAGTCAAAGTTAGTACATAATATATTAATCTCTACATTACCATTATTAGGGTACATATTTATATTTTAGAGATATAGGTCCGTATAAAAAAAACAATCTCAATCGCAACCTCTACTTGAGAACCCATTTGATAGATAAATCCAAGTTTCGTGTCACTTTTAAAAGTGAACAACTTTATTAATGGTACATAGTATTTTCATTTATTCTCGTTTTAAACCGTAACATTAATATTATTATAGATTATACGACGACACATTTAAATAATTATAATATAATTCATGAGCAACTCTCTACTAATAAAAACTACAATTTTACTAGTAGATTACTGTGTATTAATAAATCTCCAAAAAAATTAAACTTAAACTCAATACATCGCCACAGCCGAAATAATTATAATCTATATTTTTATAATCTTTATTTTTACTTGAGATTGTTTTAATTATACGGACCATAGTTATAAATGCAGACGTGTCAACGACGCATGCTATCATTTACCTATCCCTATTATAAATTTGTACTTGATGAATAATAACTTTATGTGAAAAACATAACACTTTGATTCGACGCCAATGTAGTAGAGCCAAACGCCAGCAGTCCAAACCGTGATATGACACAGATCCATCCACGGTTTGGAAGATGCAACGCAGTTTGATGCATGGTCGGAACTTTACGCATGCATAACGTGACCATTTATTCTAGGACTCAAAACGGAACATTGGTTTATTTCAATAATAAGTAGTCAGTGAAAAAACCGGCTAAGTGCGAGTCGGACTCGAAGGGTTCCAGAGGAGGAGGGAGGAGGTGGAAGGGAACGACAAAAATCATGTTTGCTGTATAGCAGCCCCCCCTAAATATTTATTTTATTTTACTGTAATTATTAGTGCAGTAATTACGAGTATGTACACCTTAGTATTTTCAATTTTGGCTACAGCGTGAAATCAATTTGGCCGGCTGTCTATTAATTTTCTCGCGGTTCCTAAAAACGGGACAATTTTGCGTTTCACAGTTCATTTCAGAAATTTCAGAAATTGTAAAAAGGGATAGTGCCGTTCAAAACGGGACTTCTGGTCATATGTATGCAGGACACTAAGGCCGTGTTTCACCAAGCAATGTTAAAGTTAACGCCATGTTAAATATCATGTTATCTCTCTCGTATTTCCGGTCAATGAACGGCCTAATATGCATATCGCATAAGTTATACTAACGAAGAAATTATAGAAACTGCAGGTAGATTTTTAGCAGAATAATGGCCGTATACATAATAAGGCCGTTTCAGGGTTATTAAAGCCTGCTGTAAATGTGCACTCTGCTCTAGGCAAATTGACAAGGACATATCAGGTGACTGTACATCTGTAGCTCCAATTAAAATCTATCTTTTCAGTATTCGTAATTCGCCGTAAGACTGTAAACCTTTAAGCCCATGCACTAACATTTGAAAGGTCCGGAAAAAAGTTTTGGAAAGTAAGGTTAACGAATAGTAATTGTATGAAAAGCATGACAACGCCAATACATTTGACAATCGATTACTCTACTTTACGGAACTTTCAAATGTTTCTTATTCGCCTACTGTTCGTTCTAGACTCCTGATAGGAAGCGATGACGCTCGTATCGAGTACTAACTACGCCTTAACGAAGCGCCTAATAGCGTGTAGCACGTCGCTACGCCAATAATCAAATAAGTGTTCTTACTATGTATCCGTGTGTACCGCCTCGATCTTAGTTATACAAATTACAAACTCATAAATGAAAGACATTAATGGATGAAGGTGATATATATATATATCAAAATTTTTGATTTCGAGGAAACTGAGTTCAAACTGTGACTTGAACATTTTACATTACGTCGTAACTTTCAGTACATTAATCTAAATATTCGTTTGTAAAATCAACGTACTTTATCGTTACTACAAAATATTTAAGTCACAGTTTAAACTCAATTTACTGGGTAATTTTTTTTTGTGACATGTCACCTTTGCGTAACATTCGCAAAATCAAAAACCTAATTAATCGTCGACCATTATAATTACCATAATATAATACATATCTGAGGACTCTTCCTACTTGAAAGGGTTTTCAGTAAGCTCGTATAAGTAACGTTACCGAAAGTCATTTGTATTGAAGTTGACATGTTTTCTATACTATTATTATCATTCAATAACGTTACTTTTACCACTTTTACGGAGCAGGCAAATGTTCCTGTTTAGCCTACGGGTATAGTCGTTACTATCGTGGCTACTTCATAGCCTCTTTGAAAGTGGTCCCTGGCTAATGGCTATGGGCCTCACATACAGGTCCTGTAACTGAACTATCCTTCTTTATAAGGATCGCGTGTGAGGTTCGAGTTGTCCACCATAGCGATATAGTCAATCTCCATTCTCAAACTAACTAAATTTTACTAATTTGTCCCGTTATTAAAAAATATTTACGTTTTATCATTTTAACCAATCCATGTCTGGATTGGTTAAAATGATAAAACGTTGCCCAGCAACGTAGAAAGTAGTAAGAGGTTTTTATTTTTAACACAATTACATACATATTGTAATGGTTTTGGTTGCAACTTGCAAAATATGATCAATAAGTCAAAAAACTTTAACTTATGGTCAATAAAGTACACCTCACACACGATTTGCATAAAATAGAAGGAGGTTATAAACATTGTGATTTTATTGTACGTAATTAGAATTTATAGTCCATTTAAATAAATTTAACGATTACTTAAATGTGTGTTCGAATCAGAAAGAGCATTTTCAAATGGTTATTTAACACAGATGTGTAGGATACGGATACACAATAAAATTTGAACATTCATCTGCCTAATTCCATTTTAATCCACGATAAATCTAGACAGTTTTTATGAATAGATCAAGATATGAATACGAGGGGAACGAAATTCATCGTCCAAATACTGATACAAAGATAAGCGAGACGTTGAAAGGGCCGTGATGATTATCTTCGAATTCTTACACATTCCTGAATTCCTGGTACGACTTTTGAATACATAATAAACTTTTTTTAAACCTAAAATTACGAATCTACTTATTTCATCTAACAAGATTATGAAATTGAAATATTTTACGTTTTTACCAATTTTACCATTTAATCAAATTAACTACATAAAGTAGACAAAATTACGTTGTAGGTACCTATTTAATTATATTAAGGCATCTGTGGTACAAGCCAATTCAGCAATCTATAAGTGATAAATTGAAGCAATGGAACAAATAGCTCCCACGCTGATTTTGGTGTCGGTGGTTAGTTTCTATATCCATCATATCCAGGCCACCTATATAGAAGTAATTTTTATAGTGCCCAAGTATGTGCGAACACCATGAACGCATGGATCATCTTGTCAGGCAATCAGTTGATCAGCCGGCATTGTCCTAACCAAATATGCAAACATATTTTTGTTGCTCTAACGCTCTACGACCTCAGTATCGAGAGAGAGCTCTAACCACATCAAAAAAGTCAAAAATTTATTTCAATTTACGGCCTTTTTACCTTTACTATTATTAATACCAGTCAAGTAATGATCAATGTTCTAAGTAATCGTTACCATTAACAAATCAGGCAACGGAACAGTCGCATTATAACAGTTACTCACGAAATAAATGAACAGAAATAAGCGGCCCGCTTAAACAATACATCCGTTATTATATTTGACTAACAAATAACTTTTGTCGGCGATTCAGTTGCTGGAAAAGATTAAGCGCTTTTTTAAATAAACATTTCATTAATTCAATATTACCTAACGAGAGTTATCAATTTATTAAAAAATAAATTATATAATAAACTTTATATTAAATGTCGCACAAAATGTAGAGTTGACTCTATATCATTTATTATAAATATTGATTTGTTTGGAATAATAATTTTATATTAATGGAAATGTCATCCAACTCGAAATTTGCACAAATCGCAAAACTTATTTATATGTGCATTTTATTATTCGAGTTATAGTTAAAGCATTATGTAATAAGTGGATATTGCACTATGCTCAGCTCCCGATCATAATACCGTACCGGAAATTTCACGTCAACGCGCTTCCTAAGCCCTTTATCATAGGAATCAAATGAGATGGTGTTTAGCACAAGCCGCACTTGATATATTTTTTGTTCAAATCGGAATTCGTGCCCACAACACTCGCATTGTGCGCGTGCGCTGCTCAAGCACTTCCAAGAATGATTTCGTCGGAGGAACGAGAGGGATATATACGAATATCACGCACGAGAAAGGGAAGGGTGTAGAACATAATTTTTGTTTTTCTTTTCGTTAATCTTCGGCCACATGTGGCGATTGTTCTGGACCTTATGGTCATTCGCTGTGCCTCGATTTTGTCGTTCGCTTTTTATGTTATGGTTACTGAACTTTTGGGGTGCTATTTTAATTGATATGTTTCGTGAATTCCTTTCACATACTAACATTAGCATTTGTTATGATTTGGCTTAGCCAGCCTTGCTCTTTTATTTTACTTTCAAAGTTCTTTATTACAATATATTTCTGTTTAACTAGTGCATTATTAGTATATCCCTTATACTATTATCTACTTAGAGCTTAAGACAATATCTTCCAATATAGGTATTTACTATACGTGATTATGGCCTGTAGGCCATATTATATTCTAAGGTTTTTGAAATTTGGATGATGAGTAATTTCACAAACATGTGAAGACACACTATGCAAATTTCAAAAACCTTAGAATTAAAATGATATGACTGCTTAGTTATTTTCTTACTTAATCAGTAAGTCAGATGCTCGAAACAGTAACTAATGAATCAATTAATTAAAAAATAAACAAATCCTTAGCACGCTGGTCTATTGAAGATGAAACTTTATCTGGCAGTCGGACAAAGCCAAAATGACGTCTTCGACGTATTTAACCTTTTATTAACGAAGTGTGCACTGACTTTACTGTCCTCTTTTTATAGGCACGAGCTGTTCAAGTGAAGCATGTCGATGAATTGAAATATCGATACTTTTTAATTTTTGAATGGGTACTGGACAAGTTTATTGTAGCCAATTTCAAGATGCCTAATGATATCCCATAAAATTATATCATTCGATGCTAACAATTATATTGCGGTTAATGTAATTTAATGATTGTTATATGACTTTTTTATGTACTGGCTATCGTTTTATAAGGTTGGTCATTTACATTTTTGGCAAAAGTAATTACTCTTGCTTTTAAAATTGTTTTAGTATGTACTTATTTTGTTAAGTATTATGTATCGTAAATTATTTTGACTACGTTTTGCAATATGAATTTTAATGGTGTCATAAAATTTGTTTTACAACCTATGACTACTTTCAACTTTTATGATAAAGGTGTATGATTAATTTGTTTATTTTATAAATTTCACAAAATAATTAAATACTTTAGTTATTAAATAGTTTTCAAACAAGGCGCATTTGAATTAAGTTAATGCTTGTAACGATGATATAGCGTACCTATTATACTTAACCCACGACTATAGAATATAAATAACTTATCGATAAAGTTGTGGGCATCTCTTTAACCCTGGAGAGCTACGCTTGAATAAGCTAAATAATCCCGACGCGCCGGGTTTTAAAACTATAAGAATTTCGCAGAAACCGCCACCACGCCACGCTTCGGTAGGCAAAGACTTAGTACGCCTTTGTTTAATTTTTTTCGCTTATTTTGACTATCTTTGTTTAATTAGGCTCAAATATTTGCACGTGGGGCCATCGAGGGCGGTCGATCGATGCAAAATGGTTTTTAGGAGCTGCAAATAGAGTCGGATTTACGAGAAATTGCAGTGTCACGCGTAGTTTGCCGCGCGATGCGTTCACGGTAGCGTGTGTTCAGGGCGGCGATTCTCGCTATTAGAACATTTTCCGCATGACATTTGTTCATGATTTTTTCCATTCTACCGAAACGTTCGAGCGGTTTATAAAACACGTAATGCGCATGGTTCTCAGGCAGTGGAAAAAAGTTCATATTCGAATAAAACATCAAAATTCGGAAATTTTAAGAACGATAAACACATGTGTATTCTCAGATCTTCACAGTCGAAGTAAATCGTGTAAAAGTCCCCGATATCCAACGAGTGGTAAGGACCGGTAGATGTCCGCATCCACATGTACAAATAAATAATTTGGCAGTCTATGTATGTACGTATGTATGTGTGTATAATGTATGTATGTATGTATGTATGTATATATGTATGTTTGTATGTATGTATATATGTATGTATGTATGTATGTATGTATGTATGTATGTATGTTTGTATGTATGTTTGTATGTATGTATATATGTATACATGTATATATGTATGTATGTATGTATGTATGTTTGTATGTATATATGTATGTTTGTATGTATGTATGTTTGTATGTATGTATGTATGTATGTATGTATGTTTGTATGTATGTATGTATGAATTTATGTATGTATGTATGTATGTATGTATAATGTATGTGTGTATGTATGTATGTATGTAGTGTTAGTAGATATGTCTCATATTTTCCGTTTCTATTGCGCGTATTAGTAAAACTTTTTCGTCAATACACAGTGATTTTCTTTTACTAGCCACGCTTACCGTTTGAAAGTTTGTGACCAACTAAGAATATGTTAACGTTAGATAATCCATGACTCCTACTTATTAGTAATGGTCAAAAACAGTCAACACGTGCAAGCAATCCCAATTTGTAAACAAAAGAACGAATTTCTTAGAATGTTCACTATGCATGATGCCGACAGTCAAGTTTATTGCGGGCTAGGATCATAAAGCGACAAAAGAACGTACCTACACAGCTGACAGTTTTTACTAATTTTAGCAACTTATTATGTAGTTTTTATTACTCAATTGTTGTCATTATTGAGAGTGGGTGTAATATTTAAAAAACGATTTTTGATTTTCAAAATTAAACTTAAAAAATTCTATTCTAAAAATTAAATTAAGATAATGAAATTCATATAGTCTCGGACCTTGCTAAAGATGGCCCCGTGCGAGTTTCTTACGCCGGCTCCGGTTCTTCTCGCCGGGCTAGTTTCCGAACCGGTGGTAAGCATCATGTAGGACAGTTCTATAAGTGTTATTTAATAATCTTTATGGAAATAAAAAGTTTTAAATTTAGAATTTTTTGGATTTTGACCAGTAGTTTAGCTGCTGCGAGGGATGCATACCTACATACAGCTTGGCAAAAAAGAGTGTGGAATAAATGAGGTCGCTTTTCCTTTTTTAGTGGCAACCCTCAATAACACCTCTATAAACAATTTGAATACTTGTAATTTTTAGTTTTGACCTATTTAAACGAATAAAGGGACCTTAAGTACTTAACATAATAATATTATAATAAAATATCTTTTATTTTATTTTAATAATAAAAATTTAAACAATTTTATACTTGTAATTTTTAGTTTTGACCTATTTAAACGAGTATAGGTTACCTTACTCAAAATAATTACCTATACTTAATGATAAAATATCTTTTATTTGAAATATGATATCGTTCTTAAAGACTAACGATGCCTAAGACGCGCTAGTTATTCAATTAAATAAGCAGATTCAATTAGATGAATGCGACATATAAACACACACACAGTTTTATTCTATTAATAAAATGTATTTTAAATTTAACACTTAAGTTTACAGTATGTAAAATCTAGAGGGAAAGGGTATGTTAACCCTTACTACAGGTTTACCAGCATATCAAGGATAACAAGGCTTCACTCATGATGCAACTCTAATGTGTATTTTAAAATTGTATGTACCTTTTTATAAGAAACATTATTAGTATCTACTTCTTTATACAATCAACTTTGGCAACAATAAACTTTTTTTATTTTTATATAAATATTACTAGTAGTTCCTGAGATTAGCGCGTTTAATCAAACTAACAAACAAACTCTTCTGCTTTATAATATAAATATAGATTTCATTCTACTTATATTATTCACGGCATTATTTTATTAATATGACATATAACACAAGTTTTTTTTAAAGTGGGTATACAATAAAACTAAATATTACGTATTTCTATAATACTTTAACCAGAGTTTAACAAAGTTTCGTCTAAATATTCTACGCCTGAAAACATTGTCATATCGCTGGAGCTTCCTGCAACTTCAGAATCATATTCTGATTCTGATGATTCACAGCTGCTACTGTCGTCTCTGAGGTTAATTACCAGCTGTTCAATATCTTCATAAATTGTTTTAATTACCTAAAACAAAAATAAAACATAATATGTAAATAATTTAATTTTAATAATGTAATAATAACTTCAAGTATCATTGATAATCGTGTTGAAGTATACATTAATTGTCAGTCGGAAAAACATAACCTCAAAATCAGATGTTTGTAAACAAGACTAAAAATCACTGAAATATAGTTTAAACAAAACTATAAATTCATATGCAATATAAAAACATATGTAGGAACCATAATATGCTGATAAATAGGGATAAATACCTGTCATATCGGCAGTTCTTTGATAAACATTACCTATTTGTGATAAAATTTGTCCTGCTTCAGATTGAGCCAAACATCGCAATAAAACTTTATAAATCACTGCTCTACCACTACTACGAATAGTTTTGTTCATTCTGAACAATTCAGAAGAGCTAATTTGAGCTACAATTATAATTAATCAATGTAAACAGCTTGCGTGAACGGACTTTTGACATAGAATGTACTAGTAGTTGACATGTTCAGTAGTGTTGCCTCATGTGTAAAATTTTAGTTTCCGCTGTCACCGCGTCAGACTCTTTTTTGCCAAGCTGTACATACATAGACTGACAAAATCATGTACCCTTCCTTTTGACTTCTCCGAAGTCGGGTAAAAATTATTTTAACTATCTATGATTGACGAAATACGTAATTGATACGTTTATAATACCTACATAATATTATACTTACCCATATAAAATATTAATATTTCGGACAATATTTACAAGAAAATCACTTTATGTCTTTTAAGTTTCCCATAGCGTTTTTTTAACGCTAAGTTTTTTAAAAGTTAAGTAAGAAAAGTGCACCACCAATTTGATAACCTACCAGCCGCCATATGTATGAAGTTGTCCGTTCTACTACCGAAAAGTTCGAACGATTCTTGAAACACGTATTCTGGGGTACCCATAGAACAATTACCAATTGAACTGTCGAAGTGAACCTTACATCAAAGAGAATCACTACGTTTCCTTACATCTTCTATAATATAAAAATGGATCGCAAAATATGTTGGTAAGCGCATAACACAAGAACGACTGAACCGATTCGGCGAAACGGTTTGTATGCTCAACGAAGTGGGCACGGGTCAGCTAGTATTTATATAATTTATTAGTGTATATAATAGTTAATATATTATTTACGTCTACAATAAAAATGATTAATTATTATTATAATAATCAATAATTATTGACGCTTTAAAAGTCAACGATATTGTACCTAAACGCACCACCAAAACAATTAAAATACGAAACATTTCGTCAAGTAAAATAATAAAAACACGTTACTTCATCGACCTGCAAAACGCAACTAACAAGTTCTAACAAGTACAAAATAAGCCGTTTAAAATATAACAACTTATAAAAGTAATATGCAATAGTAAAGAATTTTTACTCTTATTACCCTCTAACAAGAACGATTTTTCTTAGCAGCGAAATATGCGTAAGCATATTGTACAAAATGAACTCTTATCACTTAAAAATGTACAAAGAATTTTCACACTTATGCCGGCAGCCTAAGAACGATTATTCTTTGCTCATTCCACACTTATGATTAAATAAGTAATAAACGGATTTTTTTCAGTGTGTTCTGAGAATACACCAAGTGTGCATCGTACTTAAAATTTCCGAATGTCGACGATTTATTCGAGTATGAACGTTTTTCCACTGCCCGAGAATCGCCGCCCTGCTTCGCAAATCTTCGAGCCCTATGTTGACCCTTCGACAGCGAAGTCAAAAGGAAAGTTGTGTTTTCGCGCTGGATCTATGTCTACATAGATCATGAATAAACAGGTCTCGGGCATTTCACAATCACTTGGAGGTAATTAATACTAAATGTGTTATCTACAATTTGTAGAGTTCATTTGTTTTGAAAAGGAATCTACAATTTTTGTATCATTAGTTTATTATTATAATTTAGTTTAAATTCGAAATGCAACGGAGAATTATTTTTAATAGTAATTTGGAAGGTTTTAAAGTAAATTATAATATCAAAGAATTCAAGATAGAGCTGGTATAGTTTGTATTTAATAAAACACATTTTAATTGATTGTAATCACTGAATAATTCAAAATTGATTTAAAACCGATAGTACTAGCTAAAAAGGTCTTGACCAAAATTAAAATTTACATATAAACTTAAGTATTTTCATTTTTAGTAATGGAAAGCTGAGTACTAAGTGATAACTGTTAGACATGCAGTCTGCAGTTAGTGCCATAACAACCGTAGAACGGCTACAATGTTTACTAATGAACTTAGTTTGTTTTAGTTTTTCAGCAATATGTTCCGACTGAGTTTCCTAAATTTAAAACATTCATTTTCATACAACATTCAAACACTTTATAATATTTAAAGATTTTGTTGGGATTATTATAAGAAAGTTTTTCAAACTAAAGCCTTTTGAGTGGCAAAAACTTTGGTAGAGTCGTATCTAACTTTGTAGAAGAAATTCCTATAGATATAAGTAATCGTGCCTACTATACAATATTGTTGTATTTTATTTTACTCTTTAAAATTAAATTATACTCTTAATAGATATTTTAATACATTAATCAAATTGGCATTGCTATAGTTTATATATTATATGGAACGATATGAAAACTTTTTTATATTACGCTTAAAAATACATTAAATAAAAAATACAATATAATATTCTATCACACGTTTGTCAATCTGTCTTTGAAAGGTATCTTACATCCCATAGTTATTTACAATTTAACTTGGTATCTATTTATCTAAGATACATTTGTAATGTTCAAACTTCAAATGAAAAGAAATATTGTCGAATTTGGCCACTGGGAGACCACTAGCAATAAGTTACTTATTCCATAAACAATTTGAATTTATAGTTGATTTTATCTGTGACAGACGACAGTGGCGCCTTTTCTCAGCGTTTGGTATTCTTAATGTTCATGAGTTAAGATGATATCCACAATTACCAAATTATCCACAGAATATTTTACATAGCACACTCAGATAGATTATATCTTAAGAATTATTTCATGTAACAAGGTATAAATTATATCCTTTATTAAATTTATCCTTAGTTATGTAATGATTCTGAAGTAATTGTATTTTTCATAATATCGTTTTTTGGTAATATCATAATCTAATAAGAATTTATAATACGCCTAACTGTCAGCTAATATTGTATCGAGAAAAACTTATTTGGAAAATAAGTGAAGCGTCGGCTGAAATATATCCTGTTGTTGTTAAATTGAAAATTACTATCTCTTCGACATTAATAAATATCCAACTAGATTTAAGATTTAACAGAGGTATGAAAAAACCGATCACAAATTATAAGTAAGTATTACCTACCTATATAAAGAACAAAAATATTGGCCACGAACAAAAAAATTACTACCTTTTCTGATTTTTTGGAATAATAGAGGGATGCTATTGTATTGGTTTTTATTCACTATATAACATAATATATAGGTAGGTATATTTATTTGTTATAGTAATTTCATCTGAATACTAAACGATGTTACATTAAGCTGCGTATTGTGATAACATATCAGTGATAAGTTTTCTTTCATGTATTTTCTTTTAATTCTTTGTTCCTCTTATACCTATAAGTTTTATATATTATGAGACTATAATTATTTATCTATTAAAAGATAATTCTCTGAACATTTTTTTTAAATTTTATATCTATTAAACTTATTGTTTTAAAAAATATACAAGGATATAATATAATAGCAAATCTCTGAATAGGGTGAAAAGTCCTCCGAAAAGTATTTCAAACCTTTGATGATAAAGTATGACTTTAGTATTCTAGTTAGAGCTTACGGTCAATAGAAAATATACCTACGTATCAAATAATAATTGTTGCACGCGACTTTGTGCGAGCATCAATCCCACGGAAACTGTATGTTTGCCCTCATAATAAGCCTACGTCTTTTCTCATGGTATAATCTAAATGTTTGCCAAATTTAATAAAAATTTGTAAAGTAGTTTCAAAACCTACTCAATAAAAAAAAACAAGTAAATCTTTTCTCTGTCGATTTGTATACGGTAAAAGAACCTTTATGAAGAACTGCATACTGTGCATGCACGATATTTTGCACTAATAAACAAATAAACAATGAACTTGAACTTGTTTTGCAATACGTTTCGGAATTAAATATTCTGCGCATGATATTTTTAATGACCAATAATTAATAGCAGGTCTTTATTTTTTTATTTTGGTCTCTACCGACGAATAACACGCCAATAAATTTCAGACCTTTAATTAGATTTTAACTACTCTACCGTAGGAGTTATCCTGATATTAATAATGATTGTAATGATATTATTGATATCTTAATACCAATTATTATAACATAACATTTAATTTTATCGGGGACACACACAAGAAATTCAATAAACATTTTCAAGGAATATAAATAATCTTTTCGAAAATATTGATTTTACCTCGATCTTTACGGTCTGCATTCCGGCTACATTCGATAATTTTTTATTCTATTTGAAAGTCGAACATGTAGTTCGATGCATGCGTTAAACTACTTTATCATGCCAATGTTTTTAATTGCCACACCACCACAGTCCAAAACTGTTATTGCATTCACCACACTTACCTATAATAAAAAAAAATAATCAGCGAACATAATACACGGTAAAAATAATTTAAAAACACACACTCACTAAAGTCACTGTCCACTGTAATATAATACTGTTGCGCGTAATACTCTATCAAAGGGCTAAAGTGTGTACGAACGCGTTTTGTTAAGGGATCCGGTATTTAATTTTTGTGCCGATAATACCCGCGTGTAGAAATTAAAAAAAAAAAGTATCGGTAAACAATTGGTGTGCCAACAAAGCAGTGCTTCGTAGCTATCCGAAGCTATACTGAAATTCTAAACCCCGACTTCGGTGTCCATGTCCAGCACCCCCCATTACTATATTTCTTATCGGTTCAGAAACATCACCAGTACCACGATCATTCGAAAAATTATCAACCGTACTCTACTAACATAAGGGTGGAATTCGATTGAATGTTTTAACGACATGAGTCTCTCACAAAAGCAGTCTATCTCGCTACAAGGCTATGAGAACGTATAATTTAGAGACGGCGTTGAGAGATCACCGATGCGACTATAGTCGTCTCTTTCCCTCCTATTGAGGAGGTGTCCCTTCTTTTCGCTTTGCAATGTCTGACTGCTCATTTTTTGCTATTCTGTATTATATTACATATTATTTCGTGAATTAGATTGTAGTGGTGTCGTATTTTAGCTCAGCGAACGTACCTGTAACCTGTCGTTTCAGTGGGACGCTCTGGTAGGCGGATTTTAGTGTAGCTCACAAAAGCGACACCTGCTAATATAATATAATCAAAATATTATAATATATTTTAATTTACATAATAGGTACCAAATTAATATTTTTACTTTTAAGTTTATTTTAGTACTTAAAGCTTATACTGGACAAACATATATTTTTTGAATTGTATCATATTTTAAATTTAATTTCTGAAATGTGAAAACTCTACCTATTTCACCTCAATTTGAGAGTCTGATAAAAGATGATCGTGTACACTGTAGAGTACCAGTGTGGACATATTATGTATCATAATATGATATATATATATATATAATATAAAGGCCTTTACGTCTATTGTAGAAGATTTAAGACGTGTTACTTGCGTGAGTCGTGGAACAGCTTTTCTCGTGGATATGCAAACCAACCAACTTAAAATATATTTCAGCTTATAGAAGATAATCATTTTGATTTATTATTTTTCTTAAATTCATAATTCCTACGGTTTTACCTTCCTTTTAACCTTAGGTACGTTACCTTTGATTTTTGTTAAGAACCATATTTCTAATTTTGTCTACGACTCTTCGTATATTAATTAAAAGTAATATTTTTTTGTAAAAAATTTATTCCATCAAAATTTACAGATTTAGATTAATATTTATAACATTATTTTCTTTTCTCTTTCGGCACGATAAAACATTTCACACCAAAATGGTCGCACATTTGACGCACCTGTAAGAATACACATAATCATTAATAAATATAATTAAACATAATACAAGTATTATTGTGGTATCAAATATACCTTATTAAACCTCGGGCTGTTTATAAACATGGCGTATAAAACTGTATATTAGTATTTTATTATAGTTAGTACCAAAATACAAAACAATATATTCTGTTACTTTGAGATACATGTTCTAATATCACTAGCATGTAACCCCTGTTCCACTCGTGTACCTACAGTATATTACAACTTATTAGTGGCTATTTTACACATCTTAATATTGTCTGAATGGATGAATGTCTGTTTTTAGTATTTACTATAATTTTGATGAAATTTGGTATGATACTGGTTTGGGATTAGATTTTATAGGAAACATTTTATACCGAATATGTGTGTTCTCGTGGTATACTGTTAGTTACACGGGTGGATAATAAAGTATATTTGTATTGAATACAATACAAATATACATTATTGTACACATAATAAGTAACAAAAGAGACAACAATAAACATTACAAAAATCAGATATGTATAAAATGTAAATAAGTAAGTCCCAATTGTTTCAGTCTGCGTTAGATATAATCTCTGATATACTTCCTTAATATAAAAGATTCAACCCTACATATATAAAGACCATCTCGTTTTATTACTAAACCCAGACTGGAGCAAGTGGTCCTAGAGGGGTTAAACATGGATGCAGCATTAAATGTAATGTAGAGCAGCCGCCGTTTTGGCCATTGCTCTATATTTCGAGGATGCATGAGTAGGATGAAGTAATCGTCGACTGCAATTGTCTCAAATTCAAGTAAAAAATCTATAAGCAAAATAAAAATTCTAAAGAGTTTTTTTTAAAAGTGCTGTGTGCGTTGGCACTGCTCTCCGTGATGTTACCTTTATTTTGTACGTATTTTGTGGAAATGTTCTTATTTTATTTGATGAATTGTACTATGTCATACTTTTAATTATAACTTGAACTAAAATTTGTATGGCATCAAAACTACGCCCCTAGTTGTAAACAGTTGCCCTGCGTAGTGGTGACAATACCTCGCACTCAGCATACTAATATAACACTTTGAATAAATGAAATAATATGCTGCCCCACCGATTCGGGTCATAGTAGCAGGTTACATTGAAACCATGTAAACTACGCAGGAGTCACTTTTATAGTGCCCAAGTATGTATGCAATATATAAGAACACTCTCTTTTCCATTACTCGCTTAACCCAATTGGATAAGCGACACGATCGACTTTTACGGTACTGTATTTGTATTGGCAGACAATCAGATGATCAGCCTGCGTTGTCCTAACCAACTTTTTCAGATGTTGTAAAGCAGGAATCCTACGTCTCTGGGTCGAGAGCAAGCAATTACTAGGCCACGGAGGCGTTTTGAAAAAAAATCTTACCACACAAACACCATAATGTACAGTCGGCGACAAATCCGGTTTACCAGTTTGGCGAAAGAATCGGATGCGTAAGCGTAGAGTCTAGCCCCGCCTTCCCTTAGATTTGAGCCAATCACGGGAGAGTTGTGGCGTGCGCTCGATCATAAACAAAGTATAATATTTGTTTAATGTAACAATCAGTTGCAATTAGCACCCCGCTGGTTGTCAACGTCCGTGTTTTTTTTGTAATTTGTTTCGCTTGCGCCCCGTTTCGGATTGAATATTTTTGATTGAGTGCACTTCTGAAGACCTTCGCTTTTTCGTATTGGACAGTTTTTGATAGCCTTATTATTGACCTGTGCTTTTAAATAGACTGGAAAAATGCCTGCAAATTTGACGAGTGACATAAGGAATCAAATAGTTTTCCTTAACGATCAAGGGCGGAACATATCAGAAATATCCAGGGAATTGAACATTTCGGTGAGTAAATATTATTATTATTATTGTTTAATTTAGACCGCTAAGAGTTACTTTGTGTTTTATACCTACTTGTTTCTTAAAACTATTGCGAACTAGTATTTTACTATCAAGCTCTCATATCACTTTAGACAGATGAAAACCAACAGCATAATACAAATGATTTTACAAACTTGGTATCTTACAAAAGTTGGCTTTACTTACTATTATTGGCTTTACTTTTGTAAGATACTAAGTTTGTAAAATTATTTGTATTATGCTGTTGGTTTTCATAATAAAAAATAAATAAATTATTTTAGTACTTCTACTATCTACGATAATAAAATTCTCGTGTCACAGTGTAAGTTATCTTACTCCTCCGAAACGGATGAACGATTCTTATGAAATTTTATATGCATATTTTTTTTAATAATGTAGAACTAAAAATGCGGGTTGTGGGTTCCGTGTGCGGCTCCACGTGGCGGGTTTGCGGGTTTCACGATGTAAATGCTCAACCAAGTGGGCACGAGTCTGCACTCTGCTAGTAATATTTTAAATGTTTAGTTTTTCATAATAAATTAAAAATACTTTTCATTATTAGAGTCTGACAAGCCTGTCGTTATAGCTAAAAATATAGGTTCTATTCTATATATATTCAATTAGTCACGTATGTAGATTGTAGCGTATTATGTTTGCTTATAAATACATTTATAATAACCTAAATAAAGCTGTTTCAAAAAATATATAATATTTAAATGGAACAATTTTATAAATTTAGATAACAGGTGTCAGAGTTATGACTCATGCATTATTCCTGCGTGGGAATAAGGTTTATTTTATTTGATCACTGTCTGGATTTATTGCACAAAACATTTCTATTGTTTCTATGCACGTGTTGTCGTTTCACACCGAGGAACCGGTTAATCAGCCTTTAGTAAACGCATCGGAACAAGTTTATGATAAGATTTAGTATTCCAAGAAATTGGTAAAAAGTAAAAACATAATACGTTGTTAATACAATTTCGGCCCGCAGTTATTTATTTATTGTTGTTGTAAATTGTTGTGTGTATATTTTGTTTAGTGTCAGCTTTGTTCAAAATAAGTAAAGTATTTAATTAAAAAAAATAACCAATGCAATTTATTGCTCTGCGAACTAAAAATTTTTATAATTTATTGCAGATTAGCAAACAGGGACGAATTCTTTAGTAGGTATTTAACTTTTACGCGTGTAACGGATCCTGGCATAAATGTTTTTCTTATAACATTGTTACGGAATATTTAGTATATTTTCTACTTTTTTCATAAGTTCATGAAAGATGAAACCATTTTTTCTGTGCCGGCCTGTAGTTACAAACACTACAGACTGGCACAGAAAAAATTGTTTCATCTTGTAAATTGTTAACATAATAACATTATACCTACTAGGTTATAATATACTAGTTATAAAAAAAGGCAATAAAAGTTTATTTTGATTTTATTGTTAGACCTGCCTTTGGAACGAATGTAATGTCACTAATAACTCTACAACTGAGAGCTAAAAGCTAATTAATTTTATAAATTTCTAAACATTATTTAAAATATATTTTAATAGCATTCGGCTATTAGATAACCTTAAATATATCAATATGAAAGTATAATATAAAAACTTAGTAGTATTATAAACGTAATAAGGTTAAATATAAAAAAAAACGAAAAAAATAACTATGTAAATATGTATTCACTCAGCATACTGTTGCGAACCTAACAGTTCACAACGCTAATTTTCAGTGAACACCGTAGATAGACAAACAATCAAATAATAAAAATGATAATTATCATATTATAAAATTATAAATTATATGATAAAATAAAATAATGGAGTATAGAATAATACAAAAGATGAGATCAATAACAATCAGTAGTGCTTAAAGACTAATTACAATAATACCTAAACAATATATTTAAAAATATCATTATAAAATATAAGTGTAAGCCCAATTTTACAATCCCCTGTTCGCACAATTCTCGTAAAACTTTATCCATCTCTTACTAATATATAGATACCTAATGCCCTTTTGTATTTTTTCAGAGGTCTACTGTGCGTCGGTGGGTTAATAGAAACGCCGACGAAGGATCAACGACCGACCATCCTCGTGCATCTCGTCGAAGGATTTTAAATACTCCTAGAAAAGACCGAATGAAGGAAATATATACCGAGCGACCCTTTACAAAAACTGCCGTTTTTGCTAACCAATTTTCGTGCTCCTTGCGCACAGTCCAAAGAGGTCTCCATGAAGTTGGTTTTCACCACCGGCGTCCTTCAAAAAAAATTGTTTTAAACGAACAACAAAAAATAGCACGAGTCCAATTCGCTCGTGATTATAGAGACTTCGATTTCTCCTACGCCATATTTTCAGACGAGAAATCTTTCACCAGTAGCCAACATGGCCGTCTGAATTTATGGCGTACTAACAACACAAGATATGAGCCCCGAAATGTATTGCCAAATAAAAGCTCGGGGCGCATAATAGTAAATATGTGGGGGTGGATGAGTGCAGCAGGTCCTGGAGAACTGGTATATATTGACCGAAGGGCTAACGGACAGTCCCATGCGAAGTTGCTGCAACAAGTAATGTTGCCTACTGTGCGCACCGTGTACCCGAGAGACGCTGTGCCTTTTTTTTATTTCTTTCAGGACAATTGTCCTATACACAGAGCGCGAGTAGTGCGAGATTGGCTTGAGCAGTAACCAGAAATAAGAACTGTCCCATGGCCGTCTAGGTCCCCAGACCTTAACTCAATAGAAAACCTATGGGCAATGTGTGCACAAACGTGGGACAACAGAGACGAAAGGACTAAGCCTGCGCTCGTCGCTCACTGCGATGAGGTTTGGAATTCGTTTCGGGGCTCTAACTTTTGCGAGGTCCTTGTGAGCTCTATGCGGGATCGGCTTGATGCTGTTATTGACGCCGGTGGAGCAATGACTAAGTATTAAGGTATAATAATTATATAATATGTTGCAGTCAAAATTCTTAACCAGTCTTTTTTGCTAGTCAATAGTAAAAGTACTATTGACTAGCAAAATTAGTCAAAAGTGCTTTTGACTGAACAGGTTGGTCAAAAGTGGTTTTGACTTAAAATTAACATAATATAAATATTATACCTTAATACTTCGTCAGTTCGTTTTACTTACCAACAATTATAAAATTTAATTAATTTTCTTATTCCTAAAAGTGTAAACAATTAGAAAATTATTTACACATGTTGATTTTAATACAAATGATAGACAAATAAATATCTAAATATTATTGATTTGTTGTCAATGTTGCACGTAACATACAAGTAATTTATTACTGACATAAAAAGTTTATTTTATGCTTAACCTTTTGTGATATTTTACAGTTATTATAGTTTATTTTATATTATAGTTTTCGTTATTTCTTTTGTTTACCTGATGATCAAAATATTTTGTTTTATTGTAAAGTTTCTTTCAAGTTTCAACCAGTTACGTTAAGTACCACCTAAAATATTTTTAATCTTGTTATCCATTATCTTATATACCTATTGAAATGCCAATTGTTTAAAAATTGAAAATTAGCGGACATTGATTTTGATTAAAATCTAAATTAGAAATTTAAAATACAATACTTTTATATAGTCAGGGCCGGATTTAAATTTCTGCCTCTGTATGTTTTATTTTCAGATTTGTCTTCTTTAATCCAGCATTTTCTAAATAACTATTGTTTTAGCTGCTGATCATATTTTTTGTAGAGTTTAGCAAAATACTGATTGACTCTTATTTTGTGATAATTCAACAATTACAATTTAGCTATTTTATAGTTTTTTTTAAAAGAAAACGGCTTTAAGATTATTATTTTTTACTTTTTAAGAATATTTTTTGTATATTAAAAATCTTTACTGTAGGAAATAATATTTTATGATATGGTACTATAAATCAATACAAAATTATATATACATATCTCTAAAAATATTTTTCTACTTGCTATTCATTTTGAAACTTCAGGATGACGGACATTTATTTTGATTTGAATTGTTCTTGATCTTGATAAAGAACAATTTGTCTTGACAAAACTGTATATATTTATTTTTAGATTAAGGAAGCCGTTTGCGAGATATTTCATTTTAAATCGTTAATTTAATTGTTTATGTATCCTTAAATGTTGTATGTAAACGTACTTTAAAAAGTCCTCCCACTAACGGCTGAGATTAAAGAATTTTAAAAAATCATGACGGTATGTGATCTTGTTAGTTAGACTTTTATGGTTGACTGCTGCCAGTTTTATACATGTATAGTGTTGATTTTTATGTGCTTTGTATCGATTTTATTTACGTTTCACTGTTCTAATCTAAATAGTATTTTAAGCATTTTGAATAATAAGTTGTAGATATAATATTTCAAAATGTAGGTATTTTAAACCAAAATTATAATATTGTATTTATTTAGAGATCTTATTTTGTGAAATATGTGTTCCGTAGGTACTGTGAAATACCGTGATTTAAATCTATTTACATTTTGTTAAATAAAGAAATTGTTATTTATAAATAAAAAAATATTATTTAATTGTCTTTATTTTTTTTATTTTTTTATTGACACAGGGGCTGATGATGATTAGTATAATTTTTAAATATATAAACCACATCAGCTTTTAATTAAAGAAAACCGCATCAAAATCTTTCAATTCATTTAGGGGCTGCGATATAACAGACAAACACACAAGGGCTGATGATGATTAGTATAATTTTTAAATATATAAACCACATCAGCTTTCAATTAAAGAAAACCGCATCAAAATCTTTCAATTCATTTAGGGGCTGCGATATAACAGACAGACACACAGGGTTGATGATGATTAGTACAGTTTTTAAATATATAAACCACGTCAGCTTTAAACTAAAGAAAACCGCATCAAAATCTGTCGATTCATTTAAGAGCTGCAATATAACAGACAGACACACAGGGGCTGATGATGATTAGTATAATTTTTAAATATATAAACCACGTCAACTTTCAACTAAAGAAAACCGCATCAAAATCTGTCGATTCATTTAGGAGCTGCGATATAACAGACAGACACACAGGGGCTGATGATGATTAGTATAATTTTTTAATATATAAAAAACACCAGCTTTAAACTAAAGAAAACCGCATCAAAATCTGTCGATTCATTTAGGAGCTGCGATATAACAGACAGACACACAGGGGCTGATGATGATTAGTATAATTTTTAAATATATAAACTACACCAGCTTTCAATTAAAGAAAACCGCATCAAAATCTGTCGATTCATTTAGGAGCTGCGATATAACAGACAGACACACAGGGGCTGATGATGATTAGTATAATTTTTAAATATATAAACGACACCAGCTTTCAACTAAAGAAAACCGCATCTAAATCTGTTGATTCATTTAGGAGCTGCGATAAAATCCAACTGGGATCATAAGAAATATGTATTTAGTCCAATAAATTAAAATGATTACAATAAACAAACAAATATTACTATAATTATAAGCGCACGCGCATTCACTATTTAATTGTTCAAGAATCAAAATATTACGAGTATGCTTGTGTGCAAGTAGGCGGAGCTAAGTAAAATCGACCGCAAACGAATCTCGCCTTTAGGGTGGTAAACCGGATCTGTCGCCGACTGTACATGAACCAGTAGAGCCGCATAGAGAACAGCGAGCTCTATGTGCGGCTGGTAGAGAGATAGAGTCACATAACATCAGCGGTATATTGAATTTAGAATAATATAATAAATATCTTACCACACAAACGCCGTAGTGAACATGAGCGAGTATAGCCAACAGTAGAGCCGCGTAGAGAACAGCGAGCTCTATGTGCGGCTGGTAGAGAGATAGAGTCACAGATAACATCAGCGGTATATTGATCCAGGAGATCGCGTCACATCGCTGATCGCTCATCTCCGCTACAATAAGACGACTCTGAAATAATCACAATTTCAATATATATAAGACTTGAACTAGACTATTTATACAATCTATGTTACCCGGGCCGTTTTAATCTATTGATTTTCGACACCTCTTGCATTATTTTGTTATTTATTTATTATAATACATTAACAAGATAAATTATTTAAAGCTAATATCACATTTAAATGTTGCATGCAATATCTATGAATTACTTAAATAATTACAGGGAATCAACAATTATAGTCTATACTAAAATTATAAAGAGGAAAGATTTGTATTTTTGTATGTAACGACTTAACTCAAAAAGTACTGGACCGATTTTAATAATTCTTTTTTCATTAGAAAGCTACATTACCACTGGGTAACATAGGCTATATAAAAATCAATTGATGTTCGTTAGTCTCACTAAAACTCGAGATCAGCTGAAGGGTCAGCTAGTAACATTATAAAAGTATCATGTAAGTTACAATTAATTAAAAGTACAGAAGTAGGAAGAAACGGTAATGTAACATTTCTTTCTTACTACTTCATTTATTTGTATTTATATTAAAATCGGATTAATAGTTTAGACGAAGGTTGCCAAAATCATAGTTATAAAAGATATAATATATTTTTAGGAAATTTAATTAGAAGTACTAAGAACTGCAAACGAGCTGTCGGTTCTACCGATGGCAAATGATTGTAGTAGACATCCGCGATACCCGAGGAGATACTAGGGCTTAAACGGTATTTTCAATTCCCTTCCTCCTTGACCTTTGACCTCCGCTACAAAAGTAATACAACCTATTTAGTATGTTCTTATTCGCATTACTAATTTATACAGTATTCCCCAAGCGAAGTAACCACTCTTTAACTTCTGTAGTGCCTGGAATAGGCAGATTTAAGTGTCGCATGGTTGCCCAGCACATACGACATTCTCAGTTCTCACAACACAATCGGCCTAGTCCAGAGCAATGACTGGTCAATACATCTGGGGCCAACCATATGCGGGTTTCCTCATGATGTTTCCTTCATCGTTAGAGCGTCCGTATAATGTACTTCAGATCTGAAAAAGTCTCTGTGGTACAATGCCACAACCCAGAAATCGAACCTGCACCCTTTCGTGTGCTAATCAACGGTCTACCAACTAGGCCACGGACGCTCATCAGCACGGAAAATTATATTAAAAGTAATTTGTGTACAATATTTAGATAAGTGTCAATAATATTTAGGTTATGTTAGGTTAGGTTAGCCATATATTATAAACATCTACAGAAAATACCTAAATACAAATTAGTAGGTACAGTCAAATTGATATGGTCATAAACAAACGTACAGTCATAAAGAAAAGCAATAAAATACATCTATAAGCGATCTAACCGATAAAGATATCTTTCACATGAATATTTATATGATTTCAATCTTCAACTACTGTGTTTAATGTGTATTCTCACAGTAAAACCTCGATTATTCATTGCCCTGTAATATTACATATACCAGAAAATATTTTTATACCTCGTGATGGTTATTCGAATAAATTGTTATATTATCCTCAGAGTCTTTGAAACAGATCGAATTTGTATTCGAAATTGCTTAACTCAGAAGATTGTTGAAGTGTTGTGTGAACTAGACATTGGGATTTTTAAAATCATTATATTCAACAACTTACGGGTAAATTTTTTACCGCCGGATTAGCCATACTTGTCCTTAATATAGGTATAGTAGGTAATATATTTAACTATATTTAATTCTAACGTTAATTTAAGATGAACTGAATAAGCTTTAAAGTTGAAGCTGAAACTTAAAGCCTAAATTTTAATTAAGTTATAAAAAAATAAAAGCTTTTCAGAATATGTAGTACGTGCCTTATTAACAAAATTTAACGGAAGTAATAAAGTTACATGGTCTTTAATAATGACGCTAATAAAAATATTTATGAAAAATATAGTAAACTTTTTAATTGGCAGCATGTTAGGCCCTATTAGAAATACATTTTGACATGTTTTGAGGTATCTCAAGAATTCTAACATTTCTCATTTGTTTGCTTAATATCAACCGTAGTAAGTATTAAGATTCAAGCTATTCACAGTTAATTGAATTAGGCGTTACTTTGCGTAAATCCTTAGTAAATATCAAATTTTAAATTGATATTTAGCACAAACTTATTTTATAGCCTTATGTGTGTTCAGTTAGACGAGACGCGCGAAATAAAGCTCCTCATTTCATTCATAGTAAATTAAGCTTTATCTATATATTACTACTATATAACATAATATTTTTTTTTATCGATAAACACTAATTATTATTATTGTAAGGATTTCCTTTTGCAAATTATTTGTACGTATTTTTATTATGTACCAGGATAGAGCTATTACAATATTAGTTAGAAATAAGAGTAAAGTATTTATTTTGACAACCTCCGTAGCGCAGTAGTTGAGCGAATTGGTGCTTGATCCGGAGGTCGCGGGTTTGAATACTGGGTTATGGATGTATTTATTATACTTATTGCATAATATAGTAAAAAGTATCCGTTGTCTGGTCCCCGTAACACATGTTCTCCTGATACTTATCACGTGGCCAGATTGACGTGGTGTGATGCATCCATTGATATTATAATTATTACCAACTTACAATATACACCTACGTTAGTTGTACCAACATATGCGGAAAGAAATAGAGTAAAATATATATTATGGACCAGATGATTAATCAGGGCATAATTTATAATGCGCGGGCACTATGAATAATGTTAAGCTCTATCGGGCGAAGTGATTAATTACAATATAAACTTCATTATTTATCACATTGCTCGGTCATTATGATATTGCTACTTGACAATTTGGCAATTTAAAAATAAAGGTAAATTTGACGCGGTGCGGGAAGTGAACACCCGTAACACGCTTGGCCCAGTCAGATACTTATACTGCTTGCGGGCTCCTGTAGCGGACTTCAAACTACTACATATATTTATTTATTTATTTAAACATCATGCGCATTTTGTACATACATAGGCGGTCTTAATGCCTCAAGATATTTTCTACCAGTCAACCTTTTTTAGTTAGGATGCATTTCAAACAAGATATAATACGATAATTTTAAATTATGTATTAAAATAAATAATAAATTATAAGTACTTACATTAAATTAATAATATATATCCATACATATATACCTACATATAATATAAGAATAAATAAATTTATAACTCATAATACTATATTATAATACATAATAGATATTAAAATAAATACAATAATAAAATACTATACATAATAGAAAATTAGTGACAGCAATGAAAAACCTTATTAAGACTCTGCCAAGAGTGTGAAATACCAGTACTGCGTTTATTCACAATGACAATAAGAGGGGTATTACACAATACAATAATAATAATCGACATTTATTAATTTAAGGGCCGATTTTTCAATCGTCAGATAACTTTTATCTAAGGAATAAATTTGTGACTTTGGCAGATTTTGTATGGAACAAACGTCAAAGTCATGTGTTTATCCAACAGATAAAAGTTGGATAAACACCTGATGATGACTATGTCGAAACCGGTCGTGTATTTTAAGTAATTATTAATGTAAAATATCAAATAAAGTGGAAAAAAGTGCAAGTAGTTTGTGTTTTACTATAGATAAAAGTTATCTGACGATTGAAAAATCGGCCCTTAGACACATACATGATCTGGGAACACAGATAACTTTTTGTTCCTTCGCGGAATACAAACACGCGACCTCCGGTGTGAGCACTAACGCGCTCAACATCTGCGCTACAGAGGTCGTCAAAGCGCGACCTTTCCTACGCGCAAAATGGCATCTCACGGAAACCGTACATTTTGCTGCATATGTGTTAAACCAGCATGTATACTATTGCCATACCAAATTTCGTCAAAATTCATTCAACAGCTTTTGCATGGAAGCGTAAAAACACACACACTCATAAACTTTCGTTTTGAGATACAACCTGGTGGCAGACAGATAGACAGCAAAACCTTAGTATAGGCTTTTTTCTTTTGGGTACGGAACCTTACAAATTGTTATTAAACATGTTATTACTTAGCCAAAAAGGTAATTAACAATATACATAACTAGCTGTGCCCGCGACTTCGTTCGCGTGGTTTTTGAGTGACAAGCAATGTCAAAGTTAACGCCATGTTAAAATACCATGCCATCTCATTCATTGACAGGAAATACGAGAGGGATAACATGATATTTAACATGGCGTTAACTTTAACATTGCTTGGTGAAACACGGCCTAAAGCCGTTAATGCAGCGCACGCAATTAAAGTTCCCAAATGTGAATAATTTTCCCCGTTTTTGCTACATTTCTCACTGACGCTTCGCTCATATTGATCGCAGCGTGATGATATATAACCTAAAGCCTCCCTCAATAAATGTACTATCCAACAAAAAATATTCAAATCGGACTAGTAGTTCCTGAGATTAGCGCGTTAAATAAACAAACAAACAAACTCTTCCGCTTTATATTATTAGCATAGACGCCCTGGCAATTTTTGAATAGTTATTATCAAATGGCAATCCTATTATAGGCATTTTTCATAATAATACATACTCATGTAGGGTATAATGCTTAATTTATTATTTAGTCCATAACAGAACACAAAAAAACTGCACACATTACATCAACAACTTACAGCAATATTACTGAACGCAGTACCGAACAGCATTAGGAAGAGTCTCGGGTCTCTCTCGAGGATGCCGTTGGGTGACCGCAACGCCCACGTGGTCATGCCCACACACAGCAGCACCATCGGCCACAGTGGCCGTAGAGCCTCTACGAGAGACCGCTTGCATACTCCCGACTTGTAGCCTCTGTGAAGTTAATTCCCGATTTCACCAACCCATATATATGGTACTTGTAGACTATCGTAATATGATAGCAGATAGCATATTTTTAAATTGCACAGATATAGGCCATTTTTCGATGTAAACGACACATTGCGTCGTATATAATTATGATGTACACGTCTTATCCAACGTTTGTATTGCCGTTTGTTTCTCAATAATCGTACAATGTCTCTTTAAAATTTGTGCCCTGGACTCGGGCACAAATTTGAAATTGGCACTTTTTGAAATTGCGAATTAGAATTGAAGACATGAGTGAATGAACGTGATATGTCGCAAAATTCAGATTTCGAAAATTCAAACCATCACATACACATTTTCGAATATGTCGTAACGTATGAAGTAGGTACATTAATCTAAAGAACCGTCTTTAAAATCCATGAACTTAATACGTTACGACATAATATCCGAACATGTTTAAGTGACAGTTAAAACTCAATAACTCAGATAAAAAATTTGCGACATAATATCGTCTTCATCCATTGATGTCTTCAATTATATTTATGTACTATTAAAAAAGTTTATTGAAACATATCAAATTTGAGCTTAGGAAATAGTGTCCACCTCGTTACGTCTCGGTCTGAGCTGACCCTATATTATGATAATATTAATCAACGTTATGATTAACTCACAAATGAACATTATATATCGCAACTGGTAGAGTAGTGAGGAGTCCCGTGCAGTGTATCGCCACCTCCAGCGCTTGCACGAACGTCACAGACCCGAAGACGTACGTCTTGTATGCTGCTGGACCGTACACTCCGGCTACTAGGAACATCAGCGTTGAGGCCTGGTGGAGTAAATAAATGACATATTAGGCAATAGACTAGATGAACAAGGCTGGGAAGATCCCCAGGCGTGTTCATCTAGATTCTAGGATACTGCTATTGCTCGGGGAGATCCCCACCCGGAGAAAATGATGGAAACAGAACTCGGTGCAAATAGATTAGAATATACTTTATTGTATTCTAGATTCTAACTGTCGCATAATTTCCAAGACTTCATCATCATCATCATTTCAGCTATGATATCCGATATTGGACATAAGCCTCCCCTAAATTGTTTCATGGGGACTAGTTGCCTATACACGCTTGGCTATGCGGATAGTAACAATGTCCGAGTAACGCTCGCGCTGCTGCCTATTTCCGGATATATATTCTCTCTGTCGTCTTTTACGACACCCATGAGAAATATGGTTGATGGGAGGGTGCTACTCCGGCATCCCACGGACATCTGTTAGTTAATAAATATAGATAAAATCACAATGGAACAAAAATCAACAATGAACTTACCCACATACTGACATCATACCCCCAGGGCAGGTACAGGGTGCCCGTGTTGTACTTCTCCCAGTGACTTACGTAGAAGTTCAGAACTATGCTCATTACGATGAGGTACCCTCTGAAAATAAACTTCAATAAAAACTTGTCTTGCTTCTTATGCTTTAAGATTTTTATTTAGCTATTCCCTACTCCAAAGTCCAGAGTCATATAACATTATAGGACGAAAGATCGGACTCAGGGTTTTCTTTAACCATGTTAAAGCTGCACCAGGCAAGCATAAACTTACAGCTACTTCTCAATTTAACACAGTGGAAAAGGTAGTACAAAAAGAAATCGAGTTCAGTCCATAGCCAAACCGTACAAGATAAGGTACACGTTATACAAGACTGACCCATATTTTATCATCTGTCCCAGCAGTTCAGAACCACCAGCTGACTAAAGATTGATGCTTCGATTATCTGACGGCTTTCACTGAGTAGTTGGAACACCAGCGCTAGGGGAAAACAGACCGTAGGGGATAAGGAAAACGATGTACAAGTCTAATCCGTGGTTGAACATTGTGAACAGTGGGCCCGAGACACGCAGCTGCGCCAACTTGCTGTCCAGACCACCCGATGGCTTTAACTGAGTTGCAATTACCTGAACACCGACACGGAGAACTCGTCCCGACCGAAGACAGAGAACAGGCAGTAGGGTATGAGAAACACGATGTAAGAGTCCAGCCCGTGGTCAAACATCTCGCCCAGCGGACCGGAGACACCCAGCCGCCGCGCTTGCTTGCCATCCAGACCATCTGCCAAATACGGAAAGCTGATTATGTATCTCGCAATAGCAATTCGACAGGCGTAAATTGTACGATTGTGTACACGTGTGACAGCGATATTATAAACAAGTGTACAATTTACGCCTGTCGAATTGCTGGTGCTAGATACATAATCAGCCTACCGGTCGTTAACCAAAATAATATATCCTTAGATAAACAAAGACTGCGCCTAGGTACGCCGTCAGAAGTGGTAACTTAAGGGCGTGTTTCACCAAGCGATGTTAAAGTCAATCATTCGTTAAATATCATGTTATCCCACTCGTAATTCCTACGAATAAATGAGAAGGTATGTATTTTAACATGCCGTTAACACTAACATGCGTTGGTGAAATCAGGACTTAGGCCGTGTTTCACCAAGCAATGTTAAAGTTAACGTCATGTTAAAATACCGTGCCATCTCATTCATTGACAGGAAATACGAGAGAGATGATATTTAACATGGCGTTAACTTTAACATTGCTTGGTGAAACACGCCCGAAGACTGGCACCGACACGCGTCACGTAACGAAATGGTTAGACCTCCTAAGGAGCTATCAGTTCAAATGATCATATTATATTTCTACCGTCACCCAAAGACATAGCAATAGAGTTTATTTGATAGTAAAAAATCAAACTACATACATGCTTAATATCCGTACCTACCCTTTTGGTCATCATTTGAATGGCATTTTAGTATACAAATGTGGCCATAGACATTTATACATTTGCTATGCTACAGAAGCCAGAAGTTAAATTAAGCATTAAAGGTCTTTCAACCATCCAGCCAGCAGGGGTTTTTTTACATCGGGTTTCTTAGAACCGAATGTGTTAAATGACCAATTGGCGAACATAATTAATAACATATAATTTACAAGTAGCATTCTTATATGTAACGAGTTATTAGGGGTCCACTTACATGCCTATCTACGAACTACGAGGGATCATCTTTCTACATACAAATTAAAACGCAGCGCCCCAAATAAGTCTTGCATACGTCAATTCCAAGTGTGCGGGCGCAATTATACAAACCTGAAGTATAATATACCTAAGTTATACGCGAGAAAGAGCATAACACCGCAGATGATATACACGAGGTTGGGTATGCTATAGCTCTCCACGACGCTCGCGCCGGGCCGCCCAGCCGCGGTGCAGTGCCGGTCGTATATCAGGAGTATAATTACATTTATCAACATGCACAGGAATCCGGCGAACGTTATCAGGTTCGGCGCTAGCCATTTTGGGAGCAACTGAAAGAGAATGATTGGTGAGTGAAAGAACAGGAATTATATACAGTATAATAATATAATAATTATAGATAGTTATATCGTTTTATTAGAAAACTAGCTGTGCCCGCGACATCGTTCGCGTGGTTGTCGGTAACACTATCACGATTATCTTTTGATTGCTCACGTTGGTTTTTGTTATGAATAATTTTATTATTCCCCGTTTTTGCAACATTTCTCACCCACGCTTTGCTCCTATTGGTCACAGCATCAGCAGCATTTTAAATCGGACCGCTAGTTCCTGAGATTAACGCGTTTAAACAAACAAACTCTTCAGCTTTATAATATTAGTACATATACAGGAAAACATGGTTACAGCATATTTAGTGCAATGTAGTAGCTACTATTCAAGCAAAGTTCTGTTGTAAAAACCGGCCAATTCGCGCATGGTTGCGATCCTTATTTAAAAACATGTATGTCTAAAATATGTATATAATATATAATATATATTTTTTGTCATAGCGGAAATATTATGTGTGGAAGTTATAGCTGTCTAGCTACTACGGTTCATGAGATGTATCTCAGGCTGTAGCCTGGTAAGTGACAGACGGACAGTGAAGCCTCACTAAATAATATAGAGTTGTGTGTAGAGTGTTTTTACACTTTAGGTCAGGAACTCTAAAAAAATTGGTAAATAATAACGGCTGTAAAAAAAACAGTCACTATAACTTTGGGATATGATTACGCTACCTTTTTTCATACTATAAATGTATTTTTTAAAATATTTATTTACCAAAATTAAAAAATATATTTTTATTTTTGCTTTTTCCTTATTCCTGCGACAAAAACAATGAGAACGAAATGTGGACAGGTAGTATAATCGTATCTCAAAGTTATATGGCTGTTCTTTTTACACACTGTATTGTACTTAATGTGTGTAGGCAGCCTTACTTACCTGCACTGTCGCATTCCAAGACGGGTGCATAACATATTTACTGAGCGGACTCGTGTCTATGGCGCTATACTGAAAACGATACTTATTATTAATTGAACCTGTCTAAAATAATAATCATGATTACTATTATTTTTTACGATGACCGATCTATTATGAGATAGAGAAAATGTTTATGTGAGAGGCAATCGACCCGAACTAGACTTAATGAGATATTTGTTTTATTACCTATATGAGATGTCGTCCTCTACTAACCGATATCCAAAAAGGAGGCGGTAATGTACAGACTGTAGTCTCGGGTTTTGGGAACCCGAGACTATAGTCTGTACATTACCTACTCTTTTAATTAATTAAATAAATCATGTTCGTAATTTTTTACTAAATCAGTAATGGACGAATACTGAAACTGAAACAATAGTTAAATTAAATGGCACTTAAGTCACGGATGTCCTTGTCATTCCACTTAGCACTGACAGTGACTGCTTGTGAATAAGAAGTCTCATAACTTTAATTAGCGTTTCAGTATACGACCGTAAGACGATAAATTGGATAATATTAATAAGAAAATTCATTTATATTACACCACACCACCACCACATTCTATTATTATAGATATAATTAATTTACCTTGTAATTTTTAAATCCTCTCAAATGATCTTTGGTCATATATTTATAGTCGAACATTTTGTTAGAGTTACGTACACTTAGTATGGAGACTGTATTTTAAATATCACTTATTTCATAATTCACTAAAATTCTACACTAAGTAACTATTAGTATTTGTTAATTATAATTCATTTATTGGTAACATACTAACAGTCCAATACTATGACATGATAAAGAATGAACGTGTAGAGTTGATAAGAACGGACGGAGTAATAGCCGATAAGTAAAAATAAATATCAGTTGCACAAAATAATATATATACTAATATTATAAAGCTGAAGAGTTTGTTTGTTTTTTTGTTTAAACGCGCTAATCTCAGGAACGACTGGTCCGATTTGAAAAAATCTTTTTTCCAATAGCAGCGAAGCGTCAGTGAGAAATGCTACAAAAACGTGGAAAATTATTCACAAAATATGTAAAAAAAGAATTATTCCTTTTTAATAGTCAAAAAAAGTCCGTGACAGATAAACCACCAAATTCATGCAACGGGGCCCGACTTCAAGTAAAATTCCTTCGCAATAACGTGATCGTTGCAACAGTTTTGACTGTTGCGAAGAGATAATCGCGATAGTGTTTCCGAAAACCACGCGAACGAAGTCGCGGGCACAGCTAGTAATTAATATACCTCGTAAATGTCATAGTTATGTATTATTAATAATTTCTAATAAAATTCGTTGGCCTCAAACTATTAAAATATAATATTATTAGGCATTTTTGATAAAAATAATTTTATAAGGAGTATTTTCGATTGGCAATTTATAATAGAGAAAAGCAGAGTAATAAAATAATTTTAATAGTAATAGTTAGCTTTTTGATTTGTTTATTATTATTACGTTTCCGTATTTGAACACCTTTTTAATATTATTGGTCACCACGAATCGTACGACAGGTTGATAACAAAATATCAGATTACCTTAAACATTTATCATTAATTTGATAAACTAATTCAGCCCGATAGCCTTCCCGGTCGCTGACCCATATTTTGTAATCTTGATATTTTAACAATTGATAAGGATATTGACAAAACTAATACAAAATAGTGGAACACTAGTCTGTATTTGCGTTTTCGAATGATTCATCACAACGAAATCATAATTCACATTAAAATTGTAAAGGCGAAAGTTTCTGCGTTTGTTACTCTTTCACGCAAAACCTACTAAACAGATATTGAGGAAATTTGGTATGGTAGTAGTTTACATGTTGGAATAATACATAGGCTACTTTTTACCACCGCAAAATGTACGGGTTCCCGAGATTATATTTTGCACGTACAAAGTAGCGGCAAACAATATATTATTCTATATTTGCGTTTACGAATGATTCATCCCAAACGAAATTGGAAATAAATGTCGCTTGAAATTGGGTCGAAGAAAAATTATTTAGGACTAGGATGACATAACTATGACGCAGCGCTCATCTCAGCTTAGTCATTTTTGTGATGCATAAGGATATTTTCTGACGTGATTCAGGTGATAAATCATAATGGGTATAGTAGGTTTCTGTCCTAATTTGCCTTCCGTTCGTTATCTGTGAGTAAGACAAGATTATGCTGATGTAAGAAAATTATACTTAGATTGCAGGTTACATTATACAAGTGTCCCAGTATACACTGACAGGGTGCGGATAAACCCTGCAAGAACTACGTATACACGTATAGATCCCATATTGTTGTTAAAAAAATATTAACTAACGTTACTGTAAAGTTATAATGTCCGATATGTTGAATGTTAAGATGCACCAGTGTACTCATCAATATTATCAGGTTTTTTTTTAACAATTTTGTTCATAATGAATATAAACCAAGTCTCAAATATAAACAGCGACGGTCTATGATAACAGTTACGAGTGAATGTCCTAAATAGTCGTGAAAAGGATAACGGTATTCACCAGCTACCCTGAAGGATTTTAACAGGCACCATCTTAAGTGACTTAACATGCAATGCATGCAACATAAATACTAGATAGAGCGCGTTAGTCCACGAACGAGAGGTCGCGGGTTCGAATCCCGCCGAGGGAACAAAAAGTTTTAAATGTTCCTGGGTCATGGATGTGTATTTTTGTGAAACACAGTAAAAATCTTAAATGTGTGTATAGTATAATAGTATTAAATATATTTCCGTTGTCTGGTACCTGTAACACAAGTTCTTCGGGTACTTAGCACAGGGCCAGATTGACGTGGTGTGAAGCGTACATAGATAAAAGAAAAGAAATAAAAATAGGGGTTTCCATAAATGTTTCTTTTATAGGTTTTTAATAAATGATAAGTACGAGTTAATCATCGCCTCAACCTAGTGCACTAGTATAATTCGGCTTGTATCTGAGTTAGTGTTCGTGTTGTTCAGCGTGCACCGAAGTGGTAATTATGCGTCGCAATTACGGCGTTAATTGAGTCCCCCGCCCGCTCGCAGTCGCTGTGACAAACGACATCTGCCCGTCGCCCGACATATAGAGTAACATTCAACGAGAGAGAGCATAGGACTGTAGGGGTCCAGATGAAACATTCAGTAGGCCAAGGCCAGGAACATTTGAAAGCTCCGTGAAGTTATCGAATGACGATTGAAGATATGAATGGATGAAGGTGATATGTAGCAAAATTCTGATTTCGAGAAAATTTACTTCGAACCGCCACTTAAATATTTTAGAATACGTATTAAGTAACTTAATCCATTCCATTTACGTTCCTTAAAATTGTTAGAAAATATGACACAAATACACTGTAAATTTCTGTTTATATTTTCCACATTATATATCTTCTTCTCTTATATACAAAAATCAATTGCTGTTCGTTAGTCTCGCTAAAACTCGAGAACGGCTGAACGGATCCAGCTTTATTTGGTCTTGAAATATTCGTGGAAGTCCAGGGAAGGTTTAACGTTTTGTATGCTCAACGAAGTGGGCACGGGTCAGCCAGTAATAAATAAATTCAGATACTTTTAATTACTGTATAGGTATATGTAGCGGCTGGTGTACACTTTCTGGTTTAGCTATGTTTATCGACTAGCTAATCTATTTTACAATAGATTAGGTGGTTCCTACATCGTTTAGCATGTTCTACAATATGTTCCCCTCAACCATGTGACAGAATTAAGCTTGCTTACAAGCCTAGACCGATCGCCGCAGATCAGGGGTGAAAAGTTCCGTGAAAGAATAATTAAGTTTGTCAGACTGTTAGGAAAATATTTTTTAGCATTAGGTACTTACTTAGTGTAAATCTTGAAGCTATATAATGGGTAAACTATCTATGAACATGGGTCAATACGACGATTTTTTACTTATGATTGAAGGATAAAACAGCTGGATTAATAATCATTATATTTAAAACCTCGGATTGTAAAACAATTTATTACAAAGTTTAAGTTTGCTCTGTACAGTAGTTAGTCTGCACTGGGAAGTTATAATATTGTTTAATTGATGCACTTGTTTGTTATGTAGGTAAACCATCAATATGCAAATATTAATTAAGGATATTGTATTGCACTCCTATATTAATTTAGACAATTGTGAAGTCCTTGTCAAATAAGTTCTGCAACGCACAACATGTCATTTTCATATTTAATTTTTTTTTCATTGTATTCTTCATTAATTTACGTTTATAAATTAACTATCAATCATAAATGTTAACATTATTAATTATCAATCAATTGAGAGGAACAAGTTGCTTACTAATTAATATACTTCCTATTAATTAGATTTAATTAAGTAACCATCCAACAGTCAAATCACCCCAGCCTAGATAATCAAATTATTCAACAAAGCATCCCCATTCAAAATTACGGATAATTTGAAGCAGGATCGCACTGGCAACACAGACATTATCGGCGCGGTTCGAATTTCAAATTACGCGTCGGTGTCGGGTGGCGCCCTCCGCGTCGCGTGGCAACTCAGGTGTATTGATCATTAATAATGTTATGCTACCCTGGTAAGAGTTACTTAATATTTGTCTACCAAAGGTCACGGAAGATGTAAAAATAATTCTGTTCGTCTCTAAAAATAACTAAGTACAGCAGCTCGAGGCAAAAAGATAGGACAATCAATATCACCTGACTTGAGCAGTTTTACTATGTGATACAGAATATTAGGGGGTTACAAGACAGAATACAACAATGAAACCTAGTTTTAAAATGAACGGAGTCTGGTCAAGTTTTTGTAATGTATTCATGCCCTAAGAAGTGCAGTCAATTATTTTAATCGATGTTAAAGTGGTGATGTCATCGTAAGAAGTAAGTATGCCAAGATTCAGAAACGATGTATTCTATAGTTAAAAGTTCTGTATGAATAAAACTATTTTATTAAAAATCATATTGATAATAATAAATAACCATTAGTTTAAAAATTATTTAAAGAATCACGTTGATAAATTGATTTATTTAGGGCGTGTTTCACCAAGCAATGTTAAAGTTAATCCATCATTAAATATCATGTTACCCCTCTGGTATTTCCTGTCAATGAATGAGAAGGCATGATATTTTAACATGGCGTTAACTTTAACATTGCTTGGTGAAAAACGCCCTTAATATATTATTATCTTATCAGAATATCGACGTCCATTATTTTTGCTAGTCGACAGTTATTCACACTGGCTACACCTACGTGGTCTTTTGTTTGGGCTAGTCATGTTTTGGTACCAGGAGACCAGACGCCAGAGGAAGTGAGGTAGGCGGGAGACGACACCATCCTGCCAGACTAGCTAATGATAAGATAACGGTCCAGGTCACAAACGAAAACTGTCGCAAAATGTAGGTTTTGATAATGTCACCAATACACTTGTCTTCCCAATTAAATAGTAGGCCTGTATTTTGCCATCCGTCCGGGTTTCCCCGGATTTGTCCTACTTTTAAGCGTCCGGACTGCACAGTTTATATATATTGAGATTTTGTGGAATTTGGTGAGGCGTATATTTGTTGGTTTTAGGCTCTAGAGTCGGGGTTTTGACGCGTTATATCCTAGTTTTTTTTTAGTTTTGAAGATGGCAATCCTATCTGTATTGTAGGTATATTGACCCATCATTAAAAGTAATCAATAATAGAGACCGCTAGGCGCTTGTGTGATTTAGCAACTTCTTAGTTCAAATCTCTATTTCTCATGGTTTATAAACAATGGTTATCTAATAATTTAGAAGAAGAAACTAGATAAATTATTTTAATTGCGACGACATGGAATACTATTTTAGTATAGTTTAAGATCATTTCATTCGTATTTTATAAGTAAGAAAGTCTCTCTCTCTACTCTCTACTATTCTTACAAATTAGATTCTTGTTAAGATAATGTGCACCTACCACAATCCACTTATAAAATTATTAGAATACTATAAAAAGTATAAATAGATCGCTCTTTATTATTTAATTGGTGTAATCCGATACCAAATTATTGTAATTTATTAAAATTTGTGATTTTTATCATACGAAGTACTTTTATATGCTTATTAATTATGATCATAAAAGAAACAATGAAGTATTAATTAAAATATCTTAATTCAAAAAAGTTTATAAAGTGTACAAGTGCAAACAACAGTAAAAATACTGTGGCGTAGACTATAAACCATTTAGGTACGTACCGGTTTACTCATTTACTCATAAAATGGTTTCAGTCAAAGCGGCCTGAAAAGTTGCGTATTTTCTCACAGTGTAAATTGCGCTTGCTACTTAGGGATAGGATTTTGTGAGAGTTAACTTGGGGCACCAAACTGATTAGATTTTGATACAGATTCGATCGTGCCGCATACTCCCGATTAAATTGACGTTTGATTTTCAGTCGATTGATATAGTCGGACTCGGGAGTACAAAAAGTTACGATCTAACGATTTTCTTTATCCTGATTAGTTTTATAGTAATCCACCAAATGAAATACCGGTTCGATTCGATTCTCGGTTGTGTCGGGAGTAAGTAAGCCTGCAGCTAAGTTATATTAGAAATAAGTGATAAACTGATTGAAGTCTGATCTTCAGACTCTTTTACCAACGCTTGGTCTCCGCTGACTCTTTTTTTGCCTCACCCGTTGATATTTGTGGCAATATCGAATAGATTTTTTTTCTCTCGATATCGTCTGCAATCCTAGTCCTTCCTATGTCCTCCCGCTGTCGCTCGTCCCCCGCACCGGCGCGCACTAATCGGGGCCTCGGTGATGAGCCGGCTAGACGACGTGACAGACGATCACGCGGAATGCAAATGGCCGCGGCCTTTGCTGTTTTAATTTAAACTAATGCCCCGCTTGTTTAGTTCTCGCGACACTTAAACAGCGTGAAACGATGAATTATGGCCCAGTGTTTGACACACAACTGATATTTTCGCCATTCATTTTATTATGCATTTGTAAATGTGGCATTTACAAGATGTCCTTTGACGCCATATCATATGAATAGCACATTAATTTACCTAGATTATAAATGACGTGATACGAAATTATTGTGTTGCAAAAGTACAAAAACGTTTTACGTTGAATATGTTATATGACGAAGTATGCTATGATGCTTTTAAAACACACTTAAATCTTTTGTTTAACAAATAACAATATTTTTAATTAAATGAACTAGTAGTGCGCATTTGTAATCATTTAAATGAGTTAAAACAATAAACAAACTACACTGAACACTCGCAGCGTCAAAATTAACTTTGTGTTGTATTGTGTCTACGAACGAAAATACTCTGCATATTGAGATATAAACACATGTAATTATACATAAGGGTTGATTAATATTCGATTTAGCCCTAATATTAAAGTTGACTATGGAATACACGTCAAAGGCGTAGGTGGGCCTTAGATGTGTAGTAACCTATACAAGAACCAGTATAAGTAAAATATTAAACCCAAGTTTCAACCTTTATTATTATATAAAGCAGAATTACAAGTTAACTCTAGGTTTATTAGCAAACCCAGACTGGTACAAGTGGGAATAGTGGCTCTAGTCTTAAAGAAATCTTCGACTTCGTAATAATTTTAAAAGGTTGTCATTTTCCTCTCATATGGTCTTATTTATTGAATGCACAAAGTTGTCAATGCACAAAATCGTTTATTATTGATTAAGTGACTTTTATAAATCACTAAACATATTAAGAGTGATACATAGAACTTATATTAGGCCTTATTTTATGAATGGATAGGTGACAGCCCTAGTTAACATAGTAGCGTGATTACTCGTTAGGCCAACGATAAGCTTTCGATAACAAAACATTCCGTTTGTCTTTTTGCTTCACGTTCTGTCGGTGATTAGTTCACGGAAACTGATGTGTTTGCTTTCGTCTAATTAGCCATTTTTAACCCGACTGCGGCTGAGTCGAAAGGAAAGGTAATGATTTTAGCAGTTTATGTCTGTTTGTTTGTTCCACCGCAGTGGTTAGTATGCCGATTTTGATAAAAGTGGAAAATGGTTTATTATAATCTGATTTGTTAACGAGTTCTCTTAAATAACTTAGATCGTTAATTTACTATAAATTAATTATAAACAATAATTGAAATCACACATGTCCATTACGTTTCACGACTATAATTACGTTCGACAACTATTTTTAAAAAGTTAATGTAGGTAACTTCTAAATTCGAATGTCCGTTCCATCTGACAGCTGTCAAAACGGCGTTACGGCGCTGCAGCGGGCGTCCGGTTACCGTCGCTCACGCGCGCGCAGCCGTGAACAGAACATTGCAAAGAGACGATTGGAATCGTTTCCGATACTCCAGAATAGACTAGTCTATTTTGTCTAGTTTGTTAGTCATAGCAACTAAGTTATTATTTCTGATGCTCAGTTAATTTTGAAACGCACTGTCAGTGAACTGTCAACATCACTGTGTGTTGACTGTGCAGAGTGGTGTGTACCAAGAGGCATTATTTTCTTTAAGTGTTTTTAAGCTGTAATGTTTATTATAATAATGGTTCTGTTATCGTTTTACTGGCTAAATCAATGTTACAATTATTAAGATCTCGGTTTACACATCATTTTCATTTTGTAAAAACTACCTGGTTTTTCCGGGTTATTTATACTATATTAGATGTAAGTCTTAATTCAGGTATCAGTAAGAGGTTGCTGATCAATAACGAAGGACTTATCTCCGTAAAATATAGTCCTCGTCTGAGATAAAATTGAAAGTATGTAATAGAGCTGTGCTCTTCTTTCGGTCCTGTTTTTTTCAGCCGAATAGATTTTGGTCGATGTAGTCCAAGCCTAAGTGTACGTACATTACTTAGTACCTACACCCTAGATATCGAAGATCAATGTTGACAAATGGTTTACCCAGCCCTCCATATCGGAAGCTCCGTCTCTTTCGTTTTGGCACGGCGTTAATTCCCACAGCGACGTCTACCGCCGCTGACACTCCACTTAATACATTAGATATGCTTCATAAATACAAACTTTAGGCACGTGCCCCAAGATATAAATATTTACTAAATTATCTTTAATAGGCACAATTTTTATAAAAAGCTTTGACGAAAAGGTTAATTATATAACTTAACCGGAAAGAGCTGTTATTACGAATTTGTCGACGTCTTTTATTTTAGATTTGTCGATCTCTTTGACTAAGATGGAATCAGTGTTTTAGGCGCTACGGTGGAATAAACATTCATTTACATAACGCCATCTGAAACGCTATTCAAATGTATGATACACTAACATGGCATTCAAGTTAACAACCCATATTGAACGCTGATTGGTGGAACATTTATCAGAGAGAAAGGGACGGACAGATATGACATAATTACATCATGCTCGCACTTGTAAGGCGGGTTAAAATAACATTTGAATAGCGTCCTAGAATCCGGTCCTGCTATCCCAAACTAGAAAAGCATACACTAAAGAAAGTCAGAGCTAAAGGCATAAAAGCAGTAGAGTAAACAGGTGCGTTGCATAATTAACTAAATCTCCGGAGACATAACGAAATCATTAAAAATTGTATGTCTATAATTTATAGTTTGGAACAATCTAGAAGCCACAAGTGATAAATCTAATCAAGTTCCCCCTGTTGACGTGTAATGGACCCCCCGAGGGGCGCTAATCCGGGGGTGTGTCTAATGGCTGATGTTCATATGGTTCGGTCATAATCTTCATCATTAAAATATTGTGGAAATTGTGAGTGCAAAATTTTGGTGATTGTTAAGTAACAGTTGCATGGATTTGGATTTTTTTTGGTTATGGTATACCTACTCTATTTCGCCTGGGGTAATTTAGGGTTTTTGGGTAATCCCATGGCATAGACGCAGCAGCAGTATGTATGTACATACAGTAAAAATAGTTTTCTTTTCACATATGAAGACATGAATGGATGAAGGTGAATGCAACAAAATTATTCAGAAAATTGAGTTCAAACTGTCACTTAAACATTTTAGAATAGGTCGTAAAGTGTTAAGTACATTAATCTAAAGATCCGTATCTAGAATCAATGTCCTTAATACATTACTACATATTATCCTAAAATATTTAAGTGACAGTTTAGACTAAATTTTCTGGGTAAATTGTTTTTGCGACATAATATCACCTTCATGGATTTATGTCATTGATACAAAAATTATCATTATACCAGAACTATTTAATTATTACCTAACATGGTCGCGCCGTACATATTTTAACAATGCCCATTTACATAAAATATTTTAATATCTCTAATAATTTTCATTATTCAATCGAATTAAACGACTTTTTTAATTGATTGTATCTCTTAAAATCAAAAAATAAGATACTAAAAAATCACTAAAAATGATCTCATCCATAACTTTGGCTAATGACTTGTCTCGATGGACAGAACTGGATGAAACACTCGTTATAAATTGATCAATAACAAGACTATATGAGTTTGATCTCTATTCGCTGTATGTTAATCAGTATAATAAAAGTCTACTAAATGTTGATTTTTTGTGCCTAAGAATATGACATTATTTTGTTATTTTTTTAATATTTGTATAGAAAGCTTTTATTTAAAAACTAAGAATTTAAATAACTTTAATTTAAATTACTAATCAAATATACTAATTGGAACAGACATAGTGTAACCATAAATATTCCAATGTTCATGTTTTATAGAATTAAGTTAATGAGGGACACCCCTCATATCGCTCAATTAGCTCAAATGTTATGAGCTACAAGATTGTCCGATAACAATCACGCCTTGTGCACACCCTATTATTTACTAAGACAGTTATTGTTCGGAAAAATACAAATCACGCATAATATTATTTACACTTAATTCAAGACACTATAATATAGTACTGTAAAATTTAAATATTATAAATTTAAATATAAACCATTGACCCAAACGTGAAACGGATAGTGCTAGATTATATTTGCATTACTTGCAAATCCTGTTAAATGAAATTCATATTCATAATTTTCATTCATTAATTGGCAATTTTTTTGTATTATTAAAAATTCTAGAAAAAAAAGTACTGTGTTTCATACAAATACTATGTAAAATTTACAATACAACGTAACTTTGACACAAGACATCACGATCTAAGTTATTAGTTAAGACATCTAAACTAATACTCGTAAGTTAGATCCTGATTCGTGATGTCGTGTGTCACGTCAATGTGACCGAAAATGTGTAAAAAATGTATTAAGATAATGACGAGTGATAAAGAAAAGCCTGTTAATTTTCCACTTTACACTCAACACCCCTTCGCAGCGAGTAATTCAATTGTGAACACTTGTTGTGCGATAGTCCGATAACAATCACACCCACAGACACCCTACACTTATTAGATATTTGTCACTCTCATGAGTTATTGTAGTTGTAAGCCCAGTATTTTTTTATAATAAAACTAGCTGACCCGTGCCCCCCTCGTTGAGCATAGACACAGTTTGATGAACTGTTTAAAACGGGACTTCCACGAATAGCCGAATCGGTTGAGACGTTCTCGAGTTTTAGCGAGACGCGAGAAAGTTTTGGCGAGGAAAAAGAACATATTAAAAAGAAAGAAATTATTAAAGATAATATTAAAAAGGAATTGAAGTATGAGTAAAATTCTAGATTTAGCAATATAAAATCAAAATGATTTTTTGATAAAATAAATAGATCTGTTTTGACTGACTACCGCGCAATTACTTCGAAAGTTATTTTCCAATTTCGCACAAAATACTTGGAGAGTAACAAGTTTCTACCTCTAGACGTGAAAAACCAGAGAGGCCAACCTTTAAACCACTTTGGTGATCGATTACTCTAAAGTCGTTTACATAATACAATACGCGATTATGAAACTTCACATTAAAAAAAAAATATTTACCACAAATATACATGATGCGTATGAATGGAAAAAATATATCCCCGAAACATGAAGCTTAATCTGTTCTGTCAACATTTAGATCACTCTCGGCCGAATACTTAAATGATAATTAAAGTAAGTGGCGCTCAAGTCACATACCTTATCCTTATCAGTCGGTCAAACAGTGACAGTGGTAGTCTGTGAATAGGGCCCCTTACTTTAAAAAACGATTTTGTACGGAGTATAATTTGATGGATACGTAATGGAATGTATGTCCAAATCACTTGTACATACGATGACACTTAAGACATACGATGTATTTTTCAAATGTTCCTACTTGGCGTATTGATGAATCTAAGCTGTCCATAGAGTTGCCTCTACGCTGTATCTAGTTCTGTCAAATGTTTCTTTAGAACACTCACCCCCGGTTTCTGAAATACTGGTCAAATCGTCGATTAGCTTAACATTTCAGTTAACAAGACATTCCGAACGCACATTGGTGAACGTAGCGAATGAGCGAAGTTGCTGCAAATGTAAAAAAAAAGTTGAATCAGGATGAAGTTACTACGGACCCCTCTATAGGGGTTCAGAGCCGTTTTCGAGAAATATGAAAATGATGATGACAGTCGCGCTTCACACCCGCGCTGTTAGCAGTCCCGCGGGCCGGGCCTGGTCCTGGCGGTAACCCCACACCCAGCCCACGGGGAATAAATTAAGCCAACGCCGGCGATGTTGGTGGTGGAGCCATTATATACACTGTATCTGTTACTGTAGGGTGACCACGAATCAATAAATATGTGGATACGAAAAACAAAAAAAAAACAAATTAAAGGTATTAATTACCTTTGAAAACATATTACCTTTAAAAATAACTGTATTAGAATTTACCTACATGATAACTTATTTTTATATATCAGCATATAATGTGTCATAAATCTTATGAAGATACACATCTTAAACCAAATTAAACAAGCAGTCGTCATGGTCGAAATCGATCTGGAATCAATCGTTATCATCGTCATCATCACGTCATGATGTTCTACCTCTTGTTACATTATATACTGTGGACCTACCTATCGTATACTGTGTATATGCTGTTGAATATTTAAATGTTACTAGAAGTCGTCGTGTGGTCGAAATTCATACATTAGTATTTGTAAATTTCACATACTATGTAAAATTTACAAATACTAATGTATATTATGGCAGTTGTCTACCCGATTGCGGCAAATCTGTCAGTCTGTCTGGCCCTGTGCTAAGTATCTTCGGATACTTAGCACAGGGCCAGATTGACGTGGTGTGAAGCGTTCATAGATATTATTATTATTATTATAAAGCTTCGAAAACCTTCAGAAGGGTATTGATTTTGGCAATTTATATATTATGTACCTATGTTTGCTTTACCGTAGCGCCTAAACTGCCTCTAGACCAACATGATATAATATTTACCATAATAATTATAGGTTGCGGAGTAGATAAATACTAAATGTAAAACAAATAGATAAACTAACAATGCACAATTATTGGTTTGTGGAAAGTCTAGAATATTCAGCATAAAAATTGGGACTAATCCTCAAAGTTGTTGAACACGTCATGGTGTCCCTACAAATCGATAACTACTAAAATATTGTATGGCTGTGAATGTTAATTTTTTACTGCCGGTAACGTATGTTTGGTCGTTAGAGGAAACATTTCAATTGAACTACCTACCAATTTACAGTAATTGGGAGAAAGTAGATTTTTGTCTTACAGTAGCCCCTATAGTTAAGCTGATAGTATTAATTAGATAATTTGTAACCTACGTATAATTTCGTCGCTTTACCTTCACAACCTCGTATCTATAAAACTACAACTTTTCAGTAGAGAAAAAAACTTAATAATTTTAGATTTTATTAAGACATGGATTTTTATTAAAATAAGGTCCAGTTAAGTATTATAATATGTAGCTTGTATTTAAGTATTAAATTAATAATAGGCTAACGTATATTAAATTCATGTTTTATAAACTCTATGTAGGCTAGGTGTTTTTTTTAATCTAATTAAAAATGACTTTTATCGATTAACGATAATGTACATTGATTGATTTTCTAGATACGAGATTGAGATGGTAAAGCGACGATTTGTTCAATAATATTATGCCACCAGATTTATCTTCTCACACCCCTAATTAAATTTATTGGTCATGATTAGTAAAGCTCATTATCTCTACATGGAGGTTACATATAGAATAACGGGTTTACATATTGAAGGGTTGATATTACCAATCTATTATCATATTTCTATGATAAGCAATATAATATAAACATGGTGCTGTTAGCTTAAGAGGAAACTCCACGGTTTAGAGAAATGCAAAATAGGTATTTGTAAATCCTATTGCTGTTCCGCAACTACCCGATCAAACTGATAGAGACAACTGGAGCTTGAAATGAATTCACCTATTATAATATATAGCATGAGCAAACGACGAACAGCAATTCATTTTTGTATATAAGATTAGCTGACCCGTGCCCACTTCGTTGAACATTGAACCGTTTAAACCGTTAAAACCCTCCGTTTAAACCCTCCCTGGACTTCCACGAATATTTCAAGACAAAAATACCCGAATTGGTTCAGCCGTTCTCGATTTTTAGCGAGACTAACGAACATCAATTATTTTTTTATATATAAAAGAAAAGATAGATAAATATAAATTATACAGCCACAATTATTACCCTTTTTTTACGCCGTACTCGGGTAAAAACACTCTAGTCGTAGTTATACCACATGTCGTTTCAATATCGTTCCCACTACGTCAGGCAGCGGCGTGGAAGTGACGGAGCCCGTACAAGTTGCGGAGGTACAACACACAGACGGGCTGACTTCCGATCCTGCGGTAACGGGCAGGTTTGATTAAACTTACGAAGCGTTGCCGAAATATTATAAAGATTGTTTGTTTCGAGGGCAATCAAGATTACTCGTTTGAAAAATCCTTACAAATTATAGTTAAAGTCCATCGCAGCGTCTGTCCGTTCGCAATTGACTCAAAGAGTATCTCACTGATCTTCATGCTGTTTTACTAATATATAGAGTGGTTGATGGATCTTAAAGAAGTGGAAGTAGAAGTTTCGCTCGAGACTCGACAGGAACTGCTGTCAGTGTTTTATATACAAGTTTTTAGGGACAGCTAGTATGCAATAAATACATTAACAGACTACAAACCTAGACTATTTTTTTAAATTCCAGTAGAGCCTAGGTGGTCTAAGTCAGGGGTTGCCAATCTTTTTAGTCAGCTTTTACAAGTTTATTACTTTGTCACGGCTCCGTGTTTTTTATATAATAATAATAGTAGTAAAATTGGGTAGATTTTTTCAAATTGATATTGATAAAGGATAGGGGATCGACTTACGACGACCTCTCTTTATGTTATAGATTGCATCAGGGCTCCGCGACGCACACTTTGGAATCCCTAGATGGAGGTGGTAGTGATGGTAATAAGGAAAATTGTGTGCGATGTATGTAATGTCGCTGAAATTGATGTTTCTGTATCAAATTAATAAAACGTTATCGCTGTCCTGGGATATTCATTATGGCAAGTCAGCATGTATACAAGTTTGTTTATTATAAAGTCACACGTCGATAAGAACAAACATTCCCACGGCAGCGCGGCGCGTGCTGACTGCGCGGTTCGCGAGCTTGCCTTGCACTTCGCGGTGTCAAAGAGTATGTAGATCGGTACAGAAGTTTTATGTCTTTCAAGTCCGATAATACAATTTTAGAGACTAAAAAAAATTTTTTTTTATCCTATTATGTTTCTGTAGATAAAATAGACAAAGAAATCTGATGTTTTAGAATTACTTTGTTATATTTTCCTTCTTTTTCAGAAGTGTACTAGATACAAAAGTTTTATATCTTTCAACACCCATGAAACATTTTCCGCGGCAAAAATTTTAAATTAACAATCTTTAAATGTATGCGCTGTAAAGCAGATTGCTTTAAGATTCCTTATCGAGTATGCAGGTAAAAAGCTACATAATATATTATATCTTTCAAGTCCAATGTAACATTTTCACAACCAAAAGTGTTTAAATTTTTAACCTTTAGAAAAAAGCTCTGATGGGCAACTCAGTATTATGGTCGACTAATGAAAAATATCTTTAAAAAGTAGCCCGTTTTATCATATATCTGACTCTTTTTCTTCAGGAGTGTTTTGGAGAATTTATGAACTGACCTTTTGACAACCCACAAATACCTAGTTTGGTTATCAAAACGACTTTATTTAGCAGAACCCTTAAATTTGGTCCTTGTAAAGGTCATTACTTAATACGTTGTCTCCTCTAGATATCATTACTCTCTTTATATTCATTACATGGTCAAGGTCATGATTAAAAAGTTGACACAAACGTAACAGTACTCAGTAGGTATAATATTATATATATACTAGTTTTTTTACATTCATGAAAAACTTCTTTGTATTTTGGTAGCACTAACCCTTAATATAGGCATATTACGTGTTAGCGCTACCATAGCCATGAAAACCATAACGAACAAAAATATTGTCATAAGCCTACATATATTGTTTTTTGGTTTATTTATAACTGTTGCGTTGTGGGTCTACTAAATACGAGTACAAAATGTCAAAATCCCAGTTATAAAATATGGTGATACCAAACTTAGAAGAAGAACTAAAAGAAGAAGATTGTAAGAAGGAATTAAACTTAAAGAGCTTAATCACAGTTTTCAAACGTTTAAAAGAGCGTTTGAAAAGGCCTTTTGAGCTGAACGATAAATATTTCTTCGGTTTATCTTAATAAAGAAAAATTATAATTTTTTACGTCCCCGAATAAAAGTAAAGCCATCAGTTGAGTGAGTCGAGTGTAACCCAATATGTCGGAAACCGGATAGCAGACAGTGTGGCGCGGCCTTAAGTTTTCTTTTTAATTTTTCCTTTTTTTTTGTAGATAAAAGCAAAGGACTTTTATCTCGGGGCCGTTTTGTGTTTTTTCTTTAGACCTTTTTGTAACGTGTGTGATCTGTCGGTTGATGAACGAATTGTTTTGGTGGTAGTTTATGTAGTGAATATTATAAAAGTTGGTAGAGCGTGTGCTTTTGTCAGCTTAATGATGTTAAAAGATAGGGGATTGATATTATATTATACTTTACGTGTTTGGATACGGCTTAAAAACCCTAACGTATCAAGTTCGTCAAAATTGCTAGTAAGTTAAAGTGTCAATTTCGATTTGTTAATTTGGAGGTTTGAAGTGATCATATTGTTTTTTTAAGAAGTATTTAACCAATATGAATACTAAAGAAGTTAGCCTACCTATATGTAGCATACCTTATAACTACCTTTAATAATCCGTGTACCTAATTTACATGACGAAATTAAGTTAGAAACGCTACTAGCTTTATATTAAGTCATTAACTTTTCTGTTTGTGCTGCCTCTGTCGAACACGCCCCTTCCTGACAGATGAGGAAAGCCAGCCAAACCCTTTGACACGATAAATATTTTTGCTATTCGACACCTCCTGTCGTTCCACGTTCCCTAGTTTCCAAAACATTAACAACTGCATTGGGACACTTCTGCGTATCCGTTTTAATGAGCGGCTTTTAAAATTAGAACGTTTATTTTTTAAATTGACATTTGAAATGTGGCTAGGGTATTTTGGGTATGTTGTAAAAATCCTAATTGGTGTCTCGTAGACTTTTTGCTCTTTAACCTTGCTTAGAAAAATTACCTTACATGTGTTAAACGTATTCGGATATTATTATGTTGTAAATAGCTACGTAATGAGTTGACTTGGATAGTTTCAAATCCATTTGGTAAATGCGAAACCAGAAAATGTAGGTATATTGAACAATGCATCGTTAGTCGATTGTCCAACAAGGTACAACCACGTAACTCATTAAGTCATTACTAAATCACAGAGACAGTATTAATAACACATGCCCGAACAAAACGGACGACGAAAAATACATTTTACGCTCAATGCCGATATAGATGAACGAAACTCGATATTTTTGCACCGAAATTTGGGGAATAACGTAAAAAATATTGTATTTTCTTTGAAAACCATCGGTGCATGTGCTCCGCGGTTTTGGATTACTTCGGATAATAAATGAAAAAAATGTATTACGTATAATAAGTTTCACTAAAATTGTACAATGATTGTAGAAAGGGTCAACCTTTTTAACCCGAACGTCAGAAATTAACCCCTTTGTGTAATAAATGACCCCAATCCTGTATCAATGAAATAGCTTGTAATTTTGTAAACTATTGTGACCTCTGACTTTTGATCGTAGTTCTATAACTATAAATTATTACCTTCATCTTATTTTTTTTCCAAAAATCATTTTTGTGGATCGTCTGAACTGCTGTTCTTTTGAACATCTAAAAACTGAAATGGATAAGTGATACATAATTATTAATTTGATATTATAATATTCGGAAAAGGTTTTGTTAATTTCCAAATTTTTTATCAACGAATGATGGCATAAAATTTCCATGAAATAATTTCAGCTAAGGTGCTTCGGTTTGGTTATTTTCATGTTTTTTATTCGTGTTAAATTTATGTATAGTTTATGTAGATGATAATATTATTGTATATTTAAAAAATCGTAGCAGTATTTTGTCACATCGGTTATTGATAGAAAAATGATCCACGTAATTGACGAACCCTACATTTGCATAAGAAGTTGAAAGTTACGAAGTTTCGACATTTTCAATTAAATCCCATTTAGAATTAAAACAAAAGCAATCCACCGGACACAGCTGGCGCGTTTCTAGACTATTTACTTTAGTTCTGTCTTGTTAGTCATTCATACATTAGTAATGTCGTGCCAACATAATAAACGAACGGCCAGAGTCAGATTTACTGCAATATAGCTTTTAGGTTCTACGACATACGGCTGTCCTTATCTTGTATGAATTAAAATGGATTTGTATGAAGAGGAATGAGATAAACATGCCCGCTGTCGGACGAGTGAGATGTCAATCAGCTGTCAGCGACTTTCCGTTACGCCATGCACTCCTGGTACTGAAGCTTCACATGTACCAACACTGAATTCGATTCTTAGAAAACTTTTTTGAACATAGTAGCTAGCACAAATCGGTTTGTTATCGAAAAACAACTACATATTATGTTATATTCGCGCGACTTTATAAACGCGTAGGAAAATCTAGCGGGAATCGTACATATTTCCACAAAATAAAGTAATAAAATATGTAATTCCTCGTTTTATACCTATCTGTATCAAATTTTATTAAAAGCGTTCTAAGTTTTTTGGAGCTTAATAAACTCAAAATTCAGAATCACCTTAAAGTCGTTTGAAAGGTAAAAAAGTAGGTATCTGAATTTTTTCACTGTGTTTATTGTGCATGAATCCTGGGTGACTTTATTCTGCAGGGATGACATAGATATGAAATTTCGGATACGAATACGGATATGGATATTAAATTATTTCGGATTATCCGTTTGTTCCGGATAATTTCGGTTACGGATATTACATTTTGTTATCCTTTTTACAGTAACAAAACTTTAATTTCGGATTCGGATTCGGTTACGGTTATGTATAATTTCTTATATCGGATATCCGACAGTTTCAGTTACGGTTACGGAGCTTCTTAACATCATTATTGCTCAATACCCAAAACATTTCCAGAGACATGTCAGTCCATACAAGCCGCTGTCGATAGTCAAAGTTCATGTTGCAAACGCTTTAATATCTATAATAGCTTGTCATTTCATTATTTACGAAACCACGAGAACAGCTAGTTATTATTATTAGGTATATGGCGGTGAGACGTCGCGGTTCACCACATCCAGAGTGTCCCACGAATATCGCGCTTTCTAACGGCCAGCTTGGACGCTTGGTCAGTCTTGGAGAACAAAACCACGGATACAATGTATATTTTTTATCCGACTACGACAAAGGAAGGGGTAATGATTTTGTTCTTCCGTAGCACCTAAACTACTGATCAGACTTTAATGAATACCTGGGTAACACAGCTTGTATAATTGTTTTCAAATAATATAATGTTTCAATAAAACAAATATATATAAATGTGAACTGTAAACTATGACTTATGTACGTTAAAAATTATAATGCTTTTTTTTCTAATTATGTAATAAATTATAAAATATGAATATTTGCGCGCCTCGTGAGGTGCAAAATAAGTATGAACATAATATCCTTTATTGTAACATCTCAACATTGTACCTTATTTGAGCAAATAAAGAACTATCTTTAATTTACGCAGTTGGGTTAGTTTTTTTATTTTGTGACTTTGTCCGCGCAACAGTAAATCCCGCTGGGATCGTACATTTTTCTGTTGTCGTCTGCTACACAAGAAACAATAAACAATAAAATTTTTCCTCTTTTTATTATTATTAAAAATTTATATCAAGGTTAAAGAATATTTTTCTAACGCGATAAGTGATTTAAAAAATAATTCGTAGCTCATAGTAACGTTTTACCATAAGTTCTACATACAAAAGTAAATTCATTCAGCTAAGGATCGAAGAGTTCATAATAATAGAAATAAAAATTCTGATATTTATTATAACTTACTTTATACCAAAGACATTGTTACCAAGTTTTTACCCCATTCCTCAAAAAAAAAAATTATGGGCGAAATTCCCTACATCTTTGAAAAGATTATTATAGCAGGTAGTAGCTTAACCCTTTCCTTAAAAGTTGAAAAAGTAATCTTTGGCCAAAAGGTCGTGAACTTTCCCAGGGGTCACGAAAATACAGAAAAAATACAAAAGGACAATTTGGGGTTTTATTATTGTTTAATCTTTACACAAAAATTCAATATGTATTAATTAAACAATAGCGAGTAGACTCAGCCCAGGTATAAGAGGAAATAATTTCTCACAAAACCTAAAAAAATGTGTAGGTATATTAAAAAATTATAAAAAAAATTAAAACGACCGTATTGTTTAACGAAAAAACGGTTTTATACTTTACATGACTTCTCATTATAACTTTGAATTGGCAATCACACTAAACGATCTGATTTAATATGCATCACTTGTGATATAAATACTAACTATGTTTGTTTTCAAGCGATTGCCAAATTAATCTACTTTTTTATGAAAACATGAAAGATTATTAATTATATGGATTATAATCACTATAAGATGTTGTTAGACTGACCGACTAACCCCTACTTGGCATAACATGTTTCTCACAATTTTTTAGGTACGGTAGAAGAAATAAGTAGCAAGACTTGGCACTTTTTACAAGTTTTGTTTTTAATGGGATTATTATTTGTAACAGCAATATTACTATGTTTTGCCGGCGGTTTCGATCAGCTAAATAATAAATTCCACGGGAATAAGTACTGAACTTTTATTCTATGTCTACTTCATGGTATCAGATTCCTGCATACAAAATTTTATCATAATTGGTCCAGGCGTTTGCGCATGGAGAAGTAAGAAACAAACACACACACTTTCTTCTTTATAATTAGTGTGATAATTTATAGTTTATAATCGATGGAACAAACAAAATAATAGGGAAAATAATATCCCACCAAAAACATTTTCATGTAAAAATGTTGTCAAGGCGAGCCTACACAGCTTACCCTGTGAAAAAGTTATCAGATATCGTATAAAACCAAGCTCTACACTACACCTTAATCAAAATCTTTCAAAAAGTGGTTAGATCTCATGTAGAACCAAAATTCTTGATCTATGCGCCCTTACTTCACCAGGCTTAACTTCACTTACGCTACATTGCAGTTAAAACGTGATGCTTGGCCGTTTTATTTCGCACACGATTAATGAATTCGTATGAAATGTTCGTAACGGTAGCAAAACGGTCAAGTATCACGTTTAAACTGCAATATAGCGTAAGTGAAGTTAAGCCTGGTGAAGTAAGGGCGCATAGATCAAGAATTTTGGTTCTACATGAGATCTAACCACTTTTTGATAGATTTTGATTAAGGTGTAGTGTAGAGCTTGGTTTTATACGATAACTTTTTCACAGGGTAAGCTGTGTAGGCTCGCCTTGACAACATTTTTACATGAAAATGTTTTTGGTGGGATTTCATTTATTTTTGTAAGCTGGTTAATGGACTTTTTTTAATTTAAAGATAAATTATTTTGACCCGTGGCCTTTACTTTACTATAATAGAACAGTCAGCGCCTTAGCCTAGTGACGCCTAGTGACGTCGACTGATGTCACCGTCAATATTATACCGTGTACTTAATAAACTTTCACCGCAATTTTTAAGAGGTAGAGGCGGATTTTCAATTAAATGCCTCGTCCATATTTCTTTATTTGTTATATTATAATTATATTATATATAAATATAAATTATAAAATATACATTATTTTATTGCTGGAGTGAAACTTCTTATTTGGATAATATATTCTAGGATGCCACTAGTATAAATTCAACACTAATAATTCGAGAATTTGAGAATTACTTATACGAGGGAGATTGCCTTTAATAAAGCATGTTGATACTTATTAAAATAATACAGTAAGTATATAATAATATTGTATGTAGACGACGGTCACCGCCATCTGTTGGTCACTTGAGGTACTAATTCTTGTACAGCTCTTATAAACTTATGCTAAGTGCTATATATATTCACCTAAGTGCAACTTAGCATTTTTGAAGGAAAAAATGTATTTATTTTTATTTTTGAAAAATAGCTATCATCTTTAAACGTCATGACGTGACGTGTCAAAAATTATATTATTATTATGTTAATAGTCATAAGATTAAGCACTAAAATTATTTATACATTGATCGTGTAATATTTTCGTTTATTGTTATCATTATAACCTTACCGTCTGTTAAATGTGTTGATATGTGTGTTTAGATGTTTCACAGTTCCAAACATAGATTGCGCTGTTAGCTACCTAAATCGCGCTATCGAAGTGACGAACGGTTTTTACATAAGATTCCCTCTAAACTCAATAACACGTTACCGTAACATCAGCGAGAGCATAAGCCGGACCGATTTCAAGTGATCGACGAAATTTTTTTTTATAAACACTGATGATTTTTTTTTTTTTTTAATCTATGGACGCTTCACACCACGTCAATCTGGCCCTGTGCTAAGTATCCGAAGAACTTGTGTTACAGGTACCAGACAACGGAAATATATTTAATACTTTTATACTATACACATATCTAAGATTTTTATTATATTATACACAAATTTAATACACATCCATGACCCAGGAACATTGAAAACCTTTGTTCCCTCGGCGGGATTCGAACCCGCGACCTTTCGTTCGAGTACCAACGCGCTCAACCAACTGCGCTACGGAGGTCGTCAATGATGACAACAAATTACTACTTGCTGCCTGTTAATTCTTACCAAATTTTTACTTACTAAATAAATAATACCTAATTTTAAATAAAAGGATAAAAAACAAATTTTCTCATAGATATATTTTTCATTTACAAAAAGTCGGTCACCGATTAATAATCGGAATAAAATATAACATACTGATTGCAGCTGTAGTGCAACGCACTCAAATAAATAAAGTCGGTTGGAAATAATACGGAGCAAAAATCTGACCGATTATCGGTCCTACAAAAAGTAAGTCTTATTTTTTTTATGTACTTGTATGATATTGTATAATATAATATTTCTTTTAATGTATTAAAGATCATATCCGTATAATAAACATATTAAACATCCATTTTGTACCGTCCACCATGTTGGATTCAAAATGGCGGCATTTATATTTGAATAATTTTTTTGTTGGTTTTGTAGCAATAACAGCTTACATAAATAATATCAGCTTACTAGGACGTCAGGAAGTACCTTATGAATTTTGATGATCTATAAATGAGTCAGTGACGAAATCTGGGGTTTTTAGACATTGATAAAATCTAAAGTATAATAGCTACAACATTGAAACTTTGTATGTTTCATGTTTATACTGGTGTCATTATATGTTGAAATTTTCAACTATGTAGCATCATCCAAAGCAAAGTTATGAGAGTTAAAAAAAACGACGAAACCTTTCGCGAAAAGGTAGGTAGTGCCCTTGCGCTTCGCTTGGCACGTCTTGACAGGGGCACTCCCGTGCCCCCAGATTTTATTCCCATACAGCGCTAAGCGCCGTATAAACATGCGCCTCCTTCGACATTTTAAGCCTAGTCCTAGATCAAGGATAAGATTACTAATTATTTATCTTTTCTGTCGAAGTTTATTCAATTTAAATATAGAAGGTTAAGAAAGTGTTCTTTTGTTCCTTAACCTATGTCTTGCAAAGCGCCTGGTTTAATGTTACATCTGAAACCTCTAAGCATTCGAAAGTAAAAGTATTGTAATATCTATGGTCGCTTTACTCCACGTCAACCTAAATATCAGAAGAACTTGTGTTACCAAACAACGGAGACATGTATAGCACTTGTATTGTATGACGCGTTTCAATAACCGATCTATCTATTACAAAGGATAGATGGGTTATTGAAACGAGCCATTAATAGATGATACTCTAGCAGAATAGAATATTTGAAATACATGGTGTAAAAAGAAGTCACTATAAGTTTGTGATACGTTTATACTACATTTCCTCATTTTGGAAATGCATATTTTTTTGTCAAAAACTAAATTAAACAAAAAAACTTTTTAGCTTTTTTTGTCACAAGAAAAACGAAAAAGCAAAAAACAATATTTTTCTTATATATTTTTTTATGTACATTTCTAGAATGAGAAAAAGTAGCAAAGTTAAAGTTATTGTTATTTTTACAACCGTTGCACATTTCCATCATTCTATGCATTCTAGTTGTTCATTTAGATGTTTTATATATATGAAAGAATTGCCTGCGGACTCGTTATTGTATCTATCTATATGGCATGTCAGCGAGTTTCGCGATCGATTCGCCCCCGTCATCTCGGGCAGGTGGGCAGCTCGCCATCTCGGCGCCCGCTGTTTGTTCACCGCCCCCGCGCCATGTCACCCCAGTACTTTCGGGGATAGCAAATAACACTTTAGGCGAAGTGACCGTTCTTGACGATATACTTGGAAGTATTTTTGATGTCAAATAATAATAGCACGTCTATTTTTGATTCACAGCCGAATACTGAAATCATAGTCATATGCTGTCCTTGTCATAGCGCTAAGTAGTGACAGTGATAGCCTGTGAATAGGAAAGATATACTCAGCCTATCAGTATAAGACGTCAATGTAACAATTAAAAAGCCTCTGTGGCTCAGAGGCTGAGCATGTCGGTATCCAGCCGGAAGTCGCGAGTTAAAATCCCACCAAAGGAACAAAAAAATTCGATGTTCCTAGGTCATGGATGAGTATAATATAATAAAAAGTTAAATATAGTATGTATAGCATAAAAGTAGTAAATGTATCGTAAGTAATTGAAATGTGTACCGTTGTCTGGTATATACACAGGGTACACAAGATTATTTTGAGTAAGGGGCAGATAGACTTGGCGTGAACGCGTCCAAGATATTATTATTATTTTACATTAGTAGTTTAATCGGTAATAATAATGAAAGCCTTCAGCGTACCCTCTGCTTAACACAATATTATTGTAAACATATTCACTGCATTTATTATTATAACTAGCTGACCCGTGCCCACTTCGTTCAGCCACAAAGTAGATAATATAAGTTGAGCATACAAACCGTTTAAACCTTCCCGGGATTTCCATGAATATTTTAAGACCAAAAATAGCCAAATCGGTTCTACCGTTCTCGAGTTTTAGCGAGACTAACGAACAGCAATTTATTTTTATATATAAGATTATAAGAGAATAAAGAAGTGAAGATAAATAAATAAATGTTGTTGTGTGCAACAACTTAATGTATATCTGAATTGACTTGAATTGAGGTTATATCATTATTAAACGTTCATTAGTCTCGTAATAATGAAGTTTAATTGAACTCCCAAATCGACGGGCCTCAGCCAACACAACCCATTTTTGTGTTTGCTCCATTAAAAGGGGCAATGGAAACAAACAAATCAAAAGGCTCTTTTGTTTGATATGTACTTGAGGAGCATTTTGTGGGCAAATTCACGAAACCGCCAGTCGCCTTGCAAAATAAATTACAAAAACCAGTAGGTACTCAGTTGGATTGATAATATTATATTTTTACTTATTAACCCCCGACGCAAAAATGACGGGGTGTTATAACTTTAACGTGTCTGTGTAAATGTGTAGGTCTGTCTGTGGCATCATATCTCCCAAACAGATGATCCGATTTTAATGCGGTTTTTTTTGTTTGAAAGGTATGTCAGTCGAAAGTAGCTATGTTGGGTGGAAATCGGTTCAGGTATTCAATGTCAACAGTTAGATGTGATAGGAATGTTTCACGCTAATTCGGGTTTTTTTCTATTTTTAATTTATGTGTGTCTGGCTGTCATGGCATCTAATGTAATTAGCTATGAATTACTTTTATGATAGTTCGAAAAGTAGGTATCTATAAACGTTAGCCAATTAAAATTTTGATGCTACATTATTATCTATTTACATCAAACTACCAGGCAAGGAGAAATGAAAAGAATATCAATTGTGTAAAATAAAGTCTAAGCCCCGTGTTATAAATAATAATTAATTTGGCAAAACGGGCGCGTGGCGGAGCGCTGGCACTCTGACACCTAAGTAATTGCCAAGTTTTTGTCCTTATAATTATTATGAACTCAATTAGTATGTATAGTGAGCACGGCATTATTACACAATGTTAATTTTAATGTGTATCGCGGTGTAATAATGCTGTGTTATAAATTAAAGACCATAGACGAATGTGTAAATGGCCTATGATAAGACGTAATTTTTTAACCTTAACATAATACATTTACGCTAAGTAGGTATCTAGGTACTTTGTGGTTAAGTTAAAAACTTACACAAATTGGAATAAACCATAGATTTGTGATATCACCAACCGTTATTTAAGAAACATTGAGTCCTGCAAAATAATTCTGCAACTTCATTTGTTAGCAAGTAGGTATATAAAAATCTACACTAATATTATAAAGAGGAAAGATAGTTTGTATTTTTGTATGTAACGAATAAATTAAAAAAGTCTGGACCGATTTTAATTATTCTTTTTTCATTAGAAAGCTACATATCACTGACTAGGTAACATAGGCTATATATAATCAATTTTTGTTCGTTAGTCTCGCTAAAACTCGAGATCAGCTGAACTGATTCGGCTAGTTTTGGTCTTGAAATATTTGTGGAAGTCCCGGGAAGGTTTCCATGCTCAACGAAGTGGGCACGGATGAGGGCCCTAATCCAAGGCCTCGAACTTAATTTTACTATCGGTCTGTCCCGCTCATGCAAATGAGATATAGCGCGCGTGCGAGCGGGATATATTAATATTCGGAACAAAGTTCGAGGCCTAAGAATCGCCGCCCAGCTAGTATTAAATAACTCTTTTTAATCTGTATGTTTAAGTTTCGACTCGCACTTGGCTCCTCATTCATAGAGGATACATGTACAGAATGATGAATAAGTTACAAAGAGCAGGCCCACCGCAACCGCAGACAGACCGCAGCACAGCGCAGCGCAGGGTTACACGGTGCGACGGTACCTATGCGCAGCGAAGAGGCAACCCTACGGAGAGCGTAGAGTCAGCAGAAAGATTATATTAGGTTTATAATGAGCAGCTATTATATGATTACACAAGTAAGTAACTTTTTAACATTACCTATGCATTATATCTCTTATATGTATGTGTAAAATTAATGAGTATTAATACTTTAGAGAGTTTCAGTTTACTGTGAAAGTGCCAGCGCTAAAAGTGATACTTTTTTTTAATTATTGTGTGGAAAAAATTGATATTGCGGCATTTCTCATAGAAACATGAAATTAAAAAGTACGTCTTTCAGCGCTGATGCTTTTACAGTAAACTCTACACAGGAGGCACATGAATATCCTTAATTATTATCACTCATTTATTTTACACATTGTATACCTACCGTCTAAGATTTATAACTTACTAGCTGACCCGTGCCCACTTCTTTGAGCATACAAACAGTTTGTGATGAAATTCTATTAAATCGCTGAACCAGTAACGCGGAACCCACAACGCGGAACCCACAACGCGGTACCCACAAACCCATAACCTGCAACGCGGAACCCACAACGTCGCGGCCAAGTGCGAACCTCGCATTATAAAAACAATTTTTATTTTGCTGCAGTCCCTACATTAAACAAACCACTGTCATTTTATTTATATCAAGAACTTCCGTGAGGTAGCCTTCAATGAAATATGAAGAATCGACGCGTCAGAAAAATGAAAATAAATAAATAAAAGCTCGTAACTTAACCTGAATAATCGTTTTAAAAATATCATCTTCGTAATTATAATTTTGTTGAAGGCGTAAAAAATATTTGAATGATTTGAAATTCAAATGTATACGCTTCATATTACCAAATATTTATTTAATCTTGTGTCTTCAATTTATGGTTGTAAACACTTTAAATATTTTGACCGTTCAACAACTTTACTGTGTGAATTAAATTTGTTTTCAGTGGATGTCTTAAGTCACATAATAAATATTCTTTCTTAATTTTTTTTATTTACCTTTACTATTTAATACTTTTACCCGATTACGGCGACGCAAAAGGAAGTAATGACTAGCAGACTGCTAAAGTCTGTATAATATGCATGTTTTTCAGTCGTAGCGTCTACTGATCCGATTTTATCGAAATACATACGAAACTAATTACTTCTGTTTTTTTAACATATGTAAGTACACCTATATTTATATTAAAAATTTTCAATGGTGTGAAGTTTTTTATAAAAATTGTGGTTATTTGCTTTCGTTTATGCTTTTTATACTATTCGATATTTTGAGTAACGAATATAATTTATTAAAGTAACTTATTGTTAAGTAAGTTATTGAGAAAATGGCATCAACGGCTTCTCACAGAGTTGTGTATGTGAGACGTTGGTGGTCAGTGGTCACGGGTGGTAGTTATGTGGTGTAAGTGACACCGACTGCATGATACCATGGACCAATTATACATATATAATGTAATTGGTCTATGATGATACATACACAGTGTAAAAAGTCACTATAACTTTAGGATAAGTATAAACTACCCTTTCTTATTCGAGAAATTGTAAGTTACATGCATTTTTGAAAGTTATTTACAATATTTTTTATAATTTTTACTTTCTTTTTTTGTTATTCTTACGTCTAAAGAAAAATAAAACTTCATCAAATTAAAAATAAATCTTACGTAAAAAATTAAATCTAGTTTTTGACAATACAATACATTTCAAGAATTAGAAACCGCTGGATAAACATATCCCAATCTTGTAAGGACTGTTCTTTTTTCAAATTATTTTTTTAGAATTCACTTTAATTATTTTCTTATTATATTCTATGTATAGATAGGTTTTTATTGGTTTCAAGTTTGGTAAGGACAATTCAGGCTGATCTCCGGATTGTCCGACAAGAGAGACGATCTATGTGTTAGAAGGAATGTCAAGTCTATTCTTTGTCTTATCTTTTGCTAGTCGTATTGGTTATCCATCCCACTGGGTTACGAGAGTAAAGTAAAATAGGAAGGAAAGGAAAGATACTGCCATCTAAATCGTTGAGAAATGAAGTTTTCAAAGTACCTTTAATATTGCACATTGAAATCACTTATTTCATACTATGCGTAGGTATATTACATAATATTTATGATTATCCTGTAAAAACTCGTATTAATACCACACTTTGTATTTGGAAGCTTCTTTTCCAAATGGAAAATTTTAATTATTTTAATAATAATTTTAATTTAATTTATTCAATTTCCGTTCATCAGCTTCTTAGCAAAATAAAGTTTAAACTTAATTTCAAGTGCGGAAGTGTACCTACCTAAAACGTTCATGTTGTAAACCACCTACAAAAAGGTTGAAGAGTAAACTTAAAAACTCGTTACATTGTACGCAAGTAGGTAATGAAAATAAACTCCAAACTTTTTATTTTGTTAGTTTAACTAAGTAGGTGGGTTGCGGTAAAACCCTGATTGTCGGGAGCGGAAGGGAAGCGTACGAAAATACATAAAAAACACCAACATGTATATCGGGTTACGTACATCTGGTTTTTGTGAAAATCAGTGCAGTTCAATCTTTATACATTATGTCAGCCTGGTACATTACATTGTTGTTATGTTCGATTTTTCAGTACTTATCTACTTAAAGGTGGGCCAACGTTTTAAGTTTCAACCTCCTATAATTTAATATCAAAATTTTAATATTACTATTATCTTACTAATAAATATCTTCACACTGCGCTTGTCATCTAGCCTGCTCAGCGTGGCGAGTATATGCAACTATGGGGAGGCAACTTTCCAGCAGACGCCTTATCTGAAACGTCGAAGTATTATTATTAGTAAGGGGCAAAAGTGCAAATCTAATCAAAATAATTCTACTTTATGCTATTGCCAGTAAAGAAAGCAGCACACGAATCACATTGTTACCAAAAGCACAATATAACATAACTTTTATCTGTCGAATGAACGTCATGTGACTATGACATTTGTTTCATTTTTTCTTTGGCTAAAAGTTATCTGACGATTGAAAAATCTATCCTTATTTAACTTAAGCCGGTACCGGGCGAAGTTTGATAATATTTTCCCAGTAATTACAGTCTTTCATCTCATAATGGGTGAAGTCGCGTGGCTCTACAGATCTCCTTTGTTCGCGCGGCGGCGTTTTGCTCAAATTATTCTCAACCCCACGCCGGTATAGTGCTCCTGTCATCGCGCTTATGAGTATTATTTACCTGATGGGTAACGAGGTCACGTGTGGTGATTATGCTCCTGGTTGGGAATGTTTTGGAGACGAGGGTTAGTCGTGGAAGAGGTAATGCTTATCGCAAGCATTTGTAGTTTATAATATCTATTGGTTTTATATATCTATTGGAAGCTTTCGTCTATCTGGTCTCATGCTAAGCTCTCCAATAACTCCAATGTATACAGGTAATAAACAACGGAAATGTATAATTAATACTTTTATATTAAACAGTATAATTTATTGAATTTTTATTATAATATAACTACACCTATTTAATAGGGATCCATGCCCCAGAATCATTGAAAACTTTTTATCCCTCGGCGGGAATCAAATCCACCACCTAATTGGCCAATTCTACCACCAGAGAAATTTTACATAGGTACCTACTTTCTACATTATCCTAAGACATTATCCGAACAGTAAAAGCCGTGAAGGCCAATATGTAAAAATAAAAAAATAAAAATTCTAACAAGTAACATACTTACATATCATAAATTTATGTAAGCCACTAAAAAACTAATTACTTACGATTATTTAGATAACGTTTATAGTCTAGATTCTAGATGCATTATACTTAAGTATATTTTTATCATGTAATTATTATTCTTTTTTTAATTCGAAATTAAGTAGGTAAGTAGTTTATATTTTATCAGAAGGCCATCAATAATTATTAAAAATAAAAATTGGTCTTAAGTCAACTGCCTTACGGCCGATTACTGAAACGCTAGTTAAATTAAGCATGATGCCCTTGTCCGTAATTAAAAAAGAGAAAAATAAAGGGTGCAGAAATGTTATGGACACGGCCGTTAGTCGTACGTAAATACGTAGCGTAATAAATTCTATGATTCTTATAGGTAACATAAATTTGGATAGGGATGACAGATATGTAGTTGCAACAGATGTGTATTCTGGGATTGTTATCAGTCCCTATGAAAAATATATAAATTCTCCTTAAAATATTTTAAATTATTTTATGCCCGTATTGATAAGGACGTCTCAAACCAAACCTCACTTGAAAACCTATTTAACAGATAAAAAAGATTTTCGTTTCACTTTCAAAAATTAAGAACTTTACTTAAGTCACATACATTTTTTTCCTTTTTTAAAAGGTAAAAATAAAGATTATAAGAATATATTTTATTGTTTCTCTGTAATCTATAATTTAATATGAATATTACTGTATGAAAAGAAATTTAAGTAATAGCTATGTAACATTAATAAAGTTGTTCACTTTTAAAAGTGAAACAAAACGTTTATTTATTTAGCAAATAGGTTCTCAAGTGAGGTTGGGTTTGAGACTTCTTTATTAATACGGGCCTAAGATTCGCCATTAATATTTTAGCTGATAATAAGCAATGACGCATGTACAGTTAAGCACACAAGTCCTGCCACTTGAAATAATACATGCCGTTGAATACAATACAAACACACCGCGGGTCAGCGCAAACAAAACAAAATGTACACGCACTTAAAAGTACATTATATTAGATCGGGGCCCTAAAATATATTTTATGAAAAAGAAAACGCCTTTTGGGAGTACCAGATTTAATTAAAAAAAAAATCGAATTTAGAATTCATCGAAGTAATAACAATCGTCCCCACAGATTTCGGCTATGGTGACCTTGAAACCAGTCCAGCTACGTATAAGTATATTTATACTCAAGTGTGTGCTCAATACGCAAAAATACTCTTTTGTTCCAACGCGGAAATTGAACCCATGAACTTGTGAATTGAGAACCAAGCTCCACTACTGGATCACGGAGGTATAAATTAGCCCTAACCACCTAGCATTACAAATATTATACTCGTTGGTTAATAACAACATACCTAATTTGTCACAGCTTTAATTATTAATTTCAGGGTTTCAGATCTATAGCTACTCAAAATTATACAATACTCGTGTGACGGCTTGATTACAACTTAATACATTCACAGATTAGTACACAAAGCTTAAGATTTTCGCTTCCCTTTTGACTTGAAAACTTGTAGTCCACAAAGCTTAAGATTGTCGCTTCTCTTTTGGCTTGAAAACTTATGGTGCACAAAGCTTAAGATTTTCGCTTCTCTTTTGACTTGAAAACTTGTAGTCCACATAGCTTAAGATTTTTGCTTCTCGTTTGACTTGAAAACTTGTAGTCCACAAAGCTTAAGATTTTTACTTCTCTTTTGACTTGAAAACTTGTAGTCCACAAAGCTTGAGACTTTCGCTTCTCTTTTGACTTGAATACTTTTCACACCTCGAGTACCGCAATATTAATAAAATGTTGAAATTGTGGGCCCCTAGCGCCGTTTTAGTGGCCAAAGTGAATCGAAAAGAACCGGAACACTAAAAACCAAACAGCGGGCACTCGAGCCGTGACAATATTGACGGAGACTCGAACCCGAGACCAAACATACAAACATATTACTTTCGCCCGATATAAACAGAAAACTCATTATAGTACTACGCAGCATTATATGTAACAAGACATTTACCTCACATAATCGCTTTCGGGAATAGTTTTCCATAGTTATTTACCATTTATATGTAAAAACGATGATTACCTAAGGCATCAGCGAATTGGCGACTATATAAGTCATAAAATGTAGGTCTACTGCCAGTTTTGAACACGCTTTTAAGCTTGGGTTGTATATATTTATGTATGTAACGGAATTTTTGACAGTGATTTTCACCAATTTCTACAAGTCTGATTAATGTGAAATTTGCAAACATATCAATGACCAATGACAATGATTTTTTTTAACTGTTACTTATTACTTCAGGTTATGAAACTTGGGAGACCTACGGGCAGCAACTCGTCAAAACTAAGTTAAGAAAGATCTGAATTAGGAATTTTCAAGTGAACATACTCGTACCCACGCCCACATATTATGCCGTTTTATTATTTTATGTCCTTATTACTTGGACATAAGGTTCAAAAGTAATACACCAGAATCCAGATCTATAGGCGACTATTTCTTACATGTTGGTGATACAAGGACTAGTAATAGGAAGCAAGTATTGAACACCAGTGTACTGTGACTTTTTGTCTCTATTCACCTGAGGAAGTTAACTACAATTTGTATGGCATCAAAACAACGCCCCTAGTGGCGAACAATAGTAACTAATTCAATGCCATACGAGTAACTTCCTCACACTGAGCATCGGAAAAATCTCGCACTGGGCTCACAGATGAATGCATTGCGATTCACCTTCACTTTTGACTAATGAACGGTATTTCAAATGGATTAAACTTAGTTCAAATATGGTCAGTGTGACATGATGTCTCGCGTTACAGATACGTGACACCTGCGTGACGGCGCGTGACGCTCCGACACGCTCAGCGTCACCTGTTTTATGTAAACACTAAAACTACCTACAGTATAGTCGGAACGTTGCCCCCGCTGGATGCGTCTCGAAGTTAGGGCAAGCAAAAAGTAAGCACTAACCAATGCATAGCATGTTTGGTCATAGCCAAAATTGGTCAGCAACTCAACTAAGAGTCTACTTCTTCTTGTATTGAAGACATACATACTTAATGCAACGTTTATTTCACAAAAGGGTTTGAAAAACTTTTTATGATTTATAATCCAAAAGTATAATATTCAGCTTATCAAAATACCTCCTACGACATGTATTGAATGGAATAAGAATTACGAACACTTAAATATAAGAAAAATATAAAAACAAAAGAGCCCTGTCTAATTTGTGCGGCTTCCCAACCCTTCTGAAAGAAAACAACGGAAAATGTACACCGACACAGAAACCTTTTAGGAAGCTCCTCCCCTCTGCGGCGGCAATAAAAAGCTTAAAAAGTCTTTTTGTTTTTTAGAGATCCGCGTTGTTTTTTACATATCAAAGTTTTTTATTTATCTACTTTTCAATCACAAGTAAAAATCACTACTAATTAACGTCTAAGGTAAGTAAGGCTTTAAAAATATATCAACATTTATACTTCAATTTTGATTTTATAAATTTAAGACTTAAACACAGACCTTTTCACAACATTTTATCAAAACTTTTTGTAATTTTTATCTATCTAATAGTCGTACGAACAAAAGTCTACGCACAATGGGCTCTACCCTGTTCTCTTGACTTGTTAAAAAAAATAACATGTTAAAAAAAGGTCTTCAGTTGAGTAGCTCGAAAATGTCCTTGTACAAAACCACGTAAGTAATATTAGTCGATTTTACGAATACGAAATTACCTTTGTATAACGTGCGATCTGAATGCTTCATGGTTTTTCTAGTTCTCTATTTGTGTTCAGTTGTCCATTGCAATCGGTAATTGTATGAAATTCAAGATGGCCACATTGTTATTTGGCGCCAAATTTTGCGTCATCGAAGACGCGTCGCTTTCGCCTTCTTACTCCATCTAATTGTGATTTTGACCGACACTAGAATGTGTACTTTTCGTTTCTACTACTTTTACTTTTAAAACTAAGTATCTATTACACGATTGGGGTTGGGTTTCATTTTGCGAACAGTGAACATGTTTCAGAGATAAAAAATATAATTTGCTTTAGAATAAGTATGGCCAGTTAAATTTTTACTACCTACAAGTCGTTAAGCCTCTGACTATCATAAAGATTAACTTCATCTTTATTACTCATTTGCTCATCATCTACTAAACAGAGTCACGTCATTTACAATACATATTGATGGTCCTAAAACGAGGAAGTAAAAAAACATCTAATGCGAGTGTACCGCTGTACCATCCCCCTGAATATGTAAACCGGGGCCGACAGCGGTAACCTGATCGTCTCTCCCCCGGGTAACGCGGAACGTATGCCGCTCAATACTGTATTGGACGGCGCCATGCTAGATACAGGAATCTTAAACACTTATTTAGGATACACTACGCGTTATCAAACACTGACTCAACCTAACCTCTAAACTTCTATGCCTGTCCGTGTGTGCATGTGGATACTGTAAAATAATTGTTTACATATTAACAAATATATCGCTTAGCCAGTCATTGCTCAAGTTTATGAAAAAAAATAATGATGTGAACTTCATAAATGCTAATAATTCCCAAGATAGGAGATACCGAGAGATAAAGCGCCAAATAACCTTTATTTTAGTAGTTCCTTCTGCAGACTTCAACAACAAACCAATAAAAGAGCATTATAACACTGGTTGCATAATATAATATCCCCCATACCATATTGAATGCTCACATCCTGCACACCGCCGTCCCAGCAAGGTGCAGAACCCCGGCCGGGTACAATCACTTACGCAATTGTTTAAACAACGAGCAGTAATAAAATATCGGATTACCGTGAATAAATGAACATCCTCAGTGTGCGCCATTGTACCATGGGGGCTGCTGCGCCTGCGCATAGCGGGGTAATTACGTGACGTCATCAGAATAGAGATGTTACTTTTAAATGGGTAGGATCGAAATGAACTGATGAGTTTTCTCATGAATTAATAAATGTATTACTTTTGAAACTTAAAAATGTTTGAACACTATTCATGTAATACTTAGATTATATACTAAATTATTTAAGATTTAATGTCATAAAAACTAAAAACATACAATTAACTACTCAATTTAGATAGTTTTAAGCTTATCACTTATAGGTTTAGGATAATTTTTAAACATTTCTAGCGTTCCGTTTAAACTGGACCACGAGATATTTGAGATGAATACACAATACCAACCACATGTAGATAATAAAAATAGATAAAAAGTAAACATAAAAGGTAATCTACTCTCAAATAAAGGTAAGTATAGCAAAATCCACACTCCTGGGCCACACAGGTTTTCACACATCGCTAGTTTATAATGAGCCACCATCAAATCGGATTTTGGTTAATTTTCCCGCCGTGTGGTCCGGCTCCTTGCCTTACGTCAGAGCTTGTCAGAACTCTAATCAGGCGGAAGGAGTGCGCCAAAAAAATGGCGTAGACCGATCAGTATGAAAAATTGGCACATCGGGGTATAAAGGCATAGTTTTAAAATTCGCTAATGTTCATAAATACTTCTATGGGTTTTATTAAAAATAGGACGAAATATTAAACTTCAAACGCGCTTGCTTATGTAGCAGTAGGTAGAGATGCGTAACTTCGTATCCATAGCATAGATAATATTACTCATGTACTTTCACAACATTTTTTTACAATAAGAATAATTAAAGCTACAATGATAAAGTAAAGAAATGTTATTACTTTTAATTTAATTAAATTACTTTTAATGAAAAAAGCTTAACTTATTATAATATAGTATAGGTATGTTACCGGACTATTATAACAAATCACACCTCATTAATTGCAATCTGTTTAGTAGTTTAGGCGCTATGGTAATGCACATGGATTGGAAAAATCATTACCATTCCTTATGACTTCGCCATAATAGTGTAGACAAGACAAGACACGTAACTTTGGCTGTACCTTTCAAACTATTTGCTCCCAGTCTTATCTGTGAATATTTTTTGCTCAGGATTTGCAAATGGCGTCTGCCTTTGGCGCCAATGTCCGTCGTCTACGGATAATCCCAGGTATTGTTGTAGTTCACGCGCGTTTACACAAATACATTTATTTGTTCTGGCTGTTGAGATAAACATCTAAACAATAATCAACAAATGTTTTACCGGATTCGCCTAACCGTAAATTAAAAGTAATTAAGTTTTTACTCTCCAGGTGCAGGAAACTACTCGTTCTACCATAGTTCATAGGATGGACTTTGAACTATGGCAGAACGTCATATTTTTTTCGTTTAATATCGTACCCTAAGGTATCAGTAACAAATAGCAAACTTCCACACCGATTTCGATAATCGGTAACAGGCTTACTCCCGACACCATCGAGAATCGAATCAGTTTAGTAGTTTAGGCGCTATGGTAATGCACATGGATTGGAAAAATCATTATTAACCTAACCTAACCAGCAGGCTTACTCCCGACACCATCGAGAATCGAATCAGTTCGATCTCAACGGCTTTTCGTATTTTATTTGGTGGATTACTTTAAAACTAACCAGGATAAAGAAAATAGTTAGATTGTAACTTTTTGTACCTACTACGGACCATATCAATCGACTGGTAATAATTTATTTGGGAGTACGTGGCGAATCTGAATGAAAATCTAGAGTAGAGTAATGCTCCAGACCGTGTACATTATACAGGATACTCTCTCTTGCTTTTACCCACACAACCCTGTAGGACGGTTACACGACACGACTAACGAGACAGTCGCAAGACTTTTACATGTCCATAAGCAAAATATCGCCTCCGTGGTCTACTGGTTCAGAGCTTCGCTCTAAACCCGGAGGTCATGGGTTTGATTCCCGCGTTGGAACAACCAAAAAATGTTGTTTTCAAGTTTAGTTAGGACAAAGCAGGCTGATCACCTGATTGTCTGACAAGAAAGATGGTCCATGCTTCGGATGGGCATGTAAAAAGTCGGTCCTGCGCCTGATCTCTCGCTAGTAGTGTCGGTTTACCGTCCCACTGGGTTATGAGAGTAAAAGGAAGAGAGAGAGCTTCTGTGTATTGCACACACTTGGGCACTATAAAATAACTCCTGCTTAGCTGGCCTGGTTTCAATGAAATCTGCTACCGACACCGAAATCGATGAGGGGTGCTATTATTATTATTTAGGCAAAGTTATACATATTAATGAGAGAAGTAACAGCAATATTAAATTAATTATGTACGTCTTGTGCTTACAAGTAAGTACATGGACAGACACGTGTTTGTGTTTGTGTCGGCCGCTTTTAAGAGGATTGTTCGCTCCTGCGCGCTGATCCCTGCCCGCCGCGGTGCAAAAACGGGGACACTTTTCATTTCTAAGCTCATTATTAGGTACAGTGCACACGAAAGACAGACGCCTAATACTTTTATTGCCAAAATGTTTTGATAATGCATTCTTATATTAGTTACGCTCCATAAGTCCTAGATGCAAAAGTTGATAGTATTGTACTTTGAATGTACAAACAGATAATAGAGTATCAATGCATTTTATACTATTATTGTCCTTTATTTTTTATCCTTTTCATATAAATTTACTTACACATCGCGACAACGAATCCGATAGAAACCTGAAGAAAGATTACAGTGTAGAAAGTAGCTCGTTGTTTTCCACGTCTTAGACAAAATATCTCTATTTTATTTATCCATGTGTACGTTGCTTTACAACAGTTTTTGTTTCTGTTGACCACACCTAATGGCAAATAATCCTAAAACAACAGCGCCAAATGAAAGTTGGCAGATAGTGTGGTCCCTTTTGGGACTGTCTGCACAGTGACCTTAAGAAAGTACCTACAGGGTACTTTATATTTAATGTACCCACTACTGAAATATTCCTTTCTAAATTATCCAAAAAATTAATGAAGTAGGCATAAATCCCTAACGGCCGAATTTAATAACCTATCTAATGAGTATAATTACAACAACCATACTAATTACAATGTGACAGCCGATTTATTTTATTTGTATTTACTTTAACAAGACTAAAATAAGACTACATTTAGTACTTTTAGTTATAATATTATGTACAGGCTGTCAATCAATGGGTCCCGTATGTCGAGTTTACTGTGAAAGTATCAGCGCTAAAACAGATACTTTTATTAGTACTTATGACATTGGGACATTTCTCATAGAAATAGGAATGTCAAAAGTTAGTCTTTCACCGCTGGTACATTCACAGTTAACTCTACATAGTAGGCACATACACATTTACACACCCCAAAGTATTATCTTGTACTCGTATTATTACTATTAATATCGGCCGTAGGTAAATGCTTACAGTCGAAGTAGGTGCCAAAAATAACACTTGGATAGTCCAATTATTCTTTGTCTGCCAGATTGCTAGCTTACGAATATATAAATACTTTTAAAATTTATTTAGTACATTAACTTAAGTATAGTAGGTATGTTAAATATGTTAACTTAACTGTTTCGAAATTTTTAACAGGAATCTTTATAACTGCCTACCTATTTAAACATTTTACATACATATACATTTATATCTGTTTTATTTTTTATTTTGGGTAAGAAAAATTGTAATGCGTATAAATTTAACGGATTCAAGGTATATTATTTGATTTTATTTGAGGCTTCTCTACATAATATTATTATATACCTACTATCTAAAATACATTTATAAATTTGCAATAATACTCTTTATAAATTCATTGAGATTTATTTGTTTCCAATTGAAAAGAAATTATATTGCTACCACCATGGGCATCCTGCTACTTCCCATTTTTTTTAATAGGTATTGTTTATCGTCGGGAGTAAAAAAAGTTACGATCTTACGTAATTCTTTATCCTGGTTGGTTTCAAAGTAATACACCAAATAAAATACCAAAAGCCGCTGAGATCGAACTGATTCGATTCTCGATTGTGTCGGGAGTAAGCCAGCATGTACTAGTATGTCATTTAAGCTCTATTTCTTGTCTTCTAATCTTTAATTATTTTACTAGACGATACTACACACTAGAGGTCGCGCGCGGCTACGTCCGCGTAAACACAGTATCCCACGGGAACAATGTTCTTTTGGAGATAAAAATATTATTCCCGTGGCACACCCTATTTGTGCTCAATTAAATCATATCTGGCCAAATTACGGAGCCTATTCCATGAAAATGTACAAATCTTTTCTCTTTATAACATCCGATTTGAAAATGTTGAAACGTAAAAATGATATCTCAAAAAAATTATCAAGAAGATTATCAACACTATCAATCTTGTCTATCAATCAATTAAGTGTTGCCTAAGTAACACAACAGTATAAAATGAATAAAAAATATAGCCAGAATAATCATAAATCTTCTTTGCGAAAACTAATTAATGATAAAAATATAAAACAATAAAACCGCGACCATAAATCACTACAACTGATAGACACATGCCGTCTGCCTTCTTCCTGCGATAATCAGATTCGAATGGCTAGTTGGGCGGCGTCGGCGTTATCTCTTTCCGCCAATCACAGCCTCAGGATCACCCTCCCAGGATAACAGAACCTCTCATTGGCGAGCGCGGACACTCGATATCGTCCTTAGAACCTCTTGAGGCTTTGTAGATTTTGTCTCGTTTCACCTTCACGGCCTATGTATTCCTGTTTCTATCTCAAAGAAGCAAATAATCGATAATCTATTAAAGGAGGTGTGAATTTTTCCATTTGTAATATCTCGTACAGGTATAGTATAGGTATAGCTACTTGGCTCCTCAGATACCTTATAAACAATGTAAGGTATCTCAGGAGTTAAGTGGGTACCTATCCTACCCTACCCTTAATATTATTACTACTTTAGTAATAGTACAAAGTAGATAATAAAGTAATAGTAACCGAAAACCGTTTGTCCTAAACATAGTTTACTATTCAGTTTATCAAGTACTATAATAATATGCAAAGTTAGGTAATCTCTGTTTTTTTACCCAACGATACTTTACCTAATTAGTGTCTTTGATAACATATTTTGTTAAAAACCTTTTACATTATTAATTTAATAAGGCTTTATTATTAGGTACCTACCTAAACAGAAAAGGTATTTTTAAGTAGGTAATAAATTATATAATGTGGTAACCTTTTGTACTAAATGTACCAAATGTTATAATAGGTAGGTAAGTATATTTATTAGCTATATACCTATCTATAATTGAATTATTTAACTCAACCACAAAGTAGATATATAACTCAACTCAAGAATTCAATCAATCCCCGTCCTACCTACCTACATATTTATGTGCAATGTAGGAAAATCATACATAGGTAATTAATTATTATTTTCGTTTTACTTAAAAAGAATGCGACATAATTATTGCGACAAATTCATCCATTCATTTCTTCAATTGTCCGTTAAAATTTAGATTTTAAATATCCTTATTATCTCGAAAATTCTTGACCATTCTATAAATCAAACTCTCGTTATTTGAAGTAGGTATTCCAAGTTTCGAATAATTATCGAGAGTAGACTATGCCTCAACAATTATTATGTAGGAAATTATACTCTCTCTAAGGGTGTAATAAGTTGGGGTGTGTTATAATATCTGAGAAATTTTAAATTAAATAAAGCACAAACATTTTGTTCGCACTAAAAATACAAAATTAAAAAATTAAAATTAAATTCCATATTATAGGTACTTCAACTAAAAAATTTATAGTTGTATTAGAAATACCATGACAATAATAATTATTCTATTTAGTAGGTATTTTGTACAATATGTACCTACATAGTTTTAAACGGGTGGTGGATATGGACGATAGATAACATAAAGTGTCACCTAGCGTCAAATTATTATACACTAAAAACTTTTATATATGCGCCCTCTAGTATCAGATAGTTATAACGACAGCACTTTAGACTAGTAAAAATATATACTTATCTGATTCATAGATGGCGTGCTTTTCCTTTTTTGGTGCTAATAATATCTAATAATTTGTTACGATTATTTACATAAAATTTTAAAGATTCAAAGGTACAATTTTTTACAACAAACAAATAATTTACAAGTTTTAATTATAATAAAGTAAAAAAAAAACTGTATCTGAAATTGTGCCTAGTTAAAAAAAATCGTGTAACTTAGAAGTTTATACATCAATGGACGGTTCTAATTTATTTAATAAACTATAACATAGTAAATAATATTAGGGCGCCTATGCATATTAGCTTAATTATTTATAATATATAGAATATTTACAATAATATTCTTCTTCGTCTTCATTAAACCCGATCAGATTTTTGGATACGGCAACACCAAACTGACGCGTGTCAACAATGAGCAATGACATTCGGACGCGACGTGTTGACGTTCGAAAGTAAGATTTTGTTTCGATAGTTTCATTTTTACATACGTGTCAAGTTAGCTTGTGCGTGTCCGGCTGAAAAGCCTTTATTTTTAAGGAATATATTGTAAGTACACGTTATTTTTACTTGTTTTCATTGTTTCATTAAATAATTAATTTGACTTAACAAGATACAAACGGTTAATCATCTATAATATCATTTCAAAAGCAGTACTTTCGCTGTTTACAGAATCATTTTAATTTTTAACTTCTGAATCCAATCAAAGTAATAGGCATTAAATCGGAAACATGATTAGATTGTTATGCTTAGAAATTTTGCGCAGGAAATGAAACGTAGTATTCACGTTATTTAAACAACACATATGTGTAAGCAGCTGGTAGTTTAGTTTCTTAGTTTCCTTTTGTGCTAGATCACATCTGTTTGGTCAACTGCAGTAGCTTTCTATCTATTTATTACTGATCGAAACATTAGGCAAGAATGAAAACAGCAAATTAACATAATTTAACAGGTACCTTCAAAATCAACATTAAATTTTTATTATTTTTATAGGTAAAGTATTATTTAAGGGCAATTCAGGGCTTGTGTGTTTACGAATGTAGTAAAACGACTAGGTTTTATTAATATGAAAACAAAAACAACATTCCCAGCTACATTATATAATTCATGATATTACTCTTTCACTTTCTTTGATTTTATTGTGCAGTGATGTATTGTACCTATTATTTATTTATTTAATAACTAAAAAACTATGAGCTTCCGCAACTTTTAATTTTGGTTAGTGACTACTTACATATAACTCTATTCGCCATAAAAATTGCAGCCGCCAACTCGACCGACCATAATAGCCAGTTATTTAGAATAGTACATTTTAGCCAGGAATTATGTCTTTACCTATTTTATTTTGAAAAAACACCTTTTCATATTTGTATATACTGACAACAACAAAACATAGGGCCTTGAAGAAAACTTGCACTAAATATTTCTGGATTGAATTGTTAAATATTTTTATATAAAGCCTTATATGAGACCTTTTAGTTATTCCTTGTGGCAAGGGTTAAATCTCGGTTTATTATTAAATTCAGACTGACACAAAAGGGCCTAAGTCTTTTATTATGTTGGTAATTAGTTGCTCTTTTTTATCTTAAAACATTAAAAAAAAAACTTTTTGTTTTTATTAATTACTTCAATCTTAATTTCAGGGCAAATATAACAACAAACTTACACAATGGCACCAAAACAGAGAATGCGCATCGCCAACGAGATCGCCAGCAAGAACATCACACAGAGAGGAAATGTACCAAAAACAACAAAGGTAAATTATTAATTTATTTTGATGTATGTATTGCTATCACCATAGCGGTCAATAAAAAAACTGTGATATTGATATTCATTATTAATAAAAAAAAATCTATCAAATTTGTGCTTCTTAGAAGCTGATTACAATGTTACAATCAAATGATTTTCTTTATATAAAATGCTGATAACCATAATATGTATCTACATATAGAAAAAATAATTAGGAAGTATTATTTTTATAGAAGCCAAGATAGTGCTCAGCTAATTTGAACTATATTTCATCATCAGTAAATCTGACACAGTTGCATAACAACCCTCATCAAGATTATTGTTGTACAAGCATTCTAAAGTTGCATAAGAACCTTTAAATACTGTCATAATTTTAGAAGTTGCTAATACTCCAAGTTTATTTACGGACATTGTACATTTAAAATTTGTCATCAACTGTTCACAAGTATTATATTTTCATTCAAAGGTTGAAACAGGTGTGTAAAGTAACATTATAGAATTAGCACAAATGAGAATAACATGCTTGTGTAAATAAATAATTTGATATTTTTTAATATACAGAGTATAAATTTATTGAATATTTAATTATTATCCAACAAAAATATTCTAGTATTTATAAATACTATGGAAACATTATTTACATATTTTAAATTTAAACACAGGCAACTTTAGTTTCATCTTCAGAATTTATCATGTTAAATACAAATATGGTAAAGAAAACATATACATATGACATATGTATTGGCAAAACATAACCAAAAATCTGTGGAGGTCAAATGATTGATAACCATATTATCAGATAAACTTCAATACCTTGTTGTAATCAATATTTAAGTTTTGGTAATTGTTATTAGGAATCATATTATGCACAATTTATATCTATCAAGGATTTTTGCTACTTCCTTGTGTTATACTATTTTCTCACATTAAAAATATTTACTCTAACTGGATGCAATATCTAGTATATTAACATGGAATATAATTTTCTTTCAGGAAAAGGATGACCAGTACCCTGTAGCACCGTGGCTCCTAGCTCTCTTCATCTTCGTAGTGTGTGGCTCGGCCGTTTTCCAGATCATCCAGTCCATAAGGCTCGCCTAAACCACCTGTGATGTAACCTCTGACTGAATTATATAAAAAACAACTATGCGCAATGTGGCTTAGATGTGTTATATTTTTTAAATTTCCAATGTGACATTTTATTTTACAATTATTTTTAGTCTATATTTAGTTTTAGTTTTTGTCAGTTTATTTCATTTTTATGATCAATATGCATGTAAATTATAGCTTTTTATTACATGTATCAATTTCAAATACTTTTGTTCTATCTAATAATAATTGTATATAATCTGATGTCTGGTAGATATTTTTAATCATAGTATAACGGATTTCTGCCACAGTATCTCAAATTTATTCTTTACACTAAAGTTTAGTGTAAGCAATATTATTTTAGCGCAAAATTCCTTGGTAAGCTATGCCTGTGTTTGTATTAAGGAACACGTTTTATACCATAATCTCAGTTAAAAATTATGTGCTATTGTTCTGTGTATATATTATAAATAAATTGTAATAATAAGGAAAATATTACAAAAAAATAATTAAAAATCTTCAATGAAAAACGGCGCACAATTGTTTTTTGCAGTCTGTTATATTCCAAACATCCAATAAAATTTTTAATTTTATCCGCCCACTGTTGAAATTAATTAATTTTATATTTTAATTATAATTTATTTGAATAAATAAATACAATTAATATTTGTCTATATGCGTTTCATTATAAGTAATGCTAAACCCAACAAAGAGGAAAGGGAGGAATATTTTACAATAAATGATGTAAATACACGTTTTATTAAAATCGTTTATTTGCGTCTCAGAGAATATCTTAAAATAATATTACATTTAGCCTTTGAGAGCGTGATTATTAAGTATTTATTTATACAAAAGTAATAACTACCTATATGATACAAAATTTACATTTTCGTCAAGTGATATGTAGTGCGATAACTAGATTTAAAAAAATATGGATGCTTTACTGTTTTGGCCTCTTCATAAACTTTGTCCAATCTGGCAGTTACATTGTAAGTAGAATGTGTAAATTCTGTGACTAATATTTCCGTACTGGATCGTTGCATAACGCTTAACATATTTTTATTACCTTGATATTTTTTGTATTTTAAAGTATGGATACTGGATAGCCATATAAGTACATATTTTTGAGGTATTGAAATATGCAATATTTATAAAGACAGTGAATATTGTGTTTTGTAAGTTTTTTTGTCTTCGTTGTTCGTACAGTGTGAGCAAGATTTTTTTACTGATACATTGGATAAAGAACACTAGTTTATATATAAAAAAAAATCGCTAAAATCTATCCCCCTTACTAACAAAAATATTTGCAAATGGATAAGCTGTTCAATGTATATGTCGCAGTCATCTGATTGAATCTGGTTATTTAATTGGATCACTAGCGCTTTCATTGAATCCTGTTTTTACCAACAAATTTTAGAATCCGAGACTAGGACAGCCATTTAATATTTTAGTTTTAAACTTCGAAATTTCCGAATGAGTACTAATAAAACGAACATTAAAGTAAATTAATCAAAAAATATACTAACACATTGCTGTCTGTACGAGCCGTTTGACGCCATTATATAACCGCCTAGTGATTCAATAAAATAACCAGATTCAATAAGATGACTGCGACATATATATCAACGTTACACAGACGTTTTATTAAGGTGTTCAAAATTCAGAATAGGAATAAACTCTAGAGTTGAAACAAAATTAGGCTGTAGTTTAAGTAGATGTCTGTATTTTCAACAGTACAATCTTTTCAGATTTACATAATATTTTTAAAATAGTATCTATATTCTATAATATGACACGATGATATTATCCCATATAGCATATTACTGTTGCAAAGTGGGTGTAATACTTTTTGACTATAATTTTTGTGACATAATGTGGATAACATACATTAATATAATACAACTAATCTATTTTAAAGTATCATAAATGGCCTCGTTGGGATATGTACCATTCAAATGGATACTGTTGCTAAAACTTAAAGAATTATCTTTACTGTGATGGATTTCGGTTCCCTCTAAGTTTGGATTGTATAGCGGGTAGTCGTCCATGTTACTGGTTATTTCTAGTCTAATAGCATGGATTTTTGGCTCCATATGTGACGGCTTATCACGTTCCCATGAATCTATCACTATAGAAACATCGTTCTTACTTCCCGTTTCATCGAAGTCACTTGATGCTATACTTGAATTTTCCAAGTCGAAATCGGTAGTTTTTTCTATGACCACTACCTCGATATGTCTGAACGGATTTTCTTGGTTTAGTATTTGTCGGGCTCTTTCGTCGTTTCGACTAATGACCTCTTTCTTAACGTTGCATATCACTGGATCGGTCGCTATAACGTCCACGTTGCAATCGTAATTGTCTTCACAACTTTTGTGACCATTAGGAGTGCAAATTTCAGCGTAGATGTTATCTGAACTAGAATCTGAATCTATTTTGTCTTCAATGTCATGTACCGCATCTGCGACTTGCCCATACGGCAAATCTTCTATAACTGGTAATTTGCGTTTTTGAATTGAAGATATTGACCGCCGGATTTTCTTCTGGAATTGTGGTTCTTCCTCGGATATGTCTAAAGGGGAACTATCTTCAAATTCTGATTTAGGTGTCGGGGCGCGAGGTTTATCAATTTTCTTTCTAAAATTAACAAACTTCTCATTCTCGTTTGAGCGTTCTGTTTTGGCGGGCATACTGTTACTGTTGCTATCATCTTTTTTATCGGTGGATTTTTTGGAATGAAGCAAATTTGATGTTGATTTACTAAGAACTCTTTTAGTTTTAACATGAAATTCAGAACATAGTTTTTCCGTTATGAATGAATGCTGCTTATAATTAATTTCGAAATCACTATCGTTATATAGAGAGCCAGCTCCGAACATATTTATATCTTCACAGCTTTGAATTTGGTTGTAGGATTCCGCTTTAACTATTACTTTTTCGGGGATGAGATCTGGTTGTATCCTTTGTCTACGGTCAAGATTAGTAGACGATTTAGTAGCTAATGATTTCTTTAACATATTTTCATCGAGTGACTTCAATTTTCTACCTGAACTAGAATCACTTTCCATGGAGCCACAATAGTTAATTTGATCCACACTTAGATTCTTTCGATCGTGTTTCATGTTTATTCCACTATCTTCCTCTTCCGTGCACGAACTATCCGGCATGCCTGTCTGAACTGAAACTGATTTTGTCAAAACTGGCTTCTTGTGATTGGAACTACATTGGCTGGTTCCCATATCAGAAGACGATGTCGTAAGGCTTTTGTATGAATGACTCTTTTCGGCTGTATTATCATTCTTTCTCAATGCGCCAAATCTGTCTTCAATCAACTTTGCCATATCTTGATATCTTTCTATCGAACTATTTTTTTCGCCCAACGGATCAAATGGATCTTTCACATCTTTATACTTTTCATTATTTTCGATCATCGTAATCTTTTCGTCTATTTTTTCTGTACTTTTAAGTAATTTTATGTTTTTGAACCACTTGCTCTTTTTATTTCCTAAGTCTTCTCTAAAAACGTGCATTTTGTCGTTAGAAAACTGCTCCTGGTCGACTTTTTCTTCACTTTTGTTGTCATCTTTACCGTCATCACTATATACATCATAATTCATGTGTTCGAGTTCGTTTTTACTTAAAAATATAATAGAGCCTTCAGTTTCGTCCGGCATGTCCTTTAGTACCTTTTCACTTTTGCCGAACAATCGAGACGGATCTAGTTTCAAGCCCTGAAGCGTGAATTTCTTTTCTTTCTCAAACTTGACAGGCTCGTGGTCTTCCTTGATGAGGTCCTCGGCCGTCTTCGATTTGTTGCTGACGGTCGAGTTCGCATAGGAAATCTGCCTGATCCAGTTGTCAACGTTCAGTTGACAGAAGGTTAGAGCTTTCTGAAGGCGCGCGGAGAGGAACATTCTCTTCTCACTCTCGAAGCCGAGCTGCGTGCGTCGCACTCGGACGCTGCTGTTCAGGGGCAGGAGCTGCAGGGTTTCTTTAGCATGGTAGCGGGGGTCCACCTGCTTCGTAGGACTGGACGGCAGCGAGCTGTACTCCGGGAGGGTGCACATCACCAACACGGGCTCTGTTGTCGCTGATCGCAATAGAAGATCTTCTGTAAATTATAAAATACTCATTTAAAAAAGGTTACTTGTAACTCATTTATTGCTCACGCTTTTCCTTGCGTTTCTTTTTTAAGAATCAAAAGTCAAAATAAATAGCACAAACCTCAATTTATTTTAAATTTATTTTCTTAAAGCACATAAACCATGTCAACCTAATAATACTTGTATGAAAAGTAAAGCAAAAACTGGGGCACAACGTGATTATGCGAGCGTACGAAGCAGACAGATACTCATCAGGGCCTGCGATAAATTATGAAAACCATTACAAAACCTTAATTTGAACCCTATCTAAAAATACAAGTAAAACAAGACCAGGATCTGGTAATACTAGTTTATTTATAGGATCATCTCGCAGCGCTGTAGCAGCAATTGCGATTATTATCGCTATTTTATCGTTCATATCGGTAAATAACACAGGTCAATTATAATATTAGACCGGCATACAGAGTCTTGGTGAAAATAATCAAGATTACGTCGAGAGGAATTAAACGTGGGAAATAGATAGGCCCTTCGCGGGGGATTTCACGCAATATTATTGTACATTAAGATAGAACGCTCCAGTGGTTCGTAACTGATGATGTGGAACAGGAAATATATTGTGCCTCGTTAATTGTATGTGATTTGTCCGCCTGGTTAATTTGTATGTAAATATATCTTTAAGTCTGTTCCTTTTGCGCGGTGGTTCTCGAGCGAGAGGTCGCGGGTTCGAATCCCGCCGAGGGAACTAAAGTTTTAATGTTCTTGGGTCATGGATGTGTATTAAATTTGTGTATAGTGTAATAAAAATCTTAAATATGTGTATAGTATAAAAGTATTAAATATATTATCCGTTGTTTGGTACCTGTAACACAAGTTCTTCGGATACTTAGCACGGAGCCAGATTTAAGTGGTGTGAAGCGTCCATATATATTATTATTATTATTATTATATTTTATGCCGAGTAAATGATCCAGGTACGGGCGTGTGCCAAGTATTGATTCATACGAGTATTGTATGAAAAAGTTATGATGACAAAGGGTTCAGAAAACGACGAACTATGGAACAGGTATCAATGACAATGGACTTTTGCATTTGTATGTATGTATTTTTATGAAGGTTTATTGTTTTCAGTGCTGCGGTAAGGGTTTTGGGAATGACGGTCGAAGAGATGATTATTTTTATTACGAAGGTGCTTCATCTTTAAATCATAAGTAGGATTTGGTTTAACCATTTGTTTGTTTCTGTAATTAGACTTTGTAGCCTACAAGTAGATAATTTACATGCAGCTAGCTAACTAAATCAAATATGTTTCTAATTTCAAGATAGGTGGGATGGTAAAATATTAAAGTGATGTCTTTGAAATGCCTATTGCATACCCTGAGTCCCGATTTCACCAATGTTAGTGTTAAGCTGTTAAAGGCTTGTTAAAATACCATGTCTTCTCATTAATTGATAGGAATTACGAAAGGAACAACATAATATTTAACTAAGGATCAACTTTAACATTGCTTGGTGAAACACGCTCTTAAAACATTAGGTTATCATACATCACAAAATAAGGCTTTTTCTTGTCAGGAAAAGTACTAGGGAAGCATAAGTATGTAAGAATTCCGAAACGAACCTCCAACATCGTGCGCCATCTCAATAGGCACAGTGCCGGCAAGGAGACGGACCCTGGCCGGCAGCGTCCACAGGCTCAGCAGGTGAGGCAGACGGTGCGCGCGCGCAGCTACCTCCGTGGGCACGGGGGCTGCGGTCGCGTCCTCCCACTCCGTCGGCGAGAGCTCCTCGGGGCACACCTCGTATAGCTCCCCTTTCGTGTTGATGGGCACGAACAGCTCCTGGAATCGATCAAAGTCGAATCAGCTAACATTATATTCATTAAGGATAAAAAATAAACACGAAATAATTATTTAGTCAAAAAAGTTAAAAGATATAATCGACTACGCAAATTTATAGCTTGTTTTTTAAAACCGGCCCATCACTATCATTCTATTGACATATTTATTATTAATATCAAAATTTAAGTTTAGGCGCTACGGTGAAGTACGGTGGAAAAAACATACAAAAAATCAGACTGTAAAAGGAACACTCACTATAACTAAATGATTATACTACAAATGTTTTTTTTTCGTTGTAGACTCCTAAAATCATTTCGCTTTGGCTGAAGAGATCTTGAGAACACTTTCTATTTTAAATGAATTATGTCTATCGTAAAATAGATTGGTCCCTTGTTTTCCCCTTTCATTAGAGAAGTCTCATCTCTCCGACGATGTTATATGCGCACACGGCGCGAGGAATATTAATATTTTCTACATCACGTACGGGCACACAATTATTGTTTATGCGAGAATGCCATAGCGGCCATTGTCAGATACAAACAATACTTAAATTAGCTATTCAAGCCCGCCGACCTCCAATTCGAATCTGATTGAAATTATATAAGTAAGTAGGTATGAAGGTGGGTTAACATCACCAAGCGAATGGTGATTCTATGCCCATCATATCAACTTCAAACAATCAAACTTGAGAAAAATCAAAACACTGAAAATATGTAGTTAATAATACAGTTGCGCTAAACATCACAATACACGAGTGTCAAGTATAAAAAAATAAGAATTTTCCTAGAGTTCTATGCTCCAGCTCTTCTGATTTCGAATCATATTATTGTAGTCCCAGCTTTAAATCCTTTACGTTCGTGATTTAAGCGAATACATTAAAATATAAAATCATAAATTTTGCTACAGGATTATGTATTTCTCTTTTAATCGGCTGCAGACTTTCTGCATTTGCTATTGTTGGTAGTAAATGTCATTCACAAGTTTCATGCGAAAACCCTTATAGTATTATAATAATATATTAGAATTGCTTTCCTTCGTCGCTGAGAAATGCCAATAATTTCATATTTTATGTTACTGTATTTTCTATACATATAATAAATCTGTAGAGGGGTCATGTCTGTACATTAAGAATATTTAAGTGAAAATTAAAAAAAGGGGATCTATAAAAGCCACAGAACCTAAAAATAACATTTTTGAAAAAAAATGTCTGTCTGTCTGTCTTGGTGTTTTAACTATTTATAGATAAAAATTTCCGGACGATCCGGCACGTATTAAAAATGACGGCTTTTTGCAGGGTGATGTATGTGAGTGGATGTATGTTAAGTATTTTAAGGGATGTGTGTAGTGTTTTAGGGATGATGCCAGTAGTTGAGATGATTATGGGTATGGTTTTGACTGAGTTAACTTTCCACTAAGTTTTTAGTTGAAAAGCTACATTCCTAGCGCTGAACATAGGCTATATTATATGTTTAAAAAAAGTAGGGTTCCTTACTAAAACCCAAAAAATGTAGCCCAAAGTGTAAAAAAACGACCTCCAAAATTTCTTACATCGTGTGCGCTTCGACAACGGCTTGACCAATTTCGCAAATTTTTTTACGGTATGTCCGTTATTGTCACGAAAAGGTTATTATGAAAGAAAATGTTGAAAAAAATAAGCAGAAAATTAGAAAAAAGAAGAAAATACGTGATGGTCACGCGGGGTTTGAACCTGGGCTCAATCGATTCACGCCGTTGCCAGTTTATATGACACTGGTGTCATGGTAACGACATTGTTTACAAATGGAAAATAAAAATTATGAAATGCTATAATACTATATACTATATACCGTTTTTATATCAGCTTAAACTATTTGGATTAATAAAATTATTAGGATTAACAAAAACATGAATCCAAATAGTTTAAGCTGATATAAATACGGTATGTATAGCATTTCATAATTTTTGTTTTCCATTTGTAAACAACGTCGTTACCATGACGACCGTTAGACGTTATAGACGTTTGGCTGCGTTTCCATTGACGCGGGGCGAGGCGGACAGGAGCTTGCGGTACCCGAATTGACCAATCACTATGCTCGAAATCTCCGCTCCACTCCGCTTGGGAACCACTAAGTTCCTATGCGCCCCGCTCCGCGTCAGTGGAAACGCCAAGATTGGGGAGGTTTTCCAAATCTATACATCTATAAAAATAAATAAAATTGAAGTGTCAGTTTGTAACTTTCAATTAGCAACGTTTTTCTAAATGCATATGACATTTTAAACGATATCTTCTGCTTTTTTTTGCATTGGCAACGATATTTACTGAAAACGAAAATGTAATTTAAAAAAAAAATGTCTGTCTGTCAGCGTGTCACTTTGCTCCGGCTAATCTCTGGAAAGGCTGGACCGATTTTAACGAGACTTTCACTGGTAGATAGCTAAAGTTATAAGGATTAATTTAGGCTACTTATCATCACCATCATCATCGTCATCTAACTAATGATCACCGAATTGGCTGGACCGACTGTGACGGGAGCATTCACCGGGCTTAGCTTATGTTAGTAGGAGTAATCTATACATCTATATGTATAAAAGTAAGTCGTGTTAGTTAAATTATTTATAACTCAAGAACGGCTTTATCGATATGGCTGAAAATTGGTGAGGAAGTAGCGCAAGTAGACGGACATAGGATACTATTTATTCCATTTGACAGCGTTTCCGTGAACGTTGCGGGTTCTGCGTTAGGGTTTCGCGTTGTGGGTTCCGCGTTGCGGATTTCGGGTTCCCATGCTGCGGGTTCCGGGTTCCCGCGTGGCGGGTTCCGGGTTTCCGCGTTGCGGGTTCCGGGTTCCCGCGTTGCGGGTTCCGGGTTCCCGCGTTGCGGGTTCCGGGTTCCCGCGTTGCGGGTTCCAGGTTCCCGCGTTGCGGGTTCTGCGTTGCGGGTTTCGGGTTCCCATGCTGCGGGTTCGGCGTTACGGGTTCCGGGTTCCCGCGCTGCGGGTTCCGGGTTCCCGCGTTGCGGGTTCCGGGTTCCCGCGTTGCGGGTTCCGGGTTCCCGCGTTGCGGGTTCCGGGTTCCCGCGTTGCGGGTTCTGCGTTGCGGGTTTCGGGTTCCCATGCTGCGGGTTCGGCGTTGCGGGTTCCGGGTTCCGCGTTGCGGGTTCCACGTTGTTTTTTTTAGTTGAATTTCATCATAAACTCTTTTTATGCTCAACGAAGTGGGCAAGGGTCAGCTAGTATTTTATATATTTGTTCAAATTTGTTTATATATTTTTATACTAGAATGTCTCATCATTTATCATTTTTCAATATATACTGCTAAGCTTCTCTGTATCTTGTCAAGTTCTACTTATATGCATATTGTCTAAAAAATAATTAATAACATTGTAACAAGCGCACATTTGTTTAAAGTAATGGTAGAGAATAGAGATACCAGGGTCTTGATTCACAAAGCGTCGACTTTCTTTTGTCTTTGATTCCTGCGCAGCAATAAAATTGTGTGTGCTAAGACCACACGGCAGAAGAGGAAACTTTACGAGGACGAGGTTACTAGTGTAATGTTGTATTATTATAAAAAATATAATCTATCCCAGCTGAAAAGCAGCTCAAGTCTTATTTAGTACCCAGAAAATAATACAAAAATTACTCTACCAGAATGAGCGTTCCATATACGTTCGCGTTAATCGGTTCAAACTGATTCAATGCCCACAAAATATAGTGCACAGTGCACCTAAAGGTTTCACCACTTTAGTCCACTTTCGCGTGACGCGCTATGTTTTACCCAGTAACTTTTAGTGAGTTTTCCAGTCCGAGTCATACGGGAATTGTGAATAGCCCCCTAGAAGTTTCCTAACCAAAACAAATCTGTCTCAGGCAGCTGTCTATCTACATCTCTCTACAAGTTCATTAATCGATTATTGTAATGTAGGGCTGTTGTTACGCCCCGAAGTAATTGCGCTACCAACAGATACCGTCTGTATCGGTATTCGGATAACAATTTCACTTTGCGAGGAATTTGAACACTAAATCTACTGGTTCTATCAAATTAACGAGCTGTTGAAATAGATTTAGGTATCTGTAACAGAACATTCTTCGGTACACTTTCTGAAATGTCTGGGGACTGATTCAAGATGCCATCGCTAATTATTGCTTACAAAGTTCGATAACAAAATGTATGGGATTTGACATAAGATACGCTAAATGACATACCAAATCGCGATCATTTAGCGTACCTTATGTCAAATCCCATACATTTTGTTATCGAACTTTGTAAGCGATAATTAGCGATAGCATCTTGAATCAGCCCCCTGGTTCGTTATTTTATGCATATTTACACAGATTTACGGTTGGTTTCAGTAGCCGATATCTATAACTTAAAATTCAAAAAGTTTACCTGTAACAGCGACCAAGCAAACTATTTAGTTATAGACATACATATTTTGGAAACGAGCAGTCAGCCGTTAGAAGTGAAAATTAATATTGGTTCCAAAAAGTTTGAGATGTTAAGTATTTCACATATTTGAGTGTTTGTCTGTATTCATTTATACACTTATTTTCATAAAAAATAATTATCACTTTTTAATACATTATCTATTGCACCTACCTTAAACGAAAGGTAAAAAAAATTATTGTCGACTTTCTTTCCACAACAAACAATAAGGACTTATTTCGTATAGGTATTATAATTTTGTGTTGCAGTAATAAGTGTATATTTCATAATTAATTTTATATTCCAATTCGTATACATATCTGAAATAGAGTCAGGTCAATTATCACTAATTTTCTCCTTTTCTATTCGCTGCAAAATATCTCTGGAAGATTTAGGAGTTCGAACTGACTGGTCTCCGATGTGGCTGAACTTCCTATTGTACTTAAGGTTTCCCTTCCTTGTCGGGTCGACCGTCATGTAGTCCCATCGATCACCGTACATAATGTACTCCTTATTATAGTACCTCCGCTTTGATGTCATACAGTTGTGTGACAGCCATGTCAGGATCGCATTCTTACCGTTCACCTCTAAATCTAAAATACCGTGGCGAGATATAATGCTCCCATCGACGCGCAATACCAAAAGACTTGGAGTGCTGGTGATCTCGTACATGAATCGCAGCGTATGTACCAGGGTGTCATGAAACTTGAGGGTGAACCAGTTCGCTTGCTGCTCGTAGGACTCTATCATTTTCCCCTCAGTCTCGTCCATCGGCACGTTGATTACTTCTATGGGATTGTTCAGAAACTTGCCGTTTTCATACAACTCGTAGAATTTCTGCACGATGCCATTTTTATCGACACCGTTAGCGGAGAAATACAGGACTATAATATCAGCATTTTTCTCTAACCATTCCGGGCGTATGCGGAGGTCGTTTTTATTGAAAATTTGCGCCTCCTTCAGCCATTTGTAAGTGTTAAGCTCCATAAATTCCTTTTTGCTGACAAAAAAGCAGGGTTACTTCAATATTGTTAATTAAACAGCTGCGTGTCAAGTTTTCGTCATGAACAACTATAGACTTTTGTGCATTTGTCATACGTCAAAATTATTATATATTTTTAATATAATTTACCAAATAAAAGACAACAACTGCAAGTTCCGCAAATATACATTTCTTTTTCGTGGTAAAAAATTCAAACATAGTATGTAGTTCTCATAACATAACGGAACGGTAGTAAAAAGTGACACAGCACCCTGCGAATGTCGCCATCCTTATATGGTTCAAAATTGACCGCGACAAAAGCGGAGCCCATAAATGTTATCTGACGTCATTGGAGCTGTATTCAATCTTACAGACAACACAATAAGAGCTAGTTTATAATGATCTATCAAAACAAACGCATATAATAAAGAGTGTCGACTCTTGATAAATTGCGTTACGGTTCACTCGATATGTCGCGGTCGAGGTCTCTATTATAGAGTGCATAGATACGATATTCGTTCGTTGTGCTGCGATCGAGCTGCAAATGAAAATTGTTGGTGAATTCGTGCGATGCCTGTAAAATATTGAATAACCGAACTGTATTATACCAGACTGACCGTGGTCAAAACGTGACCATAAAAACTGTCACAGAATATAAATGGACGCCCATTGTTTAGGCGTTTTCAACTCAATTCATAACGACCATTAAGTCTTTAATCGAATAGCCGCTTCTAATCAGATGGTATTGTTTATTATACTTGCAAGTTGATTTCCTCTAATAGTGTATGACAATTTATGTTATTATCAGAAATTCATTAAAATTCCAGGCTTTTGATTTGTGATGCTCTACGGTGCTATTGAAGGTATTATATTCCTTTCTATTCTCTCACCCAACCTAACCGCATAAGCTGTATCATTAAAAGCAGCCTACTCGATTATACTAAATCAATCAGCGAGGAACATATTATTCTTTTGAAGGTATAGGTAAAGTTTAAATTGGAAAATGTATGTTATTTATCTTATATCAACGAGGTAACTATCACTGAGTCACTAACGACAATGACACGTGAATTTTTGAATTGCACCTAAATATGGGCGACGTGGAGAATTGAGGTCTTTCCGATGTGAGCTTTCATTTGTAAACAAAAAGTAGGTAGATTGTATTTGATGATAGCCTGACCTCTATGTATCATTACATCGGAAACTGTAACCTCATAATAAAAATATTTACTCCACGAATACTGTAATCCACGCAGTCTTTGTTTGTTTTTTTAGTCAGCCATACAAAGCAACATGGATGAGCGTATCAATAGGGGTAAAAATGTATTTAATTTGAAAGCGTTGGTACTTGGTACTAGATAAACTGAAAAATGTGAGCCTCAAACGTACGTTATCGCTTCTTGTTATCGATGATCAAAGTTTACTACAGTTACTATTATACAGGCAGGGTAGAAAGTAAAGAAACTGTTATCGAGATACTACATTTAAGCCCGGTTACTTTAACCTATGAAAGTACTGTAATTATGATATCAATTAACAACAGCCACGGGTCCTGCACGGGCATGCTAAGCAGCGCTAATGCCTGACAGCGAGCTATAAGTCCAATTATCATTTCGAGCTATAAGTCCAATTATCATTTCTTATAAGTCCCGGTCGTGCGCTCGAGACTACCCGCGGCCGTTTGGAAGTCCCGATCCGAGTCCCACATTGTCGGGGGCTCATTATACCATAAACAAAACGCGGCCATCATTTTTCGCATGTCTCTATTAGGGCTGAGATTGTCTACGATAAGGATTAAGGTCCATGCTCTTTGACTTTGCTATATACAATTACTTGACATACACAAAAAAGTACATTATAATAGCAACAGAAATAATAAGGGAAAACGACATGGTAAAGAAAATAATATGAGTAGTTTAAATAGGTATTACGTAAATTATGAAGTTACAAAAAGTTTAAATTAGTGTTAATAAAAAGTAAACTACCACTTACATCAAATACAAAAATACAATATGATTAGATTATGTTAATACATAATCTAACAGATTTCGGAGATATAAAAACGTTGAGCATGTTTCTTGCACATTTCGTAGCAGTCTGACGCCACAATTCCAATGACTACTCTCTCACAAAAATACTTCAAACCAACACAGGTTTTACAAAAAAATGATTTTTAAAATATTATACTTCTTTTGTAAACATTCTTTCTTTGTTTCAGAACATTATTCATTATAATAAAAATCTTCTCTTATATAAAAAAGTGAATAAAACGCTAAAACTCGAGAACGGCTGAATAGATTTGGCTATTTTTAGTCTTCAAATATTCGTAGAAGTCCAGGGAAGGTTTAAACGGTTTGTATCCTCAACGAAGTGGGCACGGGTCTGATAGTCTTATATATAAAAATGAATTGCTTTTCGTTAGTCTCGCTAAAACTCGAGATTGGCTAAATCGATTCGGCTATATTAGTCTTAAAATATTCGTGGAAGTCCAGGGAAGGTTCAAACGGTTTGTATGCTCAACGAAGTGGGCACGGGTAAGCTAGTATGTAATAAAAATAGCAGTTAAGTACAAGTAAATTGAGAAAACTATGCTTCTAACTTTATGTCCCAATATAATTTTACAATCAAAACGGTATCTTGATTATATTAATTACCTTTCGCATCATAGCTAACTTCATGTGTGTACATTAGACAGCTATAACGTCTCAACGGGGTTTACTGCAGCCATTATTGTACCCAATTCGCTTAGCACTTCAATTATAGAACCATTAACAATAAACATAGTTCCTAATTGTCGTACAATTAGCGAAGGCTCCTTCGTCATACCACTCAAGATAATTTTACTGAGTAATAGTTCTGTCAGTAAAAGTTTAATATCGCGTTATATTTTTGCAAAAACTAACCCGTATCTCTTGACTGTAGTCAAGTGAGAGTATTTTTAATTGCTAGAATAATTATAGGTTCTAGTAATCCTACTGTAGTTTTCAAAAGACGTTAGTACCTAGAGTTACCTACTTTACGTCAGATTTGGACTTAAAAGTAGTAAACACACGTATACGTTACCTCATACCTGTACAATATACATTTCTCGTTTTAATTTAAAATATCATAATAATTATTACTAATTATGCTAATAAGTGAAGATAATATATTTCCAATCTTTATTAAATCAAACTGAGTTCAAGAAAACGCTCAGGCTCGGTGCAACAAAGTTAATAAAATATTATTCAGCGTCTATCTGCCGTGGCAGCACAATGTGTCGATTTACCTAAACGTCAATATCTTTTGGTGTGGCTCAAACAAAAAAAAAAGAAATGCTGACAGCCCTATTCGACGTCCTAGCAACACGGTTCACCGAGGACACTGCCCTCAGATTGCAGAAATGCACAAAAGGATCTCTGCTGCGTCCTTCGTGACCTCTATTGCTAGGCAATAAAGTTGTATCTACAAGTCCTAGGCGTCCGAATAACTTGGTCCTAGAATAGAATTCTTAGCCCAGATCTGCACCTCAAATGAACCCTATCAGAATAGAGTGAAGGTTCCTTTTGTTGAGCTCGGCGTTGCATTAAATTTGCCAGCACTTTACTGTTGAGATCCTGCTGTGCGTTACTATGGGTTGTCGAAGGAAAATAGACAAAGAATACTTAATGTTCTTTCGAGTGTAAGGACGTATTTCTTTTTAATTTCTTTTCGACATGGTCGTAGTCTACCATTTTATTTTATGTGAAGAGTTTTAAAGCTCAAGTATTCCTGGGGACTTTCCCTATTTACCTAACATGTTGCAAATTATGTAACGTGTTTGTATTTAACTATATTATATTTACTCTTTTATATATATATTATATTTATATTATATTATATTTACAATTTTTTATGGATACTGAAGCACTACACTTTTAAATACAGTATAATATTATTATGTTGTTTTTTACTAATAAAAATATTTACACAACTGCTAAATACTTGAAAAATATTTCCTTGCTATTGATAAAATTTTATTACCAAACCTCTAAAACCTATTAGGTATCTATTCTCTATAAAATATGTAATAACAGATCATCGACAGACAGAAAAATAGAAAAAGTTGAAATTCCATTTCACTGATTATTTCTGCCATCAATCAGCGAAAGTAATATCGAATCGACATCGAAAACATGTGTTAGAGGCCTCAGGTCTTGTTGCTCTTCTTGATGTTGATTAATCGGTATCGGGGTCACAGAAGACTGCGGAGTGCTCGCCCGGCCACTTACACTATCGCCGCTGGATGGTTGCAACAAATCCGCGCGATAACAATAAACTTTAAGAGCTACTTTTAAAACAACGAACGCACCTTTCCACTTTAACGCTTCAGATATAAGCATTCGCGGTACGCTTTTCACTTATCTATTAAAAGCAAAAACTTTGTAACATCTTTGCGAAATTACGCGGAAAAAATTTATACTCCTCCAGAGTATGACGTTTCAGAGTTATAGAAGAAAAGGGGGGTGAACAAAGACATAAAATTTGTGTAAATAACAATAATTACACTAAACACGTCTCGTGTTATTCTGAAAAGCAGAGATAGTGATTGTTATCTAGTTTATAGAGTAGAATTTGAGAATTAGGTCGTTAATTCTTCGTTGATTGATGATGAAACATACGGATATAAAAATCACTTCATAATAAATCGAAGGTACTATAATAGTTACGTAATGGTTCTGTAATAGCAAAGAAACTTTTATTAAAGTGTTAACAAGCGTAAATAAATTTTATTTCTTGCCATATTTTAGGAGCACGCGAAATCGGTCGCTCGAGCAGAAAAATTTGTTGTTTTAATTGCTTGTTACTTTTTTATAAAATATTTCCTCGGAATTATGTACGTTATTTTTTATTAATAAAATATTATAATATTATAAATATTATATATTATTATATAATTTACCTAAAATAGTTTCAATTTATATATGTTATGTTTGAAAGAAATAAAGTTACAGTTATATATAAATATTATTAATAAAAAATCAAAACCAACAAAAAGCTTTTGCAGGAAGCTATTACAGGCGAGCTTTAAAACACTTATGAATTAGTTTATAAGGCTTTATAACTCTACATATTAAGTCTCACAGCTGATGAATGTCGGCCATTTTTATAAAAACAATGACTCTGTAAACAGAATGATTGATTGACGGTGCACGGTGTAAAGAGAAGGACGCATAAAGCATTTTTTGTCTTGGCATCTCATATAAATTATATACCATAACGCGACAAATCGCGATTAAACATCTCCATAAAAGTCACAAAACCGATGAGTTTCCTGGTAAGGTTTAAAGAAAAGGAGCCTTCGAACACCAGCATAGTAAGATTCGCTCCTTGTGGTAATTTTTAAGCCTTAATATAAAAAAACTAATAATATATATACCTATGCTCTACGACGCGTCATTCAGTCAGACTCTTCAAACCACATTCGGCTTATATATGACCCATGAATCATCACTCTCAAACACAATTTAATTTGCGTTACGTATAAATGTAAGATGTTGGCCGGATTTTGCCTGCCTACTCCTGGGGCTCTCCTCTAGCTGCTCCTCTTTCCTGGTCTGATGAGGTATTTGTGCGTTACTCACATTGCCCTGGGGGTCGATGAGCTGCGCGTACTTGGGCGCCTTGGCCTTGCTGCCGTCCGCGAAGACGCCGGCCAGCCGCAGCGGCGTGCCCGGCCGCGCTGCCGACCGCTCGTACTGCGCGCCCACGCGACCGCTGTCTGAAAACACAAGATCAGTTCAAGTATCGAAAAATCTACATTTATTGGGCTCTGGGTGCTGAATAAGTGTTTTTGTCACTACTCCTCGTCAGAAAGTTAACTGAAATTTGTATGACATCGAGCCATTTGCATCGGCTCTATCATTGTCAGCATTATAAAACCTTTATGGCATAATAATATGTTATTGAATGTACTGTTGGTGAAAATACACGTTATATAGTAAAATACAAACCATTTGCACTTTTTTACCCGACTTCAGCGAAGCCAAAAGGAAGGGTAATGATTTTGGCAGTCTATGTATGTATGTATGTATTTTCCCTCGTAGCGGCTAAACTACTGTCAATCGATTTGTATTAATGCCGCGGGTAACATAGGCTATATATTTTTTTGAAAATTTTTGTACTTTTTAGGTGAAAAATTTAGGTACAAAAATGGTCAAGGTAGAGCCGTGGTCGTACCCGCTAATAAAATCTAAGCATCGAAATACAGTTAAAAAAATTTTCAAGGCTCGATGCCAATAGCGGGTGCGACCACGGCTCTACCTTGACCATTTTTGTACCTATGCATTTCTGGATTTCAAATTGAATAATTTTCTTGTTTCAGCCTTTTTAGACCCATTTTTTGCGAAGTCGGGTTATAGTTTTTTAATCTTTTTTTTTATTCACTTTATTTCCATTTTACAGGTGTAGGTAGATTTTTAAAAATCTGTCTATGTTTATGAATATGCCGAAACAGATCGTGTATTTAACTAATAATTATTTAAAAAAACTATTAAAGTAGAAAAAAGTGCAAGTAGTTTGTGTTTTACTATAAAAACTTTATGGGGTTACCAGAAATGACCAGAAATCAAATACCAATTAGTAACTATTAATTATTTTAGGTACATACTTTATGCACAATATAATACCTGCACACACACACAGTATGTCTGTCAATTACTATCATATTCCATAACCACTAATTGTGAAATTAATATTATGTGGTAGTTAGTGCTATACTTAACAAGGAAACAATAACTTTCAATAATATTATTTATTTTCAAATTGTTATTTACTTTCTATCTACAGATAATAATTAAAGTATTATTTTTGTACCTAATATTTTATACCTGTTATTTAATAAGTTGTTAGTTTTTTTATCAGTAATAAGGCACAATTAATCACGCATAGTAGGTACCTAATCGTCGATGAGAAATACCTAAGTACCTTTTAGCATGCGTATGCGCAACCTGTCACACGATTTCTTATTACAAACGATATGAATGATCGTTATGACGTAACGATAGTTGACCTATCGAATCTAATCTAATGAATTTATTATTCCATTACATTTCTAATCATTAGCATTATAGTTAGTTAGTTGTTTAAGGGTATGATAGTTGATATCTTTTGCAATCAGTGACAGCTACATTGTTAGAGATTTTTAAATATCGCTCAATTTTTTTTGTATTGTAAATTGTTTATTTAGAAATGCATAGTTACTGTTATATTATTTTATATTACTTTATATTAATATTACTCTCATATATGTAAATAAGTATGTACCTACTGTAGAGTTTTTGATTCAAACTGGTCTTCAAATTGTATAGCTGTATGTTAACACATAATTTACTAAGTAAATGAAAAATCAATAATTTTACATAGGGAGACTATTCTCCCCAGATACAATAATCTAGTTAGTCTATGATTCTTTGTGATTATTTTGCTTTTGTGATTATTCATGTTATTGAGTGATAATACTTATTAATACTTTAAGGTGTGTACGGGTCCCGTTTATAAAGTTTACTGTGAAAGTACCAACGCTAAAAGACTTAATTTTTTTTAATTATTGTTTGTGCAAATTTATGATGTTGGGGCATTTCTCACAGAAACTTGAAAGTGACAACTAAGTCTTTCAGCGCTGGCACTTTCACAGTATGCATAGGAGGCACATACACCAGTGTTATTACCCATTTATTTTACACCTTGTATTATATTATTTATGGTCCCGAATAGCTCTCCTCCTAGCTCTCAACTTCGTAGACGTCGAAGATTTGTGACTGGTTCGTATAAGCTTACCTGACGTCGGTCTCGCTCGGTAGGCCGAGATAGCTCTGGGTGAGACGAGGGCGAAGGCCCGACTCCTCAGCAGTGCCGCTATGGAGCCCCGGGGAGACGCCAGAGCCCCTCCTCTGCAGCCACACGCCGAAAACCAGCCTGGAAGGAGAAAAATCAATTAATATGGCAATATCTAACTATTTTATTCTATCTTTTTTGTATTATTTACAAACAAGTGGGTTTTGGTGCATCATTAAATTTTATCTCATAGTCCGTAGAGAGGGACGATCGTATTTTGGACTAACAAACCTGTCCGTTTTAGCAAATAAAAAATAACAGCATTTTGGCAATTTAATTTTACTTCTTTTGTAATTGTTTTTTTTACTGTAGTAAACTTTGTAATTGTATATATATATAGGCAAGTACTTCCAGCTTTTAGCTACACAAATAACTATTTGAATATATACAATTAATAAAAATATCTAAAACAAGATAGTGCCTCTACTTCGCACGTGCTAAATAAATACACTTCACTGCGGTGAAATGTAGCTCCAGAGTCTTAACTACTATAATTCCCATCGAAATCGCGCAGTAGTTATTTCGTGACAGACTAACAAACACCCATAACACAGTTTACAGTATCAGTAAGGATTCTACAGGCTTATATTATTAAATGTTAATTTCTGCATTCCTCTGTCTAGCCCGGGGCTAAAGCAAAATTTAATGACCGAGGACGAATGCTCACAAGGCACCAGGCTTGCAGAACGTCGAGAAAGTTAAGCATAGGTCTTACGACCTATTGCCTAGGGCTTCACATTTAATCTATTTAACTCGAAGCAGGTGAGTTTTATAATAAAGGTATTAGGTTGTACCAAAAATGTTTTTGGCATTTTTTTTTGTCAAGGCTACAAAGTTACTATTAGATTACAAAGTAAGACTAAAACTAAAACAGAAAGAAAGACTTGTCTACAAAAATATAGAAATATATTTTCTACAAACATGTCTATAGCTATACCTACTAAGGTCTTACCTATAAATAGAAAATGTCCCAAGGTCGTGGAGTTATGACACTCCCCATACCATTAAATTGAATAGGTTGACTTGCCTACTTAGAACAACATTATTATTAGGTACATATTTCTTTCATTCTCGTTTCTTGAACGTGTGTAGCAACAATAGGGATTACGTTGAAAGTACATAATAATTTTACGTAAATTACAAGCACCCTACATAATGCAGGCTTATTCACGACCAGCGGTTGATAAACTGTTAAAGTGAAGAAAATTACCAATGATGATAGAACTTCACGTCTATTGTGCGCAGTTATTCGCATACGCGATTGTGTTGACTTTTTCCGCCAGAACTAGCCGGCCCGTAAAAGGTTAACAATAGCCTGTTACATTTTTAATAGAAAACCAAAGGTCAGCGGGGTACAAAAACGTAAGCCGTTACGCTAACGTACCACCATAACAAGTCTAGTGTAGAAAGTGACGACTAATATAACTTAAACTTACATTATTTTAGTCCCGTTATCGAAACAAAAAAAAAATAAGCAATAGCCTTTGAAATAATTAATGCCATCAAGTGTAAAGTTACAAGGTATGCATGACTGGTACTATCCTAGATTAAGATGTTATGACTGTAATTTTATACGTTTCAGAATATTTACACCAATTAGTCATTTGTCAATTTTCATATTATAATATATTATAGCTCACTTTGTAGCTTCTACAGACCACACATGTTACTGATACAAATCTGATACGATGGATATCTTAATCGGTTTTAAGTTAAAAGTACGTGTTTCTTTTTATTTATGTTGTGGTTCCAGTTGTTTGATTTTATGATATTTTCGTAATTGAAATTCCTATATATCATTTTAGTATTTATCATTACACGCCGTGCATTACATACATCGTACATTTATAAACTTAGCTGAGCTATATTTTTGGCCTCAAACTCACCAACAGGCAACATCAGGCCCCACATAATATTCTTAAACCTACTGGCTCTAAAAAATAAGGCAGTAGATTCAGTATCCCGGCGTAGACCATCTAAGTTTAAGCGTAAATTCGTTTAATTCACTACATTATCCTTTCAATCCTGTGTTTGTAATATCGTAAAGTTACAATTCTTGTTGCAACATCTCGGAATCTTAATGACTTAACATAAACTCATTTTATGGTTCTCGATTGTTTGCTACACGTTCAGTCTAGATTTAAGTCGGCAGGTGTTAATATAGTTAATAGGGCTAACAACGAGCTTTATCAAACTGATTAACAGTGATATAAAACGGTAATTTGTTTCATCACAATATAAGAGTATATCTTAGCAGCTGTTCTGACAACACTAGTTATGAAGCTGGGTTTATATCAGATGCGCAAATGTTCATCACCACTCCATCAAATTCTTTAACGGTAAACAGACGTAGACCGTTTTTTGTTGTTCTGTCAGCGTTCGCTCGCGTCTGGTCGTTAATATTTTGTAAGAAAACGCTGAAAACGAAAATTAAAACAAGATCAAAAAAACTGCATAATAATAGCTCCCCTCACCGATTTCGGTGTCGGTAGCCTTGATTGAAACCAGGCCAGCTACGCAGGAGTCATTTTATAGTGCCCAAGTGTGTGCGCAATACACAACGACACTCTGTCTTCCTTTTGCTCTCGTAACCAAGTGGGACGGTTACCCAACAAGACTGGCGAGAGAACATTCGCAGGACCGACTTTTTAGATGCCTATCCGACGCATGGATCATCTTTCTTGTCAGGCAATCAGATGAGCAGCCTGCTTTGTACTAACCAAACTTGAAAACAACATTTTTTGTTGTTCCAACGCGGGAATCGAACCCGGGTCTAGAGCGTAGCTCTGAACCACTAGACCACGGAGGCGTTAATTAATAAGTAAATTTGTGCTCTTTATTATTTTGATGAAATTGTAAACCGACCACAGGGATTTAAAGGTTTTATGCATAAGATGCAATAACCATTTTCGCAACAATCCCGATTGTTACATGGAATATGCAAATTTGTAATCGCCGATCGCATAATACCTTTTCGAAAACAATTTCACTATCGATGTTTGATCCTAAGTTTTTAATTTATTGGACGAAGGCTGTACGGCGGAGGGGCGTGTCCGCGGCAGACGAGCATAACGCGGTTGTTACCCGGCCTTAATGTTGCGAGCAAAAAGTTCCGAGCCACGCAGCCACTCTCACTCCCACAGGGTAGCCGGAAACAGAGAATCCCCTGGGCTCTGGTTCTATAATATAATATCTATGAACGCTTCACACGTCAATCTGGCCGCGTGCTAAGTATCCGAACAACTTGTGTTACAGGTACCAGACAACGGAAATATATTTAATACTTTTGTACTATCCACATATTTAAGATTTGTATTATATTATACACAAATTTAATACACATACGTGACTCAGGAACATTGAAAACTTTTTGTTCCCTCGGCGGGATTCGAACCTGCGACCTCGAGCGAGCACAAACGTGCTCAACTATTGCGCTACGGAGGTCGTCAGGGAGGTTCTATGTTTTTTGTTTAAACAAATAAATTATATGTTTGTGTACGTTATAAATATTTTACAAGTTGGAACCTTTCTAAAGATTGTAAAGAGAAATTGTACTTGCTAAATAATTTTTAATACGTTTGCCAACTTGTAAATAGCTTTTATTTATATAATTTCATATACCTATATATACCTGCGCCAAAGTTTCAGAAAATGCACTTGTTTGTCGCTGTACCACAACTAGATCGTGGTACCAATGCCACGATTTATATATTTCACAATAATATTATTGTACCGCGTCAATATTATATTGTTCAATATATTGAGACTCATGATCCAAAGCGATAAAACATAGCCATTAGCCCTTCCATAATAAATTCGTTCCAATATAGAATATTTTGACATGCTGAATGTTATTTGCTCTTACTAATACAACTATTTATTATTTATATGTTATTGAATATACTGTAGGTTCCTGGTGAAAATTATTACTATGTATTTATTATGTTGTATTATTATTTAATATAATAGTATTTAAATAATAAAATATTATTACCACAAATATACATAGATATACTCTCTGTACACAGCTACTCTGCGCAGTTTGTCTGGCTCGGCGTTTTATGTATAATTTTTAATGGTTCAAAAAAACATGGAGCCAGCGACGACCTTCAAGGACAGCGGCTCACTTGACAAGGGCGACTTTTGAAGGCTCTATACTAACCAGAATTTGTTATATAACTTGCTACAGGAATAAAAATTGTCGCAATTAAATACAATGTAACGAGCCATTAAATCCGTGTTTATCATATCAAGTGATGTTAGCTTATAAAGATTCTCAAATTTTGTAATTGAAAATAAATGCGTTTGTAATTTATCACCTCGTGATAAGTGAAGATTATGTGAAGAAAAGTTAAACAGGAAAATGCAATTATATGGTTATTTACGCCTTAAAAAAAACAACTATTTTATATAAAACTTTAACACGACTACATAAATTATATAGTCTACTAGCTTTTGTCCACGGATTTGTCCACATGGTAAAAAAAAATTCTTGTTACTTCTAATACCGTCAAAAATATGTGTACAAAGTACCACGATGATTGGTTAAGTAACTTTTTGTTAGTTAGAAAGCATTGGTTAGAAAGAATAACAAACAAATGTACATTGATAATAAACTATAATAATAAATAAGGCGGGATGTTAGCTAGAATTAAAATTATTTTAACACCTATTTAATTGAAATCGGATGAGGACCGCTACGGTGAAAGTGGTGAAACATACATAGACTGTCAAAATTATTACCCTTCTTCTTGGCTTCGCGGTCGGGTAAAAAACAGGGATGAAATGGATATCAAATTTCGGATACGGATATAGATATTAAATTATTTCAGATTATCCGTTTGTATCGGATAATTTCGGTTACGGTTATTACATTTTTAGAGTAGAAAAACTTTTTTTCGGATTCGGTTACGGTTATGGATATTTTTTAATATTGGATATCCGATAGTTTCGTTTTCGGTTACGGAGCTGCCTAACATCGTTGGTAAAAAGCAGTAAAGTATAACGTGTCTGAACTCTGACGAATACCTCAGCGACAACACCCAGCGCCAGCGATCGCTCGCAATGGTTGTGCAAGCCGAATGTCAGGTGCTTAGGCACTTTACTGATGCTGCGACTTGTGGGAGGTACTATATTTAAATTAAAATAAAACTGATCCTTTAAGTTATTGAACTTTCATGTAAAATGTGGTCATTTTATGAATATATTACGAAAGTTAGTGAGATACACTGTAACTACCCTGTAACCAATTTCTGCAGATTAATTGATGTATAAGTTTATATTTTAAAATAATATTAAAGGATTTCAAGCACCTTATAATTCTTTATTAGTTGATGAATAATATTGTATAAGTTTATATTTTAAAATAATATTAAAGGATTTTAAACACCTTATAACTCTTTGCACACGCGTAATACAAATGAGTGATAATACTTTTGGGTGTGTATGTGCCTCCTATGTAGAGTATACTGTAAAAGTGCCAACGCTGAATGACTTATTTTTGACTTTCGTGTATGAGAAATGACATAGCATCATAAATTTTCCCATACAATAATAAAAAAAAAACTTACTCACTAATATTATAGCCTGTATTTAACACTGTTTCAAATAATGTGTAATATCTAGACCATATCGCTATAAAATTAAAACCTTTCCATAAAAAATTTGCCGTGGCTTTATGTGTTTTACAATGATCAATGCAAGTTAAGACACAATTATAGTCCAAAATACAAAATAGGTTAAAATGATTTGTCTTCACCCCATCTATATTTTACAGACGATCTATCGCATTCTACCAAATACTTTATACATTCCTCGCTTCGTGTATCCCAGACGCTTACAATGTAATGTTCAACGAATAAGGCACTTGCACCGTGTGAATGTCGCCTTATTTTAACTACTAGTTGAACTGCAAAGTGAGACAAGTTTGTCAGGTATTTTATTAGAAGGATTTCCAAGATCCTCCCCAATAAAATACTTAGAAGAATTAGAAGAAATACCTTGTAGTGCAAGTGACCGTGTCGCCTCGCAGTGAAATTATATTATTACCGGTTCAACGAGGTATTGCTAAACGTCATTTAATTATAATTTGATTAGAGTATATTTCATTATAATAAGTTAAATAAATGATTATTTTATTATATGTAAATAATAAAAAGTTTATTGTTGCCAAAGGTTATTGTACAAAGAAGTAGGTACAAATAATGTTTCTTATAAATAGGTACATACAATTTCAAAATGTAATCATAACTAAGCTAAACATAACTATTATTATTTAATATTTAACAGTTTATAGTACGTATAAACAATTAACAGACTAAACATAAAGAAATACGACACAAAATGAAGACTTATATCATGCATATTTATTTATTGTTTCTCATCAAATAGTAAGAGATCAAAAGTTGCAACTTCGGTCACATCACTTCATACAAAAGACATCAACGATACACACCACGCTAATTTTCGTTTTTATTGTGTTTTTATATTCAGTTTAGTTATGAATATATGTGCAGATGATGAGAAGTACGTCGTTTTTAGTCATATCAACATTAACAGTAATTAATTCTTCGATATAATAAGAACCAACATACATACTTAGACTATCAAAAGTAAAACCCTTCCTTTTGGATTCGCCGTAGTCCGTTAAAAAACGTATCTCTGTTAGAACAATGATATGCGACGGACATAACACTTAGTCAAAATCAATATTATAATAACAATGGTATTTGATATGTTATATTAAAAATGCACATATTTAAATTCAAGCAACACTTACGTTTGCAATGTCAAGTACATTACAGCGCCATTACGCATACGACATAATATGACGTATAATTTAAATGTTGTACAACCTGAATCTTAATACACGCTACACCGCACATAGACACAAATAGGTACGTCATAAGTTTCTACTTATGAGTATTTTGAGTATTTAATGCTTCTGCATTAAATACTCAAAACAGTATACAGGGTGTAAAAAGAGCAGTCACTATAACTTTGGGATGACCTTGACTGATTCTAGAAATTATTTTTTTTCATTTTTTTTTTTTTGCAATTTATTATTTTAGTTGCAAGGCTGAACTGTTTGGAACAACGTTCTGCATTAAATTATTAAATTTTATAATTTTTGCCCTAGTACGTAATGAACATCTTACGCGTGCTATTGACCACTCAGCGTAATCAGCTGATCGCTGTGTTGTGCACGTTGTACATTGCCTATTGAACATTTTTAAATTTTTAAAACAGTGGATTAAAAGCAAATGACTAGTACCAATGGATATATCTCTTGCCTGGTTATTACCCCACGAAGTTATAGTGACTGCTCTTTTTACACCCTGTATATGATAATAAATCATGGACTTTGAAGGCATATATAGGTAGAGTCAAAAAGTGGCTGCACTTTTACTGCCCCATTTTTTGGAGTTATTTAGGGTAAGCAAAGTTCAAAAATGTATGATTATTTTTCTATTAAATATACCTTAAATCCTTAATTGAAATAATTGTGACAAATATTAAACAGACATTGTAAACTACAACATGGCAACATTATATCAACGTCACAAATCAACGCTCTACATTACTGTCAACTAAACAATAATCTCAAGTCTGTTTTAGCCAACAACTAATTTGAACCACAATCAACCTGCAATTACCCCAGTTAGCCAATCTCACTGCGAGTCCTAACAGTATTATATCTTTTATAGGTATCTTCTGGTGTCTAGATCGGTGGCATGCGCTGATAAGGCGGCGCGTGCGCAATTCGGATCTTTTGTACGAAAGCGGGTCGTTTACCCGGCCCGGCCCGGCGAAAACCGGATAGAACCGGACATCAGGTTTGTGCTTTACCGGAATTTGTAGGTAAATCAGTTGCCGGCGTCCGAGCGACAAGGTTGCTAGATAACGTTTACACCGGACTAGATTGGAATACAGTTTATTTCTAGTTCACTCGAGCTCTATTATTTATTCATAGAAAATGTAAAATGCAGATAGAGCTATTGCAATCGACAATATTAATGGATGTTGACAGAATTGAAATTTAATCAGGCTTTGATTGATTTTAGTTTTTGACACATCTTAAAAGGGAAAATTATATTTGTGGGCGGCGGTGGGCGGTAAGTTTCAAAACAAAGAATCTGCCGATAAGTTATTAATTTATCTAATACGTGTAGGTGTGTATTACACGAAAATAAATATTCATTTAATATTGTTGTGACACCACACCACAGAGAGCTACCTGATTTGGAAATAATTTTCGAACACACACTTTTTAGGTGTCTAAACTCTGGATTATTTATTGTTTTGTAACAAGTAAATATGGAAGAGTTTTTATATCATACTAGCGGTTCCCAAAGAAATTTGTACAACCTAATAATTAAGTTTTTTGACGCTTTGACAGAAGCCACAAGGGTCCAATTAATACACTAAAACCATTCCTCGAAAACCACTATCTATGTTAAATATCACGTTATCCCTCTCGTATTTCCTGTCAATGAATGAGATGGTATGGTATTTTAATATGGCGTTAACTTTAACATTGTTTGGTGAAACCCGTCCTTAGGCAAACAGACATGGCTGATAACTGTATTTAACAATATGTAAGCATAACTTATATAGACTTAACTATGATAGAAAACATAAGTTAGACAGAATTATATTCAGCAATACCAATAAATGCTGATGATGATAGACGTATTTGCCCATGGCCCTATGTAACCCATTCTCCATGTGCAGAGATAACGGGTCCAAATTGAGTGTAGCCGACTCGGCACATTACCTCTGGAGGCAATCATACCCACTAATATCTGTCGAACAAACTTGACAATTTTCGGATAGTTTTGTACCGCAAAGTTTGTATAGCAGTTTACTACGTGATTGGGATCGAATTTTGTCTTGCAAGGTTTAAAAAAAAACTAACGGTGTTTATTAGAAATTTTGATGAAATATTCAAAAAGTCTCCCTACCTTACCCTTTTATATCTGTTGAACGAACTTTCGGATAGTATCTTTCGGAGATAATCTACAATTTTCGGATAGTTTTGTACCGCAAAGTTTGTTTAATAATTTGCTGACGCGTGATTGTGATCGAAGTCTGAGTAGATAGAAAATTTGGCAGTATGGTAGTAAAAGTTTAATAGCAAAATTATATTAATATTAAAAGAAGATTCTACGTGAAGCATAGTATAGTTTTACAATACTTGTGCAAATGGAGAGTACGAAATTTGGCAAAGTTTATGTTAATCAAGGTATATCTAATATTCTATTGACTATTACCTAAATAGTGTTTATTACAACACACCGTAGAATATTATCTCGCTCTACCGTTGTTTCAGTTTCATTACACGTTTGTATTTGTCAGTCTAAAATTGAAATATATAATATCCAACAATATCCCGCGAAAAAAATTATTGTGCGATATTGCTAGAATTTAAATTTTAACCTATGTATTTCGACAAGGTAACGCCTGATAAAAATCAAGACTTCTAGTAAATATAGCTAATTAAAATATACTACATATTCTATCAATCCAGAAAATACAGTAAAGGGCTTTACATGCCCATAAGTTAGAATACATCAAAATTCAAAATGGCATCCAAACAAAGACGCTCCCAAACTGAAATTTTCCAGTAATTCCCTAACTTCCTCGATAACGGTGAATGAAAATATCGTGAGGGAATCTCGTGTATGCCCGAAGAGCCCACAGGTATTCAATGGAAGCGTGTTGCGGGCCTGCATATGCCACTTATGTCATTATAACATTAGACCTTTCCCTGTGTAGTGTGTTTGTCGCTTAATAGTTGTAGGAAAACAAGTTCCAAAGGTGAAGATGGTGAAAAAGAAGCTTTCACACCACATCAATCTAGGCCCGTGCTAAGTTCCCAAAGAACTTCTATTACGATTTCTATAAGAAATTCTATTATAACCAGACAACAAAATGTTTAATGATATCTTATAATACGGAATATTAGATAATTTGCTCCCTCGGCGTAATCGAACCCACGACCTCCGACTTTAGTGGCGTCGTGCTCATCACTGACCCACGAGGAGATGTTAAAATATTTATTTAATAAAGAACACAAATACAACTTGGTTTTAGTTACAGATGCGTTCGTATAAAAATTACGACAAGTATGATTATTATTAATTACTCCAGCAGAAGATCAGGAAGTGCAACCGCACAAATAACTGAGTGCAACCGCAGACCGCACATGTGTGCCGCCGCGCGCCGCCCGGTGTTGCCACTGCAATTACGCAATATGCCCAATTGAAATAAAACAAAATCTGATGCTGAAACGCGAAGAAATGTTCCTTGAGTTTGTACTCAAAATAAAGATTATTTTATTATACATTTTTGTCAAGAAACGTGTTGAGGTAGGTAACATAAATTACATAACTAGAATAAGATAGTAGTCACGTTAAAGTTTAGTTAAATTTATGTCCATGTAGATCGTAGCGGGCTTACCATATAAGCTCGAACAATAATAGAATTCTGTTGGGGTCACAACTCAGAAGACGGGGAACGAAATATCTTTAAAATCCAGGAATCGAAGCTCGTTATTTATGTTCATGATCTCACGATCGATACCGACTTGATCCACAATAAATAACTATTATACAATCGACAACGCCTACAAAGTCAGGTCAACATAGTGATAATAATTTGCATTGCTCCAAACTGGGAAGCGTACTTATCAAAGCCTCGGACCGTACATCAGGCCAGCTTTCTCTGCACTAGAACAAAACATTACACGATCCTCGCCCTTATTATGCACAAATTAGAGTGGTTAATCGTGCACATTCGCCTGAAAATACTGGCGCATTATACGGCTCTGAACTATCCGAGGAGGTTGTATCCGCGCGCATTGCCCACTTAATACCGAGCTTTAGAAAGATAAAACGAAGTTTTGAAATTTGAAATCGCCAAACCGTTACGTAAGATGGCCGCTTATCTGTCAGGTTGGTGTATTTTTTGATATTTATTCGGCTGGCTTATTTATCGCTGGTTTGAGGACAACATTGTTCAACATTTGTTCGACGTCGGCTGTTGTAACCGTGGCGATGTAATGGCACGAAAAGTAGTTAATATCACGAATTTAATGGCTGATCCACATTACCGACTGAAATAAAAAGTAACGGTAAAGGCATGTCTTGAGATGTCAGTATTTATGGCAAAGTTGTTAAAACGTAATAAAGTGTATATTTCCTACAAGACATCATATTATACGAAACTAGAATCTAGTATCAAAATATACTTATAAAAACAGATAGTAATCTCAATGATAATTGAAGATTTCAAAACAAATGGATGATGTACGCGACTGATGCGCCAATACTGTTCGTGCGTGCTAATTCGCGATACCCCGCCGTAAACGAGCGCAAATAAACGGAAAATACACTCGACTTATTTTTTCTTTGGAAGTAATTTAATATTTGCTACAAGTGGCCTGGCAGGTTAGTCTGGACTGAGGAATTTAGCTGGATTTTGTAAGACGTGCAATTTGCTGGCCTCATAAAAACATTATAAGCGGAACGTAAAAAGGATGTATTATTCAAACCGAAAGAAGCTACAGAAACATGGCTGAAGCTTTTAGAATAAGCTTTTGCAGTCACGCACAGAAAGATGAAACTTTCTCTTATTATTATCTAAGTACCCAAATAATTATTATTTATCATATCTTTTACTTTTTATGTTGATTCCTGTGTGGTATAACTCAAAAGCACAGATATCAGCGGTGTCTATTTATTTGTGTCAGCGTGATAAACATCGTCATGTGTTGGCACAACTGAACGCTTATCTTAAAGTGCTGTAAAGGTGCACGCTTGTGGTAATACTACTTACTACCTACAAATAAAGCAAGTTTAGTTTTATTATTAAGTAACAACAAGAAAATGTATTGACTTATAGCCGCAATCAGAAACATTATCCTACTAGTATTATAAAGTGTGGTCTGAAAGAAGATGTAGTGACAAAAATTGAGAAAGGTATGCTGAGATGGTTTGGTCATGTCGAGAGAATGAATGACGAACGATTGACGAAAAAAGTGTATAAGGCGAGTGTGAATGGAAGTGTGGGAAGGAGTAGACCTAGGCGGACGTTTCAAGGCCAAATTAGAGACGTCTTGAAAAAAGGCCAGGCCAAGAGTACCCTAAACCGAGGAGCATGTATGAAGAGAATAATGAAAGTGGACGAAGCGAAACAAGTGTGTAAGGATCGTAGCATGTGGAAGGAAGTGGTCTCTGCCTACCCCTACGGGAAAGAGGCGTGATTGTATGTATGTATGTAGTATTATAAAGAATGTAGTGATGTTGATTGCACTTTCACACAATAACTACTAAACGGATTTTAATGAAATTTGGTATGGTAGTATACAATATGTATGGGCTAACATATAGGCTGCTTTATACCGCAGCAAAATATACGCTTTCCGCGCAATTTCATTTTCAAATCTATACTTATAATAAAACTGTAGAGAGGTCAATTCTGTACATTGAATATTTTTTAAAAATACATATTGGAGGATGATTGGCGATCGATACTGATGCCAAAAATGCAATTAGTAAAATTTTTGTCTGTCTGTCTGTCTGTCTGTCTGTCTGTATGTGCACGATAGGAACAAAAACTACTGAAGGGATTTTAACCAAACTTGGTACGATTGTAGCCCAAATTCCTGGGCAGGTTATAGGCTATATAACATAACGCTACGATACATAGGAGCCGAGCAGTGACGATAAATTTGAAGCAAGTCGGATGAATTTCGCGCGCGCGGCCTGCGGTCGAACGGTTCGTGCGGGGGGCGCGGGGGCGCGGGGGGATCGCTTACACAGTGACGCGAAGCAATAGAACGTGGCACTAAAGTAGATTAGAACATCAAATAAGTACCTAACTATCAGGATTTTTTTTCTGGGAAAACAGTGTTTTCACAGTGTAATATAAAAATTGTATTTTTGAACTGCTTCACATATTAAAATAAATTATCATTTATTGTATAAAATCAACTTAATTAACTGTATAATTAAAAGAAAGCCTTTCGCGATAAACTAAAAAACGGGCAATTAAGCGGTTTTTGGAAAGCTATTTATACCATCACGGTATTAATCCTTATCATTTTTAATACGTTAGTTGGCTCAAGCATTCCATGAAGACTATAATATTTGCCCTTTATACCATGCAAATATAATGAGTAGTTTAGGAAATATAGCAAAATTAAAATCGTTTCGCCGTGATTCGACCGGGGGCCGCGTAATGCAGGCTGCTGGGTGACGTCTTACGTCCGAGCCGGGCTGGTGTAGTGTAGACTGCTGGGTAAAAAATACTATTAAAACGTGCTAACTGTGCCTGTGTTATTATAGGAGACTTTTATTTATGCAATAGTACCCAAAACAATTTTTTTTTGTCTGTTTGTCGGTGCATTTGTGCACGCTAATCTCAGAAACGGCTTATCCGATTTAGATGTGGTTCAATCATAGTTGTAGTAATCTTGACTTAACATTTATTTCATCTCAATCGGTTCATAAATAAAAACTTATGACAATTAAAAAAAAAATGCTGGACGTTTGTATGCAGCGCGGCAGGAACCGCGCTGAAAACATTCAAATTTAATATTTTTTTATTTTATATTTTCTTTAAAACTAAATTTAATTTAATTATATTATTGTTATACTTAGGGTAGGTTAATAAAAAAACGCTACTAAAACCGATCCGCGCGCCGAGCTGGGGCCTAACTCTCCAAACTGATTCGATTTTGATTCAGATTCGATCGTGCCGCATACTCCCGAATAAATTGACGTTTGTTTATTTTTGTTCTATGTCGATTGATATCGTCGGGTGTACAAAAAGTTACGTTCCAAAGGTTTTCTTTATCCTAATTAGTTCCAAAGTAATCTACCAAATAAAACACCAAATCCGTTGAGATCGAACTGATTCAATTCTCGGTTGTGTCGAGAGTAAGCCTGCTGGATCCTCGACGGGGCGTGCCGCTGCGCCCATGTCTAACCGAGAGTTTCGTTTTAAATATTTTAATAATTGCAATATATTATGTTTCAATTTAATATCTCAAAATATTAATGACAAAAACGGTAGTAAGTTCAAAAAAATTGAAAATAATTTTATGGTTTCGCAATTTATCCTATGTCGGCACTATTAAGACGTTGCTTCGTATCAAATTTAGGTTTTAGTTCCCTTTGGAGTGTCGAAAATTAGAGAGATACGGCTGAATCTTTGGGTAGATGTGGCTAAGGAGTCTGTTTTTTTCAAAGCCAGAAGGGACAGAAGATCCTGAGTATTTAATAGGATTGTTAGCTTGATACCTACACGTGTTAAAATTTTGACAACCAAACAGATAGACAGACGGACATCGAAGTTAAATAATTTACTAAATTAACGTGAAAAATTGGCTGGGTCTATACGGTGCATTCGAATAATATTATCCTAACTTCGAATACCTTTGCTGACTTCTACATATTGTTAGAAGGCCTACCTCTTTTGCCGAGCTCCGAAAGGATGGTACTATATTATTATTATACCCTGCATACCAAGAGGCTTGCCGGGTACGTGACTTGCTGGATCGGGATCAACACTGGGATACACTGGGAAGTACCTATTGGCGAAAGTTGTCAGCGGTTGCGCCAATAAACTAAAAATATATTTAAAAATATAAAAGTGTCCTAAATCACTTTTCCACGCGTACGAAGTCGCGGGCACAGCTAGTTCTGAAATAAATTTAAGAGTATCGAACGGTTATTTGTGTCGCAGTTATAACTTAAAGTGGAGTAATGACAAGACAGAATGCACGCAGCGCATGCCAGACTTCAAACAAATTTCTTCAGTAATTCATAACAATAAATAACAAAACAAATGTGTCTGTCAGTAGCGCTCGCTCGTCTCGCGTCGGAGTGCGCACGCGCCGCGCCGGGTGCGAAACTATATCGAGTTCGTGCCACCATTATGTATGGGCTCTGCGATGATTTGTCACGGCTCCGGCTACAAGTACCAATCATAAATCTCCGAATAACATACCAAAAACATACATAATTATGATCAACCTAGAGATCTTTCTAGGTTTGTATAAAAAAGACCATGAATCGTGGAGTTGTCGAAATCTCCGACTCTCCCAATGGGTTTTTCAGCTCTATTTTTTCATATCAAATACACTTCACCACATTCTTTTTGTCGTTGTCTTTCTCTGTTTAGCAGAATGTTGTTGAAAGCCTCATAACTTTAAGAATCGCTACCATCATACCTTAACCATGAAAAGATAAACTAAATCAAGTCACAACAAGTCGATACGCTCAGGTAAACCGTATCACAATGCAGATTGTGCAGTTTATGTTACAATTTAATTCGAGATTACAATGGCGCACATTAGGGTGCCTAACCACGAGCAATAATCGGTGATCGACTTATTGAAGGTAAATAGAACGTGCTGAGTGCAATAACACACAAGGAATACAAAAATGAATCTAAAATAATATAAAGGAAAAATCTGTCACACTATCGATCCCACAAAAAGTATGCATTAGGTTGGCACCCTTATAGTTTTGCCAAGGATTACGTGTGTCAGAGAGTTGTCTGTACGTCCGTGTTACATAACATCTGAATATTAACACAATAAAGCGCCCACACTGATTGCATATTGTTTGTATAAAGCTCCATATTATATTATTTTGTATGTTATCCGGATATCATAAAACAGCTTTATTGCAACGTCATGAGTTGCTAGTTCTAGGCTCATTATGTACATAGCTTCATTATTATATTCATCTGTTCATTGAGCTTGTAACGTGGGGCCAGGCCTATATTAACAAATCTTACGTAAAATTTGATAATATAGGCCTGGGCGGCGATTCTTAGGCCAAATAGTTTTTACTATCTGTCTGTCCCGGTCATGCAAAAGAGATTTACCGCGCGTGCGAGCGGGACATACTAATATTCGGAACTAAGTTCGAGGCCTGAGAATCGCCGCCCTGGGCCCTAATTCTCAGGCCTCGAACTTAGTTTTTACTTTCGGTCTGTCCCGCTCATGCAAATGAGATTTAGCGCACGTGCGAGCGGGATATAGTAATATTCGAAACTAAGTTCGAGTCTGAGAATTAGGGCCCAGGAGCACGATTCTCGGGCAGTGGAAAAAAGTTAGAATATTAGTATATCCCGCTCGCACGCGCGCTAAATCTCATTTGCATGAGCGGGACAGACCGATAGTAAAAACTGAGTTCGAGGCCTGAGAATCGCCGCCCTGGACGTATGCGCAGTTTTTTAGTCATGCATTTTTGTTAACTACAGTGGACATTATTCCAAATATCTAGCTGAAAAAAGCCAAGGGAAAGTACGAAGTAGGTAAGTAGTTTAACTCCGATAACACTATCTTTGAACTAACTTTTACATACGATTGCTTTAAAACGGTGGCATTGTATTTTTCCTGACATAACCCAGTTATAAACAAGTCGGTCAGACGCTAGAGGCAAAAGAAAATCAATTCCACCTGATTACTTACATAAACGAGCTACTTTAATCAGCTGATCATCTCGTTAGTATCCAATCTCGCGAGGTATGCGTTATCTGCAAGTTCTAAATCTTGCCGAGGTACTAGGGTCACATGGAGTTATGTAAACTGCAATAAAGCAGGTCTATAAATTGACACAGACCACACATGGCCCTCGGAATCTTTCTCATCCACAGCGGCGCCATTTTTGTAACAAAGTTGTTAAGTGCCGTCGCGTCTACGAGTTACGTTCTATTATGGCACGTATTCCCATTTAAGGTATATTTACTTTTATTACTTTTGCTCGCGATAAGAACACTTGAAATATACTTTCTTCTCTTTGTCTATTTTATTTATATTGTTGGTGATAACTGATAATAGTGGTAACAAATGGAAACGCTCTTGAATTTTAATTTAACAAGGAGTTATAATTATTTCAGACATGGAAAGTGTACTAGGAAAACATAATGAAGTGGATTCACACGTAGATATAGTAGAGTAATTGTTGGTCGTAGGGAACGAGAAACAATTAAGTGAAAACGCCCGGATGCCTAGCTAATAGTTTTTATCTTGTAACAGTGCGATTACATGTGCGGTGTACATTCGTAGCATTCTAATTTACCTCTGATTTGGTTAAGTATCTTCACTTTAATTAAAATGCTTATTTAATTCATTGTTATTTGTGATTTACTCACCTTTATGTGACTCCGAGTGGCTTCACTTATACAGTAACCAAATAATGTCCAGGTGTCACCCTGTGTTGAAATTCGACTATTGTTCATATTTCATTTTTTTAACTTTTTAGGTTTGTTTTGCCATTTAGATACGCAATAAATCTTGTCTATAAAATCTAAAAGAAAGATTGACAAAGCGTAACTAAAGAACATCTGTTCTCAGAATGAATTAATGAATGAATTGACATTCTGCCTCACTATAAGATGTAAAATAAATGAGTGATAATACTTTAGGATGTGCCTCCTATGTAGAGTATACTGTGAAAGTGCCCGCGCTGAAAGACTTACTTTTGACTTTCATTAGAAATGCCCCAACGTCATTAATTTTCCCATACAATAAGTAAAAAAATACCTCTTTCAAATTACTCTTTTCATATACGGGTCCCATACACACCATAAATATTATTACTTGTTAATTTTACAGCCTGTTTATAAACCTATATATAAACTATAAGTGACGTTTTCGTAAACATTTTTTGCATACAATCTATAAAAAGCATCACAATAACTGCAGACATACCAGAAGTGCATACCATTAACAATTTTAAGCATCGGTTGCTTAAATCTCGACTTTTTTGTTTTAGTTAACAAAAGGCGAATCAAAATAGGCACAATCCAGACATTAAGATGTTATCCGGGTATAAATTAGCCAACACAATATAATAAGTACAAGAAACCGCCTACGCTCTCTTGAACCTTACATCTTTACTCCGACAATATTCACTGTAGGGGAGCCCAAGCAAGGATTTTTTTAAAGTAGCACGAGCGCGTCCGTTTATGATAGTACGATTATAACGGGTGTAAAAAGAACTGTCACTCATACTTTGTGATATGATTATACTACCTTTTCTCATTCTAGAAATGTATTTTTTTACAAAAATAAAAAAAGATTTATTTTATTATTTTTCGTAATTTTTGCGACAAAAAATAAGAAATGGTAAAATAAATCGTGACTGTGCTTTTTAGACACTGTATTGTATATTATATATAGTCCCACATGCATCTGGTGATCTAGGCACAATAAAATTTGTATAATAATAAAAGTTTATATGTTTAGGGTTGTTAAAAACTATTTTAACAACCTCATCTGACATTAAAAAGTAATTCACTTTATTTAAATAATTGAAGATCTGAGATCATAAATTATACCAGATGTATAGTATAAAATAGACTTGGCCTCTTATCAATCTTGTCGAAAATCTGACAGTAAATAACGATTATTATCCTACTATTTCAAAATTTTCATAATTTTCCTTTTCAATGTTTAATTTGGCTGTTTCTGCTCATTGCACCACACAAATTAAAAACTATCATAATAAACCAAAACTTACTAGAGCACCACAACGATTGAGCAAGTACACGTTTAGGTGGGCTCCCTAACTATCAATAATGTTTAATCGTTTTATAAACTTAATAAACCCGCTCTAAAGATGTACTAAAACGCATTGGGGATCGCCATAGCTGTGAAGTAATTTACTGACTGATTGCTAACAGTTCGCCTGCGGTGTATTACGGTAAGTAATTTTGTAATTGGTCTATTTTTATCCTTAAAATATGCTTAGCTTCTAGAAATCCAGAGGTTTAACAACATATTAAATACATGCCAATTTACTGCTTCGTAATTTTCTTATACCTAAACCTATCTTGGAAATCTGGAATTATATATTTTCTAATAGTTAGACTACTTTTACCCGACTTCGGCGAAGGCAAACGGAAGGATAGCAGTCCATAATGTATGTATGTTTGTTCCCTCGCAGCAGCTAAACTTTAGTCTGGTGTTTTTAATAAATAAGGTGTTAATAGATACGTAGTGTTGTAATATAGGCTATATGTATAATATTCACAAAATTGTGTATATTATAAATTACACCTCAAAAAGTAACTTAAAAATTAAAATAATATAATTGTCTTGTGTATAGGTCTTGGCAAGTAAACCACGAATTTTTTTTTTTTTGTTAATTAGTATATTTTATCGTTAGACTCAAAATAAATGTTTAAAATTCGGTCGCCAATAGCGGGTGCTACAACGGCTGTACCTTAAGCATTTATATTTTATACATTTTTGGATTTAAAAAAGAATAATTTTCGGGTCGGGTTATAGTTTTTTAGATGCGATAAAAAATATAGCGATAAAATTATCTCAAATTGTTACCTTTTAGAATGTAAGAAGTAAAAAATATTGATACCGGTTTCTTACAATGTACAATACAGAGGACTCAGCGTATGTATTATATTTTATGGATGCGAGCCTTAGAAGGACAATCTACTATGGGACGCGTCTGGAATCTGGAAACGGTAATGTTTCTTCATAAACCGAGCTATAAAATACAGGCTCTGTAGCTTAAATCCTAGGCTTTCACACTAGTGGGGGCTTAAGCCATTAGGTTTATAAATAGTATAAGCTTGATCAGAAGTTCTAACGTATAAAATCCATGAGTAAGCATATTGGGTAAGGAAATGATAACCCATTATATTATATGCCTACTCATGAGTGAGCATCAGGAAGTAATTATTGGAATGTTATTACTTAAGTAGTAATAGGAGCTGAAGCCGTTAGCCGTCTCTTTTTTTAAATTATTCAAGCTTGGCGAATTTTTATACCCCAAGAATTATCTATACCCATATAATAATAGCCCTGCACACCGATTTCGAAGACCAAGTTCATTTATAGCAGACTACCTACGCATAACGTAGGGGTTTTATTCATCAGCAAGGAATATTTTTCAGTGCCCACGAATGTGCGCATTATACAAATCATGTAATGTGTTAATCCAGTATGTAAAGTACCTTAACAAATTTCATCAAAATCCGGTCAGTACTGTGTGATAACAAAAGTGAATTTTCACCTTTCGTCTCAATCTGAAAATTTACAAATGGCTTGAAGAACTCGAGCATAAAGGTTTTATGACTACAATCCTGTCTGCATATTTTCAAATTCCTAAATTTATATAACTATGATTGACTATCATTAAAGGTGCATTAACGTAAATGAAATAAAAAAGCTTCTTAGTTTTACTGTGGATTGAGCTATCAACCGTATTGCGGTGCTTAAGCTAAGTTTACTGGCGTCGTAGTAAAGATTTTAATACAGCAATAAGTGTAAGTGTTATTCCCCACTCCTCAATAAAATTGACCAACCCATCAAAGTCCTGGGCGTGGGTGGTACGACCACGGCTCTACCATTTTTGTACCTACTCATTTCTGTATTTCAAATTAAATTATTTTCTTGTTTCATCCTTTTTAGACCAATTTTGTGCGAAGTCGGGTTATAGTTTTTCTCAACTTTTTTTATTTCACATTTCTCTGTTTCCACATCAACCGAACCATCATATATTAAATAGAAAGCAACTGTTTAGTTACTCCTAGAGTATCTAGGAGTAACTAAACAGTTGTTATAATTAAATTTAAAATACTTTTTAATTTATTTAAAATTTAATTATAACATAATATTATGATAAATAATTAATGAAATATTTTAATACATATTCGTGATATGCTTGACCTATCTTTCGATACCAAACACGAAACATTTATGTTTTTTTTTTAAGTTTGATTGTAAGGTTTAATTTTTTTTTTAAACAAAATTTTATAAAAATGATAGTCTATGATACTCGCGGATCGTTACGAATCGATTGACACCTCATTTATTAAAATCGGACTAGTAGTATAGCCGCTACAAGGGAACATACATACATACATACATACATACATACATACATACATACATACTTACATACATACATACATACATACATACATACATACATACATACATACATACATACATACATACATACATACATACATACATACACACACACACACATACATACATACATACATACATACATACATACATACATACATACATACATACATACATACATACATAGACTGATCAAAATCATTACCCTTTCTTTTGGCTTCGCCAAAGTCGGGTAAAAATAGTACCACGGGAAGTAGCAGAAGCCGTTCCATAAAAGAACCTGTTTATTAAATTTCGGACGAAAGTAGCACTTGACATTTCGATTACAGAACATTTCCACTGTTTAAACAACGCATCACAAGACACAGGTACTCCAAACCGTGGATTGACATCGCAATTAGCACGACAGTTCGATCCGCAGTCTAAACCGTTCCACCGTGGAATGAATTAATGAAAACCGATTGCGATGCATTGCGATTCTCTAAGAATGTGTTCGTATGTAGGGCGCTAAAAAGAATTGATAAATTGACTTATAAAATAATTGTTAGATGTGAGAGCAACTCCTTAAATTCATATTGGTGGTATTAACAAGTGATAAAATATTACTTGTCTGCGAATATATCATACGAGTTCTTCTTACTTCCTCGAATTAAAAGAAGGAAAAATAAAACTTGAGAACGACAATATCAACGGTAACCACGCTGGATACCAGCAAGTCATTTGTACCAATTAAAAGCCATCAAGGATAACAATTTACAAGACATATAATTCCTTGGAATGTTGAGATTTTCTGTGGTCTGTTTACCCTGGATACCGCTACGATCTTATAGTTTAATGCTATGTACTCATAGTACGTTCCGTTTTATTTTAACCCAAACGTAAAACACCAGTTTAGGACACAGCCATAGTCTAGTCAGTGATGCCAATTGGCCATTACAATACAATGATTATTGTTTACGATTATGAATCCATAGACTATAGTCTATAGACTATATTCTATAGTCAAAATTCCTTTTACTGTGAATTTTTTTCATTTAATGTTTAAATATATTAATTACTAGCTAACCCGTGCCCACTTCGTTGAGCATACAAACAGTTTGTGATGAAATTCAATTAAAAAAAACAAAAACTCGGAACCCGCAAACCCACAACGTGGAACCCAGAATCCGCAACGCGAAAGTTTATAATTTTCTGCTGATTTAATTTGACATTTTATTTCATAAAAACCTAATCCTGATAATAACAAATACAACAAAAAAAGAATTAGCCAAATTGATCCAGGAGTTGTTGAGTTATGCGCTTACATTTTGCGATCCATTTTTATATTATAGATTGTTTGATTGTTATAAAATATATTATATTGGAGTATGATTCTTTAATATTTTACTGTGTTTGTTTGTTTACGTTTATTAGGTTAAGGGCGTGTTTCACCAAGCAATGTTAAAGTTAACGCCATGTTAAATATTATGTTATCCCTCTCGTATTTCCTGTCAATGAATGAAAAGGCATGGTATTTTAACAAACTGTTAACACTAACATGCGTTGGTGAAATCGGGGCTAAATTTAAAAGCAACGTACTGTAGTAACTGTACAAGGTAACGCTGCTGTAACCAATTTGGAGGCATGTCCGCTCGCAGGTGTCGTTCGCGGGTTTGCACCGAGTGTCAACTATGTAACGGTTTCCGTCAGTCACACTTTTTACCCGACGGCGAAGCCAAAAAGAATGGTAACGATCAGTCGATGTATCTTTGTTGTATTGCCTAAACTACTAATCCGATTTTTAAGAAATACGTGTCAATCGATTTGTAATAATAGCCCGGGTAACACAAGCTCTTTAATGTGTGTAGTCTGGATTTTTTTTTACCGAGCAAATGACCACACATTCCCACCACTTCAAATCCTGCGTAGCCAGGATCAACAGTGGTAACCAATCTCTAAAACCGTTCAATCTCAGGGGTACCCAAGGGAGATGCTAAATCTGTCCGCAACGAAATTTATCACAAGAATGAAGGAGGAGAACTTCTCCAGTTACCGTCCGTAAGCAATGAGGGAGACAGCAAAAATTGTAATGACAAAAGACACAATTGAAAGCACCACAATAATGAAAGATGTTTATGATAATTTTTTAAATGTATCATAATTTATATATAATTTCATATTATCCGCAAAATACACATTCTCTTTCTTTTACTCTCGTAACCAAAAAGAACCGATGAGAGACACGACATGACTGTTGATAGATCAGGGCCTACTTTTTACTTGCTTATCCGACGCATGGATCATCTTTTTATCAGTCAATCAGGTGATCAGCATTCATTGTCCAGTTGTTAACCAGACTTGAATGCAACATTTTTGTTGTGCCACCACGGGATTCGAACTCACGACCACTATACCGCGGTGGTGTTTGTTCGAAAGTTTAAAATACTGAATGCGATTAACTTAACAATCCAACATAGCAACAACATAGGAATTCACATAGTAACAACCTGTACATAAGAATAGCGGTTTGATTCAATTGTAGTTGTTATCTTGATGGAGATGCGGGCGCGGGTTCGATGTCCGGTCCGGACGCGGATATCGGATCAGATACTACATCGCCTTGAGATATTTTACTTCACAGACACGTTTTTACATTTATCTTATGTTATCCTGATACTTTTTTCCTCGTTATAGCATCCGTTTTGTTTGAATCTGGAAGATACGAGATCGTATATCTGATTGCAATAATCGAAACAACTTATACGGCATTATACTTTAAAGCTATAGTCACACAGCAACTATCTAGTAAATATTTAGCCTATCCTATTAGGCTAAGTACCGATGTCACCAACACATGTTAAAGTTAATCCTTCATTAAATATCATGTTATCTCTCTCGTATTTCCTGTCAATGAATGAGGAGGCATGGTATTTTAACAAGCCTCGAATTCTGAGAGGAACAACATGATATTTTTTATTTATTTATTTATACATCATGCATATTTTGTAAATAGGCGGACTTAGGCCGTGTTTCACCAAGCAATGTTAAAGTTAACGCCACGTTAAAATACCATGCCATCTCATTCAATCACAGGAAATACGAGAGGGATAACATGATATTTAACATGGCGTTAACTTTAACATTGCTTGGTGAAACACGGCCTTAGTCCCGATTTCACCAACGCATGTTAGTGTTAACGGCTTGTTAAAATATCATGCCTTCTCATTCATTGATAAGAATTACGAGAGGAACAACATGATATTTAACGAAGGATTAACTTTAACATTGCTTGGCGAAACACGCCCTGAAACTGACTATAAACAAAATTTAATTTTTGAAGTATCCCTCAAATTGTAACCAGGGAGTGACACTTTAGACTTCAAAAAGTATAAAGGGAATCTGGTCAGTCTCAGCCTATAAATGGCCTTTAATGTTGGTTTATTAGTACTAGTGCAGTGGTTCAAGGACTAATATTGTTAAAATTTGCTGGTATTATTTTAATCACACTCCACTATACTTTTTAAAAGTATCATCAGACCGGTTGGTTGGTGGTCAAACGGCTGGTTGGTTGGTATCAGTGCTAGTGGTCCAAGGACTAACGAATATATTGAAAAATTATCTTATATTATTTTAATCACACTCCACTATACTTTTTAAAAGTATGATCAGACCGGTTGGTTGGTGGTCAAACGGCTGGTTGGTTGGTATCAGTGCTAGTGGTCCAAGGACTAACGAATATATTGAAAAATTATCTTATATTATTTTAATCACACTCCACTATACTTTTTAAAAGTATGATCAGACCGGTTGGTTGGTGGTCAAACGGCTGGTTGGTTGGTATCAGTGCTAGTGGTCCAAGGACTAACGAATATATTGAAAAATTATCTTATATTATTTTAATCACACTCCACTATACTTTTTAAAAGTATGATCAGACCGGTTGGTTGGTGGTCAAACGGCTGGTTGGTTGGTATCAGTGCTAGTGGTCCAAGGACTAACGAATATATTGAAAAATTATCTTATATTATTTTAATCACACTCCACTATACTTTTTAAAAGTATGATCAGACCGGTTGGTTGGTGGTCAAACGGCTGGTTGGTTGGTATCAGTGCTAGTGGTCCAAGGACTAACGAATATATTGAAAAATTATCTTATATTATTTTAATCACACTCCACTATACTTTTTAAAAGTATGATCAGACCGGTTGGTTGGTGGTCAAACGGCTGGTTGGTTGGTATCAGTGCTAGTGGTCCAAGGACTAACGAATATATTGAAAAATTATCTTATATTATTTTAATCACACTCCACTATACTTTTTAAAAGTATGATCAGACCGGTTGGTTGGTGGTCAAACGGCTGGTTGGTTGGTATCAGTGCTAGTGGTCCAAGGACTAACGAATATATTGAAAAATTATCTTATATTATTTTAATCACACTCCACTATACTTTTTAAAAGTATGATCAGACCGGTTGGTTGGTGGTCAAACGGCTGGTTGGTTGGTATCAGTGCTAGTGGTCCAAGGACTAACGAATATATTGAAAAATTATCTTATATTATTTTAATCACACTCCACTATACTTTTTAAAAGTATGATCAGACCGGTTGGTTGGTGGTCAAACGGCTGGTTGGTTGGTATCAGTGCTAGTGGTCCAAGGACTAACGAATATATTGAAAAATTATCTTATATTATTTTAATCACACTCCACTATACTTTTTAAAAGTATGATCAGACCGGTTGGTTGGTGGTCAAACGGCTGGTTGGTTGGTATCAGTGCTAGTGGTCCAAGGACTAACGAATATATTGAAAAATTATCTTATATTATTTTAATCACACTCCACTATACTTTTTAAAAGTATGATCAGACCGGTTGGTTGGTGGTCAAACGGCTGGTTGGTTGGTATCAGTGCTAGTGGTCCAAGGACTAACGAATATATTGAAAAATTATCTTATATTATTTTAATCACACTCCACTATACTTTTTAAAAGTATGATCAGACCGGTTGGTTGGTGGTCAAACGGCTGGTTGGTTGGTATCAGTGCTAGTGGTCCAAGGACTAACGAATATATTGAAAAATTATCTTATATTATTTTAATCACACTCCACTATACTTTTTAAAAGTATGATCAGACCGGTTGGTTGGTGGTCAAACGGCTGGTTGGTTGGTATCAGTGCTAGTGGTCCAAGGACTAACGAATATATTGAAAAATTATCTTATATTATTTTAATCACACTCCACTATACTTTTTAAAAGTATGATCAGACCGGTTGGTTGGTGGTCAAACGGCTGGTTGGTTGGTATCAGTGCTAGTGGTCCAAGGACTAACGAATATATTGAAAAATTATCTTATATTATTTTAATCACACTCCACTATACTTTTTAAAAGTATGATCAGACCGGTTGGTTGGTGGTCAAACGGCTGGTTGGTTGGTATCAGTGCTAGTGGTCCAAGGACTAACGAATATATTGAAAAATTATCTTATATTATTTTAATCACACTCCACTATACTTTTTAAAAGTATGAGCAGACCGGTTGGTTGGTGGTCAAACGGCTGGTTGGTTGGTATCAGTGCTAGTGGTCCAAGGACTAACGAATATATTGAAAAATTATCTTATATTATTTTAATCACACTCCACTATACTTTTTAAAAGTATGATCAGACCGGTTGGTTGGTGGTCAAACGGCTGGTTGGTTGGTATCAGTGCTAGTGGTCCAAGGACTAACGAATATATTGAAAAATTATCTTATATTATTTTAATCACACTCCACTATACTTTTTAAAAGTATGATCAGACCGGTTGGTTGGTGGTCAAACGGCTGGTTGGTTGGTATCAGTGCTAGTGGTCCAAGGACTAACGAATATATTGAAAAATTATCTTATATTATTTTAATCACACTCCACTATACTTTTTAAAAGTATGATCAGACCGGTTGGTTGGTGGTCAAACGGCTGGTTGGTTGGTATCAGTGCTAGTGGTCCAAGGACTAACGAATATATTGAAAAATTATCTTATATTATTTTAATCACACTCCACTATACTTTTTAAAAGTATGATCAGACCGGTTGGTTGGTGGTCAAACGGCTGGTTGGTTGGTATCAGTGCTAGTGGTCCAAGGACTAACGAATATATTGAAAAATTATCTTATATTATTTTAATCACACTCCACTATACTTTTTAAAAGTATGATCAGACCGGTTGGTTGGTGGTCAAACGGCTGGTTGGTTGGTATCAGTGCTAGTGGTCCAAGGACTAACGAATATATTGAAAAATTATCTTATATTATTTTAATCACACTCCACTATACTTTTTAAAAGTATGATCAGACCGGTTGGTTGGTGGTCAAACGGCTGGTTGGTTGGTATCAGTGCTAGTGGTCCAAGGACTAACGAATATATTGAAAAATTATCTTATATTATTTTAATCACACTCCACTATACTTTTTAAAAGTATGATCAGACCGGTTGGTTGGTGGTCAAACGGCTGGTTGGTTGGTATCAGTGCTAGTGGTCCAAGGACTAACGAATATATTGAAAAATTATCTTATATTATTTTAATCACACTCCACTATACTTTTTAAAAGTATGATCAGACCGGTTGGTTGGTGGTCAAACGGCTGGTTGGTTGGTATCAGTGCTAGTGGTCCAAGGACTAACGAATATATTGAAAAATTATCTTATATTATTTTAATCACACTCCACTATACTTTTTAAAAGTATGATCAGACCGGTTGGTTGGTGGTCAAACGGCTGGTTGGTTGGTATCAGTGCTAGTGGTCCAAGGACTAACGAATATATTGAAAAATTATCTTATATTATTTTAATCACACTCCACTATACTTTTTAAAAGTATGATCAGACCGGTTGGTTGGTGGTCAAACGGCTGGTTGGTTGGTATCAGTGCTAGTGGTCCAAGGACTAACGAATATATTGAAAAATTATCTTATATTATTTTAATCACACTCCACTATACTTTTTAAAAGTATGATCAGACCGGTTGGTTGGTGGTCAAACGGCTGGTTGGTTGGTATCAGTGCTAGTGGTCCAAGGACTAACGAATATATTGAAAAATTATCTTATATTATTTTAATCACACTCCACTATACTTTTTAAAAGTATGATCAGACCGGTTGGTTGGTGGTCAAACGGCTGGTTGGTTGGTATCAGTGCTAGTGGTCCAAGGACTAACGAATATATTGAAAAATTATCTTATATTATTTTAATCACACTCCACTATACTTTTTAAAAGTATGATCAGACCGGTTGGTTGGTGGTCAAACGGCTGGTTGGTTGGTATCAGTGCTAGTGGTCCAAGGACTAACGAATATATTGAAAAATTATCTTATATTATTTTAATCACACTCCACTATACTTTTTAAAAGTATGATCAGACCGGTTGGTTGGTGGTCAAACGGCTGGTTGGTTGGTATCAGTGCTAGTGGTCCAAGGACTAACGAATATATTGAAAAATTATCTTATATCATTTTAATCACACTCTCAATTTAAATCTATCCGGTGGGAGATATGCTGTGTGAGTATTCAGGTTAAGTAATGCGTGCAGAGATAATAATCTATTTTAATCGTTGAAAATTTACACTTTCTATAGTTTTTTTCAAGGATTCCATTACTTCAGATATCGTTTTAAGACTAAGGTGTGCATGAAACGGTTACGGTACATTCGTAACCTAAGCAAGGAATTCCTAATTTACTCTTTTTTGGCATGAAAATGGAGTGAGGTTAGGTTAGGTTAGTAAATCGGCCCTTTATCAAAGCCAAAGAAAATAACAAAGCTCTTACTAAGGAACTGCGGCGGAAAGCCCCAAAGTAAGGGCGCTTGTAGAGTATTTTGCATATTTAAAGGCCTCAATATTCAACTGCCGGCCGTCCAGAATGTTTTCTCACTCTGTCAATGAACACGTTTTATGCTATTTGCATATTTTATTTAATGTTTTGGCACACACTATAGTAGTTTTAGTGAATATTTTGCCAGTATTTACTATTCAAAAAGACTAAAATTTTAGTTAAGTACATCACATTTTAAGTGAATTTTATTTTAGGTTATTGTAGAAGGCAGCGGTGAAGGGTAATTATTTTAAAAGCTAAGCGAATATGCCCCTATGCAATAATATTATCATATAAAAACATTCGCTACTAGTAAGTAGGTATACAAAGGTATAATAATAAAATAACTATGTCTACTTCAGCAGATTACAGACCACTAACCTTTTATATTATGCCTGGTTAATAACTGACCAGCTGTGTACTACCGTGTCTGTAATTTCCGAGAAAAAATTGCATGCCGGGTTTCGAAGGTCGCGACCTGTCAGAAATGCAGGCAGTGTGACGTCACTGTACTGTGACGTCACAACTACACGCTCTGTTTGGTGCGGCTTTGAATGTCTAAGGAAATGCCTTTGGTTCCGTTTTTGTGAGATATTTAGCTTTCGACATATGGTACATTATGATCATCAGCAAGACTATGAATAGCTCAGATTAATCCCAATTTAAAAATAAAAATATGAGCACCACGGACACTCAATCGTCGATTGATATGGTCGGGAGTACAAATTGTTACGATCTAACGAGTTAGTTTCAAAGCAATACCTACACTAAATTAAATACCAAAAGCATTTGCGATCGAACTGATTTCTCGATTGTCTCGCCGTGGTCAAATCAATATATGTGCAGTGTATTCAATGCAAGCAATAAAATATTTCCTCTTTGTAATATCAATATGAAAGACTGTATTAAGATTTATAATTTAACTTTCAACACTCACATCCAACCCGAGATCAGCGGTTATCAGAGCGAAGTATCAACATACCTGCAAAACGAAAATGTAGGTTAGTACTTATCAGATGACTACATAATATTTTATTATGTAACCACTATGAAAACAAATCAAAACTGTCTAATATACAGTACTTTGTTTTGATATCATTGAAGATTTTTTACTAGAAAATAATTAGAAATCTATTTTAATGGAAAATATATTTTTTTGTTGACTCTTAGGGCTGATTTTCCAATCGTCAGATAACTTTTATCTAAGGTATAAATATGTGACTTTCACATTTGTTCCGTACAAAATCTGCCAAAGCCACATGTTTATTCAACAGATAGAAGTTATCTGACGATTGAAAAATCGGCCCTTAATCAGAGAATTTCATAGACAGAAAATCCGTACCAAAACTTAGGCCTTTACAATGGTTAAATAAGCATTATAGTACAATAACAATTATTGACCAAAAATTGCCAAAATGGGAATGGATTTCCTAAGAACACCTAGAAAAACCATTTACAAACACATCTTGCAGTCTCTATGTAGCGTTTACTTTTTCTTTTTTAATAACAAATAATCTATACGCTATTTTCAGACCCTTAGTACTATATAGAGACGAAGTACTCATCAATACAAATCAAACGAGCCAGAAGTCGATGGTATTGTCGTTTTATTGCGGAGTTCCTCCACCTTCCAGTTCCAGCATCCGATAAGTTCCATGTCTATATTGCATTTACTGTGACTAGATTATAATCCGACTAGATGTAGTGGGTCAAATTAAAAAAGCAAGAATTCATCACATGGTTATATGTGAAATTAATTAAAAGCTTGTCAAAAGTATCTAAAATTGTTATTATAATAGTATGAACCTTAAAAAATGTATTTCGTTACTTAGTAACTGAAAATGCAGGCTTCTAGTTCTATCCACAACGAAGTTATAGGGAGTCGAAAATGGCTTGAACTGCTTCGAGAAAAGAATGGTACGGCCGTCCTCAACTTAGCGGGGTCAGTGCCGTGCCCCGAGATAATATAACTACCTATACCGGTGAGCTTTGCACCTTGACGCACTGACAACAGCAGCACCAACCTGGTCCAAATACTCTAAAATCTTCCTTGAGAATCACTCTATCTATTGATGAAAACAGCTTGAAGATCGATGAGTCTTTCGATCGAAGAGATGAAGTTTATCGCGAACAGTTAGACAGACGCGGCGGAAGACTTTGTTTTAGGGCCGATTTTTCAATCGTCAGATAACTTTTATCTGTTGAATAAACATGTGACTTTGACATTTGTTCCATACAAAATCTGTCAAAGTCACATATTTATTCCTTAGGTAAAAGTTATAGCTGACGATTGAAAAATCGGCCCTCATAATAATACTAGCTGTGCCCGCGACTTCGTTCGCGTGGTTTTTAAGCGACTTAAACCGTTTCCCCGTTTTTGCAACATTTCTCACAGACGCTTCGCTCCTAATTCGAAGCGTAATGTTTTAAAGTCTAAAGCTTTCCTCTATAAATGGACTATCCAACAAAAAAATATTTTTTCAAATCGGACCAGTAGTTCCTGAGGTTAGCGCGTTTAAACAAACAAACTCTTCCGCTTTATAATAGTAGTATAAATGTAAGGATTTCATCACAGCTCAGACTTGAGTCTGCCATTACCGCTACCCAGGCGGTCGCACACGAGGCGCGACGTACCATTTGCGTTCACTAATTCGCCGACATCACTACAATTAGTAATTAACATAGAATGGTGACAGCTTTCTATTGCATAAACAGACTGAACACGAAATTTCATAATCGTACCCATTTATGCGTTCCTGGTAATTCCATGCTCTAGCCGGTAGGGCAGCGATGGTCCCGACATTTTTAGAACTAAGTTACTTAGTAACTTAGACGATAATAGAGTATTTACGAACAGCTTTCCTAGTAGACTATAGTTCTAGATCTCTACTACCTAAAAATGAACACACTTTTGTGTATGTTTATTCTTTACAGATTACATTTCCAGCGTATAGGTTTGGATAGTGGTTAAGTAACAATATAATAATAAGGCAATGATTAATAAAATTCTTACTTGTTGCTCTTTGGTCAAAATTTGCTTATAATAATCAGTATAATTTTTAAGCTATAACTTTACAATCGTTCTTTTGCTTCACATTAGCAGCTCGGTAATGCAATAATCTGAGTGTTGTGTGTGGGTTTTATTTTTACTAACTTTATGTATATCAATGCATTTATTTAAAAAAAAAATGTTTTTGCACACATTCCTCCACAAGTTCAGTAGTTGTAACCAATTTTATAAGCCTGTTAACAATTGTTGCAAAACAAAAATACGGTAATTAAAAAAAAATCTAAAACCGTTTCATTTACGGGTGTTTTCTTTATTGCTATACCCAGTGACACTCTCACAGTAAACACGAATTTAACTATAACTCTCAAGCTAAAATCCATCAAGCTGTTCAGGCTGTATATCGTACCCAATAATTATACATACATACTTTAAACATACACACTCTCGAAAAATAACCCTCCTTCTGGCGCATTCAGGTAAAAAATATATCCTTTAATGTGTAAGTAAATCCAGCTAATCTCTGCATCAGAAAACACGGCAAATGCATAGTAAGTAGTAACTATTAGGTGGTATCGGCGCGCGGTGCTAAATAAAGTGTGAGCACCGGCCCACGCGGTTAATTTAACTTACTATGTCAATTAGGTAAATCCTATTTCCGTGATAAAACCTGATAAAAGCGACTTAAATTAATCTCAAGATTATCTTCAGATATAAATAGCTAGGATTTGTTGGAGCAAGTTAGGGAACTCTTCATTTTGCTTTTCGGTTTAAGTATAACATGTTTTTTGTAAATTACATGGCATTCAATATTTAGTAACCTTGCCATAACTGTGAATGTGAAATGGAATATTCCATTACTTTTCGCGACATGGATTAGAAGCTTGCAACAAGCGCCCTTACTACGTTCCATACAAGCGGGCTCAGTAAAGTTAAAATTGTTGCGTGCTTTAAAATCATAGAAAAATAATTATGTGAGTTCACTTCCTTGAATGCATTGTTTTTCATATCATCGCACTATAATAAAATAATAAAGGCTAAATGTGTGAAAAAGAAATAAAGGCGAGTGTGTTCATAACTTGACGCGCAAATAGACCAATACTACTTTTCATTCCAAAAACTACAGGAATCTCATGGAAATTCAGTTTTACGGAACCCGAGCCGCGGGCAAAGGCTAGTAATTCAAAAATGGTTCTTTACATCACAAACAAGTACTTAAGGCTTGCTCGTGATGATGTACAAAATGCATCTAATCGGGTTCAGAGGGTTCCCGCACGTGCGGGTCCCGTGGTCACGATCGATTTTCGTCTCGCGATTACATGGCAGGATGCACTATTGCTTGCACTATTCACTTACTCCACGTAACTATAACGTAACCTCTGATCCGTACTTTTTACATTGCGCAAGCGGCGAGAACCAGTTCCATCGCGATAGACCGCCCTGCCTAATGAAGCAATGGATGCGGTAAGTTAATCCATTGTAATATTATCGCGTAATTATACCCCGAGCTTCTGCTCGCGCTGTTCTGCCTCGCTGGCCACGAGCAACGTCTATATTCCGAGCGAGATAAGCCAGCTGAATGTTGCTCATATTATATTTCGCGTCGTTCTTACGGTAAATTAATGTTTATTGTAATTATTGCGTACTAACGTCATTGAACTCGCACGTGCGAAAACTTATGATTTACTTTTAAACAATTTTTACACTTCATGTCTTTGCTTTTGAAGAAAATAATTCATATGTGTAATGATTCTATTATTAGGTATGATGTATATATTTTTGGTCAATTTTGGTCTATTTCTATTTATTCTCTGTTTAACTATTATGTACAAATTACTGAGGAAACTATATATTTATAAGGCCGCTAGGTTGTTTCAGAACCTAGGTAGGTAAAACAATTAACATCCTACCTTCAAATAACGATCAAAGATTAATGATCTATCTGCACAGCCGTAGTGCCAAGTTTTTGCCTCGATTAAAGTTATTCCCAGAAACAGTAATCGATCCTATGTGATTATAGAATAGCAGACAGCTAACGATTTAGGTCCGGTATACTTGGGTTATTGAATTAATATTAAATTAATTTATTTTTGAACTTATTACGCAGAATATCAAAAAGATGAGCAAAATCTAAAATAAGAATTAACATAAGTTTTAAGCAATTAATAAAATTATCTACATATATATCTTTCTCGCAACACGATATATTTTGTACGCAGGTTGGTGTAATATCTATGTAGGGTAAACAACGTGGTTGTTCCCTTCTCATTCGCACATTATATTTAATAGTTTAATATCTTCATTTTTTTTAATGGTCATAAAATAATTTTAGTTTGCCACAATTTCTTTACCAAGGGGATATAAGACATCAAAAAAAATCGAAAGACTAATTAATTAATTATTGCTAAAATTCAATCTCTTCCCTTAAATGTTTAGAAATCTAAACATTCGGCAATAAATTTTAATGTTTTTGAAATGCTCGTATTTTAGGTTTCACTGTGTCTAATTAAGAAAATTATTGTTTCTAAATAGTTAGCATGAGTTAGGTATTAGTAACCCAATAAGAGGTGCTTAACGCTAACCATATAATTAAGTAATTATTCACTAAAGAATAATGTGCTAAAACAATTGCTCATATTATTATAATCTCAATGCGTTAAAATGATAATTGCGATTATATAAAGAAGAAAAAAACAAGCATTTCACCTTGACATAGATAGCTGGGCATTGTTGTATGCAAAATCAATTGTGACGGCTATTATATGATTTAATTGAAACAATATTAAGTCGGTTCCACACTACTCGCGGAGTTCCACGGCGAAGTACGGCGAAGTACTAGTAAAGTTTGACGAGGTAAGCCGAAGTGCATCTCTACACTATCCTATTCGTCTAACTTCGTCCAACTTCGGGAGTAGTGTGGAGCCGGGGTAACGATGATAAAATCAGCGTATGGGTCCTTCGTTCAGGGTGCCAAGGTGCTAGGTGAAAAACAGCAAAACCGGAGAGATAATCAGTCCACAAAACGCACTTATATTTGTAGATACATTTGAATACATACCTACAATATTAAAAGTATTTAATCTTTTTCGAGTCGCGAAACTACTAGGAACATAAAGGAATTTATGTTATGGCATAATCATCAGTCATATATGCATGAGGACGAAATATAGATAAAGTAACATTTACTTTTCTACAGACAAAAGTCAAAACAGTTTTATGTTAGACTAGCTGTGCCCGCGACTTCGTACGCGTGGAAAAGTGATTTAGGACACTTTTATATTTTTAAATATATTTTTAGTTTATTGGCGCAACCGCTGACAACTTTCGCCAATAGGTCCTTCCCAGTGTATCCCAGTGTTGATCCCGATCCAGCAAGTCACGTACCCGGCAAGCCTCTTGGTATGCAGGGTATAATAATAATATAGTACCATCCTTTCGGAGCTCGGCAAAAGAAGTAGGTCTTCGAACAATATGTAGAAGTCAGCAAAGGTATTCGAAGTTAGGATAATATTATTCGAATGCACCGTATAGACCCAGCCAATTTTTCACGTTATTTTAGTAAATTATTTAACTTCGATGACCGTCTGTCTATCTGTCTGGTTGTCAAAACTTTAACACGTGTAGGTATCAAGCTAACAATCCTATTAAATACTCAGGATCTTCTGTCCCTTCTGGCTTTGAAAAAAACAGACTCCTTAGCCACATCTACCCAAAGATTCAGCCGTTTATCTCTCTAATTTTGGACACTCCAAAGGGAACCAAAACCTAAATTTGATACGAAGCAACGTCTTAATAGTGCCGACATAGGATAAATTGCGAAACCATAAAATTATTTTCAATTTTTTTGAACTTACTACCGTTTTTGTCATTAATATTTTGAGATATTAAATTGAAACATAAATTGCAATTATTAAGGTATTTAAAACGAAACTCTCGGTTAGACATGGGCGCAGCGGCACGCCCCGTCGAGGATCCAGCAGGCTTACTCTCGACACAACCGAGAATCGAATCAGTTCGATCTCAACGGATTTGGTGTTTTATTTGGTAGATTACTTTGGAACTAATTAGGATAAAGAAAACCTTTGGAACGTAACTTTTTGTACACCCGACGATATCAATCGACATAGAACAAAAATAAACAAACGTCAATTTATTCGGGAGTATGCGGCACGATCGAATCTGAATCAAAATCGAATCAGTTTTGGGGAGTTAGGCCCCAGCTCGGCGCGCCGATCGGTTTTAGTAGCGTTTTTTTATTAACCTACCCTAAGTATAACAATAATATAAATAAATTAAATTTAGTTTTCAAGAAAATATAAAATAAAAAAGATTAAATTTGAATGTTTGCAGCGCGTTTCCTGCCGCGCTTCATACAAACGTCCAGCATTTTTTTTTAATTGTCATAAGTTTTTTATTTATGAACCGATTGAGATGAAATAAATGTTAAGTCAAGATTACTACAAATATGATTGAACCACATCTAAATCGAATAAGCCGTTTCTGAGATTAGCGTGCACAAATGCACCGACAAACAGACAAAATATATAAAAAAAAATTGTTTTGGGTACTATTGAATAAATAAAAGTCTCCTATAATAACACAGGCACAGTTAGCACATTTTAATAGTATTTTTTACCCAGCAGTCTACACTACACCAGCCCGGCTGGGACGTAATTGACGTGACGCAGCAGCCTGCATTACGCGGCGCCCGGTCGAATCACGGCGAAACGATTTTAATTTTGCTATATTTCCTAAACTACTCATTATATTTGCATGGTATAAAGGACAAATATTATAGTCTTCATGGAATGCTTAAGCCAACTAACGTATTAAAAATGATAAGGATTAATACCGTGATGGTATAAATAGCTTTCCAAAAACCGCTTACTTAATTGCCCGTTTTTTAGTGTATCGCGAAAGGATTTCTTTTAATTATACAGTTAATTAAGTTGATTTTATACAATAAATGATAATTTATTTCAATTTGTGAAGCAAGTTCAAAAATACAATTTTTATATTATTATGACACTGTGAAAACACTGTTTTCCCAGAAAAAAAATCCTGATAGTTAGGTACTTATTTGATGTTTTAATCTACTTTAGTGCCACGTTCTATTGCTTCGCGTCACTGTGTAAGCGATCCCCCCGCGCCCCCCGCACGAACCGTTCGACCGCAGGCCGCGCGCGCGAAATTCATCCGACTTGCTTCAAATTTATCGTCACTGCTCGGCTCCTATGTATCGTAGCGTTATGTTATATAGCCTATAACCTGCCCAGGAATATGGGCTACAATCGTACCAAGTTTGGTTAAAATCCCTTCAGTAGTTTTTGTTCCTATCGTGCACATACAGACAGACAGACAGACAGACAGACAGACAAAAATTTTACTAATTGCATTTTTGGCATCAGTATCGATCGCCAATCATCCTCCAATATGTATTTTGAAAAAATATTCAATGTACAGAATTGACCTCTCTACAGTTTTATTATAAGTATAGATTATAATTTGACAGCTCCTCTTGAGAATTTATAGTGTTTGATCGAACGCGGCATTACATTATGTTATACAATAGAAGGTAACAATGCAACATCCGAGAATGTTCAACAATGCCTGCGCCTGCGCAAACATAAACAATCAACTTATCACCGGCTCATCTGAACAATTATCCGCACTTTCGTTTTCACGCGGATACGTAGCGTGCGCGCACACTACTGCTCCAGTAGGGTATTACGTGCTGGCCTAATCAGAAAAAAAAATGTTTATGTTGTGGTGTGTGGCACAAGTTGGCTTAGCAGTACTTGGCACAATGGAATCGATAGGCCGGCGGGGAGGCTTGCTTGTCAAATTCGACGACCAGTGGCGCAGTGGTGTAGCGCGTTGATGCTCAAGCAATAGGTACAAAGAGTTCTCAGTGTTCCTGGGTCATGGATGTATATCAAATTTGTGAATAATATGTATAATAAACATCATATTTAATACTTTTATACTCTACATATTATATTTAATGTAGAGAATAAAAGTATTTAATATGTTTCCGTTGCTTGTTACCGTTAACACGAGTTCTTCCGATACTTAGCACTAATGACAATATTATTATTAAATGATTATTAAATTATTTGCATAGCAAGTAAGCAATGCTAAGATATAAAATTATTTTACCTATGACCAACCAATTTTTTTGTAAGTTCATTAGGCTCTAAAAATACTGGAATGGTATTGACCAAATTCTGCACCGATATAGAGTGGAGGAGAATCTAATAGGTATACTTTTCATTTGGGTAAAATGTACGGTTCCTATCGGGATTACCTTTTGCGCACACGAAGTCACAGGCAACGTCAAGTGATATGATTATTTTATGTTTGGCTTTTACACTGTAACTTAAAACTTAATTATTCACGAAACTGAGGTGTTAAATTCGCCTATTAGCATTACCAGGCCACCGGCATTTATAAACACTATTAAATGTTAGTAGCGGTTTTAACTCTATGTTACTTTTAGCAAGGTAATGTACCTACATATTTCAAATGAGAATGAATTAATAAATCATAATATTATCGATATCTGCTATTATCACGCTGTAACAGCGTATAATTTGGCGTTTACACGTTAAAATGAAGCAAAATATAAAGTGACTAATTTCTATTTCATGCACTTTAATAGGCATATTATATGAAACAAGAAATAGGACATAACTACAACAATATTAAGCAACTTTGATTGTGGATAATGGAAAATGGATTGTTCATGAAACCGAGCGATTATTTGCAGAATCGACCGCCGCGATGAACTAATAGGACCCATGGGTCACAGTTTTGTCATGTTTGCGACACCGAAGGGACTGATACTTGAATCTTAAGCAACCGCAAATTGCTTAGCCTGATTCATTGTAATTTATAAATAATTTATAAATAACCATGCGCAGCATCTAAAATAGATGTCAAAAAAATCGACGACGCCCAACGCCGCGACGCCGACATCCGACACCGCGACGCCGGCGCCCGATACACCACTCTGCGCTTCAAAACGAAGTTAACTGACATCAGCAGGAAAGCAGCTAGCCTGAAGTGGAGTTGGGCAGGGCCCGTATCCCGCATGCATCCGGACAGATGCGTTTAGCGATGGAGTGGCTACCGACTAGTCGACGAAACAGAGGTCGGCCCAAGAAAAGGTGGCGCGACGAGCTACACGCGTTTCATAAAGAGTGGCCAGTCATAGCAAAAGATCGTGACTTGTGGAAAGAGAGAGGGGAGGCCTTTGCCCAGCAGTGGGATAGTAACGGCTATTAATAATAATAATAAAAAATAACCATGAAGCCAAAATAGTCAGCTAGGAAGATCGAATATCCCCCGTAGACCCTTTCTTTTACGTGATGGCTTGGTTAGGTTACCGTAGTAGGTGCGGGGTTCAAGGAAACCTACAGTAGATTAGCGAATAAAAATGTGAGCCTAAAACCGATCCTTGTGCAGTCACAAGTATATTATACCTAAGTAATAAGTAACGTTTCTTTCACATTGGCACAGAGCATCGTTTCCCTATAGCATATTAAATTGTATGTCCCAATTATAAATTGCAAAATTACAAATTATGATTATGCATTATACCTGTATATGTAGGTACCTACATAAAGCAACGCCGCGTTGCGAAGCGCGTTATTTTTTTCTAGTGAAGAGCGCGTTTATTATTGAAAAACTAAAGAAAAAATTAAGAAAAAAAGCCCGACTTAGCGTGTAACATAAAACATTCCTATCACACCTAACAAACGACCTGAGGACCTTGAAGACCTGAACCGATTTCCACCAAACATAGCTAAGAACACTGTCGGCTGATATCTATATTAAGCAATCCTTTCAAACAAAAAAAACGCAAAATCGGATCATCCGTTTGGTAGCTACGATGCCACAGACAGACACGTCAAACTTATAACACCCAGTCGTTTTTGCGTCGTGGGTTAAAACGCGAAGCTTTGTCTTTGCGCCAATGTGACTTGACCCTAAGTGTACAGGCAAGTGCTAAGTAGTAAAAAGCTTGTTCAATATAAATGCCTTGTGTATAAATTACAGTTGGTTTTTACGTTGGTAAAAATGTTTGATTTTACATGGAAAATCGCTCCGGCCGCGTGTACGCTTGTACAGTGATATCGTCGGGCGGCGGAACGACCTCACGTCGGGTTTCACGCGGCCTTAGCCGTTTCATGTCTTTGCTTAATTCAACAAAACTTTTTGTTCTCTTTCCCAAAATATATTTCCAATAGTTTTTATTGTGACTTCACGCAATTTGTTATTCATTGTTTTGCAATAATTTTTAGTAATTCGTGGGGTGCCTAAGAAATAATAGCATCTCCGTATCAACAATTTTTCTCGTGGGTGTCGTAAAAGGCGCCAGAAAGTATATTTCCGGAAATAGACAGAAGCGTTACCTCGGACATCGTTATTATCTGAAAACTGCCTTCGCCAACCCGCCTGCCAAGCAACGCGTGTATAGGCAACTACTCTCCGTAAAATACTTCGGGGGAAGCTTATGTCTAGTGATGAACGTTATGCCTGAAAATGATAAAACATTTATACCAAGCGCAATACACCAATGTAGGTACTTCTACTTGGATCCTTGGCGTCCGAGCATTTGATAATAATTAGACACAGATACCTAATACCATGGACCAATTATTTAATTGGTCCATGGTTTATTATAATTTATTATAATTTATTATACTTTATTATAATATAATTTATTATGTAATTGGTCTAAGCTAATACCTAACCTAACCTAACCTAAGACAATTGAAGACATGAATGGATGAAGTTGATATGTAGCAACATTCTGATTTCGATAAAATTGACTTTAAACTCGTAACTTATTTTTAAAAACGCGCGCTTTGTGAACACACGTTTTGAGAACCAGGAGTCCTGTACAGACTCAAGCGCGCGCTTTTTCTTTATCCAAAAACGCGCATTAGCAAAGCGCGCGACAGCCCCTAATGTGTACCAGCTCTTATGGTTGTCCTAGTGAGAACATCGAAAAATTACGTGTCATGGCGCTTCGACTTTGCGCCAATAAGATCTTCTAAGGTTAGGTTGGTCTTAACAAGTTGCTGATACTTTAAAGTTAAGCAGTGCATGTGACAGCTGTTTTAATAAATCGTAACAGAGATCTAGTTGTCATATTGTCCACATGAGAATTTCACTGGGTCACAATACTACTGGGTCACCATTTTGCCATTGTTGTACATTTCGTAATGTCCCATAGACTATTGTCTGCGATTTCATAACTAAACCGCATTATTCATTATACTGTTGAAAAAGTGTTATTTACCTTTGCTACCTTCAAGGTCACTTCAACGTTTTCTTGACGGATGCCCCAATTTTCCACATTAAAAGGATTTTTACAAAAACAACTACAAACGTTAATAGTTTAATTATCTAAAAAAGTGTCAAGCAAAGGTTTCAAAGGACCACCGTGGTAGTGGAACTAACTGTAGTTACCCATTGTGTGACATCCGGCCTGGGTCGAATTGCGCATTGACGATTAGATAAAGGAAAAAAGCCCAGAGGAAAATATTTTCGTTCATTAATCATTATTGAGAAATTTTTGTTTTCTCAAATAGCATAAAAATAAACAAAGCAGACATAGCTGTTAGCTATTGGTTAAGTTAAAGTAGGTGCGGTCTAAAACTAACTACATAAGAACATACAAAATAAATCATAATATAAAATACATAAGAGTATAAAATATCACGTTCATCGATTTTATTACTTTTAAAAACAAAAAACTTAAATAACAGAACAAATTTAAAAAGTTATAAAAAGTATGAATGGAAGGAAGCAGCAAGGACGTTGGTGGCCAGTGCCGGCTGACCTTCCTTTACCTTTACGCCTCATTAGGACTGCGACGACCAATCTGTCTAGTCATGACCATTTGTAGGCTAAAAGAATTACTTAAATTTGTAAAATATTCAAAGCTTAAGCGTTTGCGTTTGCCACGGCTTTAATCGTGTCAGAATAAAAAACCGCGTCAAATCAATACAATCGTTTAGGACAGTTACTACAGTCACAAGTTTTGCAGTTCAAATGCATATTGTATTTGAATTATATCTTAAAAATTTCTAAGTTTAGTTCGCCTTTAGTTCTCTTAGGCGCAAGTCTGTTAGGTAAGCTAGACTTCACCCCTTAAATTTTAATATAAGGGATAAGTAAAGGCTAACTTTACCTTAGTGATAGATTTTTGTATTTAACATCCATTATTGTTCATAAGTTCCGAGTTAGCCCTTTACAATCTGGATAATTATAAGCTAACTCTAGGTTTAAATTTAACTGAGACTGGCGCAAGTGTAATTTATGTTGTGCATTGTGATTCTGTGTATGTGTGATTGCCCGATAGCGGCAGAATGCGATTGTTGCGCCGGCGCCGACGAAAGGGAATGGCGGGAGCTACTCAGCACACTTCTCACGCCTTACACCTTACTGGAAATTCATATTATCGAAAAATCACTTTTGAGGACTTGTGGCAACCATTGAATAATATAATATCTACAGACCCTTCACACCACGTCAATCTGGCCCTGTGCTAAGTATCCAAAGAACTTGTGTTACAGGTACCAGACAACGGAAATATATATTTAATACTTTTTTACTATACACATATTTAAGATTTTTTTTTATATTAATACACATCCATGACCTAGGGACATTGAAAACTTTTTGTTCCCTCGGCGGGATTCGAACCCGCAACCTCTCGGTCGACCACCAACGCTAAACCACTGCGCTACGGAGGTTGTCATCGTCGAAAAACGGCTTGTTTTCAACCCCCGATTACGTGTACGAATAGTGTACGGCATCGTAGCTCTAAAAAATCTTTTTGTTTAATGCTGACGTTACTGAAACTTGTTAGCTATAATTTATCATCATCGGGGGTAATTTGTTTAATTTTGTTTACAAGAGCATATTATAATATACGGGCTGTAATATTAATGAGTGATAATACTTTAGGGTATGTATGGGTCCCGTAAAAAGAGCGCTGGTAGTTTCAAAGTATACTCTACATAGGGAGGCAATTACACACACTAAAATATTATCATTCATTTATTTTATACCTTGTATAGCTATTACTGAAGTCTGAAAGTTAAAGGATTCACAGTTCTTTATTAAAACCGGCCGTAAAGTACTCTCGACATTGTTTAATAATTTTATATAAATTAACAGTAGGTCACTTTGTATATTATAATATAGTCAATTAAAAATGTGATTCTCGTAATATCAACAGTTCTTCAACGGTTAAGTACGAATCACAATATCAAAGTCAAATTTAAATTCAGTGATTATTATTATGTATTTAGACATCATTTACAGGTTTTATTTGTTTACACTAAGTTGTTTGATACATAAAGGAAGCAAATACGATTTAAGTAGCACCTAATCTAAATAGTCCTTGCATTGTTACCAACGATGCTTATTGCTTACAACCTTTGGTTACCAATTAGTGATGAATCAGTAAAATACATAATATGAGAATGCCTAATGAACCTTATGTGCTGGCCATTACTTTATTTGTCAAGTGCATTTAGAGAATTGTAGAATGAATAATTATTCTAAATCATACTCAATTCTAAAGCATACTCAATCAATCTAAATCATACATATTATAATTTTTCATTTCATAATAATCTTATATATAAAAATTAATTGCTGTTCGTTAGTCTCGCTAAAACTCGAGAACGGCTGAACCGATTCGGCTATTTTTGGTCTTGAAATATTCGTGGAAGCCCAGGGAAGGTTTAAAAGGTTCCTAGTCTACAAATAAATAACAACCGTGGTTCGTTTGTGTCTCGCTTAAAATAGAAACGGCTGGGCCGATTTATCTGTTTTTAATTTCAAATTGTTGTAGTCCAGGGAAAGTTTAACCGCTGAGAAAATATAGGAAAATTACTAGGAAGATAGTAAAGACAACAATTTGAACTAGCATCCTGTTATATTCTTTACATTCAAAGGACAGACAAGTATGTCGATGTTATATTATTTCCAATCGAGCATTAGCCTACGGACGCTCAAAATTTCGTACTTCGTAGTAACCTTGTAGGCTTGGCACAAATGAGGACGAAATCTAATTCAATAATTAGCGATTTACAACTTTTCAATGAACCCAATGTAAAATCAACCTAACCTATAAGATCCACAAAAGGGATATAAAGGATAAATAATAGCTAGTAGGGTTACCATATGACAAGGGTTGCCAATGCGGCAGCATTTGACAGGTATTTTAAGGTTTAGACAGGCGTGCGGCCGGCATTGGTTTGAGACAGGCATTTAAGTTTTCAGACAAGGAAGTTCAGATAACATTTTTTTTTGGAAGCAGTAGTGCAATTTTCTCATAAGTAGGGAAGAGAGTTTACAGAATATGATAAAAAACATTACAGAATATGTAAAAATCTGCCAGTCTGTGTTCTCTATTTTGGCACAGTGGGAATGTAGAGCGTGTGTTTTCTCTCATCAACACCCAGTGGAGAGGAATATTGATTACTCAGGAAAATTACAAAATTGTATCTTGTGAAGATTTTTAGGTTTATGTATTACAAATGAAAGGAACTATTAAAACATTATATGAGAATGGCTAATGTCTTTTGACAAATATCTGTAATAAATATCATCTATGTAGTCTTTTACTAATTACCCACAGCCTTTTGGTTTAGACAGGCATTTTTCTGAAAATCAGGCATTTTAGGTACCATGTACAGGCACTCCTCTATTTACATATGGTAACCCTAATAGCTAGTATCAACTAGCCTCTAATATATCTAGATAAGATTTGGCTACACTAATTGTCGCGGGACTTCTTTCATGGCACTAGAAAACGAACGCTAATGTGGTATTAGCGTTTGTTTTCTAGACCACGGACGCTCTTGGGTAAGTATTTATATTCCCCATTTTAATAGTCACCGTTGTGTTACGACCTTTGGCCATAGAAGGAACTGTATTTAAACCATTAGTCACGGTGTGTCCTTCTCTAGAGCAATTCGAACAGCGTCAGGCCCATTGAAGTAGACCTTGGTAGCGGCGTGGGAGGCGCTATACCTCACAAGTGCCCACCTTAACCCTAATAACTATGTCGAGATCGTATCACAGTTGTTTCCGTGTGCTCAAAGATACCGAAACTCCTGTGTAGATCTGATAGAGACGTTTGTGAACGTCCTTTTGTCTTACGCCGCGCGCTGGTTATAAAACCATCTTTGTAAAACGACGATCGCTCTCAAACGGTTTGTAACTTTTAGTTCTAGATCAATAGGTTATTGAAACCCGCCATTTACGATATTTGTACCTCTAGTTTTGATCTAGTTTAGATCTAAACAATTGTGTCATTGAATTTCTTTATTGCTTGATAAATAAGCCACACTCAAATTGGTAGCATTTAAGCATTAGATTTCATTGTGTCTTCCAACATAAAATTTAGAGTTTAGAGTGGATCTTAACAAGAATAAACACATTCATATAAAGTTGCTTTCCAATGCCTATTATAGTATTTAAAAGTTGGTAAATAACGAAACAATTTCCATAAAAGAGGCTTATCATTTAGATAGTTTTTTGTAATTAATGTTTTATTTGCGAACTACCACTCACAATCGTAAGCCAGGTTTTATCTATTGAATGACTATTTAGGTATCTCGTTTTCCTTATAAACTTGTTTAGGTTGCACGGCCTGTACTTACTAAGACCTATTGATGGCTCAGAATGTAAAACATATTACTCACTTCCCAGTAACGCAGTGGTACGATGATGCATGCCAAAAGTACTTCATAAAATTCTTATTACGTGCATTATTGCGGTGAAACAAACCTTATGTCACAAAATATACGTCATGGAAAAATTGCTGTTTTATCTGTTTTAATTGAGCGGGAAAGGAATTAAGTAAGTAACATAAAATTTAATTTAGTTAAAGACTACGCCGAGTAAAATAGGAAGGAAAGCACTTTTGTTAATAAATAGGTACATAAAGAATATACTTTATTACATGTTCACTTTTATCAATCTGTCACAACAATTTGTAATATTATATTATTATTATTACTTGTTTTTCTATGTAGTATGAACTATGAATATGCTGATCTCTAGATATACCTATATCAATATAAGAGTTGGTACGACTTACAAAAATGCAATAAACAATATCTACCTTTTAATGTTTCCAATTCTCAGATCGTTCATAGTTTGCTTAAACAATCTAATTTTTTAAGCAAACTATGAACTGAAACTATGAATTCATATTTTAAAATGCACGTTTTAAATTAATTTCTAAACGATCTATTACAAAGTCCTTTTAGAGTCCCTACAGGCCTTAAAGGCGACTTAAATATAATGTTCAGCCTCCACAGGCAATTTCGCGAATAATAGCTAGTGCTCAACAGGTATTATTATCTTATATATTACGTCAATGACCCCCGCCGGTTGAGGGCCTCACTTCCCTATATTTGGCTAACATAATGAGCACCATTATGGACGAAGTACCACAATAAATGTATTTTCACGTTTTCTTTTGAAACAAAATATGTGCACGTGAATGTATTATCTGTAATGGATACGAATATAAATCAAGAAATTAAATGATGCTCTTTAAAAGTTACTTTAATGTTTATTTAACTCTACAATCGCGTCTTAGGCTTAGGCGCCAACCATGAGTGAGCTATAAAACTGGCTGTGTAAAATCGGTAAAAATAAAAATGAGCATATTCAAAATTGCTTAGTAATTAGTTGCTATAGAACAAATTTTTGCTTTGGCCTATTTCGAGAAATTTCCATTAACATAGCTTGACCAGCAGAGGTGTCAATACTTATTGCGTAAAATGGTTTTTTCGTAGCTACGTGATCAACTCTACTAGCTACTAGCTACGTGATACTCGTCGCGGCGTTCATCGCCTGTTGGCGTTATTTTGGCAAAAATTATTTGCGAAGCGCAACTCGCACTTGGCCGCTTTTATAAAGGTCACTCGTACAAGAATTATAATGGAACTTACACCTAACTTTGAATTATAAACCTAATCAAAGCGATCAAGGGCAAGGCACCAATATAACAAAATTTTAATACATATAATTTGAGATCGCCATATAAAGTTCTTATTCCCAATTAAAATTCAAATGAGAGCGACATTACAGAAGCCGATAATTGACCAAACAAGTTCGGTTCAATTACCGAACTCAATTCGGACCAACACCAGTTTTATTTAAATAGAAAACATTAAGGCAATAGAAAATAGTTGCAATTAAATTAACAATGTAGTTGCGCCTCCGTAGTCTAGTGGTTCAGAGCTTCGCTCTTGACCCGGAGGTTCTACCGCGTTGGAACTATAAAAAAAGATATATCGTTTCCAAGCTTGGTTAGGACAATGCAGGCTGATCACCCGATTGTCTGATAAGAAAGAGGATCCATGCGTCGGACGGGCATGTAAAAAGTCGGTCCTGCGCCTGTTCTCTCGCCAGTCGTGTCGGTTTACCGTCCCACTGGGTTATGAGAGTAAAAGGAAGATAGATCTTTGTGTATTGTGCACACACTTGGGCACTATAAAACAACTCCTGAGTAACTGGCCTGGTTTCAATTAAATCGGCTACCGACACCGAAATCGGTGAGGGGAGCTATTATTTATTACTAGCTATTGTACTATTATTTTTGCATTTTCTTTCGAAACACTTTTTTATCGTTTTCAAAAAATGTCCTTTTAAAAAGTTTATAAAATAAAAAATAAAAATATATAATATTATAGTAGGTAGCCTGTATGGCTATAATATTAATGAGTTATAATACTTTAGAGTGTGTATGGGTCCCGTATATAGAGTTTACTGTGAAAGTACCAGCGCTGAAAGAGGTACTTTTCTTTAATTATTGTATGGGAAAATTTATGCTGTTGGGGCATTTCCCATACAAACATGAAAGTCAAAAGTAAGTCTTTCAGCGCTGGTACTTTCACAGTATACTCTTCATAGGAGGCACACACTCTAAAGTATTATCACTAATTTACTTTTTATACCTTATAAAAATTTGACCAAGTAGACTTAATTTTGGGGCGAAGGCTGGTTGGCCTCTTTCAACGGGAAACCCTGGCCAGTATTTTAAAATTGAAGGAAGCCGATAAGAATGAGTTATAAGAACCTAAACCTACTGATATTTATATTTATTATTATTCAAAATCACTAGCGTTGTTCACCAACCCCAAACTATGGGTACCTAATAATAAATTACAGATGCATTATTATATACATAAACAATATTATAGAAATAGGATGTTGATGGAGTTCGATAGTTAAAACATAACAATTAAGTGTTGTATAATTTAAAAACATGTGCTAGTAGTTATGGGAGCAATAAAATTAAACAATTAATTGGCCTTTAGCCTGTAGGCTGTTAAAGCATAATATAGGACATAGGTATTTAAATAGATATTGCATAACAGGCAATACTGGTAGACCATAAACCATAATTTATGTTTTGATTATTCAAGACATTTTACGTAATAGAGTTTGATTTAATGTTTCTTTGATTTTTACAGGTTAAAAAAAATGAAAATCTGGCAATCGATCAATACTAATTGATTCATACAAAACTTTTGTCTGAAATATAAATAATAAATTTAGGTATAAAGAGTTAGTTAGGTACCAATCATATTTTTATGTAAATCATAAAAAAATGTAACCAAACAGATTTAATCAATAAGTAACATAATTACCGATTTGACTTATTTTGTTGCTCTTTAATGAAGCATAATATTAATGGTGAGATGCTTTTGATAAGCATTTTATAATTAAAAAGTAACCAGTTTAATAAAAATACATGCCGTTTTAGGCTGACTCTCGACCTAATTTCTGTAAGCCGATTTTGCAGCAGACTGTGCCACCATACAAATATCACCTACTTTTTGCAGGACGTGAGCAGTATTTGAATTATTATGTTCTATTTTCAAATAGTCGGTCTCCGTAGAGTAGTCTAGCAGGCCGTGAGCGGGAAGCCTTATAGTGGTTATTATAAGACGGTGCGTAATCCCCGAACCCTGGGCTTGGAGCATGAGCAATAGAACACGTGTATTACATTATTGTTCATGATATTTTCCTTTTATAACATTCGTTATTATAAAATTTTAAAATTAGACAAGTTAAATAACTTTAAAGGGTTGAATATTACGACTATAAAAACTACTTAATTATTATAAAGTTACGTAATATTGTGTTATTTGTCCTTATTTCGACCATTGCAAGCCGATTCCATTCTGTTAATGAAGTTTAACAACGAACATTATTTTATAATAGCTAGTTAATTATTAGTTTAATGTCAAGTATTGACTTAATTTACGATTCCTTAATCCAGTTATAGTTAAAGAAACTTTAAATGTATCTAGGCTTCTATTTAAAATAATACAAAATCCATAAACTAATTAATTTAAAATACAAAAGCCATATATTGCTGGAATAAAAAAACCCAGAGGTTAGTTTTTTTCTTTTATTTCTAAGTTATTTTTTTGGTGGTGGCGACACAACAATAGGTAATAGGTATGTTGTTGATAGATCATATTATGTGTTATTCATAACAGCATTCCAGCTGATGAGCTATTAATGATAATATAAGATATCTGAAAACTCACCGTCATAGGAGTCCGGGATGTAGAGCGGCTTGCCGACCAGCTTCCCCTTCTTCCCCGACAATGGCACTGCTTCCACTCGCCGGTGTGCCTCCAACACTCGGTACAGAAGCACAGCCCTATCCTCCCCCTCGAACCTCACGACACGAGGCAACGAAAACTTATCCACAAACTCTTTCAACGTCATCACATCACTACTGTCGTCCTCCGGCTCGACGGATCCGGTCCGCCTACCCAGAAGGAAGTTGTCGGCCCACTCGGGGGCGTTGGGTCTCCGCTCCATGAAGTCGGGCCGCCGCTCGCTACTCCGCGGCTTGTACCGCGGGGGCCGGTCCCTCCTGACGAGCGCCTCGTTCGCCTCCGCCAGCCATCTCGTGACCAGCCTCTCCCTCTCGACGTCCAGGTACCTCGGCTTGGAGGCGTCGCAGGCGAAGCGCGCGGCATCGAAACAGTACTGGGGCGGCGGGGGACGGATCCGGGGCGGGAAGAATCGGGGCGGCACGTAGGGCGGGTGCGGCGCGTAGGCGGGCGGCGTCCGCGGCCCGGAGCCCTCTAATGACGCCGTACGAAACATACTCTCAGGCCATTGAAGCTACTCCCGCCTGGAAAAGAAAAATATCGTGAATATAATATTTATATTATTTATGCCTATTGTCTGACAATCTAATGCGTAACAGACTAGGTTTTTTGTACCTCATCTATCTTCGCTTAAGTAGGACTTGCCACTTGGCAACCTGTTATTTGTTGCTAATTACTACAAGTAGTAACTCGTTAATGGTTATTTGAATACCGCTTTCGTGCCAATTGATTTTATCTAAACTGACCTGCTTTCGTTAAGACAATAGTTGATTAAAATATTATATCATTTACCATTTAGTAATCGGGAATTTGTTATCAATGTTTTATATTTAAGTATATAAATAATACGCAGTAGTTTACACATATTTGGGTGATCTAATAAACTGACCCTTATTTCCTAAGTATATTGGCCGAGTATAACATACCTTTATGTGCGAATTAGGTTACTAATTTAAGGTTATTAACTCATTATAATACGAGCCGGCACATCAATAATAACCTGTACGAGGTAGTCGCTCGCAAAAAAACTAAACAAAACGTGCGCCGGCCGCTGAGTCATACTCATAGATAATTTACGAATACATGGAAATTGAAAATAGACAAAAAACTTTTAATCTTGTCCGAATAGATAATGATGAACCAACATTCTTTCCGTTCCGATTCAATGTGATTTAATGTAAACAAAGCTCTATATCGGCGGCTGTAATGCCACAGATTACTAAATAGTTACTACGTAAGTAAGGCTTCCATATAGGTCACATTTACATGAGCGCAACTTGTGTTCGAGGTATCATTTCCCCCATTATGGGGTTTCAATTTTAAGGTTGTTTGGAAATGATAGACTACTGACGATCGCATAGTTACGATCATTACTCAAACACTAAGAAGGCTGTAACGTCTAATTTTACTCGAACAATACAGTAATATATTATTTTTTCCCACCGTATAATGACGACCAAATAGACATGATTTCACATACAGATAAATTAAGTAAATATCTAGTATTTGTAATTTTTTGTAGATCTTTAATTGATTGGCGTTGTGTCTTTTTTCACCATAAGAAGGTTTATGCCTATATTTAGAGCAGTCTCGTGCAACATTAATATTTGAGATTTAGCTTTGTGTGTAAATGTTAATAGGAACTTTATGTGGCATTTCATTAAGCTACTGCTGCAGCAGTAGTACCTTAATAGCTTAATGAAATGCCGCTTAAGCTTTTTATTGCTAAGCAGACAATTGTTTTATTATTGTATTTTAGTTTCAACTCTATAGCCCAGAGCTCTATTCTTAGTGCTCAGAAATTTCTCAGGAGTTCGGATCATAATATAGTCCCAGGCTTATACATAAACTAATTTCCTAAAATGGACTAGCAAGATTTTCAATACGAATTAACTAATAAGTAATGGTATGAGGTGTAGGTTACTAACATTTACCGATAGTATTACTGTATAGTATAATACATAACGAAGCAAGTTAAAAAGCATCATAATTTTCTGATAAGCCCGCGCTACATTTCATATCATCGGCTTTTTCAACTCGCATTACCATCGAATGTTATAAAGACATTATTCATTTTCAGTCATTAACGATAGTGATATCGATATTAGCAATCGATTAAGCGTCTTGGAACGGTGATGTCTTATCAATTTTGTACATCAAAATATATAACCGTGAAAATTTAGTAAGTTTATAGACTAATCTAAAAAGCACGAAACATTATTACCTATCTTTGGAGGCCTTTCTTCGATAACCATCGACTGTCATTTTGATGTTTGATTTTTTAACACGATTTAGAGACATTTGCCCTAAATGTCACTAAATCGTGTTTCACCAAGCAATGTTAAAGTTAATCCTTTGTTAAATATCATGTTGTTCCTCTCGTATTTCCTGTCAATGAATGAGAAGGCATGGTAATTTAACAAGCCGTTAACACTAACAAGCGTTGGTAAAATCGGGACTTAACGCATGTTTCAACAAGCAATGTTAAAGTTAACGCCATGTTAAATATAATTTTATCCCTCTCGTATTTCCTGTCAATGAATGAGATGGCATGGTATTTTAACATGGCGTTAACTTTAACATTGCTTGGTGAAACACGGCCTAAAGTTTGTAGCATTATGCTTAACTAACATGAACACAGTGTCGAAGTTTTCGTGTTTTCCTCATAACATATTCATCTTTAATTTCTCATTATTAAGGCACAAATTGTAATTGTGCATTAAATGTTTCGTGATTCATCGACGCGCGTTATATTTTCCTAGTGAAGTGCGCGTTTTTCGAGAAAAAAATATCGCGTCGAATAAATTAATAATAAAAAAACATCGGATTCATTGTGTAGGTACTTGTTGTCGGAAGTTTTAACAAGTTGCTGACCATTAGTACTTATAATACTTGTAACCGACAAGTAGCTGATTTTAGATATCTCTCTAATGACCATTTTGTTACTACTACGTAACGCCATTACAATTGGGCTCTTAGAGATATGACTAGATAATGTATAATGGTACCTACTGCGGTAAGATTATTTAAAATAAATTAGTAACTTAAGCAAGTATCGATAACATTTATTAATTAACGCTACTAATCTGCATATAATACTAGATTTTTTGAATATTTACAGTCTCACGTTTTGGTTTAGTTTGTATACAGTGAGTGTCTTTCGCACGTTTTAAAAATAATAAATTATGCCGAGTTCCTTGTTAAACTCCTCTACGGAAATTTTACGATTGCATGTTCTTGATACTTGATACGTAATAAAACATTTATGTATGGTTATGCGTTCGATTATACGCAGTTATAATAATGCAATACATGAACATGCACCAGGTATATAAGTCATACATTATGCCGATGTTTACATAAGTATTATGGACTAGTATGATTTGTGTACGAGTAAAATTCACGTGCAATATAATAAATCTAACACTCGCTTTCATAAGTTTATGGTAAAGCAATATAAAGGAGCACGACTGGTCTAGTACCTCCATTACATATTTTGCCCGACTTCGTATATTTACAAGTGACATGTCCCTTTCTGAATACAATTACTTCAGTACCGCTACGCTTAAAAATTATAAGTGCATTCATCTTACAAGATTTGTTTCAGAAACGAATTTTCGTATTTAGTTAAGTTTTACTTTTAATGGATTATATAAATATCCTGGGCTCTTATTCATAATGACATCACAATTATCACTTACGACTTTCCATTCGAAAACAAAATGTATGTCACTTGCGAAGTTTATGTTAAATCCTATAGGATTTAACATAAACTTCGCAAGTGACATACGAATTCGCTTGTCGTTTAGCGAACCGTTAATCCTATACATTTTTGTTTTCGAACTTCGCATGTGATAATAACGATCCCATCTTAAATCAGGGCCCAGTCTTGTTATAGTTATTCTATTAATTATTAATCTTGTTTATGAGAATGCCACGTACGTGATCGTATTAATGAAATACAGCTTTAAAATTGCAATAATATTTAAATTGTAAAAGCGACGTTCAGAACGTACTTATAAAGAAATATAGATTTTTATGTAGAGGCCTATAAACTCTACATATTTTATAACAAATACATCTTCATGAATATAAAACCTTTCTGAAAATAAATCGTCCCGAACGTAATCTCGGTAAAGGCTGCAAGTCTACAAATGTACGCGCTGTAATGACGAATAGAGTATCGTTTACAAATGAAAGTAAATCAAGTGTGTCGCTCTCAGTTTATATGCGCATTGATCTGGGCAATCACCAGCTTTGATCGATGGCTGATGATCCATCTTTATTTATCGACTCAAACCCGGTTCCGTGGTCAGGTTTCTGTTGCATGTCAAACTATGAATTTGGTCAATAGAATTTGTAGACGTACCTTAGATATTATGTTTATATGTAGAATCAATATTCCAATGATGTAAAACATTATAATACATCTTGTATACAATACTATGATCAATTAGTATTGTTTATAGAGTGTTAATAAATTAAAAAAAAGAGATTACGTTCGCCTGAATATTTAATATCAATATGTTACTAAGTTGAGTGTAAGGAATAAGGAACTTATTGTTTTATAACTATGTGGATTGCAGTGCATTGAGCACGTAACATTTTTTGTCTTCGTATGTAAAATTTTTGAGCACTTTAGGTCTATAGTTTTCTTTATTTTAAATTTAATGAACAATAACATAAATAAAAGTTGGCTATAAAAAAACACTTATTAATAACAAGTAAATAAAAAGATTAATAATTAACAAATAAAAGTTATCGATAAAAAATAAAATAAAAATATTAATAAAAATTAAATAAAAAGATTAATAATTAACAGTTATGCATAGAAAATATACATCAAAAAGGCTTTACAGTTTACACATTCAATAAGTCTTGCGTCTGGGATTCAATTTTTCGTAACAAGAGAACAGCCTGATAATTGATGTAGGAGATAATAAATGATGTTCACTAGAATGGTGGATTTAATAGCAACGGAGGCCACACTGAGATCCACAATACAACACTTAATTGCGTCTTACTTCGGCTGAATTTTAACAAAACAGATAATATTATATGATGACTTATTGATGCACTCTATAGAGTGCGACAGTGAGAGAGATACTTCTTTAAGTATAACTTGTAAAATATTTAATAAACCCTATTCTTGATCGTCACATCCCGTCGGTATTAGAAGAGAGAAAAGAAGACATACTTAAGAATAGCGGGATAAAGCTGGAAAACGATAGCCAAAGATAGGGATAAGTGAAAAAATCTTTTTTTATTTTATTTTATTTATTTATTTATTCAAGATCGTAACCTAGACCAGCAGGCTTACCCCCGACACAATCGCGAATCAAATCAGTTCGATCTCAGCGGCTTTTGGTATTTTATTTGGTGGATTACTTAAAAACTAACCAGGATAAAGAAAATCGTTAGATCGTTACTTTTTGTACCGACCATATCAATCGACTGAGAATCAAAATAAACAAACGTCAATTTATTGGGAAGAGTGCGGCACGATCGAATCTGAATCAAAATCGAATCAGTTTGGAGAGTAAGGCCCCAGAGACGTATAACTAACATAATAATATGGTACAGTAACCATATGATATTGTTTTTTTAAATTTGGCTTCTGAGTTTGAATAAGAATGTAACCCGCGAAAACGTGTAACCTGACTTTACTGAGTTACGCGCAGCTGATGTGCAAACTGAATAATGAACTTGCGGGCGATCGCTGATACTGTTAAACGTTCTTAATTTTTAGTTGTACCAAATACAAGGTGTAAAATAAATGAGTGATAATAGTTTAGGGTGTGTATGTGCCTCCTATGTAGAGTATAATGTATAACTTTTGACTTTCATGTTTGTATGAAAAATGCCCCAACATCATATTATATTTTCCCATACAATATTTCTTAAAAGTACCTCTTTCAGCGCCGGTACTTTCACAGTAAACTCTATATACGGGACGCATACATACCCTAAAGTATCATCACTCATTAATATTATAGCTTGTATAAGTTAAACAACTTAAAGCCTAAACAATAGACCTGAACTTTATTTTTAAACTAGCTGTTATCGCGACTTCGTTCGCGTGGTTTTTGAGTGAGCCGTATATGCAGCGCACGCAATGAAAGTCCCCAAATGTAATTATTTTTATCCGTTTTTGGAACATTTCTCACTGACGCTTTGCTCCTATTGGTCGCAGCGTAATGTTATATAGCCTTAAGCCTTCCTCTATAAATGGACTATCCATCAAAAAAGAATTTTTCAAATCGGACCAGTAGTTCCTGAGATTAGCGCGTTTAAACAAACAAACTCTTACGCTTTATAATATTATTAGTATGGTTAATTAGGAACCGATGCCAGTTTTAATTACTTATTTACTCAGCGGCTGCTGCAGGCGTGTTTTATATACATTGCCGAATTACGCAGCTCGCAGCAGTCTGTGTTCGCCAGCACGTGTGCGGTGTACAAAGCCCATTGTCCTTATAATATCTTATTTCGTCTCTTCTCACGATATTTTAGACTTGGTTAATGCATTCTATCATTCTGAATTAAGAACGCAACGGATTGCGTTTTTTATCTAAAAAGAGTTCTATTCATAGATGACAGATAACCATTGCTGAGATATCTTCGTAATTTCGACATGAATGTAGGAATAAATACAAAGGCTATTATAATTAATCTATTGTAGGAGTTGAATTCTTGATAAGTTCACAATCGTGGACTTTAAATAGTAAGGATAAGGGAAAGAAGAATGTAGAGCACCTGCGTTCCGATTCTATAAGATCCTAATATAAACAAAGGTCAGTTAACGCAGCTATAAGGGTACCGATTTAAATGTGATGTTTTTTATAACGCAATGTGGTAGTACAATTGAAATTAAGAACAAAAATTTTAATTAAACTAACTTAATATGTGCCATATTAGGTTGGTTGGTTGGAAACTCAATCAACTTAATATATTGTGTCATATTAAGTTTGTTGAATTTAAATTTTTTGTTAACTTTTACATCACAATAAATCGAAACGGAATGTGTTATTTTTTATTGTTTATTAAATTTATGTGAGGTGCCAAAACAAAAAATTGCTCTTCGCGTCAATCGCTTCACACTATATTCGGCTTAATATATGAGCCATGAATCACCCTGTATAGAATAGGCGTGACGACATTAAAAATAATCAAAGATTTATTGATTTCAGGGTAAAATAGATATAAAAAGGATTTGAAATACTGATATACATTTATATAAAAAATTGTGATTATTAAGATTTTCAATAAATTAAGAGATTAAAATAGTGCAATCGGCAATTTTGACTGAAACACCGCATTACAGCGCATGACGTCACGTCTAGGTAAACATCACTGTCATGGTCCATCGCTGCTAGTCATTATATATTACTCTTTTATCTATGGTTTACTTAAGCATTTGACGTTCACCTAGGCGTGACGTCACACTCGACGCTATGCCACTTCGACCTGTTTTGGCGCACTATTAAAAATATATTAGAAAAATGGTTATAATCTTCGATATTCATTAGTTTGTTACCGAAATAAAGGTTTTTTCATAATTAGCAAATGTTTATCCACTTTACAAAAGTGGATTTCAAAATGTTTCGTCATGCCTATTACGTGTTAAACAAGTAGAGTAACCAAAAGTGTATCATTGGACGTGTGCATGGAACCTAACTAAATGCAGTGGCATCACAGCAGAATATATTAACTAATTTAGTGAAATGCTTCTTACATTGTCATAATCTCTTGTAAAACTACAGCAGATGCAATAAGCCATGTCCCAAGACAATTCTTTTAGATTGTATGCATAATGCTTCGTCAAATACTTGAAAATGCAATGCTTAATAACCTATGTCGTTCGGTCGAAGGAAACATAAGTTATTATTCACGGCGATGAAGCATGACATTGAATATTGTTCTCGTAATACATTTTTAATATTACAGTACCGACTATCAACTTTTTGTTCCTCGGTTCTCGTTATTAATGCGCCGGAGCGGCGTACAAAATTGTTATGACATTTACGACATATTAAAAGCTCGTGTTTATAGTTTTTAGGATTCAGTACGGGACAAGAATCCATTTTTCTGCCGGAGGACATTACTTGAATGTTTACCCATCTTTATGACATTACATTTACAGTATGTTTTAAATTGCGCTAAATGCTTAGGAGTTAGGTACTCGCCAGTGGAAAAGTCAGTGGAAAAGTGTAATTCTAATTTTTCTACACTTAAATATAATTAATAAATTACCTATTTTGATAGGTAAAGTTTTAGCAAACGGAGTAAATTATCTATAACACGAGTGTCAGGGGTTAAAAATAAGAATCTTTCTATGTCTGCTTGTTTAGGAACAAAATATAATGCCAGTCAAAATGTATGGTACTCATAATATAATATCTAAAGTAGGTACATACTTTGATGAGCTGAGTGTAGTTTATTAAGGACCATTTTTTCAATCGTCAGATAACTTTTCTTAAGGAATAAATATGTTACTTTGGCAGATTTTGTATGGAATCAAATGTCAAAGTCACATGTTTATTTACAGTAATAATACACAAATTACTTTTCTTGTTTCCACTTTAATAGTTAATGTTTATTCAACAGATAAAAGTTATCTGAGGATTGAAAAATCGGCCCTAAATATGGAAATAAGAAAAATTCCGTGCTGGAAACAACTCAGACATGACTTCTTTTACTTTATTACATACCTACTCATTACTCGGTAAATGAAAGTAGTTACAATGTAGTTGAAGGACAGAAGGGAAATAATGATGATACGGTGATAATCTTATAAAAAAATATTTCTTCGTAATTACAAGTTTTTAATGTAAAAGTAAAATACAGTAAATAAACCTTGTAGTTAATCTAGTTATATCTCTACAACTAAATAAATTTTATTAGGTTTTTCCGGAGTAAGTTGTTATGAGGTGAACGCTGTTTACTTCCTTTAACATTAAATATTATTATAACAGAACATCTATCGAATACCGAGCGACTGACCTTGTTAAAGCGAGCCAAGGGAAAAGGAAGGAAACAACATTTTTCAAGTCATTATACATGTAAAACTCTGCGCATGCGCAATAACCGTTATGAAAAACCACTTTTAGATTTTTAGATACGATCAGAATTATATGCCTCTTGTGTTTGATCGCAAATCGCAGCTGAAGCATTTTATTCATTCCAATTTTGAACTCGACAACAATTGACCACTTACGTAAACTCTAGCACTCTGTACGTACTTTCAAAAAGTCTTTTAAATTCTGAACTACTTTTGAGAGTAAATACCTACTTTTGTTACGGTACCTATAATTTAATGAAGAATAAAAACTATAAGTGACTTTAAAAATCTACATTATCATTTGCACTGGACTCTGGTTAAACTGCGAAATGCTATAAAAGTTTTTTTAAATTTAGATGGTTCTAGATAAAAGGATTGAACCTATAATAAAGTTTTTATAGTCTGAAATAACTCGAATGGACACTCAGCTCTAATGGTCTTAATATCGTCTAATCGGCTCCCAATAAAAAGTTCATTCATCTTGAACCTTGAAAAGCTAACCTTATAAAAAACAAGAGCGGAGCTGCGTAGGCTGAGCAAAAAGTTTAGTGACAAGGAAGTAGCCTATATTACTTTTTTATAATATGTAGACCGTATATGATTGTAATATTATGTAACACGAATGTTGTTATATAATATATTTGATTTAGCCGCGTTATGTGGTTTTGTTAAAAAAATAAATGGTTAAGGGCGTGTTTCACCAAGCAATGTTAAAGTTAATCCTTAGTTAAGTATCATGTTGTTCCTCTCGTAATTTCCAGCAATGAATGAGAAGGCATGGTAATTTAACAAGCCGTTGTCACTAACAATCTTTGGTGAAATTAGGACTAAATGTACTAATGACTTAGCTAGTATGCCATGGTTAGGTAATTGTACAATTGTCAATCCGAAATTTAAAAAATATGGAATCACTACTCCCTAGCCCTATGCCCTATGCGATACCATATTTTTACAAGAAATCCTTATTTTGGGTCCAGTATTTTTTATTAGTCTATAGCGTATCTTAATGCCTTTACTCTACTACTTTGGCCCGTATAAATAAAACAATCTCAAGCTTGTACCAGGAATGTATAGGTTGAGTGGTGGTAAATTGGTAACTTCAAGTTGACAGGCGGAGTGTCGTCTCCAATGCGGTAGCCTCCGGCACCCCCTAGGCGCGCGGATAACACGACGTCAACTTATTACATTCCTCTAACACTACTCAAATGATATACATTTGAATCTAATTATACTACTTTGTATAAAACGCTCTTATAATAATAATGTGTGAAAATTTGAATTTTTTGCACACATTTTTTTTGTAAGGGATAAAATGACGTGGTAAATTCTGAAAGGAAACTCTATACTTATTTTAGTTTCACTAGTCTGAATAAAGTATTGGTGGCTCTTAGTCTCAGTCATTGCGACACTACATTTAAAGTTACGCACGACTAAATTCAGTATATTTACACATAACTCGGAGCAAAATTAACCGAGACCGGTACATAAGGAACGCTGCAATAGCAACATAAACGGTGTAAGTGCGGACACTGAGATATAGGTGAGATCGCATGTGATAACGTTTGGTACAGTTAATCTCAGAAACAGAACCACCCGTTCCAGGAGAATAAGCAAGCTACAACGTAAATTGATAAACCAACATTTTTTTAATCAGCATAAATAAATAAAAACAACCAAATTGAAATCCTCCTACTTTTTTGGAAGTCGGTTCAAAACAATTTCAAATTTTGACAATAAAACACGAGATACTGCCACCCACAGTAGGATTCTTTAACAAGTTATAATATGATGTTAGTATCTGAATCATCTTCCAAAAGAATCCAAGTTAAAAATAACGCACCTGCTGCCTTTAAAGAATTATCCAAAACAAGTTGCCATAAAATACTAAAAAGTATATAAAAAATATAGTTGTTAGAATGCTTACGTTCAAATACTCATTCGAATCTCAAAATCATTGTGACTTCCTCCAAAACAATATCGAGCAAAAGTCCTTCAAACGTCACCGATGACAGACTGCGTAATCGCAACTAGACAGGCAGTTATTAAGCACAAAAACTATTGAAATAGTCGGCCAACAGCTGTATGTAGTATGTAATCGGATAAATAGTTTAAATAAATGAGCATCGAGCACAGATACCGCTATCAGCTTGTCGCTTGTCTCGCCCCGCCCGGGGTCAATGCAACCCATTCGATGTCAAGTTTGAAACGCTAACATGGCAAGTTGTTAGCCCAAAGGGCTGTAAATGGACGTATCGGGACCCTTAGCTTTGCATACTCCGAGTTCGTATATAATTGAATAAGCTTTAAAAAAAGATCTATTTGATCACCGGAGGCGAGATAGGCGTTGAATGGGAATAAATCCACCTCGTAATTATACGTGCGGGAATAATAAAATTATTGTTAACATTACCAACACTCCTCGCGCCCTCGTCGCGTTGTGTTGCTTTTGCAATAACCTACGTGCAATTTATTATTTATATTGCTAAGATGTACATTATTTTACATTGGTATACAGTGATGATAATTCCTCCGATTCTTCCTGGGCACTTAATTATTATTAATCATTGTGTCATTGTTATAATGCCTCCGTGGTCTAGTGGTTCAGACTTCAGAGCCTAGCTCTAGACTCGGAGTTCGTGGAATTCCCGCGTTGGAACAACAAAAAATGTTGTTTTCAAGTTTGGTTAGGACAATGCAGGCTGATCACTCACGCACACAGCTGATTGTCTGACATGAAAGATGATCCATGCGTCGGATGGGCATGTAAAAAGTCGGTCCTGCGCCTGATCTCCCGCCATTCGTGTCGGTTATCCGTCACACTAGGCTACGAGAGTGAAAGAAGAGAGAGTGCTTCTGTGTATGGCGCTCACACTTGGGCACTTTAATATAATTATGTATTTGCGTAGCTGGTCTGGAATGACAACTGACAGTGTCAGGTTTCATAGGCATTGTTATTACTTCGGTGTATGACTTAGTGCCTTTTCTAGAAGATACTTTAGCGTTTATGTCACATCACATATTCATGTCCCATAATTAAGATTTTCACGGAACACTCAACTTGAACTTAATTTATAGCAAAGATTTTCTTAGGAACAACCTATACGTGTAGTTTTATTATTTTAATCGCTGAAAATCTGTGGGGGATGACCTTATTCTGCGCACGCAACACGCAATCATGAGCCCACGATTGAGCATACTCGCAGTGGGCATGCGAGCACGATCTTCGAAGACATAGTGTAGGTTAATTAAACTTAGATTAATTAAGATGAGAATACGTAAATATATATTTTCATAGGTATGTTAGCACAAACACTGTATTCTGTAATGTTAAAGTAAGTCGATGCAGATGATATGACTTATTTTTAATATTTGAGTACCGATTGCTTAATTAGAAGCTATTATTTTCACACATTATTCCTCTTAGAATAATTCAAGTGATTATTTATTTATCGTAAGTCATCATGCTGGTCGATTTAATTGTATACAGAGGCCTTTAACGCATCGTTCAACATTTTAACCGTAATCACGTCAAAATTGCACAGCGACCTTTATGGGCAGATACTTTAGGGTTACGTTACGCGATTGTTGTTTGACAATAAACAATTGGACCCAGGCGTTCTCACGTGTTTTAATTGTACGAAAATCCTTGGTTTTTACATGAGGCTATTGATATTAATCTTAAGGTTGCGTAGGAATTATTTTATCGTAAGTGTCTAATGTTTTATTTAATTTGACACAATTGAGACAGAAGCCTCAATCAAATTCAGGGACTTTACTCTTCAGACTGATTCGATTTTAATTCAGATTCGATCTTGCCGCGTACTTCCCAATAAATTGACGTTTGTTTATTTTGATTCTCAGTCAATTGATATGGTTGGAAGTACAAAAAGGTACGATCCAACGATTTTCTTTATCCTAGTTGGTTTCAAAGTAATCCACTAAATAAAATACCACAAGACGTTGAGATCGAACTGATTTGTTTCTCGATTGTGTCCTGCAGAGCTATTTGACCTATATATGAACAGATTATTCATCATCATCATCATCACCTGTAAAAACTGGTCTCAATTTTTTTTTATATTTGTAGCGTATAAAGTATTAGATTCGCGTTCCAAAACGTATAGTATGTATATAAATACTACGTGACCTTACATTTTTTCTAGCTTTTCTAGTTTTTATTAATTGTTAAAAAAATATTTAATTTGGAGAAAAATACATCCTGTACAGCATTTAGAAGCACTTCCACTAGTGTTTTAGCGTCTATAATGCAGCATAAAAAGGTAATTACAGATAGCTAATGTTTCAGACGGACGATTATTGCCGTGCAAGTTGAGCGTTTCTAATAACACACCGTTCATTACGTATCCCGTATCCTGGTATTAAATCTGGACACTTAGACCATCCGTCAATCTCGCGGTAATCTATCACTAGGGGGTTTAAGTGCTTCGCTAGGAAGTACCGGCACGAGCGTGTAATGCTATATTAAGAAGAACACTCGCAAACATAAACGTTTTTATGATCATTGCGGGTTGAGTTATTTGGGCCTAACCCAACCTTTACGAGGTTATCATTTAATGAAATTGGCATCAAAATAATATATTACATATAGCTAAAATGGTATACAAAGTTAATTTGCAACCCCACTGAAAAGCGTGGCAAGTGGGGGTCACGTAATACTTTATTTTATTTATTTATTAAGTCATAGCTGAAACGATGAAGCAAATTTCAGTTGCATAGAAATACTCGTATGACGGCTCCTTAATCGTCCCACCAAACGTGCTATATGCCCTTGCGAGGCCCCATTAGTGCGTGCGCTGCGTTGCGTCTTTGCCGTTGTCTCGATTTCCATATTACATCCAGAGGCAAAACTATACTACCATACCAAATTTCATCCAAATCCGATCCATAATTTGAACACGAAAAAGACACAAACATCTATATTTCACATTTATAATAACTAGCAGGAGAATTATTTGAGTCACAGATATTGCTAATCAACATTTCCGACTAATGCGTAAAAGCACTTGATTTTTCAATTTCTTTTACCAGCGCTGAATTAAAAATTCAATATTTTTAATAGTTCTAATAGTAAGCGCCAAGCGGGTTACTATTTACTAGGTATAGTAAAGGTCGGTAAATTACAAAGTTGTGGATAACAGCTAAAGGGCAAAGGCGCTCCAAGTAATTGCTCATTAAGAAACTTAATAGGTTAAAGATTCCACTAATTGGACTTATTTTCATCATCTATCATTTTGCTTCCGTAGATTATACGCGGCCTGCTGCTTTAGGTAATCGATATATTTAATAACGCTTTATTTATTAACACTCGGTCGGCAGTTATATTTAACTTATTATTAATGTTGATTTAATTATAATTTATATAATAATTTCCGTTGTGCTTGATTCCTAAATATTTCCGCTTAGGTTTCTTATAAAATTGAAACATGAGTAGCAAACTAAGTTGTACTATAATTTTTGCAAATAATATTTTCTTAGAAATAGACAAGAGAGCTACTGTATTCTTATACTAAATTAATAATAATAATTACAGATCACAAGAGGTTAGGTAGGGAGAAGATAGAGATAACTTCACAGCCATTCAGTTACCCAACGGCCAACTGTCAACAAATTTCTCATCATGTTCCACAAAAACCCATACCAATAACCTATTTCATCACTGCGCTTCGGTTACGAGACGAATTACGTGATAATTCTCGATGGATCTAGATCCCAGCATTGTTCGAGCACCATTAAAGGGTTTTTGCTCTTCATGTTCTTACAAAAATATTTATGTAACAAACAGTGGAACTTCCTCGAAATAGAACAATAATTATGTAAAAGTCAAATCAGATATGGAAATAATCATTGGTTTCGACATGTACGTGGGTGTGACCTCAAAATGCAGAAACGAAGGTACGACCGTACAGGTTGAGATGGAGGCATTACTCGTCAACGCCAATGAAAGCTAAAGTTGCAACTTTGTACTAATCAACCCTTCAATTGATCTGCAATATTTATTAACCCCACAAATATATTATATAGTCATTTAACCCCACAAATAACCAGCACTTTCTACTAATCAACCCAAGAGCTATTAACCTGCACATTAATGTTGTACTAGTCGGCTCCAAATAACCTGCGACTTAGAACTTGTCAACCCTACATATAATCTGCAACTTTGTACTAATCAAACCTTTTAGGCCAGGTTTCCACTGACGCGGAGCGGAGCGGAGAGGAGCTTACGGTGCCCGAATTGACCAATCACTATACTCGAAATCTCCGCTCCGCGTTAACGGAAACAGCACGAGTATAGTGATTGGTCAATTTGGGCACCGCTAAGCTCCTCTCCGCACCGCTCCTAGCAGATACCTAGAAGAAATATGAGATAAGGCCAATAGTGAAAAAATGATGTCGTACGTTTTGTTCACCAAGTAAGCAGATTATAATAAAGAAAGAGAACTATTTTTATGCAATCCTGCCTATTGCAACAGTATTGAATTTTAATATGAAGTTCGCTGATAAAATCTCCTCCGCCGATATTTCAACAAACAAAGCGCTGTCATGCGTGGGCGCAGCTCAAACAGAACGTACTTTATTCCGTGGTTTACGAGTACGCTGAAATTTATGTGCTAATATTCAATAAATTATAGACAATTTGGCATAATCACTGTATAATTTGGTAGCGAAACACAATATGTATTTTTTAATTTTTTTAATAAAGGGAGGAAACTTTTGTGTAGTCTATGGGCCAAGTTTCAGTAACAGAACGCAGCGAAGACCCCAACACTCAAGAGCGTACAAGACTATAGACCAATATATAATACTTTGTGTGCCAAGACTTAGAACCTACCATGCAATCGAAACTAATAGATGAGCTAACTCAATTTATATTTAATTGTTTCGAGTGGAATATATGAATTTATTAGCGATTTACTGAGCTGTTACACTTCAATCACTCGTTTCGTTAATTTTTCCTTGACACACAATTACCTCTGGTTACTGAACTTAGTGAATTTATTAAAATAGGTGCTAGGCTAGGATCAAAATATGCAGGCTCGTGCATAATCAATTTGCATACAAGCGAAAGAACCACGCCCATAGTATCAAAAATATATTAAAACTGATTGCGTTATAATTATGCAGCGTGAATCAGGTCACTTTATAATAAAGACAAGACCGTGACCGTAGTATTAGCGTCTCCGTAGTCTACTGGTTCAGAGCTTCGCTCTCGGGTTCGATTCCCGCGTTGGAACAACAAAAAATGTTGATTATCTGACAAGAAAGATGATCCATGCGTCGAATGGGCATGTAAAAAGTCGGTCCTGCGCCTGTTCTCTCGCCAGTCGTGTCGGTTTACCGTGCCACAGGGTTCTGAGAGTAAAAGGAAGAGAGAGTGTCTTTGTATATTGCTTACACACCCCGGACCCTAAATCGGGCAGATATATTTTCTTCCATATTATTCCTGACTCACCTTTTGTATGACGTGTGCGTTGCAGGGTTCCAATCAGTAAGTTTTATTTTTCACCGTCAAAAAGTCGCCCACAAAAATAAGCCGTGCCCTTAAATGAAGAATCATAGGAAGAATGAAATACAATCACTAAAATAGAAGGTATATTTTGTTTTTGAATAAGTCGGTCCTTATAGAATACGAAGCAGGTATGTACTTACTACTCACTGTGGTTACATATGTCCTAAATTTCAATTTTAAAATCCCTAATAGCCTAATGATGATCGCTCATTTCATGTTTCGGATCACAGCTTGAGCCCAAAATGGCTTAATGCTTCGGTCTTTTAACAAGACACATCAAGTATCGAGATTATTCGTTCAGTACCAAAGCTTTACAAAGAATAAATGCAAGTATTGATTAGCTCATGGCCTTTAAATTTAGGATACTATGTTCCAAATTAAGTAATAATCCTAATTTAACACAGCCTTATTAAGAATTTAATTGGTATTGATTGTACCTTCCTTATCTTCTCGATACAGATACTATATATTTAATTTAGGTAATATCCTTATTAGGATTCAAATGTTGCTTGAGAAAATAGCATTTGAATAAGCCATTTCATTAGCTTTGGTTAGGACATTTCGTAAAGAAGGTTTAGTCATATTAAGTCCAATCTATACTAATATTATAAAGCTGAAAAGTTTGTTTATTTGAATCCGCTAATCTCAGGAACTACTGGTTCCATTTGAAAAATTATTTCAGTATTGGATAGTCCGTGTATCGAGGAAGGATGTACATTATCAAACTAAAATTAATATAAGCTGAAGAAGCAAGTCTTTTTTTTTTATCCGGGCAAACTTGCAGACTATTATTTCGTTCTAACAAACAAGTTAGAATTAAATTGTCTGCAAATTACTAATCTACAATTGAAGACACGAGTGGATAAAGGAGATATGTCGCAAAATATTTATTTCCAGAAAATTTACTTTAGAATAGGTCGTACCGTGCATTTTTTATTTTAAAGAAGGATCGTTACGACTTATCCTAAAAAGTTTAAGTGACAGTTTAAAGTAAATTTTCTGAAAATAAATATTTTGCAACATATCACCTACATCCATTCATATCATCAATTAATAGACAAGTATACTTGCCATTACTTACACTAGTTTTCGTCTATGCGGCCCTAAGTATACTTGCCATCAGCTTTCGTCTATGCGGCCCTAAAATTGACCAAGAACAGCTTGCTGTCAGCTGCATGCATTAATGGGTAGTGTGAGCAATCTATCAGCGCGGCACGGTTTCCATGGTTACACAACCACAACAATAAAAGTGACGACTTGTCAGGGAAAGTTAGTGCCTCATTTTTTACCATTAACTGCTCATTACGCGTTATCTATCGACATAACGTGTAAATATTACGATACAGTAGCTACTAGCTACTTGCTGAGTATTTTATGACAATGGAGGTAAATGAGCAGGCCCTAATTTAAGACACCATCACTATTTACTGCTTACGAAGTTCGAATACAAAATGTATGGGATTTGACATACGCTTCGCTAAATGACGGACGAATTCGTATGTTTTATTAAATAAGTAGGTGTTGCATGAATACGCCCGATTTTTAATCATTCTTCATTGGTGCTCTGTTCCTATTGGACTTAGCGTGATGATTTATAACCCTCCTCAATAAACGGGCTATCTAACACTAAAATATTTTTTTTAATCCACCAGGACCAGCAGTTTCTGAGATCAGCGCGTTTATATAAACAAACAAACTCTTCAGGCTTATAATATTAGTACAGATACATTAATTGTTAAACTTAATTAATCACAGCAATCCGTCAACTCTATACAGGTTACAGTTTCTAAAATCATAATTCATTACAAATCGCGGACGCTACTAATAGGTAAAAATGGCTAAAAAATTAATAAATTTATATATGTATGGCGTATACATGCTGTGTCAATGAACTCATTAATTTCGTTCACACTAATAACCTTCTTATTTTGGTCCGTTCTATAACATTGTTTCACCGTTACTCGGTGTTTTTACAAAACCTTAAGGTAATAGTTTTCGATAATTGAATTGTTGTTACTGTAAAAACACGCGCCGGCTACTGGTCACATTGTTACAGTTAAGAGTTAGGGTGCCAACTCATCACCTACTTTTTGTAGAACCGATGGTCGAAAAATTATCTCCAAATTATTTCTGACATTTTGTATGACGTGTGCGTTGCACTGTTGCAATCGCCTCCGTTCTATTGGTTCTGAGTTTAGCTCTCGACCTCGAGATCGTGGGTTCTATTCCCGCGTTGGAACAACAAAAAATGTTGTTTTCTAGTTTGGTCGGTCCTGCGCCTGTTCTCTCGCCCGTCGTGTCGGTTTACCGTCCCACTGGGTTATGAGAGTAAAAGGAAGAAAGAGTCTTTGTGTATTGCGCACACACTGGGGCACTATAAAATAACTCCTGCGTAATAACTCCTATTCCAATCAGTATGTTCTATTTTATAACTTATAAAAAAATCGGTCACCGATTATCGCTCGAGGCCCTTATAGAGCATCGACAACACTAATTTTACCCGACTGATCGGCTATCAAAATAATTGAACTGTTACAGTTATTTAACAGAACAATGTAGCTTTTAGGGTGTGCGTGCTTTTTTTTAGAAATTAGTGTAATAATTGACACTTAACTAACAAATTGCTTTTGCAAAATTAGGAAGGCAAATAAGTTATTTATACATTTATATAAATGCGAAAGTTAGTAAAAATAATTGGATATTTGTTACTTTTTTAAAGAAAAATGTGCTAATAAATAAATGAACGGATTTTGGCGAAATTGGTAGTAAGTTTAGATACTGGATTAGGCACAAAGATATTGCAACAAATGTACGGTTTCCGTAGGATTACTTTTTGTACGTACTACTCGTACGAAGTAACGGGCAACATCTACCTAAAATATTTATGTCATGATTCAAAGACAGGAAAAAATAAATAATCGATTCTGTATGCTAATTTTCCGTTATATTCTGAATTAATGATTTTAGTATTTTGATAATTAAATTGTTTCAATTCCACCGATTTTATTATTAATTATATAAATTTAGTTATTATTTAGACTTCTATTTCTGTATATTTTGATTATGATATTTACCTGTTTTAAAAATACATTCAATGTTCGTAAATAAAGGAAAAGAGTCACATTTCTCACTACAACCATACTTTGACCGCTGGCCATCTTTACCCAAAAATCTTCCTCATCCAACAATTAGTAGAGTCCCTACAACTCCATTCCTATTTTTATCTAGGAAAGTCAACAAAGAGGCTGCCGTCGGTTCAACCCTAGACCGCCGAGAAGAACCGGCGTCAGAAACTCTGACGGGGCCATCTTTTAGCAAAAAGACGAGAAGAGAGGTCTGTTTTAACGGAAAGAAGAGTAAGCCGTATAAAACTATTTGAGAGTCCTGTAGCTCCGAAACTATTTCAGTTAATCGAACCTTGTACTTAACATTGACCCACATTAGTGATTAATTGTCAAAAATATTGACGCTACTCATCACCTACTTTTTGTAGAACCGATGGTCGAAAAATTATCTCCAAATTATTTCTGACATTTTGTATGACGTGTGCGTTGCACTGTTGCAATCGCCTCCGTTCTACAGAAGAACCGGCGTCAGAAACTCTGACGGGGCCATCTTTTAGCAAAAAGACGAGAAGAGAGGTCTGTTTTAACGGAAAGAAGAGTAAGCCGTATAAAACTATTTGAGAGTCCTGTAGCTCCGAAACTATTTCAGTTAATCGAACCTTGTACTTAACATTGACCCACATTAGTGATTAATTGTCAAAAATATTGACGCTACAATGTTCACTCCTCGCTGTGTCGACTGTCGTATGTGTTCCCCGAATCTTGGGACAATCCACTCTCGGAAGATGGTTATCAGGTAAAATATTTCTAGATTTTCACATCTTTATTATGTACCACGAGTATAATAAAGATGTGAATATATAATTATAACAATTATATAAAATTGAAAAAGTGAGATAATAACATATGCTTGGCATAATGTGAACATATTTTAATGTGATGTGTTGTTTACTAATATTTTAAATGGCCAAGACGTGTCATTTAAACTTTAAACGGATTTTATTGAAATTATGGTATGGTAGTGGCTTACATTCTGGCTTAGCACCTGAGATACATTTTACCGCAGCAAAATGCATGGTTCCTGCGAGATACCATTTCACGCATACGCATTAGCGGAAAACTTCTAGTATTTTTATATTACTTTTTAATAACTACCTTTAACCCCGCATACAAAAGTACATAATATTTATCTTCTTATTAACGAACAAAAAGAACATTGTACGTAATTGTTCTGATTAATCAGCCGATGAAGGAGAAATCAACCGGTTCCCGATTTCCGGCCGGTCCGAAGGAAGCGAGTAATCGCGTTATACTATTAACCTACTGTGTTAAAATGTACCGTAACATAACGTAACTCCAGCTGTTTCGGAGTATATTTCGATCAGCAAACTTCTCACGCTGAAAATGACTTGAATACACTGAAAAAGTCTCAATAATATATTACTTATAACTATTCGCCGAGGTATATCACGCGACTGACACGTGATATATACTTATATAATATAAAATAATATAATATAAGATATATACTTATATAAGTATGAAGATATATTCACCCGCCTGCGCCAGAAGGTAAGTTATTTATTGTCAAAATGTGTAACTACTTAACTTATAGAATCATTGTCGGGAACTGAATTTTTGACGCTTTTGTAAGTTGCCAATTAACTAGACGGGCTGGGAGATATTCCAGGGTGTGTCTGAAAAATTAGTATCTTAATGTAAGTCTAGTTTAACTTTTAAATATTATGATCTTGCACAGTTTGCGTTTCACATTGAGATTTCTAGTTGATAGGATGATTTGGTTAAATGCCGGATCTGAGGTTTTTACGAATATTAAATAATCAAATTACCACCTAATTAATTGCTACTTAGCTAGGTATTCGGTAGGCCAATTTGTTTGTTATTAACAGTAAGTATAAAGGATGATTCCTTAATCTGCTAAACAATACAAAATATGTTATAATATATTATAGGTATGCCTGGTTGTGTATAAATGGTTGCTTTTAGCAGTAGGCTTTGATTTTTTTTCTACTTTCATTTAAGTAAATCTTTCAGCACTGGTACTCTCACAGTAAACTCTACATTGGAGGCACGTACACACCCTAAAGTTTTATCACTTAATTATTTTACATCTTGTATAATATGTATTACATATCAGTGGCATGGGGTTACAGCTCCAATCCTATCGGCTGCACTTACCACTTACCTTTTTAAGATGAGTAGTTGTAAATAATAGTTTTTTTTTTTTAATAATATGTGATTATTACCTTACACCGACCGACATATTGTTCTACATTTTACACAAAAATAAACTTGACTTTTATATTTTTACGATTTTTGCACGTTATACGATGTGGAACAAATATAATATACTGTACAAAAAGTGACTGCACTTCGCAAGCGGACCTTTTAATATAAATCGAATTTCAAAAATAAGTTTCCTTTAATGACTAACTATTACCAGTTTTCACTGATGTATGATATTATGGTAAAACGGAAAACACAAAAAAACATAAATCTTCAGATAACTATTCAGCATTCCCGAAGTCCCCAATTAAAAGTTTGTTGAAAAATATATTATAATAATTTATATACCAATTAGAATTGAGATTGTAACACCTTCGATTTTAACAACTTATTTACTTATAAAATGTTGGAAACATTTTTGTTGGCATACTAGCTGGCATGTTTGCATAAAAAAGCTATAAAATTCTTGAGAACTTATTCAAATCACCGTGTAGTACGATAAACAGTCGATTTTGGAATCACATTTACGTAGCGGCAAACGAACCTTCGCTAGCCGAGGTCCGGACCCGAGATAAAATTATCTAACATACAATCCGTGCCGAGGTACCGTTTTTTTCACTCTTGCATCCGATTGCGCGCACCAATTTATTTACTTAGCCATTCATTCGGTTCGTTGAACCCGCGCGTTCACCGAATAAACAAATATCAACTTTAACGCCTCGTTCTACGATGATTTTTGACAGAAAATAATTCGTTGCCTACCGACTTGCAATGTTTGCATTCCTATCGGCAATTAATTCAGTGTAAAATCGATCTTATTATGACTCACCGTGGGTCGAAACTCGAAATCGATTTAGAGTATGGTCAGGCGTCAAAATGTGTATTTTTCTCTTTAACAAAATAACGAACGTGTCGATTGATCGTTGAGTGAGTTCCGTCGGTCGATTCATTCACAAAAACTCTATTGACACCTCGGTGTCAACACGTAATCTACATGTAATTTACATTGCACGAATAATTTACGTGTCGAAATAAAACTAATTCCTCAATTTGAATGAGCAAAATGTAAGTAGTTCGATAAGGCGGCGCTGACATACAACATAACTTTGCTTGTAAAACTGATCGATACACAATCGACGATGTGTTTTTCGAACACCTCATTGTTGCACCGCGGTTATTGTTGAGATTTTTACAGATTACGACACCCATTATGAACCTACACGCGTTGTGTCATACACCATAACAAAGTGTATCGCGTAGTCGACAACAAAACAATATTCCTTGTTTAGTAGACTGCGATCGAATATAATTTGGATATTTCCACATATTTAATGTTATAAACCTCGTTCAGTACTATCAGTAAATCAAAAGATATTCTGCTACCCACTTGTCGAATTTATTTTGGTGGACAAATACAACAAATATCAATTGTAGTCTGTATATTGCTACAAATTTTCAGTCGTATCGTACTAGATAGGTAGAGCTGAAAGTAGAGTGCGTATTAACGTTTATAACGGCTTTCCAACACTTGTGCCTTCAATCGAACTTAGCTGATACCTATTTGTTCGATTAATTTAAACGGTCCGCCCATATAATTATTATTGCTGTAAATAATTCCTAATATACTTATTATAAATGTGAATCTTTGCTACGCTTTCACGAAAAAAGTATTAAACCGATCATCATGAAACTTTGTATCTACATATTACAATATTTTTGGAGGTGTTAGAAGTAACATAGGATACTTTTTAATCCACGTTCGCGAAGCCGGGAGAAAATGCTAGTAATTTATAAAACATACATCTGCTAATAATCTACACATCTATTACCAAAAGGCCCTTTTAATTTTAATTGAGAATGGAACATATGGTGTTGAACAATACTTTGACACCAGTTAGCAGACATCTGCCCGTAGTACAGATGCGGGGTGGCTTTACAATCTGATACGCAGTACAAATAAACCCCAGTAAACCTTTTATTGTTACAGTAAAACTTTCAATAGTGATCAAAGGAATTTCAATGTTATACTGAGGAACTAAGGAACATTATTGCCGGACATATTAGCACAATAAAAGTGCAGCTGGTAAGGCTCCCAGCGCGTGCCAAAATTAGATAAAAGATTTTTTTTTACCGGTACACCAGTTATGAGTTTGGGTTAAATTAGTATTTGAGTTCACTTAAAAGGTAGGTTGCAATTATTGAGTCAATGTCTTCATGAAATGACTGTACGCCTCTTCAATACAACGAATTCTGTAAATGAAACTTCAAGACCAAACGAGCGCTACAAAACGTGTAGAATAAAAAAAATCTGATGATATATTTAGTAACTTTCGTACCTATGTTGTTAAAAATAAAAACTGATATTACGATTACAGAGAAAAGGTAGAAGTATTTTTTTTTAATCTTTAACTGTACAATCACAGACATCTTTGACATACCTATTTAAAGATGTATGTGGATGTATAATTTATTACAACGACTATACTTTTATTTTTCTAACGAGGAAATTAAGTTTATTGTGATAATTCCGTGTAGCCTGAATGAGAAAGATCTCAACCAGTTTATAATGAATGTAATAAATTTCAATTTAGCTATAAATATATTACCGTTAAGTGTTTCGTCACATCGCATTACCATAAAGATTAAAGATGATTTGAAATGCATCCGTGTAATTATTGTGTATCATCCACACGATATTATTTGCTTTAGGTATTTTATAATTAAAAGCCAAATAAATTAAACGTTACTATTTTGTACCATAACTAATTAAAAACAAAAAAACGGATCATGTGTCCGTAATAATTAATTCTTAAGCTTTTTTCTCGATTGCTTCAAAATTGCGGATCCAATTTTAATTAATAACCATCTTAGGCTAACGGGTGTAAAAATAACAGTCACTATAACTTTGGGATACCTTTTCTCATTAAAGAAATATTTTTTTTATATTCATTATTTTTTTGCTTTTTCGTTATTATTGCGAAAAAAATAAGAAATGGTAAAAAGACAAAAGTTAAAATCTCTTTTTTTTAGTTGTTGACAAAAAAATACATTTCCAAAATGGGGAAAGGTTCATATGTCAATGTTATAACAACTGTTCTTTTTACACCCTGCATAAATTACGTAGTACGTGCGGGTTAAACTAGAAGAATAACAATTTTTTTATAAAAATTGTAGTTATTCTATTTTAATAAAGGCAAGTGTGGTTAGTGTACTAAGAATAGTTATAGTTGGTTGGCATTGTAAAATCGCGGCCATAAGCGTGGACGCACAGACGAAACGACGTCCCACAACTTACCTAACAAAGAATGTTATGTCCTTTCCTGAGCTGGATTTTATTTATCCATTGAATTAATTTAATGACTACGGATTTTATGTCCCGACAAACATTTCACATTTTACGGTGTAGGCTGGTTTTATTAACTTCACTCTGCCTGGCGATCCACGTATCCACGGAATAAATTAGAAAATGTTTCGAATGACAAATAGTAGTTTTAAGTATAATATAGGTACTATTAAATATACTACTCATATACTAGATATAACAATAGAATAGTATAGTAGATGACCCTTAGAACTTCTTTCTCACGAAGTTTATTTTAGGTAATTATAAGGAATGCTGGTTTGTACAGTCTAAGGTAAATATTGATATTTTTCTTTTTATTTCCGAGAGAAGTGTCTGTTTACGAAGTGATATTTACCAGCCGGGCATAAGAGCTATTCCAATAACTCACTGTTAAGTATTGACGTTAAACTTATTATGCCTTTTCGTCAGATTATACCACGAAATAAAAGGGCACTATTTAACTAAAAATATTTTTATATTACGGACTTTTTTAACATAGTAAAATCATAAGACTCAACTCATCGCTTTCAGTGCAAATAACATTAAATAAATTTCCAAGCATTTAAAATGCGCAACTAGTTTTTTACGTTTTTTATCGATTAAAATTGCCGAGCAAAAGTACAGAGATCTATTCAGTGGTGAGGTAAAAATGCGATGGTCATTATCTCAGGCCGGGCGGAATGCTGCACCGCCCTGGGCGCATTACTCCGAGACCTGCAGTTGACAGTTGCTCACTTCGACAGCAATATAAGGCTCAACAAACACTGTGGCAGAGCTGAAACGTCGTGGCACAAAGATGACAATTGTAGAATGAAGAAAAGAAAAAGAAAATAAAAATAGAATGACGAAAATACATTAAAAAAAATACAAGCCGTCGCCGCAGCCGGCAAGTCGTTTTTCTGTGTATCGAGCAGTAAAAATATAACGCGCGACGCTCTTACCTTAATAATTCGAAAATATAGATGAATATGCAATAGCTGAAAAACACGAAAATGACGACGCTTCGACCTTGTGCTATTGTGTTGAGCCTAATATTAGGGGTACAGACACATCGAACATCAGTGGTCCATATTTAGGGTAGTTACGAGTGTTTTACTACTTATAGACAATTAATATAAAATACAAAGAAAAACTACAAAACTAAGATACTACAAACCGATGTTAACAAACAATCAAAATTTACCTACAACGCCCCTTTCACAGCGTTTTACGGCTCAGACACAGACTATAGTAACTACTAACTAGTAAAAATAAATATTGAAAACTAAATGAGAATTCTAAGCGATAATATTGTAATTAATCGGAAGCCGCGCAGGCGATAGAAGAATGTTTAATATCGCAAAGACGTAACTAATAATTAACTACCTCGCGAATAGTGAATGTAATCATTATTATACAAATAATCACATATAGGACAATTTATAACTTTTAAATATTTCACACTGTAGTAGTAATTCAATTTCTTCTCCTTTTTGTTTTGCCTATTGTATGATTCGCATCACTAATCTATCGTTGTGTCATAGACGGACGTTTGGGTTAAAATTAAACGGGACGTACTATTGTATATTTATAATTACAACCTATAATCCGTTCCGTTTCCAGGTGATATGCCAATATGGTGATATGGAAATGTAATATGCCTATATGTGCGTCTATAACGCTTCTAATTTAAATATAACTTATTTACCGAGCAAAAAAGAAAAACAATGACACATCAATTGGGTCGATGATTTTGTCTTAACGAACATTGTTCGCAGACTGCAGAGTCTGCGAGACTGCGATCCTGAGGATATTCCGGGGTCGAAGTGAAACGCGCGTCGAGTTTGTGTCGATTTTTTTTGTTTACATTCATATTACATTTTATGGGAACCGAGTATACGATATACATTTATTTTCAATATTCAAATATGCTTTGTAAAATTATAAAACGGTTATACAAATCTTTATTCGCAATAAAATTAAAAATCACACCCACTTAATAATACAAACACGATATGCATAATCGAACACGTCGTAGTCCGTAGAGTAAAAAAAGCCGTGATACATTTTATGCATAGTTGGTATTATCTAAAAAAAGGATATCAGAGGATGTGATGAATAAATTATAATACATTTGTTATTATAATGAGCCATTGATATGTGATCTGTTATCGTTAATACTGGAGATAATTCCGGTCTTTATGTAGGGCTCTAGAGATATTTGTTGCCAACATAAGGCTTTTTCAAAAAAGTAGCTAGTCAGCCACTTCGCTCTTGCAAAATATTTTTTCCCGAATGCGGTAAATATATACCTATATAATATGTCGCAGTCATTTAATTGAATCACTAGTTTAATTGAACGACTAGCGGGTTTATGAAATGACGACATTTAATTGAATGACTAAAGGACAACTCGTCAAGTTGTTTAATGTAATGTTAATCGTCTTGACTGAACGTCCTTTAGCATAGTCATTGAATGGGATATAGCATACTTTGTAATGTTTGGTAGTGGTAGGTTTGACCATAAGTTCGCAACTTAAAAGGTCTTCAAAATGAGGACATGACATGTCACACCAAATGAAAATGAAAATATCAACTATGTAGGTACTATCTGTGCAAGCCGTTTGTCGCCATATATTTGTTTTGGTGACTATGAAAATGAACTAAATTTTAATAACCTGACTGATTTTACGTCCGCTCTGTTAAAGGGCTTTGTTACAATCTGCTAACTAGTTGGACGTTGAGTGACGCTTGCTCAATCAACGTTCGGCCTAGTCAATCAATTAAATGTCGTCATTCAATAAACGCGCTAGACATTTAATAAAATAGCTGATTCAATCAGATGACTGCGACATATTATGTGTATACAGCCTACGATATTTGAACCGTTCAATAGATCCAGAGATTTTTCAAATCAACGTCAAAATCATTCCCAGACAAATGTTTTCAACTATATAATAAACATTTACCTCACAAGTCAAAACAAAAATGACTGTGACGAAATTTGTTTCATTATACATAACTGTTTACTTTCAAAACATTATACGTGAGATTAATAGAAATATATAACATGAAATACACGTATTTGCTTTCGGAAAAATTACAACTACTTTAGTGATGAATTCATAACATGTATGTATTTAATTGTACATTCCTTACTATCCCGTACTTATGGTAACCCTATTCATTAGCAACTTACCTCTATCAACAAAACGCTAGTATCCTGTAGGAGATACAGGCTCTATGCTAATGAATTAATAATTTATGAAGAATGCACTTGTATTATAAATTATACGATAAAGTAATCTTATAACATATTATCATAGATCAAATACCGATCAGACGTTTAGAATATACAATATGAACAAGGTTTTGTAATGATTTTGTAAGGTGCAGGAACAAAAATTGCATATTTCCCGTGGATACCTTAGAAGGCGACTGAGGGAATCTTATATATAAAAATGAATTGCTGTTCGTTCGTCGTCGTCGTCGTCGTTTCAGCCTTTTACTGTCCACTGCTGGACATAGGCCTCTCCAATACATTTCCAGTGCGACCGGTCCATTGCCAGCTGCATCCAACGTGACCCGGCAGTTTTCACCAGGTCGTCGGTCCATCTGGTAGGTGGCCGTCCCACACTGCGCTTGCCAGTACGTGGCCTCCACTCTAGGATCTTTTTGCCCCATCGACCGTCCAATCTTCGTGCTATGTGGCCGGCCCATTGCCACTTCAGCTGACTGATCCTGACTGACAAGCTGTTCGTTAGTCTCGCTAAAACTCGAGAACGACTGAACCGATCCGGCTATTTTTGGTCTTGAAATATTCGTGAAAGTCCAGGAAAGGTTTAAACAGTTTGTATGCTCAACGAAGTGGGCACGGGTCAGCTAGTATATAGGTACGAATGGCAGCAGCGTTTCCACGGATTGTTATTATTTTAACACTGCGCTCGCCAACCCGCCTGCCAAGCTTGGCAACTTAAACTTTGGGGAAGGCTTATGTCCAGGCCAGTTACGCAGGAGTTATTTTATTGTGCCCAAGTGTGTGCGCAATACACAGAAGCACTCTCTTCCTTCAATATTGTAGCCCAGTGGGACGGATAACTGACGCGACTGGCGGGAGGTCAGACAATCAGGTTATCAGCCTGCATGGTCCTAACCTTGAAAACAATATTTTATGTTGTTCCAACCTGGGAATCGAACCCACGACCTGCGAGTCGAGAGCTAGGCTATAAACCACTAGATCACGGAGGCGTTACCACAAATAACAGCTACAGTGACATAGATATTAAGTTATTGGCAATTCATTATTTAAAAATAAACTGGAATATGCAATTTCAAACGAGAAAGGAATTGGTATTTTATCTAAAGAAGTAAACAGTGTTACCGCCCACGCCTTTAACTATTACGTTGCTTCAGCCATATACGTTTATTTTCATTGCTAATAATATTATCAAGTAAGTTCAAAGTGGCGATAATCAACGCTAATGCGTATTGTATAATCTTAGAAAGAATTCGAAAACAAGTTTTAATTTTTTTTTACATAGGTTTTTATTTGCATGATCGTTATTTTGGTATTCCTCCTTCAATGGTAAGTGACATGTAGGAGTATTATAATAAAAATAAAAAATTACGCAATGGATACACAATCAATGTCTGATACATAGGAAAAGTCACTTAACAGACCAAGACGGAAACATTGATTGGAGTACCCGTTGCGTAGATATGTTTATTAGAGGATTTGATTACTAAATTCTACTTGTCATTAAATACCTTATATTAGTCGTATAGAATCGAAAACAGCAATCTGACTTTTGACTAATTAATTATGGGTAGCGATACAAAGTCAAAAGTCAGATTGCTGTTTTTGATTCTATACGACTCATATAACTTAATTCGTTCAAATAACTTCTCTCATTAGAATTGCTCTACATATCGTTATAAAACGGCATTACAGTTGGACCGAAAAACCGGCTATCGATAGGCAATTCGGTAGATTAGTGCTAAAAATGATATGCAAGGTTAATGATGTGTACCGTACAGCCTCCTCTAGACTACCGCAGTCCGCATGCCGTCTTATACATAACCTATTTCTACGTCCGGCTATAAATCGGACTTGTTATAAAATTTTACGATTTTTAATTATTTAATTATTGATTTGCCCCAATTAGCTTCATTATGTAAATATTCATAAACCGTTTTGCGGATTGATTCGCTAGGAAGTAGATGTTTTTGTTGTGAATCACTTAGATGTATTAATCTACGTTTTTAATCCTGTATTAGTATTTATTACGACTCATTACGACTGATACTGAATGGTTTACCGAGCAGGCGGTTTTCTCACGCCACCAAGGATCAAAGATTAAAAATACAAGTTCTAGAAAAGTTTAATAAGCGAAGAACATTTTTTCCCGTCGTTAAGTTTACGATTCATATTAATAAGCGAAAAGAAAAATATTTATCTGTAGAAACTAATTGCATACATCGGATGTGATTTTTTTGCGAGTGAATCGGAGATAAGCTTCACAGGTTTACATAATAGGGCGGGTGTAGACTGGTGTGGGTACATAGGCGACTAATTACCATAATGTGTACACGGCCGATACGATCGGTGCGACGTCACGACCCAAGTCCCAAGACCGGTCCAAAGTGTTCGTTTTGTACTAATAGCTGCTATCCTGCACCAAAGGGATGATTTCATTTTAACATTACGTTGGTTCCAACTTCCAACTCGAAGCAAACCTTACGTACGAACAAAAAATGACGTAAGGTGATTTTCAGGGTTTTGATTCTGGTGCAGTAGAAAAAAATTCACGTTTGAAAAAAGATCGCCACAGTATTTTTTTTTTGGCTTTTCACTTACAAACAAATATACCTATTAGCCTTGTAATGAATAACAGATATAACATATAATATTATGTATATTAACAAATATATATTACCAATGCGTAAATTACGGTATTTAATAATCGTTACTTAACCTAATATTATAATTATGCAGTAACAAGTTATTATTTACAACAAATTAAATCGTACGGTCCGCGCTTATTATGCAATTGTTTTTTGTGATAACGACTCATTACGAGCCGAGTAAAAGTTAATATGCGATTGTTACATAAACCAAATAAACTACAAGCGAAGTTAAAAATAACAAGATATACAAAAATAAACGTAATTTCCATTTACTGTAATAACTATCTTAGGTTTTTTAAGACGCGACTATTTTCAACAAAGTACAAAATGAGTTAAAAAAAAAAGACACTAGATGATAAATTACAGCCATCCTCCGGACGGGGCGAAACGTTGATTATTTTATATTTCTGTACTCCGCAGTCTAGACTCTAGACTAGAAGATGACTTTAGGGGTTATTATTGAACTAGATGTTATCCGCTACTTTGTACGTGCAAAATCCTACAGGAAACATAAATTTTGCTACGGTAAAAAGTAGCCTAAGTATGTAATATATTGTACCTATATCCAGGGTGTTAGCTAACTCCATAGTCAATTTAATTAAAACCGCTCCAGCTGTTTAGACATGAAGAAATAACAAACATACACTCACTCCCAAAATTATTTTTTTCTACACTACTTTACATCATTTCTTTAACTTTAACTCCAGTTTTACAGTTCTACATTAACTACTTTTTTTTGGATATTGTACTTTAGTTCAGTCTATGTTGTCTTATTTTTGAACTGTGTTACAGATTTAAAGTTGCGTTTTCTATAGCTCTTCACTAAGTTCAATAACTGTATAAAATAACAAGATAAGAAACTAACAAGTAAAAATATGAAATAACCGGCAGTTGCACATCTTCCTGTAATTATTTTTAATGTTAACGTAACGGCCTTTGGCGTTTCCTCCGAAAACGGTTCTAGGCTAAACGTTTCATCATCATCACTCATTCATAGCATACACGACGATACACGAAGTTCATAAGAATAATTTCCGTCAAACGAAACGAAAAATATATTCCTTTTGATATTACTTGTGTAAATTAATATGTAAGTTACAACCATGCCTTCCGAGACGCAGTATATTAAAGCAGCACCCATAAATTTCAAACACGTCCGACTGATAGTCATAATTAATATGAAACAGCAACAAACGGAAGAGCCATGCGAGCAGATACGATCTCTGAAAAGCGATACAGAATCCAACGCAACCTCTTAGCGTATATTTATTTGCATATGTGTATCTAATAGAAAGGAAAATTGATGATAAGCCTAAGGACGTATTAATATAAATATACGAGCTACTGTGAATAGAAAAAAAATAATTGCGTGTGGGCGAGCGCAGCAGGATATACGTTCGATATTGTACGCGCAATATTAGTCCTCATTACGACCACGCAGGCTACAGAGTTGCCTGCGCAGATTGTGATCGTAACATATTGCCGTTGATGTAATAATAACCGAAGCATATTGCATTGTCAGTGAGCGAAACTGGTCTTGGATTTAGACAAAATGTTGGCTATGGTAAATAGCACCAGGCTGCGCCATATTGTTTCTGTCTGACGCCAGGCTTATTAACATTCGTCTTGTGCAAGTCAATAAAAACGTCAAATACCTGCCGACCCTGCCGCTGCATCCACACACCTGTAATGAATAAATTTTAATGCTGCTTCAGAAAATTATGGCTTTAATGACTATTCATAATTTAATATATACTGGGTAGAGCCTACAAATATTTTTAACTAGGTTTTAAACAAAAAAATTAAAAAAGCACAAGAGAAGTAGTCTAAATAATTTAAGGTTGCAATATTTGGTTGATATAGGAAGTAGGTATCTACTACTTATTATTAGTATTTTTCAAAACCGAAAACAAAAATGGAGCGGTCGCAATGCGGCATTGTTCACATTTTTTATAGAAGTAGAATTATAATCCTTTGATAGAGATAGTGATTAAAAGTTCAAATAATGTATACCATACAAAAACGCTTTTAATAATTCATTAATTCTCCGAGCTAAAGTTGTAAAGCTTTCAGGGACGGCTCGCTATTTTTTGCACTTCGATTCTACGGTAGAGAATAGTATCTCTACATATTGATTTCATCTCTCGAAGTTCAATGTCCTCTCGCGTCTGATAAAAATAAAGAACTCTACATCGTATTATATAAACTTTATTCCATATTTTATGTCTTGACTTGATAGTTTTTAAATTAGCATCTCAAGGCCGGCGAGAAAAAATAGAGATCAATGGCTGCTGCTCTCAACAAAAACAAGTAACAAATAATTTAATAATATTTATACAGAGCTCTCAGCGGCCGCGGGGTACTCTATATTTACTAGCGTGTGTAGAGACGTGCGAGTACATACGTTTCATGTCGATAAATTATAATTTGTATGTTCAAATAGTAGGAAGTTCAAAGTATAAACAACTTGTAGACTGACAGTTATTTACAGACTTTAATATCTGACTTAGGTAAACCTTAGCTACCTAGTATTAGTACGCATTAACGATGGTAGCACGTTCAGTGCTCACATCTTATGAATTACATCACTTGTTTATAACTTATGAAATTACATTAGAAATTTTAACTAGTAAACATTACTATAAAATACAGTAGCGGTAACATTTAACGAAACAATTCACAACACTATCGCCGCAAAATAAACAGTAGCTGTTCAATGTTCATAGACGATAATACCAATATTTACTACAGTAATAGAGTATGAAGTAGACTGCAGTATCGATACATCGACATGTAATCTGAGAGGCCATCCCTAGCTATCAACTAATCAATTGTGCTGCGGCTACCTGCGGAGCGTCCTTCGAACACGCGAGCGTTGCGTTATCTCTATGTTTTGTAACGATACTCTTATTTTTATTTACACTGTATATTATAATTTACATTTCGATAAATATTTACATACTCACATCACTAGCGTTAATAAAGGAATAAGAATTGTTGCGACTTTAATCGATTTATCTTTTTTGTGTTTCATTTACTGTTAAGTATTGAATAACTATAAAATATACGTATAATTTTAATGTAATAAAGACCTTTATAATGCCCTATAAGCCTTTTATTTGTGTACAAACAATTATACAGATAAAACAACTATGTTACCTCGACTCTACCTAAAAAGCTTGAAATGGAACAATATGATCGGGTGTATGCAATAAAGTACATTTAGTGGCTGGTGAACACGCAACACCTGGCGACTCTAGTCAAATTCACCACCACCAGAACCAGTTGGTCGCGTTCCAAACATTGAATAAATTGAATAATTACATTATGAAATCGAATAACTGTTCGGATCAGGGAACCCGTTGAAGTCTTTTGTTTGACAGAATAGACGCCGAGACAGCTTTACGATCTCTGAAACTGTTTCTTCATAGAAGTTGGATAATAATAATAATATTTATGATTACAATAATGAATAATAGTAGTAATATATTTTACTGACTTTACACACCACGTCGATCGACTGTGTTCCTGCCATAGATGTATGGCAGGAACACAGAAAACTTTTGTTCCAGTCGGGATTCGAATCCGAGACCTCAGCGCCGACGCGCTCAATACTGAGCTTCAGAGATCTTCAAAATATTATAGTACTTATATTTGAAATTAATTTATATGATAGCTATCAAATAAATCACATTAACGTACGATTACACCACATTAACCTGTGCCGTTATTGAAAGTAATAACTCTCGTTCAAACTGTTATTTTACGTCATTTTTATAGTATTCATTATATTATAATTATTCTTTCTCTTGTATTTAGTCTAAGAATCCAATTAGTTTAAAAGTTATTAGTAAAAAACATTATTATCGAACCAAGAGCTTGTACGCCGTAGAACAAAGCAATTACTATAATATGAAATTCATTTGTTTTATGCCATCACACATTAATAAATTATATTGAATTAAGTTAATAAAAAGTAATTCCTTAATAAAAAGTATTTACAAGAAGTTTATTATTATTTTTCATACTTACAAGATGATGGAATCACCTATTTTAAGTTTTGGTTAGTATTAATTAAAGCAAGCAAGGATAAAACTATCACAAAAACATTTTAAAACAAATCTAGTCTCTATATTTTGTTTTTATCAAGTTAAATGAACATTTTATCCTAAATGCTTTGTACGTATTAGTAGATGTAATCTTGAATAAAGTCGTGTTAAGGTTACAAGGATCGCATTAATTAGTATTCTTAGGTACAAGTATGTAAATGTGAATTACCTCTATATAGAGTTTACTTCGTGTCATTACTATGACTAGTGTTACATAATGTGATGACTAAAAAAATTCTTGCAGTTCTCTGTTAGATTCATATTGTGTTCTGATTTTTCATTTTTCTTTGTCTTCTTGCATCAGACAACTTGGAGTCATAGAGTTAGATAGAGGCTAACTACCGTCATTGATTTAACCCATCATGATTCCCATCTGGGTTAAATTAATAACCTATAGTTAGATAAGTTGTTAATTTAATAATATTGATTAGATTGTTAGTCATTTAGCCAGCTCTAGTCTTGGCGCTATCCAAACTCTAAAGTAGGTTATAAGAACAAAACTAAACATAAATCTTGAAAAATCCATATACTACTAGGCAGGGCCTCTCAAATCCACAAAGAGACTTACAAAATCACCTATTAGTCTGTCACAAGGCACAGAAAAACTGAGTCGTGTGAAACGATGACATAAGAGGCTAATTATTCGGCGTAGCCCACTTCCCAGCCCGGGTTTCGAAGACCACTTTTTTCCGATCGCAGCAACGGGTTAAGGTCATTATGTTACCTGGATATCTTATTAACCCTTTTTGATGCCAGTATAAACTGACAAAAAAACCGGCCAAGTGCGAGTTCCGCGCACGAGTATATACAATTACCTATATCGAGCAATCATGGACAGCAAAACCCTTTTTGAATGGGAGTTGTTGTTTTATTCTATTTTATGAAATATACCGGTAACAGAAAACCATCATAATACCTATGTGAAATTTTCGACTGTTTAGTTTTACGGTTTATGAGATACAACTGGTGATAGACAGACGAATGGACAGCAGTCTTAGTAATAAGTCCCAATTTATACTCTCTTGTGTATGGTGGTTCTATGGATAAAAGCATTTCTTTCAGTTACTTTTTTGGATTATTATAATGCATGATTATTGCCAATAATACAAAAATGTACAAAACAATATTTATAAAGGAAGGTAAACATACAAACAAATAACATTTCTATGAAAAGTAGTCGTGTATTTCTATAATTCTCAGAGCCTGTGACTCTACATTAAGTTTGTACTCAGTATTACCAAAATTGTTCCGTGGGCTGAGAGAACGAAACATGAAACCAAGGTGTTACAAAATGAATTTACCAATTCAAGTTGTTGCCATTTTTCAATCGGATTTAATTATGACTGGCAACAATCCAGCATTCGAATTGTAGAGAATAGTAGTGGGTCTGGCCTCTACAATACAGTAATTTATTATAAGCTATATTGTTATAAAGTCAAAAGCTTCTTAATTGCTATTTCGTAACCTATAGTAATAATACTGACCAAATGGTCGCAGCCTTAAATCTGGTTGACACAGTTCCTATAAATTAACTAGGGTAACATTATGTGCGAGCACAGACAGCACTACCGGATCTAGTTATTTCAACTGGACATTCACATTTTCTTCAAACGCCTAACATTCCATCCAAATGTTTACAAGGTCGAAGAGATTCGACACGAGTAATTAAAATATACCTAACGTTGACTGAACACTATCTAGGTAAAGTTAAAACTAGTTTCCGAATCGATCGTCAAACCCTCGGGGATAGAATGCGAATCGCCTTGCAAAAGTTCCATAGCTAAACCTTTCCGAAAGAACTCCACTCAGCCAGTAAAACGTAAGCCTTCTCGAGTTAACGCAAGAACTTACCGACAAAAAATTCGATAGCTCGTCTCTATCCGTCCATGATCGCACTGAGTTTCTTTTGGAAATATTCAATCACGTCAATAATTCGAGCACAACTTCAATACATCGATTCAAATTTTATTTGGTGTCATAAAATAAAAGGACGCGACATCCGTTCCCCGCGGCGGCTGACACATAACTGAGCAGTGAGCCGAGCGCGCGGTCGGCGGAAACTCGCCCGGTCGGTCTGCGCGCGCGCACCCAACGGATGGTCCGGTTTACGCTTGTTTCTACTTCACCTTTTGTCATACGATTGTACGTGCCTTACAAAAATGCATTTATAACCCAAAGGGCTAAATGAAAAGTGAATACAAGTGTAATCTGAATGACAATTTTAACGTGGGTATACCTATAGACAGTCAAAAGAAAGTCAATGCGCATACTTTTCAATTAACTTAATTTAAATAATTAAATCTATATTTGAACGTTGATTAAATTATTAGAAGTTTTTGACAAACGACTCCGAATAATGATATTATGTCGGAACTCTAGGTAGAGAGTTCGAGCCTATCTCTAACTCTCTATCTAGAGTTCATGTGTCATAAATAATTTATAATAGAGCAGTCACATCAAAATAGAGGCTTTTATAATACTCAAAAAAATATATATTATTAATATTATAACTAAATTGTGAATATTATAAAATTACAAAGGATATTTTATGAGAGCTTAAAAAGCTCGAGAACCGTAATAATCAAAGTACATAACAAGTTTAGTTTCCAGATTCCTTTTTTTTTATTTTTTATTAGGGACTTTTAGTGGCGTTTCACTATGCCAGACCCATTATATCCTTACAAACTAAATATACTTATCCATTAAATTAATTTATACCATGTAGTACATACCTACTTATATTATATTACTTATATATTTATATATGTATTATAATTGCAGGTTCTGATGAAGGCTCCGACAATAAAGTTTGGAATAATCCTACATCTAGTAAATTTAAATTGAAATCCCTCATCAGAGCCTCTCTAAGCAACTTGGTCCGGGAACATTCCACCACAAAGTGGTGGACATCCTCTACAGTGCCACACTCATCACAGTTGGGACTGGCACTGATTCAAACTTGCCGAGAGGAACATGACCGGAACGTAGTCTATTGCCTATAACTACAAACTTTCTTTTAAGCTGACAGTTAGTAAACCAGGGAATGCGAGGAGGTTCACATTGTAGTGTTTTAAACCAAATTCCTTTTTCACGGGATCTTAAGTTAAAATACTCCTTCCAGTCCTTTTACTGTATTTTAAAATAAGATTAATTTTGGTAAAGAACTGTACATTTTGTGGTACCTATTTAATTATTTATAGAAATAGGTACCACAAAATGTACGTGTGTATGACTCTCTCTATTTTATTTCGTCGTCATTAGTATAGTAGTTTCGGAGCCTATTCAAAGCAAACAACAAAAGTTTTCCTGAAACAAATTTTTATCATAATCAAAGTATAAAGAAACGAAACAAAATGTTAAGTGAAGCTTTTATTTTTTGTTCATGCATTAGCAATTGATACTGATAGTTATAGAACGCAATGAAAAAGGAGAATCTTTTCATTAGAGTATTTATGGATCCTCATCATATGGTCGCTATCGCTATCTAGACTCTTACTAGACCTATAGATATTCTAAGACTCAATTAATACTTTTCAATATAAAGCCGCCAACGAAAACTTTAAGTTCGTTTATATATAATAATACCTATGGACGCTTCACACCACGTCAATCTGGCCCTGTGCTAAGTCCTGATTTCACCAACGCATGTTAGTGTTAACGGCTTGTTAAAATACCATGCCTTCTCATTCATTGAATTATGAGAGGAACAACATGATACCTATATAACAAAGGATTAACTTTGCAGCATTGCTTGGTGAAACACGCACTAAGTATCCGAAGAACTAGTGTTACAAGTACCAGACAATGGAAATATATTTAATTTAATATTTTTATACTATACAAATATTTAATATTTTATTACATTATACACAAATTTAATACAGATCCATGACCCAGGAACATTAAAACTTATTGTTCCCTCGGCGGGATTCGAACCCGCGATCTCTCGGTCAGGACCAATGCGCTTGACCAGGGCGCTACGGAAGTCGTCGTTTGAACAACCAGAAAATTATCAGTAATAAAATAAGTCATATTAATATGCTTGTTAAACTATTAGGTAGGTAATTAGGTTTTGTACACCGATTGACTGTTCATAGCCGTATTAGCAAAAGCAGGTAAGATTATATTAGTAATCAATATGAATGGAAAATATTTTATGTTATAACAGTAATATATCCGGCGAGAGACACGTATGACGTAAACATGGAACAGTTAAATATATTCGTGGTACCTGCTTATTAAATCTTTTTTTTTTCATTAATTAATATTATATTATGACCGGCCATTGGCCTGATGAAATTTGATTCAAATTCCTAGTAGTTACGGGTGCATCAATTCTCTCACAGTACTCACGGAGTCTTTTTTTTTAATCTTTATATTTAAAGGCATTACATCTCTCACGGAGTCTTAACATGTAAAAAAAAAATACGAGGAAACCTATAACTCTCTAATACACCTGAAGACTGTCCATGAAGGATTATGTAATGGACTTGATGTCTACCCGTCCTCGGAAATGGGGTATTTAGTAAATAATAATGTTGATGAACTCGCCTGTTGATTCATATTTCTAAAAAATATTGCAATAACCTTGTAAGGAGATAATAACTAATAAGGTGTAAAGACTAGGCAAAACCTCCGCAAAACATTGTGTGATTCACTGTTCCGCTGCTGCGATATTCGATGTGGTGAGGAAAAAAACAACCAATTAGGTAGGTATATTATTCATAAAAATATGAGTTAAATAACACATTTTTGTAATCAACTACAGGTACCGTGTATATTTTACCTACTTACCGTTCAATTAATTTTAAAATGTGTTTTTACAATTTTACCTACGTTACGTTTTATCATTACAATAATCAATTACCTACTATTCGACGATCACTGTAGCTCAGTGGTTGAGCGCGTCGGTGCTCAAGCCGGGGATCGCGGGTTCGAATACCGCCGAGGATGTGTATAAATATAGTAAAAAATTGAAATATGTATATTGTATATGTACCCGTAACACCAGTTCTTCGGATACCACTGGGCCAGATTGACGTGGAGTGAACGGTCCATAGATATTATTATATATTATTACTATTAATTCATAATGAGCATAATCAATATAATATTAAAATGACGATGAAATCTGTCAAATAGGTTCTCAAGTGAGGTTGGGTTTGAGATTGTTTTATTTATACGGGCCTAAATGTCCTTCTAGCCACCACTAACAAACCATAAATAATTGGAATGAAAATGAGTAATAAATAAGTTTAATCTATCGGAGGAAGTGTTGGTCGGTGTTGGTGAGAACTGGCGTAAATCATGCCGTACTAAGCACTGATGTTGTTTTTATGTTGCGTCGTAATGTGAAATATTACACACCTCCTTAGAAGTGGAAACTTTTACGACGGCGCATAGAATCCTCAGCCCTCGCGTCTCGACAGGATTCTTATATTAGATTAGAAATATATTAGTTTAGTGAACTGCCCGTGGGATTTAAAGTGTGTTAAATTAGGTTTGAGACTTCTTTATTAATACGGATTATTGAGAACTTGAGAACCTATTTGACAGATAAAACAACGTTTCGTTTACCTTTTAAAAGTGAACAACTTAATTAGTGTTAGGTACATAGTATGTACTTTAATTTCTTTTCTATATAAAATCGAATCGAATATTACTGTATAAAAATACAGTAATATTCATATTGGAGATTACAGAAAAACATTAAGTACCTATAATCTATATTTTTACGTTTTAAAAATAAAAAAAATAAAATATTATGTAACATAAGTAACGTTCTTCACTTTTAAAATGTTATATTATACTGTAATTTATTCATACGGGCCAGATTTTAAATTATAAATATGTAGCACATGCATTGAATGATTAAAATAATTTAATAATGGTAAATGCTTGAATTGGAAAATAGTCAACTGAAAAACTCTATGCTCGTCATAGGATAGGTAATGTATTTTTGGTGATGTGCTCTCTATGAGGCACATTTAGATATTTTAAATGCATAATATTTAAACTCCGCATTGATTTATGTATACCGGTAACTACTATAATGCTAACCTAACCTAACCTAACCATTTACCAATTTATTTTGTAATAATTAAGAAACGAAAATTGCAAACTTCAATATAAACTACATACTAATTACATCATTTATTCCGACAGTATTAGTCGTTTATAGGTACGTCATGGTACAGTATGCATAACTATTTTAATTTAGTTTAATCGACTGTTACAACTATAATATTTGATCCGTGCATAATATAATAGTAATTTATATGAGGTGCCAAAACAAAAAATGCTCTACGCGTCATTCTCTTCATACTATAATCGGCTTATGATATTATGAACCGTGAATCATTCTGTATAGAGGTACGAATTATCGCCAAGCCAATGCATAGGTATGTCGCAGTCATCTGATTGAATCAGCTTTTTGATTAAATGTCTAGCGCATTTATTGAATGACGACGTTTAATTGATTGACTAGGCCGAACGTTGATTGATCAAGCGTCACTCAACGTCCAACTAGTTAACGGACTGTAACAAAGCCTTTTTAACACAGCGGGCGTAAAGTCAGTCAGGTTATTGAAATTTTGTTAATTTTTTCCACAGTGGCGCTAGTAGTCACTAAAACAAATATGGCGGCAAACAGCTCGCACAGGTACTTGTACATACTTAGTTGATATTTTCATTTGATGTGACATGTCAAATCTTCATTTTGAGGACCTTTTATGTTGCGAACTTATGGTCAAACCTACCCCTACCAAACATTACAAAGTAGGTACATATTATGCTATATCCCATTCAATGACTATGCTAAAGGACGTTTAGTCAAGACGTTACATTAAACAACTTGACTAGTTGTCGTTGAATGACTATTCAATTATATGTCATCATTTCATAAACGCGCTAGTCGTTCAATTAAGCTGCTGATTCAATTAGACGACTGCGACACATACATTACAATTTACAGTGTGCATTTGTTTAAAATAAAATATAGCATGACGTACTCGTGAATAGTGAATGTATGCAAAATACACACTGTAGGAAATTGGGATGGTCGGTCACGGCATGCTCGACCACGGTCGCACTTAGTACACCCGTGCGTGCAGACAGTAAGGAAACATCATTCATACATAATATTCGCCGTATAATCGAATCTAGAATATTATATGACGTGCTAGTAATTAGTAAGCACTACTTTTTATAAATTATAGACTATAGTTAGCATGTGAAAGTTGTTTGGTATATGATTGATCAATCTATAAACATATTTAATGCAGAGTCAATTTCGCTGCATTTTTCTCGAAACGGGCGGTATGTGTCCAACGCGGCAAAACATTGGACAAACGTCAGTGGTTCAGCATTTAGCTGATATATCATAATCAAATTGTATCTTTTTTGTTTGGAAAATAAAGACAAAAATTAAACAAACAAATATATTCCAATATCTAATAACAAGTATTTAGGTATTTTCAAATATTTATTTTTGGAACGAAGTTCCTTATCGCGCGTTGTGAAAGGGGGCTAGACGGAAAAAATTCTTACGAAAAGTTGTCACGACACTTTTTGCTATAGTAAGCTATTGTAAGCTGCGCGGCGTCGCATGTTTCTCTGTCTGTCTCTCTCTCTCTCTCTCTTATAGAAAGCAAGCCAGACATTTTCATTTCTATTTCGCAATGAACAGTGTGGTGTCGCGACGATTATTTTTGTTGAGTGTATACAGGTTTTTTGTAAATAATAAATAATAAAAAATAATAACTTCGTTCCATCCGGGTGTCCCTTGACACCTCTAAAGATTTTTATTTAGGTAAAATATATCAGTTATATATTATTCAAGTTATCACACTCGCAAGTCGCAACGCATCGGTAAAAACCCAGACAGAATTCTTTGATGCAAAATCTAGCTCTCTGACGTCATACTTTACTTAAGAATCTGAATATTACTGAGATAATTAAGGGGACAAATCTCTATACATCCTGTCAAACTGGTAGTACACACACACACACCATGGACACTTCCCATGGACATAATTTATGCGACGATAACTTGAACCCATTTAGTTAAATGGTAATAGAGTATATTAGCTCTCTCGGTTTATATTGCTTTATGGCACGTCATAAGTTATCTTTAGAGTATCTTTTAAAACAAGCATTTGGGTATAGAGGCTATAATATTAATGAGTGATAATACTTTAGGGTGTGTACATGGGTCCCGTATATAGGCCTGAAAGAGGCACTTTTTTAATTATTTTATTTTTCAGCGCTGGTACTTTCACAATAAACTCTACATAGGAGGCACTATAGATCGATATATTTTCTATAGATCTATACTAATATTATAAAGCGAAAGAGTTTGTTTATTTGTTTGTTTAAATAAAAAAAAAGTTGGATAGTCCATTTTTAGAGGAAGGTTTTAGGCTATATAACATTACGCTGCGACCAATAGGAGCGAAGCGTCAGTGAGAAATGTTGCAAAAAACATATATACGGTCGAATTGAGAAATCTTTTCCTTTTTTGGAAGTCGGTTAAAAACGGGGAAAATTATTCACATTTGGGGACTTTTGTTGGTTGGGCTGCATAAACGGTATAAGTTACTCAAAAACCACGCGAACGAAGTCGCGGGCACAGCTAGTATAATATAATTTTATTACATGTATTCTTTAAGTAAGTAGGTACTTTTACTTTAACATTCCTAACTTTCTTCTGATAATAATAGAAAACAAACGTCAGTGTATTATCACAACCACCGTTTTGAGTGAAAATTAATATCATTCTTTGTATGTGGTTTTTACTTTCGTTGAAAGCCTATAATTTGTGTGAAATGAAAATTAGTTTTATCGTGTTTTCAACATTAACTTTTACTTAGATAACACTCTTCTTATTTAGAAATTATTCAGGCCTATATGCAACCTCGATTTAGCGCTAGAAGATTGTAAATAAACATTTTATAATGCATTTAAATTTGGTTAAAAAATTTTAAGATATTATTTTATTATCTTAAGAAGATACAGTATTAACGGTGATTTACCATCGATCTATACATGTCATGTATCTATTATATAACTGCCAAATATTTCTGCGCCCAAAAGATTTTTTCCCAGATGATCAGAGAGGGAACAGTAGAAAAGTAACTCCAACTTCGATAAAACTTCGAAGTTCTACAGTCCTTGAATACATGTAGAGTCCATAACCCTGTGGTCATTAAAACCAACCACGCAGGGCTGTAACCTTGTAGGTAACCTTGTTGTTTTTTTTTGTCAGGCATGGTATAACTTCGAACCAGCCAGCATCTTTTTGCGATTAATCGATAATACTCAAGCACTTCCCTAATTTCTTATAGTGACAACATGACAAATACTTATGTGGGTAACATTTTTCAGCATCATCTTTTTTACTTAATAAATAATTAGTTTATTGCAGTCGTATTATGTATTTGATGTGATGTCTGACGCTCATTTGCATTAATTACGATAACTCCACATAGTAAGGAGTTTGTTGACTCTCTACACCTGCCACACAAATCAATAAAAATTTACGCAATATGAATAAAAAGTGTGCAGTAATGTGGGAGTGAGTAATCTGAAACTAACCGTAATCACTGTAAAAAAAACATAACATCGAATATTTAGTTTTCTGAAAAATAAAAGCAGACGAGGAAATTAATTTTTCAGTTGTTAGCTACTTACAACTTGGTTACTTAACCTACCTATTTCTTTATTATCTACGAAGAGGTACGCTATATCATTGTCTTAGAAAATATATAATAAAAATAATGATCTACATCAAATACCTAAGCCTTTTTTTGTAAATTGGTTTAAAAGTAACAAACAACTGCTACCAATTTCGATTATTATATATGTATTAGATTATTATTTTTGTAAGAATGCTCAAACCTAAGAAGGGTCAACTCATATTGGCGCGAAGTCAAAGACCGAAGCATCATGTTTTATAACAGTATTTCTATCGCTTACATTATGTTATAATACTATATAATATTATTATCTGTCTTCTCTGTAACCATATTTCGATATACATAATATGTATTAGTAAATTAAACTGTAACAATAGAGATGAATAATAATATGCTATACCTAGTTAAAAACTTCGACTCTGCGCCGGTGTGAGTTACGCCTAATGCCCGTAATTACTTGTAGGCGTTCGTGTTTCTTATTTTCTATCTGAAGTGAGACAGCACCAGCAGGCATAGCAGAACACGGAAGTTTGAGTGATCGGTGCCATCAGCGTATTCACGTCTGGCAGTTCGGTAGCGAGTAGCGACGGTTGCGTGGGAGACCGCCCACAGCCAGACGGTGTTAAGCTGATTACAAAACCTGAAGCGCAATAGTTTAGGTAGGTAGATTTGTAATTAGGCAGCTACTAGGTAGTTCTTTTAATATAGGCAGTGCAGTAAACTAATCTGAAAAAAAGGGCTCTAAAAAGGCTGAAACAAGAAAATAATTCAATTTGAAATCCAGATATGCATAGGTACAGATATGGTCCAGGTAGAGCCGTGGTCGTACCCGCTATTAGGATTATATATTTCAACAGCAGACAAATATTATAGATTTGTTTAGCGGGTACGACCACGGCTCTACCTTGAGCATGTCTGTACCTATGCATATCTGGATTTCAAATTGAATTATTTTCTTGTTTCAGCCTTTTTAGAGCCCTTTTTTTCCGAAGTCGGGTTATAGTTTTTTAATCTTTTATTTTATTTTACATTTTTATGTTTCCACATAAACTTTAACATTATATTTTCACTAAACTAACGTTATATTAGCACAAAGAAAGTAACTAAACAACTCCTAGATACTATTTGTACGACCGCATTTAAAACGTTTATTTTGAATTTAACAATAAAATATAATAATGAATTAAAAATTTAAATACATATTTGTAATTTGCTTGCCAAGACCTATCTTTTGATACCAAACACGATACAATTATCTAAATTTAAATTTTTTTGGAGATAGTTTTTGAGGTATAATTTTCAAAATCCAAAATTTTTCGAAAATTTATATAGCCTATGTTACGCGCGGGACCACTACGAATCGATTGACACCTTATTTATTAAAATCGGACCAGTAGTTTAACCGCTACGAGGGAACTTACATACATACATACATAGACTGCCCTTCCTTTTGGCTTCGCCGAAGTCGGGTAAAAATGGAGTGTCTCACAAGTGATACTTATGTAGATTGGATTGTTTTAGTGCGATTGCCAAGTCAGTCTACTTACCTGTTTATTTAAAAAAAATAAGTATTTTTAAAATCGATATTATAGTCACAGTGACACGTTGTTACTTATTAGACCGATGGACTAACCGCCACTTGGTAACACAACTTTTTACGTTAAAAGAACTGAGTGAGCGAGACTTGGCACTTTTTACAAGTTATATTTTTGATGAGATACCTACCTAATTGCTGATATATAGAAATAGGTGCAACCGTCAATAAGTGTTAAAACTCAATACCTATCACAAGTAATTAATCCAATTTATGCGTTTAGTCTCAGACTAGCCGCAGTTAGGCCAACGTCATTATAGGCATGATAAGGCTCCATCTGACACCTTTCACTCGAAGTAAGTAGGTACAATGGCACGCATTAGTCGAAACAAATGTCAATAGGAAGTGTTAATTAAACCTGCTCACGTTTTAACAGATCATCAAAAGTGATTAGACCAACGTTTTTACACATTATTTTCAGATAATGTTTATCAACGCTTGACCTTTTGTTTACCCTTTAGAAATATAGAAAAAAATATCACGGGTAATAGGTACATGCTAGAATAAAAAATTACCTCCATAATATTAAAGTAATTATAGTGTCATAACTCATATCCCCATGTTTTAACCCCCGGTGTAATAATCCCCATGAGTATCGCCTAGTTTGGAGGACCATTAAATTTGGTACATTTAGTATACATAATGTGTTTTTTGAAACCAAATCTAGTTAAGTACCTACTAATTTGAATTTAATATAATATTATTGTACTAATCATTATGTACTTTTAGAATTACGTTTTAGTAATATATCTACTTTAGATAGTGGCTATTACACAAAAGTATTAACAACTTATAATATTTGTAATTATGTATGAAACTTTATACTTAATCATATTAATCTATTATCTACGAAGGAGGAGTTCCTTTAAAGTTTTTGATACGGGCTGCGTGAGTCGGCACAATTTTGTTAACTCCTAATAATATAAAATATGTGACTGTCCGTTTATTTGTTACGCTTTCACGCGAAAACGTTCTAACTGATGACCATGAAACTTTTTACACGATATATTCTTCGGGGTATTAGAATAAGGATACTTTTCAATCCACTCGGCCGAAGCCGCGGGCAAAAGATAATATTGTATTATTGTTTTGTGGTTACGGGTAGCACTTGCATACCTATACTTACATATTTTTCATTAGATTTGATATTTCATTACATTGGTATTATTTAATAATATACATAAAAACACCCCACCTCAGGAACACAGAAAAAAATTTCTTCTTTGGTTCGTACCCGCGATCTTTAGCTAAACGTGACACGCTTTACGCCATATTATGCTTATTAAAAAGAACTTCTGTTCATTGGCTATGCACAAAGTGCATACCATTAGAGAGAAGAAAAAAAAACTTCTGTTAAATGTCAATGTCATCTATCAACTGCCAAATGTCAAATAGACTAATAGAGTGTAAACCATAGAGTATAATAATATAAATAGATAGTGTAAACATAACAAATCGTAACTTTTTGCTATAGAGTTTTTTACTTTATCCGCGTTCAAAATTCAAGATTAAAATCCAATTGGATAAAAAAATAATTGTCATAATAATATTATATTTGCTATAAAATCAAAATAATAATTGAAATGAGTAACGTAGGTAAAGAAAATAAAAGTGTCGAAACTGTGGGCACCAGCTGCAACAATAGTCCTGAAATAGACGAAAAAGAAAGAAAAGTGAATGAAAATTTAAAAAATCGTTTGCGAAAATACATAAAAAAATTAGAAGGTAAAAAAACCACTTCATATTATTATATCTTATAAAATTTTCACCTTTACAGAATAGGTTTTGGTATGAACTGTATATGAATTATTTAAAAATACTTACAAATTTTAGAAAACAATACAGCTACTACTAAAGAAGAAAGTGAAAAAATTGAAGTTGAAACTTTTAAACAACTTTACAAACCCAAACTAGAAGGTGATCAAGAATCTTACAAAAAGATACCAAAGTTCTATTTTAAACTACCAAGACATGATGATACTTTAGCTCAAAAACTAAGAGAGGAAACAAGAGCTCAATTTCTACAGAAAAAAAGCAAGGAATTGCTTGATAATAGTGAACTCAAGCACTTATGGAGTCTTCTTGAAAAGTCTAACGGCAGTTTTAGTATGGCCAATAGTGATGAGCTAACAATTGATTATATTCAATTTAAAAAGATAAGAGATGATGCAGGTCCTAAATACAAGTATGTCCACTAGTATATTTCATACTTTTAATCTTACATACTTCAAACTAAATATAAAATTATTTACAGGCCTTATTTTACTGCAGAAGTGTTTGGCCGTCTACAAGCTGCTGAGGGAGGGATTGGCCGTGTAAGGGGAGTGTCCCTGTTTAACTACGTGATGAGAAGAGTTTGGCTGCAGCAGACTAGGATTGGACTATCTTTGTATGATGTCACAGGGCAGGGATATCTTACTGAACATGTAGGTTATTTGTTGAATATAACTTTTATTATTACTATTTTGTCATTACCAGCAAATATGTACAAATGTGTGAAAGTTGAGTCAATCAAAGCCAAGAAGAATTTTCCATTCTTCTTGGCTTTGATTAACTAAACTGTATCTACTGTTGAAATATCATGGTCAAGGAACATTAGTAAATATTATGTAATGTACCTACTTAAGTATATTTTTAGGACTTGGAAAGCTACATTGCAGAGTTGGTCCCATCACTTGCAGCTTTAGATGGCTTGGATTCTTCATTCACTTCATTTTATGTCTGTACTGCTGCTCGCAAGTTTTTATTCTTCCTTGACCCTCTTCGTGTGGGAAGGGTGAGGATAAGAGATGTTTTGTCTTGCTCCTTCTTGGATGATTTGTTGGAGGTAAGATAGTTAAATAACAAGATATACATGTGTTAAGACATAATGGTTTTACTTCCAGTAAGTGGTACATCCATTGTGGCACTTACAACTGGCCTTTTTATATAAATTTAATTTTTCAAAACACATATGGTTATGTACTTTTCATTGTTTTGAAAAATATATAGATATTTACCAGGGCGGCTGGTGACATGGGATATACATGGAAAACATATCAAAATATTTGATTATACATATTATGCACATAATATGTATAATTATGTGCACAAAAATGATGCGCTAACTAATGAAATGAATGATAAATTGAATAATATTTTGTTTATGTTTCAGTTACGTGAAGAAGACTTGCCAATGGACTTGCAGGAACAGAATTGGTTTAGTGCAGCATCTGCTCTCAGGGTGTATGGACAATATCTTAATTTGGACAGGGATCACAATGGAATGTTAAGCATAAACGAGTTAGCTGGGTAAGAATCATTATTTAGTATTACAGCACTCAACAAATCATAAGTGCTAACTTCTTATTGAAAAGTAAACCCCTTCGTCACGTAAGGCGTTACAAAGCCGGCGATACGCTAAATTTATCACTTCTGTTGGTTGTCCCGACTCGAGACGCACACTTTTCTTTCATACATTCATTCATAGGTCCTCAGCTAGTGATATTATGTTAAAAACGTATCCTGAATATATTATATACTTGTACCGTAAGTTTAACTGGAAGTTTACCTAAATAAATAAAATGTGTGTGTCATGTTTTCAATTGCAGCTATGGATCGGGAACATTGACGCGGGCATTTCTGCAGCGTGTCTTCCAACAATGTCTGACCTACGACGGGGAAATGGACTACAAGACATATCTAGACCTCGTCCTCGCTTTGGAGAACCGTCGCCAACCAGCTGCCCTAGCTTATCTCTTTAGAGTTCTGGACATCAACTCACAAGGCTATTTGGACGCGTTTACTCTTAATTATTTTTTTAAGGTAAGGTTTAATTAATTATATGTAAATTATAATATGTATTACAATGTACAATTATAATCATGTATGTCTCTCAACTCACACTGGCGTAGAGTCAACTAGATTTGTAACGACTCCGTGGTCTAGTGATTTAGAGCCTAGCTCTCTACTCGGAGGTCGTGGGTTCGATTCCCGCGTTGGAACAACAAAAAATGTTATTTTTAAGTTTAGTTAGGCAATGCAGGCTGATCACCTGATTGACAAGAAACATGATCCATGCGTCGAATGGGCATATTAAAAATCGGTCCTGCGCCTGATCTCCTGCCTGTTGTGTCTGTTATCTGTTATTAATAATTAGAAAATAGATGTTTATATGATATGGCAGAAAAACACGAAAAAACGTGATCCTTTAACTGTGTGCTGATGTAAGTTGAGCCTATGTCTGTTTTGCTACAAACATAAAGCCATATGTATATTGTTTCAATATTCTAAGTTACTATTCTGATGAAATCAATTCAGCTTTAATGAATATTGATTGTCAGTATGATTTCATTCAATTATAATTTTATTCCCAGGCGATCCAAGATCAAATGGTAGCCCACGGCGCGGAGCCGGTCAACTTTGAGGACGTGAAAGACGAGATATTCGACATGATCCGACCGGAGCACCCCGCGCGGATCACCCTACAGGACTTGGTGCGATCTGGTCATGGGCACACTGCGGTGTCTATACTGCTGGAGCTGCACGGGTTCTGGGCGTATGAGAATAGAGAGGCGCTTGCTGCAGCCGGTGACCACGGGCCATGACACGTGCCTGACGGCAAGTGACAGGCACGAAGATGTTGGATGTTAAAATTACCTGGTGTTGATTGATTGTAGATGAAAGCAAGTTGTGACAAGCCGGTCGATAGTGGTGTGGCAATCATACCCGAAAGTACTTATATCAGGCATATTAATACACCTAAGGCACTTTGAGACCATGTCCAGTGCCATGCTATTTGTGGTTAACTTCTTCACGGTCAGTATTGATAAAAACTCGCACTCGGCAGACGGCAATGTGATAGTAGTGATTAACGGATCAGATAAAGAATATGAAAAATAATAATACTCGTAGAAAATTTCATAGAATTCGCATTTATTTAAAAAAATAACAGAAAAATACATTATATTATACAGGGTGTAAAAAGAGCAGTCACTATAACTTCGTGGGGTAACAATCAGGCAAGAGATATATCCATTGGTACTAATCATTTGCTTTTTTTAATCCACTGTTTTAAAAATTTAAAAATTTTCAATAGGCAATGTACAACGTGCACAACACAGCGATCAGCTGATTACGCTGAGAGGTCAATAGCACGCGTAAGACGTTCATTACGTACTAGGGCAAAAATTATAAAATTTAAGAATTGAATGCCGAACGTTGTTTCAAACAGTTCAGCCTTGCGACTAAAATATGTAATAAATTGCAAAAAAAAATATTTTTTTTTATCATAAAATAAATAATGAAAAAAATTAATTTCTAGAATCAGTCAAGGTCCTTTAATCCTATCTCAAAGTTATAGTGACTGCTCTTTTTACACCCTGTATATACAAGTACTCTATACTTTTGTAACAATGTGTAAATAGTTATTATAAAACACTATAATAAATCCATGTATGTTTTGGACATTCTTACTTTAAATTAAATTTTATTTCATTTTCATAAACATATTGCATGAGTAATAAAATATATTATATAATATAAAAGTAAATAAATGCAGATAAATTGGCTAATTTGTATCTCTACAACTTAATAACAGTTCAACATAATAAACATACATACATACATAACAACAAATCAGTATTTTTATTTGTGAATTTGTAATTACTTGTGCTTATATTGTTTAATATTCAGAATTTAATTAGTTTTAAATATGCATCTAGTATAAAATTATGAGCTTTAAAGATAAATGTTTAGAATGCCTTTGTTGTACAAAATAATGGCACTTTATTATCACAATTTTTACCCGACTACGTCAGAAGCGTTATGTTTGATTATGTATTGTATAATAATTGAAGACATGAAAGGATGAAGATGATATTATGTCGTAAGAAAATACCCAGAAAATTGAGTTTCAACTATCACTTAAACATTTTAGGATATGTAGTAACATATAAAGTACATTGATTCTTGAGTTGGATCTTTAGAATAATGTACTTAATACTTTACGACGTATTCTAAATGTTTAAGTTACAGTTTGAAATCAATTTTCTCAAAATCTTAATTTTGCTACATATCCCCTTTATTCATGTCTTCAATTGTATGGCAAGCTAAAATCAATAGACTTTGCAGCCTGATCGACTCGATGGATTTTAGCTTGAGAGGTTAGATTTATATATATATTATAATATATATATATATATATAGTTAGTTAGAGGTTAGGTAGCGTTAGATTTGTGTTTACTGTAAGAGTTGCACTGGACGTATCAAAATAAGAAAAGGCAGTTGGATTTTTTATTTTAGTTTTTCAAATACCCGTCTTTTGTTATTAATGGTAACTTACATTCAACTTCATAACACGTTACAATACAAATATGCTGTATCAAAATATTTTATATTTCCTTAACAGATAAAAAACTAGGTCTTTCCTACTGTTGAGGTGGTTTCCCGTAGCCGCCGCCACCGGGGGAGCACATTATGTATTTGTCCTGTAAAATAGTATGACATTTTATTCAAGATACCGAGATATGCGTCTCACAACATAATATAATACAATAAGCAGGTCTATTAGTATACTTATACTTGGTTAGGGTTAATGGAAATAGGCTGTTTCACAAAAAAAAAATTTTTTGGTCTAATCAAAAGATAAGACATAACAATTTATTCTTTTATTTCTTTCAAAATAATAAAGTCTTGTATAAATAATGTCTACTGACAGTATTAACTTTAACTAAAAAACACGAAAGAGAGCGCAATAATGTTTTTGTGACGCATACAATAGTCCACCGTACATTTTCCATAGCCAAAATCGTTTTGCGACAAATTAAAGAGACGGACAAGATTAATGATTTGCTTTTAATTTTTAAAAGCGTGTACGGACATAACTTTTTATCTTAGATATTTCTCATTATCTGTTGTATGCCAATTTTTTTAAACGTGATACACTAGTAAATTTCTCATCATCATTCAAGTTCTTAATACTGCTTACCCCAGGATAAGCTTCAACTGACGCCTTTCCTCCGAGGTTGATGAGTCTACCGTTCGCGCGCTGTAACATGTTGAGACCTCTGTCGCCTGGCTCGCCGCCTGAAAATACGAGTATTTAATATTTATTATAATAATTGTAACAAGTAATAGATATGACACAGATTTTGTAGCTGAGTTGAATCGAAATGATAGTTAAACGTTATAGTCCAGTAATTTTAGGTTTCATCTTCATATTATCACCGAAATAAAGGTGTATACAAAAATTCAGCCCACTAGGAATTTTTCCCCAGTTTAGGGTTTAAAATGCCTAAAATGCCTGGACTATTATAGTATCTATGAACACTACCATTCTCTCACCCATCTTTATATCGTCTGAATATGATCCTGTGACCTGTCTAAGGTAATATTACTCAGAAAACAATGTATCATGGCTATAATAACCATGTTTTGTAACTACAAAAGCATTTATAACTTCTCTGGTGTTCCGTCCGTACGCTACTCGTTTACCGGTCTTATTTTATAAAAATTGGGTGGATACGGCCGTTTATTGTACGTGAATACGGTCCTAACGTAGTGTAATAATTGTATAACAATGTACGTAAAATAAAAAAGAAAACAACGAGGCCTGACTATGATAGGGGCAAAGAAAAAACCTAGTGTAATAAATTCCTTGATTATTTAGCTATACCATGGTGTGATTAAAAGGATGAGTATAATATTAGATATGTTACACCAAACTATATTCCCCGATTTTCGTTTTCATTTGTTTCTTTGAATTGCGTTCCTATGAAAGCAATTTTGAAGACGTTTTCACTATGTTTTCGTACACGTAGCAAACGCTGTTTCTCATTTGCAAGGATGTCCTTACCTTTATATTAGGTCGGGATTTGGATATTCAACGGTAAGGGGCCTACCCTTAAGTAGGTAAAGCCGATAGGAAGGGAGTTTTATAAAAATGTATACATACCATTCATCCCATACGGTTGGAAGGCGCGACGCTCGGTGAGCACGGACAGCTGCACGGTGCGTCGGAACACCAGCTCGCGCCGCACGCCGTCGCCGCCCGCCCACTCGCCTGCGTACAGCACGCACGACAGTTAATAACTATAGTACGTCCGAGATAAATTTAACCCAAACGTAAACAAATCCGTCTTTGACACAACCATAGATAAGTCAGTGATGCCAATTGGCCAATAATAATAATACAATGTTTATTGTACTTCCTATGAATCCATAGACTATAGGCTTATTTTCTACAATCGGCAGTGTCAAAATGGAGTATTTTTTCTGTGAAAGATTGATATTAGTCTAAGCAGCATAGTCTAATAAGAGATAGAATGCCTTACTCTGAATTCGGGCTTGGCGGTGTTTACATTAAACTCCCAAGGATTTTCATGAAACATAACAGGTTCTGTGATAACATTACTACTACCTGAACGTCTGTGTATCGACGTGTAATACTAGTTTGACCTTTCAGTTTTGGGACTTGGGTTCAGTTTTATTTGATTTCGTAGATTCTTTTTCTCGCGCGGGTTAGTCGCCGAACCGGTGGTAGGTCATCATGTAGGACAATTCTAAAAGTGTTAGCATCTAACCTATTTGGAAATAAAAGATCTTTTATTTTCATTTTAACAACACATTATTCTGAGTAAACTGATATGTACTGTATAGCTTTATTGTCCAGGGGGTGGGGGTGGGGGCAGAATAAGAATAGGACCTCCCGATAAATCGTCTTTGTCGTGGGTGTCGTAAAAGTCGACAACGGAGAATGGCAAAATGGGCAGCAGTGTTACCGCGGACATTGTTAGTATTAATGTACTTGCAAACCCGCTTGCCAAGCGTGGCGAGTATAAACCCCCAAAACTATAATCTAGAATAACATGACAATTCAGAACAATATTGTTCGGCTTACCTATTAGAAAATAATGTTATTTTAATTAAAAATATCTCACGACGCTAATACACCCAGCTCGGAGTATTTTACACTATAAGCTGTATAATACTTCTAAGATATTGTTATACAATATAATATATTGTTATCTATACTAATATTATAAAGCGGAAGAGTTTGTTTGTTTAAACGCGCTAATCTCAGGAACTACTGATCCGATTTGAAAAATATTTTTTTTGTTGAATAGTCCATTTATAGAGGAAGGCTTTAGGCTATATAAAATTACGCTGCGACCAATAGGATCGAAGCGTCAGTGAGAAATGTTGCAAAACCGGGGAAAATTATTCACATTTAGGGACTTTCGTTGCGTGCGCTGCATAAACAGATTGTCACTCAAAAACCACGCGAACGAAGTCGCGGGAACAGCTAGTACAATATATACATATAAAATACTTTGGCTTCTGTCCAGCAGTGAATGTCATAGCCGAAACGAACTTACTAGTCATAAGTCATAACACAAACGCCTCATACCTCTGCCGCCGGAGCGCGGGCGCAGCGAGAACCGGTGCACCAGTATGGGGTAGCGCGTCTCCACGATCTCGGGGTCCGTGATACGCGTGTTGGTCATGTGAGTGTGCACACCCCCCGCGCCGGACCAGCCAGGACCCTGTAACCAGTGTTGCCAGTATGATTTCCCAAAAAAGTACGACGGGCTTTCTGAATAGGTACGGATTTTAAGCAAAGGTTTTTCCAAAACGTTAAAATGCTATAGTCTACCCATAGTAACCCTTTTATAGTAAGTATGAAAACTTGAATTACAAGTATTATAATTTATAAGGTACAAAAAAGGTACAGTGCCCACTGAGGTATGGTAGTAGTACGGTATTATGACAAAAAGTACGGAAAACCGTACTTTTTAGTACGATCTGGCAACACTGCCTGGAATGCACCATGTTGACTTAGGCCCATAGTAATAAAGAGGCCTCAAACCCCACTTGAGAACCTATTTGATAGATAAAATAAACGTTTCGTTTCACTTTAAAAAATTAAGAACTTTAATTATGTTACATACTTTAATTTTTTTCTTTTTTAAATCGTAAAAATAAATATAATAAAAATATAGATTATACTAATTTGAATGTTTTTCTGTAATCTTTAATATGAATATTACGGTATGAAAATAAATTAAAGTACTATGTAACACTATTAAAGTTGTTCACTTTTAAAAGTGAACCGAAACGTTTTTTTACCTGTCGAAAAGGTTCTCAAATCTCAAGTCACTATTTGCGTGGGGAGAAGTGACGTGAAGTGAACAATGGTAATTAATTCGATGCCATATAAATTGTAATTCACGACAAGTAGTGGCAAAATCTGTACTCTACTATCCCGATAATATTACACACACTAAATAGAATTCGTATTTAGCTTTCAAACTCTACGTAAGCTAGTTCTAAGTATACTCACCGCTCCGCTCCCGCCAGCCACCGTCTCGTAGTAGCCCCAGCTGGACTCCCCGAGCGTCAAGTTGTTCATGCAGCCTTGAGAAGCGGCACAAACCTGCGAAACATCATTTTGTAACATCTGAATAATAATATATTTATTTAAACTCTACATACTATTATATCTTGATCCATACATAATATTATAAAACAAAGTCCTCCGCTGCGTCTGTATGTGTGCTGCATCGCGATAAAATTAAAGATACTCAACAATGTTTATGCCGTTTCACCTACATTTTCATCTGCACCAAAGATGAAGTGGCTCTCGAGGAAGGTTTTATTTGGACCCAGAAGGTGGCGCTGCTGTTAATGCGTCAAGAAATTTAATTCTAAAGCGGTACAAAAACCATTTTATTGACTGAGATTAAATAACAGACTATAGTTGGTAGTTTGTAGACTTTTTTCTTGTAAATTGTATCGAATTAAGCACGTAAAGCAATCACTAACTAGGAAATACTAACCTGGAACGCCTTGAGCACGACGTCGACGACGCGTTGCGACGTGAGCACGTTGCCGCCTACCACCGCTGCGTCGGCCGACGGGTCTAGAATAGACCCTTCGGGGACTATGACCGTTATGGGGTTCAGGCAGCCCTGCAAACAAGTTATTATGAAATCTAAATCAAATAATCGTATTCACAATGAATTTGACCAAAATGATTTCTGAACTACGTGTACTAACTAGCCCAGCGAGAAGAAATTAAAGAATTAAGCCTTTCATTTCAATCACGATTCGGGTAATAGCAACTTATGTTACTATTGCCAATATTGCTGGAAAGAAACGTTTGACATCACATCCGGTCGCCATCTTTTACTAACATACGTGCTGCGACTATTGTATCAGATTGTAAAGGGGGGTTGAGAAGTGTTAACATGGAATTTTATATTTACAAACTGGATAACAAATGTTTTCTTTGTGTCTGATACTTTGTTTTCTTCGTGTCTGATACTTTACAAAATTCACTTGGAAGACAATGATAAAACGTATCTATATATATATTTATTTACACACCGTATTAGTAAGAGACTTTCAGTATGATAGCTACCGATGACGTCAGATCGCACTAGTCAGTAGTACTGGCACAGTTTAGGATCACAGCATACCTAGTAATTATTTTAGTCAATTTACCTGATTGAGTGGAATGTCATGTCCGACCATACACCGCAGGCAATAGATCAGAGCGGACAGCGTGATGGCTTTTGGCGCGTTTAAATTACCCCACACTTCGACTCCAGTGCCGCTACATATAAAAAATATAATAAAGTCATGATTAAAAATAAATAGAAATTAAATTAATAGGTTTCTGGCAGCTTAGCTAATAAAATATTGCCGAAAACTTAAGAGAAAGTTCTCTTACTATCAAGATTATTAAATATATTAAAATGAAAATTAAAAGTCCCCAAAATAGTAGTCCGTGAAACTCTCCACTAGTATGTATAGTACGTTAGAAATAAATTTAACCCAAACGTCAACAAAGCCGTCTATGACACAACCATAGATTCGTCAATGATGTCAATTGGCCAATATTAACGCTATATGAATCCATAGACTATATTCTACAGTCGACGGTGTCAAAGTAGCGTATTTGTACTGTGAAGGTTTATCGTTTGATGTTCAAATAGGTTAATAATTGTTTAATTGTTATAAAATATATTGGAAATTGATGTATGATCCTTTAATATACCTGTGAAAGTGTTGATAAGAGTGCAATAAGTGAATAAGTAAAAATTTCGTTGTTTTCGGTTTGTTTACCTTTAGGTTAAATTTATCAGGGACGAACTAACAATGTTTTGATGTCCATAGTTAAAGTTTAAACAATATAACAACGCTTACGTAAAATCGCAAATGGCGCTGCCTTGGTCCTTGTCGAGAGTGATCTTGAGATGTATCGGCGTGCCGTTGTCCATGTAGTCCGTGGCTTCTAGCACAGACGAACCCGTTCGTTCGATGCAGTCCTTAGCTATCTCCTAAAACCAAATAGGTTTGGTCAGAGATTTAACCAAGTTAAATCAAGCTGTGGTATATACACAGCATTTAAACATTTTTGTAGATTTACTTTTAGAGTTAGATTACTGTCGATCAGCTAACATTTGAGTTAACACAAAAAAATATATTTAAAATCGGTTCATAAACGACAAAGTTATTCGCGAACAAACATTAAAAAAAACATATATACGGTCGAATTGAGAAACCTCCTCCTTTTTTGGAAGTCAGTTAAAAACAGAACTGAACACTCATTGGTGAATGTAACGAGTGAGCGTTTAGCTTGTTAACTCAAATGTTAGCTGATGGACTATTAGATCAGGCTATCAGAACCGGGGGTGTGACTCGTTTCTTTTTTTTAAATGTTGAGAAACCTGTTTCTTTTTTTTAAATGTTGAGAAACCTGTTTCTTTTTATTAAAATGTGACTGTACCTTGAGCATATCCCGCACGGCGAGCTCGGCGTTACGCTGTATGTGCGCCATGTACGCCTGCACCACGCCCAGCCCGTACTGGTCTATCAGCTCGCCCACTAGCTGGATACCCTAGAAACGGTCAAACGTGGGTTAAAATATGGCTGTCAGCTGTACATATAGAGCTGTATAATGGTTTATACTTTATAATAAAAGGGCCGATTTCGGTGTCGTTGCAAGCAGAGAAGCTACGTAAAAGTTTTTGTTCCAATATGTGTAATACATACGGGCACTCTCTTCCTTTACTCTCATACCCCACCCTGTGTTCCAGGAGCTGATAGTAAACGAAAATAACGTTTTTTTCGTTCAGATTCGCGTTTCTTTAGCACTTTAAAGAATCATTATGATCGTTTTGAACTGTTCTTACTCGTGTTCCACAAGCAGGTGTCAGCTGTCAAAAACTGTTCAAAACGCTCAGAATGATCCCATCTTGTTTTTGACGTTTACTTAGATTTCACTGATCTCGATGTTATTTTTAAGTTATGGATGGAGCAAATTTATTATAGATTATTTTATATATGTAGTTATTATTGTTAATTTTAAATATAAATAGAATTTATGAGATAAAAAGGAAATGTTAAATTTTGACATCTGTCAGTCGTTCCACTAGCAGTAAAGTTTGTTGAAACGTTCAGATCGAAAATTTCAATAATGTGCTAAAGAAACGACTGTGTGCGTTATGAATGATCTGAGCGTTCAGTGTAAAAAGAGCGCCTAAAGGAACACGCCCCCAGTGATACTGTTACGTCACACGACTGGCGAGAGAACTGATTCGATTTTGGTTCAGAGGGTGTACAAAAAATTACGATCTAACGATTTTCTTACTATACACTTTCCTTGGAAAATAAAATCTTAATAAAAATCTCAGTATTCCGATATGGGGAATCGCCAGTAAAAGCAACATAATGTGCCTACAAAGAGTGCAAAACAATATACTGAGAAGCATCTCTAAAGCTCCATGGTTACAAGAAACAACGAAATACACGAATATCTAAACGTACAATCCGAGATAAAGCGCTATAAAAATCAGCACACTCTGCGCCTCACTCACCACGTAAACCCCCTTGTCCAGGAATTATGCTCATCCCACAATGTGGTCAAGAGTATAAAAAAAGAAACCACATTCTATAATAATTAGAGAAGCATTGGTTTCCTTTTCTATTAAACACTATTCATATCTATCAACGTATCTAATAATAGTCTGGCGACTGTTCGTAGATTCGAGAACAAAAAAAAACTATTTTCTTTATCCTGATTAGTTTCATAGTACCAAATAAAATGCCAAAAACCGTTGAGATCGAACTAATTCGATTCTCGATTACGTCGGGAGTAAACCTGCAGATGCAGGACCGGCTTTAATATGCCCACCCGATGTATGGATTATATTGTCCTGCAGCAATGTCCTAACCAAACTTAAAACAACGCGGGAATCGAACCTATGACTTCGTGTCGACAGCCAACCTCTAACCACTGGATCACGGAGACGTTAAATATAGTTTATACATACCCTCTGATTGGCCGCGACTTGGGCCTTTAAGTCCGAGAGGTTATCCGCCAAGTTCCTCGTACCGGAGCATCCGGGCACCTCGCCAGGTTTCTTCAGTTCTAACAACAGGAGAAAAAAAGTAACTATCGAGCACTTGAACTTTATATCGACCGACTAGTAATTATAAACAATTCAAATGACATTTTTTTGTTGTTAACCATACAAATGAGGGGTTCTAAACATTTTTCTTCATCCCCGGACCTCAATTAAACACATTGACTTCGTTCTGCACCAGCGTGTACAGTAAATAGGAACATCTAAGTCTTAATTTATTGTGTAATACGAATTAAGAGAGAGTCGTCGTCTCCCTTCAAATGAAATACCAAAAACCGCTGAGATCGAACTGATTCGATTCTCGATTGTGTCAGCAGTAAACCTGCAGGTCTTATTTAGACCATGGTTAGTTCTTACTAAGAGAGGGAGGGAGTGGGGGTGGGGGAAGTACAGTAATAGTCTTACGTACTAATTTTTTGTTTCACCACCGCATCTCAATTAAACGCATTGACTTCTTCCAAACACTCTGTATACCTCTAACGAGCTCCTCCTCGTTGAAGCGGCCCGCGTCCACCAGCAGGAAGGAGCGGAAGGCAGCGCCCTCCTGCAGCAGCGAGGTGGAGTGCGGCGGCATGGAGCCCGGCGTCAACCCGCCGATGTCCGCGTGGTGGCCGCGCGACGCCACGAAGAATATTGGCTTCTTGGAACTGCACAAACAAATATTATTACTGCTGCAATACGTTGCAAGTATCCCTAATACTTGAATCTAGTTGGTACTTTAAAAATTGTGTAAGATATTTTTAAAGTGAGATTCCGTAAGGGGAATGAAATTTCAAGTATAACTGATTGATTGGCTCATGGTGGAAATTCATGTTCATAATAATAACACACAACTTTTTTATACAATTTTCTTTGATGATATTTAATGCGACACAAACGACACTATTTGGATTGGACAATTGTTCTTTCGCTGCGTGTACTTACTCTGTACACAATGCTCTTTTATGCTCGGCCAATCATTTTGAGATTAAGTACATACCCGCTAATGAATAAAAATATTTATACATTGTAGAACCTATGCAATATTTTCTTCGTGTCTAACATATCAGACAAGTAAAAGTCACTTGACAGACCAGGACAAAACATTATATAGCATAAACAGTGTTCAAAAAATAGTATTAATAAGGGGAAAAAGTTTTACTACTGGTGAGCTGAGATAAGAAGGAAGTGGCACTAACTTATGGAAGACGGGCGTGATGACGGTGAAGTCCGGCAGGTGGGAGCCGCCGGCTTTGGGGTGGTTGGCCAGGATCACGTCGCCGGGCTTCAGACTGTCGCCGCGCACTTCCAACTGCGACACGTGGGATTTCAATAATCAATTGCAAGTGAGTATAAGTATAAAAAATACAAAGAAATAAAAAGTTCTTATTCGAAATTAAAATAGAATGTTTGTTTTTTGAAGGTTAACTTTCAAGATAAATTACAATCACTAGTTCGGAACCCTAACCCGGCGAGAATAACCGGCGTAAGAAAATTTAAGTTAAAAGGTTCATAAAAACTGATGCATATAGGTAAATAGTTCATAGTTCAATTTTTATTTTGTGGAAGGCATATTTTTCCCAACAAAAAAGTTGCCATGCGTTCAGTAACACCATGTCATCATTCAGTGCATCAATACCCGACCCTGTTGCCACTAAATTCACATATCAGGGCTCCAAATCTCGCCTCGAATATCAATTCGATTGCTCCGTCCCGTTCGCACGACTGACAATCGAAACGATATTAATTAAGATACGAGAATTAGGCCCCAGAGCATTAAATAACTCCATTGACGCAAGCTGAAACGACACACTATAACATACCTGGTACTGCACCGTGGCCTGCATGGCGCCCAGATGCACGGGGATGTGAGGTGCGTTGGACACCAGCCCGCCGTCCGGCCCGAACAGCGCGCAAGAGAAGTCCAGTCGCTCCTTGATGTTCACGGAGATCGAAGTGCGCTGCAGCACCCTGAACATCGTACAAATAACTGGAATTAAGTTGCAAGCGCCACAGCACTCTTTATAACGCGCTAATGTGACTGTAGTGAAGTTGCCTGTTGAACTGATACAAGAAGGTGCAACGGATATTCAACTTGTAGTTTTGAGACAGAACCAGACTATAATGGCAGGGTATATTTAGTATTAAAAGAGCTTTAGGAAACGCTATAGTGACCAAGTACATAATTCACAAGGACAATCTCTCTTACTTTTACTCTCATAACCCAGTGGAACAGTTAACCGACACGACTGGCGAGAGGACAGGCGGAGGATCGACCTTTTCATGTCCATCCGACACAAGGATCATCTTTCTTATCAGACAGTCAGATAAGTAGCCTGCGTTGTTCTAAGAAACAAAATGTTTTTGTTGTTCCATCACGGGAATCGAAATCTGGTCGGGATCCAAGCACTTTTGGCGACATTACACACGTTCAACCTTGAAACGACGACACCACAGCGTTTTGAAAAAAACACTTATTACGTTACGTTACGTACAATAACAAGACCTCCAAACTTTGAACCACTAGACCATTGACCGTCCACAAATATTAGAGTTTCAGCGTGTTACAAAATGTACTAACCGTCCCATCTGTTCGGCGATGGACATGAAGCGGTGCGAGAATATGCTGAGCTGCACGGAGTCGAGGTTAGCGCCGACTGTCTGTGTCTCGCCCGCGCCCACCGTTATACGGATGTCACCGTACTTCGTGATGTCAGCACGGCAGCCTGGAGGTCAAATTTATAGTTTACTAGCTTTTCTGTTGCTGCATCGCCACATTTTTAATGCAACGTTATAAAAAAATAACCGAAAAAAAAAAGGGGTGAATAACCCTTATCACTTAGGGGTATGAAAAATAGATAGTAGCCGATTCTCCGACCTACTTAAGGGCAGGTATTCCTGAAGAAGTAGGCATTTAGCGCAATCACGGCAGCGCGCGCGCTGCCCCGCGCGGACGAAGCGATTGTGAACTCACATGACCCCCGCCAACGACATAGTATACAAATATGCAGTAGGATAACTATAGACATAAATATTACGAGTGAATAGAATCTATTACGCCTTTCACAAAAAAAATATAAATTTAAGTTTTCAGTATGAAATTTGATAGCAAAATAGTTTCGACATGTTTGAGTAAACAAAAACAGTACTAAAACCTAAGTGGCCAACTATATTTAAAAAGTGGGTATTTAATACAGTTTACAAAATTGATAAATGGAATACATCGTTTTACTAAATACTATTACGAACTTATTACTATTGAAATGCAAAAAGCAAACGTCCGCACTTATTTATATGCCACATATCCAAATAAATGGATCGGTCGTTTGGGGTCTCATTTGTGGCCTACTCGATCCCCAGATTCCATCTTGATTTTTTTTTACTGGGGCTGACTAAAGGAAGAGGTGTACTCAAAAACAATTTCAAATTTGGATGAATGAAGGCACTCAAGGATTATCCAATATACAGGGTGTAAAGTAAATGAGTGATAATACTTTAGAGTGTGTATGTGCCTCCTACATAGAGTTTACTGCGAAAGTATCAGCGGTGATAGACTCACTTTTGAGTTTTATGTTTCTACGAGAAATGCCCCACCATCATAAATTTGCCCATACAATAATAAAAAAAAAGTATCTCGTTCAGTGCTGGTACTTTCACAGTAAACTCTACATACGGGACCCATACACACCCTAAATTATTATCTCTCATTTATTTTACACCTTGTATACGGGACAACCTCTTTATTATAATAAAAATATAAATTTTGTTGACACAGTACTAAACAGGGTGTAAAAAGAACAGTCACTATAACTTTGAGATACGATTATACTGCCTTTCCTCAATTTGGAAATGTATTTTTTTACACAGTATATAACGGGTGTAAAAAGAGCAGTCACTATAACTTTGGGATATGATTGATACCTTTTGTCATACTAGGAATGTACGTCTTTTTTCATTTTTTTTTACAAAATTAAAAATTATTTTTGCTTTATTGTTATTTTTGTGACAAAAAAATAAGAAATGGTGAAAAGTAAAAATTTTCTTTTTAGTTTTTGATAAAAAACTAAATAAAAAAAATACATTTCCAAAATGAGGAAAGGTAGTATAATCGTATCTCAAAGTTATAGTGACTGCTCTTTTTACAGCCTGTATATTTATTATATGGAAAAAGTTTTGAAGGGTATATTTTGAGTTAGGGGATGATTTTCGAAAATCGCACGGTGCCAAAATGTAGAGCTCCTTTGTCCGATTCTAGGGAACCCTCACACAGGAGTATAGATGCTCTTACGGCTGAGATTTGGCCCGAGGGGAAAATTACCTGAGGAGGAGGGGAAGTTGGTTTCGTGGGAGTGAGTTTGGGATGGGTTTTTTCTCCCGGTTCTAAGGAACCCTCACTCGGGAGTGTAGGTGCTGTAATGGCTGAGATATGGGTGACTATGGAGGGGTCATATATACTATACAGGGTGTAAAAAGAGCAGTCACTATAACTTTGAGATACGATTATACTACCTTTCCTCATTTTGGAAATGTATTTTTTTTTATTTTTCTTTTGTCAAAAACTAAAAAAACTTTTTTTTACTTTTGACCATTTCTTATTTTTTTGTCGCAATAATAACAATAAAGCAAAAAAAAATTTTTTTTTTTAAATTTTGTAAAAAAAAAAATTAAAAAAAAATACATTTTTAGAATTAGACAAGGTAGTATAATCATATCCCAAAGTTATAGTGACTGCGCTTTTTACACCCTGTATATATTAGACCCATCCATAGTCACCCCCACGAAACTCCCCCCCCCCCCATCCCCTCCCCATTAACCCGCTATCAGGTATTAGTATTTACTTGCCAATACAAACAAAATATGAATTACCATAGCGAAATTCAGTAGTAGTACTACTGATAGTCTTATACTATGGCACTTTGCTTGCGTTATTTATTGCCCACGACGATCTTGAAATTGTCGCGGAAGACATTGTCACGGAATAAACTGACGCAGGTCCGTCGTCCGTGAACGCCCGCGGACGACTAACGGGCTGGGATTGCCACCGCTCTGGCGCATTTCGTAGTTAATAAAACTTTGAAATTAAAACAAACATTTTATCAGAAGTAACTCTACGAATTTTACTAAAAATATTTAGCAGCTTTATTAAGTACAAAAATCTAATTTAAAATATATAAGTAATTTAGTCATGATATTGTAAACCCGTCACGAAAAGAGCTAACTTTACGATTTTTTTCTATCGAGTGAAGTTTATTAAATCTTGTAACTGAATACGGATTTTAATATATTATATCCTTAAATAATACATATATTTATTTCAGAACTCAAAACACTTTTGCATGTGTATCAGGTTGTTTTAAAAAACTTAAAAGCGCGGACTTTGATGGACTACCTGCCCTTAATATACATATAAAATTTCTTAAAAATCGATCAAGCCGGAGGAGTATTGTAACTAACACTGTGATAGGAGAAATTTATATATTAGATTTTTAGGCATTTACTGAGTAGTTGTAATAAAAAATTTAACTATCAACGGATTGCTATTTAAAATTTTCGTCTTTAAAAAAAATATAGATAATGCACCTATTGGATAGCAAGTGGCACCATGATCTGATAAAATGAAAAAGAATAATCAAATTAACTCTTTCAGCGTATATTACTTATAAACATACATAAGTGAACTCTATAAAGGGGTTATAATGTTGTTAGTTATTTTATTTTATTAGGAAAACAAACAGTGATTAAAACAACATTAAAAGACGAATACAAAACCAAAGCTTGAAACTTAACAAAATAACATATATCAAGGTTATGGATAGTTAGATAATCGCATCGAACCAGTGCTGAGTCAGCTTTTTTTTAATAAGTGTTGACGTATTGAAGAAATCGAATTATGCTTTCTTAAATATTATCATATTTATTTTACATGTTGGAAATGTTATTTTTTGTCCTAGGCTTCCAATAGCATACCTGGTTCCACGAGTATGGTGGACAGGCTGTCCATGATGATGGCGGGTCCGGGCACCTGCTGGTCGGGCTGCAGCTTCGCCAGCGAGTATATCGCGGTGTCGCGGTAGCTGCCGTCGAAATACACTTGAACCACCTACATAAAGTGTAAAAACATGCGCTGCTAAAAAAATTGGAATACATCTTACTCCAACTTCAATTCTGATTAATTGGGGGTCCCAAGGCAGATTTAGCTTGTACGACAGTGAACAACTTTATTAATGTTACATAGCACTCTACTTTTTTTTCTTTTTATACCGTAATATTCATATTATAGGTTAGAGAAAAACAATAAATTCAGTATATTTTAACGTTAAAAAAATGTAACATAAGCAAAGTTCTTCTTTTTAAAAAGTGAAACGAAACGTTTTTTATATCTGTCAAATAGGTTTTCAAGTGAGGTTGGGCTTGAGATTGTTTTATTTATACGGGTCTTATTATACCGAACCTTGTCTACGGCGGGTTGTGTATTGTTCCCGCTAGGCGGCGCTGCCTCCCCCGGCACGGCGCTGCGGCCGATGCCGCGCACTCTGATGTCGTCCACCAGCACGTCTCTACCGGACAACGTGAATCCGAACTCGTTCTCGTACCTGTTGGCATTTTATTCACTTGAAAATTTAGAATTGATAGTCAAGTCCGTTAATTTCAGACTGCATAGGCACATAAATTACCTTATAACTTACACATAGATTATGGTGTAAATTATACTAGATTACCCTACATACATTATTTACAGTCACCAAAAGCATCAATTTACGCATGGATATCATAATAGATATGTAAGCTAATTGCTGATATTTTGGCTGTAAAAAATTGGCTTCATATTCTCACTTTTTTGCTTTTTAGATTAACAGCGGTACGTACACATTGTATGATCTTTAATTTTTAGTTAATCTATGACTAGATAGATAGATAGGTCATTAAGACCAGCGTAAAAGACGCTAACGTTAACGTACTTTTATTAGCTCTAACGCTTTACAAACCGCTTTATAAACGCAGCGTAGAAATCGCCGTGGCGCGTGGCCGCGGTGGCGGGCTGCGGCGCCACCATCAGCGCGCAGTCCGTGCCGGCGTACCGCAGGTGCAAATACGGCTCGGTCACTATCTGAGCGTCCGTGAAGCCCTGAAATAAACGTATAACATAAATAAATTAAATATTATATTATATCTAACCCATAAAATACGAGACCCTCAATTGAACATAAAATTAAATACATAACTTTGTAAAAAGCAGTTTTTTCCCGAAAACTAATAAACAATTTATATAATATACCAAATAAGAAAAAAATGCGGCACTTTAATAATTAAAACTAAATTGATTAATTCAACATTAATACACATTATAACATATTGATTTTTCTTAACTACTAAACTTTTGGATGGCACTACCTTGAAATTCCTTTTTTCTTTGTCGTTGAAAGTGTAGGCTGTGCTAAAAGTTACTGACCTGTTGGTTTATTTTCCTAAATGTTTAAAATTTGACAGGTATAGTGCAAGAGTAAAAAAATACCCAAACTATTTAGTACTAAACTTCACCAGTGCCACAGTGCATGCGTTAAAAATACGACGATGAGCACATCCACTGCTGCCCTGTATGTCACCTGCGCGCGCAGCTTATCCCGGCAGACCGCGGCCAGCACGTCCAGCTGCCGGTCCAGCTCGCCGAACTGCTCCGGGCAGTAGCGCGCCGCGCTCGGCCGCTGCACCTCCTCCACCACGTCCGCTAGCGCCATGCCGTACGCCGACAGAATACCTATTTTTTTATAAATAGTTTGTTACCGACAAAGCCTTCATGTATACTGCTTTTTTTCACGCACATTAAAAATAATGCCAAGTAATCATCGCCTCCGTGGTCTAGTGGTTTAGAGCTACGGTCTCGACCCGGAGGTCGTGGGTTCGATTCCCGAGTTGGAACAACAAATAATGTTGTTTTCAAGTTTGGTTACCTGATTGGACACCTGATTGTCTGACAGGAAAGATGATCCATGCGTCGGATGGGCATGTAAAAAGTCGGCCCTGCGCCTGTTCTCTCGCCAGTCGTGACGGTTTACCGTCCCACTCGGTTATGAGAGTAAAAGGAGGAGAGAATATCTTTGTGTATTGCGCACACACTTGGGCACTATAAAATAACTCCTGCGTAGCTGGCCTGGTTTCAATAAAATCGGCTATTGACACTGAGCTGAGGGGAGCTATTATAATGCCAAGTAATAACGTAACTATTAATGATGGAAAACAAAATGTCTTGTAAATTGAGACTAATGTTGGCTATACAATTATATTGTAATAATAATTTACATAATTTTTAATATCAAACTCTGTATTAGATGTTGATTGATCCATGAATAAATAAATAAATTTAAAAAAACCCACCTGCGTATTTATGCAACAAGACCGTAGTGATGCCGAGCCTCTTGGCTACAGCGCACGCGTGCTGCCCGCCAGCGCCACCGAAGCACGCTAGAGCGTGCGCGCGAGCGTCGTGACCGCGCGCAGTTGTAAGAGACCTAAACCCGAATAAAGTGAACAAACTCATATTGACAGCAGAAACGTAATTCTATTTAATTTAACGATATAATATATAAGGGAAATTAAATGCTGCGAAAAAAAATTGACTAAGACTATAAATCTGACTTGCTGTAAAGTGTACATAAAAATATAACAATAGATTTTTTTTTGTCTTACCTTATTGGTCTGCACATCGCCTCGTTCGCGACGTTTATGAAGCCCATAGCTACTTCTTCCATAGTCATCTGTAAATACAAATAAATATTTGATTTTTTTTTCTAATAAAATTTAATTAATTTTTAATCGTTACTGAAAGAATTATAGTATTCCAAAAAATGTATTTAGATCAATTTTATAACGCTACCTTTTTACCGCCTTCTTTTCCAATAAAGCTATTGATTTCGTCGGTCAATTTTGTGAAAGCTTTCACTGTAGCTTCTTTATCTAATGGTTCGTTTTCTTGAGGGCCGAATATTTTTGGGAAATATTCTGGTAATAAGCGTCCTGCAAATTAATTTACTATTTGTTAATATAAGAGATTTCAAACACATGCAATTAAATAAATGATATTAAGGATATCACTATTCATTGTACTAGAAAAACGTGTGTGAAAATATTATTATTTATTATGTATATGACTTCAGGTGGTCGAGCAAACTTCATAGAGAACAAGTACTTTAACCTCATATTTTTAAAAAATATGTGTAGTTGTGTTATAGACACGGCCGATTACTGTAGGTACGTGAATACGGTCGACACATAGCGTAAAAAATATTTGATGTATAGAAATACGGATATTTTATATATAAAAATTAATTGATGTTCGTTAGAAGTGGCACAGAGTGGGCACAGGCCAGCTAGTGGATGATAAATATTATGTACCTGAAATACTGCGTCCCCCGATTTGGTATGATATTTTAATAGCGTCCTAATGAAAGGAATTTTTTTATCTTCACGTCAATAGACTTGATTTTTTCTTGACTCAGGAAAATACTTACCTAACGCCACCGTGCTCAAGTGGATTAGAATGGTTTTAAAAAAATCTATTGGGCTATGGAGTGAGGTGCTAGTGGGTATCAGGGATGTTAGACAGCTCGGTAACCGTAACCGAAACTATCGGATATCCGATATAAAAAGTTATCCGTAACCGTAAGCGAAATAAAAGTTTGTCTGTAAAAAGGAAACCAAAATTTAATATCCATAACCGAAATTATCCGAAACAAACGGATAATCCGAAATAATTTAATATCGTCATTTCGTCCCTGGTGGGTATCTAGAACTATTTTACTCACCTAGCACTAGATTGGCGTCAGTGACAGTGAGCGGGCCACCCTTCCTGTAGCAGGCGGGTCCGGGCTGCGCGCCCGCCGACTCCGGCCCGGCCACGAACAGACCCGAGCGGAAGAACAGCATGGAACCGCCGCCAGCCGCCACCGTGTTGATATCTGTGACCCAAACAAGTCCTTTTAGCAATGCCATTTTTATTCGAGTGGGAAATCTTCATAAGATCACCCTAAGAGAGCTTAGGATCGTATGGAGATTTCCCCTTCAAAAAAAACCTATGACGTCCACTGCTCGACATCAGCCTCTCCCAAAGTATTTCATAGGGGGTAATTACAATACTCGCCAAGCTTGGCCAGCGCAGTTTTAGGATAATAACAATGTCCTTGGATTTTTTTGCCATTTCTAGATACATTTCTGTGTCGCCAATAACGACGCCTATAAAAAAGATGATTGATGAGGATGTGCAATTCCTACTGCAGCACCCCACGGATGAGCAGAACAGTAATTGACAACCACGTATTCGTAAATTTGTGGAGTTGTTTTATGATATTATGTAAAAAAAATCCAAATGAAACTTAACAAGCTTTTTTAACAAAAGTAAAGGCTACTGACGGTTCAACCCAAGCCCATCGAGAAGGACCGTCAAGAATGTAAGAACGATGTCGTACCGAGCTGCGGCGCCTGTATGGTGACGCCGGCGGTGGTAGCCTCGTGCACGTGGTCCAGCGCGCCCGCGTACCGCGACACGTCCGTCGATGTGCCGCCCATGTCGAAACCTGCGCACGCGCAAACTTAAAGCTTTTAAACACACTAAGCCGAAGGCACGCGACCGAAATTCCGCACGGGTAAGCCTACAATGCTATTTAACTGACAGATAGGTAATGCCGAAATTTCATAGAGTTATATCGTGCAGCGTAACTTCGGTCGGGCGTTAGTTCAGCGACAAGAACACGCCATTATACGCTACAGAAAATAATGTTCGATTGCCTTGGTTGAATACAAACACAATAATGAGCAACAGAATTTCTGGCGTAAAATTTCGGCACTTATCGTGTGTCATAATATCAGCATAATACTCCGGAACGTAAAGTTAGCGGCGGAACTTCAGTCGTGTTGTCATGGTGTTTAGAAACTAAGGCCCATATTATTAAAATAATCTAAGCGCCTACCGAGTTTAGGACTTGTTTATTAATACGGTAAGTGTTAACCTCTTAACTTATACTAGGTATCTACTATACTTTTTAATGAGAAGATATAGGTAGATACCTACTAGAAAATTATTTCAAGAGAAAAAATATACGACAGTGTTTTATTAATAAACGCGAGGGATAAAGCTCTCACCTATTACGGGCAAATCGGTTTCCTTTTGATATGACGTCAGCGCATAACCAACCACGCCACCAGCAGGACCAGAAAGAACAGCTCGGGAACCATTAAACCTGAATAGTTAACAATAATATGTAAAAAAAAAGAATAGAAAACATTTTGTCTGCAACACACACAGCAATAAATATCAAAAATGGTCTAATACCTATATTTCAGATAACCTGATTCTCATCATAAACAGAACTTATAGAAATGCCTCGCTACTCAGTACTAAAGGGGTCGGTTGATTTAACACCATTTTATAGTGACTATATCAATTTTAAAAAGACATGTGGCACTCGGGGACTGCCGCGGTAAAGCTACAAAGAGAATATAATCACTGTAAAGCTATTGCATACTTACTTACTTATTGCATATCAACTTATCCGATACAACCAATGCCACCTAGAGGCGAGTTGTTGAACTAAAGAGACAAGCGCGATATTTCAATCGATAGATGGCAATAAAAAGTATCCGGTCGGAGTGGGGGGGTGTTAGGTTATTTTCGTTACGTAATTTCTGGATTCGGTCTCCACGCTCAAGGCCCGCGATAGAAGCTATGCAATAGCTTAAAAAACTTAAATTTTTTAAATTAAATAGTTATAAACTTAGCTTAACACTAACATATTCATAGGCGTTAATCCGCCATCAGATTGCATAAATAGCACGTTGGAATTCCGCAGGCCTCCGGAGAATCCCTCGGCGAAGCCCTTAACGTACTCGCGTATATGCGGCGTAAGGTAAGCGTCCGCGCACGCCGTGAAGCCGCGCGGGACGAGACGCACCATCGACGTCACAGAGTGAGATAGCGATACTTGATTAAAGCCTATAGATAAATATTTTTAAACAAAAATTAAACAGATTACATCAATTATATAACTAGCGTATACTACTTTTATTACAAATCTAGTGGCAACTTTTTGTATAAAATCGGATCTTACACTACCGTGGATGCTCATGAGCACCATTCCTGGCTTTGCTGTAGTGAGATAAAAACGGTATAATTTATTGACAGCATTTTTATAAAGCCTTTTCAAACATCATATCACAAAAAATATGCTCCCGTCTCTACACTATTAAACCAACTTATTATTTTTATAAAGACATATGTACCTAAATCAAGAGCGATTTTGCCAATAATTTTTTCGTGTTCTGCATAAGTGTAACTGTGTGCGAGCACAACCGCAATACTGTCTATCCCCTTCTTTTTTAACTCCATTAAATCTTTTTTTACAGCTTCCTCATTTATATCTTTTGTAATAAGCATCTTCTGTCCTGTTGTACCATACACTTCTTTCCATTCATGTTTTGACTTATCTATCTTGCAGCGGTCTTCAAGAGCCGGTATCACTCTACAGTCCACTTCTACCACATCCACATATAAAACTTCAGGACGCTTGATATTCTGTAAGTAAGCCATTCTTTGAAAATCTTTGAAATCTTTTCTGGTAGTTATGACTTGTGCATTAGAAACTATGACTCCACTTACTATCCTAGTAAGTGTTACTAGGAATTAGGATAGTAAGTGGTTATTACACAATTTTTTATTAACAAACTACATAACCAGTGGAGTATGTAGTTTGTTAATAAAAACATTTAATTGACAAAAATACATATAAATTATAATAATTAATTACTAAACTGTTGGAACACTTACCAAATCAAATATATTTGGTCTTGCTTGGTTTCCAATTAGTAGAAGGTCTTTGAAACCTTCATTGATCACCAAGGCCATTTTAGTTCCTTTTCGCTCTAAAAGAGCATTTGTTGCAACAGTAGTCCCCATTCGTATAGACTCTATAAGTGATGAATTAACTTTCCCATCTTTATCCAGAGCATTGCCAGTTTCCTAAAGGTTTTAAATTTATTAATGTCATTGACATACATAATATTTTTTAGTTAAAATATACAAGTCATCACTTAGAATAGAGAGAATAGAAAATTCTTAATTTGTACATAAAAAAACACAAACACCAATCATAATATAGCAAGTAGACTATCAAAATCATGAATCCCTTTCTTTTGGCTTAGTTGTTGGGTAAAAGGTGGTCTTACTGCTTACAGCAGCCACTTCCAGAAAACTTAATGAAAGAAATCAAATTAATAAACACTTACCTCTTGTAAGATTCTTCTTATGGCTTCTCTAGGTGCATCATCATAGTTCTGAGGGTCCACAGAAAGCAGCTTCATAACACGCACTTTGCCATTTGGACATCTGGCAAACACATCAGTAAAGGTACCTCCTCTGTCAATTGCAAACTGAAATCCTTTTGGTTGGTCCATCTGAAAAGTTAATTTAACATTAATACATTTATTTTGTACATTTTTTTTTTCTCACAAGATAATAAACTATATAGTAAAGGTGTAAAATGTAGACAAGGCAAAGAAAGCCTTTAATATTTAGAAATGTAAAAGTTTTAATATTACTTTTAAGAAAACAAGCTGTATGGTGTTTTATACCGTAAGTCTATTCAAAATATTTTTTACTAATGAACAGTAACAGTAATTTAGAATAAGTAATAATACTTCTGTTGATCTAAACAGCAAGTCACCCAAGGTATGATAAGAATTAATATAGTATAGTGTTATATTTAAATAAGTATGATATCAGATGATATCTAATGATGTTAATATTTGGATATTACAGATAATAATGTTCCATGACATAACATAATATTATAGAAATACATCATTATTAATTCATTCACAGCAATTAAGGTATAAATATTATAATTAATATACTTCTTAATGTACCTCAGCAAGCATCATATTTTATGAAAAGAAGAGATTGTATGAAACACAAAGATATCCCTTATGACAAGAGTATGGTTAACACAGAATGAATGAATTGTTATGTAACAAACAAAATGTTTAATAGACATATTGCTTGTTATATCAGAAGAATAATGTAAATGTTTACCTACTTAAATACATCACTTCAGTAACATATGAAAAGAAATATACTTAAATATATAGAGAAATTTATAAAATAGGTATACAAGGGTTTGCGAGTTATATTATTATTTATTTTAAATAAGGTACTAAAGTGGCATAACTTTATAACGCCCAAATAATATGTATAAGCTATTTGATGTTATTTACCTTTCAGAAGACACAACTAATTTATCAATTGTAAAAAATAGTTACTAGTTACTAAAAAACAGCAACAAGACAAACAATTTTATAAAAATGTAGCTTGAAAAGGTTTTAAAAATATATTTATATCATTAGATGTTTAACCTTGTACATATAATATCTTAAAAGTGCCTATCACACCATTATATTTAAAACAAATATTTTATCGAAACCCAGAAGAATACAAAAGTTTGTGTTTATATTATTTATTAATGCGTTACAAGAAACATTGAAGAAACATGTACCTTATTAAGAAATTACTCCTAGCTATGAACATGTATTTGAATAATGAATACAGATAAATCAGCTGTTTATCAACACATCAACAAGTGTCAACTGTCATGAATTTCAGCTGTCAAGTGTCAAGAACACTTTTCCATCGTCATCCCCGTACAGACTCAAGTCTGTTTTATGGTTTTAACCAGGGATGTTGCGGATCCACTTTTTTCCACATCCGCGGATGCGGATGCGGATGCGGATTCTAAGAGGCTCACATCCGCGGATGCGGATGCGGATGCGGATCTGTACAAAAAACTTAAGTGTTGGTTTGGTAGAGAAAGAAACACAGTATTATTTATCATTTTTTATTTAATAATAAAGTAATGAATTAATTATTTATAGTAATTATTTATTTTAATAATTAAATTTGAATATTGGAGCATTATATTTTATAAAAAGTAGAATGGCCGCCTTTTCGGACTCTAGCCTGTTTCGCAAGGGTTCGTATATTAATCCTGCGCTACTAAATAACTGTTCAATCATTGCTTTCCTATTGGTCAATCAACACATGCGGTTGACACGTGCCACTTACCGGGACCGCCCCTTTCTTTCTTGTCGCGACCTGCTACAAATCCGCATCCGCATCAGCTTCGCATCGATTTATGCGGATGCGGATGCGGATGCGAATGTCAAAATCAATGCGGATGTTCCGCATATGCGGAAGCGGATGCGAATATTCGCAACATCCCTGGTTTTAACCTCAGAACAAAGATCATATTCTTTATTCTGAGGTTTTAACCATGTTTTAACTCCCCTCGTTCCACTTGCTAAGTATAAACGAAAATAATGTTTTTTTTCGTTTAGATTTGCGTTTCTTTAGCACTATAAATAAAGAACCAATATGATCGTTTTGAACTGTTTTTACTCGTGTTCCACAGCAGCTATCAGCTGTCAAAAACTGTTAAAACTCAAAACGCTCAGAATAATCACGATTATTTGTACATAAATACCATCGAAAATATCAAAATTGCGACAGTGTGCGAAATGAATGATCTGAACGTTTAGAGTAAAAGAAGCGTTTAAAGGAACACATCGACTACAATCAAAAGGAGAAGGAAATTTCTAACCTCTTCGTTTGTTTACCACATGTCAAATGTGTCATTATTACTTTGATAAGTACCGAAATTCTGGTTACGGTTTTATGTACAAAACTATTAAATTTATGATAGATACGGAGCAAAATTTTCGGTACATAAAGCTCTAAACACATTTAAAAAAATGGCACGAAGAAATCGTAACGTTAATAAGTTTGCTCAAAGAAAAAGGGACCGTAAGGAACAGGTAACTTATACCAGGTTTGAAACTAAATTTTTCTGTATTTAATTACAATTTCTAAAAGAGTTATCTGCTTGTAGGAGAAAAACGGACAGGCTAAACCAGCAAGTGATGAAAGGAAGCATTACGAAGACATAGTGCGCGAGAATGCGTCTTTTGAAGAATACTATAAGGTATCTACTTAAAATAGTTTTTCATATATTTTTAACTGAAAATAGACTAACAAGACCAATTTAAAATGATAAATAAATTCCTTTTACTTTTTTAAGGTACAAAAAATCTGTCCCGAAGAAGAATGGACCGATTTTATGAAGAATATTAAGGAAAACCTACCTACAGCTTTCCGTATATCTGGAACAAAAAGTGAGGCCAATGCCTTATTGAATCTTGTCAAAAGTGAATACTTCTCACAGATACTAAACATGAAACTTAAACTGGAAGGAAAGGAGGAGGAAGAAGAAATAAAGCCCATAAGTCTGCCTTGGTAAATTTATTGGTAAAATTGTTGGATTATTGCAAACATAATGACTTGAGTATGTAAAAAAAAAGTTATTTGATCAAAATTAATAAGTTAAATTATAATATTTTAATACATAAGTAGTATGCCTCAAATGTTAATTCTTTAAAAAAATGTTACAAATAGGTATCCTGGTGGTCTAGCGTGGCAGTTGCATTTATCGCGGACAGACATCCGTCGCAGTGAGCCTTTGTACAAGCTGCACAACTTCCTTATTGCTGAGACTGCAGCTGGTGGTGTGTCACGGCAGGAGGCTGTGTCTATGATCCCACCTGTTGTATTACAAGTCGAACCACATCATAAGGTTTATAATTATTATATTATACAAAATAACAAAATTTAATACTTACTATAAATTATACCAAGTTTCTAATAACAATATTTACATAAATCTAAACAATTCAATGATGCTGTCTATATTGGATAAGCACAAAAAGTATTCTAATAATTAAAATTTTATTACATTATTACACTAATATTATAGATAAAGATTTTATAGTTAAACTGCATGAATGTCTAAATTATATTAATTTAATAGGTCTTAGATATGTGTGCAGCTCCTGGCTCAAAAACTGCACAACTTATTGAATTTCTTCATGCTGATGAAAACAAAATGCCTACAGGTAACATATTCATGCCTATAATATGTTACAGATTGTTACTAGTGAAATATGTATACATGAAACCAAAATTTAGCAACAGCCTGGGCTTTTGCTAAATTTTGGTTAGACAGGTCTAATAGTAATAATTATTTCAGGTTTTGTTATGGCCAATGATGTGGATAACAGCCGGTGTTATATGTTGGTACATCAAGCCAAGAGACTCAACTCTCCTTGTATAGTAATCACCAACCACGATGGTGCGGGAATGCCCTCTCTTGTTGTGCCAGATGAAAAGGTAAAGTTGTGTTGACTCTTACTACCTATTTCTCTCTCTCTCTCTCTCTCTTTAGTAATGCAAGTTTGAATTGTTTGTTTTGTTTTTTTGACAATTTTTAAGACATAAAGAAATAGGATTCAGATTGCTATCATGATTTCTGTTATTTATTGACATTTAAAAAAAAGCTCTTATATATTTATTAATGAAATCCATCATATTATGGTCTATACTAATATAAATATTATGCTAAAGCTTAACAAATTAATAATCTTTTTTGCAGGATCCAAAGAGCACAAAACCTCTAAAGTTTGATCGCATACTGTGCGATGTGCCTTGCTCTGGAGACGGGACACTGAGGAAAAACCCAGACATATGGCTCAAGTGGTCCACAGGGAATGGCAACAACTTACATGGGTAATAAATGGTGTATTTTTCTTAATTTGTCATGGTTGGATCGATTTTGATAAAATTTGGTTTGCATGAAGCTGATCTTGATTAACATAGAAATCTATATGTGAAATTCTATAGTGGAGTTTACAAAAACTAGTTTAAATTAGATTTTAATTTTATATAAGGACCGGAAGATTAATAAAAGGAATTAAAAAAAATCGGAAAAAAAAGGGTTTCCGTAAAGTCGGTGAATGTGACAATGTCCTAATTAAACACTGATGACGCTCAAGCCGGTCGTGATTGTCTTTCGCTTAGATAGTAACGTTACAATGATAATAACGGGACAACGAGTCATACTTTTTCGTACGTGCACCCGGCGTACAGATATTTATTAGATGTTACGCTGTCATGTTAAAACAGTCTATTCAAAAATGTTTCATACGAAAATAGTCGTACAATTTTAAACGTTAATTGTGCCTGTATTGCAAAATTCATGACACCCCAGTATCCAATACCGGGTGGTACGTCGTGGAAGCGAGCTGCTGGCGGTCGGCGGTCGCCTCGTGTACTCCACCTGCTCGTTCAACCCCATAGAGAACGAGGCAGTTGTGCACCGCCTGCTACAGGAGGCCAATGGGTCTATGAAGCTGGTGGATGCTGATAACTTGCTGCCTGGTCTAAAGTTTAAAAAGGGTAAGAGAATTTTGTAATACTCCCCATCTAGTTAAATGCTATATGATAAGTGATTTGTTAGTGTATTGCCTGCCTTTGCTACCCTAGTGTATTTTTTACTAACTCCGGCAAAGCTAAAAGGCAGGGTAATGTATATATGTATTTATGTTTATTCCATCGTAGCGCCTTAAAAACTAAATTTTTAAGAATGAGGCGTGAATACATTAGTAATAAAGGCCTGATTGTCTGACAAGAAAGATGATCCATGCGTCGGATGGGCATGTAATAAATCGGTCCTGTGCCTGATCTCTCGCTAGTCGTGTCGGTTATCCGTCGATCGAGAGTGAAAGAAGAGAAAGTGCTTCTGTGTATTGGGCACATACTTGGGCACTATAAATAACTCCTGCGTTTTAATGAAACCGGCCACCGACACCGAAATCGTTGTGGGAGGCATTATTATTATTTAGTTAAGAAGAAGCTAAAGAACTATCAATTTATAATAGGTATGACCTACTGGCGACCAGCCTCCAAGGATATGGTATTCTATGACAAATTTGAGGATGTGCCAGAAAAGTGGCAGACAGTAGTGCGGCCGCAAATGTTCCCACCGAAACCGGAGGATCTTGACAAATACAACTTAGACAAGTGGTAAGCTCTTATATTTCTTAGGGCCGATTTTTCAATCGTAGATAACTTTTATCTAATATCTATTAAATAAACATGTGACATTGACATTTGTTTCATACAAAATCTGTAAACTCACATATTTATTCAACAGATAAAAGTTATCTGACGATTTAAAAATCGGCCCTGAAACTAAAATATTCTTCGGATAAATAAACCTTAAAAGAATATGTGGTAGAATGGTAGAACATTTAAATTATTATACACAATAATGTTCTCTAGTGTTATTTTTTTAATTTTTCATTTTTATTCTTCTTATATCTTTTCAGCATCAGAATACTGCCGCACCACCAAGACACGGGTGGTTTCTTTGTGGCCGTGTTAGAAAAAACAGCAACACTCCCCTGGGAGAAGGAGCAAGTTGAAAAGGAGTCGGAAACAATCACAGAAAAGAAAGAGAAGAAAGAACCGCCAAAAAAACGTAGAAGAATGGGAGGATACCGCGAGGATCCTTTTGTTTTCTTCTCAGGTGATTCCGAAGACGTGTTTCCTTCTATCAAAGAATTTTACGACTTGAGTCCTTCCTTCGATTCCACGTGTCTGTTAACCAGGTGTTTTGTTGGCAAAAAGAAGAATATTTACATGGTATCACCTAGTGTGAAAGATGTGGTTAAGAGCAATGAAGCCAATATTAAAATAATTAACACAGGAGTTAAAGCATTTGTGCGCTGTGACAATAAGAACATGACGTGCGCCTTCAGGTTGGTATTATTGAGTTCTGTAGTTAGTGCAGTATACACATTAACTTATTATCTTGAAACATAACTAAAAAAATACATAAAAATTTACTGGCGTAATTCTGGAGTTATGTGTTATACAAAATATAGTTGCAAATATTTGTATATCATATTAATACACTTTACCATACTTACTTTCACAGGTTATCACAAGAAGGACTGCAAAGTATATCCCATTCTATAGGACCGAAGCGTAGAATAAGCATATCTAAAGAAGACTTGGTGTTAGTGCTTCAAAATGACAACCCTAGCAATCCCCCAGATGTTAAAATGTTCTCTGAACAGACACAAAAGCAAGTTAAGGATCTGGGTATGTACTTTCTGAAGCTTTTCGAATTGCTTTCAAAAGAAATAAATCTCAATCCGTCTCAGTTTAGTCAGTTGTGTGTGTTATGCATTAGTTGGTTACATAAATGCTCGTTTTTAAACAATGAAAAGTTACATGTCAATTCTTTCTTGTTTCACGAGCCGGAGCCCCGATTCAAGAAGCCATAACTATTTCTCGCTTTCGAAGTTCGAAAACAAAATGTATGGAATTTGACATAAGCTTCGCTAAATGACATACCTGTCATTCAGCGAAGCTTATGTCAAATCCCATACAAATAGCGATGGCATCTTGAATCAGGGCCCGGTTGCGCGACCTCTCACTGGGTTAAGATTTCCAACCGCAGTGCAGTGGTAAGTGCTAATTATTGTAATCTCGTTTAAACATTGACCTTCAAGAAACTTTTCTTTTAATTAAATCGTTTTTATTTATTAATTCTCTAGCTACAGGCAGCTGCGTGCTGGAATTCAAGGACACGGAGAGCGAGCTAGAGCTGACGCTGGTGGGGTGGCGGGGCGTGCACTCGCTGCGGGCGTACACCACCACGCAGGACACCGTGCACTACCTGCGGCTGCTGGGCGCCGACTACAGCAAGTACGGTGAGTGGGCGCGGGTTATACTACTACTACGAGGTGTTGAGGATTTGTCACTTATTCGCCGCTGTAAGCTCAAAGGCAGAGGAGGAGACAGACTGAGGAGTGGCAAATCCTCAACATCTCGAAAAGTACAATAATAATACACAAGTTTTATCTACGCTTTTCCACTTACGTTTTTAATAAATTTTTACAAAATAAAATGACCAGTTTCGATTAAATCGTCATCAGGCGTGATGATTTAATCGAAACCGGTCGTGTTATTGTTATTCAATCAATCGGTTATCTCGAAAAGTGACATACTGTTGCACTGCTCAAGGACAGCGCAAAGATAACAGGTGTATGTAGATCATGTTATAGTTTCGATTCCCGTAGTTCCAGGATGCCTGCAACCAGTGGTCGGATACAGGTTTTTTTTAAAAAACCTTAAGAATAATATATGTAGACGAAACGTTATAAATAACGTTTTTGAAGGACAAAAAATACACCGATTGCAAATGCAATTGGTGTATTTTTTGTCCCCTGATTAATACGTTTTTTTTTATTTCATTTTTGTATGTAACAAGTACGAACTTATCACCCCACCCCATATTAGGTTCGAATTCTGCCGAAGAAACAAAAACTTTTCTGTTTTCGTGGATCATGGATGTGTATTAATATAACAAAAATCTTAAATATGTTTATAGTATAAAAAGTATTAAATATATTTCCGATGTGTGGTACCTGTAACACAAGGGCTTTGGATACTTAGCACGCAGCTAGAATGACATAGTGTAAAGCGTCCATAGATATTATAATATTATTGTAAATAATTTCAGACGTAAACAAGTTTAACAAGAAGGCCGAAGAAAAAGAGGCAGCCGATGAAAAAGAAACTCCGAGCGAAATGGAGACAGATGACGTCACGAAAGAGGACGAGCAAGACGAGTCGAGTAAAGCTTCCGACGAAAAAGACGCAGTTAGTACATAATATTCAATATTGAGTGATATGTTACATTATGTATATTTAATATAAATTTCATATTTTGAAAATATTTTGTTTAAATTATGGAGTTCATCATCAAGACAACATTCTCTTAAACAACCAATATTAACATTATAAAAAATATCTACTAAAAAACTTCAACGAAAATCGTAAACTTTGCTGTATTGTACAGCTATGCTTTTTTTTTTTTAAACGGGCATTGGCCCACCTCACATTCCCACCACTGCAACTCCTGTAAGCCAGGATCAACAGCGGTAACCAACCACGACAAACCCTTTGATATGATCTCAGGGGAGCCCGAGGGACGAGCTAAATCTGTCTTGGGACCCACATCGAAATTAATCGGAAGAAAAAAAGGAGGAGTAGGAAGTATTCCAGTTTCCCTCCCCAAGCAAAGTGGGAGACAGTACAAAATTGTAATGACACAAACGGCCAAAAAATTAAGGGAAAGCACCACGGGAATATATATTATTATGTCATTGTAATCTATTTATGAGTTTATGTAATTTATGGGGATTTATTATGATGTTGATGAATGTTTCCAATAATAATTATGGCAGAAACGCTTGAAAGCACGGAAATTCCTAGCGCTGTGCTATGCTTTTGTGAATCTCTACTAGACTTAGACAGAATTAACCTGTGATATCATGCTGATATGACCCAACGTGAATGACGCTTAGAAAGCAGTAACTATAACATAAGATAACTCTGAGCGCTATGCCGTCATTTCGGAGCGGTACGGTATACGGGTAACGGTAGAGCGGTTATGTGAGAAGTAGAGCAGACGTAATATATAGCTACCCTTGGCTTTCCCCTGCGCTGTAAATATGTACGGCGTTCATATGTACGGTGTCTGTACCAAAAACGTCATGGGCTTGTAGTCTATACGCAAGGCAAACTATTTTTCATTCTCCACTTTAAGACTAAAAATTAAAAATAAAACAAAGTAATGACAGGTAACACTTTATTTCACGTACCAAATTCACTCGCACGAGCGATAACAATCCCTAACCACGCACACTCTTTACAATTTTGCATCAATTGAATAGAGAGAAGGGCTCCATACATGTACGATAAAATGTTATACACTTTTTGTCGCTTACAGTCGGATTTATTAACCTAAAAAATCTATAACTAAAAGTTAAAATCGTTTACTTCGCGATCGCTAGCACGATTTTAATTTTCAGTTATAGATAGATAGGAGAAAACGGCTGGTAGTCGAATAATTAGTGTAAAGAAGCGATTTATTTTTATGAAGACTTATCGCAAATCTATAAACTATCAATAGCAAGTATGGAGCCCATAATTACAAGCTCGATGAAAGAACATACTGTCGGTGAATACTGATTTCACTAACTTACACTATGGCCTTGTTTTTAAGATCAAAACTAAATTTTTCTAAAGTTTATTAGGTTTAGTTATAGTAATTCAAAGCTATATTTATGTACGGAAATGAAAATGAAATACGCCACGTAGAGACAGCAGTCTGTAAAAAAATATTTGGTGCAGGAAATAAATTTGAGCTCTAGCAATTTTAAAGTACCTACGAGTAGTTATGTATAAGTAGTTAAAAGGTACATAAAATTAAAAATCTTAGTTCCTCTTCAACGAAAGACAAAAAAAAGGTTTTGCCCTCAAGTTTGCGTTGCGTTGTAAAACGCTAATTACAATAAAGTATTGCTTACAATTAGGCACATAGAATATGTTTTGCCCAAATAATGTATAGTATAAACATATTACATGCCAAAAGTAAAAATCATAGTACAATATATTTGTTATAAATATACAATAATTAAACAATACAACATTTCTATTTATGATTAAACTGTCATTATATGTAGAGGAATGATAAGCTTGATACAAGACGTAAAAAATAACATTATAAACTGCTACTTGCACATGGACCCATAAATCAGCCAAATGGATTTATTATTAAAAATCATTTGTAATCTATTCTCTACTTACAGGGCTTTGAACTATATTCCGAAAAAAATCATTTATACTCAAGTAATATAGTAGGTATCTAGGAATAAACTATAGGACGGTGGAAAAAAATATTTACAAAAACTGGGTAGGCTTCCGTACTCTTGTCAATTAACTTGATTTTTTTTAAATTGTTAAATGTAATTATGTTGAAGTCAATTACATTTATAATGGATAACAAATGATGGCAAGACGTTTTCCAAAATATTACAGGTCATATTAACTTTATCTTTAGTTTACTTCTAGAAGCTTAAATATAATTTGTATTACTTCAGCTATAGAGTAAATGAAAATTTAAATAAGAATAGTTATAATTTGACTTTTTTGTTGCAAATTATATAAAATAAGTTTTAAGTGGCAGACTTTCAGGGGAAATTGGATTATTATTATTTGAGAGAATTCAATAGGGGCCTACCTAAAGATAATAATTTTAAAAGTATTTTTTCGGCTATCATACAAAACTGAATTAGGTTGGAAAATAAGCAGTTTTCCTAACATTTTATAATAGTCTTATTTTTAATGGTTATATTATCTTGATTTAAAAATATTAATTTTCTCCAATAAACTAGTCTTAAGCTATCCACCTGCTGAATTCCACTCTTTAAATCCTGATTCTTTATTCTTCTCAACCCAATATCACAGTGGGTGATGTGGCATATTAATAATATGTTACAGCTATGCTTATTATTTACGATATATTATGATGTTTTAGTAGCTGGATCCGTTATTTAAAATGAGATAGGAACATAAGTCTTTAATTATTTTTCAAAACATAAAGTTGAAAATTTTGATAGTTAAAAAAAATTATACTTATACTGTGAGCCTAGTGCGTGTTTTTGTCACTGCTTACGGTGAGGAAGTTAACTCCAATTTGTATGGTACCTATCGAATTAGTTACCATAGTTAGGCACTAGGGGCGCTGTTTCGATGCCATACAAATTGTATAGTACGTCAGAGATAAATTTAACCTAAACGGATTTGTTTACGTTTGGGTTAAATTTATCTCGGACGTACTATAGTTAACTTCCTCACCATGAGCAGTGACAAAAACTCGCATTAGGCTCACTGAATATGCTATACAATAGTTTGTCTTTGCCTTCTAACGTATAAGACAAGGAGAAAACGTCGTATAGCTTCTACAGTGTGTATATATATTTTTTTATTAGTAAGGTAGTAATAATATATATACGTACGTATATTGTACTTAAGTAAAGTTCATCTATTTCAACTAAGCAAGATAAATTAATCGGAACCAGGAACCAACTACTGAACCGCTTTATCATTAGCTTTAATACGATATAGACAGATGCGTGTGTGAGATAGAGGTAAAGAGATAGAGATACAGAGAAAAAATATTTAGACGATGAAAAAAATATTTTTTGCGTTAAAATATTAAGTTTACTTTTCCACGAGGTATAAGCTTATTTATTAAATACCTAGTTCAATAATGTTCTACTTTAATCTACAAATAGTACCTACTTCCTATATTAATTACAAAGTTAAATACTAAAATGTACTATAAATTGTACCTACATTATATGATCAAAAAATAAACAATTGAATTTAAATCCATTTGATTATTTACAGTCCATGCATAACAGAGTAACAGTAAATTTGAAAATTTTATAAATCCTAATGGCAAGTACCTAACAAACAAAAAATGGAAACTAAAAGTATCCAAAACTTTGTTTTTAAGTTGTATTCTACCTGTACACCCCATAATATTCAAATGCTGGGGTCACGCTATCGCGATAATGTGACGGTTTGCGGTCTCGCGGCAGTTCTGGCCTGAGATTTCGACCCATCGCGAATACGAAGCCCTGAGCCGTGGTGGCTGATTCAAGATGCCATCGCTAATAAAACTTACGAAGTTCGAAAACAAAATTTATGGGATTTGACATAAGCTTCGCAAAGTGACACACGAATTCGCTTGTCATTTAGCGAACCTTATGTCAAATTCCATACATTTTTGTTTTAGAACTTTGTAAGTGACACACGCGCCGATGTCGGTAAATTGCCGCTTATCAAGGTGACAAACACCTTGATGAGCGGCAGAGTTCGTACGGTTGGCTACACTTCGAGCGCTTTAGTTGACGCGACGTTCTAGATTAGTTCGCAGTGTGGTTAAGTTTTTTCTTGATGTGGACAAGCATTCGTCTTCACGTCGCTTTCACGTCTGGCCGTAGCATTTAATAATAGTGTAATCATAAACAATAATATTTATATTACATAACGCTACAAAAATACTTAAAGCTAATAAATTTACATTAAACACAAGGATGGTAACCCGATGGCAAAGCTTATGATATAAAAATACATTTATCTAAGAAAATAATAACATTGGTGCATAAACATAACTTAGAATAAATTTGTATTCTAAGACGGAATACATAAAGTTGGACGGTTGTAAAATGGACAAAAAAGTTTTCGGTTTTGTGCCACGAGAGGAGGTAAAAATTAATTGACTAATTAACCAGTAATTGGACGAAGTGTATCTTGTATATAAAAAAATAGGTAGAGTGAAATATTTAATAATAGATAGAAAAAGATTAATCATAAAGTAATTACAAAGTAGTATAGGTAAGTGATATTGTAGATTTGAAAATTATTTCAAGTTTGTTGTTAGTGATTATGAAGAACAAAATATAATAAAATCTCTAATACAACCCGTCTATTATTATTTGAAAGCATTCAGTGAGAACTACAGAGCGAAAAACATTATTAAATTGGCTAGATTTCAGTATTGCGTCTAAGTACCTACAACAAAATCAACAGCACTATTTACATAAAAACATATTAAAAACATTATTTGTTGAAATAATTTTAAGCCGTTGGGCTAATTAATAATAATTATTTAAGTTAGCTTCCTAAGAGAAAATAATAATAACACTTGAACAAACATCTTAGGCCACTTTGCGCTGGCTTTCTGAAATACGTTCTTTGAATATTTGTTTAATTTAATGTTTGTCAAAAAAATAAACAAAACACATACAGATTTGATTAAGTATTTCATACCTAATTAATTAGTAATTTAAATTATTTAATCTACAGCTAGTTACAACTCTTCAAATCCCCAAATTGTATTTTTCAAAAACTATCTAACTACTACGTGTTTTAAGTTGTCTAATTCTATCTATAACGCGCCTTTTTGCGTTGGGGCTTAAAGAGACAAATTCTATTTATGACATAAAAACAACATGCTAGGAAAGAAAACATGAAACCAAAATAAAATTGCTGTTATAACTGCCTTATAACTTAAGCATTTTTTAAATTTAATATCAATCTTGTCAATAATTTTAACAGTCTTTCATATAATACGGATATTCATTATAATAGATACATATTGAGCTTAATAAGTAATAGTTCCGTACAGAATATTTAAAGGTAACTTTAAAAAATATGAATTATCCCCTTCTCAAATAAATATGCTTAACCACTTCGGTGGAGCCGAACCTACAAGTCTTTGTTGAAATTTCAGACAATTACACGTTTTATTTTTTAAAAATGAATGCAACAATGTTACTTGTATGTGTCTTTGTTATCACTATAGATATTCGCTCAATCTTTAAATAAAATAAGATCCATAAAGTAGTATTGAAATTGTCGGTGTAAGTCTAATTCTGAGGCGTAAGTCTTGGATTCCGAGGGCACTGCATCAAATGCCGTTGCCAAGGCAAGTCTCGCGCTAGCACGTTGGTGAGGCAATAGGGACACTTCCATTCTTCGAGGGCGAGTGCTGTAAAAGTAGGTATTTTTACTTTATGTCTGTGAAATGTTAGCCTAAATAATATTAAGTTAGGTTTCAAAATAAAGAAAGTTTTCTGAATTTTTTAATGTTTGGTGAAATTACCAAATTATTACCCACTTTTAATAATTAAATCCCTTATTTCAGGCTATTCTTACATATTTTACCTTTAACAGAGTGTAAAAAGAACTCAGAGCTTATACAGAGTGTAAAAAGAGCTCAGAGCTAGTATAATCGTATCTCAAAGTTATAGTAGAGTCACTATCATAACATTTCTAGAATGAGAAAAGCTAGTATAATCCCATATCCCAATGTTATAGTGACTGTTCTTTTTACACCCGTTATATTTCGCGATAAACTCAAAGATTTTTAATTATTTATGCCGTTTTCACCAATAGATAGAGTCGTTTCCGAGGAAGGCCTTAGTTTATTGATTGGATATGTAGGTGGCGCTGCTGTAAGTATCCCAAGAAACTTAATTAGCATCTAGTAATAGCTAAATTAATATTGAAGAAAATATTGACTTACGTATACAGTTGGGATGGTATTCGCTCTCGTCAGCCCGGAGAGCCGCGCCGCACTTGTAACACGCCCGCCACAACCCTTCGCTCATTGAACATTCCTCTGTAAAAGTTTGTTAATTAATAAGTGCTAATATACCAATTCTCAGGCATCAGGCCATTAAAGCGTGTGATCAGCAGGCTTACTCCCGACATAATCGAGAATCGAATCAGTTAAATCTCAACCGCTTTTGCTATTTTATTTGGTGGATTACTTTGAAACTAACCAGGATAAAGAAAATCGTTAGGCCTGAAACTGTGTTAAACGGGCGCCCGTCGCGGGGCCCGTCGCGGGGCCCGTCGCGTGGCCCGTCGCGTGGCCCGTCGCGGAGCCCGTCGCGGAGACCCGACTTACGCAGTGTCTCCAGTTTAATTTTAACAGTTTGCATGTACGTCGTTCAACAGTCGTATCGATGGAGAACTTAATATTATGATTTTTCTGCGTCACTGAAATTTTCGAAATTTTCAAATAGGTTATAATTATTTGCAAATTTAGAGCCATGCTGCCGTCCGCGCGCCTTGGTCTTTATATAATTCATTCGCCTGGTTCCAAATGACAGGGTGAGGATGTACGTCTATAATCTGCCAAGTTAAGCACGGTCGTACCCTCCTTTTCTCGAAGCAGTTCAGGCCATTTTCAACCTATAACTTATAACTTTGTTGTGGGTTAAAGCCAGAGAAGCCTGCATTTTTAGTTACGGTCTAATTTCATTCAATTTGAAACGAAGAAAAAGAAGTTTAAGAATTATAACTTGTCAAACTTAATTTTGTCACTAACTCACTCACTCACTGACCGAGCATCAAAAGTATTAGGCACATCTAGCAGACATAGAAGCTTCAAATTTGGAATACAAGTAGCGTTTAGTATATAAATGACGGAAAAACCTAAACATTTTGGAATTTCTGTCTAGTTATCTAAATACGCTAACTGCACAATTAACTTTGTAATCCATAATAAACCTATAGGATTACAAAGTTATATTTGCACTTTTTAACAAAAACACGCGTTTTAGTAAATTTTCTACAAAAAGAAATCAGTTCCTATCAAAAATATAACTTGTAAAAAGTGCCAAGTCTCGCTACTTCGTTCTTCTACCGTAAAAAGTTGAGAGATACATGTTATGACAAGTAGGGGTTAGTCGGTCGGTCTAACAACATCTTATAGTGATCAAAATCAATATTATTAATAATCTTTCATATTTAAAATAAATAGTAGATTGATTGGCAATCGCACTAAAAGATCTGATTTAATATACGTATCACTGTGAGATAAATATTATGTTGTTTTCATGCGATTACCAAGTCAATCTACATATTTATTTGAAACATGAAGCGGGCGGGCTACATACAAAAGTGACCCGCGCGGGTGCCCGTCGCGGGGAGACGGGCTCAGTAGCGCGGGCGCGCGGCCCGCCTTCCCGCGACGGGTCTCCCGCGCGGCTTTCCGCGACGGGTCACTTTTGTATGAAGCCGCGCGGGTGCCCGCTTAACTCAGTTTATGCCCTTAGATCGTACCTTTTTGCACTCCCTACCATATCAATCGACTGGGAATCAAAATAAACAAACGTCAATTTATTCGGGAGTACGCGGAAGATCGAATCTGAATCAAAAGCGAATCAGTTTGGAGAGTAAGGCCCCAGGGCAGCGAGGCTTACTTTATCAGAATCGACGATCACGATTTTTAAACTATTATGTTTAGGACATAAGAAACAATAAAAAAAAAATCGTTATAACAAAATCGGGGGATACAGTTTAATGTTGCAGCTATGTAGCAGCGGAGTAATTGAAATGAGAATTGGATAATAGATACATATCTATTATCCAATTCTCATTTCAATTACTCCGCTGAATAGTTATTCCGACGCAGCCTCGCCCCTTTTTTCAATAATAAAATTAAATTTTAAAAGTGTTGTTGCTACTTCGTTTTGCAATGTCTTTACCTAATAGATGTGAGTGCAGAGCTCGTGCTTCTAGGGCGAGATGACAGTGCGGGCAGCGCGCCAGCAGCAAGCAACGCCGCCAGTAGTGCGCCTCCAACGCGGACGCACGCACGCGCCGCCCGCACCACGTGCACGACGTGCTGCGTACAATGTTTTGTTAGGGCGTGTATGCAATTACTCTTAATAATATTTTACATACTACATCATTTTCGAACGGTCGGCCGGAGAAAGAATAGCAATGCTCCCCATCGACCATCTTTCCTATGGGTATTGTAAAATGCGACAGAAGGTTTATATTTCCGGAAATGGGCAACAGCGTTTCTATAGATCTTAAAACTGCGAGTATAGCCTACTACTGTCCATGAAGTACTTTGGCGGAGGATTATGTCCAGCAGTGGACGTTATTTAAATTAAACGACGGTACGACATCAATTGTATACGCCGCTGTCTCGAACACAGCGATAGCGACAAGAGCGGCGATACGCGTCGAAGGCAATAGTCACCGCTTGACACTTCTGGGGGCTGATTCGAGATGCCATCGCCAATTATCGCTTACAAAGTTCGATAACAAAATGTATGGGATTGGACATATTTAAGCTACGCTAAATGATCGCGATTTGGTATGTCATTTAGCGTACCTTATGTCAAATCCCATACATTTTGTTATCGAACTTTGTAAGCGATGGCATCTTGAATCAACCCCCTGATAAGGGGTGACCGCTGCCACTCCGGTCGCCGCAAATATTGCTGAAGCACGTACTTGAGGACTGGTTCTGGCGTGGTTTCGTTGCTGGCATCGACTCCGGGTGCGTCGTAGTTGTCGAACTGTTCGTTATTAGACGTCTGTTGTCTCCTCCCTGGAAAAGTATTTATAGCTACTTCAGTAAAAATTAGATTTAGAAACAAGATAGAAAATTGAAAATTATAAGTTTAGTCATAAAGGACATTTTACCTGGACTGTAATATCCACTCTCATCCATTTGACTTTGCTCGTCCAAATGCAAATTTCTCACTCCTTGTACTAGTTTAGGAGATTCCAAGCCCACATCCCTAAAGTAATCGGCCTTCAGTTTCGGTGAGTCTAGACTTCTGCTATCAGAATCTCTTAGGTCATATCTTGACATTTGCGGAGAATCCATCGGTAAGGAGTCTATGCTTCTCATGTCGTTCCTGGATGTTTTCGGCGACCCTATAGTTGGGGAGTCTCTATAATCAATATGCAGAGGTTCGTAAACTGTAACAGGGCGTTCTTTCAGTTCTGGTTTTGGCGCGTCGTGGTCGTAGTGGATCATCGAGTGTCGGTTCTCCGAGTTGCGGCTCGATCGACGGTATATGACGTCTTCAGATTGACTTTCTTCAAAGTGCACCTGAAAACGAAATTTTTAATGCTTATTAATTTATGTCAGAACAAATGAGTAAAATACTTTTTCCTAAATCATTTAATATAAAACAAATAAATTATATCGTAGGATTACCTTTTCGTTTCCAGGTAGAGACATTTTGGGCGAGTGTTTTGGGCTCACAGCACTGTCAAGCCTCAATTTATTATATCCCAGTGAATCCTTAGGTGTTCGTGGCGATGGAATATACTTCTTAGTTGGCGACTTCTTCAGACTACTCTTTGTTCTAGACGTAGTGAGACTTCCGCTCAAACTCGACGGAGCTAACGTTGCACTGCTGGCGCTGGATTTCAGACTGTACGATGACGTGGCATCCATCGATGACGTCATACCGTACGACGTAGTCATTCCACTAACAGTTATACCGCTGCGAGAGGAAACTGTGGTGCTCGATTCTAATGTGTTTTCAGCCGTCGATTTATCCTCTCCGTTCATTTGCTCTTCTGTTGGAGCTTGGCTTAGCATTTTCTGCAACAGTAAATTTACCATCTGATCCCTTCTCGGCATACTTTCGAGCGTTGCGATAATGAATATAAAAACGCTTTCATGCAATTTCAAGCTTTATAGCAGGTACCTTAGTGAAGACGAACCTGCATGTCGATCCTATCGAACTGCTGGAACAGGTGTCTGTAGATAAGGTTTCGGCGGGTGACGGCGTCGTCTGGAGGTAGCTGTGCTCGGACCACTCTCGGCGAGCGAGCGTACGCGGATAGCAGTATCCGCTCCGCCGCAGCTCGCACGGAGCCAGCCGCGTGCTGCGCCCCGGCCGCGCCGCACTCCGCGAGACGACGGACTGTTAATCCACTGAAAATATGTAATAGAGACTGTTGTTTTATTCGAATGACATAGTTTACAATTACATAATATATAAATACCAGCGCTAAAAGAGTTATTTTTTTTTATTATTGTATGGGCAAATTTCTCATAGAATCATTAAAGTCAAAAGTAAGTCTTTCAGCGCTGGTACTTTCACAGTAAACTCTACATAGGCACATACACACCCTAAAGTATTATTACCCATTTATTTTACACCTAGTATTAAGTTTACAAATCTTGGACAAATAAAGAATTACATATTAATAATTATTGGACATATTAATAATTATTACTTAACGAAATTAACTGTAGAGGTAAATCAATTAATACGTTGCCGTCATTACCTGTTCTTATCAGTTGATATGCCATGGCTCAGGATTAGTTGTTCCAACATTTGCAAGCGGGAGAGAGCGAGCCGTGGGTGCATGGACGCCGTCACCGGTCGCACCAGTTGTTGGGGAATTATGTGGGTGCTTCTGTAAAGACATTGCAATCAGCATTCATTTTATGATAGGTTTCGTAGAGCATAAGTATTTAATTTATATCGTGTTATGGATTTAAGTAATAAAAACTGGTCTAGTGCGTCAACTATGTTGCATGGAAGAACTCTTAGATATTCACATTATTGTCATTTTAATAGTCGTTGTTATAGCAACAACTAATATAAGTTAGTACTAACATGATGCGTCAACTGTCCAGCTATTATGATTGATGAGATACAGCCTAATGACAGGCAGGTCGATGACGGACATCAAGTACCAGTAATAGAGTCCAGTTATTACGATGTATTAGATAAGAAACTCTAAAAATACTGACTTGACATGAGGACAGTCCGCAACCGTGAGGACGGTGTGTTGTGCGGTGGAGTGAACTCGTGGTGCGGGGTCTCCGCAGGCTCGCAGCAGTTCCGGTAAGAGCTTCTCCAAGCAACGCCCTACTTCTGCGGCGCAAACCCTGAAATACAATCGAAATAAAAAAAATATCTTAAACTATGAAAATTACATAACCTCACGTCCTGCGTCTATTACGAATCTATTGACACCCCAAAATATAATCGCATCAGAATTTTAGGTGCTACAACACATCCCTAGCGGCGCGGGGTTACTTCATTCTCATCGGCTTCCTTCCATCCTTTTGAAGAACCTCATCTATACATATACAGGGTGATTCATGGGTCATATATTAAGTCGAATACAGTGTAAAGAGAAGGACACGTAGAGCATTTTTTGTTTTGGCACCTCATATAAATTACTTCTATAACGCGACAAATCACGATTAAAGATGCCCATAGAAGTCACAAAACAGATGACTTTCTAGAAGACTAGGAGCCAGCGATCCCCAGCATAACTATCTAAATAAACTTCCCTCCTTGTGGTTATTTTAGACGTTTGATTTTTTTTTTTTACTATATTTAGTACTTAATTTATATGAGGTGCCAAAAAAATGCGCTACGCGTCATTCTCTTCACACTATATACGGCTTAATATATGACCCATGAATCACCCTGTATAGGCCAGAGCTTCAACCAGCCATCGCCACTGATACATAGGTTTCCAAAATATTATCCTTCCTTTTGGCCTCTACGGATAAAAATGAATTTATTCTTTACATTTTTTCCAATTACATTGATTAAATATCTAAATAGAATCACAAGTTCATACCGATTTGGCACGAAGTCCTTGAAGAGCACTCTCACGACCTCGTTGGCTTGGCTGTACACAGAGAACACTTTGTCCCTCAAAGCCCTCTGCAACAACGTCGCGGCGGCTCTGGCGGTTTTATTGGGTGAGGTCTTGGTGCTTCCATTTGATGGTGTTGTCAGCTCCGCTCTGAGTCGCGCCAGCCCTTCTTCTTTGTCTAAATAGTTCTTCGAGAAGAATTTTTCAACCTATGGAAAAATGGGTATTTTGTATTTTTATTTACCAGAGGTCGCCTTATTGTGGATTTTGGGCTATAAACAATTGTATAATTTTTAAGTTTGAACTTTATAAGGGTTCAAGGTGGCGTATCAAACGCACGATAGCGTGAGTCAATAATTTGAGTTAGTGACTAGTGTTGTAGTTATTTTTATAAACTTTGTGTGTAATGATTATTTACAATACATTATCTTTCTGCGCATTTCCTCCACTTTTACTTTAATAATTTGTTTCATGTAAATACTATAAGAATTGAAGACATGAATAGATGGAGGTGATATGTAGCAAAGTTCTGATTTCCAGAAAATTTAATTCAAACTGTCACTTAAACATTTTAGAATACGTCGTAACGTAGTACATTAATCTAAAGATCCGTCTCTAGATTCAATTTAATACATATTATCCTATAATGTTTAAGTGACAGTTTAACTCAATTTTCTGAGTAAGATTTTTTTGCGACATATATTTGCGACGTTCATCCATTCTTGTCTTCAATATTATCATCGAAATTTACTAATTCATTGTCAAAACCTTTACTTACTAAAGGATATCCGAAGATAAGTATTGGTAAGGCTGCTTGTTTTCTTTCTCTTTCGTTCAGTTTGTGTACAGTGCGCGGGTGAGACGACGCACTGCCGGCACCACTGCATTCTTCCTCTCTCGCGTCCCGAAGATATTCATTGGTGTGGGAACTGAAATGGTCACAACATGAAAAAACGGTAAAATACCATCTATTGTAAGTTATATAGACATATTATTATTGAGATCGAGATCAAGAGATTAGATCTCAATAATAAACACGTGTCAATAGATAAGAATCTATTGACACCTTTTTTTCTTTTATTTTTTTCTTTTATTAAAATCGAATCCGTAGTCTGGCGCAACAGTGAAACAAACATACATATACTGCCAAAATCATTACGTTTTTTGGCTTCGCCGTAGTCGGATGATTAGCAATTAAGAAACAAACAAGGAATAATATATAAAACATACTGTCTCAGGGTGGGCAGTAACCGCTCCTCATATGCCTCGAACGTTGATCGTGGACCGGCGCTTTTGTTTCTTCGCCTCACTAGTGTGCCTGCAAAAACCACAATTATTGAAAAAAATTAGTACTTGAAAATATATTTATTTTCAAGTTCCCCAGAATGATAATATCAAAAATTGTTTTTATGATATAAAAAAGTTTTTCACCATTGGCGGCGTTAGGTGTGATACTTCTTCTAGGACTATCAGTTTCTCTTCTTATATCTTCCTCTTCCTTCTTGATTAGTTCTATTTTATGTTGCTGTTGTTCTTCTATCACCGGTTCTTCAGGTTGGGCGGGTTGTGGTTGTACTTCTGGTATTTCTTCTTGAAATTGGACGGGTGACTGAAATCAAGAAAATCATTCACATCTAAGTTTGCAAATTTTGGAATTTCGGCATTGCTAAATTTACTTGTACTGTATTTTATTTTTTTAGCCCTAGTTATCGTAATAACAATATGTAACCGCAGGTTCAGAATGAGGTGCTATGAAGCCTCACTTCATAGCACCTCATCTGAACCTGCGGTTAATATTCGTGGAACGTTTGTTACGGACACCAGACAACCAGTATAATTATCTAAAAGATATTTTTATATTATGTTACATATATTTAAGATTGTTATTGGTACTTACTGTTATAAATATGTATACACTATACTTACATTTATTACACATCCCTCGGCGGGATTTGAACCTGAGACGTGCGGCTTGAGCACCGTAGCTTTTTAACATATAGTTCATCCATAAAGTAAATTAACTTACGTGTATATAGGTATTTTGTATGTTTTGGTCTGCTTCATCAATGCCATTGTACTCCTCATGAGAGTCCGGGACATGTTCTATAGGAGGGACTGGCGAAGGGATGTCAACACTGAGAGCTCCAGCGGTGACGGACGGCGACAGGTGGTGAGAGAAATCATACGCTTGAGGCATTGAGGAGTCGTTGCGAGGATCAGGCTGGAAACAACAATAATTTTACACTTTCTTTATAATACTTGGGTATTTTACTGTAAAGTTAAGTCCCGAATTCACCAACGCATGTTAGTAATAACGGCTTGTTAAAATACCATGCCTTTTCATTGATAGGAATTACGAGAGGAACAACATGATATTTAACGAAGGATTAACTCATTACTTGGTGAAACACGCTCCAAGTGTTAGTCCTCTGAAAAGTAAGAAAGTTTACAAAAGGTACGATACCTAAACGGATTGTTTAAAGAATTTTTGTGAGTATACGTTGTGTAAATAATTATTACACACAACTTTTTTTGCTTTTATTAAGATGTGATACCTAATTATTTCTGAGTTTATTTAAGAGAAAATAATTACAATCAGTACCCAATCAGGTAAGTACAAAAACAGATTTAAATAGGGCACGTATTATGTGCGAATCATCTCAGCAGTTTATTTCACACAAATAAAAAAGCCACGTTTATAAAAATCCAAGGGGACAAATATATCTTACCCCATTTAATTCGAGTAGTCTACAAAGCTCCGTATCTTCCTTGACTCCAATAAGTGCGTCTGAGATTCTGTCTCTCATTCTCCTGGCCAGCTCGAAGTCATCCCGAGCCGCAGCAGTTCTCTTGCGAAGTCTCCACCTGCCAATTCTAATCCCTGCAGCAGCTAAAGCGGATCCGGCAGATTTCAGGCGTCGGGCGTATTCAAAACGTTCATCTAGTAAAGAATTTATGTTGCTTTTAAATTAAAAGATAACGTAATACTACCCGAAAGCATCAAAGAAACACTAGCAACCAAAAAAGTGATGTGACTGTGTTATAGACACGGATTGAAATTAGAATGGAGTTGATAGATATTATGTAGTCGGGAAATACAGTTTAGTATTGCAAAATAAACTGTATCCGACGTTTTTTATAATACATTTAAAATTTAAAAACGTATTCATGTTAATAATATTGTAGTGCAAGTTGTATAGTAATAATATGGACGCTTCACACCACGTCAATCTAGCCCCGTGCTAAGTATCCAAAGAACTTGTGTTACAGGTACCAAACAACGGAAATATATTTAATACTTTTATACTATAAACATATTTAAGGTTTTTATTATATTAATACACAAATTTAATACACATCCATGACCCAGGAACAGAAAACTTTTTGTTCCTTCGGCAGGATTCGAACCTGCGACCTCGAAGGGGGAGCTCGAGCACCAACGCGCTCAACCACTTCACTACGGAGGTCGTCATCGTATTTCGTAGTATTTTCCTTGCCTGCCACAGCTGCCCTTTTCTTCTTGTCCAGAACCCGCACCAGGTCCGCAATATCGTTGTCCACGTACATGACGAACGCCAGGTCGTCGTAAGGGGAGAAGCACACGGCTTTGGAGGGGCTCTGGGAGTCGTCCGCGTCTATCACCTCTTCGCCCAACACGTTCACCGCCATAAGTGCGACCTGCAATATTGTATTTAAAGTTTTTTTTTTCATACATTACATATACATTTTTCTTCAGCTTCCTTGCCTTGCCTTGGGACAAAAGATTATTAAGTGATAACTTCTTATGTGACGGTAAACCGCTTCGTTACGTAACGCGTTACGGTTTTTTTTTATCAAACAGCAGTACCCAGCCTCTTTCTATTCGGGTGTAGGCCCTCGTTTTTTTTAAAGAGACCATAAGTGTATTTTGTCTAAAGTTTGATTGAAGACGTTTGATTAGTATTATTATTTTAAAGAATTCACACAATTGGCTTTGGAGATTTTTTACCTGATCATCTTCTGAGGCAGGCGGGTGGGGGCCGAACAGCTTGAGTTTGACGAATCTGGCGGTCGTTGGTTCTGGTAGAGCTGCAGATCTGTAAATGCGCCGAAGGATATTACGTTTTGGCAGGAACGATAAACTTTATTTTATTGAGGTAATAATAATACTCATTTACAGATATTTGTAAATTTTATAACAATAAATATATCTAAAGTACCATCAATTTACAATACATATTAACATTCAGCATAAAATTTTCAAAATTTACGCTGTTCGTATTTTTCAATAATATGTTAAAGTATCCCGCCGCCGCCGTTGCAATGCAATGTAACTACATTATTATGTACGAATTATGCACATTGGACTTTAAATAATTACAAACATTTTTTTTATTTCCTACAAGGTTTACTATCACTGGACCTTGTAGGAAATGTTTTAATTGTTAAGCACTGAATGAAGTGATGATCACGAATTATAGCTAAGATCTAGTGATCTAAATCGCCGACGAAAACTCCTCTGTTTCTGTTGGTTTCTCGAAAATCCTCCTCCCATCTGGTTATTTAGAAATCCAATGATACATAGATATTGCATATCTATAATTAACTACCTTAGCTCCCTAGTCCGGGCCTGCGGCGTGGGCTTGGCGAGGGAGACTTTCCCGACGCTCGCGTAGGTCGCGCCGCAGGGCGTGGCCGCGCCCTCCGATACCAACCCTCCCGACACCAGTACCTCTACAGACGCGGCTGGAAAATGAAGGGGTTTAAACATCGCATTTATTTTTACATACATTTTACCCTTCTGAAGGTTTCAGAAGGTTATTATTGCTTAAGGCATTGTCCGTAGAAAAAGCTGTAAACATAACATTAAATCAGGACTATCGCGTATGATATCGCCGCTAGGGGCGCTAGTGTAGTGTGAGGTCAATGTCAAATGTCACTTTTCATTAATAGGATAGGATTAATGTTGCAAGTATTTAGCATTATGTGACTAAAAACTTCTTTGAGAGATTTTTATGTTTCGCTACTTTGTTTATTTCGATTGGGATAGCTCACGATAAACCTTAGTAGAATAGTATTTTTATCAAAGGCTGGTCGTAATCCGATTCTGACGCCGCTGTATTTGAATATATTGTTATTTAATTAAGAATGGTCGTGACACAGTGATGAAAGCGCAGTGGATATGTTCTTTAGATGCATCTAGCATCTAAACATATCCACTTTCTATTTCTGCTTCATTTTTCTGATTAAGTGGTTGCAGGTCCCAAAACACACCTAGTTATGTCTCGGCCAGCACTGAGATCATATTATAAGAGTATTTGAGGTTGGTTACTACGGTAGATCCTGGCTACACTGAAGTTAGGAATGTGTAGTGGGTCATTTACTCGAAAAAAAAGCAGTAATGAAGGTGTGGGTATGTTATTTAGATGCAGCTGGTCCTGCAGATGACTTACGTATGAGCTGGTGGTGCGCGAGCAGCTGCAGCTTGTGTATGTTGGTGACGCAGGTGAGGCGCAGCAGCAGCTCGTGCGGGGGCGCCCCCGCGCTGCGCCAGCCCCGCGCCGCCGGGCCTTGTGCGTTCAGCTCGCATGCTGGGTACGAACTGTCTTCGCCTACAATAGTTTTGTTTTTATTTGTTAATTGCGACAGAAAATTATCTAATTTTATTTATATACATATTTTAAAATACATGGAAAACATACAGCTAGGAACAATATTTAAAATAAAAACAGAATGCATAATTATAGAGCCAATCAAAAGTATTCGCTGGTAGCAACAGCATACACATTTATACATTTTTACATTGTACATTGACATGTACATTACTAATGTACATATTATAGATCTTCTGCTTTATAGATTGTAGTTAAATTTGACTCGTATTTAATTTTGAATGCATTCACAGAAAAAAATATTCATACTTTAAAATTTAATATATTAGGTCCTTACATATGAAATTGGCGTTTTGTATGGGAGGAACATAAAGGCGATTTTTTCATAGTCAATATATATTTTATTAATCAAAGTATGTACCATTGCTATCTATATACTTTTGCCATCTTATAGGTAGTTCATTGATCCCTTTACTAAAAAAACCATTCGGACGGGAATCAATGAAATCTTTGAAAGCGGTTTGGACTGCCTCATCGGAAATGAATTTTTTTCCTTACAAGAAGTTATCCAAATTTCGAAAAAAATGGTAATCTGTTGGAGCAAGGTCCGGAGAGTACGGAGGATGTCTTAGACATTCCAATTGAAGCTCCTCTAATTTGGTAGCCGTCTGTTGGGCCGTGTGTGGTCTAGCGTTGTCTTGAAGCAGCAGTGACGTAGAGCGATTGACAAGTCTCGGTTGTTTAACGGCGAGCTTTTCCATCATGGTTTGCAGTTGCTGACAATAGACATCAGCCGTAATCGTCTGACCAGATTTAAGAAAGCTATAGTTAGTGTACGACATCGGCACTAGTCCACCAAACGCTTACAAGTAACTTTTTTTGAGTCAATTTTCGCTTGGGGCAAGACTTTGCTGGTTCACCAGGGTTCAGCCATTGCGATGTGCGTTTACGATTATCGTACAGGATCCACTTTTCATCACATGTAATGATCCGATTTAAAATTCCTTCATTATTGTGCCGGTTAAGCAATGTAACGCAGCAGTCGACACGCGTTTGTCGGTTTGCTTCACTCAATTCATGAGGTACCCACCTGTCAAGCTTTTTCACCTTCCCAATTTGCTTCAAGTGGATTAAAACGGTTTTGTCACTAACACCGCAGCCTGTAGCTAACTCTAATGTGGTTTGCGATGGATCTGCTTCCACAATAGCCTTCAATTCATCATTATCGACCTTGATCTCCGGCCGTCCACGGGGCTTGTTCTGGAGGTCAAAATTTTGAGAACGAAAGCGTTGAAACCAAAAACGCACTTTGTTTTCTTTTTCGACACCACCCCCATACACATCATTAATCCTTCGAGCCGTTTCTGCAGCACTGGTGCCACGGTGGAACTCGTACTCGTAAATAATGCTATATTTTAAATTTTCAATTTTGTGAAATGTGTGACGCAGAAAAAAAGCAAAAAAGAAAAAAAACAAATGAATTACGGTTTTCAAAACACAAATGCATGAGTAAATAGCTCTTTAAATTTGAATTTGGAATTCCTAACCAAAGAGGATATATTTAAGAGCAAAGTGGTCAGTACGACAAAACGTCAATTTCATATGTAAGGACCTAATAAAATTACTTTTAATGAACGTGAAATAAATTTTAAAATATGTAACGTACCTATTCAGTAAGTGCCTACGCAGTCACAGGCTACAGTCTACGCGCCTTCGCGGTTACGGCCTACGCGGTTACGGGCTACAGCCTACGAGGTTACAATCTACAGCCTACGCGTTAGGGGCGACAGACTACGAATTACATCTTGCGCGGTTACAGGTTACAGCCCACGCGGTTACGGGCTACATCTTGCACGGATACTAGCTACAGCCTACGAGATTACGGGATACACGTATATACGGGATACACGATAGGAACAGCCTACGAGGTTACGGGCTACAGCCTACGCGGTTACTGGCTACAGCGTACGCGGTTACGGGCTACATACTACGCGGTTACGGGCTACGAGATTACGGGATACAGCCTACGCGGCTTCTGGCTACAGCCTACGCGGTTTCTGGCTACAGCCCACGAGGTCACGGGCTACATCATGCGCGGGTACGAGCTACAGCCTACGAGATTACGGGCTACAGCCTACGCAGTTACGGGCTACAGCCTACGCGGTTACGGGCTACATCCTACCCGGTTACGGGCTACAGCCTACGAGATTACGGGATACAGCCTACGCGGCTTCTGGCTACAGCCCACGAGGTTACGGGCTACATCATGCCGGGTACGAGCTACAGCCTACGTGATTACGGGCTACAGCCTACGGGGTTACGGGGTACATCTTGCGCGGATACGAGCCACAGCCTACGAGGTTACTGGCTACAGCATACGCGGCTACGGGCTACATCCTACGCGGTTACGGGCTACATCTTGCGCGCATACGCGCTACAGCTTACGAGGTTACGGGCTACAGCCTACGCGGTTACGGGCTAAGGCCTTCGAAGCTCTATGTATACGAATATTTTGGACGTAGAGATTTACAACATTCACTATTATTAATAATATTAATGGACAGCGAGCATTTTTTATTGATGAATGTTGTAATAAGCTCTTGCTTATTACAACATTATTTTCATTATCCGTGTAGTACGACCACTATCTCTTAATGTCTCTCGATAATCGCCATTGTTAAGACATAGTTATTCATGCATCATTCGGTAACAAAAATTGCCTTGAACTATTTTCAATTCGATTTATCTGCACAATATTTTATATCGTGTATGCAAGTACGTAAGTTTACAAAGTCGTCGATACATATTTAATGGCTTTATAGACTAAGAGTGGTGAAATTATGTAGTATGTACTTCTTTATGCATAGTCGTATTAGGTAACAGACTTTTATCGATTGCTAGACGTAAGTGTTTAAAAAATAATAGCTCGTTAATAGTTATGTGCACACATTCCTATGGTCGCGTTGTTTTGTGGTGGTATTTTACCCAATTAGTATTGGTGGACTTCGGACAAAGCAGCAAACAAATGCATATTTTCCTATTTCATTAATAGCCAAGTATGTGAATTAAAAGCACTTAGATTAATATTATCAAGCGAGAGGACAACACAACTATTTCAATCCAATCTTATTTATACTTGGATTTTAAAACCTAGATAATTTTAAAAAATTCAGAGCACGAGGAAACTTGACTTTTAACTCATAAAAGTTCATTGATCTACTTACTGAAATATTATAATTTAACATCGAATATACTTGGCATTAAAACGTAACAACACTAGTATGATTTCGTCTAAATTATTTTAATAATTCATACTAATTATGTTACCTTGTTATTTACATAACCTTTAAAGAACTATGACAAATTATTACTCTGTTCGTGGAGAAATCGTTTTTTCTAAACTTTTTCTCAATAGTCCGTGTATTGCTTGTCTGACTTTTAGTCAGAAAAATCATTATCTCTTTGTCAGCACGTACTGCAGTGACTTGTCCTAGATTTTTGTCTATCTCTTAGACTGATTTACGTTATCGGTCCATGTGGTGTCTCGTTGATTTTTGCTTGATGAAAAATCTAAACGAGCTAGAGGATATTAAAATAATATTTGCACCGAGATCGCATACAATTTTTTCGGTAATGTTTCATACCATATGATAATAATAAAACTTGTACGATTACTTGTATACTTGTAGAACTTTCACTTACGGTTACGTTAAATATAATTATTTTTTAATATTATAATATATACCGCACTTACTTGTTGCGTAGACTACGTGGAAGGGTATTCTTTTCGGCATCATCGAGAGCTCACTATCTGCATACTTTAAATATTTTTATGAAACTCATAGCTATGTACTTTTCTCGGTCAAACAATAATAAAGACATGAGTAAAATAATCGAAGTTTCTAAAGCATAAGCCGCACATACTGTACCGACTACATTTCTTTGCTTCGATGTAGTTAAACTAAAATATTTAATAAATAATTCTGTTACGAAATAATAGTGGAGCGCGGAGGACGAGTGAAGTTCGCACGCTTATTAGCCGGCGCGGGAAAATCAATACCTCGGGCGAAATAGCGACATCTAGTTGAGAGCTTCAGAGTCTCAAACCATTTAAAAGATGTCCGTCCGAGTTCAAAATATAGCATATTTTAGGGTTATAATTATTATTTACTAGCGACCCGCCCCGGCTTCGCACGGGTGCAATGCTGATACTAAATTAAATACACTACAGAAAAACTAAGAACGTTGTATATAAAAACATAGCGGCCCGCTCCGACTTTGCACGGGCATAAAATATATATGCCTATGTCACTCAATGAAAACAATATGATTAAAATCGATCCAGTATTTTTGATTTGAAAATAATTTCCTTATTATTAAATTAATTGATTATTATGTATCGTAACTTATAATTATTAACTAATACGTTGTCGCGCTGAAAAGCACGTTTTTATCAAGTACTGTTATTTTCCTCGCTAGAGAGCTCCGATAATAAACGCGTCCGATTGCTGCTAAATTCAAAGTGCTATAGGGAGAACCGCTTCTTCGTGTGACTTCTTCACAACTTTCATTTCTTGGGTTGTTGGTAGTCGGTATCGGGGCTACGCCCCCTCACCGAGGGATACTCCTCGCCTCACGGCTGTGAGACCGTCTCTAGGGTGAGCCTAAAGCTCCTGGTTGGGCGCGTTGTCCTCTAGGGCAAGTTGCTCTCAATCCTGCTCTGCTTTCCCTGTACCGCCCCCGGCGGTCCACCCCGCCAGGTGAGATCCCCGGTAACCCCGGGGAAGGCCCAGCGGAGGCTGCCAGCGACAGGAGCGGTGAGCACAGGGAGAACCGCGGCCTCCGACGCGCTATTTATAGGCATGCCTCCCCGCACTGCCCCGTCCGGCCGGTACCGCCCGCCGCAAACGCAAATTTTAAATTTGTAATATCTCCGAAAATATTTGTTTAATTTACATGCTGTAAGGAACCAATATAACTATAATAATATATTATACTACCGTAAAACGGGGTGTATAGAATTTGCGGGGTGAATAGAAAAAATATCAAGAAAGTTTTCAAGGTGCATGTTTGACTATTTTTTAATGAAGGTTTTTGGTAGATTTTTAATTTTATTACAAAGCAACATTTTTTCTTTGCGTTGGCAACAATTTCAAATCGTCAGAATTTACATTTTCCGTTAAAACCTACTTAAAAGTCAACCCTCTGTGAACCTCGCTAGAGTGTACTACAGAAACTCTTGATTTTAGGTGTAAAAAAATTGTGAATTGTAGCTTTTAATGTGTTTATCTCATTACACCTTTAATAAATTAAGTAAATGCAGTGAAAGTAAGCGATTATCCGTTATAAAATCTCTAAAAATTGTTAAAATCATGGCACATATAAATTTACTGCATAAAAGGGGTCAATAGAATCTACTACAGGGTAAATAGAACTGTAGTATGGGTTTAATAGAAACGTAGCAGGGGTTAATAGAAACGCTTCATGTGTGAATAGCAACGAATGAGGGGCGAATAGAAATATTATTTTTTTCTCATTTGTTTATTGTTCTATCCGTATACTTCTATCTATTATGTATATTGTATTATATGATGTATCTATGTAACTACTATAACTCTCTGTAACATACGTTCTGGCTTGATTATTACAAAAGTTTCAATAATAAAAAACACACAATAACATACAATATTATAGATAGGTATAAAGTTATTATAAGTCAAGCGGCGCAGTCCTGCCGCCCCGCCCGGCGCTCGCGCCGAGTCTCGGGGTGGAGCGCTCAACGCGTCTCAGCGAAGACTCACCATGTCTGGTGACTATGCTCACTGTATAGATAATAAGTTCGCTGCGATTGAATTGCCATTGTGTTATTTGTATATCATTCTATGTGTGTATGCGTTGTCTTTTATTTGTAGCAAGTAGTGTGAATTGTGTTTGTGTGCCGTCGTGCGATCGCAAACTTACAAGGGGGCCACGGAAGACCAGGCGCCATGGCTCGCCGTGGTCGAAGCCTGAGTGGTTTCCCTTTAAATGCATGGCGGGGGCATTGCATAGCCTTGATTGAATTTACTTTCTGTTTAGTTTATTATTCTTTATTTATTTATTTTTTTCTTTCGTCTTAATACTCGTATGTGCGAGTTATTGTTTTGTTAACCTTTGGCTGTGTTATGTCCCTTTATGTGTTTAATAAAGATATTTTTATTTATTATTTTATTTAAATAAATTAATAGGGTTGTCAAAAACAGTCAACAGGAGTAAATAAATACTTTCATAGTTTCTGAGAGTTGTAGATTCAGTGAGAGATATGTAAATAAATAATCTTTTTAAAGTGATATGTTTTATTACAGGTACATATCGCCGTATTTATATTATATGTATATATATTTATTTAATTTAGAAAAGAGATTTTATTTTGTTTGATTTTATTCAAATAAAAATACGAATAAATATTATATTGTTTGATTGATTGAATAGGTTTAAATATATTTATTATCAACAAAGGCGAGATGCCACTTACCGCTTACGTGATAACATTGTTTTACTTAATCTAAGTACATTGATAATATTCTGTACAAATGAAATCAATTATAATTTTGTATACTAAAACAAGTTTTAAATACACAACCTTACATTTTGCACGTTGGTTAAGTATTTTTGGCAGCCCTAACAGTTTTTCCATTTACCCCTTTACATGTTTCTATTGACCCCAGTTCTTGGGTGAATAGAAATGGTACATATTTTTTCGTAAATCTTGTAAACCGTTGCATATGGTAAAAAAAATATTGTAACAACTCTTTCTCTATGTTACCGGACATGATATGAAGTCATTTTAGATTTTAAAAAAAAATTACAGGCTACACAATCTTGGGACAAAGTTGAAAATCATTGCTATTCACCCCGTTTTACGGTACTTATTTATTTTATTTTACTGTACATATATTTCGAAAAAAATCGTAGATTTTGGAAATGTAAAAGAAATCTACGCTAGGAGTGTGTTGGCTTGTCACACCAAAATTCGTATCTAGAATGCCAAAACAAATCTGTACTATAATTACATATTATAATAGACATGCGTATAATTATCCACCTGTCCTTTTCATTTTATAATTTTACTTATTAGTCCGGTCAAATTAGCTTCAAAAATTTCAAAAGTTTACATTAATTCGCACCTAGCTAAAAATTTGTATGAATGTTGGGAACCCTATCACACACTATTTGTCAATTATCTACATCCATCCCAACATTCATGCCTATTTTTAGGTAGTATTTAATGTAACCTTGAAAGTCTATTTTGACTGGGATATATTCTTACTCCACTATTAGAAGAACCGATATTATATTGGTTTGATATTATTTATATTTGATCTATATTAATTGCACACTGTATTAAGGTACTTAATTCGATAAGGATTAATGCCGTATTGCTTAAAATAGCTTCGTAAATAAGCCATTTTTTTACGTAAAAAGTAAACAAAAAAAATGGTTAATGTGGGTTATCCCTAAAAGATAAACATATACCATCGCGGACTTTTTTGTAGACCTTTTTATGGTGTACAATACTGTAGTACATTAATTTGATCTAACTCGTAGGGTTTAGGCAGCGTTTTTGCTAAAATAGGTTAATTTACGACATCACGTTAGAAACCTCTAATATTAGCAATGTTGCCTTAGTATATTATGCATGTATTATCAAAAAACCGCATCAAAATCCGTTGCGTAGTTTTAAAGATTTAAGCGCACATAGGGATATAGGGACAGAAAAGGCGACTTTGTTTTATACTATGTAGTGATAATAATCTTAGACATAATAATTAATATTAAGTTTATTTACAAAACTGATCTTCATTTTGAAAATTCGTTATTTCGTTTATCGATTAAACTGGTGGAAGTCGAAAGCTGAATCTACGTACTCTATTTACAATAGTTGTTAGTACTTCTTATCTTACGACTACTGTTCGGTAAAATAAAAAATGTTATGTGATCGCAATATTTATTTTTATTTTCTGCAATAATCAGCGGGGGCGTTCGCTTGTATCCAGGAGAGTAGTGTGGTGACCAGGGTGTTGACATTGGGGTTGCCGGCGGTGGCGCACAGTCTACCGAAGCTGATGATGCCGATGTTGAACAACAGTCCGGTAGCCGGGTCCGTGAACAGAGCGGGGCCGCCGGAATCGTCCTACAAAGAAACAAATATAAAAAAAAACGGGTCCAGTATATTTAAGTTCATTGAATTAAACGTATTAAAAAAAACTAATTATTAGATCTCGTTCAAACCAATTTTCGTTAGAAGAGTGCATTATAATGTACATCATATTATATTAATTTTACATTTATCATTCCCTTATTTTGGAAGTTACATGGGGGCGAGCCGTTTATCCACTTTTGAAGCGTTTCTCGCGCAATCTATTCAGTTTAGAAAATAATGATATAAGAAATCTTAATATGATTCAAACCATTTTTTTTCTTTCTATCAGTCAATTTGATACGTGTAAATTGATTAAGTAATTATTATTACAAGTGCCCTGAGGCCTTATTCAAGATGCCATCGCTACATCAATTACGAAGTTCAAAAAAGTATGTGATTTGACATAATGTTCGCTAAATGACAAGCGAATTCGTATGTCACTTAGCGAAGCTTGTGTCAAATCCCATACATTTTGTTTTCGAACTTCGTAAGTAATAATAGCCTCGTGCAGCTGGGCCCTTGTTCATAATTTTATTGTTAACCTTCATAAAGCACTATGTTGACTAGCAAGTATTACCTGGCACGCGTCCTTCCCCGGGGTGTAGGTGCACATCTGTCGCGGCGTGAGCGTGGTGACGGAGCGCTGGCAGGTCGCCTGGCTGATGACGTCAACGTCCACCTTACGCAGCACCTCCGACGTCGCGCCGCCAGTGGATTGTGTGCCCCAACCTAATTTATGAAAATATTGCGGCGTGAGTCGTCTATTAAAATAATAGCTCCCCTCACCGATTTCGGTGTCGGTAGCCGATTTCATTGAAACCAGGCCAGCTACGCAGGTATTATTTTATAGTGCCCAAGTGTATGAGCAATACACAAAGACACTATCTTCCTTTTACTCAAATAACCCAGTGAGTCGGTAAACCGACACGACTGGCGAGAGAAAAGGCGCAGGACCGACTTTTTACATGCCCAATTCCCATCCGACGCATGGATAATCTATCTTCTCAGACAATCAGGTGATCAGCCTGCAATGTCCTAACCAAATTTGAAAACAACATTATTTGTTGTTCCAACGCGGGAATCGAACCCACGACCTCCGGGTCGAGAGCGAGACTCTAAAGCACTAGACCACGGAGGCGATTCGTCTATTTCCACGTATATGGGCGAGGCTAAAACCACGATGAATTGGCGTCCTAAATAACAATTAACAAAGCCATTAACTCGTTAGGCGAAGTAAGGTAAGGTCGCTAATTCCTTGGGATAAAAAGGGGTTCATTTCGGCTCAAATGGTTTACTGTTATGGAACCTGATATGGAATGTCAGTGTCAGTAAAGGTGAGTTTGTAACAACCTTACATATAGGTCAGCAACTTTAGGATGTTGTTCTTTAGTTGACACCGAAAAGAACATTAATTGTTAAAATGCTTATAGTCTATATACGGATGATGTTGGCAGTTACCTAACAACGTGACCCTGCTGCCCGCGAAGTCTCTGTTGGCGAACTTGAACGGCAGGCAGACGGGCCCCACGTACTCACTGAAGGTGATGGTGCCGACCAAGTTCACGATGGCGATATCGTAGTCGAATGTTGAACTGAAAATAATAATTATTAACTAATGCATGGCCTACCATCCCATACAATTTATCTTTTAATTTAAAAAATTGCAATAGATGTCACTACTATTATCGTTTGTAAATTCTAAAATGTAAATATGTCGAATTAAGTACAAATATTGACATTAAAATAAAGATATTTAAGCATAACATCACATTAAGCTAAATTCAACTCCTTAATTATTAAGAAGAAGATACGAAACGAAATTAGTATTTAGTATTTTCCAATAGTGGCGCTAGATGGCGGTTTACAGAATGTCCCTGGAAATCGAAGAAAACTAAAATAGACAGTCGAATTGCCATTATTAGGGTGATACCATTTTCTAGTACTAGGTCGTGTCTCTGATATATAATATATACTTTGTGACTAATGTAAAAGTCAAAAGTCAGTCTGATGTGCATACAAATATTTAAGAACAAAAATTGCATACGTAATCCTCATATGACAAAGAAAGACAGAAGAAAGATTTTTCAAAAGTTAACGGTGTGAAATTAATTTGTGTAAAATAATAGTGAATAACTAAGTTTGTTTACTTACGGATTAAACTGCGGATGAATAATATAAGAGGAAACTCTGAAACCTTGAGTCGCGGGAGAGTCGCCTGAAAGTTAATTTATAAATAAATATATTGCCATCAAAAACAAATACCTCACAAGTAATGTAAAGTAGGATTGTGTTATAGACATGGCCAATTTACGTGAATTAGGCACAAAATCTTGATTATCTTGAAAAGTATGATCTCAAAATCTTTTCCCATACGCAATGCGTCAAATTCTGTTGTCTATTTTTCCTCCAGTAATGTAACAAGTTTAGGATAAAGAGTTACTCTTTATCCTAAACTTGTTTAAGATAATAACAATTCTCGGAATGTCACCCCAAAAAGCTACCACCAGTTCAATCCCCAACCCAAAAGAAGAAACGGCTTTAGTCCCAAATTCACCAACGCATGTTAGTGTTAACGGCTTGTTAGTAAATACCATGCCTTCTCATTAATTCATAGGAATTACGAGAGGAACAACATGATATTTAACGAAGGATTAACTACTCTAAGTAACTCACCACCAGTGGATACGTTGTGCTCCCCCACAATAACGGCTAAGTCGTTCACTGATTTGTTGACGACGCAGTGCGCCGCGGTGAGCACGTACCGGCGGTCAATGATGACCGCGCCGCAGCGGATCTGTCTCTGCGATACGTAGATCAGACCCGCCATCATCGGGTACTCGTTGGGGCTCGTCTCCTGACCGCCGACGATTCGGTTCTGTCATGATAAGGATAAGTAAGTTTTTCTTGTTTTGTACACAACCTTTGACATTTATTATATTTATTTGATATTATATCAGCGTTTGACAGAAGTAAGTGATAAAAATTTTGTGGTATATTTATGTAATCCGAAAAGTATAGGCAGGGGTCCCATACATTGTTTTCGCTTAATTTTTCTTGAGTAGCTTCATTTTGATGAGACGTGCAATATTTTCTTGGACGGAACTCTCGATTGTGGTAGCTAACATAGCTGTTTTTTGTCCTTGCTAGCGCAAGGATAAAAAATATTTCAACTTTCGAGCGTAGGACCGGGATAACGTACCACGTAATTTGTTGGAACTTTAACTTTCATGTTTCTATGAGAAATTCCCCAACATCATAAATCCCATACAATAATTTAAAAAAAAACTGTTTTAGCGCTGGTACTTTCTACAGTAAACTCTATATACGGGACCGATACACACCCTAAAGTATTATGACCCATGAATATTACAAGCTGTATGTAAGTCAATGGTATAAGTGAATTACCCTTTTTTTGACACCACATATACACTGAGTCGCTGTGTTGTCGAGCTGCGCTGTGAGAGTACACATGAACCGCCCTCCAGGTGACGACATTGAAGTTCTCAAACCTGAAAATACGTAATATCTACAATAAGGTAAAATGATTCTCTTCCTAAAGATAAGATGTGTTACCTTGTCGTCTGTTTAGATGGCTTAAGACTTCTATTTTATGTAGTGTATAATGTTTTGACATGTGTAATTCTTACAAAGAATGTTAAGTAGGTTTGTAATAATAGGCCAAGCAGAAACATTTGATAGCTCCGTAAAGTAAAGTTGAAATGCTAATTTTCATACAATTCTATTTCGATAACGTTACGAATACGTTGATGTCAATTGTTCCTGCTACTGTTTACGCCCGTAATAAAAATAAAAAGACAATATTACACTACAATTTTACATGTCACTATTAAGACCAAAAAAAGGGGTAGGTACCATAATTATTTGGTCGAAATCAATATGTACTTTAGTTTATGTTTCAAAACCCTTTAACGGCCCGTTTAAATAACCTATGTATAAGAAAAGATAGATCACCACTCATTTTGACAGCTCTCCATAGTGGAAAATGTTAGTCATTTTGTATGGCGATCTACTATTACATAAAGATGGATAGGCTATTGAATCATGCCGTAAGTGGACGAATGAACTACATACCGATACTCAAAGTTCGACCATTGGACACGGCGGTGACGGAGCCCCGCCCGCAGTAGTACTCAGCTGCGATCAGTTGGGGATCGCCGGTTTTCGATATGAGGAGACGATCCAGAGAGCAGGAGGAGGACTGCAAATTATTTTATGAATAGGCCGTAAACTTAATCGAATACCTACTCTATAAATTAATTATGTGACCATCAAATATTAGGAAAGCAACTAGTTACAGAAGTATATTAAAATACATACCACAAGACCTAAGGGAAACAAACAGCTCATGTAACTGTAACGGGGAAAATGATGGAATGAAAATAGTCGTTCTGACTTTACCTACAAGGGGTATCAAAGTATTGTTACTTTTTCCCGTTCTAGTTACATGAGCTATTTGTTTCCCTTAGTCTTGAGGTATGTATTTTAATATCCATAGCTGGGCATTAACTCGGGTATCCGTTAATCGTTAATTAACGAAGTTAACATTTTCATTAACGGATTAACTTTTAAGTTAACTTCTTAAAATGTTAACGGACTCGTTAACTTACGTTAATATCCAGAGATCCGTTAATCGTTAATCCAATGCCCACTATTTACCGTAAGGCACCAGGGCGCGGCAAGAAAAACTAATTCAGACCAGTATGAAACGACAAGTGCCGCAAGGCGCGTGTTGTGAGTGAAACAAAAGCAGCTAACAAATCAAATAGCTCCCACTCTTTAAAGAGTAAAACGCAAAGTCTCGTTAAACTGTGGCTGGACATAAAAATCAAAAGAGTCATTCAAAGATATTGCATTCCTCGGTGAAAACATATTCATTAATCTGTTCATTAAATACAATAGTGCCATACCGTCAAGCGCTGCAATTGTTTAATTTTTTCTTTAGGTAAATACATTATAACCGCAAAACGAGCAACACTATCGGATGAAAACTTTAATTAAATTAAATGTAATATATTAGTATTCATGAAGGGGAATACATTTTAATAACCTATACACGTCTTTATTGTTCCTAACCTGTTAACTTCTTAAACCTTTAGCGAATTTTAACGGATTAACGATTAACGTTAACTTGCGTTAATTCTTCCCAAATGTAACGGTTTAACGTTTAACGAAGCTAACTTTTTTAGTAACGGATTAACGATTAACGAAGTTAACTGTGTGATTAACGGTGCCCAGCTATGTTAATATCCTTCTGTAAATAGTTGCTCCCCTAATTTTTGATGGAGAAAAAAGAAGAGGAGAGTTAATCTAAACAGTATTCGATTGAGTTTAAAATTGATTTTAAATTAATAGTTGATACTGTGGAACAATTATTCTAATCCAATGTCATCGGTATTGTGTTCGAGGGTAGCACATGACTTGACAGCATTAGAATCGGATTAGCTTCGATCAACAATACACTGGATATGCCCCATAGTGCCCCATACAAAAACAATGCTAAAATCCGTTCGCATAGTATGTATTTATAGAGCTACATCTGCTTAATAACGAACTGAGACAATCGTTTTAAAACATTTCAAAGTTGATTTGGTGATTTGAAATCGCTAATTATGTCACATCATTATTTTTAAATCTACATTTAAACATCCCAATGTGCGTTTAAATTTAGATTTAAAAAAATTAAATGAATTAATTAGCGATAAAATCAATGTGTGGATTTATCGTGCTGACGCGATATCCAGTGTATCGATTTATATTTATCGAATGTCTTGGATGGGCATTGAAATTAGTTTCGAGAGTAAACCTACTGGTACAATATTTCAAACTTACCGCTGGTAGATCAACATCGTTGCAGTCAGCCCGGCAGTTGTATCCCGGGGGACAGTTCGCTATCCACCGACACTGCACCCCCGCGGGGTAATTGCTGGGGTACCGGGGACTGTACACGTAGTACGTGTTACCAACTGCTACCTGTAGGGTAGGTTGAAGTTATTAGTACAAATTTCAAGTGGGAAGTGTGCGTCACATTCCCTTTTAATTCCTCGTCGCCTTCGCTAATTCCGTCGACGAAGTTCGAAAATTGTATTTTAAATATTTGAATTTACTTAAAGTTTGAACTTACCCCAGTGTCATTACTCATAACGTTATGTTTACGTTTGTGTTTCCGAACATCGTCGGCGTAATTAGTGATGCAACTTCGAAGTGTGAATGAGAAAGACTTATAAATGTGTATTGTCTACGCGAAGTTTGTATAGACAATACGCATTTCTACGGTCTATGGACTTTTTTTTTCTTCTCTTTTTTGTGTTCCGTAGAAATAAACAATTTATATTGGCCCTTGCGTTCAAGTCAATAATTATAACAGTCGATGTTCATCGAAGGAAAGCCATACTACTGTAATACTGACTGAATTGATTAATGCTATTCATTAGTTGTCTTGGTAGTAGGTTCTACTTACATTTTGTACGAAATCACAATTCGCGTCTTGCCCTTGCGAATATTCTAATAGGAATATTAACAATGGAATAAATAATAATCTCAGCTGGAACATCTGAAATGGTAAGATATAAACTATAAAGTTTACTTGCAAATAAACAAAATTTTCGAAAATCTAACAGAATAGTTCATTTGCAAATGATTCACAAAAATTGTTAAAAATTGAAATAGTTTTAAATAGTTAGTGTAAAACAAATAAAGGTAATTTAATTTATTCAGAATAGATTTTATCAGCAGATATTATCTAGGTGCCTAAATTTATCTTTGGATAATTTTATAATCTTTATTTATTTTGAACTTTTATCGAGCAAAAGAAAAAGATTAATGGACAGATGACTAAATCATTAAACGAATCAAGCAAAAAAATAGCTCTATAACTACACCTATATATTATTGTATCTCTCAAGTTCATGAAAAACTGTGAGATAAGGTAATATTATATATCTACTAGCGAAGACTCAGCAGAAACATAATATATCTATAGCGGTCAAGTTTTAGCAAATCAGGTGCCTTCGGTGTGTGTTATTGCTAATTACGACAGCGAAGTTAAAAATCGTTTGAGGCTCTATTAACATGATAATAGACCTAAAGAACTTTAGTCCCGATTTCACCAACGCATGTTAATGTTAACGGCTTGTTAAAATACCATGCCTTCTCATTCATTGATAGGAATTACGAGAGGAACAACATGATATTTAACGAAGGATTAACTTTAACATTGCTTGGTGAAGCGCCCCAAGTTCTCTATTACAGTGTTTTTTTTAGGTATGTATATCTAAACGTAACGGGCTATGAAACTACAAGACGGATCGCCTGCTTACATGTCGATTTTCTATAACGTCTCATAAAATTATAATATTTACTTACATTCCCGAATACAAACTTAGCAGCAACTGAATTGTTTGTATGACACAGAGCGCACTACTTATCTCCTGTTTGTTTATTTTTTGTTAATTCACATGTGATTTATGTAAATTGTCGTAGAATATTCATTAAAATAATTGAATATTCCTTTTAAATGTACTCGTGAGACGATGTCACTTTCGCGCCACAGAGCGCAAGTGCGGGAAGAAGAACACAATTAATTGTTTTAAATGCTTCATTAACACATAAACAGTGATAAGAGAGCCGGGCGGCACTAATCTCTGTTTAAAAGCCTTTAGCATAGATAACAAAATCATGTCGATAATACTACATTCGTCAATGGAAATAAGGTATTGTTAGATTTCACGACTCGGCTTTGTACTCTCAGTCATGTATTTTGATGTCCTATTAACTTTACAGAATGGAATCATCAATACGACGTAAGTACCTACATTACAGTAATGTAGATATTCAGTTGAGGACATTTCCGGTGTAACATCGATCGGTGTTATGTAAAAAGTAGTAGTAATGCCTCATATCTCATGTCTCCGCTTAAAAGCGTTGAAAGGGACTTAAAGTTCGTAAACAGATAGATGGTTTGATAGTTTTTCTTAGAAGATTATCCCATCCTTCTACTACATAATAAACACTGGCCAAGTCAGTGTTACGGCCGCGCATCGAATAGGATTCCGTACTCAACTTATTATTGTCTTGAATGAAATGAAATAAAATTAAATTAAATGAAAAATGAATGAAATGGAAATAAAATGAAATGAAAAATTTATTTAATTTATTCAGAAACAAAAACATCTATTACATAATATAACTAATGTCTGCCAAACTGTATAGCAGTTTGTTGGCAGATCTAGCTCACTTTATCATATACTTTGTTTGTGTTGGATAGGTCACTTGATAGAAAAAGACGATGAATAACTATTAGACGGTTAAAATATTTTATTTCTGTTTAAGAGTTATATAGACACATAAAAGTTATTTTAATAAAAAAAAAAGAAAATGAACTTAGATTGTAAGTTAATGAGACGATCGTACTTGAACTTTTAATAGGAATATAGCAACTAAGGCAATTATTTATTAAATAACACTTGATATCAATTTGTGAAATATAGGTCGTTGTAATAACAGCTTGTACGAAGTAAATATTAAGTGTCACTGTCGGCTTGCGCTCGATATGAATGTTGGACGGTCACGTTTACAAGATTGTCGTGACTATGAATAAATAAATTTTCAAGCATTTTATGGCAGTCCCATACTTTGCCCTACCAAAGACTTGTAGGTTTTTTATTTAAAATTTTAAAGTACATTCTTCCAGACGTTACTGAAGTTTTTAACACCAATTATTATTATTGTTATTAGCCTTAGTAACTGTCCCACTGCTGGGCAAAGGCCTCCCCCAGTTTCCTCCAGGTGTTTCTTTCCTGCGCCACCGCTGGCGAGCCTGGGTGGTATGCATCCAGCTCGTCGCGCCAGCTTGTTCTATGACACCAATGTAACACCAAGATGTACCTAAACTATTAAGTGCAAGAAATACAAAATAACTGAACCTACATTGACAAAACTATTCTAGGAATTTAGCAGTATGACAAATCACCCATATCATAGAGTTACGGTAGAAATAGATACGTGAGGCCGATAACTCGCGCGAGGACATGCAGGCTCCAATTCGACGACATAAAGCATTCGGTATCTATTCTTAAGGGCAAGGACGCCTAATATAACCGTTTACACAAGGTTTATCCTGATATGGTATAATAAGAGTAAAGAATAATAAAAAGTTTATTTTATTATCACATCACACGTGTAAAGGGTGAATGTATAACGAAGAAAGTAAAGATAGCTAATATGTTGCATGGTGCCAAAAATTTACCCTAGCTCAGCTATACCACGGTAATCCCTTCTATCATATAGTTAATAGTATGACCGTGGCTATACGGAACGAGCAAGCGGCACCGGTATGGTAATCTGGTGACAGTATGTGGATACATTATACTACCTATTTATATTATTATACTCTATGCATTATACGTGACTGAAGCAAGTAGTACCTACTTCATTTATAATTGAATATATGAATGAATAAAACACATCACGTGTTGCAAAAAATTACCCAGACAGTTGGGTTTAAGCTGTCATTTAAACATTTTCGGATATGTATTAAGTAAATTGATTCTAGAGACGGGTCGTTAGATGAACGTACTTAATACGTTACGACGTATTCTATAGATAATGTTTTAGTGAGAGTTTGAACTCAATTTTCTCGAAATTAGAATTATGCTACATATTACCTTCATGTCTTCAATTAACATCCAAAATCAGTTCATTCATCACGCGACCTACTTTTCAAGTCTCAACACGCCTAAATAAATTAATAATCATTTATTTCAAGTAACCAACCAAATCCCGTATATTATGAATAAGTACAAATTATTATATTTTTTAGTTAGGTACGCTTAAATTTGTAAGCATTATCTATGAAATGAAATAGTCACAAAAACTAGGTCACGTCTGTACAAGAAAGGTACTTCCTTTTCTGTACACTTGCTTAAATTAATGAATATACCTAGGAAATATTATATTTTTTAAGTAATTGTATTCGTCAATTTTCTTTTTTGTAGGGATGCTGGGGGCTGATTCAAGATTCCATCGCTAATTATCGCTTACAAAGTTCGATAACAAAATGTATAAGATTTGACATAAGGTACTGTAGGCGACGCACTACACCTTTCTAAGAATATATCACTAATCATAAGATTATATAAATATTATTTAGAGTGTTAAATAAACTTATTGTGTTCTGAGATTAAATAAATATAGTTTTCTGTTGTATAAGCCTATAAATTGTAAGCTTAAACTTTTGTTTGAATAAAGTCGTGTTGTCGGATTCTTCAAACGTATGCGGTTACACTGAGCCGACACCCTGGAAGTCCAGCAAAGCAGTCGCACCAACGCACGCGCAAGTGACACACGTTTGAATTATCCCTCGCACATATTCTGTCCAACACCGCAGTTTTAATTCCATCCCTTATAATCGCTGGTCCATTCGAACCGGATCTAACTAGAACTGTTGAACTCTTGTTATGTATCGTACGCCAAATAAGTTTTTGTCTAATAAATCCCGCGTAAAATTAATTGACAGACTCGAAAGTGCTTCGGAACAAGTGTTAACGCGTGACCGCGAACAATTTAAAATGTCAAAATCGGAATGTGCATGTGATAAAAGTGCAACAAATGAAATGTCATGTAAATCGTCGTCTTCCCAAATTAGACGCAAACAGCTGGAATTAGCAGCAGCCGAGGAAAAAGCTAAAATTGCTTTGGAGCTTATCGATAAGCGGCTCGAATGTGACTTAGCCATGGTCGATAATGCTTCATATTGTAGCAAGCCTGCTAGCAACGACGGGAGTCAATGTAACGTGAAGCAGTGGCTGGAACAGAGTAACGTACAGTCGCCACCAGTGGCGGCAGCAACGGCGACGGAGGCAGCGCCGGCACCTAGCGCAAACTGCGCACCTAGCTGCGCCCCCGCTCCACACGCCGACGGTATAATTCAGCTGGCTCACACACTCAAGAACATAATGACCTCCACGTCCCAGCACCATCAAGATGAACGACTACTCACACGGTTGTCAACACCGCGAGATTTACCGATATTCAGTGGTGAATGCTTCGAATGGTTGCATTTTCGAAGCGCATATGATGAATCCACACAGGTATGCCAATTTAGTGATTCTGAAAATTTATGGCGACTACGCAAAGCGCTCCGCGGCGAGGCCAAGGAAGCCGTCACCGACCTACTGATCGGCGGCACCTCACCAGCTATTGTAATGGAAGCATTGGAGCTCAGGTTTGGACACCCAGATTTAATCGTTCAACAGCTGACGGCGCAGATGAAAAAGCTATCGCCACTCTCAAGTAATTATCAGAATGATATAATTAACTTTTCTATGAAAGTAAATAATTGTGTTGCGACGCTGAACTCACTCAATCAGCATGATTACCTACGCAGCCCAGAATTACTGACGGCAGTCGTCACAAAGTTGCCTAGTGTTTTGATTAGCAAGTGGTCAGACTATGCTTACGATAAGCTAGCTAGCAACGTTTCAAAACTACAACTACTAGCCACATTCTTAAAACGTGAAGCTACTGTGGCCTCAATAGTCGGCGTTACACATCTTCGGGACAGCCGTAAACCCGACCAGGTGCCACATGGACGAACGAAACCGGATGAGAAGCAAAGGCAACCTATGTACTATAATCGGCCTGTGCTTACGACGATGGCAACCAGAGCCGCTCGACCGACGTCGTCGAAATTATGTTTGTTTTGCTCAAAATCTGCCCATCCACTAACTGAATGTCGATATTTCAGACGAGCAATGAGAAAAGATAGATGGAGATTTGCAAAAGCAAAAAACCTATGTTTTTGTTGTTTATTGGAGCGACACAATAATACCGCATGTCCTGCACCTTTATGCGACATCGACGACTGTGGATTGTCGCACAATCGCCTTCTACACTTCAAGAAGCCTGCAGTCGACACCGTGGCTACAATGATGGATGCGACCACCCACGACTCGCAGGTAGCTGACAGCGAGTCGTCATTATCGGCACGCGGCGAAACCGTGGCCCACATGGCTGCCACCCAGCGCGAGCCGAGCGACGATGCCGCCGACAGAACTCAAGGACCGCGAGCGAATTGTGAAGTGCTACTAAAAGTGGTAAAAGTAAATCTAAGTGGCCCAAAGGGCACGGTGAGTGCGTATGCATTGTTAGACGACGGTGCATCCATATCTATAATCGATAAGGACTTGGTAAGTGAATTAGGTTTAATAACTTCTCAGTCTAGCCCTGTTAAATTTATTGATGCTTTCGGTATCGAAATATTTCAATCTGATGTACCTAAAGTTACTGCTAATATAAGTGGCATATTTGAAAACAAAAGTTTTGATGTAACATTACGTGTAGTGAATAACTTTAATTTGCCAAAACAAGATTTGTCAATAGTTAAAACTTTGCAATGTAATCATTTGTTAAAAGTTAAAGATGATGTTTGTGATCAATGTGTAGTGCCTCGACTATTGATAGGTGAGGATAATTATTATCTTATCGCTCCTCATGAAATTCTGCAAGGTAACAAGCAGGAACCTTATGCTACGAGATGCCTACTAGGCTGGTCTATTCATGGCTGCATCGGTCTCACTCACACTTCCATGAACGGTCATACTTTTCATCTCGCTCACGATGAGGAACACGATACTAACATCACAGAATTAAACAATTTAATTAAACAATCTTTTGAACTAGACTCGATCGGAATTTCAACCTTACGCCGCGAGAATACGGCACATTTGAGAGCAGTACGTATTTTAGATGATACTGCACGGAATATAGGTAATCAATGGGAAGTAGGTCTACCTTTCACAAAAGACCAATTAGTATTTCCAAATACGTATGATTACGCGCGAAATAGACTAAATAGTTTAGTTAAAAGGTTTAGGTCTGACGTCACGTACGCTGAGAAATATCGCCGGGAGATGAAAAGGCTCTTTGATAACGGCTACGCTCGTGAAATAGGCGTCAAGGAATACACACCGAGTCATACTTGGTACTTGTCACATTTTGGAGTACAGAACCCAAACAAACCCGACAAGTTAAGATTAGTATTTGATTGTGCAGGTAAAGTAAACAACGTATGTTTAAATGATTTTCTTCTTACAGGACCAGACCTGTACAATTCACTATTAGGTATTATGTTACGTTTTCGCGAACATAGAATAGCGCTAACTGCTGATATTAAGGATTTTTTTGTTCAAATCAAAATAAGATCAGAAGATCAAAATGTTTTCCGTTTTCTTTGGCAAGAAAACGCCGAGGATGATGTGAAAATATGCGTAATGCAAACTTTGCTTTTTGGAGCTACTTGCTCACCGTTTGTCGCACAATACATAAAAAATAAAAATGCGATTAAATACATAGACGAATGTCCAGAGGCCGTTCACGTAATATTAAACGACCATTATATGGACGATTGTTTACATTCATGTGACAGCGAGGACAAAGCTATTCAATTAATACGCGAAATAACTGAAATACATAAATCAGGTGGTTTTGAGATAATGCGCTGGTCCAGCAACAGTAAACACGTGCTGCAGACCGTACCGCACGCGGCGCTGGCGCCCGCTGCTATCGCATTACAACACGGAGCTACGAACACAGCTGAGCGCACTCTCGGTTTGATGTGGCATCCGAGCGAAGATTTGTTTAGTTTTAAAATAGCTTTAGATCGAATTTTGCCTGGCATTTTAAATGGAACTCAGGTACCTACTAAAGCTCAAATGTTAAGCATTATAATGTCCGTTTACGATATTCACGGTTTTCTTTCTCCGTTTATAATTAAGGGTAAAATTATTTTTCAAAATGTACATCGCAGTGGAGTCGAATGGAATTGCCGCATCCAAGCCGCGGAGCACACTTTATGGCTCAGTTGGCTCAAAGATTTGAAGTGTCTAAGCTCACTTAAAATTCCGCGATTCCATGGCAACGCGCACGAGTGGACACATTGTTACTCGGCGGAACAGATGTTAACTGATGACATTAAAAGAAATGTAGGCGAGATAGTAAACAAACAAATGCATATTTTTTGTGACGCTTCGTCTAAAGCTTACGCTGCTGTTATTTATTGGCGTTATACACGTGCCGACGGGCGCGTACTAATTAGTTTTGTCGCTAGTAAATCTAGGGTGAGCCCATTGAAGCCGACTTCAATTCCGCGACTAGAACTACAGGGTGCTCTTTTAGGTGCGCGACTCGCAGAAGCTATACTGCGCGAATACAAAGGTCCCGGTCGCCATAATAAACGTTATTTTTGGACGGACAGTAGCACAGTCCTTCAGTGGATTCGAAGCGATCCTCGTAACTACAAACCATATGTAGCCCATCGACTTGGTGAGATCGACTCACTCACGAAAGCATGTGAATGGCGCCACGTGCCTACCGCGAACAACGCCGCTGACGCGGCCACTCGAGAAGACGCGCCTCCGTTAAGGTACTCAAGTGACTGGTTCCAAGGTCCCTCGTTCTTGAGACATCCTGAAGGTCAATGGCCTAAGGACCGGAAGTTTACGAAGACATTAGAGGACGCAAATAGCGAAAAATGTACGGTTCATTTAATAGTTGATAATAAATCGACAATGTCTTTGCCTAATGAAAATAATATCTCTAATTGGCTCACTCTAGTACGCGCAACGGCTAGGGTATTGTTGTTCATTAGAAGATGTCAAAGGAAGAAATGCCTACTTGACACTCTTCTAATGAAGGAGGCAGAAGACATGCTGCTAAAGAAATGTCAGAACGATTGTTTTCATGCGGACATATCATTATTGAAACAAAATAAGTCCCTGTCACGCGATAGTCGCTTGCTACAACTAACCCCTTACGTAGACGAGTCCGGTCTCATGCGTGTAGGCGGTCGTGTGGAGGCTGTCGCTGGCGTCGAACTTAACATGCGAAGACCTGTTATTTTAGAAGGAAAACATAGAATAACACGTATGCTGGTAGAATATTTTCATAGACAAGCACTCCACAGTGCAAACGAACTCGTCGTTAATAACTTAAGACAGCGTTATTGGATCTTAAAACTTAGGCCGACAGTTCGTGCCGTCGCGTCCCATTGTCTGTTCTGCAGATACAGGCGCGCGACACCGCAGCCTCAGCGTATGAGCGACTTACCTGCAGCTCGGCTGCAACACAATAGACGTCCATTTAGTTACACCGGAGTAGATTTTTTCGGGCCACTAGAGGTTACCGTTGGCCGAGGAAAACAGAAACGTTACTGCATGCTGTTTACTTGCTTAACTATTCGAGCAATACACATCGAAGTGACGGAAAGTTTAACAACTGACTCCACAATAATGGCATTAAGACGGATGGCTGCTCGTCGAGGCATGCCGCAGGTCATTATCTCAGATAACGGCACAAACCTTCGCGGTGCTGACGCGGAGCTGAGACGCAGTTTGTCTGAGCTAGATCAGGAGGCCATACGGGAGGCAGGAACTATACGCGGCGTCCAATGGAAATTCATACCCCCGGGGGCCCCAGAGATGGGGGGAGCATGGGAGCGCATGATCCGAACGGTCAAGTCCTCCTTAAAGATAGTATTAAAGCAACGTGCACCTCACACTGAAACTTTGTTAACCGTTTTAGCCGAAGTCGAGTCGTTAGTGAACAGTCGACCTATTACTTACGTTTCAAATGATCCACAATATCCCGAGGCTCTGACGCCTAACCATTTTTTAATCGGTTCCTCATCGTCAATTCCACAATTCGGTAAATATGATAATTCGGATCTACATTTGAGAAAGCGATGGCGGGTAGCACAGCGCCTCACTGACATGTTTTGGGCACGATGGATTAAAGAATATTTGCCAACCTTATTACCACGCCAAAAGTGGACTACTGAGTCTAGGCAGTTACAGGTTAACGATTATGTCGTCATTGTCGAACCTAACTTAGAGCGAAACTGCTGGCGGCATGGAATTGTGAGCGCGACCCACGCGGGCCGCGACGGACGAGTCCGTGTCGTGGACGTGCGCACACGCGCCGGCGAGCTGCGCAGACCTGTGACGCGCGTCGCCCTACTAGCACCACAGAATGATAGTAGTGCTAACTAGTTAGCACTAAGGAGGCAGATTGTAGGCGACGCACTACACCTTTCTAAGAATATATCACTAATCATAAGATTATATAAATATTATTTAGAGTGTTAAATAAACTTATTGTGTTCTGAGATTAAATAAATATAGTTTTCTGTTGTATAAGCCTATAAATTGTAAGCTTAAACTTTTGTTTGAATAAAGTCGTGTTGTCGGATTCTTCAAACGTATGCGGTTACACTGAGCCGACACCCTGGAAGTCCAGCAAAGCAGTCGCACCAACGCACGCGCAAGTGACACACGTTTGAATTATCCCTCGCACATATTCTGTCCAACACCGCAGTTTTAATTCCATCCCTTATAGGTACCAAATCCCGATCATTTTTTTATCTGTAAAACAGGTTCTCAAGTGAGATTGGGTTTCAGACTTCTTTATTAATAGGGGCCTTAGTAAAATTACAAAGGATTTAAACACTAAGTAATAACAGAATTTACTTGGTGGTTAGCACTTTATTTTTGGCAGTAGTTGGCGGGAGCGTTGGCGACTATCCAGTTCAAGAGAGTCGTGATCCGCGTGTTGACGCCGGGGTGGCCGGCGGCCGCGCAATACGTGCCGAAGCTGATGGTGCCTATGTTGAACAGCATACCAGTAGCGGGGTCAGTATACAATCCGGGGCCGCCCGAATCGTTCTAGAAATTAGAGTCGGTGGAGGCATATTAATTTCCACGAAGATAGACATCTAGAAATAGTATATAGTAATAATACACTAAATACTTGCACGTTTTTCCCACTTTATTAGTTATTTTACAAATTATTTCTTAAAATACACGACCGGTTTCGACATGTGTATTTTAAGAAATAATTAGCAAAATAACTAATAAAGTGGGAAAAAAGTGCAATTAGTATTTAGTGTATTATTACTATGTATATATGGAACATGTATTTCCATCAAGAACCTACAGTACATTAAGTAACATCTAGAGCTAGATAGATAAACTCTTTATTTGCACACAAATAATAATTATACAAGGTGTAAAATAAATGAGAGATAATAATTTAGGGTGTGTATGTGCTACCTAGAATTAACCGTTTTAGTACCAGCGTTGAAAGACTTTATTTGAAAAATTTGAAAGGCATAAATTTAAAAAAGTGACTGTTTTATCGCTGATACTTTCAAAGTAAACTTTATATACGGGACTCATACACACCCTAAAGTATTATCACTCATTAATATTACAAGCTGTATTAATAAGTAAAGCAAAAAGTTTGAGTTGAGTTCTAGATTTATTTGTCTCAGTTAAAATTTATGCAGAGGAAGGTGTTTTCGTAAACTAGCTACTTTTAAATATTGTGTTGAAATACCAAAAATAACTTTCTTATTTTAAAAAATCTGATTATTACTCAATTATTACTACCTTGCGTTTGGCATAATTTAAAAACGTCAATACGTCACAATATTATCTTGAGCCATAGAAATATGGATCAAACTTAAAAAATATCTCTATGAATAATTGAAGACATGAATCGATGAAGATGATGTGTCGCAAAAAAAATACCCAGAAAATTTAGTTTAAACTGTCAGTTAAACATTTAAGGATATGTAGTAACGTATTAAGTACATTGATTCTAGAGACGGATCTTTAGATGTACTTAATACATTACGACCTATTCTAAAATGTTTAAGTGGCAGTTTGAACTCAATTTTCTCGAAATCATCATTTTGCTGCTTATCAACTTCATCCATTCATGTCTTCATTATTATAGCTGTAGTCTTCTGTGGTCTAGTGGTCGAGAGCTTTGCTCTCGACCCGGAGGTCGTGGGTTCGATTCCCGCGTCGGAACAACAAAAATCTTGTTTTCAAGTTTGGTTAGGACAATGCAGGCTAATCACCTACCTGATTGTCTGACAAGAAAGACGATCCATGCGTCGGATGGGCATGTAAAAAGTCGGTCCTGCGTCTGTTCTCTCGCCAGTCGTGTAGGTTTACCGTCCCACTGGGTTATGAGAGTAAAAGGAAGACATCGTGTCTTTGTGTATTGCGCACACACTTGGGCACTATAAAATAACTCCTGCGTAACTGGCCTGGTTTCAACGAAATCGGCTAGCGACACCGAAATCGGCGAGGGGAGCTATTAATTATAGGTGTAGAGGAAATTACAATAGGGTAGAGCAACATACCTGGCACGAGTCTTTCCCCAGGGTGTAGGTGCACATCTGTCGCGGCGTGAGCGTGGACACGTTCCTCTGGCACGACGCCTGGCTGATCACGTCGACGTCCACTTTACGAAGCACATTCGACGTTTCCCCCCCAGGGTACAGCGTGCCCCAACCTTAATCAAAATATTTGTAAGATCACTAAATTACCGGAGCCCGGTGAAACAAAACGAGTAACAGATTTGCCAGATATTAGGAAAACGGCAATTCTTAAATCTACTATTTTAAATATTGTTTTAATATTATTTATTGATGTTATTTAACCACACATTTCTCTTGACACGGTAGAAGCTTTATTAATATTTTAATTACCCAATAAAGTGACTTTGGATCCAGTAAAATCGGTGTTAACAAACTTAAACGGCAGACAGACTGGGCCCACGGCGGCACTGAAGACGATTTGGCCGTCTATGGTCAAAATAGCAATGTCGTAGTCATATGTTGATCTGCAAAATATTTCATACCTTTAGCACTTGTTGATTTGGATTAATCGGTTTTGAGAATTGAATGTCAAATTGACTCGAATGCCGTGACGGAAAATGGCATGACCTGTCGTGGTACATAATATGCCCTCTCTACTCCGCCGCTATCGACTATGTTGTGTGTGCGTGCACATATACATATTTTTACATATATTTTACTTTCCTTCAAGTCGGTTCCAGCAGTTGTCGGAAGCACCGCAAAGGCCATTTTTTTAAATTTATAAGCACTTACAGCGTGAATTGTGGATGCATTATGATGTTCTTTACTCTAAATCCCTGCGTTGCGGTCGTTTCACCTAGAATACATTAAAAAAGTTAAAAATATTAACCAATGAAAAGACTACTCAAAATTATGTAAATTTGACGCCTAGCGATCGAAATACAAATTTGAATTATTCAACTACCGAGTACATAGTTGCTCCGACTGTCAACCTCATGTTGAGCCGACCAACCCGTCGAAAACATTGTGTTATAAGTTTGTATGTCCCAAATGGATAAACTGATTTAGTATATTTTGTTAAGTTGGGAATAAAAATATATAACAACCACCGGATACCATAAAAAACGAAACAAAACTAATACCTACTATTTAACAGAAAACTAAAAACATATTTAATAAAAAAAGTGTTTCTATTCATTACAAGAATACTTTTCAAAAGATCAAGAATATTGTTCATAAAATATTTTTCTACATAGTATGTGTATAATATTATAATTATATGTAATACTTAATTTAAAATAAGTAGGTAGGTACATAGGGAAGTGAATGTACTAATCTTATTATTAACCAAACGCCAGAACAAGGCACTAAGTTTTATATATTTTTCAATGTATTTTGATTTATTATGCTTGGTTGTGCAATGTAGGTACTTGGTTGCTAATAAAGAGTTTGAAGTTTGTTTGAGCTGACGTGATCGAGAAAGTTCTTAATTATAACTGATCATCAAATCATCAAAGTTCTTAATTATATCATCATCAGTTCGCACCTGACAATTTGGAGGTCACTTACAAAAATACTTGTTTACTTTTAGTTTTAGGAATTAGATACAGTTTTTATCACATGGGACACACTAAGGAGACATGAGAACAAATAATGAGACCCCGCTAGACTTGTGGTAGATGTGAAATGTTAAATATCTATACTAATATTATAAAGCGGAAGAGTTTGTTCGTTTGTTTGTTTAAACGCGCTAATCTCAGGAACTACTGGTCCGATTAGGAAAAATATTTTTTTGTTGGATATTCCAATTATAAAGGAAGGATTTAGGCTATATTACATTACGCTGCGACCAATAGCAGTGAAGCGTCAGTAAGAAATGTTGCAAAAACAGGGAAAATTATTCACATTTGAGGACTTTCGTTGCGTACACTACATAAACGGTTTATAAGTCACTAACAAACCACGCGAACGAAGTCGCAGGCACAGTTAGTGTTAAATATAGTAAGAATAATAATCTATGAAGGCTTTCACACTACGTCAATCTTGATATATTATTGTATGTACGTAGTGGACCAAATGTCTTAACATGTCAGCGATGTCAGAAATGATACATTTTGTTATCGAAATTTGTAAGCGATAATTAAGATGGCATCTTGAATCAGCCCCCGAGTTTCATTTGGAGCAAGTTTCAGAACATTATCGACTTTTAACGTGATCTATATTAGCGCCAAGGAGCTCCAAACGATGCTCCATGACCTTGACTACTTTATTCTTTGATCCAAAATGATCATTTTCCTTTACAAGCCAACTAAATCAGATACCTAATAATCATAATATGAATTACATAACATGGTTAAAACTTGTTCATGTGATGACGGGTTGTTTAATGTTTTTGCTTCAAACCTACTATAAAGGTAGGAACCGCAAGACACGCAGCATCAGACGATGAGTCGTCACTTAACTTCAGGTTTCTATGTATTTCCGTGATGATTAGGTATATGAATTAGATATAGCTTAGATGAAATTAATGTAATTAATGAATTAAATATAGACATAGCTTAGATGAATTCCATGGGAATACCTACATAAATCAAAGCAGTAGATAGCATCGCAACGACACGTCTGCGGTTCCAACCGGTACCTTTACTCCAAGCATTTAGGCTGCGTTTCCACTGACGCGGAGCGGGCGGAAAGGAGCTTGCGGTGCTCGAATTGACCCAATCACTATACTCGAAATCTCCGCTCCGTTTCCATGGAAACAGCACGAGCATAGCACCACTAAGCTCCTCTCCGCCACGCTCCGCGTCAGTGGCAACGCAGCCTTATCCCAGGAACCATACTTTAGAAACATACCGTCTTCTTGTATCCACAGCTACATTGTGTACCCGTGGTTGCAGCCTGGGCGACAAGTGTGCATATTGTTTTACCTCCTGAACTTGACCGGGAAGTAATAAGACCTGCGAATCATCATATTTATGATTAGTGAGCGTCCGGACCATTTTATAGTCCATGCCTACCTATACCATATACTATATTGCATATACAGGCTATAATATTAATGGTATCATACTTTAGGGTGTGTATATACCTATAGAGTTTACTGTGAAAACACCAGCGCTGAAAAAGGTACTTTTTTTAGTTATTGTATGGGAAAATTAATGATGTTGGGACATTTCTCATACAAACATGAAAGTCAAAATTAAGTGTGTCAGCCCTGATACGTTTACAGTAAACTCTACTTAGGAGGCAGATACACACCCTAAAGCAGTGGCGTAGCTAAGGGGGGGCGGCGGGGGCGGCCCGCCCCGGGTGTCACCCGTTTAGGGGTGACACCCGAGCCCGACTATGACCATCAGTTATAGTTCTTTCGATTTATAAAAAATCGTAAATCTGCGGCAGAGAGCATAACCGCCACTAATAAAATTATCTAGGTAACTATAATATCGTACCACGAACATAATAATTGATATTAAAAAAAAACAATGTGCACAGTGTCAATCGATCAGGGATTCCCCCAAAATTTAATACCCCGTTCGCGCATAACCAACGCTAGTCAGGGGATTCCCTCGATATAGCGCTCGTCACTTGTATTGTGGATTGGGCTTCTTTTGTTTCCGACCGCATTCATTTCAATATTCGCTTACGTGAACGTGTGAAAGTCTAGTGCAAAGTGTTTGTTAATTATTAGATATTATAAACAACATTTTTTGTATAAAAGTCGATTCTTGAAGAAAATAAACAAGGTAAGTGAATTATTTTTGTTATTACAGGTAATACTTACATTTTTTATCCATTTAGTTTCTAATAGCAGTATCTCAGATTATTTTGAAAAACCCTTCAATTTTATTCTCTTTTAATTACTGTGTATTTTAAACTATATTATTGAGACGTCCTAAATGATAAATAGGTACCTAAAGAAGGTATTTCAGACGGATTGCAATAATATTTTTTTGTTTAGCCTGGGCAAGTATTACTTATCTACTAAAGGTATTTATTTATTAAAATAGGTTTTAAAGACTTTGCTGATGTAAAAAGATTTTACTTATATTTCTACACGTTTTACGATATTACTTTAGGTAATAATGTTTAATTGTAAATAATATTCTTATTTATTATTAACTTACTTAATATTTTTCTATCTAATAGCAATGGGATTTGTTTACAAAAACGGAATACATTAAGTTTAGATTTTTGATTGAAAGTTATCATAATCATATCATACAACTTCGCGTACGTTGATTTTGCTCCGAGATGAGCAGCTCGAGCACTCGTGGCACGGATATCACAATTAACGGTGGAGTTTTTAACTAATATTTTTCTAATAATACTTAAAAACATATTTACACCCAGACGCAGGATTGTTAGGTAATATAAATTAACAATCCTGCGTCTGGGAAAAATATATTTCACAAAGCTAGTTACGTAACGTGTAGGTGTTTATTTACTGTTATAATTAGTTTATAAAATCAACGTTTCACTTACTAACTAAAAATATTTTTTAGAATACCCAGAACGAAATATGCCTCGGGGAATTCATACTTCGAAAAGACAAAGCGGGTTTCAACAGAGAAAAGCCAAAAAGGCTAAAATGGATGAAATTCAGAGCATGTCCGGTTCTCTTTTCAAATATGTCACAAAAGCAGATAGCGGCCAAAGTTCAAGTAAAATACCCGAGTCTCCTGCTGACGAAAGTAATGATTCACATCTTGGAGACTCACATTCAGATAGCAACATCGACAATACAGAATCAATGAAGACGACCCAGGACCTTGACGGAATCAAAATAAATAATGAAAATGACGCCGTTAATGCTACTTTCGGAGATAGCATTAGCTTTGAAGAATCAGTTCAACACTTGAGAGATGTTTCACATTGGAGTTTACCGGTACCTGATAATGTTCGCATTGACATAATAAAAAAGGGCAGTGAACATTTCCAGAACAAAGAAGGACCGTTTCCTACTGTATCTTGTCATGGTTCAAAGATTAAAGGTGATTCTCGTCATCTTTCACAGGAATGGTTTTATAAACCGATGCCTAGTGGTGAAAAAATTCTACGATCATGGATGGTATTTTCTCCTATATCAAATAACCTGTACTGTTTTTGCTGTCGTTTATTTGCTGTCAGTAACATACAAACAACATTTACAACTGGATTTCAGAAGTGGTGGAAACTAAATCCTAAAGTATTGGACCATGAAACTTCATGTGAACATTTAGAAAATTTCGAAAAGTGGAAAACTTTGGAAATGAGATTAAAATCTCACACCACAATAGATGATGCAGCCTTGCAATTAATGAATACGGAAAAACAGAAGTGGAAAAATCTTTTATCTCGATTATTAGATATAACATTGTTTTTGGCTAAACAAAACCTAGCATTTCGTGGACATGATGAAACCAAAGGGTCGTCTAATAAAGGTAATTTCTTAGAACTAGTTAAACTGCTGTCAAAGTATGATGCAGTACTCAAAGAACATATACTATATTTGGAGCAGGAAAAATCACCTAAAGTAACATATTTATCGCCAGAAATACAAAATGAGTTCATAAATGTTTTAGCTAATCATGTAAAATGTCAGCTTGTAAACGAAATTAAATCGGCCAAATATTTCGGTATCATGTTTGATAGCACACCTGACGTTTCACATGTTGATCAAATGTCTGAAGTGATTCGTTATGTAAAAATTAATAATAGAAAAGTAGAAGTCAAAGAAGTATTCTTAGGATTCTTTCCTTTACATGGAAAAAAAGCAGCTGACTTAAGCGCTGAAATACTAAAGAAGCTTGAAAACGATGGCTTAGATATTATGATGTGTCGTTCTCAAGGTTATGATAATGCTGCAGTTATGAGTGGTATACACGGAGGAGTACAAGCTATTATAAAAGAAAAAAACAATAAAGCAATTTTTATTGGTTGTATAGATCATTCAATTAATTTATGCGGCCAACATTCGTTCGCACAAAATGTGACTTGTGTTACATTTTTCGGAGCAGTGGAAACAATATTTAACTTTTTTTCAACTTCCACAAGTCGTTGGGAAGTGCTCCTCAATCACAGCAAAGCATCTGTTAAAAGACTTTCGATAACGCGATGGAGTGCTCATTACGGTGCAGTAAAAGTATTGGCTGAAAATTTTGATGGGATAATATTTGCAATTGAGGAACTATGTGACCAAGGCGTAAATTTAGAAACTAGAGGTGCTGCACAAAATCTTATGCCTGCTGTGTGCAATTTCTCATTTCTTTGTTTTCTTTTCTTTTGGAATGATGTGCTAAGGGAAGTGAACAATGCTCAGATTGCATTACAAAGTAAAGTTTTATGTGTTGATGAAATAATCATAAAACTAGAAGCACTTCGTCTATTCATTGGAGAGAAACGGTTGCATCTAGCAGAAGAGGCAATAGATTTTGCTGTACAAAAATCGGAAAAATACAACATTTCGATGGAACGACGAATTCGTCGCAAGAAACGCATGCCCGGTGAGTTAGCGTCGTCCACCGATGCTGGACTTACACTTAGAGCGGAACTTCAAAAGGACATGTTAGAATGCATTGACAGATTCAATATTGAACTCGAAACAAGAGTAAAGTCCATTAAAGACGTAGCTTCATTGTTTGAGGTTGTGCAGTCAAAGACCTTGCTTTCGGCAAACACTGAACAGTTAAAATTAGCTATATCAAAATTTACTAACCTTTACGATGAAGTATCAGAAACAGAACTCCTTTTAGAAATACCAAGATTGAGAAGACATTTAAAAGCGGCTAATATTACTGTCTCTAATTGGGTGATACTGGACTTTTTGAAATTTATTGTGGAATGGGATTTTACAGAATCTCTTCCGAATCTAACGATAGCACTCAAGTTATTTATAACAATATGTGCATCAGTAGCTTCATGTGAGAGAAGTTTCAGCAAATTAAAATTAATTAAAAATTATTTGCGGTCTACAATGACCGAAACCAGATTAAACAATCTTGGTATTTTAACGATAGAACATGAAGCAACACAAAATATAAATTTTGAAGACGTGATTTCGGAGTTCGCTAGTGTCAAAGCTAGAAGGAAGAAATTTTAATTTTTAACAAACTAAATTTGTTTTACATAATAAACAAATATTTGTAATAGGTACTCATATTTTAATAAAACGTAAATGATTATAACTTTTTTTTATTTTAACAGTTTCGATTGAGTTTTAGGGTGACACCTATAAAATCCGCCCCGGGTGCCACCTATGCTAGCTACGCCACTGCCCTAAAGTATTATCACTCATTTACTTTACACCTTGTAGACATATGGCCGAGAAGAACTTTTATGGACCAGGTGAAGGAGAAAGTGATGGTCGTCGATCAGGAGGTCAAGAGAAGGGCGGAGTGCAGAGAAAAATGGAGAAAGCTCCACCGACAAGAGCGAAGCTCTTAAGTAAGAAGAAGAAGACATATGGTATAGGTATTAGGTAGGTCTGCTCATGACCTACCATCCCATACAATCTATGTTTAATACAAAAAAATTGCAATACAAAAAGACGTCACTACTATTAACGTTTGTAAATTATAAAATGTAAATATGCCGAATTAAGTAGGTACAAATATTGGCATTACAATAAAGATAAGCATATTGTTTAAGCATCACATTAAGCTAAATTCAACTCCTTAATTAAGAAGAAGACGAAATTAGTAATTAGTATTTTCCAATAGTGGCGCTAGATGGCGGTTTCTGGAATTTACTTGGAAATCGAAGAAAACAAAAATAGCCAGGGAATTGCCAGTATTAGGGTGGTACCATTTTCATGGTGTATAATATAGTAAGTTTAGTAACAATGAACTATTCATACCTATACTTAGTGTTCGGCTGGATGACACGGCGGTGACGGAGCCGCTGCCGCAGTGGTAGTCCGCATTCGACAATTGCAGGTCCCCAGTCTTAGATATTAGGAACCGGTCCAAGGAACACGACGCCGACTTGGAAAAGTGTACAAACAGATAGAGTACTTATGCTATAATATGACAGCGCTTCCTAAACTGCTCGACGTAAACCGACTTCTAATGTAAAAACTGTAATATTTAAAAAAATGCGGTAAAAAGGATAATAGTTGAAAATTGTTCCCTACATCATTTTCCTTTACAATTTGGCTAAAATTTAACTATTTCTCTTTCTACTCAATCATCATAATTTTGATGTCAGTATATCGATATCTTTTTGGAAGTCAGTTAAAAATGGTACTTCAATACTGTCGACTACTTAAATGCTATTACATATGACCCTATATACCGTAAATAATTTATACTTTATATATATCTTTGATATAAAGATACACTTGATTAATTTATATATCTTTATTATTAATTTATAATAAAATATTGTGTGCTTGCTGTGTTCACTTCCTCCATATTTTAATTAATAATAATAATATCTATGAAAAATTCGCACCGCGTCAATCTGGAAATATATTTAATACTATTATACTAAACACATATTTAAGATTTTTATTATACTTATTATACACATATCCATGACCCAGGAACATTGAAAACTTTTTGTTCCCTCGGCGGGATTATTCGAACCCGCGACCTCTCCCTCGAGCACCAACGCGCTCAACCACAGCTTATATATAATTACACCGCTAGATTGCTAAATAATCAAAGAATGTATCACGCTGACGTAAGGACCGTATTCACGTACCACAAACGTTCGTGTCTATAACACAGCCACACCGCTTTTATTTGGCACAACTTACCGAAGGCATAGTTATAGTACAGTCCGCCCTGCAGTTGTAGCCCTCGGGACACTCCGCGACCCAGCGACATTGCACGCCGCCAGTATAGTTGTTAGGGTAGTTAGGACTGTACGCGTAGTACGTCTGACCGGCAGCTACCTACGAAGGGAGATGTAAAAAAAAGGGTATACAACGTGTAAAATAAATGAGTGATAATACTTTAAGGTGTGTGCCTCCTATGTAGAGTTTACTGTGAAAGCGCTGAAACCCTTACTTTTGACTTTCATGTTCTATGAGAAATGCACCAACATCATACATTTGCCCATGCAATAATTTAAAAAGTTCCTCTTACATCGCTGGTACTTTCATAGTAAACTCTTTATACGGGACCCATAGACACCCTAAAGTATTATCACTCATTAATATTACAGCCTGTATATCAAAAGGGATGTATTGTACAACTATGCATTCACACTGTTACCCCCGATTTTTGAAAGACTGATCAAATAGTCGATCAGCTGACATATAGAAAATTTTATAAGCCTTTCATAAACCAGGGAGGGGGTCAGCGTTTATACTTTTCAGTGAACTCTATAAAAGTAGAGGTCACGGAAAAGTAGCAAGACAGTGTTACTTTTATTTATGCTTGCCTCTGGACCAATCAAAGCGTAGGTATGTATGAGAATAAGTCAAGAGACTTGCCGGCAATAAATTGGTTCATTATCTAATTTTCTAAATATTCATAGATTTTGGAGCAAAACTAATTTGAAATTTACAAATTTCAAATTAGTTTTGCTCCAAAATCTATGAATATATTTTGTTACCCATATCTATAAATACGGTTTACAAAAGTTGGCTACAACTTTTAAATTACATAACTCAAGAATAACACCTGTGTAATGTTATTACTCATTTCTTTCACACGTGGTACAGTAATTAGATATGATAAGTTACCTAATCTACAAATCAGTAGGTATTTAGATGTATATTATTATGTAGTACTAAACAAACACCTTCACAGGATAGGTGTAGGTGATCTAATAACTAGCAGATTCTGCAAGGAGAAAGACGAGACACCCCTCCACCTTCGTCTTGATTGTCCAGCTCTTAATCTGAGCAGGAGCAAGCACGAATACCCTACAGCAGAACAAAATCGCAAGGCAGACCTCCACCATATCGTTCGCTTATGAGTAACATAGGACTGGGGACGGTACTCTAAAGCGAGTCACAATAGATCCAGAAGGGTCACAGTGACGTCTGGACCTGACAAGGTCAGCCTTCGGTTAGAAAAAAAATATATTATGTAGTAGTTACTTAGAGACCTACATTAATATGAAAAGGATAGTGCCCTACCCATAGACTTTTGCCTATGAAACCCGTATAGGTTTTGGACATTAAACATGTTTATAAAAAAGTTTTTCCAGCCTATTATTATAATATCTAAAGTCAATATATTTTAAAGGCTATTATGTATAGGCAATCACTACTTAATAAATTATTAAATACGTCTTACGCTTTGTTTAAAATCGCAGTTGGCATCTTGAGCATGCGAGTGTGCAAAAAGAATTAATACAAATAACGTGTTGGGCGAAAACATCTGAAAAACATCAATTAAGTTTTAATAGAAAATTAGCTGCGAACAAAAGACAGAAAAATATTTGAATAACTGTGTTTATTAGAAAAATATATTATGAGTGTTTATTGTAGATTTTTTTTAACTTACATTTCCTAGATCTTGTCCGTGTGAGGTAGTAGAAACAAGTGGTTACAAAAAAATTAAATAATTACCTTTTAAATATTATTGTCGTCAATGTGAATAATTTGTACCACTTGAACAAATATCTGTTATTGGTTCTTGACGACATTCAAAATTTATTTCTAATGTACCATAACAATATTTTGGCGGCTAATTGTTTAGAACTTGTAAAATATATTTTCCTATTCATTTAAGAATATCGTGTACCTTTATATCAACAACAAAACCATGTACAATATAACCAAATTAATGGTCCTCCGCAATATTTGTGTCTACGGAACTGACAGACGATGTATGAAAAACAACGATTCTCGAAAGACATTGCGATCGTGGCTTTAAGTTTTATTCCTAGAGACTGTATCGTAACTACAAAATGGTAGTTTAATCGTTACTTAAACTTAAAAGGCAAATAGATTTCATAACATTACAAACAATATTTCATATCAATAAGATCAAAAAATCATGATAATATTGTGATTAGATGACTAATGAATCTAATTAATGTTTTAAAATCTAGATAACAGTTTATTTCCGAGAAATATTTACTTTCATAAGGTAAAAACAAAACAGCTATTGGCTTAGTAACTATGCGCCTAGAGTATTTATATTCAGTCACAATTAAATTTTTTGTAATAAACAAAAACTTCCAACATCTTCATAACCAAATGTTACAATAACAATGTAAAGAAAAGTAAAAAACAACATACACCATATGTGTTTATTTAGCTGTTTCCAAAAATTTTATGGGTATATCATAATCTATAAATTATATTACATTTTGTATTTTTCATGAGAAGACAATAGGTTTTTATAATATCAACAAATAATTACTTCCATACTAATATTATAAAGAGGAAATATTTGTTTTTCGAATAAACTAAAAAAAATACTGGACGGATTTCGATCATTAGTTCACCATTAGAATTATAGGTACAGTAGGTACAACCTATTCCTGAGTAACATGGACAATATTTATTTTATAATTTACAGTAAGATTCGATTATACAGTATAAGATCTATACATAATAATAAAAAGTTTGAAATGTTTTGCTTGACTAGAATTGAATTACTGACTGACTCAAGTTCACGGAATTACTTTTTCCTCCGACTCTCTTTCTCCTGGTAATAGCCTCCTGGTCCTGGCACTAACTTCCCAGCTTTCTTTTCTGTTGTCTTAGAGGGTGTCGACCTCTCCGAAGAAGACGTAGTCACAATCCCCTGAAGACGACTCGTATTAGCTTGACTTAACCTGAAAAAGAAGAAATTCGAAGTGGCCTTGAAAATTTATTTTAAATAATATATCATGTTTCGGTCTATTTATTTAACCTGAAAAAGAAGAAATTCAAAGCAGCCTTGACAATTAAAATAGTATATGATGTTTTGGCCTAATGGTTTAGCCTAAGCAATGGCCCTGGTTGGCCTCACGGTTCCTTTCAGTTTCCAAGTAACTTACATTTTTTAATTTAAATTATTAAAAAACATAAATGTAAGCTTTTGAACCCTAATAACTAATATACCTCACTGGTATATTAGTTATTAGGGTGAGTTATGATCCGCTGCATTTTGTTTAGCAGTGGTCTTAGGACCTAGATAAGGGGTTCGTACAGGGCAGCGCTCTAACAAATTTCAGAGTGCAGCTGCCTGCAAGTTTGACTGGGTCCTCCCATTTGATTTCTACCAAATGCCTGCGATGACATTCGCCAACTTTCCTGTACGGAGGACCAATATGGATGCCGGACACACACACGCACGCACGCACGCTCGCACACACGCACATACTTACGCACGCACGCATGCACACTTGTCGAGCAGTATGATAAACTTGGGGAGTTTGTCTCATCCATATCCCGATGGGTTGAGCTCCCTCCGATACTTCTGCGAGTGCGCAGAAGCGACAAAACTACAACTCCCATACATCCGCGCCTCACCTAACTTCCTCCACATCAGCAACCTTGTCGAGCAGGCTCTGTATGATGTGCTCCTTGTGCTCGAGCGCGAGCGACGCGCGGTCCAGCTCGCGCCGGTACTCCTCCTGCGCGTGCGCGGCGCGGCGCTGCTGTTCCAGTATACGACGCTCCAGCTCCTCTAGTGAGATGTGCGCCTGACACTTTACTTGCTGAAATATGAAAATAAAAATAATTTATTTGCAGTCCAATTAAAAAAATATGGTATTCTTACAGTTTCGTTCTTAAATGATTTAATTTTCACAACAAACATAATTTAATTTCGTTAAATCTACATAATCTACAACGCAACGCGACGAAGCAAAGTTGTTAACAGTGCCATGTTGCATTGCTGCTCAATAGGAACACTAGTGTGGATTTGTAGAAAACGATAATACATGCTGTAATATTAATGAGTGATAACTTTATGGTGTGCCTGAGTCCCGTATATAGAGTTTTCTGTGAAAGTTTCAGCGCTGAAAGAGGTAGTTTAAAAAAATATATTGTATGGGAAAATTTCTCATACAAACATGAAAGTCAAAAATAAGTCTTTCAGCCCTGGTACTTTCACAGTACATACTACATAGGAGGTACATACACACCCTATTGCCTGTATTATCACTTATTTATTTTACACTTTGTATAAGGATTACAAGTGCACCTTGATTTCGCTCTTGATCCGCTCTAGCGCATCTAGTGCCTTCCGCATCGGTTCTGACGTCTGCAGCCGCTTGCCGCGCCGCGCGCGCGTCGCCCTCGCCGCCGCCAAGCGCGCCCTCTGGCGAAACACGACCGCCGCCTTACGGTATAGCCTGTAACAAAAGTACTAATCAATTTTAAACTTCAGACGAAAATAGATGTATGTGTCTGTAAGGCCCGTATTAATAAAGAAGTCTCAAACCCAACCTCACTTGAGAACCTATTTGACAGAAAAAAAAACTTTCACTTTTAAAAATGAAGAACTTTACTTATGTTACATAGGTACTTTAATTGTTTATTTATTAAAACGTAAAAATAAATATTAGACTTATTTTAATGTTTTTCTGTAATCTTTAATAATATGAATATTATGGTACAAAAAGTAAAGAAATTAAAGTACCTACTATACAACATTAATAAAGTTTTCACTTTAAAACACTTTTCAAAGATGCAACGAAACGTTGTTTTTTCAATATTCCTGTGACCCGTATATTAATGTGTTAGCTAACTCTACCATGGAAAGACTTGTTTTTTAATGATACAAACAAAAAACTTACTTGACATTTTTGAGTGCAGACTGTAACTCTTCTTTCAGTACATCATGCTCCTGACAGATTTTTGTATACTTCTCCTCCGTAAGTCTATGTTCTTCCTCCAACTTCTTAAGCTGCCCCGTTTTACGTTCAGATTCCAAGTTATACTGATGTTTTAGTTCTTCCAAAAGCCTAAAAATAATGTAGGTATTAATAGCTCGTATTTTAGATAATACTGGGTAATGTTATCCGTTTCGAGAGAAATATGTTGAGAAAAGCATTTGTGGCACAACTCAAGTAATTGAAAGAAAGAAAAAGAAAATGAACATTAATTTTAGATTTTAAAACAACAGGGTGACAATTATTTGTAGTTTCAATACATATTTAATAAGTAAAGAAAGTTTTAACTGAAACTTAAAATAATGGGCTGTTGTGAAACAGTAAACAATTTTTCACCAAGTTATAAAAAGAAAGAAATGGAAAACAAAGTACCTACCATGCAACACTGTTTCATGTTGGTCTTTTACAACCTGTTTTGCTGAAAAAAAATGTCGCCCAATATACAGATTTTTATCTCTATCTCATAGGGACTAGAGATAAGAGTGTCATTACTTTAAGGCAGAAAACTTAAAAACTGTCCTACAAAAGTACTTAAATTATAGTTACAAAACTGGGGACAATGGCGCTAGAATCGCAATGGCGTAAGATATAAATTTGACAGACACTTTTCCATGTAGGTACACAGATGAAACTCCTTATTTATGTTCTTCATGCTCAGACTGAAAACGCATATTAATCGAACATAACTTTTTTCTTCTATTAAACACTGCTACTTGGCGACTGTGGTTACACAATAAGCCATTTTTATGGAGGATATCTAATTTAGTTAGCTCAGAGAGCACAAAAAGCCATTAGGAGTTTTTACCATTAAATTGTCTTCGGGGTGTAATTAGTTTTTGCTAAATCTAAGCTTCAGTGTCGGTACACTATGTCTAGGTCACCCATACTAGACCTTAGTCTAGTAGTAGAGTAGTAGGGTGACCTATTTTCCTATAGTCTAAACATAACTGTGTCTCTCTCTAACCTCTTGCAGTCGTCCAGGCGTCGCTCGTGCAGGTCTGCGGGCACTGTGCGCACGCGCAGCGCGTCCATGGCGGCGAGGCGGCCCGCAGACGCGTCCAGAGCGTGCTTCACAGAGAAGTACTCCCGATGGACCGTCTCGTAGTCTCTCGCCATCGCTGATACTGAAATAAAGATAACTTTTAAAAAAAAACACCGTTTCAGCTATGAAGGCCTCTTCCCAAAGTATTTCATAGAGGGTAGTTGACAATACATCATGCTTGGATTGGGATGGCTAACGCAGGTAAGATAATAAGTATCTATGGACGCTTTAATGTCCGCGGAAACGGTGGTGCCCATTTCCGGATATAATATATTCCCTCTGGCGTCTTCTACGACACCCACGTGAAAGATGTTTGATGGTGGTGCTACTCTTACTCCAGCAATCCGCGGAAAACTTAGAAAACCCCCACTTCACTTTTTAATTAAGATTTATTACATACAATACAATTATTATATGAAATAATAAAACTTAAGGACACAGGGGTAAGGCTGTTTTGTGTGTATTATGGATTGAGGAGATGGAGTTTAGTATGTGAATATGGTTCTTAAGTAGCGTAATAAATCCTTTAATTTTTTAGCTATCCAGTAGTGTAATTGAAATTTGGATATGTATGATAGAAATGTAGCTGCTAGAGTAAACTATATAATACCGTTTTTATTATGATTCATTTTTTTTTATTGCGTACCTATGAAAGCAAAATTCAAGACGTATTCTCGTCAAAACAATACTAAGTGAAAGTAAACATAGATACACATCTATCAAAAGAAAAGCTAAAATTTTGTTACTCAAAAATTACCTTGTTTTATAACTAAGATAACTGACAGCATTGAACAAAAGTACTCACTTTTGTCTTCATAAAGTTCATAAACTTCTTTTAGTTTCGCCTCAGCCTTCACGGCTCTCTCCAGAGACGTAGCTCGTTCTACATCACCTGTCTCTTTCTCGATTACTGACTTTTTGTAATTTTGTCTCAATTTCGCCAGTTCATCTTCTACGTCTACCAATTTATCTGCCAGTGTTTTGTTCTCTAGCACAATTTGCTTAGATTTTTTGTTGATATCTTCAAATTGTTTCTCGTAATCCAATATGAGATTATCTTTTTCTTGTAAATGCTCTTGATACGCATCGAAAAGTGGCACTGCATGAGAACAATATATTATGCATTATTAACTAATATCTAATCGAGGTTTTAATATTGTAGTAAAAGAGATACTGTACATATAAATAAACAGACTGTAATATTAATGAATGATAACACTTTAGGGTGTGTATGGGTCCATATATAGCTACTATGAAAGTACCAGCGCTGAAAGAGGTACTATTTTTTTCTTATTGTATGGGCAAATTTATGATGTTGGGGGATTTCTCTTAGAAACATGAAAGTCAAAAGAAAGTCTTTCAGCGCTGGTACTTTACTTCTTTCACAATATACTCTACATAAGATGCACATTCACACCCAAAAGTATTATCAGTCATTTCTAACCGAGGAACCAAAATCTTACCGAGGGCTTGTGCACTCAATAGACCAGATAAGTCTACAAATTTTTCTGTTTGCTCATCAACAGGGTCAGGTTTTTTATCTGAATCTATGTCTGTAAAATGTAAACAAAATAAATAATATCATAAGCCAGGTATGCTTACTACGAAAATAAACAATTATCAGATAATGAAATAAGACAAATACACATATTCAAAGGACACGTCTTGCTCGCCGACATTTCCGGTGTACCACTTTCCCTCTTGACAATAAGGTTTAAAAGTGATACACTTCCAGACATGTACTAATTTTTAAGACAAAGTAAATATGTACCAATATGCTGCCTCATCTTTGGTGTAAGAAGTGAATCAACATCATAGTTATGTTCTGTTTGTTTCAAAACTTTTCCTTCAGTTATATTTTGAATGTTTGACCGTATTTTTTCTTGGTATCTTGAAAGTTGTACGTTTAATCTAAAATAAAAAAGTTATTTTTACAATTTCAACATTTGCTAAAAAGAGTTCCTAGGAAGAGAATTTTATACCGTTCTCATTAAAACTAGAAATAAAAATAGGTACATGAAATACTTCTGAGTATTCAGTAATATACAAGGAATGTTATAGTTTCACTCTGTCAGTTTGGCTGTCAGTACGTCCTCCTAACCTCTGTATAAATGTTAATTGATGAACTCTAAAATACATATACAATACCCATAATGGTGTTATGAACAAGAATACAACTTAAATACCGAAGAACAAAGGAATCACAATATATCCGAAATACTATAATATATTATGTCAGTATAATACACCAACCAATATAAATAACTATGTAATATATAACTAAATTAATAGGGTAATCAATACCTATATAAAACATCTTTCATAGCTTGCATATCTTTTTGCAAACGCAGATTGTTTTCTCTAGCCTGATTGAGCACAATTTGTCGGCTGCTGCAATTCATACAAACTTCCACAAGAGGTATGAGAGATGGCTCTGTAAAAAAATTGGCAGTGATATATATTTTAAATATGTATCTACCTTTATTTCAGGTACTTACAGTATGGATATTTAAAACACAAATTGTATTAAAAATATGTATTCAATAATATAATAATTGTCAACAATGTGTTGGAACGACTAATACCCAGTCCTTTTTAAATATTAACTCATGCCTTTTTACCTTTATTGAGCCCATCATACTGTTTCAATTTGTCTTCTAAGACCTTTGCTTTCTTTTCTAACTCAACATTTTTCTCTCTTTCTTGTTTTATAACTCCTTTGCATTCTTCAGCATAATTGGCTAATGTTGTGTACTCTGCCTTGAGATGATCATTTTCTTCCGAAAACAGTTTATTATATTCTAATACAGTTTTCAGTTTATCCTTAAGTTTTAATACTTGAGATTCTTTTTCTGAAATCTTAAAAATGCTTTTAATTAATTTTTATATCTAGCAGCTATACCAGATTGGACTCACTAAGCAAAAACTATTTTTATACCAGTCTATTTCAGACATGTATACCCCCTGTTATCATTTGGATAAAGCTGGTAACTCTCTAAGTAGGCGAGGGAAAAGGGATAAAAATAATCTATTGGTTATTGAAAACTAAGTAGTGAACCAAATATAGTAGTCATTTAAAGTATTCATTTCATAAAATCTATTGTCTCCTGATAATTGCCAAGAGCAATTTACATAAGTGTAAGGTGCCTATATTTTTTGTTTGTAAGTTGAAAAACTATGTGTGATGATAAAAGAGACAGAATAGCACCTCCCATCAACCATCTTTCCAGTGAGTATCGTAAAAGGCAATAGGTGATATACCCTGAAATGGGCAGCAAAATTTCCATGGACATTGTTATTATCCGAAAACTACACTCATCATCCTGCCTGCCAAGCGTGGCAAGTATAGGCAACCTCCCATGAGATACTTTGGCGGAGGTGGCGGCGTCCAGTGGACATGACGAAGATAATAATAATAATAATAAGTCTTTATTTTTTTAGGGTTACATTTTAAGTCATGCAGCCCACCAAACTGTGAAGCAGTTTGTTGGTGGGTTTAAATGAAAAAGGATGAAAATCATAGCTGAAATGATAAAAGTGAAATGATGATATAAAATAACAGTTACATACCACCATAACATTCTCCTCACATTTGTCCATCAATGCCACCAGAAGCCCCTCATACTTTTTACTCAACTTTCTTTTTTGTTCCTTAAGTTTTGATTTGTTCTCTTTTCTTCTAGGGGAAATGGCAGCAATTCCCTGGAGATTTTTCTTTCTAGGTGGTTTGATTGGTTTGTCACCTATAAAATAAATAAGTAATAAATGTCAGCATCATCGTCGTTTTGCATATTGTTCTAAAAAAACGAAACAGTGCATTTTATATAATGTGTTGTGTGTATGTGTTGTAAATGATTGTCAGATTATAAACTATTAGCAAATAGCTCCAAATCTCTGAGTTAAGTCACTAAAGCAATACAAAATGAAAAGCAAACACAATTATTTCTTACCAATCACATCCCGTGGATCTTCATACAATGGGTTAATATCACTGTCTCTCTCAACCATTCTAGATTCTGTCTTCTTCAATACAGTATCCAAAATACTTATTTGCATGCTTTCCCTATGTAATGAAGGAATGTCAAAGTGCTTGTAAAATGGTGTAAAGTTTCCAGTAAAGATGTTTTTCTCAATATCCTTTTTATTTAAACTTCTTTGAGACAATTTTCTAGTCTAGAATATTATGTTATTATGTTATACACATTAGATATGCAATAATTTTATAATTCAGCATGAATATATTACCTAACAAACAATAAATAAAAAATTGCATTATGGTTTTAATTTAATATAATTTTTTAAAGTAAAAAATGTATAAATAAAGTAAGAGTTACCTTATGTGATATGTCTTGTTCAACGATATCCATGTCTAGGCTCCATAACCTAGTATTCACACACTTTTATTGTGTTTCTTAGTTATCATACCTGCTAAGGTAAGCATATTATGTTAACCGAAACGGTTAATATTACAGATGACAGAGAACAAAGAAACATTAACATTTTACATAAATAGGTCATTGGTTCATTGGATATTGATAAAACTTGAGAATGTAGGCCATTTGGCATTCTCCATATAAATTTTACAGAATTTTACCCAGCCGGTATGGAGCACCTAGTCTGTAAAATTTAGGTTTATGAATATTATGCACTATATATATATTCATAGGGCACTCATAAAAAGATAATTACCATACCTAGAGTAATTTATTTTCTGAAATAAACAATGCTAATAATGGTACAAGTTACGTTTAACAAACGTCAAATCGCACCTTTAATAAAACAACGAAATAACTCAAAATTTACATTTTGTGGGAAAACGCATTTAAAGTTTTACGTGTTCGCAGAGTACACTTCAAAAAATTGTATTTGAAATATCTGAACCGCTATGTCAATTTTAAAGACTTTGATAGATAATTTGTTTAATTAGCTATCAGATTACGCTAGTATTATTTATTTATTATAATTAGAAATTATGAAAAAGTAATTTTTAAAATAAAGTTCGCAGTTAATTCACTTTATTACAAAACGTTTTTCATACTAAAATGTTGCAATTGTAATTATTGCAGTTTAATGTTGATATTATTTTAAGAAAATCAAACATTAAGACTTATTTTAGTATTGAAGTAAAAAGCAAAAAAAAAATTTGGGATTATACCAAATTAGTAACTACTTTTTTAAAATAAATATAGAGCATTTTTTTTAGCATTAATGTGATATAATTGTAACTAATTAGTAAAAAACACATAACTTTAAATTATTCTTTATTATTCAAATCAGTCTTTTATCTAAACTTCTAAATATTAGAAATAATAACATACAATGTATGGCACATTAACATTTATAATACAAAAAACAATATTTTAGTATTACTTCTTATTTCTTCAACCCTTGTTTAGTTATAGATAACTCTTTCTATAACCTTTAATAAAAAATAATACAAGATAATCTAACAGAACTGCTTTAATAATTTAATGAGCACCTTTTGCAAGATATAATAAAAATACTTATTTTGTAGTTAAAGCTTCTTGCGCGAGATATAAATATTTTTTCTTAATACTGGTCTTATTGAAATATCCTTATACAAATTTAATACGCTCCTTTTTCGCCATACAAATAGTTATAATATAAGTTATAATTAGTTAGGTATACGAAGTCTTAAAGTATGTTAATATCAAAACCGATGTTTGTTGAAAAATTATATCCCCAATCTTCTTTTAAAGCTTTCAAATCGTGAGACGAATTCAAGTACGTTTAAAGCAGATGTAGATTTTTTTATCCGATTGCTGCGAAGACTAGGAGTTGTTTAGTTACTTACTACGTAATGGTTAATTTAATGATAGATTTAATGTGGAAACTGAAAAACATAAAATAAAAAAGTTTAAAAACTATAACCCGACTTCGCTAAAAAGGGTCTAGAAAGGCTGAAACAAATTCCAGCCTTTTAGACCCTTTTTTGCATAGTCGAGTTATGGTTTTTAAACTTTTTTTAAATTCTTAATTAAAGTTACATCAAATTGAATATTATAATGTAAAGAGAAGAACGCGCAGATCATTTATTGTTTTGGCACCTCATATAAATTACATATTTACTATAACGCTAGTTGCGTCACACGATTAACGATCTCCATATAAGTCACTAAACAGATTAGTTTTAATCCTGGTCAGGTCTTAGGTCAACGACCAGTGCGTTCGTGTGTGCGACTAGGAGCCCGCGAGCACTAGCAAAATAAGATTCACTCCTTTTGGTCATTTTAGACCTTTGATTTTTTAGTTATGTTAAGTAATTCATATGAGGTGCCAAAACAAAAAATCCTCTACGCGTCATTCTCCTCACACTACGCATATTCGGCTTAATATACCTACATGCTGTAATATTAATGAGTGATAATACTTTAGGGTGTGTATGGGTCCCGTATATAGAATTTACTGAGAAAGTACCAGCTCTGAAAGAGGTACTTTTGTATGGAAAAATGTATGAAGTTGGGACATTTCTCATACAAACATGAAAGTCAAAAGTAAGTCTTTCAGCGCTGGTACTTTCACAGTATACTCTACTTATATCTAGTATTATCACTCATTTATTTTACACCTTGTATGAATCAAGAATCATTCTGTTTATCGGACCCAAATTTAAATTTCTTTATATTTCTTTCGCCATGAGACTATGAATGCTATCTTCAGGCTTCGTTATGGGTATGGCCCCGAATTAAAAATGTATTTGTATATTACACATACATACACCTTTATATTTAGTGTTTGCACCATAGAATTTATAGAATCAGATAAGAAGGAGCTCGATTGATAAAAAATATAAATGTTTTTGAGACTGAACGTTTAAGACAGTTGGATCTATATCACTAAGATCTACATCACTTCCATCAGTATACAAAAGAGATATTTCATAACTTTTATCCAGTCTGCGATTTCTAGTAGGATGATACCTGAAATATTAATAAAATATTATCATAATTAGTTCGCTTTAGAATTATCTATTAAATTATCCATAATCAAACGTCTGACGATACATAGATACGATTGTACTGGTATGCGCAGGAGTGTTTTCTATAACATCTTCATCAGTTTCATCAATAACTACTAATGTAGTTAGTATTATTTCAAGACAAGGGCTGGAATGTTTCTTGCCCTTCTTGTTTTTAATTATCAGAATCAGTAGTCGTCCAGTTCGTCCTCAAGCTCAAGTTCTGAACTTGAGCTTGAGGAGGAACTGGACGACCAGCTTGAGCTTTCGAAGATGATCGAGAGGCTACTCCTTGATGTTGATTCCTAGCTTTGGCCTCGGTGTTAACATTTTATGTAAAGTTATATTCACTATTCTTTTTTTTTACTATGACTGTTAGTATATACATAAAATAATAATCTATAATTTTTAATGTGCTCAGCTGTGCTGTCATTATTATTTGGTATCTGAAATAATAAATACCTACATATTAAACCTAAAAATTTTCCCTCGAAGATGTCATTACTGAACCTGTTTATAAAAAGCCCGGGTTAGTATAAAAATAGGTGTAAAATAAATAGTTTTAATAAGACAATTAAAGCTGTGCTGAGGACTGCCTTTCCACAGTACATTTATATAAAGTGTACCTAAATAGTTAGTAGGTATATAATATAAAATCTTAATGAGATAGGCCAATACCTTTTCTTAAATCGGCAAAAAATTCAGCAAGTAACTGAAATAACTTTAACAAAAACAAAAAGTATACAATGTATTTTATAAAAAACAAAATCAACTCCAAAAGCATTCTGCATCCGCATGACCCTATACTACAATAAGGAAACAATACTTAAAATACTCATTTGTTTTGGTAAACTTTAATTAGATAATAGGTCTAATTTCAAATACTACTTAAATAATATAAAAATAATTTCGAAAAAACAGCACCTAATCGGAATTATTACGTGAAGACATACGAAAAATTTGTCATAAAGTGGGGTAAGTCTCAAAGCGATCATTATTTTATTTAAAAAGTAATAAATAAAGTACTTACCTCTTAGTAAAACACTGATTTATTCAGTATTATTCCGCTTTAACACAAATCAACGTGTCGTGAGGATTTGTAAAAAAGAGACGGACTATCATCTGTACTCGTCATTTTCGTCATATTGAAGCGGCTGTTCGAGTGAACTAACGCAGCTCGCAAAGTTATTTCACTTTTTGATAAAATCTCGAAAATCACGAATTTTGAGTTATTTCGTTGTTTTATTAAAGGTGCGAAATGTTTATTTTGATTTTCTGACGTTTACCAGGGGGCTGACAGTGTAGTTCCATTTGTTACGTTTTGGCGCTGCGGTCGAAAGCAAAATGGCGTCGTTTTGTGACGTCACACACGTAAAGTTCCTGTTTCCTGTTTGTAGTGTCAAAATATGATCTATGTTGTCAAACATAGATTAGAGTAATTTTGTTGTCAAAACTCAAATATGGCCGCGTGTAGTTTGTTAGTGTTTTGTTTATCCTCGTTTCTTGCTTGATTTGATCCAAAATATTCAATTACTCCGCAGATTATTGATACATTATATCAATCTTTTATAGTATGTTAATTAATTTAGTGTAAATATTGTTCAGTTTTCGTTTTAAGGGACTATTTAAGTCTTGTGTCGGCGGTTGCAACGCAACTATTAGTTCACAGGTGAGTTTTACTTTTAACACGTTATAGTTAGAGCTAGTGTAATATAAAGTATGAACAATATAATATAATTATACTTAATCTTTGACTCATTAAGTTTGCCAATGTTTTTTGCTTTTGTATATCAATATTAATCTTAACTGTACTCATTTGTTTCAGACAGAAATACCCCTAGGCCTTAGTGATAACAATTATTACAAAGAGAACTCCAATGAGGATGTAAATGCTTCTGATGAAATGTTGGTCATTGGAAGAGCGGGTATGTATTAAGTACTATGGCATTTTGACACTCATTCTATATTATGATATTTAAACATATCAAAAGATACTGAAATTTTTTTATTTTTGTGAAATACCAAGGTTTAGTGGTTTGGAACTTGGCTCAGGAATTGGAGGTTGTGGGTATCAATAACTTCATTGAAACAACAAAAAATTTATGTAACACTTGTTTAACATTTATGAAAAGATGGTATTTTCATAAATGTTAAACAAGTGTTATGGCAGTTTAAGCATATTTGATAGCAGAATATTATTGCAGTTTTATTTAGGGTAATCAACTTATAGTGCTGAAGGACAAAACTAGTTAATCTATTTTTGCTAATTAACTATAGTTTTTACTAGAAACCCTCCTTGTTTTGTTGTTGTTGATGGCCGGACTAAGTGACCGGCCAACTTATGTATTGTTTTTTCATCTTAAATATTGTGTTATTTATTTACAGAAGTGACTTATCAACTTTTGTGTCATCAAAGAAATGAAAACAATTGAAATATGAGCACACTTCAAGTAAGGCAAGTGGCCTTAGAAACAGGAAAACCTGGACTTGTGTGTTACCATCACTAGATGGTTGGATTACGACATTAGAGAGTTTTATTAGGATAATTATTAAAATATTATTAAAAAAATATTCTGTTAAATATTAATGTTCTTGCTATATCAATCAGGGCTTATTAGAAATTCAGAAAAAAAATCAATAAATAAATGATAAATGTAACCTGTTTTTATTTTGTATTACTTATTATAAAAATAAATTACCTGAACTACAAAAACCTACCTACAAAAAAAATCGATACCTCACTAAAGTATCGATAGCTGGACTCGATTATTCAACCACTTATACAATGTGTGTTTGTAGTCTGTGATGTGCTATGGTCTGTGGTGTGCGGTCAAAATGACAGATGCTACAGTGCTGCCAAAACGTAACAACTGGAAACTCGGTAAAATATAGCTGTCGCATCTGTTACGTAGTAACTAATTCTTAATCTGTGACGTTTACGGTTGATTATTTAGTTTCCATAGCTACGGGTGATACCAGCTGCATAAGTTACCTTAACCGTAAAAATCTCATCAGCGCCACGCTGTGATCGTGTGAGTTGTGACAGAATGTACATGTATCTTTATAATGAGGAATTCTATACAATACCAAGATAAAGTATAGAATTCCAAAAATCCAGGTAAGGTATTCTAAATAATACCAAAAGCGCAGCCGGTAATCGTCGCTATACCTTCTCAACCTCTCAAGATATCTAAAAAAATCTGAATATCGGATCTGAAAAAAAAAAAGAAAATACGTTTACAAAAAACCGACTTCAACATTTCAAAAGCATTAAATTATACTTTTATAATGTAGGTATTTCCAGTTAATGTTCTTTTTAAAGTCCGCAAAGGTGACTTTCAAGTAAGCAACTTCAGGATGTTGTTCTTTTACCTGACGGCTGACACCAACTCCAAAATCAAAATTAATTGTAAGTAGGTACACTGTAAAAATTTTATTTTATGCTTTTTAGTTTTTTAGTCAGTTTTTTGTTTATTTTTTATTTTTTACGTTTTAGTGTATCTAAGTCAAAGTAAAAGATAAATCCTTTTGGTAGCTTCATATAGACGCCATACTCTAAAAACTAAAAAGATGGAAAATTGCTCTTATCATATAAAACTAGGTGACCCGCGCCCACTTCGTCGAGCATACAAGCTGTTTAAAACTTTCCGGGACTTCCACGAACTACACAAGACTAAACATAGCCGAATCGGTTCAGCCGTTCTCGAATTTTAGCGAGACTAACGAACATCAGTTAATTTTTAATTATAAGAGAAGAAAGAAAATAAGATGACAAAAGTCAAAACCAAAACTAAATTATAACAAAAGTACAAAAATTTTATAGTACCTAGACAAATAAAGCCTTGCAGAGGGCTACTTTATTCCCAAGGTTCTTTGGTGTCATTGATAGAATCATTAACTGTTTATGCTTTTGCACACACACTTTCTTTGGCTACTTTCTGAAACTTATTGTTTAATAAACTTTGAACTTTTTCTGGGATTCTATTGTATACATTGGCCTATACAGTTTTTGGACTTCGATGTTTTGTGAGACAGAAGCGTTAAACGTTTAATGTTGGCAACCCTAAATTTGACGTTTTGAACATGTTCGTTATAAGTACATTTTCGTTAAATGTACATTTTAGTTCATTCTTAGGCACTGGAACACAAGGAAAGTACAAAGTTGTACTTAATTAACATTATTTTAAGCCTGCGGATGAAATAGGCACGTTTTGTTTCATTTATGAGATATCCCCATAGTATTTATTTTATTTTAAAATAATATTTTAATAATAATAACACAAGGAAAGTACAAAGTTGTACTTAATTAACATTATTTTAAGCCTGCGGATGAAATAGGCACGTTTTGTTTCATTTATGAGATATCCCCATAGTATTTATTTTATTTTAAAATAATATTTTAATAATAATAATTGAATAATGTGTATGGACTTTTTAATTTTAGCGTAATAAAAGCAGGTGATTGTGCGCGATTACCGGTTGCCGGTTGGCGTGCCGCTCGCTGCCCGCTTGCGCGGAAACAGCTGAGCGACAGCAGCGACACTGCGCCTGCGGTAACTTCATGAACTACACAGTCGCATCATGTCTGCGCGCCGGCTTGGTGACATTCGTTGTTTTGGATAACCTAAAACCAGTTGAAGTCGCTCCGTCCTTCAGAATTTCGCTTATTTCATGTCGATTAATCATTTCCATGAACGTTTATGTGTTGATATTTGATAAAGTTAGTGTACTGGATGTGTTAAATCTTCTAGAGGTACGCAGTGCTGTATCTTTCAAGAGTTTTGTTCAGCGTTTATTGATTTTTATTTTACAATGTGAATAACGTTTTGTTTACTTTCAATTCACGTGTAACAATTAGTTTTACGAGTTTACAAAATGTGTGCATTTCGTCATTAGTGGTGTGCTGTGGGATTGATTCAAGTATGTGCGAGAGTTCGCGCGAGATTGCTTGTTTTGGATGACAAAAATATGGAATTTGAAAACGACTTCAGCTTGAAAGAATGGGCAAAGGACAAACCTTTGTCCATTCTGCAGCTGGATCCGGCAGACCGGGCCGTTCTGAGGATAGCAGGTTGGTAAATACACATTATTCCAAGCACCAAGTACCTACGTTATAAATTAACGTTTGCCAGTACTTGCACAATTACTCATAGATTTCACTATTAAGCGTCCTCTTATCAGTCAATACGATATGCCCACTCAGTTTTACATTATTTTAATCAATATTTCAATGCATTGTTCGTATTTTTTATCCACTTATGGGTAGAAACCTCAAGGAACAATAATTGTTGCCAACATTGTTTACTCACTTTATAGCTAGTAATTAGGCACCGCGTAAAACGACCTTGCCGAAACTTACGTTTTCATCAACGTTGCTAAATATTTCTTTTTAATTAACCTACTTAACTTCAAACGAATAATATACCATGACGGTCAAGTTTTGGTGAACAATAAAGACCCTACCCTCTTTTACAAAAACCCGTAGAAAAATGCACGATACGATACCTCGTCTCTTGCGTTAAACACAGACAAAACACCTAGGACGTTTGTTTACATGTGCTTACTCGGCATTCAGTATGTAGAATGCCTAGGTAGGTACAGTTTTTATAGCATTTTTATATTTAATAGATATGTAACCTACAATGTTATCGTCCGTAAAATGGTTATGATAATTTTATGTACCAAGATCCAACCATCCTTGGTCTTCAGGTAAAGGTACACATGCCGTTACCTATTGTTGATTACAAGGGTATTGCCCCAGTTAGTAACAGTAAAAAAACTCATCAAACCCAAAACTTTTAACAGCTTGGAACAGTGAAATCTCTTGTTCTTTCGTTTCCCTTTTCATTGCGCCAAAGAAGGTTGTTCTAAATTGTACGTGAATACACCTACCTGGTGAGTACTTTTTAATAATTAAGTAGTAGGTACATTATATTATAAATAATACATATTTAGGTTGGTAGGTATGTCTATTTCTCAAACTAGTCTCTGTTACATATTATGTCTTTACCAGAAAACCTGTGCCGTAAGCTTAATTTCATTTGAATTTACGAGTAAAACCCGTGTTGTAAATCGATAATCCGTCGAAGTTCTAGTTCAATACCACGTAGACAGGCTGGAAATTCCTGTCATCGATTTTGTGGAGTCGGTCGCTATTCGTTATTCATACCATCTGCCTACGCCTACTGCCTACTTTTGCAAAATTTAGTAATTTTTTTTAAACGTTAAGTAATACGTTTAAAAAAAAATAGTTTTTTATTTTAAAGTTATTGCTGTCGTGCTAGGCCTTCAGCGCAAAATCCCAAAATGCAGTAGTCACTATTAACTATGTTTGGAAAGCGAATAGCGAATTTGATTATCTCCCTAAAGTGTCCTTTCACATATTCCAGGTTCGTTATCTTTTCCATTACCTGCAAGCGGAGGCTCAATAGTCCGCGACGTGATTGCCAATGATAGTTCCATTATAAAATGCCATCGCTCTCGTGTGTAGACTGTAGACTCAGCGTTCACTTTTTACGTCAGTTTATGCTGTGCTGTAATGGAATTCTCTCCCAAGAAATTTATTATCGTGATTATAATTTTTGTAGTAAATATTATTACAAAGTAACTGATTTTACGTGTGGTTAATAAATCTGTAACCATTAAATACTTGATAAGAAATTTAGACCTAGATGGGTTGTGAGTTGTGATTGTCCGAATGGGCCTGATTATTAAGACGACGTGCAGGCGGAGAAATTCCTTAACGTATAAAATAGCTACCTTATTTGCTTTTTTAAAATAATTACACCTACCTATGTTAAATCTTTTATCGCGCAGTTGCAACAATGCTTTAAAATATGCTATCTTCTTTGCATAGTCTCTCATCTACATAACAATATGCATTTACATATTATTGTTTCAGACAGTGTGCACTTCTAATAGGTATTAGTCGTAAGAACGCGCGACGTAAACTGTTCACATGTTAGGTATACCTACTCACTGAAATTGCAATTTGTTTACACTTGCATGTTCATAGGTAAAATATTTAAAAATATGTACCTATCACATAAATGGACCAGACTGGTGTGCAAGGACACACACGCCATGATAATAAGTACCTATATTATTTTTATATTGTCAATTAGGTATATATATATATAATATTTAATATTATCTTAGTAAGTAAGTTTATTATGTATTTTATAATAAGAAACGGTTTTTAATAAGTAGGTATTTATTTAAATTTTAAACACTCATAGCAAAGTGAGTGATTAGACAGATAATAATAGGTACATTATTATTGACGAATGACAATATTCCCTAGACATATTATGTTATAATACGTACCTACATACTTACGTTCGAGTTTGTACAGGTAATATTTTTAATATTCTAGCTTTTTTTGCCTGTGGCCAACCTGCGGCAACGTCCGCGTGGAATAGTGTTTGTAGCAAAGAAGTTCTAAACCTACTGTCTACTACCTACGCTGATACATTCGCTATTATTTCTATTATACAAATAGCTTGGTGAAGAACTTGAAGCTTGATTGTGCGCCAGTGTGAGTTGAGCCTAAGGAATTAATAACACACTTTTGTTTTTGTCAAGAAGCCCAAGTGTGAGTATTATTTGTTATATTTCCAAGGTTAAAACAAAGTAAACGATAACACAATGTCTTTGTAAAGAACTGGTTCAGTGAATTACGAGCCACAAGAGTCGGATTCCGGATTTTTCGTACGATTCCGTAGAACTGTCGCACCAAGGTTTAATGTTATTGTACCTTGAACTGGCATTAAGAAACGAGTTAAGATTTCCACATAAATCACATTTATAAGTATTCTGGTTTAGGAATGTAATTACTTTATGTAGATTCTGTTTCAAGTATCCTTGATGTCGAAATCGGAGCGTTACAAGTAATGATCTTAAATTCGTATTCGTTTTGCTTTGTCCTCCTGTCAATCCTCCTGTTTCCTTACCTTCACCCCCATGTAATTCTCCAGTGATGTAGTTGAAGAGGTTTTTGCCATTTGACGTGAATCAAGTGACTTTTTTAAAAATATAAACGACGATTTTGCTGTTTAAAAAAACATTCCTATATACGGTCGAATTGAGAAACCTCCTCCTTTTTTGGAAGTTGGTTAAAAATATTGACTAAACATACATAAAAGAAGAAGAAGAATATTAAAAAATAAATAAAAAAGAATCATCTAAATCGATTGGCGTGATATTGAGCTATTATTAATTGTCCATTTGTTGAGCACATACTTAATGTAATTTTCAGACTTACCTACTCGTAGGTATTTCATGGATGCCATTGTCAGAACTGGACCAAATTGCTATGGGACCAAACGGGAAGCACCAGCTTTCAAATAAAAAGAAACATCTGAATCGGTTCACCCAGGCGAAAGTTCTGAGGTAACAAACATAAAAAATCTGCTGGAAATAAGGAACCCCCAAGTTTTCCATTGCGACCGGTAGCATCTTGCATCCACTCCCTGCGACCTTCTTCAGGTGATTTGTAAACCTGCTAGAGAACTTCTCAGCTCCAGCGGCCATTGGTTCTGCTAGCTATACCTACACGGTCTAGCCCACTGTCACTTCAAACTGGTAATGCGCTGAGCTATGTCAGTTACCTTGATTCTGATACGGATTTTAATTAGGGGTCACTTTGTATAGCAAAAAGGAGGAAGAAAGTAAAGTAGGAAGGTGTTTTAACTCTAGTATAATTTGATTCCCACCATTTTTTCACCGTGTAGTCTGCTAGTTCAACGGACCGAATAATTAATCGTTTGTAATCGTAAATTATAATGAATAGAACCGAACCTCGCAATTCATTATAAAACTCGTATGGTTGTTTTTATGTATGTAGGCTTAAATAATTTAAATGAAAACTAATATTATTTATAAATACACGTTAAGAATTCCGATTCGTATCTTATTTTTAACTTAATTGGATTCTTGTGTTCTTGGTACTTGGTAGTTGACATCATAGGCGGTGTCTTTATTATACTAACTCCAATTTAATGGTTTGTACTACTGAAATATTTATTCTATATCTATAAAGTGCCGTACCTAAATGTTTAAGAGGAAACACCACGGTTGAGAGAAATACAAAATAGGTATTTATAAAATCTATTGCTGTCTCGCAGTGCCTTAGCTAGCCAGTACTAGCGCGATAGAGACAACTGCAACTTGGAATGAAATTACCTATTAAAAGTACCAGAAATCGACGCTTAGGGGATTCCTGTTTCCTCCTCCAAAACTTAACCGATTTTAATATTTTTTTCTGTATTAGCTAAAGCAAGAATTGAGCTAGGTTCCTATTTTTTGCTTTTGTTGGTCATTGTAGTCAAATCTGTTTCCTAGATATTTAAACATAGCGGAGAGTCTGGCCATTATTTTCAGGTTTTTAAACGTCCATATCTCTTTAAATAATTAATTTATTAAAAAAAGGAAAAAATAGGGACGTACAAACAATATCCATAAATATTCAGGAAAAAAATTGTTTCTCTAGAGGTGTTATCCAGGGAGGAAATAGAAATCCCCTAGACCCCTATTTTTGTATGGAAAAAATTTCGTGGTGTTTCTTCTTAAGATTCATTCGCCCGCACGTTGACAGTAACAAAATGTTGGAGTGAAACTGACCTCGGTTATAAATCGCGCTGTACCGTTTGTTAACAAATCAACAAAGGACTGAACATTGCGCTACTTACTTCAGTTCCCTTGCCTTTTCACTTCGTAATAACAATGAATACTTATTCTTAAAATACACGCATAATATCCGCTACAGACGACAACGATTAATAAATAATAATTACAGATCTTTACCTATGAAATTGCCGTTCTGCAGTACTGGTTGTTTGGCTAAGAAATCTAATTTCAAATTAATTTTATTTTAAAATCATGGAGTTCTATTTCCAAAAGTAGTCACTCGTCTATTGATAAGTGTTACATTTTCGTGTTACTGACAACATATTCGGCTGCGGCTATGAGTACAGACGTGGTACTATTCTATTATTATTGTACTCTAAAATGTTGAATGGACCTACCCAATCAAAATTTCCATTCAACATTTTAGAATACATTTTAGAATACAATAATGCTTAATAATATTAAGCATTACAAATTTGATAACCAAAGTACCTACCCAATCAAAATTTCCATTTAACATTTTAGAATACAATAATAATAGAATAGTACCACGTCTGTACTCATAGCCGCAGCCGAAATACTTCTCCCACATGGGTCTATTTATAGTACAAATTAGTAGTTCAACAGCAAACGTGAATATTACGATACCTTTACTCTTGTTAACGAGGGCTATTGTTTTGAATCAATAACGAAGAACAAATATTGAGGTAACGAAGCTTCCAACGTCTAGACTGGCACCGGCGTGAGGCAGCTTGGTCAATATTTGAACTAGAATACGTGCACAGTGCACACTGCACGCGTGCTCCAACGCCTGCTCCAACGCCTGCTCATTAAAAATTCAATGGTATGTTTTAACTATCCAGTAAAAAATTACCGGTACTTTAATTGCGCGACAGGATTTTGCTGGATCATATAATATTATGTCTACAGCTTAGGTAAACCATAAAGTACTGAACTTGTCAACCTTCAAAAGAGGTTTTTTTTCATATATATAGTATGCATTAAGTACTAGTTTGTTCTAGGTTCTAGGATTTTCAACAGACCCTTTTTCCCTTAGTTCAACGTACGCTTGGTTCTCCATATGAATCCTCGCACTCATAAAGCAGAATTTTCGTCCACACACTACACTGGTAAAGTGGCAACTCATCAAGGAGCCATTACTAAAGAAGAAACATTATGTAACTATCACGTCATCGATCTTCCTAAAAGCTCCATTTGGTGCTGTGACAACAGATGGAAATGAGGCATGAGTAAAAAAAAAAATATTAATTTTTTATCGGAACATATCAGCGCCGACGAGGTAGGTACCTCTCCAAACACCGTGAGTCGCCCGACACTTGTTACGAAAATAACGAGTCAAGTTCGAGCCACAGACTCTAGTAAAAATAGACCTGACATCATGGTGAATTTGACACCTTGATATTCCTACTATATTTAAGTAACAAAATCATTTATAAGAAATGTCTGTAAATCCGGAGCGCGTCAGCGGAGTCGGTCGACTGGTTCGATTGAATATATCTAATGTTATGACCCTAGACATTACACATATATAGGTATATTTAAATAAACTTTAGTACCTTCTTCCTATTCAACGTGCAAACTATGGTTACATAAATATTATAAAAGAGATTATAAGTCCCGATTGCACCAACGCATGTTAGTGTTAATGGCTTGTTGAAATACCATTCCTTCTCATTCATTGATAGGAATTACGAGAGGTGTTACGTTAAGTTAACCCTTGATAAATACATGATATTTAACGAAGGATTAACTTTAACATTGCTTGGTGAAACACGCCCTAAATCTCGTATCGTAATTACCTTGTAAATGCCGCAGTATATTATTATTATAGTAAAAAAATCAAAGCATCGTCATATATATATATGACAGCAGTCTAAATTGACCGCATTCCTCCTTCATCCTTCGCTCCTAATGGGTCTCCTACAGGCTTGTCAAGTAAAGAAAGATAAAGCGCTCTTTTATACTATGCACATTGGGGCACTATATTATTATAATAATGAATAGCCCTGCTGGCTGACTGGCACCTGATTGGTAAGCCACCGCCGCGCCGCGCCGGTGAAATCGGGAGCTATTTTTATTTATAGCCGGGTTTGCGCATATTATGCTACTTTAATTTGTCTTACTGTCTGCTAAGATCTATGGACTGTGGCCCAAAAGACTACTATCTCCGTGGCGCTACAAAAATAAACGGTTCTATCTTGTAAAGTGAACACATTGTTAGACGAGAGGTGCTCACGTAGATGAGATACACGCAACTATCTTGATGATCTGTTTAGTGCGAGTCGGAGATAAACGGAGGGTCGCGGGTTCAAGGTTTTCGAGTCTGTTTTCAAATTATCGCGCGATTATCTCATTGTTTTTGACTTACTACGCGCAGTCATGGATGATAAATGTTTATCAGTTTAAATGTAATTAATTAAAAAATAATAAGGTAATTTTTTACTTGTCGTACAGTATGTGGTGCCATCCTAAATCGCTTACAGCCCAGGAAGAAAAACACAATAATTTCACAGTAGGTAACAAAACTGTATACATACACGATGTATACAGTTTTGTTTGTTTTTATACCGACTAAGTTAATTACATTGAATTATATACTTAGAAAGCAGATAATGTATACATAATCCCACCAAAAACATTTTCATGTAAAAATGTTGCCAAGACGAGTCTACATAGCTTACCCTGTGAAAAAGTTATCAGATATCGAATAAAGCCAAGCCTGCCGACGCCCAGCGCCACGACGCCCAGCGTCGCGACGCCTGCCGACGCCCAGCGCCGCGACGCCTGCCGACGCCCAGCGTCGCGACACCTGCCGACGCTCAGCGCCGCGACGCCCAGCGCCGCGACGCCTGCCGACGCCCAGCGTCGCGACGCCTGCCGACGCCCAGCGCCGCGACGCCTGCCGACGCCCAGCGCCGCGACGCCTGCCGACGCCCAGCGCCACGACGCCCAGTGTCGCGACGCCTGCCGACGCCCAGCGCCGCGACGCCTGCCGACGCCCAGCGCCACGACGCCCATCGCTGCGACGCCTGCCGACGCCCAGCGCCACGACGCCCAGCGTCGCGACGCCTGCTGACACCCAGCGCCGCGACGCCTGCCGACGCCCAGTGCCACGACGCCGAGTGCCGCGACGCCTGCCGACGCCCAGCGCCGCGACGCCTGCCGACGCCCAGCGCCGCGACGCCTGCCGACGCCCAGCGCCGCGACGCCTGACGACATACATAACTTCAGCTTTCTAAGATTTCCGGAAGTAACCTAAGAATTTTGATGATCTATAAATGAGTCAGTGACGGAATCAGAGGTTTTTAGACATCGATAAAATCTAAAGTATAATAGCTACGATATTCAAACTTTGTATAATTCATGTATTTACTGGTGTCATTATATGTTGAAATTTTCAACTATCTAGCATCATCCAAAGCAAAGTTATGGGAGTTCAAAAAAACGACGAAACCTTTCGAGAAAAGGTAGGTAGTGCCCCTGCGCTTCGCTTGGATCGTCTTGACGGGGGCACGACCGTGCCCCCAGATTTAAGTATAGCAGAAAAGGTGGAATAAAAGGAGACTATAACGGACTCTAATGTTCAAAACTTACTTTTAGGTTAAGTTTAGGCAACCCGATTAAAGGAGGTCTGTTCATGGATGACCCTCATTTCACGGAAGTAGGTAGGTACATAAAATATTATTAGCATAATCGAATCATGCAAAAGTGGCCTAGTGATAATAATATTATAAGGAGTAGGACGTTTCCTGTTTGTACATAATTTTGCAGTAAATAACATTACTATAATCTTTGCCTTCTATAGTGCATGTAATAGTTATGTAGTTTTAACATTCTTTTGTTTTATTTATTTAAGGCAAACGATATAAGGAATGCGCATCACGTTTTTGTTAACATGCTTGAAAGTTGAAACATAAACTTAAGTTAACGAAACAAATGATAAGCTTTATTATTCCAATGCGCTGGGTTTTTGCCAATAAAAGTAGGTACAGGGTTTGATAGCAGAGTGACCTAAATCGGCCGGCGACTGGGTGACTGGCGCCGCGTCTCCCCGCCTCTCACTTGCAATGGAACACGTAATACGATGCTGCATACAACTGTTATCGATAATAAAACTTATCACGTTTAATGAGTTAATATCAGTTAGGAGATATGGCTTTTTGGCCTTCTAAACAGCTGTTGTACTCTGAACTCCAGTCTAAGCGCAAACTCGATCACCTTTACTGAAAAAAAACATTTTTTTTCTTGAATAGTACCTTCCTTCGACCAAATCTTAACTGACTTTTGACAGGTAAAACCAAATAATGATATTTAAAAAATGTCGTACTCCACAGGAATTATGCTAATTAAACTGAATTTCTTTATTCGTAGCTAGAGACAAAAGAAAATAAGCTACTTGCAGACATCGAGTTCATTAGCGATGTTAATAAAACCTTATTTTGCGTAAAAAAAGACCAGGAGTCTAGAAGGCAATTTCCAGCATGGCCGGCCCACAAAAAATGACGCAAATAATTATGTACTCGAACAGTAGTGTAAGTGCATGCAAATACATCTAGAAAGTGAATCGTGTGTGCCGTCGTTAGGTTTTTGCAATAGTTTTATTATGTTGTATTTAATTGATTGTAAAATTGCAGTGTACTTGCAAAAAATACCTTGTTATTATTTATTGGAATTATACATCTATAATGTTGGGAATACAATATGTTAGCCCCATCTATAATAATATGCACTTCTATTCTAGATGTGTAAGGTTAACGGCCTAATGCGGATCCCTAATTAAGGTTAAAGGCCCTCCTGTACACAGACTGTCACTGTTTGGCGGAATAGTAAGGACAGCGTGTGTCGTGAGCGCCACTTAATTTAACTTTTGCTCCAGTATTCGTAGATCTATTAAATACCTATACCCCCATATCTATATAATAGAACATGACTTATGGGGAGTTACTAAATAGATAATTCAGATATTAACCCCGAAGAAACCTTAGTGCGTAGGCCGCTAAAACTTAGCTTCAACATTTGAATAAAATTTGCAATTCCTATGCTAGTTTTATTCGCTAGACTAGCTCCATGTTAGACTTCGTAATATGTGACTCTAGGAAAGTGACAGTTGACCTTTAGCAGCTTACTTTAATAGGATAAATCCGTCCTTGGCTCGTGCAGTGCCAGCCTACAGTATATTGAAGCTAGTTTCATGGCTTTTTTGTCGTTGCAGATTCATAATACTGTTATGATTTATTATCTGCAACGATTATGTTCATAAGAAAACGCTTTTTTAAATAATCATTTTTTTGCACTCATATATTGGAATTATATATTATTATTCACCTTGTGATAATGATAGAGATGCTATTTAGATTGTTCTATTATATTGCGCTTCTTATGAGTTAGCTATGACACATTTTAGAGATTTATCCCCTTACTAACAAAATATTTAATATGAGAATATACCTATGTAGGTAATGCGAATATTACTATAGTCCCATACCCTGGATATATTATATTATAATAGAGATAAGTACCTAAATTTTAAAGCGTATTAACACTGATCACTGCGGTGAAAAGAAAGTGATTGTGGTTCTGGTCGTTCACTGGTAAGTTTTTCTATGACAATGCAGTCATGCAGCGTGGCGCGGAGTGAAGTAGCTCATTCTCATTCATCGATTATGGCCATTGTTCACTTTAATTAAGTTCCCTCGAGAAAATTTTAAATTAGGAAAGCAAACATTCTTGCTATTAAGTTTTTAACATAATATTTTTTTGTGTGCCTATGACATTCTTTTGGCGAGTCCAAATTGGAGACTATACTCCAAAGGGACGCTACATTGTTCGTCGTCTATCATCGTTTTTCGTCGTGTATCTCGATTCTCTCTATTTGGCTTACGTATAATCTCTTAAGAATGGTTCGTCTTTTGTCGTCGTTGTCGTTCCAGCTATAGGATATCTGCTGAATGCAGACAACTTTGAGGACAGTCCCCCAAAGTATTTCACAGGCAACCTATCCCCAAATTTTCCAGTGAGACTGTGCGAATTCACAATCGCCACAAGACCGTTCGCTCGCGGCTTGCATCCACCGACTCCCTGCGACCTTCTTTAGGTCGTCTGTCCACCTGGTTGGCAACTGGCACCTGGCAACAATGGTTGATACCAACCTAACAATCATTCATTTAAACGAGTAGTAGTTTCTCCAATGCATTATGTACTAACAAAGAAGCTGCCAGATGTGAAGAGAATAAAAAGAAAACACTTAAGATATAGTGTCGCAATTCGTGCCCGGGTCGCGTACGAATTCGCTCCGACAACGGGACGTCGGGAATGTCTCACATGTGTTCCGCATGCACCAAGTACAGTTATCAACAACGCAATTGTGGTACCATTTTGCTTTGAGATCATCCTATGATATGAGTTTTAAGTGGTGGTGGTAATTTCACGATAATACCTATACACTAAAAAGGGGAGCTGCAGAGCTATTTTGTAAGAATGTTTTGCGTATCTCGACAGCTGAATCCGCGGTGAGTATCAAATTGCGTAGATCACGGTATGGGAAATTTGACACTCACCGCGGATACAGCAGTCGAGATATGCAAAATATTCTTACAGAATAAGCATTGCAGCATTTCAGCATCTTAAAACTGCGCTCGCCAACCCGCCAAGTGTAGCGAGTAAAGGCAACTAGTCCTATGAAATAATTTGGAGGAGCCTTATATCCAGTAGTGGACGTCAAGGTTGAAACTACTACTTCTACTAATTTTATAATCCTTGATGAAACTTCAGTCAAATTCGCGAATTCTCAGGCCAAAAGCACCGTAGTTAGTTAAGTTCAAATCTGTTTATTTATTTGGTTTTGGTAATAATACTGTTTTCCCAAACAATGCTTTCGTGCAGATGAAAATACCCATCTTATAGAGTTCCAGTAATAATACACAGGTTACTTGCACTTTTTCTTTACTGGTTTCACAGTCACTTTATTAGTAAGTTAATACCTAATGTAGTAATATCCCGATCTATAAACAACTGTGTTGATACTGAGAGTTAATCAAACAATTAAAATAACTTAATTATCAGTTGCGCCCTGACCTGCAATGTAATTGGCTTAAGATAGTGTGGCGCCTCACGATTGATGGCTTTAATTCTACTTTTCATCTCATATTCTAGAATAGAAATCATCTCGAGAAAGGAAATACATAAATAAATTTAAGAGTTCGATTCTTTGTAGAGAACGAAATAGCTGGTAAATTTGATATTCTATTTTACGTTACTAGTTCGTACGTTTAGCCTAAAGGCAAGATTGGTAAAGCACCATTAAACAACTCTATAAAGTGTAACTTTAGATACGATTTTACGCCTTAGGTAATATGTATTTACACTGAGCTATCTCAGTGGCACATGTACTATTAATAGTTCTTATCTCCTCACTATCTCTAGCGTATAGTAGAGGCGAGATCGAGTCAAAGCTGTAGTAATTTTTCTTCAATTGGAACTTGAAAGGGAAAAAATCCTTTTTTACCCGACTACTTCGAACCAAAAAGAAAGGTTATGATTTGACTTGTATGTATGCGTGTTGCTTTGGATTTTCATTTGTTCCTTCGTAACTTTTTTGGAAGCCCCTTGATCGTCCGCTTGTTATAGGCTACATGAATCACGTCAAAATGGCTACAGCGCCCTCTAGGGGGCATAATTTAGTAAAGAAGAAAAATTTTGCTCGCAATCACCTGATAATAGCAAGAATTTAGAAGAATATTATGTAGGTTTATTCTATTATCCTACAGAATGTACGAACGAAAACGTTTCTAATCGCAAAATTTATTATGATACAACAATGTCCCATCAGTGAAATCATAAAAAAGAATTACAAAATATGTAAATTATAGTACCTATATCCGACATTAAGGTAGGTATAACTAACTATATGTATATTATATCGGTATTTCGGACGTAGTCGGAACATACCAAGAAGCAGTCATGTTTCCTAGAAAAAAATAGACAACCTTTGTTTTGAGGATATTTAAAGCCGTCCAATAAAAAGAGCAATGTCAAGTCGGGACCATGACCGGCCATAGATCATTGAACCGCAGATTACGAACGAGATCAGTGGATTACGCCGCTGAATCACGCGGGAAAACGTGTTTCGAATTTCATACTATCTGTTGCGGACTTGCTAAGTTGCTACCGTGTGTCGTGTGCCTAATTCGAAATTTGAATCCTGTTACTCCTGTTGAAAAATCTGATTAATTATTTTTTATTACTAGTTTACGCTATAACCGATTTGTCTAGATCATAACAGAAGTTTGAAAGCCATTTTAGCCAAGCCAGAAAGCCGTTCTATCCTTTTTTAGGTATACCTACTTAATAGTTAAGTACCTAAGAATGAAACAGGCCGTTAACGGTTAAACTACTAACGTAAAACTAACACTAATGAATTTTGTGTACAATTACGTACATAATATTATTAACTAATATTTACTTCACGTATAATGTTTCTTATATTAGGTATAACAACTATGAAGAAAATAATTTAAAATATGTAATAATACATACCTACCACAACTTTATTACTGTCTAGCGTGTCTACGCTTACGTATCCGCGATATGAAAATGGGAATAGAAGAAATATCAAATTAATATTTTTACCGACCAACGGAAACGGTGTTGTCTTCCGGATTTTAACAACGTGATTTAATTATGTATAAGTTTGAGTGAGTCATAGGTAATAGTGCCTATGAATTATCTTCATAATCAAAGTATGATTCACATGTTCTCCAATTGAGTATTGTAATACCTTTCAAAATTGGTACATACATCAGTTTAAAACGTAAGACAGGCCTTTTCAAAAGATATTCTTTGAGTCTATGAGGCGCCTCTTTTGCTTCTCCCTAAACTAGAATGTCTGATGTTCGTATCTATTAAAATTTTATATTTGGAGGTCTGGCAAGGAATAAAAATGCATTTATTTTTATCCAATAAGGCGACTTGGTTCCTGTATAGGAATATAATGATGCAGTTTTAGTTTTTATCAAAATTGAGCTCGCAATTCTCCTTTCAGCCGTCGTCGTCGTTTCAGCTATGTCCTCTAACGCTGTAGTAACAGTAGAGGACATATAGGGGGGTAGTTGCCTATACTCGTCACGCAGGGTTGGCGAGCACAGTGTAAAACAATGACCGTCGCTGCTCCCCATTTCCGGATATTAAATATTGTTCCCTCTTATCGCCTTTTGATGGTTGATGCCTGAAGGGGAGGTGATATTCTTTTTCCGGAAATTTCGCTATACTTTATGGATTCGCATTCGCCTATGCCCACGTCAAAAAATGAAAACTCTATATTCTCTGCCAATGGTAATTAATTAATTGCGTACTTTTTATGAGAACTAAAAAGCATAAACAATTAGGTAATTTTCCTTCATACCTAAATGAGGTCTCTTATGGTGATTTCGATGTCAGACTTTCTGTTTACGTACTTTTCGCGCGATACAATAGACAGCTTATCGCATTCGTATACAACACGAAGCTTAATTATACTTGTTTTCTGTTACTTCAAATGGTTCCCACGAAATGTGTACCGTTATATGAATTGTTGTACACGTGACCGCGGACTTGTGGCTTACAGCGGGTTCCGGCGCGAAGATGCTACACCGGTCTTAGGGAGCTCATCTTCCTTATGAGGAGTAAACGTAATAACGAGCGGCGCATCCGGCCCGCCTTAATATGCCCGGTAATAAACGAATTAATTCTTTATAAGGTAAACAATAGAGGCGTTTTATGATTTCCAACGTTTGATTAATATAGAGAATAACAGCAGATGATGGTTACCGCCCGCGCTGTCCATGACTTTATTATGTATTGGTCATACTGGCTAGCCCATACTGACTATGCCATAGTCAGTATGGGCTGTCCAGTATGCACAATACCAGTAGGATAAGTCGGAATCATTGTTGATTTACGCATTTATTACCTTTTCGAATGTACTTGATCCTCCTAACCCCACAGATAAGTTACTAGTCCTTAACGCCCACTTTAACTCATCACTCAGAAAAACCACTTGCATATTTGCCTTTATGTCCACGCGTCGCAGCTGCTAGTATGTACTAGGATTTGTATGAATTGGTGTAGATTGAATAGCCGCGTCGCCTTCTAAGCCAAAATCCAGCGGGCTCCGCGAAAGTAATGGCGTATATTTAGACATAATATTATAATATCTATAGACGCTTCACACCACGTCAATCTGGCCCCGTGCTAAGTATCCGAAGGACTTGTGTTACAGGTACCCGACATACGGAAATACCTAAATTTTACATTTTAATACTATACCCTTATTTAAGATTTTTATTATATTATACACAAATTTAATACACATCCATGACCCAGGAACATTGAAAAGTAATTGTTCCCTCTGCGGAATTCTAACCCGCGACCTCTCGCTCGAGCACCAACGACAGCCACATATGATAAAAGTAGAGCTTGAACGCATTAAATATTGTTTTGTCTACTTCGTAGCTGTCCCCGTTTGGAGCGAAGACTTCCATGAATGTCAAGTGATTTCGTCACACAGCTGAAGTGTAAAATTAACACAGACGCACAAGTCCATTATGTCCGATTCTAATTAGCGGGCCGCTAGCGCTATTGAGAATATGCTAAAGAATGCCATTACAACTCTTTTAGTCGTGTTGATGACTTGAGAGTGGGTATTTGCTTTGTTGTTAGCAAATCTTTTGGTTATTGTATAGCCATTAGGTACATAAAAGGTCATAACCATTAACCACCTTCTTCTTGTGACTTCAAAGTTTTGATTTTTGTTAATTATGTTAACATGGAATGAAAAGTGACGATAAATATATCGCTTGTGCAGTCTAAGATGTGCGAGGATATTACTTCGCCGGACACAGGATCTGCTTAATGGGCTTTTAAGCATCTGTCAATTGAAGTGGTTGTACATATTTGTTATAGTTTCTTCTTTATAGTATAGAGGCATAGGCAGGCCGCACAGCAAGCTCAAAAATCTTATTCCTTTTGTACCTGACAACCATAAATAGTTAAACACCAACGTATCGGTAACGTTATGTTAATTACGCTGTCATAATTTTCATACCATCCTCTTATCGCTAAATAGACTTGTACTGTGTGAACCGTATCCGTACCGGCATCGCAAAAAGTGTTAAGAAAATTTAATGCAAATTATTGACGTATGGAAGGATGGGTGATTCTAGCGAGATCTCAATGACTTCACCGTGCTCCCGCCCAACACCATAATGATTGTTATCCGATACCTTTAATTCTGAAAGGCTACGTGATGTTTTTCATAAACATGTGGCTATTTTTAGCTACAAATCTGTAGGGGCGTAAAGGGCAAACTGTAATTTCTAAGTTGCCTTCCAAAAACTACGAAGGGACCATAATATTATTATACATTTCTTATATTTAATACACTGTCGCCCGGTTTCTGAAAGGCTGATCAAATTGATCAATTGATCAAATCAGCTAATCTGATTGGGTGTACAGACGCTCATTGGTGAAAACAGTGCCTGCGAAGTGATGTTCATCAATCAGCGTTCAGATTAGCTCATTTGATCAATTGATCTATTTGATCAGCCCTTCAGAAACCGGACGAGTAGGTGGTAATAGGCGGGTTCTCCTTCAGAGGGAAGACCCGGCCTATATACTGGGTAGGAACTTCAAATACATATAGTGAAGCGGATGATAGAAGGAAGTTGAATAATAAACTTAGGTAGCAGTGGCGTGGGGTTCTTACCATTATTCCTATCGGCTTCGTTTACCCCTTAGTGTTTGAAAGTCATATCTATATTACTGGCTGGAACTGAACTTCTCAGTTCCCAGAAGAAACACTAGATTTACCAGTAAGTAGTAGGTACTCCAGTAGCCAGTAGGTACTCTCCCTAGGTACTTTGCGGAAATGTAAATGTATTATATCTAGCAATATACCGCGAAAAATGAATACCACAACCTGCAAGCAAATGAGTGATTGTACGCATAGGCATGCGTTTTAAACGCATAATTGCAACGCACGCAATATAACTAGATATAATATGTATATCTAAATTTTTACTCTTCCTAGGTAGTAGGTACCAACTAACTTTGTCATAACTACCCTTTAGTGCTTATAACACAAAAACGATATCCACCAATAGGCCTCACCTATTTAATTAGTAACAATTTAGCCCTACCCAGTGACATCAACTACCCAGACATAATGAAGCGTTGTACTATTGTTATTTGTTACATTATCTACCCCTCGTTCTTACTTCGTAATAGGTAACCAATAGTTTGTTACATAAGTTTGTTTTGCTAATAAAATTATTTTTTTATTATCGGCTGTTAAAACACATCCTGCCTCATAGATCGTATACTTAATGAGTTTTAAGCCTGACTGTCGTACCTACTTAATTAACCATGAATGGATATAAATGTAGATAATTATTTATTACTAGATGTGCCCGCGACTTCGTTCGCGTGGTTTTTGAGTTACTAAAAACGTTTAGGCAGCGCACGCAACGAAAGTCCCCAAATGTGAATAATTTTCCCCGTTTTTGCAACATTTCTCACTGACGCTTCGCTCCTATTGGTCGCAGCATAATGTTATAGATACATATATATATATATATATATATATATTGAAAAGCCTTCCTCTATAAATGCTATAATATATGACTATGCAACAAAAAAAATTTTTTTCAAATCCGACCAGTTCCTGAGCGCGTTTAAACTAACAAACTCTTCCGCTTTATAATATTAATAGAGATTGTTCTGGCAATCAATAAAGAGACAACGAAAATACATCGTCCGTGAAACTCTTCCCTGTCTAGCTATAACGGTTCATCCCGTTCCTGAGATAGATACAGCCTGGTGACAGACAGACAGCAACGTCTCAGTAATAGGGGCTTCTTGTGAGTTGCGGCACGATGGATCTGATGAGTAATTTATCCCACCAAAAACATAAATTGTAAAAAGGGAGATTGAACTTGACTTAGGTACATGCTGCCGCGTTTCCTGTACATTTGAAAAATCGATCTTATATTTTATTTATCGTGCCTAGCAGGTTACACTTCCAGCATAACACGAAGCATGTATTTACTTTTACTTAAATGACTAAACAATTTTTTGTTACAAAATTCATAATCATTTTCATTACATTGACTTTTAAAATACAACAGACACGACAACTTGTACAACCGTATACGTAATTTATCATCATGATTATCCAACTGTTAAGGAATCCAATGGCATATCATTCATAACTCTTCTCGGTCCGCGGCTCCGTGTGGAATAACACACGACGGTAACTCGATAGCTCATAAATATCGCTTCTATGATTTTACTTTCATTTTCTATATTACAAACTCTAATATCGTCAGGCTTAGGGTGCCCGACCACGAGTTTTGTAGGCGAAAAATGAGGGGTTATAGTATCAAAAGTCAAAACCCACTAAAACGTACTTTTCAAAAATGTCACAGGTTTTTGACAAGGTTTTCAACGGTGCTACTGAATAAAATTTGGTCCCAAAGCATTATACCGGATTTTGGTTTTATTCCCCTAAATATGCATACAATAAGTCGGTCAGAAATTATATGGAAGGAAATTCTGTTCGATTATCGGTCCTACAAATAATATGCTACGCTTTATGTTGATTAAAGTAACAAACTATGTATGTTTAGGAGAGGTCAGCCTTCAATTTAGTACTGAGCAGGGACAGGACTTCATAACGAGTATCAGACGGTGACTATATTATTCTGAATCTACATGTCCGGAGAAAAACCCGATCACTAAAAAGTATAACTTTGGGCTAATATAGAGAATGTTCAATAGAGTTAAAATTACTCTACCACGAGTAGAGGGTACTACCCAGAGTACCACCAGCGTCAAGTCATATGTCACAGTCAAATTTGAAAACTAGACAATCGTGTTATAAACTTTCAACCCTATTGTATAACCCAGAGGTCTAAATTTTCTCCGGACGATTCAGATTTCAGAATAATATACATCCCTAGCCTAACACGTACGTCGTACAATATTAATCTGGAACATACAGAATATTACCGAGCTGGGACTCGGTATTGGCTAGGACCTGAACAAGTACAATATTAATCTGGAATACTATGAGGTATGAAGTAGGAACTTTGCCAATTGTATCTAATTTGGCTTATGAGTAGCTAACGAACATGTAATTGTTTCGCGAGTTATTCAAGATATGGATCAAATCAAGTTTACTGTGTTTACTGTGCAGCATGAAATAGGAACAATGTATATTATGTATGTGTATGCTAGTAATAAATAAATAATTAAATAACTTTAAGCGATTGTATATGTAAATTTCTCAATCCTGCCGTACCTATAGGTATTTTTTTTATTTCAATATGTATTTTAGTAATGTTGGCTTGCCAGAGAAATCTTCTATAGATTTCTCTGGCAAGCCAACAAAGGAACCTTTCAAACCATCGACTGCCTTGTTAATTGTTTTTAAGAATGGTAATAATATAATTTTTGTTTCCGAAGTCAGTTTATGTTTTAAACGGATAAACAATATATATATATATCTACTTAAAATTATTGTTTGATAGTGCCTGTATGCATGCTCTTTGTGACTGTACAATAGGTGAATGTCCTATGACGTGGTACCTAATTCCGCCGGGGCCGGGGAGCCCGTGCTAGTTGGCGCAACCCACAACCCGCAACACCGAACTAGCGCGTTATCAACTTTCATTGCCCCAACTTAGGCTTCGTTTCCACTGACGCAGAGCGGGGCGGAGAGGAGCTTGTGGTGCCCGAATTGACCATTCACTATGCTCGAAATCTCTGCTCTCTTTCCACGGAAACAGCACGAGCGTAGTGAAGCTAAGCTCTCCGCCCGTCAGTGGAAACGCAGCCTTACTGCGCCAAGTGCGTTGACACCTATATTGACATAAAGCTACCAACACAAACGAATATTTGTTTTAATTAATTAGTTCGTATTTCGCGCTCGTGAACTGGTTTCACTAGTTCGTGCGTGACAATCAAAAAGCAAAATAACTAGAATAGGCTCGTTTTAAACAAAAATGTAGTCTAGTCTTGACGATATAGTTATCGTTTGCGACGACGACGATATAATAGCATTCGTCTGTTTTTTCTACGTGTTTATTTTTTCTAAATACTAATTTTTTTTTTATCTGACTTAACTTTCTAGCTTGTAGCAGTAGAGAAGGCTGCCTTCTAAGAGAAGTCGTAGCCTGTATGTATAATAGATAGTAATTTGGCTAAGGAACTTCTAAACATTCACTTAGCTGAGTCGGTAGAAACAGAGTTGTAGGAATTAGAAACCCCACTGGTTTGAAGATTAGATTTTTGAGTTTCTACTGTCATCCTTTTAAATCCATTTATCTCAACGAAGGCTTTTTTAAAAATGTTTCAGATTTCAGTAGAATTGTATCGTACGTATTCAAATTGAATTTGAAACCTCCTGTAAAAGTAACGGTATCGAATGTCAATCGTATAGGCGCTGTCATTCGATGATATTACTTTTGCCGAGCTGTTAAATTTTCCTGCTTGGCCTACTTGCACGTGGCAAGGGCTGGCCAAAACCTCGTTATAATTATTATGAGAAGACTATGACATCGATGTATTTATGTATCGGGAAGCGGGTTTGTGCACTCATCCTAAGTCGCTCTCTCACATCAGACACGCATGACTGGGTAGAAACAACAGCGGCGTCGCAAGTGACCTGACTCACCTGTACACAGCCGGTAGTCGCCAGTGTACACTGTACACTAAACGACATACGGAGTGTAAATATTGTCCTTACACTAATAATAATCTGTACTTAAACATATACTTAACATTGCATGTAAATAAATTAAATCAAATAAGGTGCCTTCTTGATGAAAAAAGTTGCCTCTCCCAATTGTGAGCAATGTGGAGTTGTTGAAGATTTACATCATCTATTGATGGAGTGTGTCAGATATGAGCCTGCGCGTTATAATTTACTGAGTGCCTTGAACTTGAATAGAACCGATATAGGCACATTTCATAAATTTTTGACGCAACCGAATGATGCTGAAGCAAAGGTTTTGTTTAAATTCATGGCACAATTACTATCATTGTTGTGTTTCTTTATGTATCATTTTGTTTGTCACTAAGTATAAGATTAGGTTACGATGGGACTGACTTACGCTGTTAAAAGTCCCTAAATAAAAAAAGGATAAAAAAAAGGCGACTACTAAATTATTATTATCGTTATCTATTGTATACTAGCTGTCCTTACAAACATTGCACTGCCTCTAACGATTAGAGCTGGTACATTAGCCGCTTATTGACGCGCGCTTTGCTTTTGCGCGATAAAGAAAGAGCGCGCGCTTCAGTATGTACAGCAGGCTTACTCTCGACACAACCGAGAATCGAATCAGTTCGATCTCAACGGCCTTTGGTATTGTATTTGGTGGATTACTTTGAAACTAACCAGGATAAAGAAAAACGTTAGATCGTAACTTTTTGTACTCCCGTCCATATCAATCGACCGAGAACCAAAATAAACAAACGTCAATTTATTCGAGAGTCTGCGGCACGATCGAATCTGAATCAAAATCTAATCAGTTTGGAGAGTAAGGCAATAGAGTACATTGTCTGTACAGAACTCCAGGTTCTTAAATATTAATACATTAAAACCTTCCTCGAAAACAACTCTATGCAATGGTGAAAACAGCATGAAGATCAGGTTAGTAATCTTCAAGTTTACTGCGGACAGAGACATACGCAACGCAGCGGAGGATTTTGTTTTATGTAAGGATAAGGATTAAGTAGTATATTATAAGAGGGCAAGAGTTTATGTGTATGTACGATGGTACATACACATAAACTCTTGCCCTCTTATTAATTAAAATTACTACAGGATATAGAGTATATTGTTGTCTTTTCCAACTTTTTATCGGCATACATTTAAGAATAAACATAACTCTGACTTTACCGTAGATGATAAAGACGAAGTAGATTTCTGAACTGATTTTTAGATGAAGTAGAAACTGAGAAATTTCAAGAATAGCACCTTCCATATTTCCCGTAGGAGAAGTTAAAGGCGACATATGGAATATATCCGGAAATCAGCTGCGTACATTGTTTTTCCGTTCAAATTAAAACTGCGCTCGCCAACTAACACCTATAAAATACTTTGGAGAAGGCTTATGTCCGGTAGTAATAATAAATAATAATAATAGACGAGATTGACAGACACGTCAATCTGGTCCCGTGCTAAGTATCCGAAGAACTTGTGTTACAGGTACCAGACAACGGAAATCTTATATATAAAAATGAATTGTTGTTCGTTAGTCTCGCTAAAACTCGAGAACGGCTGAACCAATTCGGCTGTTTTGAAATATTCGTGGTACTCCAGGGAAGGTTTAAATGATTTGTATGGTCAACGAAGTGGGCACGGGTCAGCTAGTATATTTAATACTTTTATACTATACACATACATACGGATACTCCGTGGTCTAGTGGTTCAGAGCTTGGCTCTTGACCCGGAGGTCGCGGGTTCGAATCCCGCTGAGGTAACAAAAAGTTTTAAATGTTCCTGAGTCATGGATGTGTATTAAATTTGTGTATTAATAAAAATCTTAAATATGTTTATAGTGTAAAAGTATTAAATATATTTTCGTTGTCTGGTACCTGTAACACAAGTTCTTCGGATACTTAGCACGGGGCCAGATTGACGTGGTGTGAAGCGTCCATAGATATTATTATTATTATTACATACACCAACGTGCCCAACCACTGCGCTACGGAGGTCGTCAAGTAGTGGTCATAGCTTAAACTAAGTACTGAGAAATACGAATAGAAACGTCTGTATCGTATCATCTCACTCGCAAAAACTAATTGATACCGAGCGTTTCTCCTGTGAAGAACACTCTTGAATGCTTCAAGTGAAATTACAATAAATATCAATGTAATTCCTGTCATTACGGCGTCCGAAGGGCCACGGTAGAAATGCAGTCCACGTGTTAAGAGCAGTAACAGTAAATCGCTAAGCTATCGGGTGACGAGAATACTAATTGCTTTGGTTTCTTTGCCACATAAACAAGGCGGCGAATTGAGAACGGCTTTACGCGTCGGTTCTACGAAAAATCATAGTGTATTTTCCTCAATGCTGTTTTGAATTTCACCAACATTCGATTGGTTAAAATGTGCAGTGATTTGTTTTTCTGTTACATAATGTTAATGATTATTATCAACTTCACAGGATTTCGGTCGAACACCGAAACGATAGTTAAATTAAGTGGCGCACACACAGTTTGTCATGATAGTTCTACCATGGACCAATGTAATTGGTCCTACCTTGGTTCTACCAAGCAGTGAAAGTGACACCTCTGTGGGCTCTTTAATTTGCGTTTCAGTATACGGCCGTTAGTAACTAAAGTAGCTAATAGCCAAATACTGAAACGCTAATTAAAGTTAAGAGTCCTCCTAGTCGCAGGCTGTCACTGTCATTGTTTAGGGAAATGTCAAGGATAGCGTGTCTTTTAAGCGTCAATTAATTTAACTATCGTTTCAGTATTCGGCCGTATATCAAATAATAAGCATTTTCCCTATTTTTTATTATCCCAATGTATTTTCGAATTTGTTTAAAACTTTAACTAGGTATATCTCCAATAATACAAAATATAATATCAAATTAATAATTAAATTACAAAATAATGCTTATTTTGCATACAAAATATCTTAATCTTCTTGAAATAATTCAGTCATCGTGGCTTCCGCAAGTCGTAAATCACTCTGTTACCGTAACTGATGGATTAACTATCGATGCATTAGCTTCACGTTCAACGCAGATATCTCGGATAGTTAATACTATAAGACTTTTATTGACTTCTTACTGTCGAGTACCTTCTTGGAACTCAGTAGCAATTAATTAACGTCGATGCAAAAACTACATACATCTTACACTCTATCTAGATCGATGCCGTATTTGGCTATCCATAACATCCAGGAACGGTTGAGCCTGCAGGGATGTGTTTATCACAGTCGCCCCATTCCTACGTCTATTGGGGTTCCGTAACCAAAGAGTAACGACGAGACCCTCTTACTTAGACTCCTGTCTGACAGTCAGCATGCTGTATTTCCGCTAAAAATAAAATAAACATTTCAGGGGACTCCTGTACAACAAACTGATTTTTTGCGCTTTTTTGCTCATTAATAATAACGGAAAGGCAGTTGTAAAATTCACAAAGTAGTAGGTACTTAGTTGTATATTAACTTTTTTAGTATTAAATATAATTAAAATGAAATTAATTTTTAGTGGTGGCGGGGAGGCACCAACTACAAACGTATCGTAGTTTTGGTAGATTCGATGGTACGGAACTCGGTGCACGAGTCCGACTCGCACTTGGCCAGTTTTATTTGGTTACTACTTACTACGGTATCAGTTGCCGGCAGTGGCAAATTAATTAGCTTCATTTACATGGCAGTGGTTGACCGTTTTACTTTTTTATTGTTCCAGGTAAGAGGTGAGGGCAGCGCTGTCACGAGATATGGTAAAATATGCGCGGACGAGTGTCGGCGGTCGGCGCTGCATAATTGTAGCACGTCGCGTCGCCGAGAAAAAGTTCTGCGCATAGTTTCATTATGTTTTTTTTACTGTTATCACAGATCCATTAGAATGCTCTGGATACTTGACATGAGCATCAGGTTTCTTTGACTCTTATATTAATTACTGTGAAACTAGACGAAGACGTTAGGTTCGTCTTTCGTTTGTCAGCCAATTGAGGGTATTGACTATTGGCGCAAATATTCACAGATTAGCTGTTATGATTTAACGTATGAATCCTGTTTAAAGCTCTATCTGCACTGACTGACATTTATAGTTTGGTACTACCTATAAATAGGTAATAACAAGTAAGAAAGGTCAGTTTAATAGTCTCATTTCGGTCTAAAGTTTATCGTCTGAATCTTTTAAAGCTGTTACTGCACTGACAAAGGGTTAAATAGAAAATAAAAAGTATTTTAATCGTATTTATTACGTTTAAACGATTTCTAAAAACTTTCTAACACCAATGCACTATAGATACATTTTGTATCTAATATAAAATGTCCTTCCTTTTATCACCAGATGTGTTGCTACCCGCATAACTACAATCTACATGGTAGCCCTAGTTATTAACTTTAAAGGCCTTCACACAAGTAGCTTTAATATATATCAATATAATATGAATAGTTATAAAATAATATATTATAGCTGCGTGTGCGTAAATAGAAAATGTATGCAGAAAAAATATATCGTAATGTGCCTTGCTATGATTCATATTAATATATATTATTGCTACGTGTGTGACGGCCTTTAACATGCTCATAACTGATAGTAGAAGTGGTCAGGATTAGCTCAGTGTTTAATGAGGTGTGCCTTATTCACGAGTGTCAGTGCTCATCAACATTCAATAGAAACAAAAAGTAGGCTGTCGCCCACATGCGGGCACTGACCTAAGTCAACGCGATGATTTAAAGAGCAGAAGCGAATAGGCAGTTTAAATGCGCATAAATTAGGAAAATACTGGTTTTTTCCTAATAAATGTATTATATTTAAAAGCATTATAACAAGTTAATGCTTTTAAATATAATAAAAATTAATTAAGTGCTGTATTTTTGTGAACTAGAGGTGGACCTGTGGTCAAAACACAAAACTCGACCATAATTCATATTTAAATTTTAAGTTTTTATGGTTCTCCTACCTGTTGTGTATGGAGTCAGAAATAATTTATCACAAATAATGATGCTGCTTTTGTCTCGATCGAATCGAACTCTTTCAGAGTTTTAGCTATCTCCTGTAGTTTCGGATTTCGCTAAACATGTCCTATTTAAAAATTTAATCTTTTAATAAAGATTTTTTGTTCCACATTGGAAGTTATTCTTTTAGCGTGGTATTCAAACTTATATATCGATTTCGTATTATTGATAACGGTTCTAGAATCCTAGATATGGAATACGGAATAGGGACGATAAGGTGATGCTATGAGTGTGTAATCGAATCGATAGTTCGTTGGCTTTGCGTTGTAAATTCCTTCGCATTATCATATTTGTATCCGATAATCCGTGTCATATCATAACCAATTATGTCCGCTATGTGTACTGTGAAGTCATAAAATCTTAATGTTTTTTGCCACAGAAACCTAAGATTAGTGTTTAATTGTATCCTGAAATGAGATATCTATTCAATATCCACTTATTCTTTCACGTGAATCGTGGGATCGATTCTGGTTAAGATGAGTTTATATGCGAACGAATGCTTATACTATCCATTCCCCACTCTATGATATTATTTTCGTATCAACCAAAGAGCATTCTTTTGTTGTTCTGTTAGTAAGAGAAAGAATGCTCATGTTCTAGCTCTTTGTTCTTTTCATGTAAACTCACATTTAGACGAACGACATGTAACATTATACTTATCTATCACTCAGGATTTTTTTTGGAACCTCTCCAATTTTCTTTATTGCTACATAGTTATTGACTCTTGTGATGCGCATCATCAAAATATTAATACGTCATAACCTATATGATTATGTTTTTCTTTCTATTTCTCTTATTAATTCTTTGTGTGACAACACCGTTCTCTTATTGTTTGGTGCAAATATTATCCGTTAGTAACTCGTTGGTATAGTATATTCTTATTGTATAATATTATGTGTGTCTATAATCCTACACGTTGTCCTAGGTCGGAACCTTCGAATATGGTAGTCGTTAATTTATTCATACCGTTATAATACGATTACCGTTCTTTGTGTACCATTTATATACCTTTGTGTATAAGTGTAGGTACGTAGGTATACTGTGTTCTGATTGAATGTGATCTAAATACTCAAAATGGGCGGATATCAGGGGAAGGCTGGTTCCCCTTTAGAGGGTGCCCTGGCCTGTATAGGTAGGCCGATAGAAATATAGGAATCCTATGACACTAACTACGGCGGCTATACTTCCAATTTATAATATGTCGGTTATTCAGCGCGCAATAAAAAATAATAACTATAAATAAATAAAAAACACATTTAATGGGAACTGAGTACATGTATTATGTATTTGGACAAAGTTAATTTGTATTGATATCTAAAAGAAGCTGGCTTAATCTTTCTACTCCCTAACTTTATTAGTTAGTACTTAGTACAGTCTGGTGAACATATTTTGAAAAAATAGTCATGTAGTGACGACATACATGTTAAATTCATCTAGAGTGTGGGAAACCTTCTAGCTCGGTATAGGCAGTGTCAATCTAAGCGATCATTAACCCTATTTGCAAGTCACAAGCGAGTGAGTCTGGTTTTCGCTGAGAAAGTGCTGTCACGGTACGCTGCTACTGTTTTTACACAAACCACTCATGGTCCGCAATACGGACTGATAGAGTATTGTGATTGTCTTGAAGTGAATCCGTTTTAATATGTTTTCAAAAAAATATATATTTTGATTAAACTGAAAAATAATGAACACACTCAGCAAGCAAGCAACACCTAAAGTGAAATTCTAAATTCAAAAAATTTTATTTCCAAGTTAAACTTAACAAGCTATTTTCGGAAAGTCAACAAAAATACTACCACCGTGAGTGAAGATGTTAGATACTGATAAAAATAACTGAAATAATAAAAAAATTACTAACAGATTCTATGAATTCTTAAAGATGTTGAAAAATGTATAAAAAAACCAGAATAATGTATATAGATAGGTGTGGCACGACAGGGTGTACTGTAATCCAAGTTTAAACTCAGCGGGAGAATAAATCAAAGGAACGCAAGAAACTTGGTAATGGTCATATTCTTTCTATTATGTACTTTTTTTTTATGTAAGTATAATATATGTAGTAGAACCTGCTTATACATTAATGAGTGATATATTTTAGTGTGTGTATTATTAATGAGTGATACTTTAGTGTGCGTATGGGTCCCGCAATAAGAGTTTACTGTGAAAGTACCAACGCTGAAAGAGGTACCTTGTTTTAAATGATTGTATGGGAAAATTTATTATGTTAGGGTATTTCTGTTACAAACATGAAAAGTCTTCCAGCGTTGGGGCTTTCACAGTACACTTACACAGGAGGCACATACACACCCTAAAGTATTATCATTCATTTGCTTTACACCTTATGTAAAACCGCCCCGCTTGCGCTTGTGACTCGCGCAGTTTGTCTCAGATCTGTTTACGTTTATAATTTATTTCTTTTATTAGCTCACATGTAATTATATTCGCTTTCGCATTTCTGCGCGGCATTGCATAACGTTCCAATTAGTATTGGTTTCGTTACGAAATTGTTTAAACTGGCGAGTGAACTTGACATTGTAAGTTCGTGAACCTTATGCTTTTTGTGTGTGCTTATTGATACTGTTTTGTTTTTATACATATATGTGTGTATAAAAGTTCGCTGGGACGGCTGTTCTTATCGCCGTAGAAATAAGATTCTTGACACGCTGACAGCAGCCATCTACCGGGTCCAATACTGAAACCTTCCACGAAAACCACTCTATTTATTGGTGAAAACAGCAAGCATAAAAACTACAGTAGGTAGTCTATGAGTTTATTTCGAACAGATAGACAGTGGACACTCGGCGAATGTCTTTTTTAACCGACTTCCAAAAAAGGAGGAGGTTCTTGTTTTATGTTAAGTATATTAGAGATAGATTTAATATGAATTTCGTGATGGATTCATTCACACCTTAGGTTGAGATTTAAAGATTCTAGATATTATAAACAAAGGCGAGATGCCACATACTTATTAGGTTTTCCTAATTGTCTAATTCTTTACTCAATTACAACTAATCAATGCAGAAATATGAAACATAACAAGTGAGTACCTCACACATGTCTTGTATGATCTTTTCTTGTTACGTACTACATGTTTGTATAATACCTAATCTTATTCATTCTATAATTAATGCGGAAGGTCACTTAAAATATAAAGTACCAACTTACTATATTTATTTAAGTACCTATTGATGATGTCGTTTTCTTACGTTAGAGAACGTCAAATTCAAATGTTTATGTAACACAGTGCAAGAAAAATCTGTCCAAGGTGGTCTTCCATCGTATGTCGCAATATTTGTAAACCTTGGGCAGATATCTAAGGGCGGAGGATTATTTTGTGACGTCATCAGTTTGCTCTGCGTATCTTATGATGCGCTCTGTGAGTTATTATTATCTTAGTCTATAATACTAATATTATAAAGAGGTAATGTTTGATTGTTTGTTTGTTTGAATGGAATAGGCTCTGAAACCACTGAACCAATATGAAACATTCTTTCACCGTTGGAAAGCTACATTCCTAGCGCTGAACATAGGCTATATTATATGTTTAAAAAAAGTAGGGTTCCTTACTAAAACCCCAAAATGTAGCCCAAAGTGTAAAAACACGACCTCCAAAATTTCTTACATCGTGTGCGCTTCGACAACGGCTTGACCAATTTCGCAAATTTTTTTTACGGTATGTTCGTTATTGTCACGAAAAGGTTATTATGAAAGAAAATGTTGAAAAAAATAAGCAGAAAATTAGAAAAAAGAAGAAAATACGTGATGGTCACGCGGGGTTTGAACCTGGGCTCGATCGATTCACGTCGTTGGCAGTTTATATGACACGGCTGTCATGGCAACATAAGTATTAACAAATGGAAAATAAAAATTATGAAATGCTATAAATACCGTTTTTATATCAGCTTAAACTATTTGGATTAATAAAATTATTAGGATTAACAAAAACATGAATCCAAATAGTTTAAGCTGATATAAATACGGTATGTATAGCATTTCCTAATTTTTGTTTTCCATTTATAAACAACGTGGTTACCATGGCGACCTTTAGACGTTATAGACGTTTGGCTGCGTTTCCATTGACGCGGGGCGAGAAGGACAGGAGCTTGCGGTACCCGAATTGACCAATCACTATGCTCGAAATCTCTGCTCCACTTCGCTTGGAAACTCTAAGTTCCTATGCGCCCCGCTCCGCGTCAGTGAAAACGCCAAGATTGGGGAAGTTTTCCAAATCTATACATCTATACAAATAAATAAAATTGAAGTGTCAGTTTGTAACTTTCAATTAGCAACGTCTTTTTGAATGCATATGACATTTTAAACGATATCTTCTGCTTTTTTTTGCATTGGCAACGATATTTACTGAAAACGAAAATGTTATTAAAAAAAAATGTCTGTCAGCGTGTCTCTTTGCTCCGGCTAATCTCTGGAACGGCTGGACCGATTTTAACGAGACTTTCACTGGTAGATAGCTAAAGTTATAAGGATTCATTTAGGCTACTTTTAATCATCATCATCGTCGTCATCTAACTAATGTTCACCGAATTGGCTGGACCGACTGTGACGGGAGCATTCACCGGGCTTAGCTTATGTTAGTAGGAGTAATCTATACATCTATATGTATAAAAGTAAGTCGTGTTAGTTAAATTATTTATAACTCAAGAACGGCTTTATCGATATGGCTGAAAATTGGTGAGGAAGTAGCTTAGAGCAAGTAGACGGACATAGGATACTATTTATTCCATATTTTGTCAGCGTTTCCGTGAACGTTGCGGGTTCTGCGTTTGGGTTTCGCGTTGTGGGTTCCGCGTTGTGGGTTCCGGGTTCCCGCGTTGCGGGTTCCGGGTTCCCGCGTTGCGGGTTCCGGGTTCCCGCGTTGCGGGTTCCGGGTTCCCGCGTTGCGGGTTCCGGGTTCCCGCGTTGCGGGTTCAGGGTTCTCGCGTTGCGGGTTCCGGGTTCCCGCGTTGCGGGTTCCGGGTTCCCGCGTTGCGGGTTCCGGGTTTCCGCGTTGCGGGTTCCGGGTTCCCGCGTTGCGGGTTCAGGGTTCCCGCGTTGCGGGTTCAGGGTTCCCGCGTTGCGGGTTCCGGGTTCCCGCGTTGCGGGTTCAGGGTTCCCGCGTTGCGGGTTCCGGGTTCCCGCGTTGCGGGTTCCGGGTTCCCGCGTTGCGGGTTCCGAGTTCCGCGTTGCGGGTTCAGGGTTCCCGCGTTGCGGGTTCAGGGTTCCCGCGTTGCGGGTTCCGGGTTCCCGCGTTGCGGGTTGCGGGTTCCGGGTTCCCGCGTTGCGGGTTCCCGCGTTTCGGGTTTCGGGTTCCCGCGTTGCGGGTTCCGGGTTCCCGCGTTGCGGGTTCCGGGTTCCCGCGTTGCGGGTTCCGGGTTCCGCGTTGCAGGTTCCGGGTTCCGCGTTGCGGGTTTCGGGTTCCGCGTTGCGGTTTCCGGGTTCCCGCGTTGCGGGTTCCGGGTTCCCGCGTTGCGGGTTCCGAGTTCCGCGTTGCGGGTTCAGGGTTCCCGCGTTGCGGGTTCAGGGTTCTCGCGTTGCGGGTTTCGGGTTCCCGCGTTGCGGGTTCAGGGTTCCCGCGTTGCGGGTTCAGGGTTCTCGCGTTGCGGTTTCCGGGTTCCCGCGTTGCGGGTTCCGGGTTCCCGCGTTGCGGGTTCCGAGTTCCGCGTTGCGGGTTCAGGGTTCCCGCGTTGCGGGTTCAGGGTTCTCGCGTTGCGGGTTTCGGGTTCCCGCGTTGCGGGTTCAGGGTTCCCGCGTTGCGGGTTCAGGGTTCTCGCGTTGCGGGTTTCGGGTTCCCGCGTTGCGGGTTCAGGGTTCCCGCGTTGCGGGTTCAGGGTTCCCGCGTTGCGGGTTCCGGGTTCCCGCGTTGCGGGTTCAGGGTTCCCGCGTTGCGGGTTCCGGGTTCCCGCGTTGCGGGTTCCGGGTTCCCGCGTTGCGGGTTCCGAGTTCCGCGTTGCGGGTTCAGGGTTCCCGCGTTGCGGGTTCCGGGTTCCCGCGTTGCGGGTTCAGGGTTCCCGCGTTGCGGGTTCAGGGTTCCCGCGTTGCGGGTTCAGGGTTCCCGCGTTGCGGGTTTCCGGGTTCCCGCGTTGCGGGTTCCGGGTTCCCGCGTTGCGGGTTCAGGGTTCTCGCGTTGCGGGTTTCGGGTTCCCGCGTTGCGGGTTCAGGGTTCCCGCGTTGCGGGTTCAGGGTTCTCGCGTTGCGGGTTTCGGGTTCCCGCGTTGCGGGTTCAGGGTTCCCGCGTTGCGGGTTCAGGGTTCCCGCGTTGCGGGTTCCGGGTTCCCGCGTTGCGGGTTCAGGGTTCCCGCGTTGCGGGTTCCGAGTTCCGCGTTGCGGGTTCAGGGTTCCCGCGTTGCGGGTTCAGGGTTCCCGCGTTGCGGGTTCCGGGTTCCCGCGTTGCGGGTTCAGGGTTCCCGCGTTGCGGGTTCAGGGTTCTCGCGTTGCGGGTTTCGGGTTCCCGCGTTGCGGGTTCAGGGTTCCCGCGTTGAGGGTTCAGGGTTCTCGCGTTGCGGGTTTCGGGTTCCCGCGTTGCGGGTTCAGGGTTCCCGCGTTGCGGGTTCAGGGTTCCCGCGTTGCGGGTTCCGGGTTCCCGCGTTGCGGGTTCAGGGTTCCCGCGTTGCGGGTTCCGGGTTCCCGCGTTGCGGGTTGCGGGTTCCGGGTTCCCGCGTTGCGGGTTCCCGCGTTTCGGGTTCCCGCGTTGCGGGTTCCCGCGTTGCGGGTTCCGGGTTCCCGCGTTGCGGGTTCAGGGTTCCCGCGTTGCGGGTTCCGGGTTCCCGCGTTGCGGGTTCCGGGTTCCCGCGTTGCGGGTTCCGAGTTCCGCGTTGCGGGTTCAGGGTTCCCGCGTTGCGGGTTCAGGGTTCCCGCGTTGCGGGTTCCGGGTTCCCGCGTTGCGGGTTGCGGGTTCCGGGTTCCCGCGTTGCTGGTTCCCGCGTTTCGGGTTTCGGGTTCCCGCGTTGCGGGTTCCCGCGTTGCGGGTTCCCGCGTTGCGGGTTCCCGCGTTTCGGGTTTCGGGTTCCCGCGTTGCGGGTTCCGGGTTCCCGCGTTGCGGGTTCCCGCGTTTCGGGTTTCGGGTTCCCGCGTTGCGGGTTCCGGGTCCGGGTTCCCGCGTTGCGGGTTCCGGGTTCCCGCGTTGCGGGTTCCGGGTTCCGCGTTGCAGGTTCCGGGTTCCGCGTTGCGGGTTTCGGGTTCCACGTTGCGGTTTCCGGGTTCCCGCGTTGCGGGTTCCGGGTTCCCGCGTTGCGGGTTCCCGCGTTTCGGGTTTCGGGTTCCCGCGTTGCGGGTTCCGGGTTCCCGCGTTGCGGGTTACCGCGTTTCGGGTTTCGGGTTCCCGCGTTGCGGGTTCCACGTTGTTTTTTTTTAGTTGAATTTCATCATAAACTCTTTTTATGCTCAACGAAGTGGGCAAGGGTCAGCTAGTAAGTTATAAAATGACTTAGTAATTCTGTAGAATGTGCAATTACTTCGCCTTAGATTTTGCTTAGTTTTATAGCTTACCTTGAAGAGAGATAAACGTACAAGTAGTAGTTACGGTAGGTATTACCATTTACGAGTACATTTCGTTTTTAGGTTTTTTGATATTTCATTGATTAACATTAAAATTGTTAATACAATGTTTAAATTTTGGGGTGTAAAAAATATTGATATGACTGTTAAAAACTAATGTAGGCCAAACAGGAACATTTGAAAGATACGTAAAATAACGAATTTGATGAATTGTATGAAAAGCGTGACAGCGCCAAAACAATTGTCAATCGATTACTTTACTATTTTACGGAACTTTAAAATGTTCCTGCTTGGGCTACTATTTTACGTTCACGAAATAAAAAATAGCCTATGTAACTATCTATGTATTGGTACAATGTATCGAAGTCGCACATGTCTCCATTCAAGGCGCTCTCTACTTATTCGCCGATGGTAAAGCTACACCACTTAAGTCTGCCTGATTACCGTAACTAGGTTGTTCAAGTAGAGTGTAGACAATAATGTACCATTATACAATTATGTGGTGACTGTGACGGGTGCAGTCGGCTACAGAATGCGATAATCGTAACTCATTTTCTTTTTATACTGTCCCTAGTGTAGATGGGCAAGATTGTCTATGGCTATGCAGGTGCACCGATTCAATAAAGGTGTCGATAATGATACCGCCCTTGGACTTTTTACATCTGCTTGAAAAAGTATCTGTCTTTGCTCAAGATGTGGTGAAAAATATTTATTTTTATTTCAAAATAAAACTTAACTACATATTTATTCTCGGAATGTCAACACCAAAAGCCACAACAACAATACAATAACAATAGTTCAGGGCTATAATTGGCGCTATTTGTTATTCAAAGATGATAAAAAATTTTGCATTATTTGCAAACGATTTACAATGTAGAGCGAAAACAATTTAAAATCATATACAAGTAATGTCCTGGGACCGATAAGCGTGGCCTTAATAATATAGTGACCGATAAGATCTGTCGCAACAGTCGCCGTAACACAATGTGACAATGGAGGTAACTGAATCGGTATTGTTGTGACCGAGTCGCCGCCCACGTAGTGATCACACCGAATTTTGTACACCCTAATTCATGAGTTGTTAGCGATTAGGTGAATTTTCTTCATAGTAGTTGCAGGTCTAAACTACTTCGCCATTTCGACGCCACGTTCATAATTTGTTTCATTTTAGGATGTTATATATTTACATGGCTACATGTCGTATGAATAGTTATAAGTAGTAGAATCATAAAATGTATCATTTTGTCTAAACGCGCATAGTAAGAATTGCTTAATTGTCGAATAAGAGAATTTACACTGTAAGAGCAAGTTTTTCAATTTATATTGTTTAGGTTAGGTTAGGCCGATTTTCATTATCTGCAACACATTTAAGTGACGTGGTTTAATTTACGCTTGCTTTTAAATAAATACTGGGCTGCCTTTTTAATATGTTTTGTTAAAGCAAACAAATAGAAAATAGAGATATTAGTAACGGTTTCATTGCAAAATAGAGGAAATTGGAAAGTAAGTTATTTTGTGGGGTGGAGTGGGAAGAGTTGTATAGGTTCCTAAGGGACTTCTGCTACCAATAGAGTAGCTAGGGGTATCGAATTAAATTATTGTTAATGAAAAAAAAAATAGAAAAAGTTAAATTAGTGTGATCCACGCATCCAAAACTCTTGAGCGTATCACTTGTACCACTTAACATCTTAATCGAATCAACGTGAGGTCAATTGATTCTCTCATTTGCATATCTTCGGAACACACAAACGATCTCGAGACCCCAACAGCTTCCATAAACACGACATACGCTATTTAGATGATCGATAATGTTAAATTAATTGGTCGTTATTAATATATTATTATAGCATTCAAAATTCACGGCTACAGCAAAAGCCCTGCAGGCGATTATCATAGACTAGCTGTGCCCGCGACTTCGTTCGCGTGGTTGTCGGAAACATTATCGCGATTATCAAAATAAAATCAAATTTTTTTTTTATTCAGAATAAATTTTACAAAAATGTTTTCTGAACGTAGTTATCTTTTGATTGCTCTCGTTGGCTTTTGTTATTATGATTATTAAAAAGGAATAATTCTTTCATACATATTTTTTACCGTTTATGCAGCGCACGCAACGAGAGGCCTCAAATGTGAATAATTTTCCCCGTTTTTTAAACATTTCTCACTGACGCTTCGCTCCTATTGGTCGCAGCGTAATTTTATATAGCCTAAAACCTTCACTATAAATCGTCTATCAAACAAAAAAACACTTTTTCAAATCGCATCAGTAGTTCCTGAGATGAGCGCTTTTAAACAAACAAACTAACTCTTCCGCTTTACAATATTAGTATAGATACGACATCTATTCGCAACTTCTAAGGACAAAGAAGATCGTTTATCACTTTTCAGTTTGTCTTTAAATAATGTGCTATAATTAATAGCGTTGCATTTATCAATTTCGAGTTTCCATGGCCATTGATAAAGCAGATAAATGTATAATTCCTATAGCTTAATTCTTAGCAAGCGTCTGTACAAGGCAGCTCAGTTGTTCTATCATCGATTTGATATTTTGTACCTAACTTACATTTTACATACCTAATTAGAAGATATGCTAAGATTTGAAGTTTGTCGTAAATTTATTCAGATAGATCCTGTCGGATGATGCTAGTCTTATCTATGAAAGAAGTCTAGTCTTATGTAGAAGACTCTAGAAGCGGCGCTAAGATCTCAAGATAGAATGTAAATAATCATATCAGTTTATGTTCCAATTTCCCAAACACATGTTAAAGTTAATCCTTCATTAAATATCATATTATCCCTCTCATGTTTCCTGTCAATGAATGAGAATGGTATTTTAACAAGTTAACACTATCAAGCGTTAGTGAAATCGGGACTAACTTCCCGAAATTGTTCTTCTGTTTTTATTTACGGGTTATTCCTACCAACAGTTAATACGATACTCCAATAGAATAGCTCCCCTCACCCATTTCGGTGACGGTAGCCGATTTCATTGAAACCTGGCCATTTACGCAGGAGTTATTTTATAGTGCCCAAGTGTGTGCAAAATACATAAAGACACTTCTTCTCTTCCTTTTACTCTCATAATCCAGTGGGACGATAAACCGACACGACTGGCGAGAGAACAGGCGCAGGACCGACTTTTTACATGCCCATCCGACGCATGAATCATTTTTCTTGTCAGACAATCAGGTGATCACAAGATTTAGTTCCAATAACGGCCGCGGGAGTTCTCTCACGGTGTGGACTCTACAGTAAACTCCCGATGGACCGAAGTCATACGCTACAACAAGTACGATACCGGAAATGAATAATTTTCTACATTCGTTCGAGTTTGAAATATTGTTCATATTTGTCAGATAACAAAGGGAAGTCATTACAACACTGACTGTACTGAAGTGTTTACCACCATTCATTCTCTAATTATTAAGATTTTTTATTCTTATACATTTTCCTGTGGAGTTTTAAAAAATCTACTAAGGTAAATAATTGAATAATAGATTTTTTTAAATTGTTATCTTTTTACGTAGGTAGTTTTCTTTTAGGGCTATGTTTATTGTTACAATATGCAAGTCACGTTTAATTACCTAATTCTGTATATGAAATTACTATTAGATATGTTTAATGTTCATAGTCAATTTCACGACAATTTAGTTTCGTTGTGTTCTTTGACTATTTACTATTCTATTAATACGGACATTGACGTAGCTATAATATATCGTCGCTTTACCATCTCGTATCTATAAAACTACAACTTTTCAGTAGAGTCTAAAATCGTAATAATTTTAGTTTTTATTATGACATGGATTTTGTTTTAAATGAGGTTTAGGTAGGAGTTATGTACAGTATTCTAAAATCCATGTCTTGATAAAATCTAAAAGTATTAGGTTGTAGTTTTATAGATACGAGGTTGTGAAGGTAAAGCGATATATAATATATAAATATAAATAGCCATTAGCCATATTATTATTAATATATATTATAGGTACGTTTGTGACGGCATTTATACCTGAAGTATATTGATGTTATTACGTTTTATAACGTAGCAACTAAACGAAGAATTTGTCCAACAACATTGTCGATATCCCACTTTGAAGTCTGCCGATGCGACGTAAATAGTTTTAAAATTATCATATTATCGCAGCACGAATTCCAATTTAATCGCACTATCTTGATTTTATTTAGAAAACTATTCAAACACAGCGGTAGATCGAAAATTTAATTTAATAAGCAAATGATCGGGCAAATATTTTTGTGCTTTTCGTTACGTCTCTAATCTATTTAAGTCGGAGAGAGCTTTTTAATCACAGAAGGCGCCAGTCTGCTGTATTAGCAAAAAAAAAAATTAGTTTTAGCAAAAAATATTTGCTTCCTGCATACATCAGAGAACAGCCCTCTAGTATTCATCGTTGCAGCTAAAAATCAAAAAGATAAATACGCCTACCATAGTTACTAAAATGTGGTAATCATTATTTCATTGAATTAAGTATACCTCCGCCCGAGAGTATTTAGTTTTACCCGATAATAACAAGTCATTTACTATTGATCGCTAATAGAACAAATAGCTTCATTAATTACGAGGACGATCTACAATAACGCGAAATTGCAGGCATTGCATTATAATGATCAGCGCTGTTGATGTCATAGGATGATTGGCGATGATTGATTCAAGTTTAAATCGACGAGCATTTATGAGGTCAGAGCTACGTGCGGTCAGCGGTGGCGTCACTTGATGATTGTAGGTAGAAGTTAAAGGTATAGTCGTGAACAACCTAAGATGCGCGAACAGGATCTGCGTCAGAGCTATCTAAAACTACTTAAGAGAACTACACCAGAGGCAATCTGAGCCCATCATATACAAAAGAAGTAGAAAAACTACACAAGAACCGAATGCCAAAGCAAACGAGTAATGAGCTCATCAATTTTGTAAAAAGCCGACCACGGAAGATTCAATTTGTCCCCAAGTGACAAAAGCCGTAACTCAAATTAGTCTAGTTAAGACTCAGCCGCATGTTCTGCATATCGCCGTGTTAAGTGGTTAGTGGTCACTGACGTCTATACAGCTTATAGGTCGTTAGCCTGTAGGACACCGGTGTTTTATTCATCCTAATATCTCTGATAGAGATAACAAAATTGATGCTGGATAGAGATTAACAAGGGGACGCCGGGCCATCCATCACCTTAATTAGATCGTCCGACTTCGCTCGATGTCTTGCCTACACCAATTATTACTAAAGTAACTAACTGACCCGTGTCCACTTCGTTGAGCATACAAACAGTTTGTGATGAACCGTTTTAACCTTCTCGAGACTTCCACGAATATTTCAAGACCAAAAATAGCCGAATCGGTTCAGCCGTTCCCGAGTTTTAGCGAGACTAACGAACAGCAATTCATTTTTATATATAAAGCTAGCTGACCCGTGTCTACTTCGTTGAGGATAGAAAAAGTTTGTGATGAACCGTTTAATCCTTCCCGGGGACTAAAAATAGCGGAATCGGTTCAGCCGTTCTCGAGTTTTAGCGAGACTAACGAACAGCAATTAATTTTTATACAATTATAGAATAAGATAAGCATTATCGGTAGTGCTATTACTATAATATTTCAATTGTAAACGCACAGATTAATGAATATATTATAGGTATTAAACAACACAAAACTATAAAATATTTGTAATTTGGATACATACCTAATAGTTTGTATAAAATCTGCGTTACCTCGCACGAATCCAATTTGTCTTGTAGTGGCTAGTTTAACATATCAAGGATGTTTACAAATAAAATTACCAAAATTAATAGAAGCTTAGGTATGTGTGAAGAATTTAAAGTCAAGGTGATTCTATTATTTATTTTTGTTATTTCAAATAGCATAATAACGCGTTCATCGTTATGAAGATCTGAAGATCTTCGTTAAAAAAATATTATCTTCAAATTACGTGTATAGAGTGTTTGTACAAGGTTAGCATAGGTATATTAAGAGGACCATAAACATTAAAGCTAGCAGGAGATTAAGCACTGGCTCGCTAGTGGCTACTGGCTACTGCTTCAATAATTGGTTTAGCCACTATTAATCATAAAATATAAAAACAAAAGTAATAAGTAGTTATGTAAAACAACAATAACAGCGTTGATTTTTATGATTCTTTGCTTATTTTTTGTATAGCCGATTTACTACTTAATAGAAAAACATACTTTAGATTTATTATTTTATCGTCACATCGATAAATTGGAAATTATTCAAAATTGAAACTTGATAGTTTTGGTTTACTAGTACATTATTTTAGAACTACTACCATATTTATGTTTTTAACCTGTTATGATATTAAAACATACAAGAATTAGGTAATGGTATCAAACCACTTTTCTGAAAGTTGTAAAGTTCATATGCCTATATGGTAATTAATAATTAGTGCTGTTGGGTAACTAGTAGATAAGTTTCAGATAAGTCGGCGAGATATGAGGTGACTGGAGAGTGATTGCAGGCGGGCGTGGTGTAGTGTATCTGGGTCAATGTGGAAGTTCCCGCAGAAAGGTCAGGTTGAGTGGCCGAATCATTGTACGATTGCGCCTCTTGATAATTCGTACCCCTTCCGTGTCGAGGAAAATAAAGTTGACCGTAGTTAGCTAGGCCACAGTTTTAACAATATGTTAAACGATACTTTTTTAATTTGTTTAAGTTATTTCCAATTGGATTTATGTATTAAAATGAAACAACGAACTCATTTATTCATTGAATTTATATTTATATATTAAATAATTATCTCTACTCTTATTGAGTCTAATATAAAATTATTTAATCAATTGTACTTTTAAAACGTAAAGCTCTAGATGTCGCACGAATCATATTGAAATGTGATAAATATCAATTTGTTTGACGTTGGGAAAGGGACCAGTAGCTTTAACACAGGTTACACTGTAACCTACCTAAGCTGCTGGTTGCGATCCAACCATATGTGTATTGTGTATAATAAAACCACTGATATGTCACCAATCACTGTATGCTTTAGATTAAGGTTTTATATTGTATGAGGTAAATAAAGATTATTATTATTATTATAAAATATCGTAATGCTCTTTAATAACCCATATTATTGTGATGATGGCTCCATAGTCCAGTAGCTTAGAGCTTGGCTTTCATCTCTGGATTGATTAAAACAATAAAAATGTAGTTCTCAAGTTTCCTGATCGCCTAATTTCTCAACTGTCTTGTAAGTCATCCGTCACAACAGTAAAAGAGAGAGTGCTCCTGCGTAATGTGCACGTACTTGGCACTATAAAATGCTCCTTCGTAGTTGGCCTGACCGACACCGAAATCGAAGATCATATCAAAGGGATTTCGTGGTTGGTTACCGCTGTCGATCCTGACTCACAGGAGTTGCAGTGGTGGGAATGTGAGGTGGTAAAAAAAAACACCGAAATCAGTGCTGGATCTATATTATCATTTGATTAATAAAATAAATCAATCTGCTTGAAAAAAAAAACTTTTCGTATACGCCTGCAATACGGTTTAGGGCGTGTTTCACCAAGCAATGTCAAAGTTAACGCCATGTTAAAATACTAAGGACGTGTTTCACCGAGCAATGTTAAAGTTAACGCCATCTTAAATATCATGTTATCCCTCTCGTATTTCCTGTCAATGAATGAGATGGCATGATATTTTAACATGGCGTTAACTTTAACATTGCTTGGTGAAACACGGCCTTAGCCTTCTTATTCATTGACAGGAAATACGAGAGAGATAACAATATGATAATTAACGAAGGATTAACTTTAACATTGCTTGGTGAAACACGTCCTTAAGCTGTCGCATTGTAGAATAACTGCAGTTGGTGATAACAATGTTTTAAATTTACATGAACTCATTACGAGTCGAGTACAAAGCGCAAGTATCGCGTGCGTTTAATGACCCTATATATTAAAACGACCAACGAGGTGCTACGATCGAAATAGACCACTTCCCGGTTCGAGAATGCCCTCTCGAGTGCCGCTCTTGAGTCTTGACTAACAATTAGTTATCATTATGCACGTGGTTTATGGTTCACGGGTGGTGGGTATGCTCGAGGGATCTACGTCGGTACTTATACTTCGCGTTGATTCAATGTGATCCTAATGTAGACAAACCAAAGGCCAAAATGCTACCAATTTGAATGTCACTTATTCAGCGCGCAATGAAAATGAAACTTGTGCCACATTAATTTACTCGAATAAATTTTTGGTACACATTTAGATTGCATAGAATCATATTGCTTTTTACACATTTAGATTGTATTGGACGGATTGGATCCTATGGATCATATTATAATATTGCTGTTAAATGGAAGATGTATGAAGAATCTCAAATTCTCAACATAGAGTTCGTTCGTAAAGTTCAGTTCAGACACTCGGAGAGAAAACTAAAATTCCGTAAACGAGGTAAATATATTACACAAAATCCAGAATTTCACGTGTTCTTCAATTTTAAATATGAAAAAATGTTCGTGCGTCTCATTCACGGACTTTCTCATGTAGAAAAATCGCGAAACTCCAGTATTAAAAGATGGTGAACCAGCGTCTTATAAAAATTCTCGTCTAGATACTTTTTTACCTTAAAAAATTAAGGTAGAGACTATTATAGGTCTATTCAAATCTGAACCTCTATTGTCTATATTTAATATTATAAATCTGAATGTGTGTACCTACGTCTGCATGTTCCTGTATATCTGTTACGCTTTAACCGCTGAACCAATTTTAATGAAATTGGACTTTTGGATCTCCAAAGTATCACTTTGCAATTCCGACTTTCGTGAATGTACATACAGGTTTTACCCTAAAAAAGTGCAATGTTTATGCGGGCGTAGCTGCTGACAAATGCTAGTTGAATGTATAATATTTTATTTAATCACTAACTTCAGTCTTCACTTGACTTACATTCACCGCAATTCGCAAACCTGTGGGAAGCAAGTAATTACGGGAGTACAAAAGGCGTATCAATTTTAATACTTCCGTCGTCATCCGTACGACAAAATCGTCTACATCCCGACAAACGGTATTGCAAAATCCTTAGGTACTGCATTCGATTTTTCGCATTAAAAAAAATATCTTGGAGTATCCATAAATACATTGGGAATAGGGAAAGTGCTTTAAATTAACAAAAGCCTTATTTATATTTACGAGCGTTTAAATGTTTTTTAACGATCCCAGTTTTTTGATGATTCACAACGGTTGATCGTAGATATAATATGCCATTGGAAGGATAATTTTCACAGCTTATTGTACACTTTTCGAAAAGCCATTACAAATACTATGCATGTTCCATATTTCTACTCTACGGTCCACTTATTATAATTATAATTTATGTTCATGACGAGATACAAAATCTATAAACATGTAAAAGTATGAAAATGCTTTCTGCATTCATTCAGCTTAAAATGCAACCACTCTGAAACACTGGGGCGCAAGCTCTTTAATTTTACTCTACATATTATGTAGAGCACGTGGAGAGGAATTTTTATTGTATGTTTCAAGTTTCTCCGCGTGATTCACAAAAATGTTTACTGTTAATGTTATAGGTCCAAGCTATACTTAGATTTTGATTGATTCACCTAATAGTGAAAAAAGCCTATTATAGTACTGATTTAGTATAAAAAAGAGGAATAATGGCGAAAAACGAAAGAAAATAAAAGCTAATATAAAAAAAGATTACCAATGAAAGTACAATGAGTTAAAACTATGAACCTACCTAGTATCTACATTATAATAATATAATATGCTATACTTATTCTTCTTCGTTCGTTCTTTATCTTTGCGATATTCGTATTTTATACTATAATATATCATTCCGTAGGAATACGATGATTGTCGAGGGTAGAAAAAGGTAGTACCTACATACTGCTGTGGATCTGCTAAATACCTGTATGTATATCAATAAAATATTTAATGTCCAATGTTGTCATGATAGGGTAGGTCATACTCTATTAATAGCCTCTATTTGTTTCGCATATTGCATTACATTATTAAAACATGAAAAAACAAGTAACTCGGTTTGTGGGTATCCCCAGATCATGTTGCTTAAGTTTTTGAAACAAGAATTTGATTTTCTTATTTAGTTTTAAAAACATGAAATCTAGGTATAATTTAATGATTTTCTTTTTCAATCATTTTCTGACTCCTATTTAATATATTTTTTGTGTTATTACCAACGCGACAACGTTCTCGTGATTCGTTTTCCTTTAACGGCTGATTTTAATAACCTATCTATGTCTAACTAAAAATACAATAAATACATACAGCGATTCGCTGTCACGTTTTTTTTGGGTTTTAACTTTTAGTAGATAGATTATTGTAATTTGTAACCGGCCGTAAGTAAACTGATGGCGCAATCTATTGTAGTCGATGGGAACTAAAACGTTATAGAGTGAGCAACGCTTCGCTAACTTTAAACCGCGGCGCGGTGATTGGATCCTTCAAGTGGTCCGAAGTTATGTCGCTAGATGGCGTTGCGTACATGAAGTATTATTATTTATTCATATATTTATTTTGTTTCAGGTAAAACACACAGCAGTCTGACACGTATTTTGTAGGGTAAGCATAAGAAGTATCAGTGTTATCGCAGATAAGTCGTTGACGTAAATATTTGACTGTTGATTTCTTTTATCCATGATAATGGTTTAAAAATAAACACAAACAATATTGCAAAAAAGGCACGCGCAGCTAGTGTCACGTATGCAATGTGAACGTTGATCAATTTCATTATTTTTATCTGATAATAATTAAATTAACACTTTTTAATTTTTGCCCTTTGACCAATCGAATTTAAGAAGATTAAAAGTATATTTTTGCTTTGAAATTATTAAACTGACGGCGATTAAATTTTAATGAGGGATGATAATAATTAATAATTATTCTCTAATAATCTAGGACAGCGGTTCTCAAACTTTTTTGGTGACGGAACCCTTTTGGAAAGCAAAATACTTGACGGTACCATACTATAAAACAATAGTTTTTAAAAGTGTATTTTTTATTCATAAACGTAATAAAGGTAAAATGTAACAGTTACTGATTATTACCTACTTTAACATGTCACATGGCAAGTATACATTATTACAAGATGTTATAAAAGAAATAATCTAATCAATGGGAGGTATGAAACTGTTTTTTATTTTTTATTAATTGGTTTATGTCAGGTTTGATAAAAGACAGTTGCATATCAGATTCGGTGTCCAGTCTATTGTGATATTTAGTTTTTTTTTCTAAATTCTTGCGGAACCCCTACCTACAGTGGTATCACGGAACCCTAGGGTTCCGCGGAACACACTTAGAGTATAGCTGATCTAGGAATTCCTAAAATCCAAAAGTGAATAAAAAACTTTCAAGGTGGTTTGTTGTTAGTAGAGAACGACGCAAATTTTGCTAATATGTTGTCTTTGTTTCTTTCGCCACACTCATAATATAAAACCCGTGGATAATTATTGTTAGACTCACCTAAACAATAGAGCTCCTCTATACAGAGACTACATATATATATAAAGATGGTGTCATAGTAAATATTACATAATTATTTACGTATAATCCTACGCGTTCGTCAGGTAGTTGGAACCTTTGCCGTCGATGTAAAACATTGAAATGAAATTAACTCGCAATACATTTCATATTTTTCTTAGGGCCGATTTTTAAATCGTCAGATAACTTTTATCTGTTGAATAAACATGAGACTTTGACATTTGTTCCATACAAAATCTGCCAAAGTCACATATTAATTATTCCTTAGATAAAAGTTCGGCCCTTAACCGTATCATTTAGTTTTGACCTAAATTCAAATAGTTTTTTTACTAAAATAAGATGTTATTTTTATTTGTACTAAGGTTCTATTCTATCATATAGTTGTTTATATCTTTTCGCATTCGTAAAAAATATAATTACGGTAAAATTAGTTTTAGATGTTATTTAAAGTAGATAGGTAATATCCAATTAATATGTAAAAATTGTACCTAATGGACAACTCCTAGATGTAGAGGTGAGGTATAAGTATATTATAAAGGCTGTAATATAAATCAGTTATAATACTTTATAGGGTGTGTATGGGTTCCGTATATAGAGTTTGCTGTGAAAGTAACAGTGTCAGAGATTTTTTTTTATTATTCTATGGGCAAAATGATGTTGAGGCATTCCTCATGAAAATAAAAAGTAAGTCTTTCAGCGCTGATACTTGCACAGTAAACTACATAGGAGGCACATTCACACCCTAAAGTATTATCACTCATTTATTTTAAGCCTTGTAGATATAGTTTAGAACCCAAGTTTTTTTGTTAAGGCGGTACCAATGTCGCCTTAACAAAAAAACTCTATTTTTCAAATGAAACCAGCAGTTCCTGAGATTAGCGCGTATTAAACAAACAAACTCTTCAGCATTATAATATTTGTATAGATAACAGTCTAATTCTAGTAATATAGAGTCAATGCGTCAATCAGATGTTCTGGCTGTAGCCTCTAGTGTGAGGTCAACCTTATTCCTATGTGTTCCGTATTTGGCGATTAATTATTATGGGCCCTTGGATTAAAGTTTATATGGAGACGTGAGATGTGTTTACACCGTTTTTTATAACAGATAGGTACAGCCAGCAACATCTATCTATATCCAGTCGCTATTTAAAATGCCATAAATAAAAATAACTGTCATTCTCCTAGATGTACCCTAGTACATCTTTATGTATTCATACTTTAAAAACGTTGGTACTAAATTTTAAAATAACAGCAATTCTTAACAAATTTTATACCTTCTATACTTTTAGGTAAATCTTAATTTGCATAACTTTGTAATGAAACTCAAGCCACTGAATCTGTACAGCTACTGACTCTTTATTTCAGTCTGCTTGAGTGATTAGACTAAACCATCTCTCTCTTCTTTTCTCGATCTCTACTTTCTGTCTTCTTAATTCTTGTAGGTAAGCCTAAGGTCTGTTACACATTCTACAGATAAGTGTCAGATCCTTGCATATTAATCAATAAAGCTGAAACAAAAGTTCCGAAAATGTTTTAGTCTACACTAATAAAGTATGTGAAGCAAGCCCTAAAACTCACAATTTGTTTTTCTATATTACCTATTTGAAAATATTTATTACCTAGCGCCGCCCTCTTGTTGTGATGGTATTTGAATATTTTTTTGGTAATCAATGTAGGTGGAATTATAGCTTCATAAACTAATCGAAAAAAAGAGAATTCACAAATTTTAGACATTTGAATTCTAAATTATTTTTATTACTTGCTTTAATAACACATAATTTTAAGCGTTGTTTATTCGATTATGTTTTCACCTTTTTTATTATGCCACGTTATTTAAACGAATGAAATTCGCTTTCTGTATCTACCTGTATAACTGTCTATTTAAATACATTCTATCTAGTTTTCTTAAAGCAGAGTCTTTGTCCACACACTCTGACACTGGCGACTCACTAAGTAGCCATAAATAAAAAAGAAGAAGTAGTTTATATGAGTGGTATACTCGTAGTATCAAAACCCACTAAGACGTAGGCATTTTTCAAAAATATCACAGGATACTAAAAATCGTTTTAATTTAATCGGATTTTGATACTGGTATGCACTGATATAGGGGCTTTTGAATTTGAATCTATTTTTGGTGGGCAGATTTCTGTATTTTAGCGGGTTTTGGTACGAAACTAGCAAAGTATTTTAAGGCACTTTTTACGAGGTTTCCAACGGTGCTACTAACTCAAATTTGGTCCAGGAGCATTATAGCTGATTTTAGTTTAATACCCCTCAAATAAGTATACAATACAAACAACGTTGAATTGTAGAAAAGTACAAGTAGGTAAACAAAACTGAATCTATTTAAAGGAACGTCAACATTGTATCAAAACACGGAAAAGGTAGTTAGGGAACGTAGACTACAGTTTTAGCGAGCCAGATTTAGTATAAGCTGCGGTATGCGGCATTATTAGGTCCGAATACATTTTCAGATATACTATGAGCAGCTTTTCATAATTTCTAATTAATACAATGTACAGTAAAAACAAAAATCCGGTGTCCTAGTTGGCTGTCGACATTTGAGACGATGAAAGAAAAATGAAAAAAAAAAACAATAAAAGTGACGATTTCTGAAAGCCATTTAGATATTTGCTTTTAATGCTTTATATTACATTATTGTAGTTTGTTCACATACACTTAAATACGCTTCCCTCTCACACTAAAAATATTGACCTGATGTAAATATTTTATTACTCTTTGATTCCAAAGGGGACCTAGTGACCTCTAGGGTATCGACTAGTGCGTCTATAATAGTTGATGGACAACTCGCTACCAACTACTACCAAGGTTGAGCAAGCTATGAATCTTCGTTCTATCTTTAAATAAGGTTTCATTTTGTCACCTTTAAAAGTAGATAATATTGACGTCACTCAGACAGACGTGGTTGTTCCACCAGTGGCGTGACTACTATTAAAATGTTGCAGCCACTATATTGGTACAGTACTTTCCAGTACTGAGTCCACTTCCAGTGCACCAGGCCCCCGATTCAAGATGGCATCTGCATTTATCACTTACGAAGTTCGAAAACAAAATGTATGGGATTTAACATAAGGTTCGCTAAATGACAAGCGAATTTATGTGTCACTTAGTGCAGCTTATGTCAAATCCCATACATTGTGTTATCGAATTCGTAAGCGATAAATAGCGATGGCATCTTGAATCAGGGTCAGTGTGACCAACTACAAATTATAGATCCTGCCCTGCTTTTGCAAAAAAACTGACGAATCCTGCCAAACTCTTTTACACAAAATGCCGAAATAATGCCTATCATTTTATCATTTTAAAATTTAAAATAAATGATACCAATTTTTTATATTTTTATTTGAAATAATGTACTGAAAGTCATATTAGATCAAATTACACATTCGTATTAGCAACGTATTCTTCTTGATCACTTTGCCCATCGCTTTTGTCATTTTTATGATCATTTCTTCAGTTGGCTGGAATGAAACAGACATTCACATATTCACCAATGCACTGTTTTACATGCAAAATAGAGTCGACATGGTTATTAATAAATCTATTTCGCGTTATCTTTATAAGGTTCATTTGCAAGAATATCCTTTCACAAGCAGCATTCGACATTGGCAAACACAAAAAACTTTTTTCAAAATTAGAAACATTTACACAATTTAAGTTTTCATTTGTGTTTCGGATTTTGCCAACCGCACCTCAAAATTGTTTAACCCTTAGAATTAACTATGCATTACTTCCAACATATTCTAATTAATAACTAACATGTTTATCAAGTTTTATGTGTCTAATTCTCTTGTAAATAATGCTCCCTACTCCTTTTAAAGTCTGCACTGCCAAATAAAAAAAGGAAAAACCCTATAATGCTTTAAACTGCCAAATCCTGCCAAATTTCTAAAACGTCAAACAAATATGCCAGAGAGTAAAATGCAGGGTCAAACCTGCCGAAAATGCAGGATCCTGCCACATATGGTCACACTGATCAGGGTCCTGGTGCGTGAGAGCCCTTAGGTGAAAGATTTTAAGTAGGTATAGCTTCGTTTTCACTACGCTCAAACCTAAACTGTCGAGGAATTAGCCCTGTCATTATCTCAAGAGAAATGGTATAGTAGCTCTCGTCTTATATTTCCTTCGTTCACAGTATGTCTGCGCCTCGGACAGCGCTCTTAATTGCTGTTATGTATGGCCTTTATACTGAGCGTGTTTGTTTGTCTAATTGTCATCATAGTATCCAAAATTGTTGGGACGGATAACGATTTAAGTAACGTCTACATAACTATATTTTATTATTTAACTGTATTTATTTTACAATAATGCATGTTTATTCAAATCAGTCACAACTCACACACAAAAATGCTAAATATATTGGGTCATTTAGCTTTGATATTTCAAGTTTTCATAATATTTTGCCTTTGTTTAAAAGAATATTGTATTTTTTATATTATTAGAAGTTGTGTAAATTGTAGTATTCGTTTATTATATAACTATGTCTCGTCAACGTATTATCTCGGGCTATGTATATGTGATATGGTTGACGGCTCTTATACGAATGGCCCATATTGTCTGTGACCATACGCTCGACATACCATACTATGACAGTTGAAACTTCAACTGTCATATTACTATACACTAAATGTATAAACGGTGCATTCCGGTTGCATGGAAATAACGTTTTTAACAAAATGTTCAATCATATTCTGTTCTTATGTATGAACTTAGGTCGAGAAACAGGGCCCTAATTCTCAGGCCTCGAACTTAGTTTTTACTATCGGTCTGTCCCGCTCATGCAAATGAGATTTAGCGCGCGTGCGAGCGGGATAAACTAATATTCGGAACTAAGTTCAACTAATATTCGGAACTAAGTTTGAGGCCTGAGAATCGCCGCCCTGGAATGTGATTAAAAATTTCGTTAATAACGTTATTTCCTTGCAACTGGAATGCACTTTACAGTACTTTGTGTAGACTGATGTGTGTTCAGAGCTATTTTAAACTACACTTCATTCTCTTGTTCATTAACTTGTACATCCTAATCGGCCTATAACTTAGCGTGGACGAACGCGGCTTCTAAGCAATAACGTGTCACCAATTTATAGGCGAGATTATTGCATGGGCTTCTTGTAAATCACCCAACAAGTGGGCGATGGATTGAGACAGATTTGGATAATATTAGCTTAGGACTGTGTCCTATAACTAATTCTTCGTAAGGATTCAGAATTTTTGAATTAAAATTAAGTTTCGTACCACTTACCATTGTATAATTTTGAAAACCTTTGAATAATAATTAATGGTCGGTTTTAACGGTCGGTTTCAATAAACTATCTATCGAAAACTGATTTTAATATCTATTAATGGCTCTATCTAGATTATTAGAAAAAAACGTTTTAAACGTTTAACTGTGAGGCTGTCACTGTCAAGTTTTAAACTACGAAGAAGAGGCCACCGCACAGAGGGCACGGGTTTTAGCGGGAAGGAATCCCACATAACCTTCTAGCCTAATCCCCAAGCTCTAGGTTTCTTACCGAAGATTTCCCCTGCAAGAAAAAAAAAAGATACCGACTAGAATCTTACCTACGTCTACGTTACCACAAATACTAAGCTCCTAAATATTTAAACGTTATAACCATTAAGATTATATCTCTTTATGATGATACAGAAGTAGGTACTAAACGATTAATATTAATCTGAAACGGAGTACCGTGGATCGATGAACCCGTTGCTGATACGGAATTAGGCAGAATGGCGTCGGGGCACGCGTGTCTCGACTCAAATGAGTTTCTTGATTAACGATATTACTCCATGTCTGCTGCGCCTACATGCATGTTAACAAAGAGATCAGGTAGAGAAGTTAAACTCCCGTACCTACAGCAGAACTAGTCTACTATCCCAACTGTTAATGAAGCTTTGAAGCTCTTGATTTAAAACGAACTTAAACCCATTTTCGATCCCATTCTCTTCACTAACGGCCGAATGCTGATACGCAGCGCTAGTTAAATTAAGTAACGCTCAATTCACATAGTTTCCTTGTCTTGACAAGCATGACTGTGATGAAAGCATGTAAAGCGGTGGGCTTCTAACTTTAATCAGCACTTCATTTTCGTATTCGATCGTAAAAATGTTGCCTACCTCTACTATGTACTGCAAATTTGTCGTACCCTAGTACTTTAACTCTTACTTTTTATGTTAATAGTTAAAGTCTTTTTAGGTCGTAATGTTTCATGTCCTGGTTGTTCTGACACCTGGTGAAGTCTAAGAATCGAGCATCACAGTCGAAATTAAACTGAACCCTCGGTGTGTTCGGTTCAAGTTCGGTCAAGGCCCGCTAGCGATGACCGCCGCGCTGCATACGAATGAGTCGAACAGTGAACACTCTTAGATCCGGTCGCGAGAAATTATTAATCACCGATGTTATCTTATTGCTTATTAAGAGGAAACGCTTATTTTTCCATACAGAAATAGGGGTCTGCCCGACCCCTTTTTCCTCCCTGGATCATTATCCATAGCGGCATTCCGCTAGAGTAACAATTTTTCCTTAATCTATATTATTTGTACGTCCCTATTCTCGAGTTCTAGCGAACTAACGAACAGCAATTCATTTTTTTGTATAGATTACGGACTTCGATTTCTCTCGAGTCATTTGTCTCTCCTTATATTAAACTAAATTTAGCTACATTTAGTGTCATCAATATAATATCCATTTATGTATTGTTTTGGTAAGATTTTGTTGGCTTGTTTTCTTGTTTTCTTGTTGCCGTCTTTTAAGTTTAGTTGCGCACATTTATTCGATCTGCATCCGTATTTCTTTATTATTATAATGTTATAGTCGTAAGTCACGTCGTAAGACCTTATAAGTGGCTCTTCAGTGATTCTATGCTACCAGTTGTGTTACCATAAGAGGAGACAAATAAGTGACAAGCTCCAATTTGTCACCGAAATCTTTTTGAATGCTGATCATTTATCAGTTGTGGCGAGATGGTATATGGTTAAAGATTAAACAGTGCCCAATAATAGTTAATCCAGGCTCGAAATAAAAAAAATCTCTTATTACGTTATATTATACTGAGTGACAAAAATAGTTTTTTTAAATACTTAAATGCTGGTATTAACTGTATAAAATATTGTAACTTGATGAATTCAAAATTGATGACCAGATATTCAATATAATCGATTAGCAAATATTTCGCAACATCGCCTAAATAGGTCTGGGTTTACGAACTGCGTCGACCCACGTGAATCCAAATACCCGAGGCAGTTAGGAGTTGATTACTAAAGTCCTTATTGGTGAATCACCAAGAATACTAGCAGATATTCAAAAAGCTGTATTGTCAACTGCTATTGACGTATTCGCCTCGATGACATCAACCGAGAATCAAACCTACGTGTATTCGCTTATAGCGTGGCCCTCGTCGCAGCCTACACGGAATAATGTTACGATATTAAGGGCACGTCGGCGAGTGACGCAAGCCCTAACTTATGGTCCTTACGAAAACCCTTATCTTTCATGTCTGAATTTAAATTTAAATGCTAATTTTCTGCGTTTCAATTTGTTTAAAGACTGTTTTGGTGAATTTAAAATCGTTCTCCGCTGGTTTCAGTCTGGGGGTCCTTAACTCCTTACTTACTGAGGGGTCTTCACTTTATGGCGTAAGGTGTTGCAATGTATTTTTAAAAAGAAAACTTTTTTTTCATTTCAATTTGTGTCATGCCGGTCTCTATTTAAAATTTTAAACAGGTTAATTTGAAATTGATTTGGAATCCCATTTGGGAGAGAATTAAATATCCTTAGCAACAAGCTAGGACTAAAATACCATAAAGCTCACATCATGCCCATAAATCACAACGTATCTTAATAGAGATGGAGTATCGAATAAGGTTTGTGATGGAGAGGACTGGCTTAGATCACTGAGTCTGACGCCTACTCGCCTCGCGAGCCCACATCGCGCTAAATATAGTGTTCCCGTTGACAACATTCCTGAGGTGTTACTGATACGCAGATAATGTTCAGTCGACGGATATCCGAGTATATTATAATATTAATTGACTACACACACCAACACAAACGGCCGGTTTCTGAAACGTGGTATTTAAACCAACAGGCTTACCGACACAATCGAGAATAGAATCAGTTCGATCTCAACAGCTTTTAGTTTTTGTGCTGGATTACTTTGAAACTAACGAGGATAAAGAAAATCGTTAGATCGTAACTTTTTGTACTCCCGACCATATCAATCGACTGAGAAACCAAATAAACTAACGTCAATTTATTCTAGAGTACGCGGCACGATCGAATCTGAATCAAAATAGATTCAGTTTGGAGAGTAAGGCCCCAAACTTGCGAGTGCGAGCGTTATGTAATTATAAAATATATGTCTCTCTCTTTCTCTTTATAAAATGTTTCACCAATCAGCGTTCAGTATGGGTTTTTAACTCGAATGTCATACATTTGATTAGCCTTTCAGAAACCAACCCTTAGATGTCTCAGGCTTTGAATAATTATATTAGTTCCGAATACCGACACTTGTATATATATAAAAACAATAATTATATTGTTTTTTTTATATATAAGTTAGTTTAAATTATTTAAGCAAAACCATTTGACAGTATCGGAAATCACATTGTTGTGGTTGTTTAGCACTACAGTGTTGTTGTGCGGTCCGTAAATACGCATTGCAATTCTGTAAGCAAACTGCGCTGCTATAACAAAAAGCTATTAAGCAAGCAAACGGGAAACGGTGCCTATTTTTGTTGCTTCCGACTTCTACTTCGCTGACTGGAAAATAGAAGTCTCCAACCTTTGAAATTTTATATCAATCAGTTGTGGTTTGGACTTTGAAGCACGAAATTTAATTTTATATTTAGTAGGCTAAGGGCGTGTTTCACCAAGCAATGTTAAATTTAATCCTTCGTTAAATATCATGTAGTTCCTCTCGTATATCCTGTCAATGAATGAAATGGCATGGTATTATAACAATCCGTTAACATTAACATGCTTTGGTGAAATCGGGACTCAGTTTGCCACGTAAGTCTATTGACACAATTTTTAAGTAGAAAATATATTGGCGAATTCGTAATGCTTATCCTGAGGTGTATTGCCTAATAAATTATTATTTGTCGCTTATAATAATTGTCTACTGCTGTCTTTCTGTTTAGGGTCTTGCAATTAAACACCACTACCAGCACAAGTGCCTTGAACCAAATACCTACTAATTTACTACTAACCCACCATTTACAATCTTAAGGGCGTGTTTTACCAAGCAATGTTAAAGTGAATCCTTCGTTAAATATCATTTTGTTCCTCTCGTAATTCCTATCAATGAATGAGAAGGCATAACAAGCCGTTATCACTTATCACTAACATGCGTTGGTGAAATCGGGACTTTTAATCCTTACTTTCTTCATTATAGGGGTTAAAGATTACTATTCAGTAGGGAGGTATGTAGGTTGCCTGTGCGTGTTGCGCGAATCGTAAAAGCATAGGCTAATAGAAAGTAGCATTGAAGCTTTCAAAGCTTTCCTGAGGAAAACTTTGGTTTTAAGGCTTAGGTATATATAGATTAAATACATTTAAATGGTTTTGTATATTAGCCTTTTTTTTTCTTTTGTCGCCCTGAAATGCTACTTGCCGCATCCCGTGAAGTACGGGGATTCCTACCACGGGTGTGCATTTTGACAACCTCCGTAGCGCGTTGGTGCTGGAGCCAGATGTTCCTGGGTCATGGATGTGTATTAAATTTGTGTATAATATTATAATAAAAATCTTAAATATGTGTATAATATAAAAGTATTAAATATATTTCCGTTGTCTGGTACATATAACACAAGTTCTTCTAATACTTAGCTCGGGGCCAGATTGACGTGGTGTGAAGCGTCCATAAACATTATTGTTATTATGTAGGGCTCGCTGCGTCCGTTCAGATGTAAGTGGACGCAACCATACTAAAACTCGACGGTACTCCGACAAAACCGCCGCCACGGAGCCACGGGAAATATAATACAACCGCGACTTGTATATTAGCCTAGAGATGCGTTATTTCGCCACGTCACAGATAGGACCGTATTATAGTACGTCCGAGATAAATTTAAGCCAAACGTAAACAAACCCGTCTTTGAAACAACCGTAAATTTTTTGCTATGAATCCATAAACTATAGGCTTATATTCTACAATCGGCAGTGTCAAAATGGCGTATTTTTTCTGAGAAAGATTTTCATTTGTTCATGTTTAAACATATAAATTATTGTTTAAAATTTGTTATAAAATGTATTGGACAATGAAGTGTAATCCTTTAACTATACAGTGAAGGTGTGCACAATAAGTAGATATGTGAAAATTTCGGTGAATTGGGTTTGCTTACGTTTAGGTTAAATTTGTCTCGGACGTATATATACTACATCAATAAAACATATAATTGGTTTGCTTCATTCATGAATAAACAAATTGCTGTAGTTTTTACAGTAGCGTATGATGAGTCAAGAATCGTTATGGGGTTTTAATATAGAGCTGTCTGTAATTATAGTGATCTAGAGAACTAGACGTGATCTACAATCATCATCGTATAAAAACTTCCGACTCGCGCGCGGCTAGTGTAAAGGTGGTTCCGGGTTTGGTTCTCAGAAATGGTATAGAGACCGCCCGTGACCAAATGCTTTGGGTATTTTGGGACATTCCGAAAATATCAAGTGCATTATACAAATCATTGAAGCCGTTCTGGTCTTCGGATTACCGAAGACCAGAACGGCTTTTTACGGAAGATTACTTAAGATTAAAAATAACTAGCTACTAGCTTACTAAGCTTTTGTATCCACATTGGGTAAAATGTAGATTAATGGATATTGATATGAATATAAAATATTTAAAAACCGATATTATTATGTATAGCTTAAGCCATACTTAGATCTATTTTGCGTTAACCACACAAAATATATGATTGAATTAAACCTTCTTTATTTGGAAGTCGGTTAAAAATAATATCTATGATTCCTTAGCCGATAACATTTTACTATTTTAAGTAAAGATTTTAGGAGACCTTTGCCCAGCAGTGGGATAGCATAGACTAATAAAAAAAAAGATTATTTACCAACACAATTAATTTGATTTGCTTCACGCTTTCCTTTTAAGATGTCTCGTCCAGTAAAATTTGCAAATCGTTGTCACTCTAGCCAATCTCGTTAAAAAAAACCGCAAACTGAACGGTATAATTACAAGTGTATTCTTCATTGTATTCGTAACTATGTGACCTGCATTTACTTAAAAGTATTTAGTGTGCCAAGAGTCAAGACTGCAGTACATATTGTGAGGTGACCCAGGGCTTTATATGATGGCAATCATTCACCAGTATTATGGAATTTTAAAAAAGTATAAAATTTTAGTAACGGGTGTTAATTTGTAGGCTTTGTTAAAACATAAGTTCCTATACTATACCTTGTTAATTTTTATGATTTAACATTTGGCAGATTTTCGATAAGTTTAGAGATCCCTTTCTATGCATCTAAACATATTACAAACATATTACATATTAATGTCTAGATGCCATTGAAAAAAACGCTTTTCGTTTTGTAAGCAAATTAGATTTTTATGCACGATTGTTGTATAATTAATAATATATAAAAATATAATTTGCTAAGGTACACCAATTGTGAAGGTTCCAATTTTCGCTTTATCTCGTACTAGCTGTTCCCGCGACTTCGTTCGCGTGGTTTTTGAGTGACTTAAGCCGTTTATGCAACGCACGCAATGAAAGTCCCCAAATGTAATTAATTTTCCCCGTTTTTGCCTAAAGCCTTCCTCTATAAATGGACTATCCAACAAAAAAAGAATTTTTCATATCGGACCAGCAGTTCCTGAGATTAGCGCGTTTAAACAAACAAACAAAGAAACAAACTCTTCCGCTTTATAATATTAGTATAGATAAGGTAAAATTAAATAAAAAAGCCTTTAACTAATCTTCAGATCACCTTATGACGGTTGTGAAATGCGGAGTCTGTTGGAAAGTGCACCAGTATTAATCCTATGCTAATGAAATTGATTTATATTCCAGACTAGTTTGATTTGTGCAACGCGCAGGTTAGTTGCGTTTATTGCAGATATAATATTTCAGATACATAATATAGTTTTATAGCAGATTGCAGCGTTTTGATGACTTTTCATTAAATATACTAGTTAATTCAAATAATTTCGTTTTCATAGATCTCACTACTCAAATAATGGAACTTTTTGTTGCAAATGGTTGCATATCAACTGAAAAAAAGTCAAAGCAACAGAAGAAGAACATCACTTGTGAAAACTGTATAACTATCATGATGCCTTGTGAGAAACATAGTATAGATAGACAACTGAACGGATGGACAGCAAAATCTGGATAGGGTGCCGTTTTACTCTTTGGGCACGGAGAGGTTCTTCTGAGGAAGATGATGTATGTAGTCCAACATGGACTCTAGAGGTTGACATGTAAAATACTATAATTTTAAGAAAAGAGACATTCCTGAATACAGGCTTAGATAGATTGAAAATTCTTTATTTGTATTTTGTACACAAAAAAAAAACACACCCAACAATCATAACACAATAAGAGGAGCTCTACAAAAAAGCGGTCTTACTGCTTAGGCTTACATCAGCTCTTCCAGGCAACCTAATAAAAGAAGCTACGAGTAATTGAGAATTGAGAATTTAATTACAAATACATAAATAGGTAATTTCTCGGAGAATCATGTCAAAGTGAACAACAAGCGATGATGCAATAAATCACTGTTTCAACCTTCCCCGGTCACTCTAAATCAATAAAATAACTGCTCTTATTACAAGTGACAACTCGTTAGTGGCCAAATGACACTGATTTAGTGAGGCAATGGACGCTTATTGAGGTTGACTTTATCCTACACTTGTAGAGTTGCAATCTTGAAAGGTTGCTCCTGAGTCCTAGTCAATTTATCTTAAAATGATTAGGACATACACTACTTAGGAACGGTATCAGTACGTATCATATTTTGGCTTACTACATAATCTGTGTTCACTCATGGGGTAGCAGCACTAAACAGACTAAAAAATACTAGAAACTTACTAGACTAAATAAATTGTACGAACTGTCAAGTTCTTTCCTTCTTCTCATTCACAACGCTTGAGTTTTTAACTGACCTCCAAAAAAAGGAGGAGGTTTACAATTCGGCCGTTTTTTTGACTCTCCTGTTACTCGCAATTTTTTATTGTCAGGTAAAGTTTTCTTAGTATTATATTTGAGATGTGGAAAAAAACCTGACATTAATTATAAAACCAAAGAATTTATGTCGGTTAAGTTGGGTTATGATTACATGCTTAATGACGGCCCTAAACAGCATCGAAAGGTTTTTTTGTTACATAATTTCTACAGAAATCGAAAGGGACCAATGTATCCTTGAAGGTTTCGAGATTATACTAAAATACTCTTTAACATGAAATTCAAAGGATGATGTCATGGCTTGACTTAGCAACCTAACCATGCATCATTACGTCATGATCTGTTTTTAAAGTTAAGTTACAATTTTGCTTGTTTTTTTTTCTGTTTTCGTGCTATGTTTTTTACTTTCGTTATTTTAATAGCTAACTAGCCTTTAAGGTAACCTTACCAATCCGATTATTAGGGTTTATTTCTCCCTCTCTTTTTAAGGTTTCATTTAAAAAAAATCGAGACAAAATTTGCAAAAACTCTAACAATATTTGGTAGTACCCTGAGTCTTACCTCACTTAAAATGCTACCACGAAAATCATCTAATTTATTACCTTCGTTGTCCGATTATTAGGGTTTAGTTCTCCCTCTCTTTTTAAGGTTTCGTTTAAAAAAAAATCGAGACAAAATTTGCAAAAACTCTAACAATATTAGGTAGTACCCTGAGTCTTACCTCACTTAAAATGCTACCACGAAAATCATCTAATTTATTACCTTCGTTTAACTGTCCTATAGCAGATTGAGATTTATTGGAATTCTGACGTGTCATGTAATATGTGCCATTGGTATCATACGAAGGTTCTCCACCGAAGGTTTTATTGCACGCGGATGACGTAATTATTTATTTTATCTTACATGGGGCACGAGCGCCGCAGGATGTGGACTCATTATATTTTCAAATGAAGTTGCGTCAAGAAAACGCCTCCGTGTTTGCCGCGCGAACACATGTAATCTACGTCCACACAGATTATAAAATAGGGATTTGTATGCTGATACATCTGTATTAGTTGTAACTACTAGATCCTAAGTTTTTGCGGCAAATTCTTGTGTAGGTTCATTAATATTTAATTTCTAACACGTAACATACGCCTTACAATAAACTAATGTCTAGGTACAATATCGGCTGTGGAGCTGCGGTGTGGAAGGCAAATGGGAAAACCACCACACAATATTTCCTATTTTGGAGTTATGGAAATGTAAAAAAAAGATGGTAGACAGCTCCACCGACAAGAGCGAAGCTCTAAAGTTAGAAGAGGAAGGCCAATACCAATAATTTTATGAGGTTATTTTAAGATTAGGAAACAGGCACCCATTAAGATTTTTTAAAATAAATTTGGTAATCATGCGAAAGACTTAACGCAATTATTTCTGTAATTGACATTTAATTACTTTTAAAGTTATTTCATTGATGATTTTGTTTTTTCGTTCATTCAAGGAAGGCCTAAGCAAGGTAACGATTACCTGTTTCTTTAATTGCATTTACAAATAACCTACAGCGATGATTACATTTAATAAGTTATACATTTTGATTAGACATATATCATTTTTATTCCTTACAATCGAATGGGTTGAAAACCTTATAACCCCAGTACCTACTCTGAGATTTGAAGGTTAGATAATAGTTATAACGGTTTAGATAATAGAAGTTACACAGACCTAGTTAAATGCGATTGATTGGAAAACTTCCTACAACACGTGTTTCTTGTACGGAACTATTTTAATAAACTATGCTAAACATTATGACTTCAAAACTCTTTTCAATGTTTGGAATACAGCGAACATGTGGGAATAATTTGATAGCTACGTATTCGTAACGTTATAGAATGTCAATGTTACCTACTGTCGCTGTCATAATTTTCGTACCCATTCGATAACGTACGAATACGTGGCTGTCAATATTTTTTATTACTGCTAGCAGTAGCTAGACCTGTGGTGTATTACGAGCTAGCTATGACTAAAAGTGTGCCTCATATCTGGTCCCGGTTACAACACGCGATAAGCAGTAGGTGATCGCAGTGACTAACGCGCGTAGGCCGTACTAATTACTGCAGCCTATTCGTGTAGTATTGTGTAACACCAGGGCCTAAACTCTATACTCTGATATTACCTAAACTTGAGAAATATGTTTTATTTATGCCGCACATTCCTAAGCGTACTTCATGTTTTCGTGCTCTTTTTTAAATTCTAGTATCGTTTATATGCTTTAAAAATATATTTTTACATGATGTTTTATTTTTGAGGTAGTTCAAGATGCAATATAAGGTTCATATTCTTTGCTTGTTTGACTATCGCCGTCAGTACTTGCAGGCATAATGATTTTAATTGTATTATGTAAATTATCAACGGTTATGGTCGCATTAATAAATGCATTCCGCTATGGCGTTGTGCTCGCGTCAGATTTTCCTTCCGGCAAGTTGACTAGAATTTAATAAGGTTTCAATACTGCATTCAGTTGTTAATTTAAAACGAGATCTCCATATCCAATGGTTGCATTGGTTGCGGATTCTGGGTCGCGCGGCTTTACCATATCCAGTTCTGCAAGGGAATCGGCCATATACGCGCTGTTGTCAATAATAGCTTTATTATTGAAATTAGCTCCGATGAGGCTAACTACTTCCATACTATTCATAATTAATGGCTCACGTCTAAACATGTTCAGTAGTTGAACAAAATTATCATCATTAGAAATTGTAATGACTGATTTGAATTAGTCCTTTTGCAATTTGACTTTGACCATGCCCTTTTAGGGTTTAGTAGTACTAAAAGGAAATCTTGTAGTTACGTTCTGTCTGTCCGTTCGTATTTTGCTTAGGTTATTTTTACTTTTATGATATTTATACATACCTAGTCCTGCCATAAATACTGATACATATAAAAATATAGTTTTTTTCTATTGCAAATAAATTTATTTCTTTTACAGTGTGTTAGTTTTATTCATAAATAAAAAAAGTATTTAAAATATGAAAAGTTTATTCAATTTGGCCGCCGTTGGCTGCAATACAGTCCTTTAAACGTTGAGGCCAGATATCAATAGAAGCACGCACTCTTTCCATGGGAAAATTCCTCACTGCCAATCGTAAGGATTGCTTCAGGGACTCCAAATTATCAAGGCGTTTAGAGCAAGACATACTCTCTAAAACTGACCATAAATCGTAATCCAGCGGATTAAGATCGGGACTAGACGATGGCCAATCTTCAGCTTTGAAAGCTTATGAAGTCCGAAACGTCCGTTTCCAACCAAGACTGCGTAGAGCGAGCTTTATGAGCTGGTGCCGAGTCTCGTTGGAAGGACCATTCTTGGTTATCGAACATAGTTTTGTTAAGGGGTTTCACTACCTTCTCAAGAATGGTATCTTGATACACTTGTGCCGACGTTTTGATACCTTTTTCACAAAAGTATGGCTCAGTCACACCTTCATAGCTAATACCCCACCAAACCATCACTGACGTCGGATAGTGCCCACGTTGCACTCTCTCTCGTTTGACTTCGCGAGTAGTGTGGAGCCGGGGTAACAGTATTTATGGCCAGACTAAGTATATTATGTTTTGACCGACAATAATTGTTATAGAAGTTCTAAACTGATATATCGATATCTACCTACAGAATATTCACATAACTGACATAACCAATATAGCCATTATGACTAAAATACATTCTTAAAGTAAATTAAAATGAGCTATTTATATTTTATTAGCTGTTCGAGTAAGTTATTGTCTTTAGTACTTAATAAATGTGTATTCATTTATTAAATATGAAATTAAACCGCATGAATCATCATATAATATCAATTTCTTAAAAAAATCTCAATATCTATTAACTTTAACACTTAATATAATATTTTACTTGCTGCAGTTCGAATTTGGACGAATATTAACTTTTAAAATTTCCGCAATGAAAGTGAAAATAATATTTATTCCAAATATTTTAAGCTTTCTAACAGTGTAATTCATTTTTTATGTTAATAGTATGGTATGCAGATTCTAATTTCTATTGCCTCTCATATGCTTGTAAAACAATTTCGTTTTTATGGTAGAACTTACTAGTCTTAGGTACTACACACTACACAGTAATAATTAAATTGAGATTGAACTTGCCAATCACTAACTATACAAATATCAGATACCTACCATAATTTTAAAATATAAAAATACTTGAAAGGTGAAAACGAAATATATTCATCTAATTAATGAATTATTGTGTATCAGATTAATACCATTAATTTATTGTAAATTTTTGTGATGTCCCGGCCTGTTGCGACACCCAAGGCTCTCAAACTTAAAATTACATTTTTTTATTGAGAATATAATATATATCGATTCTTTAAATAAATTCTAGGTAATTATTATCAACAAATAAAGTGTCATTGCGGCTATAAAACATTATTTGTGAGGTTGTTTGTGTCCAACTGATTCAGAGTCAATTCTGAGTTCATCGAAAACTATGACATCATCAGGCTCGTGTAGACTTAAAAGGAAAAAGAACTTTTGACGACCTACATACAATTTCTAGGACTCGACCTCAGTCCTTGGCCTGGAGTATTGTAGTTTAATATAGTTTTCCTCAATATTATTAAGAATAGTAAATTCCAGATATAGGTATTACAATTATATAAATAACAATATAGGTTAAGTAAATAACATAGGTTACAGAATATAGATTGTAAGTAATAATAAATATAATATTTATATAAAAGAGTTAAGTAAGCATATTTAGGTAAAATATGGAAGAAATAAAATATTTATTTAGAGATTTTTGTTGTTACAGTCTTACAGTGTATATTGTAATGTACAATATTTTTAATTTATTTACCTACCTAGTTTCTTTCTCATTTTGCTATGTGGTTTTACCCGACTGAACTGATTGTTTGAAGTATTTGCTAGGTATACCTAATATAATAATTATACTGTATACATAATGTTTCGTTACGTGTTTTCAGAAGAGGGTTTTATTGCCTAGTTTTAGTTGTCTGTGACACATTATCTGGTAAGATCAATTGTATTTATTAAAATTCGCAGATGATAAAAAGCAACGTCCCTGACATTTTGAATTACATTGCGAACTAGCCCGTCGTCCTTATGATAATGTAGACCAAAAATTAACAAAACACTTTTACCGCCTACAAAATTTGAGTCACTTGCGTTCATTCAAGCCTCCGCAGTTCGCATATCACTTAACACTCACACACGCGCGGCCGCACGCACACACGCACCGCGAGCCCGTTCGCCGCGAGCGTGCCGTGCTGTCGGCGCTCGCCAGTTTCAGTTGGCCGGTGTGCGGCGTCGCGATTCGTGGTATGCGCAGTTCGTTGACGAAATACTCCCGTGTATCTAATACAAACGTAAGTGCGGTGACAGTGTAGTGTTTGTTTACCACCCTGGAGGCTTCGGATTTCGCATCCGACGACGCACGTACCGACAGCGGGACGGTTTGAGTAACGGTTTTACCGTTTTTGAGGTTACAGCTGTGTTCGCGGTCTTGTTTTTTTTAACCGCCGTACCGGGCGATAGTTGTATGTTTATCAATTTTATATAATGCCTTCGAGTGTCACGCCGAGGCAGTTTTAATTCGCATATACGTGAGGATACTGTAATGCCGGCTCGATGTAGGTTACGGTCAACGTTCCAGACTCGCGGAGTTAGTTAACTAAAGACATCAACGATAACAGGCGAGCTTTGATTGTTTACCATTTTCTACGTAATATAATTTTGGGATTTAAAGTTCTTGTTGCGGTGCAACACTTTAAACTTGTAGTATAAGTGGATAATGTATTATATGAGATACGACTAATATTTTACTTATAATTTGACCTAATATTCATAATTAGTTTAACTATCAAGAAATGATTATAATGAACATAATTGGAATTTAATAACACGTACTCCAAAACATAATTTTCTTACATGGGACACGCTGAAATAAAAATAAGTTGGTGAGCTGACCGGTTTCGATTTAGGCATATTAAATAAAATTTGAGTTTTAACGTATACTTAGTAAAAGTCTGGTTTTCCCGTCCGGTTCCATGACAATACATAAAGTTCGACCTTGGCTTGTCAGACACCAAACACAAGCCCAATTAGAAGAAAAAATATATTTACATTTGAGTGTTAAGTTTTTACACCTCGTGTGATTGCAGACATATTGATTATACATTTTTGTAACATACTAAATACAAATAACCATGTTTTAATTTATAAAAAAGAAATCTGACATAGGTATTTTAAATTTACACTTCGAAGACAATCTTAAGTCTCAGTCAGTCTCCCTTTAATGATTTAGATATTAAAAAGTCCTTACTAGAAATATACTTTTTTGTCGTTTTTTTTTGACAATAAATAGAATTTATTAATTATAATACTCGTGCTGCAAAACTAAATATAAGTAGGTACTACATGATCTCGAAAGTTGATAACAAAGCAGGAAAATCGGCAAAAATATTTTGACTTGGTGGCCGTTAGGCTACTAACTAATCACTTTAGCTATTGAGTATGTTTTAACATAATATAACTTCTTAGAGACAGCTTACGGTTACATATCTTAGTTTTAGTTCCAGCGATTCAGTTAGTTTTGCGGTAGTCTGTCAACGTATTATCACCTTTTAGTAAATATTAGTCATATTGTACCATTATAATATCATCGCCACAAATACACATTTAGATAAACTGTTCTATGCAAATGTTGTAACGCTTCAATACAATTGACAGCGAGTTGATAATTATGAAATATCGCGTATGTCCTGATGTTATTGGCGTTGTAGTACCCACTTGCTCCGAATAAGTTGGAATAAAGACCCATTAAATTCTATCTTCATAGCCCCAAATGCCGATAACCATGGCAAGGTAGTAGTGGGGCAAGGTAGTAGTGGCTTGGAATCCTGTAAGTTGTAACTATTCCTATTGGCTTCATTTAACATTTTAAAGACCCTCATCCAAATTCCTGCATATATATAGGCTAAAATATTCATAGCAATTAGCAACTAATAGGAAATCAAGCGAGGTGGAAAGTTACGATATTTTTCTAATTTGTTAAAAGAATATCTAGGGGCTGGAGTTAAAACAATCTAAAACAATTTAAATGTTGGTAACTAGGGATTAGTTTGACCAAACATGTGTAGATGCACCGGCTTTCGGCACCGGTAATTTATCATTGACGTGAAGTGATAACAGTTACATATCGTAAATGATTAAATGACTGATAACGAAATGTCAGGGTAACTTCAGCTGCAGCATGCAACTGTCAATTTGGAGCATAATATGCATATCCTTAAGAAAAAGTAGAGCTAAAAATGTAGTAGAGAGTAGTGAGATTCATCTCTCTTCTTCTAAAAGTGTGAATGTTCACATATTCACACTTCAAAATGCAAGTTCTGGTGTATAAATTCACTAGAGATTAATATAATAAAATAGTGTAATTTTTTGTATTTTTTGTTTTTTATTTTAATGCAATAAAAAATATAGATAATTAATGCCTAATCGAAATCGGGTGTGAAATATTTAAACTTAAATAAAAAACTTTGAAAAGAAACTTATATTGTAAATATCCACGGACGAACACAAAGCCGATTCTAAGTCCCAACTATCAAGGTACATTTTTGGGTTTTTGAACCCGTGACCTTGGGAGACAGGTAAGAATTTGGCAACATTCGTTTTTTAACGGCAATCCTGTAGCCGCGGCGCCGTATCACATGAACGATAATAGCGAACTGCGAAACAGACAAAACATGTTATTTACATTTTTAACTTTGTTAAGAATATAGGTACATTTTTAAGTAACCTATCTACATAATAATATACAGAAGCTAAACAAATCTTGCACAGGTACATGATAACAGTAGGAGTGTGAGTTTCTGTGAAACGTTAAATTGACGTGAAAAAGTTATCTACCATTTGTTTGGCATCGAGTTAGTCTATAGGAGTGTTGTTAATGCTATGCAATTTTTAGTTAACTTTTTCACTTCTAGTAGCTGATAAATACTCGCATTCAACACATTGCTTAGTTCTATATTACAAAAAAAAATCCCCTTTATAATAATAGTGTAGTTGGCAGGCTAAATGTGAAATGTAAGTTTCATTATGTCACTTCTTCATTGCATTCTCCTGATCAACTTACCTACGGCAACGCTCTTTAAGCCTTCTCAGTTATCATATCATATTATGTTAGTCCGTTGTCTGTAAATATATTACTTTCTCTGTCTTAATTCCTGTCAGGTAATCTAATACTAGCCGTGCACAAGCCGCTCGTATTACATCACCCTCTAAGAAATTAAAAGGGATTCTCCTGCCTTTATATATGTCGCAGTCATCTGATTGAAACTGCTTATTTAATTGAATGACTAGCGCGGTTATAGTGACGTCAAACAGCTCGTACAGATAGCAATGTGTTGATATATATTTTGATTAATTTACTTTAATGTGCGTTATAATAGTACACATTCGAAAATTTTTAAGTTTTAAATTAAAATATTAAATGCCTGTCCTAGTCTCGGATTCATTGAATTTGTTGGTAAAAATAGAATTCAATGAACGCGCTAGTCATTTATTTAATTAAGGATTTAATCAGATGACTGCGACATATATACAATACGGAATGCCTGTGTGGTGTATAGAGTTTTATACACTCAGAGAAATTTATGCTGAATGCAACCTTTAGGTGGTTCAGGTCATGACCGACGGGGACGACCACCTCAGCGATTCCGAAGAACGATAACTTTATTTTGTTTATTTTCATTATAACCTTATTTTGTACACGTAAATTTCGTGTTTCTGTAACTCTATATTATACAAATAAAATGTTAAACGAGCAAATAAACTTTTATGGTACTACAATTTCAAACATTCAAATGTAATCGCTTCATAAGAATTATGATCTCATTTCTATTTTATTTATCTTTTTTCGAATGTATTTTTGATGGATTATTCAATCCAATCAACGTGACGTTTAAACATGGATTATCCGAATTTTCACTACGTCATACTGTACTTTAAAAAGTATAACTCTCTACCTAATCGTAATTTTTTACGTGGTGACCTATTACAGAATGCAAATGTAACATGCATGTAGGCGAAGTGGGTGAGCCATTTTTCTTGTAATAATGTCAATGGCAGCATACACTTTAGATCTTTTACGAAATTTTTATAACCTGCGCTCGTTGCCAAAGAGACAATGACAAAACACGAAGAGGAGACCAGGGATGAAATGGATATGAAATATTGGATACAGATATGGATATTAAATTATTTCGGATTATCCGTTTGTTTCGGATAATTTCGTTTACGCACATAAAATTTTGGTTTCCTTTTTACAGTAGCAAAACTTTAATTTCAGATTCGGTCGGATATCTGATAGTTACGGTTACGGAGGAGGAGGAGGAGGAGCTCACTAACATCCCTGGAGGAGACCATTATATTTATCACTTGTCAGAAGGCAGAGCCGAAAGGGATTATAGGCAAACATGTTATTATAACTACTACGTAGATTTATCGTTTTGTCTACAGTCAACACGCTATACGCGAAATGACAGAAAATGGATAAATTAAATTTCTAAGTTGACGTATACTGGTAGGTACTATGGATACGCAAAATATGCACTGACTTACATCAACAGTAGATTAAGCAACGTTATCAAATGATAATAATTGTATGTGAAGCACAACAGTACCTATACGATTAATATTCGATAACGTTACTTTTGCGGAGCTGCTATTCCTGCTTGGCCTACCGGTAAGTAAATAGGATACGGAACGGGAGTAGCGTCGATAAGATCGCTGACATCAATAGAGTTGTTTATATTAGAACTTTCATTGCTCAGGGCGCTGCGCGGTGATCTACGGCCTAGGTCGCTCAGGTGAAAGGCAATGGACCAGGGAAATGAGAAAATATTTCCCGGCCCGGAATACCGGCGATTACGAGTTACGACTGTTTGTCGCGTTACGACTCATTGTGTATACTCTCCGTGCCGACAGTTACTCCGCGGTTTCAGGCTTGCGGCTTCTTAGGCCCGTATTGATAAAGAAGTCTCAATCCCAACCCCACTTGAGAACCTACTTGACAGATCAAAAAAACGTTTCGTTTCACTTCTAAAAGTGAAGAACTTTAGTTATTTTAATAAATACTTTTTTTAAACGTACAAATAAAGATTATAAAATTATAAATTATACTTATTTTAATGTTTTTCTGTAATCTATAATATAAATATAACGGTATAAAAAGAAACGAAATTAAAGTTCTATGTAACATTTAAAAGTGAAGCGAAACGTTGTTTTATCTGTCAAATTGGTTCTCAAGTGAGGTTGAGTTTGAGACTTCTTTATTAATACTGGCCTTAGTTCGAACGTAACATTGATCATCCTATAGCACAAATAAACAAAATAAAATTTAACTACCTATTTTGCTTTACTCTCTGGATGCCTCCAACAGCAAAATGTCTGTAACTTTCTTAAACATATAGCTTGTAAGCAGTAAGACGCTCGAATTTTGGTCACTGTATTACAGAAATTCCTTACTATTTTTAAATCTGCTATAAATATCAGAGTAAAAAATTAAAGTAATACATGAGAATACGCTAAAGTAGGCTACATTTGAACAATGAACGCTATAGTGTTTTTGTTTACTCTCTACGATAATGAAAGGGGATTAAGATAGTGTTGTCTCGTCGGGGATAAGAGGCGTAAGTACATTATGTATATTGACCACATCAAAATATTATGTTTTGTTCGAGTGTAGGGAGCTGGGAAATAGTTAGGTATCCACTATTAAAAAAAGCAACAAGATTTTATAACATCTGAACAAATAAAACTAAGAATACTCTAGTTTGACTGGACTGGTTTTGATTTAATATTTCATACTATAGAAAGCTATTTAAAAGTCGCGGAAACCGTGTGTTCTCCACTAGACCATAAAACAAAAATATCCGTTTAATATTTAATTCTGCAAATAAAGTTGACGCATTAATAGGGGGTCGTTGACATACAGTTCTAGTTCCTTTACACCTTATCATGAGAACATGGTAACGCGATATCCTTTACCTAGTGTTATCGAGTTTTATGTGAGTTTAGTGTCCTATTCGAGTAGGGTTCGGAGAAGTGCTAACGAGCAGTTAAATTACAACGGAGCTGAATTATTACAACTGTTGCGCGTCTTCGTCTATACTAATATTATAAAGCGGAAGAGTTTGTTTGTTTGTTTAAACGCGCTAATCTCAGGAACTACTGGTCGGATTTGCAATTTTTTTTGTTGGATGGTCCATTTATAGAGGAAGGTTTTAGGTTATATAACATTACGCTGCGAACAATAGGAGCGAAGCGTCAGTGAGAAATGTTGCAAAAACGGGGAAAATTATTCACATTTGAGGACTTTCGTTGCGTGCGCTGCACTGCATAGACGGTTTAAGTTCCTCAAAAAATATGTATGAAAGAATTATTACTTTTTAATAATCATAATAACAAAAACCAACGTGAGTAATCAAAAGATAATCGCGATTGTGTTTCCGTCAACCACGCGAACGAAGTCGCAGTCACAGCTAGTCCAATATATTTTGAAAACAAGTTGTGTGTACAATAACAATATGTCGTCCCAAAGCAGGTTGTAAAATCGCATTAACCGTTTTGACGTTTGTTAATTGTTTTGATGCGGGGCTGCGGACTTTGATTGCCTGCTTGTAACATATCGATAGTTACCAAATTTTTATAGCAAGATCAGTAGAGCAATATATTTGGTGCGTGTAATCGGAAACATGTAGAAATTTCGGCCACTTCGATTTCGGAGCGAATCGAATGCCCCAGCGCGTCACGGGCCTAACTATTCCGTTACACGCGTTCGGACAGTTTCTAATGGTGCCTGACATCGATTGCTAATTAATATCTCTACACCGTACGGAATATAGAGAAGCGCGCTTGCTGTTTGCACAGTAAACTATCGTGTATGTGCAAGATTGCTTATTATGGTAAACGGTTCATAATAATTTAAATTTACGTGCCAAAGAAAGAGTTCCCAATGGTGAAATAGGCTGTTCTGTAAAATTCATAAACATAATATAGTTGAAATTTCAATACCTGTGTGTCTTTACGACTGTAAACATTAAGAATTCGTAAATACATGACTGAATGTCACTGAATGGGTACCCGAAGAAGGACGACGCTGACGTGGCCGGCCTAAGAAAATATGGTGTGACGACTTAAATGCACATCAGCCAGGCTGGCCAGTGTGTTGGCACAGGAAAGACGTGGAAGGCCTTGGGGGAGGCCTTTGCCAAACAGTGGGATAGAATAGGCTATTCAAAAAAAATATCTACTTACTGGCCATACCTATATATAATACTAGCTGTGCCAGCGACTTCTTGAGTGACGTAAACCGTTTATGCAGCGTACGCAACGAAAGTCCTCAAATGTGAATAATTTTCCCCGTTTTTGCAACATTTCTCACTGACGCTTCGCTCCTATTGGTCGCAGCTTATATAACCTTAAAGGCTTCCTCTATAAATGGACTATCCAACAAAAAAATAATTTTTCAAATCAGACCAGTAGTTCCTGAGATTAGCGCGTTTAAACAAACTCTTCCGCTTTATAATATTAGTATAGATATAGGTACATGTTATATAAAGTTTATAGTGACTGTTCTTTTTACATGTATAACGAGCTGATGTTAGTCTTGACTTAAGATTGTAGAGTTCTATCAAGTACCTAAATGTATTACGCAATTTTGTCACGATTCTAAATATTTACCGACACGGATGTAATATTAATTCGACAAGTGACTTGCTAATTCAAAATATTTGTTCATCTAAGTGAACATTCGAATGGAACTACTATTACGGTGAAATTAAATGTAGAGAATCCTATGGGAACACTGTACTTTTTCGGAGTAAAAAAGTACGTATCAACTCCCGGCATACCAAATTTTTATCAAAATTGGCCCAGTCGGTTACGCTTGAAGAAGTAACAAATATGTATATATTAGACGAAAATTTGTAAGTGTAAATATTCGCCTTAGGGCCGATTTTTCAATCGTCAGATAACTTTTATCTAAGGAATAAATATGTGACTTTGGCAGATTTAGTATGGAACAAATGTTAAAGTCACATGTTTATTCAACAGATAAAAGTTATCTGACGATTGAAAAATCGGCCCTTAATAATATTATTATATGTATTGCATTGTAGTGTGATGTTATGATGTCAAGTGCCAACACTTGTTAAATGTGTGTAAACTCTACCCATAATGGGATGAAAGTTGTGTTGACATATTTTCGAGGTATTCGTCCAAAGCCGCGTATAATAATAGCCACAAATATTTCTCTACTGATCTCGTAAAAAGACGTTGACCCAAAATGGCTTATTTTGAGTTGATGTAGGTATATAATATGGAATTGTGTTTCCATATTTTGCTGAAAAACATACATCAACTATTCGGATTATATAGGTATCTCAAACTTATCTTTGTCTAGTATTGAATAATTAAATAAGTTCTATGCCTGTTTCTGTCTTGTAATATCAGTAAAATTGTATATAAAAAAAATAAAGAGCATTACCTAGAGTAAATTAATATGTTAATTTACGTTAATTTACTCTAGGTAATAATGCTCTTTATTTGTATGGAAAGAAGTGAGTTATTTTACCAAATGAGTCTAAAATCTGTATTTAGGTAGAAATCGGTTTAGTTATTAATTATTATGTAACATTAGTAGACTAGTAGATAAAACTGGTTGAAGATTTTCGCAGTAGCTACTAGCCACATCTTGAAGACCCGTTAAAAAATAATATTAAATGGCGAACAATTAATTTAATTACTATAATTTGCCAAACATTACAAACTATTATGTTCATAATTAATGCTTACCTATCGACAAATAAGAAATCACCAACTACGGAAGCCAACAATATGGATAACTGTTTATATGGGTATTGAGTTAGAAGCACTAATAGTTTTTATATCGTAATGTGATGATGCAGCTGTATACATTATTGTAAATACGTTTCTATTCTTCCTACTGTAACATAGGCATTGCAAAATAGATCTATCGAGAGTATTTTTCTTGCGGTGGCCGGTGTACCGCGTAAAGTATTCTTGCAACTAACCGATCTACGGTTGTATAATGTTTTATCATTATTATTCTTGTCAGAATTGTAGAGCGTCTGTGCCAGAGTACACACTGCAATAAAGACTAAAGAATTACACAGACACATACAGAGAATAACATTGCTGCATCAGCATACCACCCAGGCTGCGCTGGCGTAGGAAATAACTGGAGGACACTGGGGGAGGCCATTGCCCAGCTGTGGGACAGTTTAGGCTAATAATAATAATCAGTAATTCTATTTTCTGAAGTACATAATACAGGGTTCAAACTGTGATGTAAAACCTACTGCGTGTTTGCGAACACTAACAATCTTCTAACGTTATCGTTTATATTTTCAATAATATGTTATATAGATAGATGATAGTTATAGATGGATAGGTTATTGAAACTAATGTAGATTGATTGGGTAGACAGAAACCTAATTTCCGTCACATTGCGGAGAGATACGAACCAGAGCAATAGGCACGATAGTGGTCACCGATCATGATCAATATTTAATAACAACTCTGCGCAAAACATTTAAATTATCATTATACTCCTCTCCGATACAATGTGATTCAAATGTAAACAGTGCTCTGTGTGGGCGGCTATACTGCTACCAATTTAAATGTAACATATTCACCGCGCAATTGAATAACACAATTAATTTGGTCGAATTTCTTTTTTTTTTGTTTACATTTGCATCACTTCGAGACGGAGTAGCCCCCCATTGGCTATCACCAGTACATGTTTTGTCAATGTTTCTGTGGCGGCACATTCGTGTGCCTCGAGCATTAGTTTTGTAATTGACCGTGACAAAACGCCGATTCGTTTGATCCGTCGGCAAGAGCGTGTACAGATTATGCGTGTGTATCCCGTTAGGCGACCGGTCCGCGGATGCCGCGCGTTCCTCGATGCCGTTGCTTAGAACTTGATACTGCCGTGTTGGTACCTATGTGATCATCTCGATAATATTGTGCCCGCGTTTGTCCGCATACGGCATAGCTCACTGTGGTCACACGCAATATGCCGTATGCGGTACCGATACAAACTTGATGTTGCGTTGTCAATTTTAAAAGCTCGTTGTCTTCAGGTCCCATGTCATTAATCGCTTTTCAGATTATTTCAGTAGGTTACTTGTACGCATTAGGCCTACAAAGCTATTTATGTTTGAAAATTTCAAGTTATAAACAGAAATTTATACCGTTACTAAAATCCTTCGTCTGTCTTATTAGTAAGGTGAGGTTGGGTTGGTATGTACCAATACTGGATTTGGTCAAAATCATAACTTGGCAGACCATAATTTAATAACAATTTAAGTGACTGTGAGTTATGGCAATCGAGTTACATAATTGGAGGCAATTACTAAAAAATATTATTTCATAACAAAAACTTAAACGGTGCAATGGTTCCGTTATTGTTTTATTATGCAACCGTTTGTTCTTCAAACGAACTCGGATATATCCGAATTTAAAGATGCAAGTAAAAGTAAAGCTTTTACTTTGGCATGGTAAACAGATCGTAAAGTACGTTGAGCGAGTTATAATTTCTCTTATTATGTCACCGTCGCTGTACAAATATTGGCTGGCCTGAGAGCTGGGCTGTGTATCACTATTTATAGTGATGGTTAACGTGCTTAGGATAGCAATTAGCAGTACACTATACATGGCCAAGTCTGTTAACTCTATAATCGCCATCTGATCGAAAATGGCTGAAATAAACTAAACGGTCCTACATGTTGACGGCTTTAAATGGCGACAATTGGTTTTCTTGTAAATAAAATCTATAACTCCCCCAAGCCGATACAGGAAATTGCAAACTATTCCCTTGTAATCCAGATGCATTTACGCTTGCATCTGACCTAATTCCATCTTTTGTCGCCATTTTAAAATTTCCAATGTCCTCTAATTAGTAAAAATATTCGACACTGGCACAAACTCGGAAACATCACTTTTAACACCAATGAATATTTTTCAAAATTTTGGCGACTTTCCGAATGATGTTTAGTTGTTCTGTGACCTATTATACTTCTTGCAAGCTAACACTTATCAAAGCAAACTAAAACGGTATACTGTCAGTATTGATGATGACGCTTAGCAAAAGTCCTACACAAAATTTCCCAGAAATATAATAAAAACTCGCTAATTTGCTATCGGCCCAATCATTAATTACTATCGATCTTTAAAAAAGTATGTCGCATGGGGTTATGGTATCAAATTCAATGTATCGCATAACAGTAAACGGGCGCTCAACCTCAAACGAATAGGATTACCTACCTTTACATACGAATTACAATGTCTGTATTAAGAACAATGGCTCCAATTCTTGAGAAAATTTTCTCACACGTTTTTTCGTAAGAATTGTATAGCTTTTAACTAAATGGTAACGGTAATGTTATAATTACTTCGTGTCTCTTTTTGTTGCAAATTCGTGTCCTGATTAAGGACGCGAATGTGCAAAAAAATGTGCTCTCCCACTTGATGATTCTCTAGTTTTGAGTCTGTCTTCGTTCAACCAAACTTTACGCTGCATACTATGCTCTTGTTTACATTTATCTCAACTATACATTATTATTAATAATTGTGGTCATAAAAACTAATCCCCAACAATGTAGAGTTTAATAGAACGTAGGATCATAAAACTAAAGATATTAAATGTAATTCATTCTGGAGCGAGAGTGATCGTGCTCAGGCATGGGGAGGTCAAATGTCAGTCGCCTCGAATAGAGACAATGTCAATATTAAACTTCTCTATTCTTGGGTGACCGTCGTGGGTTCATCACGCTAGTCCAGCACCATAAAACTCGTTTCAAACGAAACTGAAACGTCGGTACAGAAACTAAAGTTCATAATCGAAGACCTACCTAGAGCTCCACCTGTTCGTATACCCAATATGAGCTGTAATTAGTTTATACACGTTTTAATTTCGAATACAGTAGAGTTTTAAGGAGTTTAATAGCAGCTTCGTGATACGATTTAACGTTCATGTACGAGTACTGAGTAGGTATTAAAATATTAAAGCTCATAACCCAGTCTAATGTTTAACGTGAGACAGTTCGTCGACCTCTTTGTTTTAACGATAGTCGTCTGGTTGAGAGGATGCCTCTGTGGACTTTCACACAACAGCGCCCAGATCAATTTAGCAATTGCCTCTAAAAGATCAAGTGGCTGATATCTGTCTTTGGCGTTTATAAGAATTGATGTTGCTTGTTTGTCTCTAATTAAACATTAATAGCGGACTTTTGGCCAATAGTTATTGGACTTTAAAAATAGAATGAGAGGAAACAATATTTGATCTAGATATCATTAACGGCGTTTTAACGTAATTGCGTCGACTACGTGACTCTCCAAGTTCGATACTAAAAACTTGGGCTCGGCTGAACAAATGTTTGGCCACAATCAACTATGACAGTAAATGCGAATACACGCCGGTCGCATATTTGCTTATGTAACGGAGATGTGTAAAATGTAGTGTTTGTCGTCTACTTGTATTTAATGTTTTGCCGTAAAAATTAAACGTTGCTTTGGTGCTCTACCTTAGAGTAACTTACTCTCTCCAGGTCTCATAGTAGTGACTGCAGTGTGGAGTTCACAAAGTAAACTGCATACGTATAATATGTGCCCTTAATCTTGACAATTAAAGGTAACATAGTTGTTATTTTTTTGTCAAACGTCTTGTCAATCATACAATGTTCTCATGTAACTGCTCGCCGTTGTCAGTGGACCCCAATTTCCTTGGCCCATTATAAACAGTTCCCACGAATTATTTCGGATTTGAAGGTCACAAGCTGGTTTTAACTGCAGATATGTTTGAAAATAAAACAACGAGCAGCTATTTGCCGTCTGCGTACAATGGACTATCTGCTACTGCAAAATAATTTAATACAGTTTTATTAGTTCTCTCCTTTTTTAAATTGGTTTAAACTTTGCGTAAGCTAAATATCAAGTATGTTATGCTATTTTTATTTACAAATTAGGCACGCCCACAATTAATTATTTCCTAATTTTAAATGATTTAAATATTTATGATGAATGATAGCCGATAGGTATCCTACCTATCAGCCTGCTACCTACGAGCAGATTGAGTTTGATCATACCTGCGAAGTATTCTGCAATAGGAATTATGTAATTTTTTAGAAACTTTTAAACACATATTACACGATTGAATGATGTGAATTGTGATTAAAATAAATCGAAGAATGCATTTCGTAATAAGCGCGTCCTTTTGAGTGAGCCAACATTACAGTATCCAATTTATCAACACGCCCGCTGTCGTTACGTTACCTCCAGAAACATATTATGTACATGAGTCAAATTACTGAGGTAATTTAGACTTTGAAAACACAGTATAAACCGTGCAATCCTTTGTTTACAGGTTTCAGTATTTACACAAGTGAAGCCTTATGTCAAAACTAAAGACACTTTCGTGAGTCAGACGACACAGTGTAACTAATTAAAAATCGAACATTCGAAGTAAAATTTTTAACACAAACGTAAACTTAAACATTCCAAACACTAACGCTTTTATATTTGTTGCCATATTAATATTTAACTTCGTAATTATAAGTGTAACGTCGAATATAATCCAATAAATTCAGTGAATAAAAATTGTGTCAAGAGCAAAAAGTGTGTGTCAAGGGGTTCTCCAGCAACTTTCCTTTTCTAGAAGTGAGACTGGGTGACATCGGTCGCAATATAATTGTTGTGAATCACTTAAATCCGACCTTGGGACCGTGCATTGTGTTGTGGAGGGATTTTGGCGGATCCCCTCGTGACTCGTGAGTCTGTGCCGGACCTCGCTGCGATAAACACTGCTGACCCCTAACAAAGTGTTCCGCAATCGAACCTTATCTAAAAAGTGATTATGTTAAGTGAGTGCTAAACATGTCGACCCAATCGTACTACAAGGAGCGCCTGGGGTTCGACCCCCAGGAGGCGATGCAGGAGAGCGTCAACGGGGGCTTCTACGACGGCCCCCATCAGGCCAAGCGTCACCGCGCGGAGCAGCAGAAGGACTCACACGACCAAGTATACGAGGAAAACTTGACCAAATTCAAAGGTACAACTTGCTGGGGATTTTTTATACAGCAATCAGGTTCGTGGTGATGGGTATAGAGAATGCGTGTGTATCAACATATTGTGATTGTTGTGACGCTGACTCAATAACAGCGTATGTGAGTTTTTTTTAATAACAAACAAGGCATTGTAATACATGCTCAGCCAATAATATTGCATGGCTCAGTGTTTCTTTAGTAAGTCACCGAAGCAGTAGGCAAATGTCAATGCTTTATTCGAACTCAAACAATTTCTTCTGATCAATGAATAGGGCCATTGATAGAATTCGGTTTCCTTCATTGTTATTTTTTTCAAAAAAAAATTTAAATAATACCTAACGAGTATTGTTATGTCAGTCATTGACCAGAAACCAGGTAAAGCGTGGAACATGTTAGCCGTTTTGCATGTACAGGCGGAATTAGACGAATTCTAATTCGTACAGCGCATGTCAATGATTCTTATTGAAGGATGTTATGCTTGTATTTACCCACAGTAAATAGAACATCAACAAACAACGATACATAGAGAACATTGAAACTGTGCTGACGGCTATCTTATCCGCTTCTATCTCGAAGATAGTAGGTCTCCTGATAAAATTCCATTTCTTACGTATAATATCAGCTGCTTTCATAATTTGAGTTGCCATTCTTCTCTCTATTAAACTAAAGTTGGAAATGACTAGGTTTAACTTGTTAATGGCATAAGCGGTACGTCTAAAATTCAAAGATTATTCAGACAGTAGTGGGTAAAGCCCGTTTTTTACTCTTATATCAGAATTTCCAATAGTAGAATTAGGTAAGTTAGAGCAATGTTACGGGAGTGGAGGTGTATGCTCCTTATTAATTATTTAATTCTTTATTATTATAATATTATCTTTATCTGTACCCCTTTATCTGTAAAAGTGATCGCGGCCTTGTTAGTCATATAAGGATTTTGCTTATTGGAGTTAAGTGTCATGTTTCAAACTGATAAGATACGGATTAATATTTAAATGACTTACCTAAATTGAAATCTCAAGTACGCGATTCGTTTTCATTATGTTGTAATTTGTTTTCATGTGAGCTTCAATTTATCGGCCTGTAGTGCGGAATAAAAGGTCGCCAGGTCTTAAAACTTGTTCGCGAAAATATGTAGTAGGCTGCTTTTGAAACTCTGTCAGAAGATATGGCCCATTATTATTACAAGACAGCAGCTGTTGTTGCTATCAAAAAAATGGGTGTAGACAAGTACCTGAGTATTATGCAATTAAATGCATTCAAATTGAGGTACATTGTTATGGTGTTAATATGCCACCGCCGGTATCCCATAGAAATAGGTAGAGATTATGAACTCTATTTAGTTTCAGTACGCGTCGCATGGGCACCGTTGAAATGAGTTTTGTTTACATAGCTAACTATACAAGCATACTGACATATTGTATAAAAAATTACATTTATCCTAATACAAGGTGTACAATAAATGTGCGATAATACTTTAGGGTGTGTATGTGCCTCCTATGTAGATTGTAGAGTATACTGTGAAAGTACCAGCGCTGAAAGACTTACTTTTGACTTTCATGTGTCTATAAGAAATGCCCCAACATCATAAATTTGCCCATACTGGTACTTTCACAGTAAACTGTATATACGGAACCCATACGCACCCTAAACTATTATCACTCATTAATATTACAGCCTGTATATTCTGTCATTTTGTCCATTCAATGGTGGTCATACTACGCGTGCTGCAACTTCTTTATTTGTACTTTATACATAGGTATGTGTGACTCGATATCGGCAAACTTTTAAAGTGCCAATCGATCGCTATCGTAATAGATTATCGTATATTAATTGATTAGACCAATTTACCGCATGTGACCTCTGGCGGGCGATCGCCGCGACCCCAAACATTGGAACGAATCGAATAATTAGTGCTATCAACTCGAGACTGTCGAGTACATGCTGGGTTTTTGAGTGAACCATACCATTTGAAAACGTTCAAGAAACTAATACTACTCTGATATTCTTGGCTAGACGTATATTACCTATTGATAAGTTCACAGGTTTCAGCTAATGTGTTGATGGAATTGACTAATTTAGTTATGTAGATATATGTCTAATACAAGAAATATTGAATATAAAAAAAAATCCGAATCGAACTTTGTAAGTGATAGTAGGAAACTAGGCTCAGGTTATGTTTAAAGCCAGCTTGTAAGTAGCAATTAGATGCTATATTATTGCTGCGACATATTATACATTTTACAAATTACGAATAATATACCTAATGGAATTCACAGCAATAATCGCTTACTAGAAGCATTATCCGCAATTTTCGGGATCCTTGGCTTTGACGTGTTAGCGTTTAGCCTTGTGCCACCTTTATAGCATGTGAACTGTAATTATAATGGTCGTTATTTAAACTTATTATGAGAAGTTTGGATTTAACCGGAACTTGTTTTTTTGTCTTTAACCCTCGTTTTGATACTGCTATACTACTGAACCTATACAAAAATAATAATATTAAACACGATTAAGGCATGCCGATTTAGTTATTTTGTATTGATATAAATAATTAAGACTACTTACTAATTAATAGAAGTATACAGTATACACTGTAAACGCTATTTACTCTTTTTTTATATGTTAAAAAGTCACATAACAGACAAGGACAAAATATTGTATAGCTTAATAGTTAATACCCAGTATAAATATTTATTTTAGTTTTAGGGTGTGTTTCACCAAGCAATGTTAAAGTTAACGCCATGTTAAATATCGTGTTATGACTCTCGTATTTCCTGTCAATGAATGAGATGGCATGGTATTTTAACATGCCGTTAACTTTAACATTGCTTGGTGAAACACGGCCTTAGGTCGTGACCAAACAATGCTAAAGTTAATCCTTTGTTAAATATCATGTTGTTCCTCTCGTAATTCCTATCAATGAATGAGAAGGCATGATATTTTAACAAGCTGTTAACACTAACATGCGTTGGTGAAATCGAGAGTTAAAGTTCTTTTGGAATCTATATCTGATGACAACTGTGTTGACGACCTTATAAGTTTTCACCACGTCACCGAACGTGATGACAAGTTGACATGCACGCAGTCATGAATCGTGATAATGATCGGTCATGACTACGAATTCAAATTAATTTACATATACAAATAGGCACTAATATTAGTTAAGAGTATTTTTTTTAACCTTTTGTATGAACACCCTAAATCAGGAACTATCCAGTTTGATTCTATTGGAAAAGATCTTTTAGTTTAGGATAGCCTAAAATAAATAAAAAGGCTAAAATAATCGTTACGCTAGGGCCTAGGACTAAACTGAAGTCAGATTTTTTGTATCAGCTTTAGTTTTTGAGATATAAAAAAATACGTTTTTCAAGAATTATAATTTGTCGTTTGTTTATTTTGATTCTCAGTCGATTGATATGGTCGGGAGTACAAAAAGTTACGATCTAACGATTTTCTTTATCCTAGTTAATTTTAAAGCGCCGACACAATCAAGAACTGATTCGATTTTTTATTGTGTCGGGATAAGCCTGCATGTCTTTTATTGTAAATCGGACAGTTTAGGGTTAACCTCTAGTCAAGATCAGAGGAACACTAAACGGATGGTTAAATAAATGTATATAATACGCGAATTTAGCCGACTAGCGTTTGTATTGTTTTACAGTTTCCTTCCGTGACCTTAGGATATTTATTGCGGTAGTCGGTTCTAGGTTAAATGAAAGGCGCTATATTAGTCTCGCTAGGTAATGTTAAATTCTATATAAGACCTAAATTTTTGTTTTCTGAAACTATAAAAGTAAAAGAATTTATCCTATTGTTGTTATTCTGTTAAGATCTAATAAGTATCGAATATTTTATTTAGAAGTTTTGTCGCTGCTTTATATCTACCGATGGAGACATAACATGCAAATTAGCTCTTATAATCTTATATTTTTTTCAGTAGAATGTGCAACAGGCTCTAAATCTTAAAAAATATTTATTGTCAATAGTTGATACTTACAGCGTCAATAATTACCATTACACAATATTTTAAGTAACGATTTCACCAACGCATTTATGGTAACGGCTTGTTAAAATACCATGCCTTCTCATTCACTGATAGGAATTACGAGGGCAACAATATGATATTTAACCAAGGATTAACTTTAACATTGCTTGGTGAAACACGCCCTAAAGATTTTATGTTTGGATTAATTTACAATGAGTCAGTAAGTCATTTGAAAATAATTAGGTGTATGAGGCCATTTTAGTCATTAGTAATGGTCGACGTTTGTTGCAAATCATTTAGTCGTTAAAGAATTATTATAACTTGTACGATTACTGTCTAAATGAATGTGGATTGTGGAGAGGTTGTGAATGACCATCAGGGGGCCTATTACAAGCTCTTAATTCCAGCCAGTTTACGCCATACAACATGGCTACCTGGAATTTTCGTATTACGATCACATAATAACTGCATCATAATTCATAACAGCTAGTCAGCGGACACGTGACCCTTGACTTGCTTCCGAATGTCACTTTCAGACAACCAAACTAGGGTGGATCGATTTAGAATAACATGTCGTTGAAATACGAAAAAGAACACGGCAGTGTAAGACCGTATTATTGAATTGCCTGGAACCAGGCTGGTATTGTAAAATATCATAATCGGACGCAATGTTAATTTTACGTTGCATACATACGTTTACTGTCATTTCTTTTATTTTTAACACCTGACGAAAACAGAGGGTTGTTATAAGTTTCACGAGTCTGTGAGTGTCGTTGTAGATCCTAAACGAAACGGATGAACCAATTTTTATCCAGGATTTTTTTAAAGCTAACGTGATCAATAGTGTACTATCATTCATCAACATCAGTTCGGTCACTACTTGAGAATTCGGGGGTTAATAAAAAAAATATTTTTATTTCAATTATGTAAATTTTATGATTATTGTTTTTGTAAGTAGGTCGTTTTGTCAAGTTGACAGTGACAGTTGACAAGGTAATATGATTCGGATCACGCAAAAATTGAGTGTCGCATGTCCATTAGTTTCATCGGCATGTCACTGGATAAATACTGTAATAACTATTACGTCATTTTACACAATAAAAGTGTTTCCCTTGAACATATAAAATGCATTGTAGGTACTGAATTGGGTTATTTATAGAATATTAAATTTATTTACTTTTCTCAGGACAGAAAATGTAAAAGATGTTCAAAACCTAAAATAAGAATTAGGATCAGTTTTAAAACATTTCAGTTGTAAGCAATTAAATAAAATATTAATTTATTATTATTAATAAAATATTCTTGCACAACGATATTTGTATGCATGTTAGTGTGATGTCTATGTAGGGTTAACAATGTGACGTCACAATCGGTTGTTCCCTTCTCGTTCGCACATTATTTTTAATCGTTTAATATCTTCAATATTTTAATAATACTTAAATGACTTTAGTTTTACATTCCTTGTTCACTGGTGGGCTATAATAACATAAATTTAAAAAAAACTATTCAAAATACTAACTGTGGTAAAAATATCGATGTCGATCCTTATGATCACTTTACTAATTTTATTACACCAACATGCTAGGTAAGCGAAAAGTTTTCTTATCTAGCATGTATTTTTAAGCTTGCCTAGAGTGTAAACCCAGCATAGCTTGTTCGACCAAAAGAATCTCTCATCTCATTAATTACTAATGGACTTCCCATTTAATTAGTGGACCTAAAAATATGTTAGCACAAAAACAAACGATTGTCTGTAATGTATACTGTATTACTAGATTGTAGAAATAAAAACTAGATCAACAATGAAATAGGTATGCCAAGGCCGAATATTATATTATGTTGTTTTTGTCAATTACGTAGCTTACTCTGCGGTGTTAAGTTGGTTTCTCATTTAATTACATTGATATTCAATATTCATGAACGATTGTCTAGTTGGCTTTATAATAACATGCCTGCATAAAATTCATCGATTATTTTATAATCGATTGTAGGTACATAATATTTAAAGTTTATAAAAAAAAACTAAACTTTTAATCCTGAGTGAAAGACAAGTCACAAGTGCCTAAATTTGTAAATAATATTTTGGTTCATTTTTCCAAAGAAATGAATACACAAAGATTTTAATATGATCTGTGTTAATCCAGGTTATGTACGTGCGCTATATTTCAATTAAAATAATCTATATATGTATATGTAGCGGTTATTGCTTGCAGTAACAGCTTACAAACAACTTCATAGACGCGCCGTCATCAACTCCTCACAGACCCCGACACAAGATAAAACTTGCGCCCGATTTATGTAACTAAAAATATAGCTCAAAGTTAAATGTAGGTTATTAGAAAAAACGTCACTGTCGCTGTCTCAGTTAGACATTATTGAAACCGGGCGTATTCTTACGGCCTGTATATTAGTAGCTCAAATCAAAGTCTGAGGACAAACCAAAGAAAGGGGTACAACATTTTGTGAAAATGCTCAAGAAACGAAAGTTGCTGCCCATACAAACTACCAATTATTGTAACCTGGAGCAAAAACGGTGTTTTGTCTCCAATAAGCTCCCCATAGGTCACCTGTCGATTAACAAAGTGACAACTTACATAGTAGTCAGTAATAGATCATCTAAATATTATTGGTGGATGCTGATAGCCATAACAATAGCAGCATGTGTAGCCAGGTGTAGGATGTGGAAGTGCAGCGCCGTGCAAATCGCACTGGATACCATTAATCATAATAAGCGTGGGTGGACGGCACTGTTGTGCTGAGTGTAACAGATATAGAGACCACAGGGTCTGTTCCAGTTGTGACTGGATTTCCGCAGGAACTAAGTAGGATTGGATTACATTTTGTACCTATGTTTCTTTAGTGGTTTAAAGATTGTCCCTTTTTGCCTGACTACGGCGAAGCCAATATATAAAATAAAGGCTTGGCAGTCTATCATAATATGTATTTCATTCCATCGTAGCGGCGTCTAAACTATGAGGCCCCAATTCTTGTGTTCCGCGAGTAACAGGCTGTGTAATTTGTATAGTTGCCTTATAGTTTTGAACACTGACACGACAAGGAATGACCATTTTTTATATCTCCCCGTGCTAAGTAGCAGAATAACTTGTGTTACGGGGACCAGAAAACTTATAGATCTGTACATAATTTCAAATGTTTATTATATTATACACATCCATGACCCAGGAATACAGAAAAGTTTTCGTTCCTTCTCCGGGATTAGAATCCGCGACCTTCGGCTCGAGCACCAATGTGCTCAATCAGTGCCCTACAGAGGTCCATATTATGGGCGAAGCTTTACAAGAAATCACACGGTAGGACACAATGCGTATTGTGCATAGGCGTGATTTGATAACGCGGTCAATCGATTGTGGCTTAGCCGTGTCCGACACATGAATGACTGAATAATTTCATTATGCGAACCAGCTACACCATGCCAAGAGTCAAGTATAATAGAAATAGGCTTGTCAACAGATACCTGTATTCTGAACGCAAATTTACCGCTCATCCATATTAATTAAAGCGATTGAGTAATATTAATTAATCCGAAGAATCTTCGCTTGATGAGTTATGACTGATGTTCTAAGAAGTTTAAAATCGATTGCGAATCAACGTCGATTGTCGTGTGACCACTGAGCAGCGAAGTGAAGACGTGATCGCACTCAATCAGCATCGCAATTGAGGCGAGCGTTGCACCCGCGAATGCTCTGTTTATTGATGCACTTGTCTGGTGGCGCCCAGCTGTTCTTGAGTGCTAACCGTCTTCGCTCTGATGCCCTGGTATTGTTTACGTCTCGATGAAATTTCAATGATGTCATAAACGAATTAACAGGGAATAAACATTGGAATTGCGAAAACGCTGATTATTAATAATTATAATTATTTATGATAAGAGTCTGTTTCCCTAGTACAATATTATTTGTTTATGGATATTTAAAGGTTTCATTTCTCTTGGAATTACTTTTGTGACAGTTTCAAAAATCATTTTAGGGATGGGTCTCATTTTGTTGTTTCATATGATTTAAAGTCATAATTAATTCGATATTAAAACGGTATTGCGTGTCACATGTCGTAATTACGCCCTGCTGCACCTAGCTCGTAGATTCCTGCTTCCGTCACTATAAATAATTTGGCAACGACCTCTGCGCTAAAATAGTTCTCTACAAATCACGTATCGTCATCGATTTAGATTTTAGAGGTTCGTTAACCCACACTATTTACATTGCTCGGCTTGTACACGTGAACAATTGTTATTTAAAATTAAAAGTATCGACGCGTGTTGATTTTTAATACGATTTTTTGTACTATGAATCACTCTACTTTTTTTGATCATCGTAACCTTTTTTTGTGACGTGACACGTGACCGTTACATTTTTTATATCATCACTAATTATTTCGTGGATGCTTTTTATTTGTGTTACTGACAAATTGACAATATTATTTGATATATAACAAAAATAAATATTTGTTGCTTCTATTTTATTAGATCTGTTAATTTTATTTATGAACAAATTTTGCGAATTTGCCTTAAGTCAATATAAAAAGATAATGACGTATGCTACCTTAAAATATTTGACTTACTTAACTAATTTTGGAAATTAAGCCATTACCAGTTCATCCAATATTATGTTGAGTTTTGAGTTTTGTCACTATAGATTTTTGAAAAAACCTATCTGTTCCCATTTAATCAACTGTATTGTTTTATATTATAGAGCTAATAACTATTTTCTTTCCGCAGATGAACGAGACGCGATACAGAAGAAAACATTCACGAAATGGGTCAACAAACACCTTAAAAAGGTTGGTACAAGTTTAATTTTTTTTTTAATACTAAACCTATAATGTATTAAAATTTTATAAAGGTTATGGTTTTGAATTAAATGTAAACAAGAAGGTCATTCTCGTGGTTGGCAATGTAGAGGACATATTATTCTTTTTAACTAATTACTAATTAGCTTCAAAATAAATATTAGCCTTCTATGTTTTAAGTATTTTACTAGAGGTAGGTAAGCAAATATTATATTTGACTAGTAATCTGATATTATGAGTCAGTTACCGTAGCGAAGGTTCTAAAAAGACGAAGCAATGTCGTAATTTATTTTCTTACTCCATAATCCATATGAAACCAATCTTAACGAGTAGATAAAATATCTAATTGTCGGATTACAGTCCTATTAAAATACCATTCAGTATAACGAAGATAAAGTACTTACATTAAAGTGCAGCTATTTTATATTTACTACCTAGTTAATACTTATTGAATGATTTGCACTTAAACGTACGTTGGGATATAAAAGTGTAACTTATGATGCGAGTTTCAATGTAAATTTTAAGATAACTGCAATCACTTTGCAATAAAAACGTAGATTGTAAATTGTCAGAGTGTATATCGGCGACGTTTCATGGGCAGGGTTGAGCATAGAAGTGGCGCGTGAGGCGACCATAAACGTAGTGCGCTGAATACTAATTTCCAGCTAATCTCATGCGACCGTGCTCTATAAACTACAAGTATTCAAAATTGGTAATGTAATCCAAAGGATTCAAAATGTAAAAAAACAATTATAATATCACAAAATGCTGATCCAAACTATAAAATGAGTAGATCCAATGAGTTATCTCAAAATTATGATGCTACGTAATATAAACAATTTTATATGTATCACGTTTTAGTGACGGCCGCTGACGCACATTGAAACAATGCAAAAAGTTTTGCGACTAAAACGAGAGAAACTTTATCGTTAGATATTATATTTCGATATCTGATGACCGGTGGACATGAAATTTAAAAAATTTATTACTCCTCTGCTCTGCCGAGTAGAACGCTACATGGCGTATGCTGGAGATTGTCACGCTGTCAGAATTTGCATTCGCGGAACTAATTGGTCCTCGTCTCGCTGCTGCTGTTACTTGTGATTAATGTTCCTGGCTTATTCGCGGAATGTACTAGCAGCATCATCTTGTGGTCATTAAGTCGTCGTTAAAGGTTCAGAGCTGACGCGCATCCCACTTCTGATATAAGATAGTTCGATGATATTTCGGATTCTGTTACAATTTTATTCACTTTTGTCTACCTCTTGTAAATTGTAACTGTCTAATTATTGTTATAATTAGGTACGCATCTTATGGATAACTATTTTAAGTAACGAGTCCATTGACTCCTTAACGAGCTAACTTTCCGTAATGGCTACTTTGATCTTTCACTGATGATTATTCTGACGCAAAGGTATCGGACAAGACATACCAACCTGCATCTTAAATTATTGTACTGACACGTCTGCAGTTATATTCCAGCTAAAACAGTTTCCTCGAACATGTTTGCAATAACAGATCCGTTAAATTCATAATCCAATAAACAAATGATCTGTTTATTGACAGACGGACAGACAAAGACGGAATTTACTTGACTCACGCTTTGTTTGCCAGACATCTTCAAACATAAATTACGAGTAACTTAATACACATCTTGGTCCAAGAACTGATGTTTTCTTCCCAACTTTATTTATTTAACAGCAAACAGTTAGTTCGTTGGAATCGTAGATGTACTTACTTTATAAAGTAAGTACCTATAAAGTTTCTAAATTCAAAAATGTGTAAGTACCTTAAACTTAAAAAAAAAAACTGTAACAATGGTTGTGTCTGTACACTTAACCAAAATTGAATTCTAAAAATATCTTAATTTAAAACACTCTAACCAGATGGCATCAAATAACAAGTTATTATCATATCTCCGTTATTAATCGTGTCAGACAAAGATTTTATTGACGATACCACTGGTCAAAGCGTCTTTCTCTTGTGAAATTGAAATGAATGAGTGTTTTGTTTTTGCGACTAAATACTTTCATATGCCAAATGGAATGATTAAAGAATAGTAGTTAACTCATGGGAAGTTGATACTGTTACTAAGTTAACAAAACTTTTTTAAGCACTCTAACTTTTGGCAGCGACTTCTAATTATGTACTTAATGTCCTCGGTGTCATACCGTATGTTACTAGAGTTACTGTAGAGAACATTGTTGAAATCCATAAGGGTGTGTCGGACGCTTAGCCTAAGAACATTCTTTGATAATGCGCGACTGAACTAAGTCAGTAACCGCTGTGTTATAAATTTATCGGCCAGTTTAATAACATAGATCGATTGTTATCGCGAGCCAGCTGCATAAATGCAAAGTGAACCATATAGAGATATTTTGATTAAGCGCCCTAACAAAGGATGTTGTAAGGCAGCGGGTGACGCATCGCCACGGCGCGCCGGGATGTTTTCGTTACATTTGACCCGGCTTAGTCACTGGTGAGATAAGCGCTGAGAAACAAGGCTTTCGTTTCAATACAGTAGGTACTGTACTTGCGCTTTCACAGTTCGCACTCCATGGGAACGCGAAGTTTTGTCAACCTTCTACTTTAACATCTACTTTTTAGTTTTTACTCACGAGTTTGTCACCGCTTTAGGAACTCTAGGATGGATGGAATATTTTAAGGCGACTAATGCATAGGAGTCACATCTTGAGTATTAGTAATTGTCAGCACAAAGTGAATCATCCATTCGAACTTCTCAGTAGGTGCCGGAACAGGATAAAAATATTGAAGTGAATAAATTCTTATATAACACTTATTAACTTTAGAAGTTATAAGTAACTAAAATCAAGTGTCCTTCGTCTGATAAGAATTTGGTTTAGCTTAAAATGATATTAATGTGTCTTAATCGATTCTGTTAATGTGTGGTGGAATCACTTAACTTAATTTTCATTAGGTAGGTTTTATTTAATGGATTTACATATTTACGAGAAAACTTTGTTGTTTACATTTAGTTGCCTGATATATTATGTTATGTAAACGTGTGTGATGGGTTAAGGTGTGTAATAGTTGATGGTTCTTACAAAATATGTTTTTATGCCTCACATTTGGAAATGCAGCATTGGAAATACCTAAAGGTACAATTTTACATATAATTATGTAGTATAGCTTGTTTATAAGAAATTTGTGATCTACATATTCCAGATCTTTCATGTGGAATTTAATAATTACTTGGAACTTGGTATAATTTAGCATGTAGATGTTATTAAATTGTCAGTGTACTTTGAAGGGAAACTTATTACCTTGCGATAAGTTAGTGACACTAATTATGTCATTGAGAATTAAGTTAAGAAATACGAGATGAATTTGTATAAAATGACTTGGGTATGACTAAGGTCCTCTAATTAAATTAATAAATATTTGAGTTGAGTGAGACGTCATTGAAAATGTAGAAAATGTTAGATATATTTTGGTCTAAAAAGTATATTATTCAGGTGTTTGCGTATTTCACGCTGCTCGGACAGACGTACACGCGGCTCCATGTGTGCGAGGTGGTCAATAACCAACCCTGTTGTCCCCCACAACAAGTAAGACCAGTGCATGCCAGTACACTGCTCAAATGTTTCTGAATATTGTCTATGGGTCCACCTATCTGGATTGTAGGCGAGAAGTTCCAGGAATGACATACTTCTAGTGCATCTCGTGAAAAACGACTTCTCCGGAGAGCTGTCAGTCTAGAATCGGGGTGTATTATGTGGCTCGCCATTCACATATTTATTCTGCCTCCCTCTAGTTTTTTCTATCTGTGTGCTGAGTGCGAGATTTTGTCACTTTTTGGACAGATACAATTAACACGATTTTTATGGTATAGCATAATCAAACCAATTTTTCCACTAAAGTCATACACATTGGCTTCGTATAACACAAATGGCTTTGTACGACTATTTAAATGGCGAGAAATGGGTATCGCGCCGATCGAAGCGTAGAAATAAAATTAAAAATGTTGGAGACAAAACTTTCAAAAACTAAAACGATAGTCTCCCGAGTCTTATCTCACATTAAATACTGAAGACTTGTCACACTTGCATCACTAATATATTAAGAGAAAAGAGGTTATAACGTAAATAAAGGTGTACATTGCATATTGTTTTAAGATACATATTAAAACATAACTACCAATTTATATAATAATCCTCTGGTAAATATAATAAGGATTAAGATAAGAAAAGAATTGAGAAGAAAGGTTTGAATGTACTCCAATTTTCCATTTTCCAGCGTATCGCGCGCTCGCAGCCCTAACATAACCTAACATTTCACGTCGAGTAGTGATAGACAATCGCATTCAGCATATAGAGCCTCTGTCGGCTTAAAGAAGAGGATAGAGAACTGATCTAGTTTGATTTAATGTTCATTACATAATTTGATTTTTGTTACGTTGACAACAAAAATCTAGTTTTGAGCGTAAAACTGGTTTGGTTGTTACTTGTTATCAATACATTTAGTATAATGAACCTTTTTTGTTATTTAAATAAGTGTATATTTGTATTCAGAAACATTTAGCATTTCAACGTCCTAATTTCGTTTGGTGTTCTTTTTATTGTTCTTAAGATTTCCTTCGTTGTATGTAGTTACTGTTCAGTTATTGTAGCTACATCCTATTTGCTAAGGAGCGTTGTAACTTGTTACTGCTTAGAATGTAATCCTATTTCCGTTTTACGTTATTTAGATGCATGTTACCTTTAGTTTTGCTTTTATGATTTGATCTTTAAGTTTAATCTCGTAGACTTAGTTAAAATACATAGTACACAATTATATTTAAGAATCAGGCTTATTCTATCGACGTAGCTTTTTGGTTAGAGTTCTTGGACTATGAAAGTGGTCCGCCATGAATAACAAACTATCACTTGAGCAGTGATTGAAATAGTGTGCGAAAGAGGTTGCATCAATGACTTCAACCTCTTTACAATATACATGATGGTGTAAAATAAATGAGTCCTAATACTTTACGGTGTGTTTGTGCCTCCTATATAGAGTATACTGTGAAAGTACCAGCGCGGAAATACTTTTTTTACTTCCATATTTGTATGAGAAATGCCTCAACATCATAAATTTTGCCATACAATAATTTAAAAAAGTACCTCTTTCAGCGCTGGTACTTTCACAGTAAACTCTATAAAAATGACCCATACACACCGAAAAGTATTATCACTCATTAATATTATAGCCGTTACGTTAGTATTTAGTTCTTAATATAGTTTATGTTTATCCTGCCGCCTCTACTTATATGTAGAACGACGATGATCATTTGAGAAAATGGCATTATATTTGTACTTTGCTCTTGTTACCCTTCAGGGTCAATCACTTTGTGTTAAAAAATCTAAACGATAGTTGGATTCAAAAAGTATCTTCCCAGTTCCCAGTATTTAAAATGATATTAATACTTTTCATAACTGTTTTATTTCCGCTTATTCCGATTAGATACTGTATAATAGTTTTGGTACATTTTTGTGAATATTACACTGTTTGTACATTTTTGTGAATATTACGTTAACTTGATACGTTTCTGTTTCTCCGTGTAGGTAGCTAAGTAATATTTTTGTAAGATAGAATGTAATTTGGTTAAATTTTATTATCATTGTAATGCAGATGTAGGTATCAACTATTAATTTTGGTAATGTACTAATTTTTGTGTTTAATTTGTTATATATTGGAAAAAATAATATAGTTGGAAAATGCCTGTAACTCGAATTCCTTTAACCAGTTTGTTATGTTGTTTGTAGATCTAATCTGCTGTTGTCCTTGAGACTTTTAATTCAAGTTTCGTTTTCGTTTTACTTTTCAAGTTTGTGTTTTTTACGTTCATTTAAACTGGAATGAATAATGTTTTTTGCCTATTTGATTTATGCTTTTAATTATAAACGTAATATAAATTATTATTATTTTATGCCATTTTGTAATTTAAGTTTTGACATTTATCTTTTGAGTTTCGGCCTTATTAATGTTGATGATTTTATGCGTTGATCGAAGATACGAAAATATCGCATAATTTACTACAAAATTCTCAATGGTATTGTTATCATACATTTAATCATCAACATCAACCTTTATGTGGCCCTAAGTTACGCATGTATCTATGAATATATTAATGTATTAAATTGCGTGTTCCCAGGTGAATCGACACGTGAACGACCTGTTCGAAGATCTGCGCGATGGCCTCAACCTCATCTCGCTGCTGGAGGTGCTTTCTGGCGAACACCTCGTAAGTATACCCACGTATTACATACTTTCATATCCAGAGGAAGACTAAGGGTTCCCGAGCGAAATTCAAATGAATGATCAACTAACATGGCATTCAAATTAACAACCTATATTGAACGCTGATTGGTAGAACATTATCAGATAGAAAAGAACAGATAGATATTTTATGATTACATCTCATAATAACTTATATTGGATCAAATTTTTGGTTACTTATAGCATAATATTCACCTCTATTTTTCAATTATTGAGGTAGGTACAATAATATTATCAAAATGTTATCGCGCGACAACTCGTGACCCGTCTTTGATTTTCACGCGACTCTACGTTTGCTTCTACATTTCCTCTGATGAATATGAATATTATGTTATTGGTGAGCAACATGGCGCTTTCAGTCTGTGCCGACGTGAGTTGATCCTAAGATAACCTGCGCTGATACTATGTATCCAATAAGGAAGTTCGCAAACTCGCCGACCACTTGCAGAATATACTATCAAAATATACCGCCTCTATTCGAGATAATCTGTGATAATACACAAAACTGGAAAATTAAATTGATAATTTAAATGAAGATACCTATTTTTTAGTATTTACATAAGTATAAATACAAAAAATTCTTAAGAGTTTAGCAGCCTTTCAAGCCTACTATTAAATGTATTGAATATTAATAGAGGCAGATGTGTGAGGAGCGAGGGTAGATGTGTGTCGGCCTTAAACAAAGTACAGGTGCGGCCGATACGACAGGAAGTGATGGAATACTTTTCACCCTCGATCATTAGTTGCTATTAAAACTGCAATACACTTTAGATAGCGATACTTGGCCAAAATATAGACTACAGTCTAGCTAGAGACATATAACAACCTATGTTATTGCCTTGTCTGTTGTTTTGCTAATAGCTACTAGTACTCGTATTTAATCAAATTGGCAGTATATAATAGTGTAGGGTATTTTTTATGATTTATAATTTGCTGAAGCAACAAAATAAATATTTCAACCAACAAAATCAAATAGTTTAAGATCGACCAAAAAAAGCATAGTTGACTGATGCCGTAGGCACAGACTTCGTAAGCATCCACTAAGGAAGGGTTTTTTTTAATTCAATCCCCAAGAAAGAGAAAACCAGTCAGAAATCCAGTCATTTTATATAATATGTTAAAGTTGGTACCAATAATTTTATGCATGATTCGTGAAGCAAGTAACTAACGAAACCATTTTATCAAATTCCAGCCGCGCGAGCGAGGACGCATGCGGTTCCACATGCTGCAGAACGTCCAGATGGCGCTGGACTTCCTCAGGTACAAGAAGATCAAGCTGGTCAACATCCGCGCAGAAGACATCGTTGACGGCAACCCCAAGCTCACGCTCGGCCTAATATGGACCATAATCCTGCACTTCCAGGTTAGTGATGCTTTATTGTTGATGAAGAGAGGTAGTAGAAATTACTGGGGCAGGCGTAATGCTTTTTTATATAAAAAAATATAAGTTAGGTGTTTACTAGGACGTTCGGTATGGATTTGTTCCCTAGTTTTACGGGTATTGACCTTGAACTCTTGCTAAGGTTCTTTAAACACTGATGTTTGTAGCAATGTCAGTGGTAGCCCAATCAACGCAACGTCTTAGAGATGTCCAGGGACAATATAAAATTAATAGGCAATACTCGTATAACTTGTTAAAAACATTTATTTCTAGAAGTTCTAGTAGTATCATGCATCCATTAGAAGGATTCGAAATAACTTAAAGAGCCTTTAAAAAGTAAAGTCAGGCTTAATAAATTATAAGGTCACTTTGATGTTTTTTTTGATTTATCAAAGAAACGTGAAAATTAAAAAAGTCAAACAAATTTAAAACAAGTTTTATGAAGTGTTGAAATATGAATTTCAATTAAGGATACTCGAATTTACTTTTTTGGATTACTTTATACCGCCTTAAATACCCTGTTTATTGGGTTTAAACCAAAATGAACTGGCAGCGACGAAAGATCAATGAGATAAGAGATTATAAGTGGAGTGTTCGTCCAAACACATATTTTTGGATCAGAGAAGTGCAAGTGCACTCAATAAACTTTTATATCTTTGAACTGAGTGGCGAATTGCGTAAATAAAATAATTAACTTGTCAATTCGTTATTCTCTTATTTGATTCGGTCAAATCAATAGATCCAATAAACTCTAGATTGCCTAATTTTCTGGCTTTCTTTTTATTCTATTTTTACTGGTACAAGGTCTGCACAATTACTTCTTAATATCCTGGTAAATATTGCAAATAGATCGTTATTATGGAAACTATATTATTAAGGGCCGATTTTTCAATCGTCAAATAACTTTTATCTAAGGAATAAATATGGGACTTTGACAGATTTTGTATGGAACAAATGTCAGTCACATGTAATAATAAAATAATGTAATAATAATCACATGTAATAATAATAAAAGTTATCTGTTGATTGAAAAAACGGCCCTTAGTCTTATAACTAAAATCTAAATCATATGTTTTCGGTTGGAACTTAACTGCTTTGAATTTATTCGTTAGATTTGAATTTTGATTTAAAGATAGTTGACATTAGTGTGTGATTAGCAAATAGTTTACGTCTCGATTTCACTAACGGCTTGTTAAATTACTATGCCTTCTCATTTACATGATATTTAATGAAGGATTAACTTTAACGTGTGTTGGTGAAATTGGCACTAAACATATTAATTTGACTTTGGTTCGCTTAGATATATTCTACTTTCTACATAATATACCTACGCTATACGCACGTATTTTAAAAAAATATTGTTGATTTGTAAACTGCAAATAAGTACCTATTGCCCTTAAGCCTCTTTCTTCGTCATCTTTTTCCTGTAGACCCTAAAAGTCACGTTTAGCAGTCAATAGATATATCGTCTAATAGCCGGTCAAACACGCTTATTGGCGCCCAAAACTACTACCCTTGACCTTGAACTTACTAATGCCACTTTCGGTAATCTTTTTGGTCACTCAATACCTAATTGAATTAACAAACGTTTGATGGTCTTCACTAAAAACAGTAAAGGCCGAAATTAATTTTGTAACTTTGTCCTTCACCAATCGAATTACTCGATTTTGATGGCAAACTAATGTAGTTGGTACTCGTTATTTGAATTTTGATTTGAATATTGTTTTTAAACTCCAGCCAGTCGGATGCATTATCTTTCTGAACGACTTTCAAAAGACGGAGGTTAAGTTCTTTTGCACAGATGATATGACTTATGAGGCATCAATTATTTATTAACTGATGATGCTCAATTATAATTGAAAAAAAAAAATCGCTTCCGTGGTCTAGTGGTTCAGAGCTTCGCTCTCGACCCGGAGGTCGTGGGTTCGATTCCCGCGCTAGAACAACAAAAAATGTTGTTTTCAAGTTTGGTTAGGACAATGCAGGCTGATCACCTGATTCTCTGACAAGAAAGATGATCCATGCGTCGGATGGGCAAGTAAAAAGTCGGTCTTGCGCCTGTTCTCTCGCCAGTCGTGTCGGGTTACCGTCCCACTGGGTTATGAGAGTAAAAGAAAGAGTGTCCTTGTGTATTGCGCACACACTTGGGCACTATAAATTAACTCCTGCGTAGCTGGCCTGGGCGGCGATTCTCAGGCCTAGAACTCATTTCCGAATATTAGTATATCCCGCTCGCACGCGCGGTAAATCTCATTTGCATGAGCGGGACAGACCGATAGTAAAAACTTAGTTCGAGGACTGAGAATTAGGGCCCTGGTTTCAATAAAATCGGCTACCGACACCGAAATGGGTGAGGTTTTATAGATAAGAAGATAGCCTAATATTACACTTTTTATTCGTCCATAAGTTTATTCCTTTAAATTGAAAATTGTAATAAAAGTGGCCCACCTGGATAGAGCACAGTGCAGACGTGTCTGTAATGATCTAGGGACCAGGTGCAACTTTGTCAGTATTCCTACTCTAAAATGATACGCCTAGTCGTAGGTACCTATTAGTTAACTTATTTATCAACTAGGACACCTGCGAGCTCATGTACAGGTGTTTGTACAAGACGTAATCGTTTACCAATTACCTACATATTATTTTCTGCCTCGAGGTTTGCTTACACTTAAACTCTAAGCTTAAAAGGTAAAAGGGATGTTTTATTTACAAGGACAGTTCTGTTATGCAACATATTAATAGGCCGGTGTTACGCAGGTGAACCGTCGATAAAAACTGGCATTTTATTCACAAATTGCGGTTAATGGATCCCTCATATCAATGCCCCATAACTCGCCTCGTAAAATGTGATTACGCCGCAAATTATTATGTCCGACACATACAATATGCTGTAAAATTTATTGTACAGTCCCGCGCCCATATAGGTAACCAGTTAACCATTCAGTTTTATCCGGAATGGGGTGATTTACTTAAGGGCATCGACTGTACCGTAGTATTATTCGGACCGTGACACACATATCGTGTCTACTGTACGTGTGATGACGGAAAGCCGTGTTCCACGTAACTCGCGGACCTTGGCAACGTAACCTTTGCTCGGTGACTTCATTTTTTTGAGGAAGTATAAGGTTTCGTGTTACTTATTTCCTTGGTGTAGGTACAATAGAATGTAGGCTTATCTGCTCATTTGAAATTCACCGTCAAAGCTTTGAGGAATAATAGGCAATATTATGCTGATAGCATTACTTTTTAATATTTTTCTCTTGTAAGTTTATCAAGTATCTGTAAAGTAATTACACATTAATTAGGTCCAGTCCAAGCAATGTCACCATATTATTATCTCGAATTATGGAGTTAGCTTAGATAACTTAGGTTAGAACAATTGACGTTGACGACGAAAAATAATTGTGATGAATGAATGAATATTATTAATATGACAGTGCCTATACAATTGACATTCGATTAGGTTAAGATTATGCAGTTGTCAATAATAATTAGTCCTTCTAACTAATCTATTCGGCTTGACGTTTACGACACAAGTTATTTTTAAATACGGAACGGAAGTAGATTCATCTTCTGCCGGCACAGACGAAACGAAATATTTAGCCTTATTTTGATCTAGACATGCACCAGTCACGACTCAAAATGTCAAGTATGTTACATAAGGTGCATCAGATCGGTACTTTCCCTCTTAGCCTTTGCGTTACATAACTTGACAGGCATCCTTAAAAGGCACAATTGTTCCGGTGGCTCGTGGGCGCTTGCTGAATAAATTCCGAACTGTGTTGCCAGTGTTCGTTTAAATTATGCCGAGTTTTGCAATTCACCAATTTGGTATAAAATTATCGAGGACCTTGGTGATGTGACAACGCATCCATTTTTATCCTACAATATTTTTTCTATGAAGATATTATAAGTTTTAGGTTTTTTAGTATAATATTTTGAGCTGGCTATTTAAAGATTGGTTACTTCGCTCATAGAATACCTTCATCATCTAATAACGAATGCAAGCGCCTACTTTAAGTAATTCAATAGACGATTCTAAATGTATGATAGTGATTGACAGGACATCTCCGGACATTCCCCATGAGTGCCATTAACTGTTTTGTTTTAATTCTTATTTCCATAACGACTTCCACTGCAGGAGCTCAATAACGGGCCCAATTAAGTGTGTTATTTAAACTTACTTAATAATTTAAACGATATTAAATAGAAACAATAAGTCATGGTAATTTATCTGACCATATTGTTTATTATTCAATTAAAGAGCGTACGCGCAGCATAATAATGTTCTATGACATTTCAATGTGAGCAGATTACTTTATAGCGGTATTTTCCTTCTACTTGATTCACTTGTTTATGGTCTAAATCATTTAGGTAAACTATTGCATCTGTAGTATATACAACAAACAATGTGGTTATCCACGTTCATAGTTTTATAGTTTCCACGTTATTTTTATAAAGAACGTGGAAACTATAAAACTAGTTGCAGTGAAAGATAATTATTAGGGATGGGCCGAATGTGGTTTGAACCGAATACGAACTTCGGCCGAACTTCGGTTCAATTTCGGCCGCGCTTTTTCGTGTTGTAACTTGTTTATGCACTTGCTGCAAATATATTGTTCAGAAAATATATTTGAATTTTTATAAAATATATAGTTAACTTTTTGTTTTTTGATTAAGTGAGAGGAGATATCTAAGACTTGATGAGATGGGCAGTAAAATTTTGTTTTTTGAGACTGGTAGTTAAGAAGGCCTATTTAAGTTTTATGTTTATCACCTATGATTACTTTTTCTAATTCATATAAATGACTATGAATGAGTATATCAGACTTATTTTGTTTCGCTACAGATAAATATTTTTTTCATTAATTTCTATTATGACAGTACAAGTATATTTAGTGCAAAATGTTCGGCATTTGAACCGAAATTCGGCCGAATGACAAAGTTCGGTTCAAGCTGCCGAAGTTCGGTTAAACCGAATGTAAAACGAATTTCGGCCCACCCCTAATAATTATGTATTAACTTTTCTTAAATTCTGATTTCGAGAAAATTGAGTTCAAGCTGTCACTTTTTAGAATACAACGTAACGTATTAATAACATTAATCTAAAAAAAAACGTCTCTAGAATCAATGTGCCTAATACGTTACACATCCTAAAATGTTTAAGTGACGATTTAAAATCTTTTTACCTTTTAGCTATGTATTGCAATTTTTAATATGATTATTGTGTTAAATTTTACATTAAGCATAGCTATACTCCAGGCCTACGGGAGATTCAAATTATTTTGTTTTAAGTGTTCAAATATGTATTGGATAACAATAAATTATTATTGTTATGCGAAGTCCTTTAATATAACTATATCAGAAAGTTGGTTTAACTATAAAAATAACTGATCTATTAATATTTAATATGGCACCGGCGCGTAGGCGCCTGCTCTTTTGACGCACGCCTTGTAAGGCGTTATACAGCGTGTTCGAGTTCTGATTAATAGCATGTTGATTATAGTTTTGCAACCCAAATAAATTAATGTCATTCGGTTAATAACAGATGGCGCTATCTTACGAAAGGATGTTTATTTAAAGGTCTTGCAATAATAATAATAATAATAATATCTATGGACGCTTCACACCACGTCAATCTGGCCCTGTGCTAAGTATCCGAAGAACTTGTGTTACAGGTACCAGACAACGGAAATATATTTAATACTTTTATACTATACACATATTTAAGATTTTTATTATATTATACACAAATTTAATACACATCCATGACCCAGGAACATTGAAAACTTTTTGTTCCCTCGGCGGGATTCGAACCCGCGACCTTTCGTTCGAGCGCCAAGGCGCTCAACCAACTGCGCTACGGAGGTCGTCTTCTTTTAATAATTTCTCTTGATGACATTGGTGACGATGTTACGATAAGGCGTTGAATTAAACTTAAAATTCGAATTTGTGAATTCATATGCTAATTAGAAAGATATGGGCAGAACGGGGAGTTTGCACCAAGGTATGTCAAGTGGGTTGAACTTAGTTTACTCCTAAACAATGCAATAACAATAAAACAATTGTGATTTAGGTTTAAATAGCACCACCGTAGTTTCAAGTTGAGATTAATGAGGCCATTTGAATACTTGGCTTTATCGCCCGATGCATGCAGCGCCCTTGTGTTTATTGGCGCACTAACTTAGCGATTGTCATTCTATGTGCACTGGCAGTTGTCACATGAATAATACTCGAACGCTAACTGCACCATCGTTATAATAATTTCCATGTAATAAATATTTCAAATATGGACAGCTACGGCGCCTCTGGTGTTTGTTGTCTTAGGGTCGATTTTTGAATCGTCAGATAACTTTTATCTGTTGAATAAACATGTGACTTTGACATTTGTTCCATACAAAATCTGCCAAAGTCACATACTTATTCCTTAGATAAAAGTTATCTGATGATTGAAAAATCGGCCCTTATTTGAATAAGTAGAAGAGTGTTATTATTATTATAGAATGATAACATAGATATTTGACTTTGTAATTATGTAAAAAAATGAGTCACTATAAGATTTTTTTTTTAATTTTGCAACAGCCTGTATCTGTTTTCTACCTCCTTTGCGTTATTTTAATTAAGACAAATATTATGTTTATTCATTAGGTATGTCTATTTACGATTACAGGCTCCAAGCCTCGTTATGCAGAGACTTGATCTGATAAAATATTATAATAAATATGCAAGATAAAGCACTCAGTATCGCAATCTATTTTAAATATTTTATACGTATAAAAAATATAAATTGAGATATTTTTTACACTTTTTGTAATTAAAATATCAAAGCGTACTTTGTAACTGGACATTGTACGGTAAAAATATATTGTACTGGTTGATTCTTTATTATATTTCATAAAAATAAATTGTATTAAAATAGTTTATGGAATCAGGCGTTACTTTGTGGAAATCCATAGCATAAAATTTAAATATATTATATCTAGCAATATCCCGCAAAAATGATAACCACAACCTGCAAGCAAATGAGTGTGTACGCATTTGCTTGCACGTTGAGGATGTCTTTTTTCGCAGGAATATCCCGCTAGTTATAATATAATATACTTAAATTTTATATTAAAAATTCTCTCTCTATTTCGATTCGAATATTTTAATGAACTTCGAAGAGCCCCGCAACTCGTGCGGCTAATCATGCACCATTATTTACGCAGGAACTGTAGGGTGACCTTAATTTGTGATTATGCTACAAATACTTGAGCTGTGATGCTGGAATGCTTACGTATATAAATTCAGTTCATTACATCAAACATATTGTTTTCAAAACGGTAAAATAATTACCCAATATTGTGCAAAAGTAAATCTGTCACCGCGCTACTTGGAATATCATGTCGCGTGCATAACTTTTACTCCCTAGTCCCTACGGAGTCTACATATTTTTTTTTACTTTTTCATAGCGACCAAACTTTTTAATAACTTTAATGGGGAAATATATTTAGTGCTGTTTTGTGCTCCATACGGTACGCCGCTAGATTTATATAAAAATATAATTTTCATTTATTTCGCATTAGCATACTCTGTTTGGTTAAAATGCAATTTAATATATCCGATGTAATTTATAGCTACAGTTATTAATTTTGCATGTACGTAATACTACGTTGTCGCAAAATGTGTGCTCACGGCAGACACTACAATTATGTGGTGATTTATGTTTTTTAAATGTAAAAATATGTGTTTTCCTAGCTCATTCGCGCGAAACACAGGGTGTCCTCATTTCAGAGACGCGCTAACATGTTTTATAAAAAAGTAATGAGTTTATCATACGGCAGAGACATTGATGTATCGCTACACGCAAAATCTACTGATTTTGTACGTAGAATTTCGCAATACGAATGTAGGACTGTATCGGCGACACAAGATATTCAACTTTCATCGAAGTACCACGGTGTGCCACCGGCCACGCCTAACCTATTTGATAAACTAGGAAATAGGAATTCCATAGATGGTAACTAATTCTATAGTAACTGATATTTGATACATTTTTATCTATCAATTAAGATCAAAATATGAGCTCACAGATAATTAAATGAAGGACTTTTTATACTAATATTATAAAGCGGAAGAGTTTGTTTGTTTGCTTGTTTAAACGCGCTAATCTGAGGAACTACTGGTCCGATTTGAAAAATTATTTTGTTGGATAGTCCATTTATAGAGGAAGGCTTTAGGGTATATAACATTACGATGCGACCAATAGAAGCGAAGCGTCAATGAGAAATGTTACAAAAACTGAGAAAATTATTCTCATTTGGGCACTTTCGTTGCATGCGCTGCATAAACGGTTTAAGTCACTCAAAAACCACGCGAACGAAGTCGCGGGCACAGCTAGTTATTCATATACTAATAATAACTAGACGCATACGAATTAATAACTGTCTGTATCTGGAATAAATGGAAGGAAATTTATGTCTACTTATGGAATGTCACAAACTTTTATAAGCACCGAAGTTGACCCGTCATGTTTGGACAGTGATTCGGAAATATTAGCATCTGCGGTCGGAGGCTCAAACATGTACAGTTAGAGTTCCGCGGGTCGGGGGTCAACGCTCCGATTTGTGCGTCTTAACTCTTAACCGTGCTACCAGCTACCACTACCAATCTACAAACTATACTTTTACATTGAAATGAATTAGTCTATAGTTAAGTACGTAATACTACCTATTTTGACAATCATGATTATAATTGAGATTAAACGCAAGTTTAATTAAATCTTTAAGGCCAAAGCTAACCTTGCGCTTAAGTTAATTAAGTATGTAAATTAAATTATTCCAAGGAAAAATAAACGTTAAGGAAAAAAGTAACTGCAAATTGCAATTTCTATAGAGTATAGACTACATAATAATTATTACACATTTTAGTTGGTAATATTTATTTATATTTATTCCGAAAATGACAGGAACATTATAAAAATAGTAATTACAGTGATAGAGACCTGTTATTGACCACCAGAAGGTGGGTAAGTACTATGTAGTATAGTAGGTGTAAGGTTGTATGTTCAAGAGCGCACGCGTGTGACGTCATATAAAAAATATCGCACGGGGGTGCGTGGGCGCAAGGCCTCCAAACAGATGGCACGCCCACGCCCCGCCCTCGCAACCCTCTTGCCACACTTCACTTTCTGTTACGATAATATCCCTACAGGCTACTCTCATTCACACTATGTCCTTTGTTGACCCAGTTTTTGAATAAACTGTAATTGATTTCGACAGAAAAAAGAACAAAAATAAATAAGTTTAATACCTTACACGTGATAATTATGATGCGAAATGGGATCTCTTTACCGTCACAAGATTATGCAGTTAAATTATATTTTTTATTAAATTAACGCCATCTGCAGTTGTCTTTAATAACTAATTTGTATCAAAATGCAACAACCGTTTCTTCATAGGTTATGGTAGTATTTATTATTATTTAACTAATTGTATAAGATTATATCATCAAAGATATAACATAGTATAAGGTGTTATAATATGTACATAATATTTAAATATTTTATCTGTCCACGCTCTCTGTTAGACGATATTGGTAAGTCGTCGATGATCTCTCAGCTTGCTTGCTTATGCTACCGAAGTACACGGTAGATGGCGTTGATACGTAAGCTTAGCAGGGCAACGCTTACGGCGCGTACCGATAGATGGCGGGCCTAGTACCAAAACAAGCAAGTTTAATATAAAATATGATGTTTCTAATAATATATTATATGAATTGCAGTATTACATTTTTAACTATATAATATGCAATCATTGATCACAAAAAATGTTACATAGCTAAAATCCACATAGTTGACCCCACTACCTAATATTAGAATTTGGTAGAGAGATATCGATCACTCTCATGAGTCTCATTAATTAAAATCATTTGCTTAAATCGAAATAGTAAATAGGTTGTATGTTATATTTTAACAAATCTTACTTTACAAATAAATTCAACTTTATTATTTGTAATATGTCCCGAATGAGTAGAAAGCGGGTGAAATACAAGAAATATAAAACGGCAATGGTGCCGAGAACCCGCAGCTAGCTCGTAAAGGGCAATAGAATTTAGCTTCGCTCTCTAGTATATTGTGGTACGCGAAGTTCGTATATTTATTACAAAAGTCTACTATTCTATATCATAGTAGGTTATGTTTTTACAACAACATAATTATATTCGCTTTACTGTCACATCTTCGTATCTATGAAAGTACAACTTTTCAGTAGAGTCAAAAAACTTAATCTATCTATAGGTATACTAATATTATAAAGCGGAAGAGTTTGTTTGTTTGTTTAAACGCGCTAATCTCAGGAACTACTGGTCCGATTTAAAAAAATGATTTATTTGTAGGATAGTCATTTATAGGGGAAGGCTTTAGGCTATATAACATTACGCTGCGACCAATAGCAGTGAAGCGACAGTGAGAAATGTTGCAAAAACGGGGAAAATTATTCACATTTAAGGATTTTCGGTGCGTGCGCTGCATAAACGGTTTAAGTCACTCAAAAACCACGCGAACGAAGTCGCGGGCACAGCTAGTAATTTTTGAATTTATTATGACATGGGTTTGTTTTAAATGAGCTTCAGTTATGTACAGTATACATCCAAAATCCATGTCATAATAAAATATAAAATTATTAAGAGTTTTGACTGTACTGAAAAGTTGTAGTTTTATAGATACGAGGTTGTGAAGGTAAAGCGACGAATTATCTAGATATCGTCGCTTACATCCTGCCTCGTATCTGAGGAACTGTCTCCTATAAACGTTTGTTTCAATGTGGTGTCGTAAAAAATGCGTTTTCCGTCACGCTTGTCTCTGTTTTCCATAAAATGGATTCACGGATTCGTAGCAAAAAATGACATGAGTAGGTACGTTTTTGTTCGCCAAATAAAACGTAATGATTTTCAAAGATAAAAAGAAAGTTATTTTCCCTTATTTATAAAGTTGAAAAATCTTTTATTATTCTGTAAAGGCAGTTACGAAGGAGTAAAAGCTATTTTGAAAATTTCTATACGACGATTCAATTGTCGGTAAGGTGTGGTAATTGCTCAAAGCTTAGTTGTGCGCTGCCTGATAATGAATAATGATGATGGTCATGATCATCATCATCTCATAAGGCTATATTAACGTAATTTTTATCACATCCTGTTTGTATGTATGAATTTAGGCCGAAAGAAACAGGAATTTGATAAAAAATTTCGTTAATAACGTTATTTCCTTGCAACTGCAACACAACTACAAGCTGTAATATTAACGAGTGATAATAATTTAAGGTGTGTATGGGTTCCGTATGCAGAGTTTACTGTGAAAGTACCAGCGCTGATAGTGTTATTTGTTTTAATTGTATGGGCAAATGTATGACGTTGGGGCATTTCTTATAGAAACATGAAAGTCTAAAGTAAGTCTTCGGCGATGGTACTTTCACAGTTAACCCTACATACGGATATCACATGGACACCCTAAATTATTATCACTCATTTATTTAACACCCTTTATAGACACCGCTACCTTGATTATCAGGGCCCTAATTCTCAGGCCTCGAACTTAGTTTTTACTATCGGTCTGTCCCGCTCATGCAAATGCGATTTACCGCGCGTGCGAGCGGGATATACTAATATTCGGAACTAAGTTCGAGGACTGAGAATCGCCGCCCAGGGATGAAATGGATATGAAAATGAAATATCGGATACGGTTACGGATATGGGTATTAAATTATTTCGGATAATTTCGTTTGTTTCGGATAATTTCGGTTACGGATATTAAGTTTTTACAATAGCAAAACTTTTATTTCGGATTCGGTTACGGTTATGGATATTTTTTTAATCGGATACCCGATAGTTTCGGTTACAGTTACGGAGCCTCTGCTGATTATGATGGTGACCATGTCATAGACAGAGGAATGCAGGAACACATCCCACTCGAGCTCTACCTGCCGCCTGCGACATACGTTATTATCAATTGTAATTATTCGAACTAATTATGTCATTTTTATGTACTGTGGGCGATTCGTTCAAGGCCCCGATGTTATTTTAATGTTAGTTGCTATAAAACACATGTTTACAATCGTAAACATTCATTTTATAAATGTTATTATGGATAACTAATTGCTGTTTTATTGCTTGTCGTTATTACGTGATTGCGGGGTGGATGTGACGGAACGGTTTCCTTTTGCAGGTCCTTTAATGAATACGTATTTAAAAAGCCAGAAAGTTGCAATGTTGCAAATTGCAACTCTACAATCTAAATCTTACGTCGTGTAATGTAGAGTTTGAAATTATTAGTCTTGACTTTTTTATGTTTTGTTTTAAGTTTATAGTGTGTATAAAGTTTATATGAAACAAGTTAGTTTGAACAAAAGCTAAGCATGGACTATGTAGAGGGCCTATACTGGGTGTAAAAAGAACTGTCATTATAATTTTAGGATTATACTACCTTTTCTTAGTATGGAAATGTATTTTATTTTAGTTTTTGTCAAAAACTTACAAACATATTAGTATTTACCATTTATTGTTTTTAGTCATAAATAATAACACACGTTTTTTTTTAAATATTTTTTAAATAATACATTTCCAAAATAAGAAAGGGTATAATCAAATTCCAAAGTTAATAGACTGTTCTTTTTTACCCGACTTCGGCGAAGCCAAAAGGAAGGGTAATGATTTTGGCAGTCTATGTATGTATGTATGTATGTATGTTTGTATGTATGTATGTATGTTCCCTCGTAGCGGTTAAACTACTGGTCCGATTTCAATAAATAAGGTGTCAATCGATTCGTAGTAATTCCGCGAGTAACATAGGCTATATAATTGTTCGAAAAATTAGGGATTTTCAAAATTATACCTCAAAAACTATCTCCAAAAAAAAATAAATTAAGATAATTGTATCGTGTTTGGTATCAAAAGATAGGTCTTAGTAAGCACATTACAAATATGTATTTAAATTTTTAATTAATTATTATATTTTATTGTTAAATTCAAAATAAACGTTTAAAATGTGGTCGTACAAATAGTATCTAGGAGTTGTTTAGTTACATTCTATGTGTTAATTTAACGTTAGTTTAGTGAAAATATAATGTTATAGTTTATGTGGAAACATAAAAATGTAAAATAAAATAAAAGTTAAAAAAACTATAACCCGACTTCACAAAAAAGGGGTCTAAAAAGGCTGAAACAAGACGATAACTCAATTTGAAATCCAGATATGCATAGGTACAGATATGGTCAAGGTAGAGCCGTGGTCGTACCCGCTAAAGAAATCTATAATATTCGTCTGCTGCTGAAATATACAATCCCAATAGCGGGAACGACCACGGCTCTACCTTGACCATATCTGTACCTATGCATATCTGGATTTCAAATTGAGTTATCGTCTTGTTTCAGCCTTTTTAGACCCCTTTTTTGCGAAGTCGGGTTATAGTTTTTTTAACTTTTATTTTATCATATCCCAATGTGGCTTCATTTTACAGAGTACAAATGCTACTCTGAAGTAGACAACGATTTCAACGTGCGCGTTGCTCTTCTAGTTTTTTATTGTTGTCTATTAAAATATATGTTTCAAATTATAATGATATATTCAATGTGTCATAGAAAAATTTAATGATGTATTTATAATATAACTTAGTTGTTTCGGCGCACTAACAGCAGCCCCACGTACCGGGTCCAATTCCAAATTTAAACCATTCTCGAATCCACAGGAAGGTACGAAAAATTCATTACAATCGGTCCAGTCGTTTAGATCAGTGACATACACACATACATAATAATAATTATACTTGTATGAAAAGATTTTACTAATAAAATTGTTTGCTGACACAGCCTACACAGAAGTGGAAGCCTGCGGTGAGTGATGGCATTGATCAAAGAACGTGTTGTATGTTGTATGTGCTATATTGTATGATGTTATGTATATAGGGTTGCCATCTTCAAAATTAATAAAAACTCATATAAACCCGGACTCTGGAGGCCAAAACCAACAAATATACGCCTCACCAAATACGAAAAAATGTAAATACTAAAAAAATCTAAATTCGGATATCAGAAGTAGGACAAATCCGGGAAAACCCGGACGGATGGCAACCCTACATGTATATTGATGTGATACGATTTCAAAGATCTCTGTTAGTTTGTGCTATGTACCTACTTAAGTGCTAATGAATTTTCGTAACTATATTGAATCGCTAAAGATGCTATCTGAGGGTGGTCCCAATCTGTCCATTCTATCTATCTATAAGAAAATCTAAATAACTATCTATTCTTTCTTATAGATAATTTTATATATCGGATATTGAAATGCGTCCCGACATTCAGTCAGTAATTTATTTTTTTACGAGTCTAAAAGTGCAATAAAAGTTCAATGTGATAATGGAAATGCAATATTGTTGTCTATTTAAATTGCAATTCGATAAAATCTATTAAGTTAGCAGTTTTCCTTCTATTCGAACGGTGCTAAGACTCTACCATGAACCTAATTAGCAGCAGGTAACTTCGTTTAACATCTTTTGCAATGGCTTTACTAGATAAAGTGAATGCTCTATTATGCAACATAAATCTTAAAGATTTAGTAAATAAATAGTTTTTGTTTACATTGTCATTCGTAATTTAAGCGTTTTATGGTAGAATGTTGAATAAACTTTTTTAGTAACTTGTCACAATTTTACAATATGGTTTGGTGCTCTACATAGAGTTTCTTATTACTATGTACACAATTTGCACTTTGCAGTAAATGAGAAAGTACATATTTATTCATGTCTCGCCTGCAAGTCACCATGTACCATGTACCATGAAATGCTTGCTCATTGCTCCGATTTTTCACAAAAACCGAACAAAGGAAATCCACACCTTAGGCAATAGTGTCCTGGAGTTCACGTATGGGAAGCAATGTTTATACCCACGGTCCGTTTTTTACCGTCAGCGTCACGCGCGGCCGCGCTCCAGCCGCGCGCCAGTCACCTGTTAGAGTCCGACCGCAGCGCGCGCGCGAATTCACATTTCGAATAAACGAATACGAACTAAAACACTAACACACTAAACACTTCGAAAACAGAATTCATCGCGTGTGATACCATACCAGTGTTGTGCCATTGCGGATTTGATACGCGACTACGACCGGTAATACCAAGTAACGGTTCATGTGACAATATCGGCAGTGGGAAATTGTCGAAATTACAGTACCCAGGTTCCTACTAACGCATTTAAGTCAATATGTATTTACTAATGAACATCGCAAATGATTTGCTCAACCCGTGCGGCTACTATTGTTTAACTTGACGCAATGTTTGCGGATCGTACCTACAAACCGTTCACGTTTTACTGTTTTTCAATTGTGGTTTATGACCCGCGATTTGTTACGCGCAAAAGTAAATCCCGCGGGGACCGTCTGTAGCTAAGATAGATGATTGTTGATGATTGTTTAATGTGTGTTTCGTATCTGTTGTGGAGTATCCAGAGTCTGAATTGATACTTATATCAAAAGGTGCATAAAAACCATAATTCCATACATACATAAGCCTTCGAGTTAATATTTTGTCGCGATTAATTTTATTTCTTCTTCTTCGACTTGTGTTTAATTTTGTACTAAGAACCGTAAACAAACTATGTAATGTATGGTTCGGATAAAATCGAAATACCCATTGCAGTTATTAATTTATTAGCAACTTGTATCTATATTTTGAATGTTAGCATCAATGATTTCATCTTTATTTTATTCGAATTACTTTGCACTAGGTCATGTAGGTAATTAAAGTTCACGCTAATTATTAAAATTGTAAAGGTCGAGAGTTATTTTCTGAAATTAATTTACGATGACGCAAAGTATAAGTAAGATATAACCGACTATTTTTTACTTTATAATGTACCTTACAATGAGAAGTCTCTACTGGAAAATCTTTTTATCAAGTAAAAATGTGACTGGAGAAAAAAAAGTAATCTTTATAAAACTTAATTATCTGCTGTAGTCCGCAACTAATCGGAATAATTATAGGTATTCTTTTTTTTGGAACGAAGCTATATTTTAATTACTATTATCTATTTATAGTTAGATAGTATATTCCTTTTTTTAATCAGATATTACTTTAATTGTTATTTCGTCACAAACCATTTAAAGGAAATTGTATAAAATGTCAAGAAAATAATTGACCTCCACCATTCGTAAATAAAAAATGATACTGATTGCAAATTACGGACTGCGACATGTTCAAAGGCATTCGGAATATTAACTTCGTATCGTTTAGAAAAAACTTGTTTCTGATCTGTTTATAATGTCGGATACTAGACAACTTAAAACATACATGTGATTTATTATAATTGATGTTATGTTTTATGCAAAACATTATATGTAATTCCCTTCGTACCACTAGCATAGATATAAAAATATTTACTAGTGTCATAAATGCAGATTTCCCTAATGTAATAATTATAGACTACAATAATATACATCTAATTATCTACGTATTTTATTCCATACTAGCTGACCTGTGCTCACTTTGTTAAGCATATAAAATATAGTTTTACACAATCCTGAACCCTCAACTTGGAACCCACAACCCTGAACTTTGGTAAGTTTTTCGTTAGACACAAGACTATTGAGTTTTAAAATGTTATTAAAATCATGTTTTGTAAATTGGTAAATTGCATCATTTGTTTGCTCCACAAAGTAAAAGACCAACAATTTTAGTTTCAGAGCCAGAGTTAGATGAATATAACATTTAACACAGAAATATAACATTTTTAGTACGGATAAAAAGGCACAAAATTGCCATGAAAGATCTTTGATCTTTATATTTCTATTCTGTTATCCTACCTTTTATATCCAAACCTAAAACCAGTACGTACAGGTGTTTTTTTTTCTGATTATTAATACACCTATTTATTATTTTTCGGCTGTCATAAAACTATACGAGTCGATCAATACATCATTGTTTCTCGGTACATTAAAAATAATATTTCGCTACCATAAAAGTCGTCCAAGGTGTCCCGTGGGCGTGGGCATTGATTCTGCCGCGTCCTCCGCACTCCGCGCTCGCCAACAGGTTGGACGCCTACTGCTGATATTGACAATATGTTTAACAGATGCCCGATTATCTTTTTGTATGTAATCTTATATATAAAAATGAATCGCTGTTCGTTAGTCTCGCTAAAACTCGAGAACGGCTGAACCGATTCGGCTATTTTTGGTCTTGAAATATTCGTGGATGTACAGGGAATGTTTAAACGGTTTTTTTATGCTCAACGAAGTGGGCACGGGTCAGCTAGTTAGTGTACAAAAAGAAACGATGAAAAAATATGCTACCGAAATTTATAAGAATAACTTAGCTACGAGTATATTCCCATTGATGTTTCAGGTTGCCTTTCGTTTTCAAAGTCAAGAGGGTAAAATTCTTATGCTACATGTAGATCGAAAAATATTTTGCGAAATTGTACCTACTCAGTCAACCTTATAAACATCCACTCTATCAAATTCAGCGTCGTTTCCTAATTATAAAGAGTAGTCAAGAAAAATATGAAAATATTATTATTGCAATTACATTAAAGAGCTGTTGAGTTGTGTTGAATTGTTTAAACATTATCCTAAGTGATTATTATCATATGTCAGGTTACGCCATCACGTAGGTCATAATGGCGTGAACAAGGCTGCGCAAGTCGCGATTTACATCTAGACGTAACACTGCATTTTAATAATTCACCATTATTTTTATGACAACTGAACGGCTGTTGAAGTTTTTCTTGATAGTTAAATCCATAATTTCTAGTTCCCATAGATAATAAAAATAGATAATACAAAGAAATAACTTAGCGCAGTCATCCCTATAATATCACCCGAACATTTAACTGAATTTATCTTCAGAACAAGTTATATAACATTTCTGTATGTAGGATCAGGAGACACTGTCAAAAATGATCGATGTCTTCATATAAGGCTACTTTAGTGAAAAAAAAATGTTTTCCCGGGTTTCGTAGCCCTATGTTTTAGGTTGAAATACATTAAGGTTACTACAATAAAATAATTGCGATTTTATACAAACTGTTGTTTGAACAATCAACAAAACATCTAACAGATTATAAAGAGATAAATGCCGCTGAACTTTTTTATTCACTATTTAATGTAAATAAGTCTAAGTTGGTCAAGGTCAGCTGGTTTATGTTCATGATATGCTAGAAGTTGCCTTAAAAATTCTACTTTCGAGTTATGCGTAAAGTCGTCTAGCTAGTTTTACATGCATATTTTTAGACACCAGGATACATCCCTCAAATATATGATGTATGAATAATTTAAAACAAACAAGACTAGATAGTTCATTCTAGGGTCACCTCAGTTCACGTTGTCCCATAGGAGAGGATATGGTTTAGCCGTTTCCTCGTGTCGCTGTCCGCCGGAAGGCACACCATATAGGTCCACAAAACGTATATGGAGTGTCCCTCCAAAAAAGGCGTTGAAACTTGCTTAATACATTGCGCACTAACACTGGCAACTTGTAACGGATCAACCTTCACTTTTCTTTATTCACTTTCATCTCTAAATACATAAACATGTGTTTTCAGAGATGACAAATGGCATATGTTGATTAGTATTAAAATATTAAAAGTTAACGTTAGGTAAATTACCTACAACTTCATAACCTGGCGAGCCACTCTTAACGACGGTTTCTTATGACTTAATATGTCACCTAGGCTTATAGGCTCTTTGTTGCAAAAGGCTAATTTTCTTAAGTAATGCAAGTCACATAACCTCCGCCATCTCATTAAATCCATCAACGCACCTGGCACAATACGTCTAAATATAGTCAATCTCTCGGCAATTTCCCACTCATCATTGTAGAATTTCAAGTAATCTGTTTATAAGTTTTGTCACATAACGGTGTAACTGAACGCGAATCGAATCCGTAATGTATAAGTAATGGTCTTACAGTGCGTCAAGTTCAGTATTATGCAAAAACGGGCATCGAAAGCCTGAGGAATCGAATCGAGAATGTCGATGTATAGATTCGTCAAAGAGGGCAGTAGCAAGCGCCTCTTTGTGCAAGGAACTATCGAAGGTGAAGATGCGAAACCGTTAAAATCGAGCTTGAAGAAGTCTTCACCCTCTCCGGTTGGATCTCCCATAACGACCAGTTTGAACCTCGCTTCTGTGCCGAGAAGTTTAAGAGACAGTTTGTCAAAACATGAAACAGTGTACGACGGGAACTATCCAGGCATGGAGAGATCTAGCAGCTATCGCTCGGGGTCGTTCAGGGAGGAGAGCTACAACGGTCGGGTAGTGCACGATGGCAATCAAACACACTTCGAATACGACGGGGAGAGAGCCCTAGCCGTGCCGATGTCGGCCGGAGGCAGCGGTATGTCGGAACTGCAGGCGATTCACACGAACAAGCGCTTGTCGACCGAGGTCCTTGGTTCCTCGTTGGAATCAACGAAGATCTCGAAGAAAGACGACAGTGGGCAGCGGCGGATCACGACGCGAATCGTGAGGAAGGTGACCACGCTCACCCGCGGCGAAGAAAAAGCGTCCGCCGAGGACGTGCGTGGGGGTAGGGAAGTGCACAGATCCGCTGAGAGTTACAGGCACTATGAAGTGGAAGCGACTCCCTCGAGAAAAGTAAAGGTAAATCTCACATTAAGTTAAATATAAAGGTACTTATAAAAGTTTGATCATGACCACAAGAAACTTCCATTCATAACAAATAAATCACCATCTAAAATAGGCTCTGTATAAAGATACAATATCTCCGTAATAAATCTTACATTATATTTTCCTTTGGGTTCATCGCATCGTTTTCAGATAACCGTATCGCTTATTCAAAAGCTTTGAAAGTTCTTTGTGACTTATAAATAATCCTCGTGCGCTTAAAGCCATCTCTGAGTGAATTGCGACCGAATATGGCCAGGATTTATCTTGGGTGTAGTCATGAGCTATATCTGGTCAAGTGGATGTTTGCTTAAAGAAACACTCGATCCAACAGGCTCATGAATTTGAATCATAAGTTTATAGATAGGCGTACTGACACTACCCATACATTTTGTTTTGTCTTCATGCTAGTGTTTTTTTCATTAGTGCGTTCTGTTTTATTTTTAATGCGTGATTCAATTAATATGTTGCCTATATCTTCATGCAAATAATACTAATCAATGTTACAAGTTTGTACTTGAATGACGTCATGTGGGTACATTTCATATGGCACACGTCATCTCTGTCATGGGTAGGATTCGGACTCGTGTTTTAGGCTACTGTACATAGAGCCAAGTGACTAACATAACAAACAATGATGTCTAATAAGTTTAAAGTAACCATTACTCGACCCTGCAGAGAATTTTAAATAGAGGATGTTGTAAATTTCTTCCTGTCGGTGGTATTTGAAGAACGCTTTGAATATTTAAATTTTTAAATATCCTTGGCAGAGTTACTAGGCTGTAGGCAAGGTTGCAACGTGTCTGCAATGTATTTAATTTTGACAACATTTCTGTTGAATTTTTTAGTTAGGCTTGCTTCTAAACGTAAGATGATACTGAACAATAAACATTTCAGTTTTCTGATTTTTACGAAAAATCTATTGCCGTTGTACGTATTGTCAACTAAATTAGTGTTATACATAATAAGCCGTGTTTGGTGGCATCAGGTTTCCATCTACGGATCGATCATCGACCGACCTTTAATTTTTTTTGGCTTCATATCTACTCAGACGCTTAATATTATTAGGAGGGCCGAAACATAAAATATTTGTTAATCATAATAAGCGATCGATGAATATAATGACTTGTAATAATGGAACTAATATTATTTATGTCGAAGATGTTATCTGGATCGGCTTGAAATAATAACAAACTAACAATAGTTCAGACATTCTCCCGACGCAAAGATCAACTCTTGAAATAAACGACTGTGAATGATTCGCGACACGACAATTGTGCGGTAAATGATGCTTCTGGCTCATAAATATTAATTAAGTACTTCTTATTTACTTCTGGAAGTATATCCTCTATACTAAATTTTATTTTTCAAATTACAAAGTAATCCTACCTTTTATTAAATATTTGTGGGTTTACCAATGACAAGGAAAAGTAGCGAGCAGCGGCAAACGAATCGAAACAGTAGTATTCATGAAAATCCAATCACTATATAAAATTTTCCAAACAATACACGATTTAACCTTCGAAACTAGGAACTTTCCAAAGTAGTTTTTAAACTTTGTGTTGTTAAGTTATGTCCAAACTCCAAACTCATAAGGAGCCTAATTGCCAATTCCACCAATGCATGTTAAAGTTAATACCAATCTAAGATTTTTGTATTAATGAAAGAGAAGGCATGATGACAGGAATTGGGACTAACATAAAAATAAACTTAATCATAACAACATAGAACCTTCATATTATAATATATCCACGTCACTCTCCGCAAAGTCACCGACAATAAGGCACGATAAGAAATCTATCAATAACCGTGATCATCTCGACTCATTAACTTAAATAGTCGTGACAGTTTCTCATAGCCGATAGAAGGTGGGAGACGACATTCCAGAGGAAAGAGATTTACACGTTCAATTAACCGTTCAGTGTCGTGAGTGGCCTGTCACTCTGTCCAGAGAGAGTCGGAAATGTCCAGCCAAAGACTACGTAATATAGAGTAGGGCGGAGAGAAAAGAATTCAGTCGATAGACGGTTCAGATACTGCTATTACACCTACATCTTAACCGTCACTTTCTACCTAATTGTTACCTTCAGCGTTTTCGACTGTTTACCGTAGTTCATAAATTTTTATGTTGCTAGAAATTATCGGTCGAAAGTGTTTCGAACATGGAATCTGTAGATGAATCATTTCATCTTTTTGCCTCATTTAAATGATGTATGCAAATTATTGAGGTATGCTGATTGTATATCTCACGCTTCGCCGCCATCTACTGTAAATATGTGAAAGAATTATCCGTTGCATTGGAAAGTGGTAAATGATGAAACGCCAATTGGTTACCTTTCAGGAAATAAAACATACTATACACAAAACTATGTACTACGAATTTACATTTTGATTAGACATCTACGTCATAAGGTTCCTACTAGTCATATATGTTGTATTATGTCAGGAAAAATAATAGTTTTGACACACCTACACAAGTGTATTTTAATCGCTAATTAACATATTATATTTGAATATATCCGCATCTAAAATTTAATCAAATTATTAATTATGTTATATTTAACTTCCAGTTTTATTAGGTTTTTAACTACAGTCGTCATTGCAATTTTAGTTCGCTTTATTTTTGTTCCGTCTTTTATAAATAAAAAAAACTAATCAAATCTGAATTGAATGTCTTTGAATCAATGACTCATCCTAAAGTTATATTATGTTACAATTTCAATTATTGTTTTATATCTATCGTATTATGTACATCCTCAGTAAACAAATTGTGATAGTTAAATGTTAATTATAATATTTATTAAGGGAGTCTCCTATATAATCTGCTTTCATTAAGTGATAGATTAGTAATGATCAAAAGCATGCAAGACTTCTGCATTGTTGTGTTGAGAACAAATTTCACGCAGTATAATTTCAGCAGGAATGATAAAAATTATTTCCATTATGATGCGCATTGTCTTGTATATAAATATTTTGTATTTTCAATGACATGAGTTGGACTTTAAACATAACCTTAGCTGTCCTATATGATCTTGTTTTTTTTTAAACTTAGTCTCTGTTTTCTAACCACTGAAAGTTGTAAGATCGTCTCGTAAGCAAAATTGTGTTACACTGGACTCTAAGTACTTAAGTGAGACCTAGATATGCATTCACATGTACAAGCCAAATAAAGAGAACAAGAGACCAATCTTTCTTAGAAAATTACAGGCTGGACGTCAATCAGCGTTGCGTGTCCATAAATCACTGGCTCCGGATGTGCGCGCTGCTGACCACACCACATCAAATTTTGCACGTCTTTAACAATCGCTCGCCGACAATCGTCTCCATTGTTTTTTTCTAGAACAAGATTAGAGCTAGCACTTAAAGTGATGTTTCGGTACAAATAACGAGTGGGGTTATCCTTGGGCGCTGTTAATTTGTAACACATGAGTGCTTTGATTGTTATTTTTTTTTATTACGGCCAGGATCTAGCAGGCAATATTCTAGTAGGCGATATGGCTGACAGGAAGCGAACAGGTGCGCCTGCAGTCGCGCGTGCAACTGGGCGTAAAAAGTTAATATGTCGCAGGCACAGGATACGTCCCGTTTGAACCGACCACTTTGAAGCAGGAAGAGCATATTGATGTTACTTTACTGTAGCTTAGAAATACTACCTCTGTAGCAATTATTCTTTTAGGGTTTTTTAATCTTCATCACTTAGATAGCATCAATTAATCAAATACAATTGAGAAATTACTCTTTGTCCTAAGAATTTTGCAAGAAACTAAAGAAATAGTTTTACGGCTGGTTTCATTGTAAAAAATAAATAGTGACATATTGAGCCGCGCCTCGAAAGAGTATTCAACCTAGTATTGCACATAACTTTGCACACACGTTACCGGTTTTCGTATGTTTGTCACTTGTTGTATAAAACATCACCGCAGGTCCAGTACAGAGAGTATCGAAAGTGTTCCGTGCTGATAAGCATGGACGCAACGAGGGGGAAAGCATAGGGCAATAATTGGAAAAGTGATACACGATACACTTGTTGCGTGCGAGCTTAACTCACGTTTCGTTTTCATCTCATTTACATTGGCCAAAGACTTTTCGAGATTCGATCAACACAGAATATAGTCGATACTTGAGTTATGAGTTATATTCTTCAGAATGAACTTGACCTGAAATTGTTATAAAGCTTGTTATAAACAAAAAGGTGATGTCAATATTCCGCCCTCGACGACTGGCTTAATCTAAAAAAAACTATTTTATGATGTCTCAGTTACATTACATTAGACGTTGTTTCAGATACATTTCGCGATCGCGAGAAATGATGATCAAATATGATTTGAATGTTATCTGTAATCTGTTGGAAACTTGTACCTATTGCACCGTCGCTCTCCGCTAACTCCATAAATGGGTATGAGAAACGCTATTTACATGCACGAGATGTGTCCAACTCTTGTCTGTACTCCACCGTCCACCGATATCTGTAGTATGTTGTGTAAAAAACAAGGATCAGGATCCAATATTATGTTGCTATTAAATACGAGTATGTTGTTTATATGTATTTTGATGATGTCATAAATCAAATGTGTCAATGTTTGCGGGGAGTGATGATGCTGCTTGTAATTTACGCAGGAACTAAGTTGAATGCTAATTAAAAGAAAAAGATTAATAATAGTAATTTTGTAGATAATAAATAAATCAGTAAAATCAAATACCAACGATGCGTCCATGGAAGCTGTTTGGTTTTAGCAAATCTTTACAATAACAATGTCATATGGTAATCCACGAACTTGTTTTTAAAGGCCGTTAATAATATTGAATCGCGAAGAATGTAAATTCATAAAGCTTAGCCATGCATTATAGCTTGTTTATATGTTTATAGGATGAATATTTTTTTTACTGTAGCCAGTCGACACGTAGAGCAATAAGATAATCCTAAATTGTATTATTTCGTGAAAGATATTTCCCAATTCCCATTAATCTACTAGCTGGTATTAAACTGGAATGAGCTTTCTCTAAATGAAGTGGATTCACGAAATACATATTCAAGTGAATTATTTGGATCGTGGCGTACCCTCGTGAGCTCGTGATCGGCTGATAACGTCTCGCCACGACCAAATAAGCCGGACTAGATGAGAGAAATGAATTATTACGGCCACTTTTAATAACTGAACACAATGGTCTGCACAACAAACTATAATAAAGCGTGTTCTTATTTCTGATGACATTTGAAAGGTTTCAAATACAGTTAGCATATTCAATAATTCACGGTCGAAAATGGAGAATCAAAAATGCTACCTTTAGACGCGTGGGAAACACACTTTCGCTTTAAATGCGTCACCCTTTTCAAAAAAAAACGGTTTCAAATTAACTCGACGTGAAACAATGGGTACTGATAAAATTGAAACTGATACTAATTTGTGTTTGAGTTTTAACTCTTTCACGACATCTGCGAGCATTGTTCGTGTGAGCCCCAACTCCCACGTCGTGAGGCGAGCGACGTTACCACGATCTGTCCAACTATCCTAATTAGATGCGCGGTGTGAACTTTCTTCACGGCTCTATACCTTATTCAACTCTTATCTGAGATTCTTAGGGCGTGTTTCACCAAGCAATGATAAAGCTAATCTTTTGTTAAAATATATCATGTTGTTTCTCTTGTAATTCCTATCAATGAATGAGAAGGCATGGTTTTTTAACAAGCCGTTTGCACTAACATGCGTTGGTGAAATCGGAACTTAACCTTTTGTATGTAGAATTTAAGCTCTACAAAGTCGGATTAAAGTTTAAAGACAATATTTCTCAACTCATTTTTGTACACATAATGCTTTTGGATGTAACGTGGATTACTTTTGCACTATCTAAATGGTAGCAGGAGATATGCCAGTCAATCAATCACTCTACGAATTCCACCGGCAATCGTCTTGTGCTAATTAAAATACTTAGGCGATCTAACATGGCGAACGTTGTAAAAACTTTCAAATGGTCAGACTGCGTTGCCAATGCGGGATTGCAGGATGTCCTTAATTTGTTGAAGTTTGTTTTTCTATTCCCTGATTTCACATCATTATTGTATTGTAAAATAACTAAGAGAAATTATACAAGTTTCATTAAACATACTGCTAGTACCTTGCAACAGCCAAAATAAATATTTAGGATAAGGGCATTATGCATATTTATTTTTCGCTATTTATACAGGGTGTCTCACGGATCATATATCAAGCCGAATATAGTGTGAATAAAAGGATGCGTAGAGCATTTTTGTTTTGGCACCTTATGTAAATTACTTGCCATAACGCGACAAATCGCGATAAAGTTCTCTATAAACAAATGAGTGCACGTCATGTCAACCCTGGTCAGGTGTTAGGTCAACGACCAGTGCGTTCGTGTGAATAGACAATGAGCCCGCGAGTCCCAGCATAGTGCATCTCTCCTTGTGCTAATTTTAGACCTTTGCATTTTTTTATCGCGATTTTTATCTGCACACCATAGTGAGTCAGTCTATTTCAGACCTTACAGTAACATTTGTTTATTTTTTATTTAAAAAGACTAAAACATGATAATATTGAAACTTGTTTTTTATTACATAAATTATTAACATCGCTATCCTTGCCAATGACCGAGACGTAGCGATTACATTAGCGTTTGCAATAAGAATTTTTATTTGCAAGTATTGCATTGCAAACTGCAATACTTCACACGTGCACCCATGACTTTGTAGACTCAAACCGTGACCAATTCATTTCAAATACAAGTATCAAATTGAATTACACTATAGTACTAATGTGGTTCATTTAAATTTCAAATATCTATAATGTCTCGTATAGAAATTGGGCACGAGCTAAGAATGATTTGTTCTCAGCATTGTCCTAACAGAACAACAGACGTTTTGTTACTCGTAGATTGAGAACATTTGGATTTGTGTCGACGAAGCGAAAGCATCATGTTGGATGAGAAGATAATACAAATTCCTAAAAGCATTTGGAATTTGAAAATCATTTAAAATTGTGTCAATGTGAATATCTTAACTTTACAATGGGCTAAACTAGTTTAGGGCGTGTTTTACCAAGCAATGTTAAAGTTAACGCCATGTTATCATGTTATCCCTCTCGTACTTCCTGTTAATGAATGAGATGGCATGGTATTTTAACATGGCGTTAACTTTAACATTGCTTGGTGAAACACGGCCTAAAGATAATAATTAATGAAATTGCTGATGTTAATAATATATTTATCATTATTGTTGTTACATTTGATACCAATATTTTAATAATAATGTAGAAGGATTCTTACGTTCTACGGATCTGATAGCGTCAATAATAACTAGATTCTTACTCGTAAATATTGGATTTGAAGCAATATAATTTGCTTTACATGTATAAAAAGTAAGATTCGATAACTCGCAATTATTAGAGGTCTCGTTAAATGTATATCGGCATTGTTGCGTAGGTGGTGTTACTGGTGTTACATGGTTCGATCAATGATGTCATCGCCTTCATGTCAGGGTCTTACTTAGCTCGGCTTTATTGACGCATTACCGATTTGAATATTTGTGGATTTGAGATATATTTGTTCTTGAAATGTGATATGAAGTTTTTGTATTTTTATTGTATTTGGTACTACGTAATATATTTCTAAACTTTGGGTGAACATTTGCTCAGGGCATTTTACGTAAAGTATGATGTATGTCTAGCAAAGTTTATAGTTAAGATATAATCTAGTATAGATTGAAAGGAATCTATGACATTCTAAACTAGTTTAATTATTGTGTTTATGGGTGTGTTCAATAATATGGGGTCAACATAAGTTTCGCAGAAATAACAAATGTCCCCATTCGTCTGCTCTCATCGTTCGCTTCCTCATAGTTTCTGGCTATAATTGATCCTGGATGCAGGCCAAACGAGATTATATGGCAGGAGACGGCAACTGCCTCTGAGACTGGACGTTGTCTCTGTCTTTAATATATTACTCCTTGCAATTCATTATATGTTGACTTGGTTTTTTAAATGTCAATAAATAATTTTTGGTGTGAAAATTCAAAGGTCATAAATATTGCTAATTAGAGGAGAAAATATACATTTAAAAATAAACATATTAAATTTGTAAGCACATATTATAAAAGATGATGATCGGTCCATTCTTCCACGCTAGGACTTTTTTTTAATGCTCCAAATTACGTTTTTGCTTTCTTCTGTGTTTTGTGTATTCTACGCTTTCTAATTAAACCAACCTAATAGATTCGCAGGTCATGTGTAATTTTCGTATAATTTATACCACATCTCTCACATGAGCCGTATTAGCGGGCGTGGTGATTGCTAATAGAGTTAGAAGTCATTTCAAGTTGAAATAGATTCTATGATTATACTTTCCTGGTAGTCAAGATTTTTTAATGGAGTCTGACTCACAATAGAATTGATTTCTCTATTTAATCTATTATATTTCATGTGACCTAAAGCTTAAAAGTCAAAGTTACGAGCTCTGTCTGTCAAATGACTAAGGTCATCAATTTCTTTACACTATTATAGTCACATGTCTATACTCCTCCGCGCAAGGTTATAGTAACACAAGAAATCGCACGTCACATTTTTTGCAACTTGTACCTAGTTGTTTATCCCTTACGGGCAAGGAGGTCACACGATTGCCTTCCTTATAGGGGCAGATTGCCCAACATTCTCGAGATAAAGTAAGAACATCGCGAATAAATATTTAACAATCAGTCTTACTTACAATGCAAACTTTGCAACGTTTGCCAATCACTGCAAATACCACCTTCTGTGAATAATTGGACGCGTAAAATGCCGAGTTCGTTCTGTTGGGTCAAGGGATGAATTTTAGTTTATGGGCTACAGAGGTTTTCCTAAGTATAATTAATACACTTCCATATAATTTGACTTCCAAAATACCACATTTTATACCCAATTCGCCCAAGATAGTGTCCCTGAGTAACAAAACCCGAAATGGGGAAATCTCGATTGACAAGCTTTAGTATTCCAGATTTTTCTAAATGCATACCCTAAGTTTAGTAACATATGAGTAATTATTTTGTCTTCTTTTCAGATATCGGACATCGTAGTGGGACAGGAGCCGAATGTCACGGCCCGGGAGGCTCTGCTCAGCTGGGCGCGGCGCTCCACGGCGAAATATCCTGGTGTGAGGGTAGCGGACTTCACGTCGTCTTGGCGAGACGGCCTGGCGTTCAACGCGCTCATACACAGGAACCGCCCTGATCTGATTGACTGGCGTAATATCAGGTGAGAATTAGGATAAAGATTTTTAATAGTATACGACGATAGGAGCAATTTGCTGCAGCGAGCTGACGCGCGCGCTACAAGCGCTCAACATGTTGTTTAATCACATTAATTTATTTTCGTGTACGCTGAGTGAATTCACAAGTGCCGCATTTTGTTTTTTATCATAGAGTTTTATATCCAGAGTTTATGATTGAGTTCATATTTTGTATGTTTATTATCTAAAATTTTATGTTCATTTACTCGTATCTATTGTATTAGGTAACCTATAATGGTAGATAATTTGGTGTGTCAATAAATAAATAAATAGCTTAAAAACTTTTAAGTGATTAAAGTCCATTGGTACCCGCGATATCGTAGAACTGTGTGCCTTGAAGATCAGTCAACCTCCGAACTGGAAATACCAAATGATGTGTGCGGTATGACATTAACAATAGCAAAGCGCTAATGGCTGCTGTGACTTGAAAATAATAATAATTGGCTTCTTTTGTTTTAGACTGATAATAAAATGGAAATATCGTAATGTTTCAGATCAAGGCAAGTCCGTGAGCGGTTAGAGACAGCATTCCACATAGTCGAAAAGGAGTACGGTGTCACAAGGCTTTTAGATCCTGAAGGTAAGTTATACGTATTAAGTCATTTCCAAACGTCACTGAAGATAATGATAACTAACGAGCATTGCCAATGTCATAGCTATTACGGTGAACATAAGTTCAATAGTAATCGACAGGTTGTAGCAGGTCCCATTGAATTGAATGCAGAAAATTAAGTGGCGGTCACGGTTAAGTCACTATTTGATTATTTCCTCTGCAAGGTGTATCTTGATTGGTAGATGAATCACGCCCATTGTTTAAGTGATCATGAATATTTTTAAATTCAATACAATAAGATTATGAAGTAATTTTTATTTTTGAATTTGATCGTGCTTGTCGTTATCGTTAATGAAAACAAGATAACGCTTTTTAATTTAATTAAAACCGTTCTTTGTGGTGTAGATAAAGTCGTTTCTAAGGATGCAACACTTATGTCATGCACCCTATGAGAAACATTATAATACATGTATGTTTTAACAATAGGAATTATAGTACCGTTCTCATTGTTCCGATGTTGGCGCGACTAATCGCCGCACCACAAGGCACCGGCGAATGAAACGATAACGAAATTGCTAGATTATTGTGATTATGTTCCATACTCTATGTCTGTACACCGAGAGGTCATGAGCTTAAAACATTGTGTTTAGTTTAAAAACCCACAATATGGATTATTATTCGATGATATTATAATTATGGCTAAATCAAGAGTTTCGCTTGATTAATATGTACGTGTATTCATAATAACCGTAGCCAGTACTGTACCTTGAACTAAACATCTTCATCTACACTCTGAATATGGCAAAAGAAGAAGTAGAAGAAAGCTAAAAAACAAGCCAGCATGATAATCCAATGATCATCTTGCTTGCGTTGTTTGTGAAAATCTTGTCACTATGGTTAATTAACAAACTGAAATAATTGCAACAATAGACGAATGAGATCATTATATTCGATTATTAAGATAGATGACTTACTTAAGTGTAACCGACACCAGTGCAGTGGCACACTTCCAGCTATTAACAATGACTTCACAGTTCAGTCGAATATGACATAGTGTGTCGTTTACTTAATTTATTCAGTGTTATGATGTATTTACCATTGCTTGCAGAAAATAATAAGTACTACAGTATTTACATTTTAGACAATATTGAAATTTTGTGGAATGGCGCCTGAGATTAATTAATACAATCCCTGATAGGTATAAGCTCCCAACATTGAAGTAAGTTGAGCGTACACTCACGTAAAGGAGACTGCGTACTCAAACTCAACCCAGGAATTGGCTTCTTTTCTTAATTTAAATTACTTTTCGTAGATGTGGACACACACGAGCCGGACGAGAAGTCTCTCATTACCTACATCTCGTCGCTGTACGAGACGTTCCCGGAGCCGCCGAGCGTGCACCCGCTGTTCGACGCCGAGTCGCAGCGTCGTGCCGCCGGCTATACCGAGCAGGCCGCGCAGCACCGCGCCTGGCTGCATGAGAAATGCTCGCTCATGCAGGTGAGTTAACCTCTGTGTACTTTATGTGTCCCTAGTACTTTATCAGTCAGTTTCTGCAAAGTTTGATTTACATTTGAAGATAGTATAGCTGGTAATACAATTGAAAACATGAATGTATGAAGGTGATATGTAGCAAAATCATGATTTTGAGAAAATTCAGTTCAAACTGTTACTTTAACATTTTAGATACGTCGTAAAGTATTAAGTACGTTAACGTAAAGATCCGTCTCTAGAATCAATGTACTTAATACGTTACTATAGTTCGTCCGTGATAAATTTAACTTGAAGGTAAACAAACCGAAAACATCGAAATTTTCACTTATTCACTTATTGTGCACACTTATCAACACTTTCACAGGTATATTAAAGGATTACACTTCATTATCCAATACATTTTATAACAATTAATCAATAATTAATATGTTTAAACATCAAATGAAAATCTTTCACAGAAAAAATACGCCATTTTGACACTACAGATTGTAGAATATAAGCCTATAGTCTATGGATTCATAGCAAACAAAAATCATCGTAATAATATTGGCCAATTGGGATCACTGTAATCTTTGGTTGTGACATAGACGGGTTTGTTAACGTTTAATTTAAATTTATCTCGGACGTACTATAACATAATATCCTAAAATGTTTTAGTGGGAGTTTAAACTCAATTTTCTGGGTAAAATTTTTTTTCGACACATCTTCTTCGTCGTTTCATGTCTTCGATTGTCACTACGATTTTATATATTCCAGGACCGTGCTTTCCCGTCGACTTTGATTGAAATGAAAAAGTTGCTAAGCGAGAGCACACGGTTCCGAAATGAAGAGGTGCCGCTACGACAGAGAGAGAAGCAGAAGTTATTCCACCTCTACCGGGAACTGGAGGTATGAATGTTATCCTTTTTTGGCTATTATAGTACCTATTTACTCGACTGTGGTACAGCAAATAGTTCGCTTCAGCTGTGTCGTCCACTGTTAGACATGAGCCTGTCCCAAAGTATTTTATGGTAGTTGCCTGTACTTGCCACGTTAGGCGGGATTGCGAGCGTAGTTAGTAAGGTATAATAGCAATGAAACAGTACTGCTCATTTCCGGATATAAATTCCCTCTGTTTTACGACACCCACGGGATAGATAGTTGTAGTAGATTTTTTAAATATTTTTATTTGGAACAAAAAACAGTTACATGTTAAAATAAAAAACTACAATAATTTAGTAAATTTACTACTAATACATTGGCAATTCTGATACTATTTTATTAGCTCGTTTTTTGAATTGGCCAATAGATGCGGACATATATTCTTACTCTGGCACCCTACGGACAACATGGGAAAGGCAATGGGCATTGTCCAAAAAAGAATATAAATTAATTTTTTTTAAAGGTCATACTAAGGTTAAACATATTTGTTTAAAAATATAAGTAACTAATGGGTATTTTTTTAGTTTATAACTGGTGTAAAAAGAGCAGTCACTATAACTTTGGGATATGATTATACTACCTTTTCTCATTCTAGAAATGTATTTTTTTTTGTTTTTTTTACAAAATTTTCAAAAAAAAATTAGCTTTATTATTATTTTTGCTGACTTTATTGTACTCGATATGTTTTTGTAATTGGCACAATTTAAAAAATTGGACAATCCCCATTGGATGGGTGATTTTGGCAGTTTATGTATCTGTGTTTACTCTCCTGCAGAAATACTTCGAGAGCGTGGGCGAGATAGAGATCGAACCCACGTTGCGGCCGGAGGCGCTGGAGCAGGCGTGGTCGCGGCTGCTGATGGCGCAGCAGGAGCGCGAGAGGGACCTGGCCGACGAGATCCGCCGGCTGGAGAGGCTGCAGCGGCTGGCCGAGAAACTGCACAGGTGGGTGTAATAGACGTGGGAGTCAATCAATGTCAAAAAAAAATTGACAATCTAATTCTAATAGCGCATTTCAATAACCGATCTAGCTATAAGAAAATATGTCGCCTTACAATTTAACACCGCTATAAATTTTTCGTAAGTAGCGACATCTCATATGTATCCGCGAAATAAAGATCCAAAATCAGCCAGATTTTGGATCTTTATTTCGCGGATTGACTGTGTTCTAAACATCTTGTTAAAGCAAGGTTTTATATTGTATAGTACGTCCGAGATAAGTTTAAGCTAAGTTTAACAAACCCGTCTATGACACAACTAAAGACTAGTCAGTGATGCCAATTGGCCAATATTAATACAATGATTTTTGTTTGCTATGAATCCATAGACTATAGGCTTATATTCTACAATCGGTAGTGTCAAAATGGCGTATTTTTTCTGTAAAAGATTTTCATTTGATGTTTAAACATATTAATTAACGTTTAATTGTTATAAAATGTATTGGATAATGAAGTGTAATCCTTTAATATACCTGTGAAAGTGTTGATAACTGTGCACAATATGTGAATATGTGAAAATTTCAGTGTTTTTGGTTTGTTTACGTTGGGGTTAAATTTATCAGGGACGAACTAAAGCATATTGATCTAGAAGTATTAAGACTTGTCTAATCAGTTGCCCAAAGGAGTATGTAAGAGTAATTAAATAAAGAATAACAAGGATGTCTACTTAGTTTTGTAAATAGGTAGCTACGATAATTTATGTTATGACTTTAGCAATGTCAAATTGTATATTCATTACTAGTTACCTAAAATATAACGATGTATGGGAACAAATCTTAGCATACTATTGTATGTTTTTCTTTGCCTACAAGCAATAGCCGTAACGAAGGTATAATTAATAGACTACCTACTAAATATTTTATAAGTTCAATTTTAAAAGCAAAACCTCGAAGTATTTTTCATAGTTACGTATATGTCGCAGTCATCTAATTGAAATCGCCATTTCATTGAGTAACTAGCGTTTTTATACTGCAATCTGCACAATTGTAAATTAATTTCGGGGTTTTGTGGCAGCTGTTTATTCATGGTATAAGGAGACAAGTGAAATACACGATTCTGATGCGAACTGGTTTATTACTCAACTCATGCATACATCACACGTACACACACAATTGCATTTCACAAGAGTCATCATTCGCATAATTTGAATTATTCGACCACCCATACAAGACCACACAATCACTGATACTTTTCAATGAACAGGGTATTGAAATTGTTTGTTTGTCACAGGGACATAAAGCAGACAGAAGGCAGTTTGGACAACATAGAGCGTCACATCGAGAGCGAGATCCGGCGGCTGGAGCGCGGCGTGCACCCGGCCGAGGCCAAGCAGGCGGCGGAGAGCATCGAGCACGAGCTGCGCGCCACCGAGCACGCCATCACCGACATGATGCACGACGCGCACGCGCTGCGCGACGGCCGGTACCCGCAGGCCGGCGAGCTGCTCAGGAGGTAGGTTTAGATTGCGTATAGTAGTTATATTTTGTAAATTTTACCCTTCTGCGCCAGAAGTAGGGTTATGATTTTAACTAATGTAATGCAATATCTGTAGACCAATAGATACAAAACTTTGCGTTGAATAAAAAAACAAAAACAAAAACGTCTAAATTAATGGACGACATTGGACAATTCAAGACATGAATGGATGAAGATGATATGTTCCAAAATTCTGATTTTGAGAAAATTTAGTTCAAAATGTCACTTAAACATTTTGAAATAAATACGTCGTAACGTATTAAATACATTAATCTAAAGATCCATCTCTAGAATCAAAGTACTTAATACGTTACTACTTAACCTAAAATGTTTATGTGACAGTTTAAACCTATTTTACTGGGTAGTTTTTTATTGCGACTTATCCATTCATGTCTTAAATTTTATTATTGAACACGAGGAAACAGTATAATTGCAGCGCGTTGTGCCAATAAAAAAATTATCATATTAAGTGGGATAGTTTTAATTGCCACTTTCAAAATGTCATTCTAGTATTTATTAATCCTGCCCTAAACTTCCAGGGTGCAACAAGTGCACGAGCGGTGGTTAGCCGCGCGCGCGTCGTTCACCGGGCGCCTGGTGCCGCGGCTGTCGTCTGTGCGCATGCCCGTGCAGCAGACCACGGTGCGCCGCGAGACGCGCACGGTGCTGGAGACGAGGGTGCACGATGCGGACCCCAAGTTCCAGCAGCTGCATGATGCGACCAGGTGGTGCAAGGAAAAACTGGTGAGTTGGATGTGTATAGTGTAGCTGAATTTGAGAGCATTCAGAAATTGTGGCGCAAGCTGGCCACAATTTCTGAATGGTACGGATGCAAGGATAAATGGAATAATGGTATGGATGATGACGTAAACTACAATTACTATTAAGCACTATTCAGAACCAATTTACTGACAAATAAAAGATTAATTCGACGCAGTTAATGTCTTATAGTATTTCTTTGTTGATCAATAAGTAGCATTACATTTTTTGGTACATAATATTGTAGTGTTGTTCTGTCTGTTTGTTAACGAACAGTCAGTTGAATCTAGTGTAAAATGGAAGGAAATATAAAAAAATTGTAGGGAATTTTAGTTCTCGAAAATAAGCCTTTATTATTCTATAATTATGTTCTTTTGTTACAGAAAAAAATTCACGAATCCGAATACGGCTCCGACCTACCCACGGTGCAACACGAGTTAGACAAGCACCAGCGGGAACACAAACAAATTGATCAATTCCATTCAAAGGTAAACAAATATCTATACGAAGAACAACATTACTGTATAACATGAATTTCCACCAATAATCTACTGTACAATAACATCTGTATGAAAGCTAAAGTGCTTATTTTATTTTCTTTGTTTATAAAGGTGGAACAATGCGTACACAATCGCGCGAACTTCAGCGGCGAAGAACTAAATCTGTACAACCAACACCTCAGCCAGCTGCAAAAACTGTATGCTGAACTGCTCTCAACTAGTACAAAACGGTAAGATGTACTCTGAATAAATAAAAAAAACATATAATCAATTTGCAAAATAATAAAAATATTCTAATATAAATTAAATTTTGTTCGCCAGAATGTCCGATCTGGACGCCCTTCAAGACTTCCTACAGTCAGCCACCGCTGAGCTGAACTGGCTCAACGAGAAGGAACAAGTAGAGCTATCCCGGGATTGGGCCGACCCGCACATCAACTTGCCCGCCGTACAACACTACTATGAGGTAAGCATTCAACATTCATGCCACATGAGAGAGCAACATCGCCTCTTTCGCTCGTTAATCATTGATTTTATGTCAAAAGAAAAAGATATCCATATCGCGCCTCTCGCTTTGCTTAGTAGCCTTCTTCATTGCTCTATTCATTATTTATCTTTTCATCATTTTCTGCGTAGGTAATTTATAATAGCAGTTATAATTAATCTGAAGTTTAAAAAATTTTATTCATAAAGTATCTGCAACCAAAATGAATATTTTTTATCATGTATTTGAAATCATGGTTATTCGACAACAACAATAATACATACATACGTAAATAATAGTTATTGCTTGCATATTAAAATATGATTAGTTTACTAACGGTAGCGTCATTAATTAGTTGGATGTTACAATAATCATTTTGTAGATTTATACTATAAAAACATAAGTTATCATATTCCCATTAGACATTACTAGAAGTTAAATGATGTATGATATTAAGTATGTAGTTGTATATAGATCGTTAAAAGTTAAATTATTTTAGACATATTATGTAATTAGTTTTCGTTTTTCATTGTATATAATATCATTGCTTTGACTGTGTTAGAAACTCCAAAAAACCAAAGAAGTCCTGTATATATGAAGAAGAGATACTTCGAAGACATTCACTTGATACAACAAGTATGATGTTTAATGCGATGCCCCATGATCCATGCCCCAAAATTATTATATTTTACTGTAGCACGAAAATACCATAGTCTCGACATAATTCCTTTCTCCCTCAGCCCACCGAAACTCTTTATCAACAGACTGCACCCGAAATGTTTGCTGTCGATGTTAATTTTATATATTTTATTTAGAATTTTCCTTTCTGTTCTATGCAAGCATTCATTTGGGGATGATAGAGAGGTTTGTTTTTCACTGTTCGTTTTATAATTTGTTGCGATTTTTTTCACGCTTTCTTATTATTGTAATTTGAATTGTGTTTGGTTATTAATAAGGTGCTTTTTACAGCAACTAATGTCGTCACTGGAGAAACGGGAGCTACAGTTCAGCAATGTGATTGATCGCGGAGAGGCGCTCATTGCTCAACACCATCCAGCCCTGAAAACTATTGAAAGTCACTTGCAGGTATGTAATTTAGTAAAAATATTGATTAGAGAGAGAGAGAGAGAAAGAAAGAGATTGAGAGAATGTGTTAGAAAACAGGATTTTTAAATCCATTTATGTTTTACAGGTGATGCAGTCGCAATGGGCTTGGGTGTTGCAGCTGACTTTATGTTTAGAAACTCACTTGAAACACACCACACAGTACCACAACTTCTTCGAAGAAGTCAAAGAAGCTGAGAAATGGATACAAAAGTGAGTACATCCCCTTTATTAATTAATGTTTTTATTATTTTATTGCTATAACAAGACAAATAAGGAAAGTGTAATTAAATAAAAAATGTTATTGATTTTATATTGTGTATTTCCTGCTTTAGACGCGAAGAAGCGCTGAATACGACATTCTCCCAGTCCGAGTTTACCCTAGACCAGGGTGAGCGTCTACTCAAGGGCATGCAGGAGTTGCGCGAGGAACTGAATGAACAAGGCGCCTTGGTCGCCCGACTCGCGGACGAGGCCGCCAACGTGCGTCCCGTGCGCATGCGCCGCGCGCCAATCACGCGCCCGCTGCGTGCCGAGACCGTCTGCGCGTATAAACACGCTAATGTAAGTTGTGTTTCTGTTATCACTGTATGAATTTTACTATATTAATACAAAATTTTTAAGTGATGAAAATTGTTTATTAAAAAATATGACAACTCTGTGTCATAAGTTCATTATAATATGGGATTGTTAAAACACGAATGTTTTTTGTTTTACATAGATTAACTATGTGGACTAAGTTCAAATTTCACCAAACTTAATAAACCTGCTTAACGACAACACTGGATTCTATCCCTCTCTCATTCAGTAATTGAACAGAAGAGAGAGATAATATTCTTAGCTAAGCGTTGATCATAATTTTAATTTTGCCTATCAGTCCCACTAAAACACAATTAAATTTAACTGACAATGTTTAGAAATAATGAGAATGTACCTCGCAGGTGGCAGTAGAGAAGGGGTCAGCAGTGACAGTGATCGACAACTCGGGCCGGTCGCGGTGGCGCGTGCGTCTCGGCGGCGCGGGCACCGAGGCTCAGTTGCCGGGCGCGGTGCTGGCGCTGCCGCCGCCTTGCCAGGAGGCGATAGACGCCGCCGCGCGACTGCGCAGCGCGTATGATCGGGTGAGTGTTCAAGCTATAAGGAGTTTAAGTTCTGATGATTAGAAATTAAGATTTGAGACTATTGATATAGCTGCAGTATCTCCGATAGAGCATACAGCAAAGTATGACTATTCAAAAAACATATTGCGAAAAAGCAATGGGATTTGGATCTCCCAAATTGTAATTTGTAATCAGTATTGTCAAGATTTTATTGTAACATATTGAATCCATTTTCTAACTTGATTAATGATTAGTATACAAAATCATATCGCCTCCATGGTCTAGTGGTTCAGAGCTTCGCTCTCTACCCGGAGGTCTTAGGTTCGATTCCCGCGTTGGAACAACAAGAAATGTTGTTTTAAAATATTCGTATTTAAATTTTAAGTACCCTTTACTAATAACAATATTTACATAGCGGATAACCCCTCCAACGTGCTGTCTTTGTCTGTCAATGGCCTGTTCTAACATATTAGACAAAGACAGCAACGTATTACATGTTATCTGTTATGTGACTATTTATATTAGTGAGGTGGTTAGTGAATCTCTGTTTACATTACTTGAGTTATGAGATAATTCTTGTAAAATTAACCGTAGACATTACTATCGTATTCTAAACAATACACATGCCACCTTTGCACTCAGCACCCCCGCTATATTTATACTGTGAACGATAAATGTGTTGTCTTTAGTGATACTACGATGCGCGATGTGTAGTGACCTGTGCGTGTGCGATGTTCATTTGGTGCTAACGGTGTTGTATTTGTGTTTGGTGCAGGTGATACAACTATGGCAGAGGAAGCAGCTGCGGATGAGACAGAACATGATCTTCGCCACCATCAAAGTGGTCAAAGGATGGGACTTCCCGCAGGTAATTTTTTATACTTACCCTTTACTTTGGGAAATCACAGATGGCGCTTTACAGTTTTTAGAACATCTGTTAAAGACTAGTTTTGTTCCCAAACCCATTACTGAGATTAGTAATTATAGATGCTAAGCTACTTGCGTCAACTGTTACGAGTCAGTGCATACATATGACAGCTACCAATAAAAACATCGTAATTTCAACGTCGTAAAATTGGATTTCAATTGGACCCCATGGCTCAAAGTCCGGACAAGCTAAGAAAAAGACGAAAAGAGTTTAATCATTTGGCTTTCTCTTATGAGTTCTTGCCTATGATGTTTTATCAGAAAGATATATATATAAGATACAGCATACTACTTTCATGCATATGACAACGCTTTAGCTAGCACAATGTGCTCACATGTATGTATTCACAATATTCCCAATGTTGTTACAATCATGTCATGATTTTGACTCTGTACTTACGCCGTCTATCTCAAAGTTTTTTTTTCTAATCTCTATTTTTACTTTCCATGAAGTTTGTGGCGATGGGTGGCGAGCAGCGTCAGGCGATCCGCCGCGCGCTGAACGAGGACGCTGAGAAGTTGTTGGGCGAGGGCGACCCGGCCGACCCGCAGCTGCGGCGGCTGCGGCGCGAAATCGACGAGGTCAACCGCCTCTTCGACGAGTTCGAGCGCCGCGCACGCGCAGAGGGTAAGTCGTGCTTTCTTGTTTGTACACACAGGTTTTGCCGTCCAAATCTAAAGCTGATTCGGCTTAAGTAGGCCTGTTCTGTGTTGTAGCACTGTAGCTTGTTAAGGTCACAACGTGATATTTAACAGATACACGACCTAGTACTAGAAAATGGTATCACCCTAATACTGGCAATTCGACTGGCTATTTTTATTTTCTTCTATTTCTATGCACATTCCGGAAACCGCCATCTAGCGCCACTATTGGAAAATACTAATTACTAATTTAAAAAAAACTAATTTCTTCTTAATTAAGCAGTTGAATTTAGCTTAATGTGATGTTATGCTTAAAAATATACTTATGTTTATTTTAATGTCAATATTTGTACTTAATTCGGCATATTTACATTTTTTAATTTACAAACGTTAATAGTAGTCTATTGCAATTTGTTTGTATAAAAGATAGATTGTATGAGATGGTAGGCCATGTTAAGGTAAACAGCGCAGACGGCGGCGACGGCGTAAATTTTTAATAAAAATTTACACTTACTGCTCATTTGTATGGCTTATAGTCAGCCAAAGAAACGTTGACACTGTAAGTAATATCGTGATAATGGTTTGCAGGTATTTTTATGGTAGCATTCTCTTTGCCATAACCACACTCTGCGCCAATGTAAGTTGAGTCTAAGCGTACGCGTGTACGAGTATGTCGCATATATGCGCATATATTTTCATTTAAAATTTTAATGTGGTTACTGGTTACCTACTTAATGATACGTTTATACTAAGTCCGTTTGCAAAATTCTCGCTAGGTTCGTTATTGGATAAAACTGTAGACTTGTACTACATTATAACATAGATAAACTTGAAACATAGATATAATCTCAACACTTACGCAAAAAGTGAGCATACAAATAAGTGCACAATAATTATGGTCGTAAACACAGAATGAAGTCATCACAAGTTTATTTAAAGTTCTGAGGAATCTCCAGAGGTCAATTGTGTTATGATATGATAAATACAAGGACAAACTATTTCTGATCACATAGGTCGGGCTTTCATTTATTATTGATTTAATTGTAAATGTAGGCCGAGGATTTTACACCAAAAATTTATAGAATTGTTAAAAATAAAATTTGAATCAAGATAAATCCTTATATAGGATTTATCTTAATTAAAATTTTATTTTTTAGTAGGTACTATTTTTATCTAACTAATGTAAGAAAAGTGTCGAAAATAAAATATAAATGCATAATATATTATGCTTGGCAGTGCGTGAAAAAACTATCGCATAATATACACATTAGTGCGTACGTCAGGTGCCAATTATATCTCGGAATATATCTTGTATGTGCTGGTCCTACGGGAGAGCATTTACAATTAGTGTGCCGCCGTATAAAGTGCTCTTTTATTGTTGCCAATTGATCGTTTTTGTTTTTTTATTTGTATTGTTCATATGGCTTGAGTGTTTGTGAGAACCATTTTTTAATATTTTATTGTTTTGTTTATTCACTACTGTTATCTATTAAGATCTACAAAAAACAGGTTTACTAGAATTCGAAATAAGAGCCATTTTAGGGAAGTTTTACTGAAACTCTAAAATGAAGAAAATCAAAAAACTTTTTTCTTTTGGGAAAGGCGGTAAGTTTACTACCTATGTTTAAGTAACCTGAGGCTTTATTGTGTTGATCAAAGTTATTATAATATCATATAGATTTAATAAAATGTGAATCTTTTTGTACTCACTCTGTTTAAACGAAATTATGCAAACGGAGGATTGTTTTTTTTTAAAGAATTGATTGAAAAATGGAGGTACTTATGTGACTTGCACAGAAAAATTTTATAGTGCAATAATATTTTTAATTTTATAATGTAACAATTTTATTTCTAATAAGTATATAAAATATGAGCGGGAGTGCACGGCCCTACTTTTTTTTATAATAACTCTTAACACTATTAACGTTACCAGAAGAACTTTGCGTTGCCGCCCGTGCGTAGTGCCGGGCACTACTCACCAGTGAATTATTATTGGCAATTTTTTTTCACTACTGTATTTTTTATTTTCGACCAGCCTACTTACTTTACTACATAATCCACTGTTTCATCGTAACGGTATTCCAGAGGCAACTTGTTTACTAAACTAATATTGTGTAGTAGGCATTGTGTACTTACCGCGCCAAATAGTGTATCATATCATATTATAGTAATCTACATAATATAGTATTTGTGTAGTTAAGTTGTTTGTATGTTTACAAGTTGTTTGTATGTTTTTCTACGACCTAACCTAACATTGACCTTGAGCTATGAGTTATGACTATGACATAAGCGAGATCAACTCTTTGTGTCCCAGTTTAGATGGCAATTTATTCGAATCAAACTAATGACTTGTAGGTTATATAACCTTATCAGATTTGACATGCAACTCTTTATTGCACTAGGATAGCTTACTACTATAGCTCGGTAATACACTAGTTTGTTTTTCTCACAACCTGCCTATTTACACACATACGTTTTCAAAGCATCAAGTATTTGATTGACGGCCGACTACTGAAACGCAAAGTTAGGAGACCTTTACTCACATGCTGTCACTGTCACTTCTTGGCGGAACATGGACATGTGACTTAAGCGCCACTTAATTTAGTTTTTTTCGCATACTTCAGCATTAGAACGTTACTCATAATAGATAACTGAATGTCACTTGAAAGCGCTGGATGATATCACGTTCGTTTTGACCATATGTGCTGTTAATTTTCAATGCCAATTATCCAACCTCCGCACTCTACTTTTAGGGTGTCGGTCATTGTAATTGGATTTATGTTCGTTTTCGTTAGTGATGTCAGGTCAATTTTATTGGCCTTGTTGTGTAGTAGATGTAATCTCCAACCGCGTGGGCTAGGCGGTGGACACAGAGTAGCTTACGCAAAGGAATTTCAAATTATATGGTACATAACAGAGGACCAGATTTATTCTTAAGGCATGCCTCTGGCATAATAAATTCAGCCGCACACTTTCAAAAATTGGTCGCACTTACTCAGAGTTCTGACTGCCCCAAATGTAAATTTAGAGCAGTATAAACACATTTTGATGCAAGAATAAGTAATGTGAATGCTACTAAAAGATTCAATTAATATTATTTTTTCTGGACTTCGTTTAAATTTGGCGCATGAATAACGATGGATGAGCGAAAATGATGCGAATTTCAAAATAACAAGCTCCTTTAGTTTTAGTGATGACTAAGTACTTACTATGCCTTCCTAATTTTTTGCCTAAAATCCAGATACTGAGATACGAATAATAAGAATGATCTCAGTTATTATTGTTTTTTTTATAGTCAAAACAAATTACTATGATGTCACTTTAATCTAATGCTATTTATAAGAATATGCAAAATTTTGTTTAGTGTGGGAATTATTCACTAACAACTTTGTGTAGCTTCAACAAAGTTGCGATTAATAAACTAACGATTAGCGCATGACTATATTTTAAAATAATAATATGCTAAATTCTTATAATCGTAGACTACAGTTTATTAGGTAACCGCTTACAAGTTATAAACAAGGACTATTAATTGCAAGATTTTGATATTGATACAGTTTGGTAAATTACTTAGGTACTTTTTTCCAAACTTTGCAAACACCAGTTTTTGTCAATAATAATAATTAATAATGTGTAATTATTGGGTGTATGTGTAAATATTACTTAAGCAATTGTTGGTACATTTTAAAACATTCTAGTCCAAAACCTAGTCTAAAGCCATTTCTAAGTTCTAGTGTATACTTTTTAAAAGTTTATTCTAATGTTGGAGTTGTTCTAAGAAATATCTATTAGTCTGCGTCGTATTTTTGTTCAGCATCATTCAGTCTAACATCATCGTTACTTTGGTGTGAACTCGATTTGCAAACGGATCGTACGTAAATTTAGAGCAAATCGAAATTTAAATGTTTCATAAAATAATATTCGTGTACTGTGAACGTTCAATTGAAAGAAGCTGGACCGATTACAGATTGTCAGGTATTTTTTGTCACAAGGCAATGAACTTGAACGCTGCGATTTAGCATTGATCTAGTCGATGATTTAGTTAGGTAGTTACTAGTTATTAACTATTTATAAGTAGTAAGAAATAGTTCCGAGCATTATTTTGCTCATTTAGATAAAATGGCGTGATATAAATTTTCAATATTAAAAACCTGTCCTCTCCGGTTTCCAATATCTCATTTAACTCTGTTATTGTATTTATAAATTTATCTTAACCATTTATCCAATATCAAACAAATATCACCATTGCAGAGGACTCCAAGAATGCAGCGCGCATTTTCACCGAACAGTCTTCGAACCTTCTGGAACGTCTCGAGGTGTTCGACCGGCAGCTGAACGAGAGAATTGCGAGCCACATCCCCCGGGACCTGGACTCGCTCGAGCACCTGGTGCTGCAACACAAGGACTGGGAGACGAGCCTCCACGGCCTGTCCGCCGATGTGGAGGAAGTGCAGGATACTTTCAGAGGTATGCTCCTATAATATACCTTAATATATGAATTATTGAAAATGTTGGTAAAGGAACAATGGAGAGGTAGCAGCGGAAAACCTTTTTTCTTCTTTTAAGAATGGCGGCCGCAGTCGACGTCAGAGTTCTTGGATTGTGTACATACTCTGCTCAATATAAAAAAAACAATTACTTTATTATATTATATTATTTTATCAGGCATCGCCCTCAAGACACCGGCCATGAAGAAGAATCTCGACAAAGTGATGGGCAAGTGGAACGACTTGCAATCGAAGAGCCAGCTCTTTGTAGAGAGGTAAGAATTTTGCTTGCGTTTTCTTATTTATCAGAATGTATATAATAGCAGAAGTTTGTGAGTGTGTATTTGTTACTTATTCACGGGCAAACGACGAGACCAATAATTTTGATAAAATTTACGCATGTAGCAACCTCCTGGATTAACCACACATACTTTTTTCGTATAGAAAAAGTTAAATAATCCTGTAGGATACATCATTTATGCAGGTGGAACCACGAGCAAATCTCTATACTCGTCTACATTTAGTCAAACTGCTGATTTTAATAAATTTGAAAATGTTGAAATGTAGCTTATTCACTTATAATACCTAGATAAATAATCTAAGAATTTTAAAAAATTAATACAAAATTTGATCCTTATAGATTAAAATACGTCGAAATCGTAGTGAACAGTATCGAAGAGAACAATCAGACTATCTCCGAGTTTGAAATCAAATTGGCACAATTCAGCGACCTGCCCAACGATGTTGAGTTGCTGAAGGACGTAAGTTTTTTCTATCTTATCCATACTAATATTATGCAGCTGAAGTACTTAGAACGCTTTAATCTTAGGAACTATAGGTTTGATTTTCCGATCGATGAAATTCTGTCAGTGTTGTACATATTTATCGAGGAAATATTTCACCTACATATTTAGAACATTAAGAACACCATTGAGGAGTTTTTCCCTTTTTCACGCGGACAAAGTCGCACGTGTTACATATTTTTGTAACATCAGACCGTTATTAAATAACCGCGTCAATCTTGATTTAACATACCGCTTGTTGTGTATTTAAAATGTCATCACAAATACTAAACAATTATGCTGGAGTTAATTAAGCACAATTTCCTGACATCATATTCGTATGTAAACAAAATATGTAGACTTCAGAAATAAAAAAAACTATCTTCCATTCTCTCATTCACTGCATAAAATTTGTAGTCTGAAAAAACAACATTCCATTTCCAAATCCCCCAGATCCACGAGGACTTGCTCCGTATGCAAGCTTCGGTCATTCAAAAAAGTTTGAATAAAATTTAAAAAACATTGGGTGTCCGTAAAGTCGGTTTACGGACGAAAGTTTAACGTGACAACGTTAAAACAAAACATTGATGACGCTCAAGCCGATCGTGCCTTTCGCTCGCTCTTGCAGCGCTTTCACTCTGATCGTAACTTGCAATGTGTCATACTTTTTCGTACGTGTAACCGGCGTTCGTCAATTCATTTAACGTTGTCAAGTTAAAATTTATAATAAAACTTGTTCTAGTCCTCCCTCTGTATCACAGATAGTCTGAAAAGGAAATAACGTTCAACTGTCACCCCCCAGATCCACGAGGACTTGCTGCGCATGCAAGTGGCCGTCAGCAAGCAGCAGACGCAGGTGGAGCAGATGAACGACGACGCGGAGAACTGCCGGCGGCTGGTGGAGGGCTCGCGAGCAGCGCTGCACACGTCACTGCCGCGCAGGCACCAGGACCTGGAGCGGCTAGATAAGGACGTGACGGCGCTCAACACGCGCTGGAACAACGTGTGCGCGCAGCTCGCTGACAGGTATTTGTCATTTAGTTTTTTTTTATTTGACAGATAGGAGCACAGATATACAACAAAGCATTCTTGTTTTTTTTTTAATTGCTTTCATATAAACGCAATTTAAAACAATGAAAACACCGCAATTTTAATATCATATACAGGTAAATATTAATAAAAAGAACATAGTAGATGTTATCCTAAACTTTTAACGATTAAATACAAAAACGTTTAAAATGATCGTCCTTGCAGATTACGTAGCTGCGAAGCCGCCTATCAACTGCTGAAGAACTACAATGCGGGCTACGAGAAAGAAGCCGAATGGCTCGAAGACACGTACAGCAAGCTTCAGGCCCAGCCTCCTATTGAGATCAGGCCTAAGGAACAATTAGAGCCTACTAGGGTAAGTTTATATAAAACAGTTGGTTTTCCTAAAGGTTTTGATAGCATGAAGATCAACCTTAATGCAATTCAAACTTGAAGAAAAAATGCTGCTTAATCTTTTATTTAGGGCTGTAAGTGTTCGTATTCAGAATTATGAGGGTAGTATTGAATATTTTGTTAAAAATTTTGAATTAACAAAACACAACCAGAAAATATATGGAGAATGGTAGCACATAATAATATTATAAAATGTGTAATATTATATTACATGACTATGAGGAAAGATATTATTGTTTGATGATTGCGTTGTAACGCAATATTTTTCATTCAAAATTTCCTGTAGGAAAAGATTGATGTACAAATTTCATCTTTCCTATAGTCACGTTGCATGTCTTATAAAGATTAATATATTCCAGAACTATTTAATACTCTTTACAAATTAGTGTGTAAAAGTTAAAATCTAATTATAACTCTTACCATCACTTGAATGAAATCTTGCACCATAAAATAATATAGAAATATAGTAAATATAGGACTAAAATGTTAACGAGTTTGGGTGTCTTGTGGCCGATTCACAGAGTCTACTCACCAGCGTCGTGGAGAGGACGCCAAAGATTGAGAAAGTTAATGTAGACGGAGGGCGGTTCATACGCGAGGGCAAGGTACGACACGCTTCTTATACGCTGTTTACAAAATCTGCGCTTTGCGACACGTGACAATTGTCTATCCTTCTCCTTCCTACTTCAGAATGAGGGAGAAGAATGGATTTTTATACGGTATTTTAATGGTTTAGAAAAATACAAAACCCAATTGGCTTTATACTAAACAGATATAAGAAGTTACTAAGTATTGATTGTTCTTGTTTCGGAGATAATGAAAATTTATCCCTTGGATACCAGTGACTGTTCGGTCGAGTGCCTTTGTCTTATGAGAGGTTATGAATGGTTTGTTCTATTTGGAATGTGGTCCAGCGTTTGTTTTTCTTGCGTCGTTCCTGTCTGTTCCTGCCGGTGTCTCCGTTCCACGCTTGGGTTTATGCATGCATGTACTGCGCTTCCCCGCAACTTCGCTTCATAAACTTCTAATGCTCCTAACTGCTTGTTTGATATTACTAACGTAATCTTCTGAACGTTGGATGTTTGTGTGAAAAAAAAAGCAATATATGACTGCTCCGTGTAACTAAAAAGCGCGTCTACAATACGTTCGCGCGACGTAGTCAAAATACAAATTAATTTTTTGTGTGTATAGACGTTGTGAATATTAATGTTTATATATTTGCATGAGGGATCCGAGTTTCATTGTTGGCGGTTTTAAGAAAAAAAAATCACGTTATGCTTTTGGAGTCCAGGAAATTGCACGGTCGGTGTGTAAGTCTGCACGCTGGGTGTTGCACGCTTTGTGTGGCCTTCCAGCATGGTTCTCCCGCCCCGGAATAACTGCTGGACCTAGTGTTGCCAAACTAGATAGGTATGCGCGCCGTGTGACAGTCGATAGCGGATGTGGACGTCTGAAGGACACTCGGAAGTAAAAAAGTATATGTTAATTACACACTAGATATATTTGAAAGGCGTACGAAAGGAAACGATTAATATGAATGCTTGAATTTAACAAGAAGGCTGCTTTTGGATCGAATCGTTGAATCGAAATCGCGAATATTTGAAAGCGGTCTTCGCAACTAATCCCTAACCTGCGCAACCCTAACGAACTAGATACACACGTCGCGGTGTCAGCGGTACGTGGAGTGGCTCTGCGAGGAGATCCATCCGTCGCTGGACACGCGGCAGCTGCGCCGGCAGGCGGATATAGAGCTGGCGGATCGCATGCGGAGCCACGGCCGCGACGCGCTGCCCGGCACGGACCAGTTCCCGTCAGGTCCCGAGGCGGTGGCCCGGGAACTGGATGACCTCAACGCTAAACACCAAAGACTGTTGGACTTGATGTATGAAAGACTGAGAAGGATCGCGGCCGCCAACCCTGGAGATATTGTTACATTGGTGAGACACTTTATTTATTTACGCTTCGTGCACAATTTGTTTATGTCGTAATCATCTGATTGAATCCGCTATTTAATTGAATGACTAGCGCGTTCATTGAATTCTATTTTTACCAAAAAATTCAATGAATCCGAGACTAGGACAACCATTTCATATTTTATTTTTAAACTTCAAAATTTCCGAATGTGTACTATTATAACGCAGATTAAAGTAAATTAATAAAAAAATATATCAACACATTGCTATCTGTACGAGCTGTTTGACGCCATTATATAACCGCGCTAGTCATTCAGTTAAATAAGCAGATTCAGTAAGTTCAGTAAATCTTTATTTGAATAGTTCGTTCAATACACTCATTTTGCAATGAAAAAAGCTAATATTTAAGAACCTTTTTTTAATGAGATCGATATATTCTAAACTTATAAAATTTATTTGCTAAACTTTCTAGTGAGAAAAGTCAACGAGAAGTTAATTAAAGTTAGCCGTAGACGTGGCTGGTATTATATTTAGTATCCAAGAGAGCGCTATAATAGTCTTCTAGTTTGATGCCTTATCGGGAATAAAAATTGCTGCTCACCCTATCTACCTTAAATGTAAAGTAACAGTTATCTGAAAGCTTAAAGAAGAAGTAAGCAGTTAAAACTTCGAATTCATTTTTCCTATTATGAAAAGTGATAAACAGCTTACGCTTTAAACCATGATATAAAATTTTTGGCATTTGTTTTTTACAAAGTTAAGGTGTATTTGTTTCGCAATAATACATTACGTCATTGCAAATTGAGTGTGTTATATTAAGTTAACCAAATTAATTATGTTGTGAACATTTTGGTCAATTTACGAGCAACGTTCAATTTATCATGGTGCTTCTTCATAAAGACCACAAAAGTAATTTAAACTTTATGATAAGCGTGGCATGGTTGAGGATTGATTAAGTACAGAAGTTTCAAGTTTATAGGATTCTTGTAGGGAGTGATGTCACGATGTCGTTTTTTATGTCATAGAGTTAACCTCGAGGGAGGTCGGTCGGCTCGCTGCGCGGCTTTGAATAACAAATTAGGAAAAATATCTCGCCTCTATAAATATTTTACACCAGTCTCGAGTTAGCATTGAGCAAATCCTTTTACTTCTACCGAGCGTCGCGGTTTTGACCTAAAATATCTGCAGTAATTTCGATTGTCGTTTCCTCTCTACCCAGTAGCTGTAATATCCTTAAATAATAATATTTTACAGACAAGTTTTTAAATACTTGAAATCTGTTAGACTGAGGCGCTTTCCAAACATTTTTTAAAGAATTAAGATCATCATTCTCATCAACATCCGAGATTTACATTATTCAGGAGAATAAATTGAAATTAAACCGAAAATAATATTTGAAGTTGAGTTCAAGTCCAGTTTGATTAGAGCGTTGATGCTAATCAGCGAATAAATTACCACATCTGATTCAAATTTTCATTCATTTTATTAATGTTATATCCTATGTTACGGAATTCGGTATTCTGTGTATATTTTCTAATGATCATCAGTTTATTTTTTTCCTCGTGTATGTAGTTAATGTTGTTTGATTAACTTGAATAACTACGTATAACCTACTAGATAAAATAACAAGGATTTTTAAATGTTACTCCATAGAACTAGGTAGGCAACAAACGAGCACGTTATTTTAGGTCCTTTATATGGAGTGTACGCCTACAAGTCGCTTGTTCAACCGTGGGTCGATAATAAATTCTATATTCGTGCTAGAATTGCGTAGTTACCTGTCTGTCTGAGAATTGTATTTGCGAATTTCGTAATTTAATAAGTACCTATTGTTTGTAGACACGGATCTATTCAGTGATCTCAGTAGATAATTTTATAATTTGCTTCAAAGAGCTCAGAGAAAATGAAACGGTAGTTGTTTTTGTGTAAAACGAAACAAAAAACGTTGCTTCAATAGCAACAAAAACATTAGTCTCCGGATTTAGTGCTTTTCCTGCTCAGACTTTTTTTGATGGCTGTAAGATCTAGTTATAGCATTTTCTGCGATCCGTGAAGTTTCGATGCTCTGGTAAAGATTGCGATTATTATATTGTACATAAAAAGGGGTAATTATTGTTTAATGTTTTATAAATGTTGATCGCGGTTGTAAAACATGGCGTAATCTGTTTATAATCTCGACCATAAAAAGAATTTATGAAGTGCGATAAAATTCCGGTTCGCTATAAAGTAAAGCAAACCTACACGGTGTGCCTTATGTATTTGTTCGTTTATAAGCAAATATGTTCAACTGAATGTATTTAATTCAAATATTTGGTCTGCCAATGGCATAATGTATATGCCTACAAGTGTATGTAAAATTTGCCATTTTCCTATGGGTATTTCTGTAATTTTATAAAGTTGGTATAATAGAAAATAGGTTATTTATTTATTTTAAATGTTCGTACAAAAACTATTTTTCGATTTGTGCCAGTGACTGTACTGTCTAATTTATATTGTAACAAAATGTGCTAAGTACCTACGCTGACCGAATAGGTATTAGCAGTAAATTAAATAGTATTTAATTTTTATGTGACTTATAGGATATTTTTGTGTTTGTATTAATTAAAATAGAAACAAAAAAATTTTTTTTTCAAGTCTAATGGAGTCTACATAAGAGTAGATATCTAGAGCTGATATTATGCTAAATGTAGAGCACGTAGAGTCGATATAGGTTACCGATAAATAATCTACAATCTGAAAGCAATTTTCTATTATTTCTTATATCTCCACACAGCTTAACTTAGCTGTGTAAAATAAGGATCCTGAAGATTAAAATTTTTCCTGTGGATAGGAAAATAATGAACATTACAATTTGCAATTAAAATATTTTATTTGTTTTCCAATCAATGTAGGGTTGAGGTCGTATATTTTATGCGATGACCGATGACCATGGCCTACAGTATAGGCTGTAGGCATAAACGGTTAAGGTCGCTAAATCGGTTACGTACATTGTTTATGATTACGTCACGTCACTTGCACATGAGAAAAGATAGCAACAATTTGACGCTGAAGTTTTATCCGTAGTAGCTCGTGCACGCTGGCGACGGACGCACGCTGAAACGCCGCGATTCGCGAATCGATTCGAAACCGAACGAATATCGAGTTTGTGTGACTGTGATATAAACATACGTGGGAAGGTCTAGTGTTGTGTTGTGATAAAACAAAAGTTTATCTTATCTTCTAAGATATCGATTATTATCGATGCACTTTTAGTCGCTAATATCTATATACTCGACTATATATCGACTATAAACAATATTGCTCACGGATTTTGTATTAATCTTGTCAATTTCTTGAATGTTCACGTAAATTAGGGCAACAGTAGTTTGTTACACAATTAAAAAGTCATATTACAATTAACACGTCTACGCATATTTCTATTCGCTAGTAATGAAATCATTCTTCGGAACGTACTGGCAATTCTTGATTCAATAAATACAGTAAATAATATAATTAGGTTTCACACATACTGTAACGAAATTTTGTTTTATAATTTACTTTTTTAAAACCGTCTCGCTTAAAGTATTGCAGTAGTATGTAATTTTACTTTCGTCGCATAAAAATTTCCTTACTTAACTGGATTAAATGCAGTACAGATTTCTTAACGATTTTCACTTGTAAGTGGGTCAGTGTATTTTGATTTCAAAACTGCACTGTACATTCAAGCACACAAGTCACAACGTACACCTACTTAAAGTAAAGATGTAGGTTTATGGGATCAAGCAGTATAATGTATGTGAATAATGTTACTTTATTTAACCGACTTCCAAAAAAGGAGTAGGTTCTCAATTTTTGACCATTAGATAAAATGTGAAGGATATAATTGAAAAAGTTGACTACAATTAGGAGATTAACGGTCGCACTCAGAGTCAGTTAATGCTTGCTAAAACATCTACGAAGAAAATATAACATGTACTTTATGTCAAATTATCTACTAAGTAGAGCTCGTTGAGTAAGCATTAAAAGTCTCAGAATGCGATTATAAATATTATAAAAAATAATGAACAAACGTTTATTTCATCTCCACAAATTACATTGGTTGTTAAAACTGTCTTAATAAAATCCATTAACATAATATTATGCTCGTAATTATGAACATAAATTATTACTAAATGCAATTCAGTATTTCCCGAATCCATTATTTGATTTTGATATATTTTAATATTTGTTACCCTGAACTATAAAACCTGTAACATTTCAGTAAAGTATACAATCCTTTTTTATCGACTACCGTTATTAAATGAAATCGCAGTTCGAGTGCAGTCGACCATACGAGTAATACAAAAATATTTATGTTTCGATAAACCACTCGCTGTTTATGGCAAAACTTGTGATTATTTCGAGCTAACGGAATGACTTAACTGAGTGACCTCATGCTAGCATAAATCTTATTTACTATTAACATAAACCTAATACCAATTATGTATAATATTTTTGTAATCCATCTTAACAAGTATTCATGAATAGATGTCAAGACTGTTCCGTTTGATGGATGTGCCTAATACGCTATTGATTTTGTTACTCGTAGCCTCGTAGGCTTTAGTATTCTATCTTATGTTGTTTTAAACATTTAGGAAGTAACCTTTTATATAATAATTAATATCAATAAGCTTCTCACCAATCGTAGATTCAAAATTTGTAATAGACCTAATGAAAAAATATTTTTTTCTATAGACGCATTAAAACCAGGTCAAACATTAACAAAACAGATATGTATTTTATGACATTTATCAATATATATGTATAATATCTGTTCTAGTTATTAATTATTTTGTTATCAATGAATATAAGTTTTGTAATAGTTGATGATCTCAATTCTTAACCATCTGAGATATCAACTTATCTTAAACATGTGTTAGTAGCTTGTTACATGTATTAAAAAGATAAAATGAGATTATATAATTAAAAGTCTGTGTTTCTTAATTTAATAATAATTAATTTGATATTGCCTTGTCTCAAACCGTTTAAATGACAGCGATAAACGTTTTATGAACTTTTTTGTCGTTTGTTAAATAGGTTGTATTATTTTATGCAATGTATTTAAACATTCAATTAAAATGAAATTCTTATTGGATTATTATTATTATTATTAATATAGAGTTAACTGAAACACAGATACTAGTAAAATGTTTGTAACGCCCAAACTATGCAATTATTATATCTCTTATCTCTCAACGATAAGAAGTGACGAACAATAAAACATCCCTTTAAAGAATTATAATTTTCGATTATTATTATAATCTTTTAACTGCAATATAGACTTACTACTTACGAATACTATATCATGTTTTTGACCCTTAAACTACGCAAACATTATCTCTCTTAACGATAAGAAGTGATGAACACCATCTATCTCTATTATTATTCAGAGATTTATCTATCAGATGGGAATATCAGATATGGCGAACTGGCGACCCCCGGTTATCGTCCGCGCAAATAAACGACCTCGACACGGTCTCAGGGATATAGTGCTCGTGACGCTTCTTCGGGCTATTTGTTGCCTAATCGGATACAATAGTTTAACGCCATGTTTTGTGCAATTCCACTAGGATTATATTAAAAAGATCCGGAGTCTGGATATGCGATTTATGGATGTAAGAAAAACAAACATTTAATACCAAATTGAAGCTATTCGTGCATCAATTCTTTTTAATCAGAAAATATATTTGAGGTAAGCAATGTAAGGAGAGAATTAAAAGTCATTCCGAAAGTCGTCAAAGGAGCAGTCATGTACACTTCACTTTCATTTATTTTTATTACAAACTAGCTGCGCCCTGTGACTTCGTCCGCGTGGTTTTTAAGTGACTTAAACCGTTTATGCAGCGCACGCAACATTTCTCACTGACGCTTCGCTCCTATTGGTCGCAGCGTAATTTTATATTATAGCATAAAGCCTTCCTCTATAAATGCAACAAAAAAAGAATTTTTCAAATCGGACCAGTAGTTCCCGAGATTAGCGCGTTTAAACAAACAAACAAACAAACTCATCCGTTTTATAATATTGGTATAGATGTAAGCTAAGCAACATACAATAAAAATTGGGACGAAGAGAGCATACGTTTCCCCAATACTCTCTCGAATAGCTTTTCAAAGAAATTTGGCACACGATTACTACGGTTCGATCAAATCGTCTGCCAGCCACCTATTTTCGTAGCCCTATGACATTTGCTCCTATTAATGGGTGTAGTATAGGATTTTTTATCTTACCATATCAGAAATAAGGTACAAAACGCTTTTGTTCAATGTGGCAAACGCTACGTCGGAACACGTGGACTAAATAATTGAGATTATTTCGATACAAATTATCGAAAGTGTTCTCGATTTGGGGAACTAATATGAACGAATAAAAAGAGTCATTAATGCTATATTGATTTTTCGAGAACAGTCTAAACTCTGCATTGTACAATGACTAATGAGTCCTGTATAGCTCGCTATCAACTCACTGATTAACCACGTACGTGTGGAGTTCAGGACTATACGTTTACCCTAAGTGCCTCCGTGGTCTAGTGGTTCAGAGCTTCGCTCTCGACCCGGAGGTCGTGGGTTCGATTCCCGCGTTGGAACAACATAAAATGTTGTTTTCAAGCTTGGTTAGGACTTTAGGACAAAGCAGGCCGTTCACGTGATTGTCTGACAAGAAAAATGAGCCATGCGTCGGATGGGCATGTAAAAAGTCGGCCCTGCGCCTGTTCTCTCGCCAGTCGTGACGGTTTACCGTCCCAATGGGTTATGAGAGTAAAAGGAAGAGAGGATGCTTCTGTGTAGTGCGCACACACTTGGGCACTATAAAATAACTCCTGCGTAGCTGGCCTGGTTTCAATGAAATCGGCTACCGACAGCAAAATCGGTGAGGGGAGCTATTATTATCTATTATTATATACACGAGCACAATATACATTGCCATTACCGGCTTACAGTGCACACGAATTAATCGTCAAAATATAGCATCTATATAAACAAAAACCGTACAAAGCGAGGTCTTGTCCAAGGTTAGATTTGAGCTAGGCATTTGTAGTCAAGGTTGGAGTGTGGGTGACCAAGATAATTAGTACGTGTACGTTAGCCAAGTAGCCGTCGCTAGAAGCTTAGAAAAACTCAAAGTGTGAGATTAGATATAAGCATCGTTAAGTGACAGTCGCTATGTTAAAACTAAGCTTCCAGAATTTTGTCAAATAATATTAGTGAGCTGTGACTGAACTTACAAGAAGTAGAACGTGAAAAAATCGTTTAATAGATGTGACATTCGCGCTCAATTCTATTTTTCGTCCTTAATTGGACCTACTTTTATTGTTATTTTGGTAAAGGTCTTTCTCTCCTAAAGACCTTTACCAAAATAACAACACTTTTTTTTCTATACAAAATTTAAACAAAAATAGCTTTTTCTCAAAACTATCAGTGTGTGGATTGGTTCCCTATTGCAAAAGTAGGTCCAATTTATCTAAGGATTTTCTTGCAGGCAAAATAATCTTTAGACCACGATCATAATAGCTCCCCTCACCGATTTCGGTGTCGGTTGCCGATTTCATTGAAACCAGGTCAGCTACGCAGGAGTTATTTTATAGTGCTCAAATGTGTGCGCAATACACAAAGACACTCTCTCTTCCTTTTACTCTCATAACCCAGTGGGACGGTAAACCGACACGCCTTGTGAGAGAACAGGCGCAAGACCGACTTTTTACATGCCTATCCGACGCATGGATCATCTTTCTTGTCTAACAATCAGGTGATCACTGATCAGCCTGCATTGTTCACATTTTTTGTTGTTCCAACGCGGGAATCGAACCCACGACCTCCGGATCAAGAGCGAAGCTCTGAACCACTAGACCACTGAGGCGTTAAGTTAAGTTAGACCACGATGCGACTAATATAAGCTACTTTTATTTCACTAGTTACTCAGTGGTCGGTAGTCAGTGTAACAAATTGTCTTCATTTTCCCCATAACACGTTCAACAATAAGTCGAAATGATTCATGTGTGACTTGTATGATATAATGTTTATATTTAGTTAACGTCTCCAGCATCTACACGTCATACAAACACATATTTTAGCACCCGTTGTTCGAAATCTGCAAATATATTTGTATAAGTGTAGAGCGTTTATGTTACCTGCCTACTGCCTTTTACATTTAGTAATTTTTGTAAGCACTTTTGTGTTTAATATATAAGAACATAAATAATATCTATTAATATAAACAATGTTAGTTTTATATGATTTACGAAATCTTGTAACTTAATGATTTTCTCATTGTATTTCACATCATATGGCACGCAACTGAAAACACGTAATCAAAAAACAATTCAATTTGTTAACTTACATTTTTTTTAACTGGAGATAGGTTAATAATGAGACACTTAGGCCGTGTTTCACCAAACAATGCTAAAGTTAACGCCATGTTAAAATACCATGCCATCTCATTCATAATGACAAGAAATACGAGAGGGATAACATGATATTTAACATGGCGTTAACTTTAACATTGCTTGGTGAAACACTCCCTTAGTTTTCGCACTCTATTGTTATGAAAATATCAGCTATGAAAAATGTTTATTTATAAGTCACATGCAAAATTATGTCATGTTTTGTTTTACGTACAAGGACTAAATTTGAACGTGTCTCGAGACAAATGCACTTGCTAATACCGGATTCCAGTACAAACAGAGCGTGAATTTCATGTAAACTGTAAGCTATCCGGTTTCCACTTGACACGTCACACGGCTTGATGCACAATTGCTGCTCTATTTTCGCACAAGTGAAACACATTTGGGCTAGACAAGCTCGATCGATTGGACATGCCCTTCAAAATTGATTAGTACAGGCTGGGCTGTTCAATAAATTTCAAATTAATTTCCTTTTAGAAATTATCATCGTTCGATTGATTGCGATAGCAAAACGTATTTAAAACTTCAATATGCCAGCCTAATAAAACAAGAATCTTTAAGCCAAATTCATGGAAAGCCTTCACAAATCACAGCTCGGAAGACGATCTCGCTGGAAAATATATTTGTAATTTTTATTAAATACAGTATTTAAATGTAAAATCTTTTTGAATAACATGGAACCGTCGACGTAGGCTTGAATGAACTCATCACTCGTGTTTAAAGATCGGTCAGAAATATGCAATATCTACCTCACGCCGCGCCGGTATCGTTTGCTCTATGTTGAGCATGGCCAACAAATTAACCGCTGCATTTTGACCAATACCTAGTAGCGCTATTGACATCATAATTTAAGAACGTGACGTGAAATAACTCTATTTACAACCTCTGTCACAAGAGAGGTCACGGACGTTGCAAAACCGTGAAGTATAATTTTAGATTCTGCTTTTCGGGAAGAAGAGAGATAATCCCTTGCAGGTCATTCTCTTCGTCGTAAATTAGTCCGCCGCACCGGCGCAGTGGGCTGCGTGCGCATTCCTATATGCTATCTATCGAGTAGCTCAGTGAATTTTCCTAACCTCAAAACACGTCCGAACAGCTGTTATCGTTATTTGGTAATAATACACACCGTTTATTAAATAATCATCGGAACCAGCCAGCGCGACTAGACTCGACGGAAGCTATTACGAAATGATTCAAATTTAGAATTCGGAGTGTTATTTTTCCATTTTACAGTTTTTTCCGAGTTCATTCAGTTTCATGCCAGTACGTTCGGCGTTTACTCGCGATTTATGTGCGCAATATTTTCGCGATTGTCATTTTAAAATAGGGTTAATTACTAGGACATAAGGTTAATCTGAACGTGTTACGTGTGCATCTATGCGTTCTTCTAATTCGTTGGTGTTTGAAATTGTTTAGGTTACATTGCTAAGTGGATACAATTTTGTAATCATGCTAATTAAACGTTGAAAGTACGTAAATATTGCAAGTGGTGTATTAGTGTTGTGATAATATAATGGACGAGTACGAATATGATTTCGCATACGAGTGTCGGGTTGGTATTTTTTTATTTAATTATTTTGATACGTTTCATCGTAAAATGATTTTGACTTAGGTAAAGTTTGCGTTAAAATAAAAAAACCTAGGACCTGATGGTATTGTAAAGTTCAGAGAAACCTATATTTTCTTAATTACTTAACTTGTATTTAATATGCATCCATTTTGGTAAAATTTTTACTTACAAGCATAGTTCGATAATAATTCTATTCGATATAATCGATTGCACTAGTAGGTAAATGGACCAAAATGTTTACAGTTCTCACCATGATTTTAAATTTACTTAAAGGGTTGTTTAATTATTGTCGTTAGTAAATTGTAAGTGACAATCTGTTAAAAATTAATTAAATTTAAATGGTGTTACAGCGCCTTGTGGAGGCAATGGCACCGCGCTCGGTGCGATCTTTCCGCCAAGAGTTCAACATGCAAGACGTGGCCACAACGGAGCACACCTACACGACCCATTACACATCAGAGAAGTAAGTAAATATTACTACTAATAACACGAGAAATACTATAAAACTCTTATTGTAGCTACCTAGTGAACACTGAAATAGGCCTTACATCATAAATATATAACTATTGCAGATACATCAGGACATCGCATTCGACCGAGCTCGATGGACATACACAGACTAAATCAATGACTAATGGAAAATTGAGCTCTCCAAATTACACTACAAAAACAATTATCGGTGACGATGATAGACCTGACATTAGAAATCTCAAACGTGTGCACAAAATGTACGAAGGGCCTAATATTATCGAGTCTAAAGGCATCGTACATCCTGAAACAAAAGAAATTCTTACTGTCGGCCAAGCTATTAGTATGAGAATTTTAGATGTTCGAACAGGTAGATTATTAGCATCACCTGAGACAAGAAAGACGATAACTATAGAACAGGCAGCGAAAGAAGGCCTCATCGATTCAAAATTGGCGTCCCGTTTGACTGGACCTTGCGGTATGACAGAAGATGGCAATGAAGTAACTCTACTTGAAGCCATACAGAGAGAACTTTATGACGCGGAGCAAGGATTTGCTGATCCAGCAGAAAAACGACTTAAGGTGACTGGAAAGGGTGAAAACCTTGGACAAGGAATGAGTATTTCAGATGCCCTTAATCGTGGTCAGGTAGACTTAGAAAGAGGGCTTTATAAATTACCAGATGGTAAATACATTACAATTGCGGAAGCCTATCAAAGAGGTTACCTTGTCTATAATGAGATTATCAAAATTAAATCTAGCGCTTTGTCATTATCAGATGCTATAAATCAAGATTTAGTTGATAACAGCGGTTGGATTCTGGACAGGAATTCAGGGGATAGATTCCAATTAGACGTTGCTATACAAAATGAATTAATAAATCCAGAAGTTAGAGAAATAGTTGATCCCAGATATGATTCAAAAGTAACATTGACAGAGGCAATTAGCAAAAATATTATAAACACAAAGCACTCGAAGTACATAAATAACGTTACAAAGGATAAATTATCATTTAAAGAAGCTGCTAACAAAGGTTATATTTGTAAGCCAATGACTCTAAAAGATATTTGTGACAATGGCTTGATGACAAATGATGGTAAAATTTTGTCAATAACCAATAAGACTCCCTTAAATATTTTAGAGGCAATTTCATCCGGTATACTTGATAGTGAAAGTATAAAATGCATTACTGATACTACAAGTGGGCAGCTTCTTACTCTATCAGAGGCATTAGGTTCAAGAATAATACTCCCTGAAAATAGATTTAGAGATAATTTAACAGGTGAAATTTGCACTATACCTGAAGCGGTCGATCGTGGTCTTATAACGTCTGTGTCACAAAGATCTATATTTGATATTGACGGATTTAGGGATTCTAAAACCGGAGAATTTGTTTCATTTAATGTCGCATTAAGTAAAGGTTATCTCAAATATGCTAATGGCGAAACATTTCTTAAATCTGAAAGTGGTGACTTCGTATTTCTTGAAGATTGTCCTAAGGTGTCCATAATTAGACCTGAAGTGTTAGAAATGTTTAATAGGAAAATAGGTATTTTCGAGAATAAAAAGGAACTAACGGTTCTGGACGCTGTATTCAAAAATATTTTGGACCCAAAAACTGGTTTCTTATTAGAGTCATCTACAAAGAAACCCATACCTTTTAATAAAGCTGTAGAAATTAATATGATTACCCCAGAAGGTGCTGCTTTATTAAATTCCTTATTAAATATAACATTAACTTTACAGACAGTAACAAAAACTATAAAACGGTATGTAACGGTAACAAATTCAAATACAGTCAGTCGATCTGAAACTATAATCACATTTGCAGAAGCAATTCGTAGAGGTCTTATAGATGAAACAACACAAATGTTTACTGATCCAACAACAGGAACAGTTTTCCCTATTCAACAAGCTTTAGACGATGGCATGTTAGGAGTGGATAAAGACGAACCACGTATTACAAGGATATCAGATAGAGTGGCAAAAGAGGAATTAATTCCAGGTCAAGTAGTAGAGCTAAAAATAACAAAAAAATCATATATTAAAGATTTACCTCCTAGTCCTGAAAGTAAATTACACCGTGACAATAAACCAGAGACTTTAAAAAGTCCTGATTACATTGTACGCGAAGACTCACAACCTAGACAAGATATTGTTTATAAAACAAGTACATCAAAATCCGTTTTTAGCGATCCTTCTGTAACGTCATTGACGATCAATAAAAATACTATAGAGCTCCCCCGAGGTGGTTGGTCGCTTAGGGATGCAATCGAACAAAATCTTTATGACCCTCATTCTGGTGTTTTTGTCATTCCTGGAACCGACAGAGTTCTTGACCTTCAAGAATCAATAAAATTAAATGTAATAAATCCTGACTCCGCTAAAGTATTAGACATTAAGACTAATAAAACAGTTTCGTTGCTTCAAGCTATAGAATTACATATTTTAGATTTTACAGGTCATTTTAAATATCAAAAGAAAATGTTGACGATGAAAGAAGCTATTGATAAAAAGTTTATTACGTTTGTAACTTTATCCTCGTCGACAAGTAGTCAAAAAGTTATTACTATTACATCTATAGCAGGAATGCCGGATAAGATGGAAATATCGGAGCTGAATGAACCTTCCCAAAATTTAATCGAGGAAAACTCAAGTTTAGAACCACTGCTAGTTGGCCCGGGTCTCATTTATGATCCCGCAACAGCATTGGTTATATCAACATCAGGAAATTCTGAAAACGTTATAGATGCAGTCAGACAAAGAGTAATTCCTGAGGATAATGTTAAAATTATTGAACCAAAATCTGGAAAACAAATTTCTTTCAAAGAAGCAGTTTCATCTGGAATTATCGATTTAAGTAAATGTACGTATAAGAACAGCGAGAATTCCAATATTAGTTTAGTCGATGCTGCTAAAATCGGTCTTATTACCGTCATTGGAGCTCCCTTAGTTGGAGCAACAAAAATTATTCAAGTAGTGAAAAGTACTATGGTAAAAGATCCTAGAACCGGAGAAGAACTGCCTATGGAAGTAGCTTATGAAAGAGGACTGGTAGATTCTATAACGTATAAAAATTACGAAGAATCAATGCGAGAAAAAACACCAGACTTTTTCACTGGAAAAGTACTTTATGCTGACTCAGAACAAACAAAGACAAATTCTAAACCATTATCAATTGGTGCTGCAGTATCTGAAGGATTCATTACGGTGGAATCAATACAAAACAGACTGACAGCAAACAATTCTAATGTTATAGATATTTCTTCTACAGAACATGAACCGAAATCACAACATGTTGTAATAGCCAAGACTCCTGTCAAGTCTAAATACATGGATCAGCATAAATATGAATCTGTAACCAAAATAAATCATGAAAATGTAAAACCCACTGTTTTACAAAAATTAAGGAAAAGAATAATAGTCCCTGAAGATGCTGTTGCCATGAAATTAATGGATGAAAACACAGCTAAGATTTTGACCAATATTAAGTTGTGCAAAGACAAAGATGGATCCGATATCAATCTTGGAAAGGCAATAGAAAATGGTTTTATTGATGCTAACTCTGGCAAAATAAGCGATCCTGTCCATGGTGACGTCGTAACAATTAAAGAAGCCATAGAAAGAGGTATATTGGATGCAGAAGGGCAAAATGAAGTTTTAATACCAATTGCGAGAGGTTTATCAATTCCTGAAATTTTGCAACAAGGTCTTTATATTCCGTCAACGGGAAAAATTATACATCCTGAAACCGGAAGTCATCTATCATTAAGAGAGGCCATTATCTGTGATATTGTTGATCCCCTGACATCCGTTCAGATAAGTAATAGTGAAATAGTAAGTGTATCTGATGCTATAAGAAACAATTTAATTGATGCTGAAAAGAATTTGATAAATACAAGTGAAGGTCCAATTGATTTTATAACTGCAGTTAACAGTGAATTATTCCCAGAATTAGGAGAAACTAAAAGTAAAATCCCTCCAGCTGCGATGTCCTTAACTGTCGCTTTACAGCACAATGTCATAAACTCAAAGACAGGTTCAATTAAGCACCCACTTACTGGAGAAATAATTTCTATAAGTGAAGCCGTAGCAAAGGATTTATTAATGGGAGTTCCCTATCCTCAAACTCTAACAACCAAAACAGTAGAAGAAGCGTTACAGGAAAACCTATTAAATTTATCCGAAGGCACTTACACAGACCCAAATTCAAAAGAAACTATATCCTTGGATCAAGCCCTCGAAAAAGGCTTAGTCGCCATAAAACGCGACGATGACATAACTGAAATCAGTGGAGTAGTCACTACAGTAACAGAAACTTTAACTTCACAACATACTATAACCACTAAAATGATTGAACTTTTAGCCGACTTTGTGCTTATTAATTCTAATGAAGTAAAAAACGTCAAAACTGGTGAAATATTGTCCATAGCTGAAGCACGTGATAAAGGGATTATCAAAGATGAACATACAGTAAAAGAACAATTCATGTCTAATAATACAAACTTTAACTTCGACGAAGCCCTTAATCTTGGGTATGTAGATATTCAAAATGGAACATTTACAAATCCAAATACGGGTGAAACAGTTTCTATTACTGAAGCTGTTAATAGTGGTATATTAAACACAGAAGTAACAAAAGAAATAGGTAAAATCACTCCTAAAAAGGAAACAGATATGCTGGACTTAAATGAAGCTTTTGAATTACTTTTTGATACCAAAAGTCAGAAATTTAGAGACCCTAAATCACCTAACAAAGTGGTTTCTTTTGAAGAAGCCCTTGATAGAAATATCATTGATCCAAAATCTGTTATATTTGATATTAAGTCTGGTCAGTCTATGACTGTTAAAGAAGCTTTAGATACTGGATTTTTGGACAAAAAATCAGGTAAAATAAAACAACCTGAAACTGGAAAGTCTATTGATATTAAAAAAGCAGCCAAGTTAGGTCTAGTGGCTGTAGTTGCTGCTCCACTTGTTGCAGGAATGGCGATGATACAAGGAGTAAAATCTGTTGCAAGTAACCTAAGTAAGCCTTTACAAGAGAACAAAAATCAAGATAAAAAATCATTGGAGAAAAAGGAAATCAAAAATGTTGAACCTCAAGTTCAAAATATTACAGACAATTCAGAAAGTCAGTTCAGATTGGAAAAGTTCAATCAAGACACTTTAGTCTCAGAAAAGTCTATAAGATCATCGCTGAAACCAACATCTGTAACATCAGCTGACGCGACATCTATAGATGGAATCAGAATTGAAAAGTCTATCGTGACTTTAGCTACGGATCCCGTAGAAAAGAAGAATGTCAATGTACCTATTCAAAAAGAACTACAACACAATATTGTACAAATCCCTGAAAAGCAAAATAGTCAGTCATTTGTAGATAAGTTACCTCAAGACATATCACCTGGCTTAGAAGCCAATTGTATTCGTGATCAATCGGTAACCATAAATATTAAGAATGAGCAACCTGCATGTTCTGACAGTAACAACAAATTGCACACGCCTCACGATGCTCATGCTAAAGAAACAGTTGAAGCAATTATTAAAGATTCAAAGATAAATGAGGATAAGCATCTATTTGATACCACAAGTAAAAAAGAGGAAAATATATTACATGGAAAAGGTAGTGTCGATGAGGAAACTAAATTATCTGTAACTGTAAAAGCTGACGTTAACACTCAAGATGAGAACACAGATTCTGATAGAAAACAAATTATATTGCCAGTTATAAATAATGAAAACAAAGTACCTTCAGAAACAAGAGGGAAGATTGCAGGGAAAGAAAGTGTTAATATTGACGAAACTGATAAATGTGTGCCAGAAAAAATCATGTTTAAAGCAAAGGACACTTTGTCTAGTATCAAATGCTCTGAAACTGTCGGGTCTGCGCAAACTAACGAAGTGAATAAATTACCAGAAACAAATATAATTTTGAAGGATCCAAACACTACTTTAATCATTTCCGAACAACATATTGAACTGGTTTCTAATACCACTGAACCACAAATTCTTTCTTCTGAATCACTTTCAATTGTGGATCCTGATTCGGGTCAACATATAACTTTCAAAGAAGCTGTTGAGAAAGGAATAGTAGATACTAAATCTCAAAAAATAAAATCTCATTCTGGTAAAAAGATAAGCATTGCGGATGCTGCTAAGATAGGTTTAATCGCAGTAATTGGAGCACCTATTTTAGCAGTCTCTAAAGCTATTGACACCGTAAAAAGTACTGTTAGTTCGGATGCTAATATTTCAGATTCTAAAAATGTAGATGTGATGAAAAAAGGTAGCGGAGGTGCTTCACCTATTTCTAGTGCCATTTTTATGAAAGAAATAACAGGACCCGTTGAAGACAATAATGAAACCAGACCATCAAAATCATTTGTCAAAAATATTCAAGATAAAACTATAACAGCAATGTTTATTGACGCGGAAAAACAACCACTACGAGCTATAGAAGAAATAACTGAGCAGAATGTCACGAAATTGAAGTCAGAATCAGCGCCTATTCTATACGAAGATATTACTTTAATTGATGCTATTGCACAAGGTAAAATAGAGCCAAAAGTTTGCCGTATTTTAATTAATGGTGTTGAGTCACCATATACTGTTCAAGATGCTCTAGAGCAAGAACAAATTAGTCGTTTTGCAACCATTGATGTGATTTCTAAAAACTGTATTGTTTTAAGAGAAATAAAAACTAGCTATAGCGTTTCAATTTCACAAAAACTTACACCTGAAGAATTAGCTGAAATGGGAGTGTATGATATAGAAAGACAAATTTTCTTAGATCCTAAAACTGGTGTAAAAATCTCGTTCGAACAGTTAATTTACGGGCTTGAAATTTTCGACCCGAAGACTATTCTTGTCAAGGACTTAAGTAGTCAATCTGATAACTATATACCTTTCAATGAAGCTATTTCTAGACCAATCATTGATAAAACAACCGGTCACATGGTTAACCCGAAAACAGGCAAACGAGTACCCTTTTTAGAGTGTGTACAAATGGAGTGGATTGTAGAAACACCGGAAGAAGTTTTAGTGCCCGAACAAGTAACTATAGAATCTGCATTGGAACGTGGACTCTATAATTCAGAAACGGGTGAAATAAAAGACCTTAATACCGGAGAAATGATATCTATAGGAGATGCCGTGCAAAAGGGGTTATTGGATCAAGAGTCATTACTAATCAAGGTTCCAGGAACCAATGAGGAAATTTCCATATCTGATGCATTAGAAAGGGGATTAATAGAAATACGTAACGGTGAAATTATTATAATTGAAACTCAAGAAGTAATTGAAATATCAGTTGCGATTCAAAAAGGATTTGTAACTATTATGCGTAGACCGGTTTCAATAGAAGCTTTAATTGTCAAAGAGCTATATGAACCGAAATCAGGGAAATTCAAAGATGATATGACTAATCAGTTAGTAACAGTGGAAGATGCTGTAATAAGAAACATAGTTCACCCAACAATATCGGAAATAAAAGACACGGAAACAGAAAAATTCATAACATTATCTGAGGCTATTAAAAACCACATCGTTAATCCAAACACAGGCAAATTAAAAGACAAAAAGAGTGGTCAGGATATACCCTTAGACGATGCATTAAAAAAAGGCCTCATTGCAACCAAAACTGTCACATTTTCTCTGTTTGATGTAATAGAACTGGGTTATTATTCACCCTACACTTGCAAAGTTTTAAATCCTAAGACTGGTGATATCATAACATTAAAAGAAGCAATAGAGTCAAAACTAGTGGATCCGTCGAAAACAAAAGTTAAGGATGATACGAAAGACGCAGTTATTCCGTTTGAGCAAGCTGTTAAATGTGGACTAATAGATTTAGAGCAAGGTATAATAACGTCACCTCAATACAATCTTAAGGATGCCAGTGATAAGGGCTATTTGTTTAGTGATACAAAGCCATGGTCGTTACAAGAAAGTTTAGTTCAAGGATGTTATGATCCTGATTCTGGTCTATTAACAATAAATAATGTGGCGATGACTCTAGATGATGCTATAAAAGTAGGCAATATTAACCCAGAAGCGCTAACAGCAAGAAATTCTGTTACCGGTGAAATGATTTCCTTGCAAGACGCCATCAATTCCGGTATAATTGATTCTCAAGAAGGCAAAGTGACAGATCCCGTTCAAGGTGACAAAATATCTCTTACTGATGCATCAGAACGTGGACTTATATTACCCGCAAAGAGAAAGTTAAGTCTTCCTGAAGCTGTTTTTAAAGGCTTTTATGATCCTAAAACTGGGAAGTTTTCTCATCCTCAAAGTAACGATAAAATGCAAATGGATAGAGCTATAAGAAAACGAATGTTAGACCCTCAATCAACTTTAGTACACGTAGGTGGAAAAGTTATACCATTTGAATTTGCGGTGGATAAAGGAATTGTTGATGGAAGAACAGGTACTATAACACTTGGCGAAGAAAGAGTTGATTTCAGAGAAGCCTTTGAAAGGGGAATTTTAGTAGAAGTTCGCAAGCCATTGTCACTCGTTGAAGCACTTGAAAAAGGTGTTTATAATGAAATCACGGGACTATTTATGGATCCACAAAGTGGAAAGAAACATACTATCGTTGAAGCAATCAAGATGAATATGATTGATCCTAATTCAGTTCATATACAAGATAATCGGTTAGGAAAATGGAGTAAAATATCGTTACTAGAATCCATCGAAACAGGTGTAATTGATGATAAATCAGGGAAAATACGAAATATTAATAATGAAAATGAACAAATAACACTTCGTAAAGCTTTTGAAATAGGTCTCCTTGTAGATAGTAAAGCCCCAGTGAGTCTTCAAAGAGCACTTCACCAAGGTCTTTATGACGATGATACGGGCAAAATAGTTGACCCAATTACTAGTCGTAAAATTACTTTACATGAAGCAATTAGACGATCTATAATAAGTCCTAAATATCTTTGCTATTTCGATAAGAAATCTGAAAAACCTTTGACCCTTTCTGAATGTTGTCGAAGCCAAATAGTTGATAGAAGAACTGGTAAATTTATAGAACCAGGATCTGATGTACAGGTGGCATTATCAGAAGCTATGACTTTAGGTCTTATTGTAGATATAGAAAGTGCTGGTTTCACTTTATATGAAACTTTGGCCATGAACATGTATAATATAATGGAACTCGTTTTTATTCACCCAGTTACAGAAAGAAAATTATCATTAAAAGCGGCTATCACTGAAGAACTCATAAATCCGGAAACGTCTTTAATCAAACATATTCCGACTAGTAAGTACGTTACGTTAGTGGAGGCAATACAAACTGGTATTGTGGATGAAACTCATAGTGTTTATATTCTTCCTAATGGAAATCAAATAAACTTGCTCGACGCAAAACACCGTGGTCTCATAGTAACGTCCAAGAAAGGTTTAAGTCTTGAAGAAGTCATAAGAAATAGTTTGTTTAGGTCTGATAACGGTAAAATAGTTGATCCAAATTCCAACGAATTTATTGATATTACGAAAGCTATTGAAATAAATCTCATTAATCCAGATCTCACTATTGTTAAAGATACGTCTACAAATAAATTTAAACCTCTTCTTAACGCAATTCAACAAGGCGATGTTGATGTAAGCAAAGGTCGAGTTCTTGACACAAAGGCTAAGAAAACGTTTAATCTAGACATTGCTTTTGACAAAGGTCTGCTTGTTAGCGTCATTCAACCTATTACCTTGCAATCTACCACCAAAAGATTTGTTCCAGACTCGTCTATTTCGAAAGAACCAGTACTCAGAGAATTTACATTAGAAGATGCAATAAAATACGAATTTATAGATCCTAAGTCTGCTCTTATAAAAGATCCCCACAAAAACAAGTATGTACTTTTAGAGGTAGGTATTAATGATAGTATTGTCGATATCAGTGCTAAAGGATTAATAGACACTCAAAGTAATAGGTCGCAATCACGATGCTTTGTTTTCGAGAATGGCTTAATTATTTATAAAATAGAACCGTTCACATTTGAACAATCCATAGAACTCGGGTATTTAAATGTAGCTAATGCTCGTTTTACTGATCCACAATCCAACGAAATTTTAACAATTAAAGATGCCGCTTCATTAGGCTATATAGATCCAGACACAGCGCTAATCAAAGATAATCTTAAGAAAAGACTAATAAAACTTCCCGAGGCTTTCCGCAAAGGGCTTATGGATGCTGAAAAAGGCAATATAGTTGATACAGAAACATCTAAACTTAACAGCCTAAGTGCAGCAATAGATAGCGGCCTGCTCATGACTCCAAAGAAAAGTTTTAGTTTAATTGAAACGCTTAACTTTGGTATTTATAATCCCACGACTGGGGCACTTAACGATCCTTTTATAACCACAAGTGTCATAGACCGCAAACGGTTAACACTTGGCGAAGCGATACACCAAGGTATTGTTGATGGCTCAAGCACTGTCGTAAAGGAACCAGAAACAGGGAAAATATGGCCGCTAGTACAAGCAATAGAACAGAAGTTGGTTAATCCGATTGAAGGAAGACTAGTTATTGATCCGAAAAAAGGCATTAGTCTAGATCTTTGCAAAGCTCTTAAAAAGGGATACTTACTGCCAGCAGAAACGAGGGTAAGTAAAAAAAATAATACTCTTATGCTTTATCAAAAACCGGTGTTGCTCTATGTTTCCTATTTCTACTTATAGCAGGTTAAATATCTTTCAAAGCGTTTTTGGCTTGCAATATTGGCATGGCACGACCCCACATGTGACACGTCATCATTTGTCAGCAAATGGGTTATAGGGCTTTACCATGCATTTATCAGTTAAGGATTTAGGCCGGGGTTAACAGCTGTTTTATATTTAAAGCACATAGAGAAATGTATAATTTTACAATCCTGCATATTTTTTATTTTACTCTACAAGTTTGTTTTATTCTATGTAGTTTTTAGACGTTTAGGCAATTAGACTGCTTTAGTTAATAAATTATGTGCCTTTACCTAATTTATCACTTCACTATTGTTTTATTTATTTGCGAGCTGCTTGCTTTAGATGTGACGACTCACTAAATTGAAAAAAATCGTTAACACGCTATTTTTAAATAATAAGAAATTAATAAAAGATTTAAGTTGCAGCTGTTTGCAAAGATTGTCTGCATTAAACTGGTACTTATAAAGATAATCAAAGATATAAGTAAATCGTGCTTTTCACTTTGTAATATGGCTCGATGTATGTTGTTTTTTTTATTTCCAGCCGTTGCCTGCGATGCTAAAGAGCCCTTTTGAGCTAAAACGTGAATGCTTGCCTTTGAGGGATCATATTAACGACGATTTTAAGAAACATCACCGTACCTTCATTACCTAACCCCATGATCACTTGTGCTAAGAAATGTTACTGAGAAGGTCGAAGGGGGCAAAACTCTCGACCCATGTCATTGACCTTTCGCTTTCTCGTTCGCTTCCTCATTTGTAACCAGTAATATATGACTACTGGCCAAAAATTTAAATCAAACATTTTATCGCATTACCCTACCTACCCGAATATTTTGCGTTACGATATACTCATTCCTTGGAAGTGTACTCATATTATTTTGGAATGCATGATCAACGCTATGCAATCTTGATGTCGGTTTATGATGGACATTCGCGTTGCAAACATTCACAATATCAATGGTAAAACATTTTCTGGCAACCATACACCAAGGTAGTATTTATACTTCATTATCATTATACAAATCGATGAAACACTTTTAAGATCTTCTTTCATTTGTTATAAATGCTTGAATAAAAACGAATGAAATAAGATCGTTTACTTGTAAACATATTTCTTTTTCATGTACATTATATTATGTTTTTACTCCGTCGTACTCAAACTTTTCTTTTAAAGTTTCAGATTTTTAAGGTACTATTTCTTTGTCTAATTTTATAACAATAACTCTAACGATTAAACTCTATTAATAATGAAGATGTTGATACCATTACTATTAGGGCAATACAAATATCAATTTTTTCAATATTGATATTTGCATGTCTTATTTCACAGCTTGCATGTTTCGCTTCTTTGCACGTATGTTTGTGTTTAACGCAACAATTTGACTGGTTGTGTTTTTCATCTTCACGCTCTGTGTCAATTGGCTATATTTGTAAGATCCTCAAGTTGTATGCTTTTTGGTTTATGCGCAAATAGTGTTTCATTTCCAGGTTTTATTACTTTTTATTTTTACATTATTAAAAAATTTAAAGAGCGTGCGAGTATTCACTTTACTGTACATGTGGCACGTATCATCGTGTATAGCACAGCCGAGTAGAATTGAATTGCAATTTTGATTTAGTATTTTGCACTGGAGCTCGAAGTGAGCATGTAAATATGTCTTTGAACATTATCAAGCCAAAATTCTAATACATTTTATTTCACGTGCAGCAAGCAGTTGAAGAGAAATACAGGCTTTGCGATGAAACCCTGTCGAAGTTGTTAGAATGGATCGCAGTGGTGGAGGAGAGATTAGCCAACCAAGAAGCCGTGAAGGAAGATATGGATGAGCTTCGCAACCAAATTAATATTCTAAAGGTATGCAACACACAGTTTATGTAGAAAGAAACATACACAATATGATCGAAAGTTGTTTCATGTATTAAATATTGTCTTCAGCTCATAAAGGATGACCTAGACAGTCACCAACGCCAAGTGTCCGCGTGCGCTGACCAAGCGAAGCAACTTCTCATATCTGGTGGCGATGTATTAGCTCCACATGAAGTAAGTAAAAATTTTGGTATACCTATCTACTTATTAAAGTGACAATAAATTACACTCGTAATTTTTCGTTTTCTTATCTTAGAATGCAATTCCAAAAAAAATTACAATTATTTTTTTAGGTGGCAGCCCTAGAACGAGGTGTGAGACAGTTGAAACAACGTTGCGACAAGTGCACAGATAAATGCGACAAGATGCTTCGCCGTCTCGCTGCGGCTAGGGACGAGCTCGGAAAGTTCACGTAAGCCTGAATTTAATTTAATTTGATATATGTACTTGTAATTTCCTAAGCAATTACAATAATATGCAAAGTTATATATTTAACGTTTTTTAGTAATGAAATCAACACATTCAACACATGGATGGAGGGAGCGTACCGCACGCTCGAGGACAAGGAGGTAGCCCTGTCCAAGGTCGAGCACCTGACCAACCGCAGCGACGACGTTCGCGAGTTCGTCTCTGACGTCATAGCGCATCAAGCGGACCTCCGCTTCATCACCATGGCCGCTCAGAAGTTCGTCGACGAAAGCAAGGTAACTGTAGTAGAGGCTTTAGCCAAATAGCCACCACCAATTACGACGAAAAAGATTTTTTTTTAGATTTGACATTAGCACCGTTAAGTCACTATCACTTAGCGATGCTTCTGTCAAATCCTATTTTTTTTAAGTTCGTTGTCCTAATTAGCAACTTGGTAAACTATGTAAAAGCAGTATGATACTAGTGCAAAAACATTAAAAATGTATTTTAAAAAATTGCATTTGAATCATTACATGGGTTATGATTTGACAAATTTAATTTTGTAATATAACAATGAACACCGATGACTAATACATTTCTGCTCATCCAGGAATTCCTGTCCGTGCTGAACGACTACCGCACATCTCTTCCCGCACGCCTGTCGCACGTGACCGCGGGCGAGAGCGTGGTGCGCGAGCGCGCGGGACTGGCGCGGCGCAGGCACGCGGAGCTCGCGGCGCGCTCGCAGCGGCTGCTCGACACGCTGCGCGCCGCCGCCGACACCGCCGGACGGTACGGCGACGCGCTGCAGCGAGCGCAGCGGTGGCTGCAGACTGTGAGTACTTTTATTACACGAGCATTGACCACATTCCCATCACTGCAACTCTTGTAAGCTGTCCCAGCAAACTTCGCACAGCGCACTGACAGCAGCGCCACCTACCGGCCTACCTTCCTCGATAACTACTCTAGCCAATGTTTAATGCAGCATGAGGATTCGTGCAGTAGTCTTGAGTTTATTTTATTAAATTTCAGGTTAAGATAACGTTATTTAGCATTAATTAATTATTATTTTATAGGTGGAGCCGCAAGTGCGTTCCATCGTGTCGGAGCCGGTCGCCGGAGAACCGCGTTCGGTCGAATCCCAACTGTCCAAAGCCAAGACGTTGCACAACGAGATACTGTCGCAGGGACGTCTCATGGATAACGCTAAAGATGTAAGTGTTAAATATAGCATAGTTACATTAAAGTTATATTTTCGTAAATTTGTAATCCTTACTAACGGGCCTTAAGCTCAATGTGACAGTATAATTATACTCATATATTAACGAGTTAAACACCACGTACAGACAAGTATGAAATATGCTAGTAGTTAATAACGAATACTATAATATGCATAATGCGCGTGATTATAATCTGTGAAAACTTTCAGGCATGCGACCAACTAGTCAAGTCTCTAGAGGGCAACGTGACACCGGCCGAGATCCGGCAGTTAGAGGTACCGGTGATCGAAGTGACGCAGCGGTACAACGAGCTGAGCGGCGCGGTGGGTGACCGCTGCGCCGAGCTCGAAGCCGCATTACTGCAGTGCCAGGGCCTGCAGGACGCGCTCGAGACGCAGGCGCAGTGGCTCGCCGGCACAGAGAACACTTACAAGTGAGTCATGTGTATTGTACCAGCTTTTTTACATGAACATGACAAAGCAATTAAACTGACTGATTTTGTAAAAAACCACAGCCTGTACTTTTTGTAAGCATCTACTTAAGAAACAAATTCTTGGGTTTAAGGATGTTTTATTTCGATGCATTTGAAAAAAGAGGTTTTACATGTCTGTCTGTGTACAAACACACATCGTAACTACAAAACGGATGAACCGATTTTTATCTGTTTTTTTTTTATTATTATAAGCTGACGTGATCAAGAGTGTTCTTAGCTATAATTAATCATTCACTCACTGCTTGACAATTTGGAGCTACTTAAATAAATGTTCCTGTTCATCTGTGTATTTTAATTATGTACATTTATCCTATAGGATGTCTGAAGGCGTGTCGCTAATACGCGAGCGTCTAGAGGAGCAAGCGCGGGAAGTGCGTGCCCGGCTCGCCGAGGCCCGCGCGCGCGCGCCGGCGCTGCAGCAGCTGCGGTCGGCGGCGCGCGACGCCGCGCTCACGCCGTCTAACGCGCGCATCGCCAAGAAGATCGAACAGCGCGCTGATGATTTACATAACAGGTATTTGTTGCAATATACGTATTTGTGCTTATCCGTGGGGTGCCGGAGTAAGAATAGCACCTCCCCATCAATCATCTTTCCCATTGGTGTCGTAAAATGCGACAGAGAAAGATAAGAATATATCCGGAAATAAGCAACAGTGTCTAAAATTATTTTAACACTGCGCTCGCCAACCCGCCTGCCAAGCGTGCCAAGGTAGGCGACTACCTCTCATGAAATACTTTGGGGGAGGGTCGTGTATAAGCAATCTATCTTATGTAATCTATATGCATGTATATAAGTTTGGGTAAAGCAACTTAGTAAATCAAATCAAAACATTTATTTCAAAGTAAATTTTTACAAAAATGTTTTCTGAACGTCGTGTTTATGTGATGCATACCACCAGTACCGGTTCGGGAACTGGCACAGCGAGAAACACGCATGGTGGCCCCATGCGTGTTTCTCACTGTGCCAGTTCCTTCACCGAAAATTTCGAAATTGCTCTTTATATATTATGTAAAATATCTACTTCACAGATTCGAGAAGCTACTAGAGCGCCTGAACAAGAGAAACCAACTGGTCGACGAAGTGTCGTCGGAGCTAGCGACGTTTACGCAGCAAGCAGCGAAACTGGAAGCCGCTAGTGCGCAGGTGGCCGAGATGTCGGACCGCGACCTATCGCGCTTGCCCGCTGAGGAGCTTCGAGCGAGACTCAACGAGCTTGGCGCTACCAGGTATCGTTAGCAAAACAATTTGGTATAACGATCTTTAATATAAGAGATTAAATGAATACGTCATGTTACGAGTATGTTTAAGTATTTCGAATTTAAAAAGATTTCAATTATTTTTTAAATATATTTTAATATGTACATCAAAATTATTTGAAGAATGTAGTATTTATAAATTCATATCTTACAGGGATAAGAACATGCCTCTCCTAGAGGAATGTCTACGAAACGGCAAACAACTGATCTCCAAGAAGGACGTCACTGACACGCACGTAGTACGCGATAGGATGAGGGTATGTATTGAGTCGCCTGAATATCATTAATCAAATCACATGTATTATTTTTAATTTTATATAAGGGTTTTACCTAAACAGTATTAGGGAAAATATTGATTATTAACAGTAAATTATAATATTATCTCAATATGTTTCATTACTGTATTGATTTTTTTCTATACAGGCCTTGGAGAACCAATGGCGCGACTTCAACGTGTCGCTAGAAGAGAAACTAAAGCTCTCTAAACAACGCGCAGATCAACTCAACCAATACGAGACCCTCAGGGCACAGGTAAACTTAATATAAAAACAAAGAAAACAACGAGAAAAACTACTTTCCTTTTTACTGTCGTAGTTTTTAACTTTTTTGTGTAGGGTGATTGCGATATTTGATATAGACTTTAGAGTATACGTTGAAATATTAATATGTAGTAAAATAACGGTATAAATATAGAGAAAAAAAATAGGATGATGTTGTATAATGGATACTAGCGTAGTATGTAAGTACGCAGCGAAATTACAAATGTTTGAAGGTGTATCACGTGACAACATTCATGAATATAAGATGTACCTATATGTAATTTACGGTATATTATCGTTTCTAATTCATGGTTTTAATAGGTTATCGAATGGCTACAAATGATGGAGACCCGCGTGAACCACTTGCGTCCGGTGGCGGTGGACTTAGACGTCATCAAACATCAGCAAGATGAGCTCCGGCCACTCACCAAAGAGTATAGGGACTTCTCTCTCACCATGGACCGGGTAAGTCGAAACTACCCGAAGATATTATAAAATGTACTGTATGTTATTGGTGGAAATGCATGTGAAAATAAGTGGAAAAGTTACAAATCGTTTGTGTATTATAGTACAGGGGCCTTACCCAAGATGCCATCGCTTAGTTACGTAAAGTTCTGTAGATACGTTATCTGTTTTGAGATAACGACATTGATTTCGTACCCAACATACACTAAGATTGCGCTTCGTCATGGCGTAATTTTGAAAACGTTTTGTCTCTGGTTCCGGCGCCATATAACGTAATTTTCGCTGTCAAGTGTCAACTGTGTCAACTGTCAAATCCGTCACTAGACTATCATGTTACAAGACAACAAACTACCATGTGCCAGTGTTGCCAACCTAGGAGTTTTTCCCCTAAATTCGGTGGCAAAAAATTTCTACAAGCAGTTTTTAGGTGTAAAATTGTTTAGGTTTATATTTGGGGTCTCTATTTTTTTACTTACCTATAACGACCAAAATTTTAAAAGTCAATCTGTATAATAAATAATGTTGGTAGTGTATCTTAACGTATAATGGACATAATCACATTTTTATCAGGATTAATTTATTTTTATTATATTTATAGTTTTCAGTGCCATAAGAAAATTTAGGGATTTTTTTTAAGTAGTTGTTACCATTTTGGGACTTTTGTTGTAAGTTTGGACATAAATATTTATGAGAGTTGGTAACACTGCCGAATGGCCGACGAGTTGCTACTTAGGTCTTAGATTTTTTTAACAATGAACTTGTATTGAAGCTATTAGTAATTAGTGAAGAAGATGTGTAATCAAACTATGAAGAGTGCAAAAAAGCACGATGCCATAGATCAGTAATACAATCACGGAGAAATTCATACATTAATAGAGGTTAACAACAACACAGGTAAGTAAATAAAACTTTTATGTAAAGTGTTTAAATGGAATGTTTATGCAAACGGCAACAATAATTATGGTAGAACAAAAAAGTGGTGCTTAGTAGGTATACAATTTAAGGCTTTTCGTACCTACCTGGCAGCCAGTCATTTATCATAACATCATATTTGATAATAATAAGTATAATATTATCTACTTCGTATGGGAGTAATGGGAGACTTTGTATATACTACGCAGTCACGAATATCAAATGGCTAAAGTAGCCATTCATACTGTGTACCTTGATCAATAAAATCGTCACCCGTAACATAACCATGTGAGTTAGTGAATGAAGTATGAATGTTAGGATCTTATTACATTTAGATATTATGTGCCGGCCTACCCTTATGGGAAATTGATTGGCATAATATTATGTAGGCATTGGCATAATAATATTGGGTATAATTGAAGTAACTACTGTATAAAGTCATTGTTTAATTAATCATTATTTATAAAACTTATTTGTATTTATATAACTTGATCCATATATAAACATATTATCATCACCTGTCTAGGTAACAATAAAATAACAAGTGGTTTTCACAAATCACAAAATGGATATGTTTAATTATAATTAATATATTTGTGTGAATGAAAGCACATAAGTCTATATCTATATTAAGTCCTGATAAAGCTAATAATATATATTTTTTCAGACAACGGCTGCAGCAGCCTTAATAGGACACATCACCTGCACCATCTAGTGCCTGCTGACCTGCAGCGATAAGGCATTGAAAAGAAAAATAAACAAAGAATCACGTGGGACACTCAAATTTTCAATATTGACATTTCATATTAATAAATATTTACATATACTGCCTGGTGTGTTTTTATCCCATTTTCATAATTATTACTCACCGTCAGACGGTGGGTGTTTAATTCCTACCTTGTTATGGAACATGTAGGCTAGGTTCTAATCCTAGGTAGGATTGAAACCGTCATGTGAGTCGTTAAGTTATTAACAAGTAAATTTATTTAACTTTAAAGGGATTAAATTAATTACAAATACTGGAAAAAAATGTTTTATTAACAATTATTATTGTTGTATTTATTTTACTCTTAATTAATCAGTATAATGAGAAATAGTTTAGTATACTTAGATTTGTTAATTTTTACAGTTCCATTTGGCCACGTTTTATCTCATATTATCTTGTCTTCACCTACCAGTTTGCAGTACCTACAGATTTTCACTTGCTTTTGATGTTGCTTAATATAAGTAATTCACTTTGAAACTAATTATGCCAAAAACTGCTAAGATTTACAACAATTAAACATATTAATACTTATTTAGTTTCTAATGTTTTACAAGTAATTTGAAGCTTATGAATCAGTTTTCAATGTTTTATATGTTAAGATATTAACAAGTAAAGTTACTTAACTTTAAAGGAATTAAATGAATTACAAATAAGTACTGGAAAAAATGTTTTATTAACAATTATTATTGTTGTATTTATTTACACTTAATTAGTCAGTAGGTATAATGAGAAATAGTTTAGTATACTAAGATTTGTTTTTACAGTTCCATACAGGAATAAGAAAGCATTCATGAACAAAATGTGGCCAACATTTTGTTCATGAATGCTTTCTTATTCCTGATGAATTATTCTATTTACCTAATTCTAGTTCTAAAATATTTTTAATACAGTAAGCATTTCTTTTTCATTATCATCTCTTTCACTTAGCAGTCTTTAGCATTGGTTTTTATGTTTGCAAATCCGAGTACCTTCCTACCAACCAAAGCTTAGTAATTTTGCCAAAATCTCATATTATCTTGTCTTCAACAGCAGTTTGCACTACCTACAGATCACTTGCTTGTAAGTAATTCACTAATTATGCCAAACACTGCTAAGTTTTTGGCATTGTTTTGGCATTATTTTGTTTGGGTAACCAACAGCTTATTAGTAATACATTAACAATACAGTATAGATAGGATCAAAGCCAGTAACAGGATATAAATCAGTTATCAATGTTTTATATCGGGAGACAACAAATAATGTCGGGAATGTCTTCTATTGCCTTCAATTACTGTATATATACGCCTCTCCTAGGTATATTCGTGTTGTGCGGCCAACAATAATCGCAAAGCACCTAAACTCTATTGTACTCTAAACAAGAATATCAGCTGATTAATAAATATCCGCCATATTGTTCGATATCGGAGCTAAAAGCACCTCTTTAGACTTCGTTATCTTGAAAACAATAACGTATAAGATAGCGTTCGACAAAATGTCAAAATGTGTAAGTTGGGTAGCCATTTCATATAACATTATCGTCAATTGGAAAGCGTAAAAGTTTACTGTTATCGTCTACGACAAAAATGTACAGGTTGGGTAGCACTACAAATATCGATTACGACTAAGGACGTCATTAGTCGTACGCAAAAGTCAATTCCATACATTTTTAAATAGCGTACTTCGATAACGACAAACGTAAAAGCATGTTGGGTAAGCCCCCTGTAGTCCAGAAACTACAGTAATAATACACGATTACCTTTATAGTCGAAATATATTCGTTTAATTTTGATGGTTGATTAGAAGTACAAAGTGAATTTTCACTTGGCACGGCAGCTTTTATTGCACAATCTTCCTAATTCTCATTATTAGACAGTAAAAAAACTTTTAAGTTAAGAAATGTGTGGACCATCCCATCTAATATTAATGCATCTATTTCTCAGGTAAATGAAGCTGCCGCTCTGTACGAGGCACTGACTCGAGGCGACCGCGGCGACAGTCCGCACCGCAAGAGGCAGTTATACAGCCCCACCAAGAGACAGACACCTAGTGAGTTATATAAATGTTCATAGTTCCGGTGGTTATACTAATCACAAATTTATGACGGAGTCTTTATTTGTGCTGACGTGCATAGGGCGTTCAGACTTGCCGTGTGGGCGAACAATTATTATATCTGCAATTGTAAAGTAAGCACATTGAAAAATGTCTATTGATGATATTGTTCCGTCTAATATATAATAACGTCCGTTCCGAAACTAGAACAACAGATTGTATAACTCACTTTTTTGTCACAAATAAATATATAAATTCACACCGAATAGATCACATAGTATTAAATCTATACTAATATTATAAAGCGGAAGAGTTTGTTTGTTTGTTTGTTTAAACGCGCTAATCTCAGGAACCACTGGTCCGATTTGAAAAATTCTTTTTTTGTTGGATAGTCCATTTATAGAGGAAGGCTTTAGGCTATATAACATTACGCTGCGACCAATAGGAGCGAAGCGTCAGTGAGAAATGTTGCAAAAGCGGGGAAAATTAATTACATTTGGGGACTTTCATTGCGTGCACTGCATAAACGGCTAAAGTTACTCAAAAATCACGCGAACCAAGTCGCGGGCACAGCTAGTAAATCATAAAAAGGTAGGTCATGGTGCCCATGGATCACATGCAATAATTTAACTCTTTCAACTAACTCAAGGTCGCGGCGAGATGCGCTCACCGTCGCCAGGCAAGGTGCGCGGGCTGGTGAGCCCGGCATCCGCATCATCAGGATTCTCCTCGCGCCGCTCCAGTCAAGACGGCTTCCATCTAGAAGGTACGATACAATGATACTGGATGGCGTTAGAAACTCGTTTGAAAATCAATATGTACGCTATCCATTCATTAAGTGCGAGTTTTGTTACTGGTCGTCGTGTAAAGTTAACTACGATTTGTATTGAGACTAATTCGTTGCCATACAAATTGTAGCAACTTGTTAGCGATTAATGAGAAAAACTCGCACTCAGCACACTGCTCGTCGTTTTAAACACATTGTGTGCTTAGGACTAAAACATTTGGGCAATAGAGTATTAGTTTTATCTTTCAAATATTTTTTTCTAGAACTTTCTCCAGTGCAACAACACATATCGGAGATCAATAACCGCTACGAGCTGCTCGGTACCAAGCTGTCGGATAGACAGGCGGAGCTGGACTCCATCAGGGAGGAGGTCCGCAAACATCTGGACAGCCTGCGCACCCTAAACAGCTTCCTGGATAAGGTACGACTTTATTTTCGTTGTTTGTGAAACTCTACCTAATCTAGACTTTCACTGCCGGTCCCCAAAGTTTTCTAGCGCGGTCTGTATCCACTGACTCCCAGCGACCATCTTCAGGTTGTCTGTTCACCTGGTGGACTTTTTTCCTCTATTCTCTTAACCGAGATTTGGAGGTCTGAAAATGCGAATCTGAAATTATACCGCGTCATGACTGTTGCACGTATATATTAGTCAAAACACTATTTTTAAAATCATATTCTTGTCGAAGTCATCATTTACTAAACACTCTTTAATTTTTATAGGTACAACGGCAGCTCCCGAAGGAGTCCGTGCCCAACACTAAGGAAGAAGCAGACAAGATCATAAAACAAGCGAGAGTGGTTCTCGAAGAGATGTATGAAAAGCAAAGCATATTAGATTCAACTAAAACACAGGTACGTTTAAGTTGCTGCATTGACTGTTGGTTTGAGTGCATATTATAATTTTTGAATTCATATTTATGTTTTGGCTAATATTGCAAAATATTAGTATTTATATAAATGTAAGTTTCCCCAAAATTGGAGAGTATTAAAAAGTTACGGTTTCGTAGGTTCGAGAACTGCTTCGTCGTAAGCAAAGCGTAGAGGGCGCGGATCGACTTCACGACGAGACTGAAGAAATTGCTTCCAGATGGAAGGCCTTGCACGATAAACTCAAGGACACGTAAGTTATCGCATTGACTTTGGTTTTAGAAGTGATAACTTCTTTTGTAAGAGTAACCCACTTCGTTACGTAACGCGTTACGATGATACTCTGGCTTAAGTTGTGACTTCTCACGTTTTATTTTAACCTACTTAGGCACCTTCTTATTTTTACTGGCTTTGATACCATGACTATCAATTTGATTCATCTTTATTTATTTCATCTAGAATCCGTCTGATGGAAGAGATGAAGGACTTCCACGACACGCACAACAACCTGTCTCAGTGGCTCGGCGCTAAGGAACGCATGATGGCCGCGCTCGGACCCATCTCATCCGACTCTAGGATGGTCCAGACTCAAGTGCAACAGGTATTGGATTTATTTTAGAGAGGTTGTGAAGGAGGAGGTTTTTTTCTACTTCAAAATACGACTTAAATATCAATAATGAAAATAATAATATATTTGTATAGCGATTTGTTGTATATGGCTTTATACATTTTTAGCCAGACATTACAAATTTCTATGACTTGTTCACAATAGTAGCATTGAGCTTTCGGAGACGCACATTTCAAATATCCGTTATATTTACTCCGTTGACTACGTTGTTTTCTTTTCAAAGGTGCAAGTACTGCGCGAAGAGTTCCGCAGCCAACAGCCTCAACTGTCCCACTTGGAGGAGGTCGCACAAGAGGTGCTACAACGTCTGCCGCACAACGACCCAGACGCCGCCAAACTTAACAAAAAACTCAAGGAATTACAAGACCGCTGGACCGATCTGCTTAACAAGTGAGAAACTTACACCAACCTACTTTAGTTACAGTGTACAAAAATGAGATTACTTTTAGACATGCCTGTGCTGGACTTTCCACTCCCCTTTTATAATTGTAATATAATACAGTACATCTCGCGCTCAACCTAGTTTCTTACATATTTTCCCATCTAGATGTTTCACAATAGACTAAGACAAGCAAAATCTAAAATGTATTTTACAATAAAATTATGACCAAATATGAGAACAGATTTTTCAAAACAAGTATTTTTATTCAGGCTGGAACAGCGTGCTTCAAGTCTGGGCGCTGCGGCGGACTCGTCGCGCGAATTGGACGCGGGTCTTCAGCGCTTCAACAACGCGCTCGCTGCTATAGCTGATCGCCTGCACGACACCGGCTCCATACAGGAGCCCGCTGAGCGGCTGCGAGAGATTGAGGTAGGTTCTATAAATACTACATTATTGTAGCACTAATAAAGCTATTGGACTAAGAATATGCTTTGTTAAATAAGTACATAATATTATTATGTTGATTAAAATAAGATATTATATAAGTACATTAGAATTACAATGAAGTATTTAAGCAATAAAAGACGACTTTAATTTATTAATTACTGGCACGTTCGTATCATTGTTTATTTGTGTCACAGAACCTAGAGCGTCAAATAGAAGGACAGCGCCCTCTGTTGGCGGCTTTACAGACCGCGGGCGAAGACCTTGCCGCGGCGCTAGCGGAGCCCGGCGCGCGCGCAGATATCATGGCCCGTCTGGCCGCCGCACAGCGCAAACTCGACGCACTGCAGAGAGACGTAGAGCACGCTAGAGCTGAAGCGGAGGCTGCCCTCAAGTGAGTATAAATTCTCAAGTAGATAAATAATGTCGTGTTTGTTCAAAAATATAAATACAGTCATTAAGTAGCTTTAGATATAATTTTATACAAACTTTATGACATCTAATTATGTATTTAACCCATATAAGAAAGTTATGCAAAATTGATATATTACTGTGTGTGTATTAAGGGACATTGTTGGTGAACTTGCGTCGCCCTAATTTTTGTATTTTCTTTTCTTACGAGGTTAAAAAGCGCCATAAATGTCCTAATCAAATATATTAATTTAATCTCCCAGGGAGGGTCGTCACCTGGAGGAGAGCGTGGCTCGCACCCTGGGATGGCTGGCGGCGGAGGCGGGCGCGTTGCCGGCGCGGCTACAAGTGTCGGCGGACCGCGCGCGCCTCACGCAGCAGCTGGAGCGCCACGAGCCCCTGTACCGCGACCTCACGCAGCGCGAGCACGAGATCATCATGCTGCTGGATAAGGGTACGTGTTTGATTTAATGATATTAGGCGCGGAATTATTCTTAATCACCTGCTCCGAGAAACATTCTTATCACTGACGATAGAACTCTCGCATTGAACACATTGTCGTTATGTAAAAGTTGATAACTTTATAGTGAGACTTTAATCGTTCAGTTAGATAGTCTATTAAAACATATGGCTGTCATAATGTAACAACTTCCTACGTGTACGGAGAATATTACAATACGAAAATTAAAATTACCATAATATCAGGTGTAATTTTAAGTAATACAATATACAATATCCTTATTGCGTAAGTCTTGCAATGCATCGAAGAAAATTTTTTGAGGTATATTGTATTTAAATTGTCCGTGTATCATTTTCTTTAAATAAATACAGGTCGTGAAATGGAGAAAAAACCAGCTTACGCAGGCCTACGTAAGGATCTTGACAGAATTCAGACCCAGTGGGACAAACTCAAACGGGAAACCGTTGACAGATACACTAGACTACAAGCTGCTATGGTAAATATAGAACATTTATTAATTTCAAACTATAGTCACTTATTTTATTGTACTGTACTAACTTACTTTATACTTAACAGGAAAATTGCCGTAAATACACCAAAGCGCAAGAATCCTTCGTGCCTTGGCTCTCCGATGCTGAGGATCGATTGGCGAAATTGCCGCCTGCACCATTCACCAAAAAAGACGCCGACAAACAACTGCGAGAACTGCAACAGATCAGAAATGATGTGTGGAAGAGGTAAGAAAACAGTGATGTACTCAAATAAAAATAAATATTTGTTTGTATATTTCATTGTACCTAATGTTTTAATTACATATTGACGAAAGTTTTTAATTTATCTTTATCTGCAGATCTGGTGAATATGAAAACAACAAGACCTTGGGCGAGACCTTCATATCTTCCTGTGACGTAGACCAGGAGATCGTCAGAAATCAACTCGACAACATGAAGGAGCGTTGGGATAGAATTAACAACGGTAAGAGGCATTCTTAATATTTAAGGCCGAATGTTCGTTATGCTGAACATATTTACTATATCTTGTTTGAATAACTACACTGTTGAAAACTGACCAAGTTACGCTTTTTTTATATTCGTTACACCTACGTTTTCCGATACAGAGGTGCTCCGCGCGTCAGAATTCGTGGAAGCCTTATCGCGTCGTCTCGGCGAATTTGGCGAGAAGGTGCGCGCTGTGGAGGCGCCGCTAGAGCGTTGTGAAGAGCGACTGCGTACGGCACTACAGGCGCCGCGCGCCGCCGCCGCCGATCAGCTGCCCCGATTGGCAGACCACGTGCACGCACTACGGGCACCGCTACAGGTATGTGATCTTATGGTAGCTAAGATATGAAGCATTCAATTCAGCAGTGGTACATGTACTATAACAACAAAAAATAATCGTACATTTTCCATTAACTAACTAGAGCTTCCTTCAAGTATTATATTTTTTCCAATGTAAATTTTGTAACCATTGTCCATATGCAGCTGATCTACATATTGTGCTTATATTTATTTTCCTAATATACTAGACAGTAACGTATCTATCACTTCACAGAGTGTGAACATGGCAGCGGACGATATAATCTCGCTGGCTGCGGAATACGGCGGGTCGGAGGCGTCGGAGCGCGCACGGCCCGTACTGGAGGAGACGGCGCGCGCGCTCGCCGATCGCCTACGCGATCTGGAGGCGCAAACCGATGACGCGCGTGAGCGCATGGCTGGCGCCGCCGCTGCGTACGCGCAGTTCCAGGTACGGCAATTTCAATTAATTATGTTATGTAAAAATATGTTTATTTATGAATTCTTTTTTTTAACTTGACATAAATAATAAAATAAATATTTACTTTTTTGAAGTTATTAAAATTATACATGTTTTTAGGACAAGATCAAAGGAGTATCTCATGATATCTCTGACCTGGAGAAAGAGTTAGATAACATCAAACCGCCCGGCCGGGAGATTAAGACGGTGAAGGCGCAACTAGATGACTTGGGTCGCCTATACAAGCGACTTGAACAAGCTGACGACCTGATAGCAGACTCCGAACGCGCCGCTGAGAATTTGGCCGATAGTGGCTACTCTGATGCATCTAAAGCGAGAGATCAGGTCGAGGGTATCCGTAAGCAGCTCGCTAAGTTAGACGAGAAGGCCCGCTCTAAGGAACAAGATCTGGACGACACGTTGAGCAAACTGGAGGCTTTCTACAAAGCCTACGACGCTGTCATGGATGATGTGGACGAAGTAAGTGTACAATATAAAACATATTTAAAAGTTCAAGTATTAGTTTCAATGATCTTTTCAAAGTTTTGATACATAAATTGTGTTAATTTTTGAAACTTTTCTTTTAGGCGTCTGAACAAGTGCGCAATCTCAAGCCAGTGTCATCCGAGGTAGATCAAATAAGGGTACAACAGAAGGACTTTGCGGACCTGAAGAAACGCACGCTAGAGCCTCTGGGCCTGAACGTGACGCACTGTAACAAGATCGGTCAGGGTCTGGTGCGGTCCGCCCACCAGGGAGTTTCCACGCAGCAGCTCGAGAAAGACTTGGAGAAGATGAACGATAAATGGAATGCCATGAAGGACAAGGTAAGCTATAAAAGTAAACAGGGATTTTGATTTTTTGAACTGGAACAAACTTTGCCTCTTGTCTCTAGGATGTAAATTATTTAAGCTTAATAGAATAAAGTCTCATATATAATAGATTTTATACAATATATTGCATTCATATATAATTATGTATTAATATAAAATTTTATTAAGTATTGAACTTTTTTTAGATGAACGAGCGCGAGCGTCGCCTCGATGTAGGTCTGTTACAGTCGGGCAAGTTCGCGGAAGCCCTAGCTGGTCTAGAGAAGTGGCTCGCCGACACCGAGGACATGGTTAACAACCAGAAACCACCCTCTGCTGACTACAAGGTGGTGAAGGCGCAGCTGCAAGAACAGAAGGTTTGTTAATCACAAAAATATTGTAAAACAAAGTTAGTCTAACTTAAAGATTATCGAGCTGTTTGAAAGCTTAATAGGATACACCTACATACATGTTTTTTTTAATCTACATGCTAACATATATTTATTTTTCTAACAGTTCTTGAAGAAGATGCTGATGGACCGTCAAAACTCTATGTCGTCGCTATTCACGATGGGTAACGAAGTGGCTGCGGGCTGCGACGCCGCTGAACGCAAGGGCATTGAGAAACAACTGCGTGGCTTGATGCAACGCTTCGACGCGCTCACTAGCGGCGCGCAACAGAGAATGCTTGATCTGGAACAGGCTATGAAGGTAATTGTTGTTCTGTGTATTATATTGTGTAAATAGGTTTATAATTTTGTGATGTTTTCGTGGACTGGGTCACAAACAAATAAAAGTTCTAAATAATATTTTATCTCTTTATATCTTATATAGGTGGCTAAAGAATTCCAAGAGCAATTGCAGCCTCTGGTCGAATGGCTCGGCAACACAGAGAGGAAGGTGCGAGTGTTGGAGCTGGTGCCCACTGATGAGGAGAAGATACAGCAGAAGATTAGAGAACATAAGGTAAGCTTTAAAGTACCATAAACTAGGACGGATTTTCGGTTTGTTACACGACGGATTTTTATAGTTGCTATTCTTTTACCATAATATAAGAAACACGAACTTAAAATATGATTTAACGTTTAAATGTGAGCAATATTTGATATGGTATTATTTTTCAGTCATTACACGACGAAATACTGTCGAAGCAGCCGCCGTTCAAACAACTTACAGAGACTGCTTCCACGCTAATGGGTCTCGTTGGAGACGATGAAGCAACCGTGCTAGCCGACAGGTTACAAGCCGCCACCGATAGGTACCAAGCGTTAGTGGACCACAGCTTGAACGTTGGCGATTTGTTGGACAATTCGCGTAAGGGACTCAGACATTTGGTGTTGACGTACCAAGACCTCTCCGCTTGGATGGACGGCATGGAACAGTACCTCGCCAAGAGGAAGATCCTGCCTGTTCATATGGAAAAACTCCTAAGGCAAATGGATGAGCTCGCGGTAAGTTAAGTTTTCCTATTTATTCAATACTAGCTGACCCTTGCCCACTTCGTTGAGCATAAAAACAGTTTATGATGAAATTCAACTAAAAAAAACAACCCCTAACTCGGGAACGCGGAACCCGCAACGCGGGAACCCGGAACCCGCAGCATGGGAACCCGAAACCCGCAACCCGCAACGCGGGAACGCGGAACCCGCAGCATGGGAACCCGAAACCCGCAACGCGGGAACCCGGTACCCGCAACGCGGGAACCCGGAACCCGCAACGCGGGAACCCGGTACCCGCAACGCGGGAACCCGGAACCCGCAACGCGGGAACCCGGAACCCGCAACGCGGGAACCCGGAACCCGGAACCCGCAACGCGGGAACCCGGAACCCGCAGCATGGGAACCCAAAACCCGCAACGCGGGAACCCGGAACCCGCCACGCGGGAACCAGGAACCCGCAACGCGGGAAGCCGGAACCCGCAACGCGGGAACCCGGAACCCGCAACGCGGGAACCCGGAACCCGCAACGCGGGAACCCGGAACCCGCAACACGGAACCCGCAGCATGGGAACCCGAAACCCGCAACGCGGAACCCGGAACTTGCAACACGGGAACCCTGAACCCGCGACGCGGAACCCGGAACCCGCAACACGGGAACCCGTAACCCGCAACGCGGAACCCACAACGCCAAACCCTTCCGTGAACGTTGCTGGTTCTGCGCTGTCAAATGAAATAAATAGTATCCTATGTCCGTCTACTGGCTCTAAGTTACTTCCTCACCAATTTTCAACCATATCGATAAAGCCGTTCTTGAGTTATAAATAATTTAACTAACACGACTTACTTTAATACAAATAGCTGATGTATAGATGGAACTAACATAAGCTAACGCCCGGTGAATGCTCCCGTCACAGTCGGTCCAGCCGATTCGGTGATCATTAGTTAGATAACGATGATGATGATGAAAAGAAGCCTAAATTAATCCTTATAACTTTAGCTATCTACCAGTGAAAGTCTCGTTAAAATCGGTCCAGCCGTTCCAGAGATTAGCCGGAGCAAAGAGACACGCTAACAGACAGACAGACATTTTTTTTTAATTGAATTTTCGTTTTCAGTAGCAAGAAAAAAAAGACAGAACAGACAGACGTTAACTTCGCACAAAGACAAATGACGACAAAAGACATAGTGGCGTCTTATCATGACGTTTTCGATTTTTTTTTTAATTGTTCGTGAATTATGACCATGGATCTAACTCCTTCGATCTGATTTTTAAATTAACATTTATAATATATTCTTATTACAACTTATAAGTTAAGTACTTTTTTTAAATAGGTATATTTATAGTTGTTAAAAGATTAATCGATTTTTTGAGTAAGTCTCTAGTGTTTAATAAGAAAAAGTGCTAACTGACGTAACATTATCACGACGTTTATTTCATTAAATCATAATTTGTATATTATATTTAAGATCGTTTATCAGTGAAAGCAAATCGTAAAAAAACTCATATTGGTTATGTTGACAATAAATATCTAATAATTATTAAATAAAGTTTAGTAAATTCTGCAGTTTTAACAAAAAGAAAATATTTATTTTATTATGTCGTCGTTACAACGTTACGTCGCTCATTTTTGATAAACTGTCAAATGTTACCTATTAAAATGACCCGACTATTTATTAGTGGTGGACAAATAGTTTAATGAATCCAAATAGTTTAAGTTTATGTTAATACGTTATTTATAGCATTTCATAATTTTTATTTTCCATTTGTAAACAATGTCGTTACCATGACACCCGTGTCATATAAACTGGCAACGACGTGAATCGATTGAGCCCAGGTTCAAACCCCTCGTGACCATCACGTATTTTCTTCTTTTTTCTAATTTTCTGCTTATTTTTTTCAACATTTTCTTTCATAATAACCTTTTCGTGACAATAACGAACATACCGTAAAAAAAAATTGCGAAATTGGTCAAGCCGTTGTCGAAGCGCACACGACGTAAGAAATTTTGGAGGTCGTTTTTTTACACTTTGGGCTACATTTTTGGGGTTTTAGTAAGGAACCCTACTTTTTTAAAACATATAATATAGCCTATGTTCAGCGCTAGGAATGTAGCTTTCCAACGGTGAAAGAATTTTTCATATTGGTTCAGTGGTTTCAGAGCCTATTCCATTCAAACAAACAAACAAACAAACAATCAAACGTTACCTCTTTATAATATTAGTATAGATGTACACAACTGTATAATTATTGAATATATGACATGCTGTTAGAATTCAATTTAATGTAGACAAGGTAGTTTGTATGTTCTCTCATATTCAATCCATGAGGGACTACAGGTTAATGTGGCATACTCGGACTTCTGGTAGGCGTTTGGAACGATTATATTGAGGTCGTTATACAGTAGATAGGAATTCTTTAATTATTTCCGATTTATTGATCACTATAATACTCTATCTATACAACTCAAAATCACCTATTCGATTGATACCCGACTTATAGTAGGGTTCAGAGTGACAACGTGACCTGTAACAATTTCATCTTCTTTTACAGGAAAAGACAGAAGAGATAGCATCCAAACAGGAAGCCGTAGATAGTACGGTCGAGTCTGGCTTAGAGCTTATGAAACACATCTCCGGCGATGAGGCGCTACAGCTCAAGGAGAAGTTGGACGCCCTCCAGCGCAGATACAACGAGTTGACGTCACGCGGCGCAGATCTGCTGCGTAGAGCGTCTGAGGCACTGCCGCTAGTGCAGCAGTTGTACGACGCTCACTCCAGGTACGAAAACAACTAAAATTGCGGCATCAACTTCTATAAATAATGTTTTTATTTCGTCATGAATCTATCAAAATTCACTCTTAAAATATTCACATATGAACAGTACACTTATTTATTGATTGTAACTGATGTTTGTTAACATAAGAATTGAATCCTTTAAAATTTTAATGATATAGAAATAGAAACGTTTAAACATTTAACTAACTTCACAGGTTATCAGAATGGATGTCAAGCGCGGAAACATGCTTGCAATCAGTTGAGCCACGCGAGGAAGACATTCTCAGGTTGGAGGCTGAGTTGCAAGAATTTAGACCACTTTTGGACAGCATCAATCTTGTTGGCCCACAACTGTGCCAGGTTTGTTAAATTATTAATTTATTACTACTTCAAGAATTTATTTAAGGAAAATATTTTAAAGCTCGTTTACATAAACTTTACCTTACATAAAATTTACGTTTTTCTTTCTTCCATAGATCTCCCCTGGAGAAGGCGCGACACATATCGAGGGTATCGTGACCAGAGACAACCGCCGCTTCGACGTGATCGCTGAACAAATACAGAGGAAGGCTGAACGCCTTCTACTCAGCAAGAAGGTATAATTTGAATTTATATATTATTATTATATCGCGTGTGATAAAGTTTAAAGAAACCAGCAATTCGTATAGCTTACATTATTTAGGATCATTTACTTTAAGTCATATCAAAAAGTTTAAAAGTAACAATTTGCTTATATATTTTATAAAGCTTAGTTTTACACATTACAAAATAATGTCTTTAACTTAAATGAACATATTTTTCGCCAGCGTTCACTGGAAGTAGTAGGCGATATGGAGGAGCTAGTGGAATGGCTGCGCGGCGTGGACTCCGCGCTGCGGTCGGCCGAGCCGCCGGCGGCGGAGGCGGAGCTGTTGCGCGCACAACTGTCGCGGCACCGCCCACTCAACGATGACGTGGCGGCGCAACGCGTGCGTGCTCGGGATCTCCTCGCCCAGGCTAAGAAGGTAACATTATCCCTCTTATATCAATAAAAATATTTATACACTGTATACAATGTTTTCACCTTGTCTAATACGTTAGAAAGTCACTTGACCGTGTGTAAGTATTTTTACTATCAATGGAGCTGCCAAAAGGTCGTCATTGGGATGAATAACATTAAATTAATTGCACGAAATTTAATCCTAAAAGAGAAAGTAAATATTTTCTACATAATATATATTTGTAAACGTGTTATAAAAATAACTAATAATAATCTTGGTTTTCTAAAGGTTCTTAGGGAATGTCAATCATCTGACGAGGCTGCGGTGATCCGCGAACGTAGCGAGGAACTGCGAGAGATGATGGACGAGGTCGGACAGCTCAGCGGCGCGCGCTTGGCCGCTCTGGAGCAAGCGCTGCCCCTCGCGGAACACTTCGCTGATACTCATCATGGGTAAGTTTATTTATTTTATTTGCAATTTACTCTAAACAATATTTATTACTAGATTGTAGCGCGTTACTTCGTCCGCAAAAGCACATTTTGCCGCAATAAAAAGTAGCCTATGTATTCGTGGCCTACTGCATATTTGTAGCAAATTTTATTTAAATCGTTTCAGTAGTTTCGGTACCTATTCAATACTAACAAACAAACAAATTTTTATCTTTATAATATTAGTATAGTACGTCCGAGATGAATTTAATGTGAACGTAAACAAACCCGTCTATGACACATGCATAAACTAGATAGTGATGCAAAAACATACAAAGAAATGAAAACGATTCAAATGAATCGATTTTGATTTCTTTTATCGATAAATAATATGTATGACTTTTATCGTTCATTTTTCTACGACTACATTGTCGTAATAGAGTCGTGTTTTATTTGCAGTAACAAAATATATAAAAAAATGTTATTTAAAGGTTTTTTTGCTCTTGACTTTAAAAACCATTAAATAACATTTTTTTTGTTTAATTTGTTCGCCAATATTTAGAAGTTCCGTATTTTTAAACATGAATAATATTATTAGAAATAAATTACTAAAATTTACAAAAAAAAATATGTGTAGTACTAGTTTCATAGTTACAAAAAAGTACTTTTGCATAATTATTATTAGTGTAAATTACATAACAGATTTGTTTTTAGTAATCGAATGCAAATAAATATGGTAATATGAGTTTGATAAATAATTCTTTTAAGACGCGGGGGACACTTTGTGATTTCTGTTCTGCAATATCACTAACCTCAACATGTCTAAAAGTTATTATGATAAGTGTTGCCAAGATACATCGATTCGATATAGCTTTTTTTCATTCATAAAATGCATAAGTCTTGGTAAAATGCAAAATATATTATATTAATGCAATGTATTTAATTTTATTTATATGTTTTTAATTATTCTCAATAAATCATTCCGTTTTGAAAAAACTAACTCCATTAAAACCTATTTAGACGGTCACTTAACACGTTTGCATTTTGAAATCGCAATCCTATGGAATAGGTATTTCAAAACATATTTTTTATTATATAAGTGGAAAATTTAAATATACAATATTTCCTATCAATCGCAATTTTATTACGCTAAATATTTAATATTATTATATTAGTCTCGTTGTACTAGAAATAATAATTGCACCTATTTGGTATTATCGAATTAATAAATTGTAATGTTTTCTAACACGCTCACACATATGAAAAAAATATAATATTTTTATTTTAAATATTTCCAGTAGGAAATAATTATTCGCAAGTAGAATTCCAAAAATGAATCGAGTATATTACTATTAGTTGTATTGCCGATCGTATAATTTACATCACTAAATCCAATCCATAGACTATAGACTTTATTCTACAGTCGGCAGTGTCAAAATGGCGTATTTTTTACGGTGGAAGTTTTTCATTTAATGTTTAAGCAGATTAATTATTGTTTATTTGATAAAAAATGTATTGGTTATTAAAGTATGATATTTCAAGATTCCAGTGAAAGTGTTGATAAGTGTGCACAATATGTGAATAAGTGAAAATTTCGATGTTTTCGGTTTGTTTACAAACACATTAAATTCATCTCGGACGAACTATAGGTATACGGTATTTAAATAAAACTCTTTTACAGTTTGTCGACGTGGTTAGACGACATGGAAAAGCAAGTGCAGATGTTGGCTATGCCAGCGCTGCGCCCCGAGCAAATCGTACAGCAGCAAGACAAGAACGAGGTATATAAATCTTTCTAAATCTCGTTGATACTAATAATTATGTAGTTTAAATAAAATTAACTATTATGTTTGCTCCTTATTAAACTAACATTGATATCATTTGCATAGATGTTGCAACAATCGATTGCCGGGCACAAGCCGTTAGTCGACAAGTTGATAAAGACTGGTGAGGCACTCTCTCGGCTCGTCGGAGAAGACGATGCGGCCAAGATTCAGGATATCGTGGAGAATGACTGCGAGCGGTACAACGCGCTGCGTGCAGAGCTCAGACAGCGACAGCAGGAATTGGAACAGGTATGTACTGATAGTAAATTGTTTAAGTTAATTAGACATTTAAAGTTAAATTAATTAAAATATAAATTAAATTTAGATTACAAAAAAATGGTTGTCTGTAAAGTCGGTTTACGCACGATAGTTTAACGTGACAACGTCATAACAAAACATTAATGACGCTCAGGCTAATCATGTCTCGCTCGTTCGTGCATCGCTTTCTCTCGCTCCTTACGTAACGTTACAATGAGTCATCCTTTTTCGTGCGTTCAGTTAAAAAATAAACCCCGCCATTCATCTTTTTATTAAACGTTGTTACGTCAAAGATTTTTGATTGTACCTTTTTATTATTAATTCATACGTGATACGACATTGTGTAGAAGCTAATGTATATTTTTGTTTCCAGGCTCTCCAAGAGTCGTCCGTATTCGCGGAGCGTCTCGACGGTATGGTACGCGCGCTCGCCGGCGCCGCGGATCAACTGCAAAACGCAGAGCCCGTCTCCGCGCACCCGCATAAGATTCAGTGAGTGTCGCATTAACCTACTTCAAAAAGGAGGAGGTTCTCCATTGAACTGTATTTTTATGCTTCTTCAAATTATTTTACAGGGACCAAATGGATGAGAACAACACTCTCATAGAAGATCTGGAGAAACGCAAGGAAGCATACAACGCGGTGCAGCGCGCGGCCTCTGACGTCATCGCCAAGGCTAATAAGAGTGATCCCGCTGTCCGGGACATCCGCAACAAGCTGGAGAAATTGAATAAGTGCGTACATTTTTTATAATATCAAAAGTATAATATTTAAAAAAAACATGCGTGGTGAAAATTAGGTTTTTTAGTTTTTAGTAGGAAATTAGTTGTTAGTAGGAAAAGAAAACTAAAATGATTTATTTTCCTCTTGAGTCTCGAAGCATCGTCGATAAATGGCATTTTCTTGTACGATACTAATATTTTGTCATTTTGCATAGGTTGTGGGACGCCGTTCAGAACGCAAGCGGCAACCGTGGACGTACGCTAGCCGAAGCGATGGAGCTGGCGCGTAAATTCTGGGCGTTACTAGAGCGCGTGTCACGCGCGCTAGCCGACTTGCGCGACGCACTACAGTCGCAGCCACCGCCAGCCGCTACGCCACCCGCGTTGCAGCGACAACAACTGGCACTACAGGACATTCGTATGGAGATAGACCAAGCCAAGCCCGATGTAGACAAGGTCAGGAAAACGGGTTCCACCCTTATGTCGATGTGCGGCGAGCCCGACAAGCCCGAGGTCAAGAAACACATGGAAGACATCGACCATGCCTGGGACAACATCACGGCGTTGTACGCGCGTAGAGAGGAGAATCTCATTGACGCCATGGAGAAGGCGATGGAGTTCCATGACACACTACAGGTACAGTTTTATTTATTTATTTACTTACTTATATGCAAAAATATCCTGTATAACGCAGCGAGCGCAAACGAGCATTACGAAATAATTTGGGAGAAAATATGACATTTCTCGTTTCTGTAACAGAACCTTCTGGAATTCTTGGACCACGCGGAAGACAAGTTCTCGCACATGGGTCCGCTCGGTTCAGACATCGACGCTGTCAAGCGCCAGATCTCACAACTCGCCTCCTTCAAGCAAGAGGTCGACCCGCACATGGTGAAGGTGGAATCTCTGAACAGGTAAGGGTTTTCTACAAAACTTCTAAGTTATATTGCTGAAAGTTATAAAATTATTAAAAGTTAAATTGTAATGTGTCAATTACTGTCTTTCCACTTTCAATAACTTAAATGTATTTAAATTAGTTTTACAACTTATGCACCTGTAATATTATGCACAGTATGTGTTACTTGACAAAACCCTCTAAATTGTTGGTAATATTATAAACTGGTATCTATGGTTTCCATATTAATAATTATACTAATAAATATGTTTTTATTCCCTCCCCCGTGCCACAATCGCCTATGTCCAGGAGTTTAATGAGGCAAGAATTATATTTACAATAATGAGTGTTGCTTGAGTTTGTCACACCTTGTTTTGTTACGTAGTGATTGAAAATCTATATGACATCATAATATATAAAAATGTACTGCACTAATAACATTGTTATGCACAAAACCACCCTCTCTGAAAAGTCGCGCTATAAGTAATTTTAAACGACGAAAAACGTTATAAATATTATAATGGTCTTGTCTAGTCGAATTACATGTCATTATAATACATAAAACTTGGGAGACGTAGGTATATACCTATAAAATACTACAAGTATAGTTTCTGTGCATAACAGTTATTTAAAAAATGTTTTGTTTGCCTCAATTATAATTATTTAGCTTAAGTCTATGTTTCCGCTAAATGTCTTCTATATTCTATTAGCTTTCGTCTGTTGTCTATTTGTTAAAATTAACCTGTTTTTTTATTTAAAAACTTATATTTGCTTGTAATAATGGATATATTTTCGTTTCATAGTTCGAGTGTACATTATTATAACATTGACTAGCTTTTCATTTATTGCATGAACATCACATGCAGTTGATTTTACAAATCATTTTCCGTATAATAATTCGATTAACTAACAGCACTTTATACATAGAGTAAACCAATATCAACATATATAATCTTTCGCGAATGTTTTCTGACGTATCTCAATGATTCAGGCAAGCGGCAGAGCTTACGGAGCGTACATCAGCCGAGCAGGCGCAGGCGATCAAGCAGCCATTGAGTGAGGTCAACTCCCGTTGGGCTGCGCTGCTGCGCGGCATGGTCGAGCGGCAGCAGCAGCTGGAACGCGCGCTGCTGCGGCTCGGCCAGCTGCAGCACGCATTGCGGGATACTCTCGCCTGGATCGCGCAGTGCAACGCCACGCTGGACACGCTAACACCGGTATGGCTTTAAATTTTTTATGGAAAAGTCCATGAAAAAGTCCGTATACGATAACAGTGTTTTGTTTACATATGAAAGTAGTCAACGATGCGTATGACTTGCGATATTTGTGAATAGAAAAATACTCGATAACGGTATCCAACTACAGCGAAGCCTAAAGAAAGGAGGTTTGCCATTCTGATGTATACCTATATATATATATATATATATATATATATATTACGCTTCATAGTATCGCCTAATCGACTGAAGCGATTTAAATGAAAGAGGTGTCAATAGATTCGCAATAATAGCTGAGGTTCACTTTTAACTATCCTTTTTTGTTTAATTTAATGTATTTACCAAATCATTATTTGTACAGGTGGCTGGAGATCCACAAGTACTAGAAGTGGAATTGGCCAAGCTGAAGGTGCTCGCCAATGATATCGCGGCGCACCAACCGTCCGTCGACACGCTCAACGAGGCCGGCGCGCAACTCGCGCACGCAGGTGCGTACACATTTTGTTACATTATATTTAAATTCAAAGAATGAATTTTTTACTATTAAGCTATGTAACATTATTTTTCAATTATCTTGTTGTAAAACTTTTTTTTCATTTATAGATGAAATTATACGTATACGTATTATTTGCTTGTTGTTAGGATCGGAAGAAGCAGGCGACACTGCAGAGAAACTAGCGCTCCTCAACAGGAAATGGCGAGAACTACAACAGAAGGCCAGAGACAAGCAATCGGAGCTCGAAGATGCGTTGCGTGAGGCGCAAAGGTGAATATCCGGATCAAAAATGTTTGTTCTGTAGTTTAGCATGAATTGTAAAAAGCATAATATGAACATAGTTGTAACATTAGCTAATTTCCTTTTTGACGTGGATACGTCTTTTAAATTGCTTTCATAACTGTTTTAGTAATTGTTTTTTTAAATAAATTCTAATAATAAATATTCGGGGATACCGTTTAGTTTTGTAGCTATCATCCCTATCGAACCTTTAATTACACCGCTGGATAGCTCAAGACTAAAGAGTAAATCAATTTATTACAATACGTGAGGACTGTATTCACATACAATTGCTTGGATGTTTTATTTTAATTATGACATTTCTCCATAGCTTTAACGCGGAGATCGGTGACTTGCTGTCGTGGTTGTCGGAAGTGGACAGCGTCATCGCCGCCTCCAAACCCGTGGGTGGACTCCCAGAGACCGCCACTGAACAACTTGAGAGATTTATGGTATATTATTACGCTTTACCGACGTTAATATATCAATATAATACCGATAACCGAACCCCTGTAATGACTGATTTTTAGATTAGATTCGATAGAAAAATTACAAAAATCTCATTTTCATATATTTATTAAGTGTATACGAATTTTTAGCTTTAAAGTATAATTATAAATAACATAAAAGAAAATAGTAAAAATATTCTCTTTCGGTGTTCTTTTTTATACTATAAACACAAAGTCAAAGTTGTCCCTTTTTGTGTCGATTGTTAAAAAGGGACATGCTAATTAGTATATTCAAACAATATATTACTATCTGCAGGAGGTATACAACGAGATCGAAGCCAACCGGCCAAAGGTGGAGGCAGTACTCCAACAGGGTCAGGAGTATATCAAACGACAAAGCAAACCCAACCCACACTCGCAGCTACACCTCAACCTCAAGAACTTGAAGTCCAGATGGGATAATGTCACGTCCAGGTGAGTCTGGCAGTGTGGTGTTAAAGTTAGTTAAAAAAATATGAAAGTTTCAAAGGTAAAAGAAGAAATTAGGTTGTCGTTTTATATTTTATAAGTTTTACTTTTGATTAAATACTAGGACTCTTATGAAATAATCTAAATGTACTCTTTGATACGTTTGTAGTCAGTCGTAAGTCTTTCGACTATCACCCTTACTAATAAAAATATATTACATTGTATAAGCTATCCCATGCTTAGTACTTATCTGCCAAGAGACTTTTCTAATGTATCAGACAAGCAGAAAAAATCATAACTGTTTAAATTTTTGCATTATGTTCATTATGTTTATATAGAATTTATAATAACCTAAATTTATTCAAACAGGGCGTCCGATAAGAAGATCAAATTGGAGATAGCGCTGAAGGAGGCTACTGAGTTCCACGACGCGCTGCAAGCGTTTGTGGACTGGCTCACCAGCGCCGAGAAAACGCTTTCCTCAGCCAAACCTGTCTCAAGGGTTATGGAAACATTGCTATGTAAGTGATATCTCTATATCATTTTAGTACTTAAATGTATTTTAAATTCATGTAAATTAATATATCAATTAATATTGACAAATAACAACTTATCTCTTGAAAAATCAAACATTTGTCATTAAGCAAAATATCTATAATGGCATTTCTAATCTCTTTTGTACATTAGTACACATTGAATCTATGAAGCTGTTTTCTGACTTCCATAAATTCCCCATTAGCTCAAGTGGAGGAACACAAGGCGTTCCAGAAGGAGGTATCTACCCACCGCGAGACCATGCTTCAACTGGACAAGAAGGGAACTCATCTCAAGTACTTTAGCCAGAAGCAAGATGTTATCCTGATCAAGAACTTGCTGGTATCAGTGCAACACAGATGGGAGCGCGTCGTGTCGAAATCCGCTGAGAGAACCCGCGCTTTGGATCTTGGACTCAAAGAGGCCAAGGAGTTCAATGATATGTGGTATGTAATACGCGCTATGTGTACTACGTAGAAATTATTAATTAATAAAATTTTGTCATGGATTTAATGAAAAGCATATTTTTATTTGACCAGGCTTTAACATTACCTTATTACTGCCTCAGAGAAATTAATCAGTGTATTTATATTTTGTACAGGACCAATTTGATGAGTTGGCTAAACGACACTGAGAAGCAATTAGATCAGCTTAACTCTGAAACTACCATCAACGACCCAGAGAAGATCAAACTCAGGTAAACGAAATACTTTTTTTTTTGCCCGTGTTATATTCGATTTGATATAGTTCTATTATACAAAATAACAAAAATCGTTGTTGTTTCTGTAGTATGAGATATATATTTGATCTAATTATTTATAGGTTGAACAAACATCGCGAGTTCCAAAAGGCTCTAGCCGCTAAACAGCCCGTATACGACCAGACCACGAAGGTCGGCAAACAACTCAAGGACAAGGCGCCTAAGACAGACGAGCCCACACTGCGCAACATGCTCACTGATCTCAAGACCAAGTGGACTACCGTGTGCTCCAAGGCAGTTGACAGGTAATAAAAAGTACCTCAGCTAATTAATTGTTTTTTTTTTATTGTAGCCTATTACATTCATTTAAGTGCCTCTCTCTTGCACCGCCACTGGCTAGTCTGGCTGGCTCCAGCCCAGACAATTATCCAGGGCCCCGATTCTCAAGCCTCAAACATGGTTTCGAATGTATTTCTGTCTGCTCGTGTATGTATTTCTGTCCTACTCGTGTATGTATTTCTGTCACATGCGCCAAATCATGCGTGCACGAACAGGATAGACTTGTAATCGATACGAAGTTCGAGGAGCGAGAATCAGGGTCCTGCTGATATGCATTGGTTTTATTAAATATAAATAACTGATGCCTATAAAGTTATGATTAATTTCACAGACAACGTAAACTCGAGGAGGCTTTACTTTACTCGGGCCAGTTCAAGGATGCGATGGGTGCGTTATTGGATTGGCTAAAACGGCAGGAGACCGCGCTGTCCGCAGACTCGCCCGTGCACGGTGACCTCGATACCGTCATGGCGCTTATTGAACAACACAAGGTAAGAACATGCGTACTTATATGCGTACACGAGTGCGTATTTACCTGCGTACTTACATTACGTGCATGCGTGCACTTACTCGAAGTACAGCCTAATTGTAATATGATTTACTTTTTATTCTTGCAGCAATTCGAGGAAGATCTACATTCACGCGAAGGACAGATGCAATCTGTCCTCAAGACCGGCCGAGATCTTGAAGCCACTGTAAGTAACGTATCATAACTAATTCCCACATACAGTTTATATATTTTTTTAATAATTACTGTAAAAGTCGTCACATTATTGTTTATTTTGATGATTTTGGTCGATTAGGTTCCACCAGAGGATGCCACTAACATCAAACAACAATGCGGCGAACTCAAGCGGGCTTGGGACGCCGTGCAGTCGCTTAGTGAGAGAAAGGCGCAGAGGCTGGAAGGAGCTCTCAAGGAGGTAATTACAGACAGATAATTATCTACAAACAATAAATAATTAAGGTAGTGCCCGGTTTCATTAAAATAGACCAAATAAATTTAATTGTAAGGGTTAGATTACATACGAATCGTAATAACATCTAGTAGTTAACATAGCGGTCTATTTTAATCCTAAATCCTAGACTAATAAAACTAATATATATATATATATATATATATATCAGACAGGCCAAATCCATGGTTCTATCTCTATCTCTTTCAACACATATCTCCCTCCCTCTCAGGCGGAGCGTTTGCACAAGTCGGTGAACATGCTGCTGGAGTGGCTGTCGGACGCGGAGACTCGACTGCGGTTCGCAGGCGCGCTGCCCGAGGGCGAGGCCGAGGCGCGCGCCGCGCTCGCCGACCACGAGCGGTTCGCGAGGGAGCTGGCTGACAAGGTACGTCACTTAGTTATTATATAAAAAGGGGAGTGGCTGGGTTATGAACACAGTTTGTTGTACTCAATAAAATCTTTGAGGTTTGTCTAAAATCTGAATTTATCCTAAATTACGTGCTTTCGTAAGATCACCCTTTAGGTCATTTGTTAATATTTAATAAAGCAGTTTATAATGATAAACTGCTTTGAAAATGAACGACGATCACGGCTATCATCTATACAAATGTTCTAACCAGTAAATTATGTATGATTTAGGGGCGCGACAAGGACGAGACGGTGCAACTCGCACGCGACATTCTGGCGCGCGCGCACCCTGACGCCGTGCCCGTCATCAAGCACTGGATCACCATCATACAGAGCAGATGGGACGAGGTCAGTGTCCAACTATTTACACAGTTTTTTTGTAAGGAAGAAATCGAGCATATAATAGCTGTCTTAGACACCCACAAAGCCTCTACGCTCTCGACCCATCACAAAAACTTATTTAACACTACTTTCCTACAAGGCTATAGTATCACTCCGATCGGGCTAAGACTTGTCTTTTCCGCGCATCGCCCGCACAAAATGACATCCTGGCCTCGATTGCGAGGATGATGCAAGATGGCAAAAATAATATTTTCCAGGGTTATCGCCTTGTTTTACTGGCTTGCATATTGTTAAAGTTATATCTTTTACGTATCATTAGCTAAATCACCGATTGCCATTATCTTGTTTTAATTAATATTTATATCTTATCAACAATGCTACATTGCCATCAGTGTTTACTGTAAAATCGGATTTAAATCTGATGTAACTGGTGCTGCAATATGTTAACATAATACCTCTTTTTGTAAATCTTTAAAATGGAATTGAAATCAAGGAAACTGACAATATCCGTGTCACCAGTTTTACGTATATTCAGCAAAGTGTCCGCGGGGCAGGTAAATATTTGACATCTATTGAAACACTAGAGATTTTCGGAGTTTTACAATTAAACACCATATTTACTTTCTATAGTGTTCAATGTTCCCATTTCTAGTAATATTTTATATAAATGTGAGAAATATTTTTACAATACATTGTGATACAGGTATGGCAATGGGCTATGCAACGCGGCAGCAAGCTGGAAACGCACATGCAGAGCCTCAAGGACTTGGATCTTGTGTTGGACGAGCTGCTACAATGGCTAACTGGTCTCGAAAGCACTCTACATAGTAAGTTTCATTTACTCTTCAACATTTTAATTGCAAATTGCTACGTTAGTTATTTGGAAATTAATGACCGATTGTTGAATAACGCTAAAACGCTTTCACTGAACTGAGGGCTCCTCTTATTTACTGGCTGTCACTGTCACTGTCGGCAGAATAACAAGGACATCATGTTACTTGAGCACCACTTAGTTTAACCATCAGTATTCGGCTGTTGGTGGCTAGACGATATATATAAATAATTGTAAATTGAGGACACAATATTTAAATATTCGGATTATTGTAAAAATGAAACCCATCTTATTGTAGCATTGGAAGCTGAGCCACTACCGGAATCGATCGAACTCCTCGAGGGACTTATAGAAGACCATAAAGATCTAATGGAACACACTCAGAAGAGGCAAAACGAGGTGGACCGAGTGTGCAAGGCATACCAGGTATTTAACTACCCTTATATTATGATGAGACGACTTGTATTACGTTATATACATAGATATCATATACTTTAAATCAGATTATAGGTGCTAATAGGCTGGATAACTATTTTTAATGCATAAATGACTAGTATAAATTACATTAAAATATGAGTATATAAAATAAGTTATCAGATGATATTTTCAATGATTCGTTCTGGTTGAGGATGATCTGGATGTTGTTTCTGAATACATAAATTAAAGTACATATTTTACATTTAATCTTCTTTCCTATTTAAATTTTTTTAGTCATATTCCTAATTTGAGTGTCTATTAGAAATTTCGGTCTTTCCCAGGTCAAGAGCCAGAGCGTAGGTCGCGAGTCGACTCCACGCAAGGTGTCCGCGAAACAGGCAACCAAGGGAACGCCTGTGTGAGTATTAAATATTTTCATGTATAGCTTTCGAGTTGTACTATTTGACATAAATATATTATGAGCTTGTGACTATGGCTCAGTTCTTTTTATATTCTTACAAATTCCAATGGAACCTAGGATATAAATTAATATATTAACGTTTTGTCAAATAGTATAACATATTTTTATTAGTTTTGTATTCGAACATTACAATTCATTTTATGTTACATTAATTTGTTATGTGTCAATTACTTTAGTATGTGTCACGCTTAAGTTCACCAGTTTTCATTTATGTTTTCTCTCACCCACACGTTTCGCGCCATCGCCATATTGTGACCTCATTGCATGGTGTGTTAATGTTGCCACCTCAGCCGCGGCTCCCAGCACGATCTCAACAGGGAGAGGTCAATGTCGCCAGATTATTATGGCTCTAGACGCTACAGGTTCGTTTTTGTTTTATTTACTTTCATCCAAATCTTTAATTTACATTTTTTTTTACTTTACTGTCATTTGAATTTTTAATTAAAAAGCTATAATTTCATACATTTTCTAAACACCAATTACTTTCTTGGGCTAATCAAAAACCCCTAAAACGTGTTGCTTACAGCACTAGCACCTGATTTTTTTCATCAAATTGTACTAAACATATACTATATATGCACAAAATGTAATATAACTTTAAAACATACATTCAACGTGTTTTATGGGTTTTCTGTAATGAACCGTCTTGTCTCGCTCTAACACGTGTAAATGTAGCTTTGTGTCTCGTTCTCTATGTCACGCTTGACGTCGGCAGGTCCCGGATACACAGTCGAAGTAGGAGAGGAAGGTTTGATGTGGTTTTCATTCTAGGATTGTTTGACTTTTAGATTTGTTTGATGTAGTTTGCGTAAGAAATATTTCTTCTTCTTGCGAAAATACTATTTACTTATATCTCTCGTATTTTAAATAAAAGTAATTACATTTATATTTTCCTTTTAGGAATTGAAGACAATCATGTATTGAAGGTATTTAAACTATCACTTAAACATTATAGAATATGCCGTTAAGTATTAAATACATTAATCTAAAGATTCGTCTGTAGAATCAATATACTTAATACGTTACTACATATCCTAAAATGTTTAAGTGACAGTTTAAACTCAATTTTCTGTTTTTTTTTTTTTGCGACTATTCGCCTTCATCGGTTCATGTCTTCAATCATATTAGGAAGGTTTGAATGCTACCTCATGAAGTATGGAAAACTTCGGGCCTAGGAAGGACAACGGCAGGGCTAATAACCATCATTATTAGCTGCTCCAGGTCACTAAACAGTGATACTATTTATGAAATATAAACTTCACCTATATGTAAAAGAAAAAGAAATATTTCTAAAGTACTTAGTGTTGAGATTTAGTATTCGTAGATATTTTAGCTTTCTTAAACCTACTTCTTTGTTTTTCGATTAATACTTAAGTGTCTCTTCATCTTCTTAAGCATGAAATAATAAAAAAGAAAAGCATGAAAATGAGCTTGGTAAAAGTTGCATGTAGATATGATGGTAATAGAGGGTTTGCATGGGTAATGAACCTACTCCGTGTAGAACTTGTTAATTTTAAATTGACTGTACTAGTTTAACTAATTTTCATAAATATGTACCCAAGTAAATTATTATTAATTGGTCATTTAAAGTTACTCTATACATGATCTATATATAGTAATTTTTTAACAAAATAGTAACATAAAACAGTACCTATATTAATAGAGAAACTGAAAAAACATTTAATATATTACATATTTTGGTTCATTAATAAAATTAATTTACTATAATATGTATTTTTTTTTTATTACAATAACATAGTTATGAACGCCTGGTAAATTGATAAAAAAGTAATTTTGCACAAAAGCACAGCATTTTCCACAATCACCAAACTAACAGTTCGGGACGGCTAACACTGAACTAACTCACCGGAGCTGACTAACTCTCGGACTAACAACTAAGCGGAGACGGGTTTGTACTCTACTTGTGTGTTTATACTATGCGTGTCCTCCAGTCGACTGAGCCCGGGCCGCGATTCTCCGGACCGCAACCTACCGCACTACGGACCCAGGTTCCCGCCGAGGGGAAGGTAAGGATTGGCAAATCGATTCGTATGCTTAAATGTGCCATAATAAAAAAATATATCTATCAATGACACTGACATTTATGTCAAATTTTATTCATAAACTACCCACGATGATAAACATTTTCTAAGTACCTTCTATGATTACTTAGTATGGTCTTTTATAACAAGTAAGGCACATTTAGTAGTACTCACATATCAAAATTTGTTTACATTGACTGGTCAGTCAAATCCGTTATAACTATTACCTAATTTGATACTTGTAAAGAAACATAAATTGTTATCGCATAAAAAAACTTGAACCAATATTATAGGTAGTGAAAATGTCTTTTTAATTTTGAAACAAAGAACAAATAATTCTAATTGATGCTTCTGTAATTAATTTGTTTTTAATAATGGGTTTTTTTGCTTAATTTTGTATGTTTTTTCGCTGCTTCTATTGTAATGTTTTTTTGCATGTGTATTTTAAACTTTTTAAGTTTTTATATTTTAGTTAAGTCTTCAATATTTATTTAAAGTACGTCCTTATTTCAGTTAATATTTGTCGATACTTATGTACTTAATAAAAATATTTAGTTACGTACTCTTAGTGAAATCATAATTATAACACAAATCATTTAGGTCCGTATTTTGTTTACAGTAAAGATAAACATCAGGGACCTTAGTCTAGATGCCATTGCTAATATCAGAAAAACAAAAATGTATGGGATTTGACATATAAGTGACATCCGAATTCGCGTGTCACTTAGCGTAGCTTATGTCAAAATTTGACAGTCAAATCCAGTACCTTTTTGTTTTGAAACTTCGTAAGTGATAATAGCGATGACATCTTGCCTAAGGGCCTAGTTCGTATAACGTTGAAACGAACACATTTTGTTTAAAAAACAGCAAAGGCGCGGAGCCGGAGTTCAGATCGCCGAGGGTGAGGCAGCTGTGGGACAAGTGGCGCACCGTGTGGCTGCTCGCGTGGGAGAGACAGAGACGGCTGCACGAGCGGCTTGAACATCTGAAGGAGCTGCAGCGTGTGTCGAACTTCAGCTGGGACGACTGGAGAAAACGGGTATGTATAATTAGTCAAGTAGCAGCCAATGCCTGGATCCTGTAATTTTTTACTAGTTTTTTCAGGTTTTTGAATGATTCTTTCTAATAAATTTATTTATACACTGGATATGCTATTATAGTACATCCGAGATAAATTTAACCCAGGCGTAAACAAACCCGTCTATGACACAACAATAGACTAGTCAGTGATGCTAATTGGCCAATATTAGTACAATGATTTTTGTTTGCTATGAATCCATTGACTATAGAAATATATTCTATAATTTGCAGTGTCAAAATGGCGTATTATTTCTGTGAAAGATTTTCATTTAATGTTTAAATATATTAATTATTGTTTAGTTGTTATAAAATGTATTGGATAATGAAGTGTAATCCTTTAACATTTCGCTAAAAATGTTGATAAGTGTTCACAATAAGTAATTAAGTGAAAATTTCGGTGTATTTGGTTTGTTTACGTTTACGTTAAATTTATCTCGGACGTACCTACTCGGTACTATAAACAATGTTCGGTCTTTATCTGTCAAGTGCCTGTTATAACGTATGAGACAAGGAGAAATAATTATTTAGCTTAGGTGTACAGTTAGATTTTTTTTTTGTATTGAATGTCTAGTGTTTAGAAGTCTCTAAAGTTAGTAGTTGTATAGTCAGCAAAAGTAACACCACCGTTATTTACTCGAATGGTGTACACTGTCGCATTTGTTAAATTCTGTCGAGTCGAGTTTATTATTAGGTGTTTTAATGACTATATTTATTAACCGTACTAAAATTTTACAGTTCCTGAAGTTCATGAACCACAAGAAGTCTCGTCTCACAGACCTCTTCCGCAAGATGGATAAGGACAACAACGGCCTGATTCCCAGAAATGAGTTTATCGACGGAATCATTAACACCAGTAAGTAATTTGAAGAACATAGCTTACCGGGAACTAGAGGCATTTGTATTTGTGGGAAAGGTTACATAAAGTAACGCCACCTCGGTCCAGTGGCTTAGAGCTTGGCACGAGGTCGTGAGTTCGATTCTCGCGTAGTATTAAAAATGTTATTTATAAGTTTGGTCAAGACAAGATTTGCAGGCCGATCACCTGATTGTCTGAGAAGAAAAATGATCCATTCATCGGATCATCACTTAAATGTGCCTGCTGTCGCGCCACTCGTGTCCCACTGGATTATGAGAGTAGGGAAGACTGTGTGTGTATTGCACACACTTGGGCGCTATAAAAATGCTTTCTACGTAGCTGGCCTGATTTCGACCAACCGGCCATCGACACCGATATCGATGGAGCTTATTATTAGATACATACTGAAAAGTCAGAAACCTTGTAATGTTATATTCGGAAACGATTCCAATCAGGTGATCTGACCGCTTCTTTGTCTCATAGAATAGGTTCAAAGATAATTTTAAAAAAGGATATGGCTGTGATATGGACACCACCCTTTGCTGTAGGTACGTGAATTCTTTAGCTATTCAATGGTATAATTGAAATTTGGGTTTGGGTGATATACAGGCTCTAATATTAATGAGTGTACCGTGAAAATACCAGCTCTGTAACTGTTACTTTTTTAAATGATACAATAATAATTACTTTGCAACAGTTATTTTTTTTAAATAATTGTATACCTAATTGTCGACGCATACACACCACACAAAAGTTTTATCACTTCTTTATTTTACACCTTGTATATTTATCTGCAACATTAAACTGTATCATCCGTTTTGTTACCATGCGTTTTTTTTAAATGGCGTCCCTATGAAAGCGTTTATAAACAAGAACCCATAGAGGGATATTATTGAGCATGTTGTTTGTGTACAGAATTCGACACGTCTCGCCTGGAGATGGGTGCTGTGGCCGACCTGTTCGACAGGAACGGCAGCGGACTCATCGACTGGGAGGAGTTTATAGCGGCCCTCAGACCGGACTGGGTAAGTTCATAGCATAGCATGTTAGCTGTTCACGAGAGCCAATGGCATTACAGTTAAGATGAAACTTAAAGCCAGTTTTCTTCATACAAAAATAGGGGTCTACGCGATCCCTGTTTCCTCCCTGGATAATGCCGCTAGAGTAAATTTTTCCTGAATATCTGTATATTATTTGTACGTTCCTATTTTTTCTTTTTTTTAATATATTAATAATTTAAGGAGAATGGACGTTCAAAAATAATTTAAAAAATCCAGGAAACAAATTTGACTGCATTATACAATAAAAACAAAACATAAAAACCTAGCTAAAGCCTTTTTTTAGTTTATAATGAAAAAAATATCTAAATCGTTTAAGTTTTAGTGGAGGAAACAGGAATCCCCCAAACGTCGATTTCTTGTACTTTTAACAGGTAATTTCAGTTTGAGTTGCAGTTGTCTCTATCGCGCTAGTGATGAATAGCTAAGGGACTGCGAGACATCAATCGATTTTATAAATACCTATTTTATATTTTTAAGTCTATCGGCGCCTAAAGCATGCAATGTTTTATTATTTTCTTATTAAAAAACAATTTAATATTTCCCAATAATAAGAAACCCTAAAAGTTACCTATGCGGATTGTTGTAATGTGGTTAGAGCGTCGCAGGCTAAAGTCACAGGGTTTGAATCCCACCCAGGGAGGTTTTCAATGTTCCTGATATGTTACTTATACGGTATACCTAATATGTTAAAAATCTCAAGCATTCAATAAATTATTTGTAAAACCTGTAATACAAGTTCTTGGCGCGACCAGATTGATGTAGTATGAAATCGTTTTCATAATATTGTTATTTCAAATAACTAAACTTCATCAGGTTGAAAGACGCGGACCACCGTCAGACGCTGACAAGATCCACGATGAAGTGAAACGTCTAGTGATGCTGTGTACCTGCCGACAGAAGTTCAGGGTGTTCCAGGTTGGAGAAGGCAAATATAGGGTGAGTACATTTTTGTTGTTCATATTGAACCGATACCAGATAATTTTATGAATACTACTAATTTAAGTAAGCGTTTATTTAAATTTGGTCAATGTAAGGCTTTCATTCAAGGGTTCAATCGTCAAATAGGATATTATGTGACAAATTTTGTATGAAACAAATGTCCAATTCACATCGACACTCGACAGATAAAAGTTATCTGACGATAGAAAAATCTGCCCTTAATGTGGCGATATATATGTCGCAGTCATCTGATTGAATCCGCAATTTAATTGAATGACTAGCGCTTTCATTGAATCCTGTTTTTACCAACAAATTTTAGTATCCGAGACTAGGACAGCCATTTAATATTTTAGTTTTAAACTTCGAAATTTCCGAATGTGTACTATTATAACGTATATTAAAGTAAATTAAACAAAAAATGTTTCAACACGTTGCTATCTGTACGAGCTGTTTGACGCCAATAAATGACTGCCTAGTGATTCAATTAAATAACCAGATTCAATAAGATGACTGCGACATATATAATGATTTTGACGACCTCTGTGGCTCTGCGCGTCGCGTGTTTAAAGCTGGAGGTCGCGGGTTCGAATCCCGCCTAATGAACAAAATGTTTTCTTTGTTCCTGGGTCATTGTTCTATATGTTTATAAATTATTTTGAAATGTGTAACTTTTATCTCAGAAATTAGTCACTTTTTTTTCTCGTATCGAGATAGTCATAGCGAGTATATTTCAAACAGTTCGGCGATTCGCAAAAACTGCGCCTGGTTCGCATCCTGCGGTCTACAGTGATGGTCCGCGTGGGAGGAGGTTGGGTCGCTCTAGACGAGTTCCTCGTCAAAAACGACCCCTGCCGAGGTACGTTCTGGTCTATTCTATGACCCTTCCCGCCGAACACTGACGCGATAGTTAAATTAGGCAGCGCTCAAGCTACATACTGACATAGTCATTTCGCCAAGGAGTGACAGTGAAAGCTTGTAAATAGAAGAGATCTTAACTTTAACTGGCGTTTCAGTTTTCGGCCGTAACAGTCAAGTTTTATAGTATAAGCTAATATGAAGTGATAAAATTCTTATTTTATGTTTAATTCAAAGATGTCCCTCGATTTAAAAAGTACTTAGTAATTTATTTATCAGATAAGTCATAATAGCTTATATGTATAAAAATACTTTTAAAACCAAATTGTTAAAAATGGCAAAATTTGCAAAGTTATAACAATCCGAAACCAAAAATAATAAGGTATGGTTGAGTAACAATTAATAACAATATCAAAAGTTACATGTCATAACTTTTAATATCATACTATCATCAAGTGATGGTTTAAACTTTACTATGATTATTTCCTAAGAATTAATACCAATATAATTGCCTAGTCTTAAGTGTCCATGGATGTTTATAGAAAGCATATATTTTATGAATAGAAATATAAATATTAACACAACTATTTAATTAGTTTACTTATTGCTTTCCATAAATATCCTGCTGTTTTGAATCAAAATCCAAAAATATAAAGTGTGTGAGACAAGATGTATAAGTGAAATTTACAAAATGAAAGAAAAGATATCAAGTGAAATGGATTTTCATTCAATCTGATGGATATTTTAGGTGTCTTACTTTTTGGTAAAACATCTAAAATATTATTATTTTATTGACTTCCTGTTGTGTTAAAAGTACATACAGAAAGTCAATTGGTGAGTATACATGTAACTGAATATTCAAAGTGTCAATCAAAATCGATAAACGTAACTTGTGTTAACCCAAAAACTAATAATGTCCAATAACAGGTGATGACAGGGAAATAATATTATATTTTGTGTTTTTGTCTTAATAGAATTAAAAAAATAACAAAAATCAATTTTCAAAATTTATTGATCACGTACAAAAATTAACTTACAACTAATAGAAAAGATATAAAAAATAGCTGGCAACACTGTTCCATATTAAATTTAACAATTTAAAATGCATAAAAAACAAGTCACTATCACAGCAAAAACTAAGCTTTAGCAGAGCTACAAATACAATCAAGATTATGCTACACATAAAATTCTAAAATGGAAAGGCCAAGGTCAGGTCACTTGGGATAAATGGAATCTGTGAGTCAGATGACCATTTAAAGAAAATTTATTAAGAAAACAAGATTTTTTTTATAAATATTTGAGGATTATTGTATATAATATATAAGTTGGCATATTTTTTATAGATCTAGTAAACATTTATGACTTGATTTAAGTCTATTAAAGGATACAATCTACTCAACTACAATCTAAAGTCACTAAATTATGTTAGGGACACCTAGGGATAATACTGTTAAATAGTAGACTACAACATCAATGAGATACATGTTAGCATTCTTAAATCTAGTTTGAGATTCTTAAAACAAATGGCTTCTTCTAATCCACATTAGGCTTTCGAATAAAGGAAGTCAAAGATGAAATTTCACTTCTCTCAGTTGGCAGTGGACTGAATTCAATTTCTTCGCTTAGGTTTTGTGTGTCACTAGTGTTTTCATTGACTGGCCAGCGTTTGTGACTCGGAGCATATAGTACAAGCAGTGCAAAGATATATATGTTCCACATCCCATACACGCCTGTGAAGAATGCTGAAGTATATTCAATTTCAATGTTCTCATCCCACTTCCATTGGCCTTCTGCTACCTGTCCCAGTATAAATCCAATTACTGTGAGTGCGGCACACAGTAAAGTCGTTAACATTAAAAATTTAAAGCGATAAATAATTCCTTCATAGTGCAGTCTTCGCACAGAGCACATGGTGGGTAGAGACTGACGTTTCAGAGATATATTAATGAATACTTGATAAACCATGTAGCACAAAAACAAGAAGTATATTCCTGTAGATATTCCAGCAAGTATTATGAATGTTAAAGCCAAGTTTGTTCCTAAATCTGTCACCCAAATTGAATAAAATGGGTTGCGGAGTTGCACACCCCTCTCGCACATGTCAAATATGAATAGTGAAACACATCCCATTGCCACTGCACTTAAATGACGCCAGTATTGTTTAACTGAACTTTGGGCTGATGAGTCTTGAATTAGCATGTGTTCTCCAGCAAAAACTAGCCAGAATGAAAATAATGTCGCATAAAATACTCCTTGTCTTATATCGCCAAGTAAAAGCATAAATGGCAAGTCAAACTGCAATGTCAAATATTCCATTGGAGCATTCAACAAACACAATGCTAAACCTAAGCTTAAAAGCATTTTCTCAAGTAGTACTGGCTTCCTCTCTAGCATGTGTATACGCCTCCAAAACCAAACTAATATGGCAATAATACAGGGACAGAAAACTGTTTTCAGAGAAAGCCAAACTTTTGTAAAACCACCATTCTGATTAATAACTGTAACCCACATGTCTCTCACATGGCCTATGTGTGCATTCATGTCCGGGGTCTCAACAGGCAATCTTATGTTCAATAGATAGTAGTCATGGAACAAAGAACCAAGCTCAAACAAAGGAATAGCCGAACAGTTGTATAGGTATTTCTCTGATTTTGTGTCAATATCACAATCTAGGTTTCGTTTCTCAACAGACTGAGTATACAACTTCCATTCGTCGTCTGGGTCGCCTTTATTTCGATAAGCTAACCTCCCGTCTATAGTAATAGTGCTGCGTGGATTTATTTCCATGCTCGAATGATATTGTATATCGACTTGAAGAACGCCTATTAAATTTTGCTGCCATCTTGAGTAATCAAATATTTTGCCTTCTCGAGGTACGGGCATTTGAAATGCAAACACGATATCGGTTTCCGATAAATCATGGTGCGTCACTCCAAGGTCTATCGATATACATTTACCTTTGCCACGGTTATAAAACCACTTGGTTGTGTCATTTTTCATCGTAGAAGTATCTTTACACACAGTTCCGAGTATAATTTGCGCGTTTGCAGGCATGGGTGCGACCAAGCCACCGATAAGGAAACATGTTATTTGACACAACAAAAGAAAAGTAACTAAAATAGCGAGCTTTCGCCCACTTAAATTCTCAATTATGGTTCCAGACATCGTTTTTATTATTTAGAGACTTGAAATTCTACATTTTAGACAACACAACCGAATTTGTTAAATTACTTTGTTTTCTTTTGTCTTGCTCAATACCGATCCGAGCTCCGACGCGATTCGCGAACATTTGACAATGACATGCGCATTGCGGACGGTTTTACTTTTTTTATCGAGCGTCACGCCGCCGGCTTAGACAATGGCTAATAGCGCGGGATACAGTGTTGCCAGCATATTATTTTTCTATTAAATTTTTCCTATTTTAATTTATCATTATTATTATTAGGTACACGGTTATTTATTGCTTAAAACGTTCCGATAATAAACTAATTGTCTGATATAATTATTTTGTGGCTAGCGCATCGACTGAATACGGAAAACTCGATGTTTTTTTACTAAATTACTAATTCGTATTTGCTTTATCCAAACCATAACTCCCATAACCCTTGTCAATTTATATTATTTTGTTTATTACGTTCGAACCCCATCCCTTTTTTACATATTATTATTATGTAGTTTCGTTAGTTTTACCGCTTCCCGATCCGAGCAAGCCGGAGCAGCATGAGGCTTGTTGCCCGCTCGGTAAGAAAGGCATTCTGCTAATGGAGTATTCTTAAAATAATCTTATTAATTGTACAAACATTTAAATTCCTTTTTTAAAATCTAGATCACGAAAACTCCATTGCAGCCTTTTTCTAAAGCGCTTGGCTATTATTAAGTATTATGTTTATAAGTATTTGGCTAATTATGTGCTAATAATGGGTATTTTTTATTCCGTCTGATTGAAAAACAATCAACAAAAGAGTATAATTGTGTCAAAGCTCAATTTGTATTTGAAAGCTAGAAAGTCTTGGAGTTTAGCCACCCTTTTGTGTGCGCATATATTATGATAATAATAATGAGTACGACCGGTTATTTAAACGCTAATTAAAGTTAGGAGCCGTCCACAGACTACCCGTGCTGTTACTTTTTGGCGCAATGACAAAGACAGCATGTGAGGCGGCACTTAGTTTAACTATTGTTTCTGTATTCGGTCTGCAGGTGACTTGAATTGCTAGACTATATACGAGCTATCCCATAACGTAAGGGGCGAGGCATAGAGGCCAACAACTGCCAATGAGTAATCAGTTTTTGAGATTTTAATATTTTAACGTTTAGTACTTAACAATTATCATTTAAAAAAAAAAGAAAAATATGTTGGTATGTACTCTATTAATTTTTCGTTTTATACCCAATTTTTCGTAAGATGGAATAAAAAATCACCTAGTATAATTTTACTTTATAGTTAATAAACAATAGTATTAAGTATCATTTTTAAGGCTTTTAAACATTGCTAAATATAAGTATGTACATAAATATATACATAGATATAATTCATTAACATTTTATTTAATTTATGGTGTCGAGATTTTAAAGCTGCTTTGAATTAACGCCTTAAAATGCATGTTGTGATTTTTATTTGCATTACCTACATACAGGTAGATCATGATTGTTGTGCATTCTACAGAGCAAGAACTTTAATAGGTTACATTATAAATTAATTTTTAATCGTTGATTCTATATTTTATCTCTTTTTTAAACTATTCATTATTATTAATAATAAAGTCGTGTTTCAATTATTGAATAAAATCCATTATTGTTTCTTGCTTTGTAATTAAACATTGATGTGGTGAGAACATTCAACTAATCGTTATAATTTTTTATTCCTAATCCTAACTGCACATTTTGCAAATTTTGATTCGTTTTTTTATTTTAATGCGTTTCGTTTTGTTTGACATGTTCTGATTTTGTGTTGTTTTTTTTTCTTTCCTACTACCATGCACGCATCCTGTTTTTTTAACACTTTTGGTGTTCTAATTTTTTATCATTCCTGTTACCGTATGGTTTTCTTTGCTCCATTGTCCTTTCCCATCCAATTTGCGCACCGGACGCCGCCCACATGCAGCTAAGGGAAGAACGAACATCGAACTTCGTGAGCAATTCATTTTGGCTGATGGAGTGTCACAGAGTATGGCTGCGTTTAGACCACGAACGCCACGTTCTAGCACAAATACGCCTCCCTCTACTGGACCAATCACAAAAGTAAGTAACAAGCATCCATAACTATCAAAAACAAATTGTTCTCCCAACAGGTTTAATTCTCGATGTAAATTCACTCATAGTCATATATTTCATTATTTGCACAGTAGTTTATAAGGGAGCATCGGTTTGGGGTTTTCTTTTTCGCTTTATTTTTTTACTGCATCTTGTACATGGATTTAATCAAATCCATATGCAAGAGGCACAATCTAAAGAGTGCAGCATGTGAGAGCTCGTAGCGTTGTCGTATTGCATTAGTGTGCTCTTAGCTAAGCATCGAAGCACCGGCTCGTGTAGTGTTTGGTGTTGTTTTGCTAGATTTATTGGATCCCACTGCATTGGAAAGGTGGCACGTCGCGCATATGGATGCTAATGGTAAAGTATTTTGTTTTCCCTCCCTATAGATCCTGTCATTATTGTTTAAAAACTCGCGTGTCCATCGACTTAACGTGTGAATTAATCGGATTGTTTAGATTTCGCGATACGGAAAATGATTGGCACTATGAAAGCGTTTACGTTGTAGCGGCTATATTTCTCTTCTTTCTTCTTCGCATAATGAACGGTCTTCCGGTTTTGTATTGATGCGTATAGCTGAGGAGTTTATGGAGCAGTTGAGGCCTATATTTGAGGCTCTCAGACAACGTGAAGAACTTCCGTGTTCCTACCCGCTCCACGTGGGTTCGACGCATGGCACTAAGCAAGCGTTCATATACGGGCATTCAAGATCACAAGGCTCAACTACGCCGGGTGCCCATCACTATACCCACCATCATGGGTACCAGCCGTCTCCAGGATATCATTGGGTAAAAATAGGATATAGTGTGTGTGGGTTATTGCACTGACATTTAATTTATCTTAACATCATTGAAAACATATCTATTTAATTATTAGTTTATTTATGTTTTGATGTTGTGTAATAAAGTATATAGAAGCTAATATTGTCAAGTCCATTTAGTTAGCATGCATAATGATAAAGTTTGCAGTAAAATTATTGTACTTGCTACATAATGTATTCTGTTTCTCCATAACTACAAATTTTACACCTAACTTAAATCAATGGTTTTATAACACACATTAAATTTAACAGATTCAAAAAAGGATTGTTTTGTCTATGCTAGTAAACTGCACCTCAAACTATAAAGGTCAGTATTTAACGATGAATTATACGTTTAGGTGAGGGAAAGAACAGCACGCTCTGTGCCCATGTCTACGGGGGCACCAGGACGTGCCTCGCGATCATCTCTCAGCGCAGGAACACCAGACTCGCTCAGTGACAACGAAGCTGCAAGTGGACTGGGACAAAGATACCGCAAGCCAAGTGTGCCAAGGTACATTTCATGTTGTTATTGCATTTTTAATTACCTTTTCAAAGGAAAAAGTACAAGTGACAATATTAATAATCACATATTCATAAATATGTAGATTTGTGAATATGTGATCAGCTATTAATTAAAATATCTAATTTTATACAATTTACCAGATCTACGCTTACTCCTGGTGGTTCACGGCCTGGATCGAGGCCAGGATCTAGAACAGGATCTAAGCCGCCTTCAAGACACGGATCCAACTTGTCACTAGACAGCACCGGTAAGTCATTTGCATATTTGTTACTTATATGAGAAAACATGTAAACGGTGTGCGTGTTATATTTTTAGACTTTTTACTAGCTCCTGCGTAATATTTGTGCAATAGTTTACAGTGACAAACATTGAAGCTCAAGCCAATCATGCCTTTTGCTCGCTCGATTGTAACGTTACAATGAGCGTAACGAGACAATGAGTCATCGTCTTTAGTGCGTTTATCGATTTATTGGACGTTTTGACGTATATTTAACTTGGAACAATACATAAAATTAAATTCGTTGCAGATGAAGTATTAACCCCATCACGCATACCCATGCGAAAGGTGACGAACACGCGAACGTCCATAGCTCGGGCAGCCGCCAACGCCAGCAAGCTCGGCGTCACCACACCGAATGGTGGATCACGACCCAGAACGCCAACAGGCTTCTTAACACCGGCCAGTGGAAGGTACGTCTTCTTAACATTTCAAATATCCAAAAATGTAATGAGCACAGAAAAGTTTTGCTCATATTTTTATGTTAGCAATACTTTTTCTGTATTCATAATAATTTCATTTTAAGCGTTAATCTTTATTCCCCATGGAATTTATTGATGTGTTGAATGAACCACGTATTATTATGGTAAACTGAATTAGTTTTACTGGGTATGGGCAGGTATCATAGCGGAGCAATGTACCGCACATCCAGTATTCCCACACTGTCACCCGTACCAGCGTTAGTAAGGTATTCAAAATGACTGTCGGTATGCTCGTGTTGTTTGGAAAAAGGGGTACAGATGATATAATTGCAATTTTTCTCTGGTGTTAAATTAGTTAACATATCGCTCGTTTAAAACTATAACGTGTCACAGTGGCATAACTCAATTTTGAGTTATTGATACCATTTTATTCACCGTAACCGAATCTATTTAGTGCAAAAACGTGGTACAATTTAAGCCAATACCGACAAAAGTATGAGGAAAAGAGAGAGCTTGTCACGATGTAGCGCTGCCCCGTTTAGCAGCTAAGCTTATTTCCACAACGCGCCTCCTCAGTGTGACAATGCAGTGCGTGAGAGTACTTGCTTGCGGTATAAGACAGCAACGTGTCACGACCTGCATGACACCTTTTTGGAGTAAAGGTAAATATTTTATTACTTATTTATTTAATTCTATAATGTGTCACACTTATTATGTCGCATTCTAGCATTAAAGAATTAATTGATCGTACTTGGTCATCACTTTGATAACACGTTGTTCCTTTGAAAAGTATGAAAATAAAATTGGCTTGTGTTAGCATGTCACGTTGTATGCAATATTTTTTTACACTTGTTTAAATTTACGGTTCGTTTATAACGGGATGTCACGATATATATTTGAAATATTGCTGTTATATTAAGAAATTCATCGTTTTGTCACATTGTTTATAATAATATTTTATTAAAAAAGATTTTTTTTTCTTTCAAGATCGATTCACGATCAAGGAGAATAGTGGAAATGGCTTATGAAAATTATCATCAAGATGAGAAAACTTCAGAAAAGCGTCGGCGTAGAAATTCTTCTAGCAGCTCCGGCATCAGAAGAGCATCTAGAAGCTCAGCTGAGGAATACATCATCGAGGATAGCGACGATTCTGTTAGAGACCCTTTAGAGAGAATTTCACCATCAACAAAGCTATTGAAGAAAGTGCAGATGATGAAGAAGCTCACACCTTGACAACCATGACTGTACCTCTAAACGAATTGTCAAAAGACTTAATAAGTAGTACAGGCAAAGAAAATTGTGTTTTCAGCTCTATAGACCAATACATAGCTACATTTTAAGATGCTATTGCTGCGGATATAATATGCGATCAGGAAGAAAATGCATATGTCGCAGTCATCTAATTAAATCAGCTACTTCATTGAGTGCCTAGCGTTTTTATCGAATGACGACATTTAATTGAAAGACTAAAGAACAACTCGTCAAGTTGTTTATTGTAACGTCCAATGTCTTGACTGAACATTGATGACTTCCAAAAAAGGAGGAGCTGGAAAAATTTTTGTATAAATCCCTCTTAATTGGGGGGTGGAGAGAGGGGGAGGGGGAAAACCCCCCCCCTACCACTCCCACCTTTAGGAGACTACTAGTTTGGAAGATATTTATTGTTGAAGTTTTGAGGTTATGTCTGTGTTTCCGGGATATTTCCAGGAGTAAAACAGGGGAGAAAGGTGGAGACGGCGGTAAGGGAACAAAGGAAATCCCCCCTACCCTCCCCTCTACTCAGCAACCACTAGTTAAGAAAATATTTACAGTTGTAGTTTAGAGGTTAGATAAAACAGACAAGTTCTACGTGGAGTCGGAGTTGATAGATTTGTTTTAAGGACAATGTCGGTCTGTCACGTCTCCGGCGCTGCGGGAAATGCAGCCCCTTCGCCCATGCGTAACAAATGACAGCAACCAACACTCGCCTTAGGCAGCTCCGGCTTTCTGGTCTCCGCCGCCACGGCGAGAGCTGGTTTCTGCATTTCGTTACGGCGGGCGGGGGCTGCTCTCCCTCCGCGCCTCCGCGCTTAAATATACACTCTAGGGGTTGACAGACAAATACTACGTGGAGTCGGGGTTGATAGATTCGCTTTTGGGAAAATTCAGTCAGCTGACTGATTTTATGTCCGCTCTCATATAAGGGCTATGTTACAATCCGCTAACTAATTGGACGTTGAGTGACGATTGTACAATCAATGTTCGGCCTAGTCTTTCAATTAAATGTCGTCATTTGATAAAAACGCTAGTCACTCAATGAAATAGCTGATTTAATTAGATGAATGCGACACATACACACCACAGAGTGAGGCTCGTGAAGACGAAGAAGAACAATGCTCCTTTCACGAGTTATGCCATCTTAGATTAATATTAGTACCTAGTTCTGATCCTAAAAAAAGATGTGATATTTCCTGTATCTGTTATTGGTTCTCAAACAGTCAATATACATAATATTATTATATCTAAGTCATTATGGTTATTGTAAAATAGGTACTACCTAATTATAAGTACGAGTATGAACTATGTACAGAAAAGAGTGGCGCTAGTTGCGGTTATTCCTCGCCTTGAACCTTATTTTGGTACAAATTTTGTCGTTTACGACACTATAGTAAATTTTAATATTTCTATAATTCATAATATCAGGTCAAATTATTATTTTTAGACATAGGATTGTTTAGTCTAATAAAATAAGGGTTTTAATTTAGTTACTTATTTTTGTTATTATTTGTTTGTGAGACCGATTATAAAACTAGTAAGTTACACTTTAGCTAATAGTTTTTTTCAATAAATACTCCTATTAAAATTTCAACAGTGTTATTTTTACTATATAATATATTCTGTACCACATTCTTAAATATCTTTATTTTGTTACCTATAACGTGATATACCCCTTTGTCAGTCAGTAAGTTCATTATTTTTATAGGAAGAACGTGACATGTACGGACTTTTTTTTATAAAACTATTATTTCATAAATAAATATCTATACATCAATGAAATTTTCACTGAGATTCATAGTTTCTTAGTAAAGTTTAAAATGGCCAAAATAATCTTTTTTGTAGCTATCTTACTTTAAAAGTTATAAGATTTTAAAAGTTTCAAAGTCGTTTTCCCAAAATTCCAGTTTTTCGTTGTGCCACGTTGTAGTTTTAAACGAGCGATATTATTTTGCCTTAGATATTAATGTTTCCTAAGGAAAAAAATATTAAACTTTACATTTTATATTAGTAAACGACTATAGCAGTCATAGCTAGTTAAAAGTTGCAATTGCTAGAAAATTCTTAAGTCTTGAGTTAGCTTTGAAAAGGAATCGGATCTTCAATAAAAAAACGTTTCAATGCACCAAGTATTTTGCATTAGGTTTTTTGGTGGCGGGGTGTTTGTTTCACGTTTTGGTTTGGCTAAATTGAGGGGCTTGTTTTGTATAAAGTACCTTTATCTACGCATTAACATCGCTAACTGTAAATGAATGCATATACCTACTAACTGATATAATAAAATGTATCTACATGTATTATCTAAATTTATATTTAGGTATTGAACACAATATTTATTTAATATATTTATTTTTCCTTTTCACATGCCTCGGTTATGGAAACGAAAAAAAAACAGTTCAACACATTCTCAGCCATCGTCAATGGCCTCCGAAAATCCTAAATCCTTGTCTCACACACATCCTGCATTCCAGACTCAAGGGTCGACGAAAATACCCGTATACATCGGGAACCGTTCCCAGAGAACACCATCTGTGGAACGTAGACATAAAAAGCGAAAAACCCAATCACGAGAAACCTCCCAAGAACCTAGTCCTACTTCCCATGATCCAAAATCTGACCAGAGAAGTCCCGAAGACGATTCCTCCCTCTTCAGCATATCTGGGATGACAAGTGACAATGAATATGAGAGTAATATAAGCGAGTCTAGCGGAGAAGCTCCAAAATCAACGAAGAGAGATATAAAAGGGTACACATACCTATGTTACTCGTTGCTTAGTTCTTGGCCCGTATTTGATGCCCGTTGATTTTTGTTTCACAGCTATCATTTTACACAATCATCAATTCGATATCATTATTATCATGCCGATGTCTACTCCAACACCTTTATTCATATTATATTTAATCCTAATTAAATATAAATCACAAAGCTTATAAATAATGTATTTTATTAATTAAAACCTTTAAATGGTTTTTATTCGTAAATAGTATTTTAATAACAAGAGTGTGCCTTTCTTTATGTGTATGGTGAATAACATAATATTATGTATAATGTGCACGTTTAATATTTTAACTAATTAATATTTGAAGCACATATTCCGCTATGCATGGACGCACAGATATAATTTAATAACTATCACTAATCTTGTCTATCTTTCTTTCTAATAATGACGTAGGAGTGGGTCGTTCGCGTCCACCGATGGACAAACGCCTGGCAGAAGTCGCATACCTGTGGCTAAGGAGACTAACATTAGTAATACTAGGTAAACCACTAAATTTCGTTTCGAGTGTTGTGTATATTATGTTCTATTGTTTTTTCTTTTCACCATTTGTAGATAGTCTTATGGTTTGGTGTATATTGACTTGCATGATAATCCCGTTAAAAATATTTTTTTTTAATATAATGTTTTTATCTAGCAGACAAAGGACGCCGTCAGGCAGTACGACACCGGTGCGGCCTGGTCAGCAGACAGCCGCGTCAAGGCTAGTCAGACGACCATCTGACGCCACTGATGGAGCAACGACGCCCGGCACTCCGCTCACACGACGCGCTACTCCATCATCTCGAACTACGGAGAAACGCGAACCTTTTCGACTTTAAATAATTACACTCGATTTCATTCCCGCTCAAAAACCGCCATATTGTCAATTTCAAACATTCCAATATGGCGACTTTAGTTACTGTAACTGTCACTTTGAATAATTTTCTTTAATTTAAAACGAACATCGAATTATTTTATTTATGTTGAAATAAGAATAAAAACCTATTTTTACTTGTGTATTATTTACAAAAATATCTTCAAAGTGACCGTAACGAATTTTGCAACACAAGTGCCGATATAATTTTAATATGACTAACATTTAAAATTAACATATTCGCAAATCGAGCCAAGCTTGTTAAGATAAATTGATACTTTGCGAATATGGCTTCTAATAAGTAAACAATTTTAGTAAGTAGTAAAACAAAGTCTGCACTCGTTGCCTTGTATACTGATTTCTACTTTTTCAAAGATTTAAGATTTTTCGTGCAGTACCTAGTACTTTTTTTCATTGATTTATTTTGTTCTTGTCGTTGTAGCACTGTGAATATTCCTTATTTATTATTATCAATGTTGCCATAATTATTAGTGTTATGATACGTATTAGTCTCGATAGAGGCGAGAAGTGTGATTTTGTATTCGTTTTGTATTTTTCTTTTAGGGACCATTTATTTATGAATCATTAAATTGACAGTCATTTTAAATCGGAGAATTTAAGGAATAGAATCGCCAGTCTATTACAAGATATTCTCTGATTTAAGGTTGACTGTTAATTATTTATTTAAAGTGATAATAGAAGTAAAATTGATTTGTAAAGCACAATCATGTTTTCATCATGTGTTCATTTTGTACGTAATTTTTTTTCATCAACCATCGTACGTTATGTATAATATAATATTTTTAAGTTTTTGCACAATAACATATTGTGACTGCGATATATTATTATTGACTGTATTTTATACTTACTACTTTCGCCAGAGTTGTTTAGTATAACATTACAGTCAAAACTAGATAAAAAATAAAACATAGCGGACTTATATAATAGAAAATTAAGTACATTGTCAACTAAAAGACATTTACATACTGAAAGCTTAGAATAATTTTATATACAAAAAGGAGCGCTTTAATATGTAACCTTCCTAAAAATGTTAACCAACACTCACACTTAATTGTTAATTTTTATTATAAATCTGACTTTAAGATTAAGTCTTTATTATAAGAAATATTGTAAAACTATTAATCTGGTCATTTTATTTAAATATCATTGTTGTATTTGTTATATGGAAGTAAATTTACTAAAAGCTTGCAATATTTTTTTGTATAAAGTAATGATTTTGAAGAGCTACTGTTTTAAAAATCTCATAATTGATTTAAAAATAAAGAACAACTAATATAAGTTTTTTTAATTAAAAACCCCTTTATTTTTTTATTTTAACAACACTACTGTGAGCGTTTAGTAACATTGTAAATAATAGTAAATACAAATTCTACAGCTGTGTAATTAATTATTTGTTTTATGATGGAAAATAATCCATCATCCATATTGCAGCCTTGCAGCCTTGCATAAAACGCGGTACGACTCCAATCAACCAACGCGACGTAGTCATTGAATGAAGACTGGCAATTCGCCATGCACATTTTAATTTTTATTGCCTCCTTAATAAAATACGCATTAACAAGAAGAGTCGTATTGATACTGTGGGTACTTTATAAATAAATGAACAAAATTATATACCTTTATTAAAGCCGAGAATAAGAGATAATTGATTAACCTAACATATTGTACAATAAATTGACCTAGTGGACCTTTATATAGTTTGCACAGGATTTAACAAACATTCAATGAAATAAAATTATTAATACGCATGATATACATTAGTTTACAAAAGAAAAGCTGATATATTATGGATTTTCTGTACTTATGTTGTCTATTCTTTCGTATTGTTACGGACGTAAATAAAAGGCAACGCTCCATATTTATAATTATAACATTTTAATCGGGCAGAGTCTCTGCTTATAACAGTATCAATCTATTCTTAAGTCTGGTGACAACGAAGAGTTACACCCTTATATATCATTGACAATCGTTAGGGCAAAAATCAATATGAGAACTATTTAATATCCGGTATGATTATAATTACCTATACCGGATATAATAGAATATGATTATTAGGTAAACAAATATTAATCTTATATAATATTAATCTTAATAACAAATATTAATGACATATATTTAATCTTATATAATTATTCTTACTTTAGTTAAGATAATAAATTGTATGACAATTTAATATTATGGAAGTGACGTCATGGGTTGCCATATTTAAATATTAAATAATTTAAAATAACTACAATAATATAATCTATAACAGTCAGTTGATTAATAAATTATTAACTAACAGTTCAATGAAATTACTAATATAAAATAAAGACGCATAATTGTAATATCACGGATCTAGATGTGGCCATCACTGCCGAGACTGAAGATGTTTGTAACACTCGGCCATCCTGCATTTTGCCATGTCCCAGGGCAAGATGATTAGTTTTCGTCATATCTTTTTTGTGTACCTGAAAGAAATAAACGAAAACAGTAATTGCACTTAGAAAATATTTTAAATACATTATGACCAAAATATTATTTATATTTAATTGTGTCTATTTCAATTATTAAGTTATTTATCATAGTCAATTATCCTGCTGAGTTAGTTTAGTATCTCTTGGATCTGGTTTATTTAGTAGATATTATTTTAGTGTAAACATATTTTATGTACACAAATTTTGCATAATATTTTGAATTATTATTTTATTGTCACATAGATATAGATTTTTTTTAATACTAACTAATTGTTATTTATAATCACATAAATCTAGTTTATTTACCTACTAGTTTTTATTTTAGTATCACACAGATATAGCATGTTTACTATATATTATTTCATAGTCACACAGATCTAGTTTAATTATTAGATTTTATTTTTGTATTACACAGATATAGCATGTTTATTATATATTATTTCATGGTCAGACAGATCTAGTTTAATTACTAGTTTTTATTTTAGTATCACACAGATATAGCTTGTTTACTATATATTATTTCATGGTCACACAGATCTAGTTTAATTACTAGTTTTAATTTTAGTATCACACAGATATAGCTTGTTTACTATATATTATTTCATGGTCACACAGATCTAGTTTAATTACTAGATTTTATTTTAGTATCACACAGATATAGCAAGTTTACTATATATTATTTCATGTTATTAAAATTAGACTTCTTAAACTTAAAATAATATTTTGCATGCTAATGTTTAGCTAAAAGTGCCAGCTCTTAATGTAATATGTGTATTAAACATCTGTTGTACCGTTTTTATAGCAAATAAATAATTGATTGATTGATTGATTGATCTAAAACCGGCATTATTAAATGTCACTCATTACATCACTGGTACTATTAGTTTCTACAATCAAACAGTTCGACGTACCTAGTAATAAGACTATTGATTAATCTTGAACTAAGTTTTATTATTATTAGTTACTTCGACGTATCAATCCACTTAGATACAATTTACCTATATAAGTTTTAATATTAGATAATATGCCCAAAGAAAGAGTATAAGCATCTCCAAACCCTTTCATTATTTCCTATATCCACTTTATTTCTGTGCCTATATCTGATGGTAATATTTCAAGTTAGTCAATCAATCCAATCATTTGTTTTCTTTTAATTTAAAATATATTAAATTTACTACCAGCATAAATAACGACACTTAAGGAGCTAATAATTACGGGGCGCATAAAAACCACTTGATCATTTAAATTAAGAATCAATATACACACCGGATTTTGCTGATCCTGTTGCCGCGAAGGTCCGGGTGTAGTGGCTACCCAGCAGCTTGCCGAAGTGTGTCACACAGTTGTTGTGCTTGACAATCACGTGCCCCAGAGCATATACTGTAGACTTTTCCTCCGCGCCACCATGATGATTTCCGAGAAATTAAAGATAAGGAATTATTATCTTTACTAAATTTTCTAAAAGACATATCCGAAATATACCATTTCTCGTGTTTGATAAGCTTTAGCATTAGCACGTAGTTTAGACGGTCTATCTATTATTACGAGTATAATCAACTACCATAAAAAGAAAACCAAACTACTTACTTATTACTATTTAACAGAAAAATAAATATCGAGGGTATTTAAAAAAAAAAGTTTCTCATAAGAAAAATACTTTGCAAAAGGTCAAGAATATTGTTCATAAAATATTTTTCTACTTAGTAGGTACAATATTATAATCATAATTGTATATATGCAATACTTAATACTTAATTTAAAATAAGTATGTAGTGTACATAGGGAAGTAAATCTACTAATCTTATTATTAGCAATCGCCTGAACAAGGCACTAAGTTTTATATATTTTTAATTTAATTTAATTTATCATATTGTGTATGCAGTCTTTGCCAATAAAGAGTATAAAGTTTGATGTACCTACATGAAATTACATCTTGACCAGCAATATTCACATTTTATCGTAAAAATAACGAATCATGAGCCACACAGCGTGGTTTTCTCTTTTTGCCAGCGTAGGGTTGGGCGTGGAGTCATCAGAAACGAAAGAAAAAAAAAAAATCATCACTGACCTGTCTTCCTGTTTCCTTTTTTCGAGTCCATCTGGGTATGGCCCTGATACGTTTCTTCTTGACCCCTCTTCTGAATTGTTACGGACGTAAATAAAAGGCAACGCTCCATATTTATAATTATAACATTTTAATCGGGCAGAGTCTCTGCTTATAACAGTATCAATCTATTCTTAAGTCTGGTCCTCTATTAAAATAATTACTCTAATCTATGGTCTGGTGACAACGAAGAGTTACACCCTTATATATCATTGACAATCGTTAGGGCAAAAATCAATATGAGAACTATTTAATATCCGGTATGATTATAATTACCTATACCGGATATAATAGAATATGATTATTAGGTAAACAAATATTAATCTTATATAATATTAATCTTAATAACAAATATTAATGACATATATTTAATCTTATATAATTATTCTTACTTTAGTTAAGATAATAAATTGTATGACAATTTAATATTATGGAAGTGACGTCATGGGTTGCCATATTTAAATATTAAATAATTTAAAATAACTACAATAATATAATCTATAACAGTATATAAAACTGATATAGGGTACTCATACACAAGCTATACATAGGCCGTTAAATCTTTAAAGAAATAAGTTATATTATAAACGTGCAGGAAATAAAAAAAATCATTGAAACAGAACGCTTAGTTTTTTAATGCAGCTACACCACGAAAAAAAAAAGAGAAGGAGATGAAGAACATAAACATATTTTGTATTGTCAAGTCTGTCAACTGTGTACACATGAGTTGCAAAAATAAAATTTATTATTTATGAATTTGTTTAAACATTGGTATAACTAATAAACCAATCGAATAAGACCCATACAAAGTTACAAACCCTAACATTTGCAATGGTGGGCTACAATATGGACGGTGCTGCCAGAGACAGAGTCATGAAATTGATTCAGGATAAAGATAGAATTGAATCTGATATTCGTGAACAGAATTTAGTACTTGAAGCTAATCATGTAGGAATGCATGATCCTCTTGTCGATAGTGAGGGTTTTCCGAGGAACGATATTGATGTATACAAAGTCCGACACGCAAGGCATCGAATTATTTGTAAGTATGACGTACCTACAATAAAACTAGAATGAAATGGACAACATAATAAAGTTGAATCATTTGTTTCGATTTTTGCAAAATTTCTATGGTTTGAATATGATTAACTCTTTAACAAATTAAGGTTTGCAACATGACCACAAGAATTTAATGAAGCAAATAGAACAAGGCCTTGGTGATGTTCATTCTGGGTTTCTCGGAAATACAAGCAATGGAGCCTCCACGTCTCACCCTGCATACACTAATGGACACAGTAGAGATATTACAATCAGCAATGGTGATGTCAATGAACACCATTTTGCAGTAGTGGGTTTTGTACATGAAGGTTCTCCGGCTGATTTGGGAGTGAGTATTTTCATATTTAATTATAGTCTGTGCAATAATATACTATGCATGATTAGAAATTAACAGAAAAATATTTTTTCCTAAAAGACATTATATTTTGCATATATTGTTATTATAAGCAATTTATTTCTTTTATCCAGGGTCTGTGTGAAAAAGACAACATCATTCGGTTTGGTTCTGTAACTGCCAACAACTTCTTGGACATAACACAGGTGCATAATGTGGTGATGCACTCTGTGGGACAGCCAATTCAGGTTAAGGTCAGACGAGGTACACACATCCTGTGCATGACCATTACACCGAGACCTTGGGGTCAGCCTGGATTGCTCGGCTGCCAGATAAACAGACTAGCTTCGACATAGTTTCTGTATGTTTTGAAAGTTAATATCACTACATATTTTCAAACTCTGCCACATTTGTCTGCCTGTTTGGGATAAACTCATAAGACTACTTACTTAACTAACTGTTTTTACTAATAGATGGAGAGGTCTCAAGGATGGATTTAGTGTATTAATGGACCTATTAGGTTAGTAGGCATTGCTGTCAGTAGGTTAAGGCACGAAGTTTGCTGTGACAGCTAGTCTGTATATATATTAAGTTTTATACTAACAATAAAAATAAAACATTAAATTAAAGTTTATTATTAACTAACATTAGCATAAAAACATACAAAAACAAATGTTTATGTGATCTTAACAGGTTAATATTAAAAATATATTCTATGATTGATAACCATGGCTTTAGATTTTTTACGTTCCTTTTTCTCAACTACTTCTCCTTCTTCAAGTGCAACTACTTCTTTTATTTCGTCGCCTTCGGTAGTTTCCTTCTTTTTTTCTTCATCAGGGAACATATATTTCATGGAGTAATCAAAATAAAGTTTGTCATCAACCATGCGATAGTCTGGCTTGGTAATTGTACCTCTTGTACAGTCATGATAATGACAAACCATTTTTTCTTGTTCATATGTTTCGCAGGACCCTAAAATAAAAATATTTACTTGTGAGCCACATTAGTCAAGTACCTTTATGATGATTTAGTACCCAATTTTAATTTTAAAGCAATATTCTCAGGAATAATGTTATATTCTTAAGATGTTATAATAGCAATATATCTCGTATTACAGGCCTTACTATTAAACATGGTTTACAACTGTGCATGTTTAGATGATTTTGTGAAAAACACACTGATTTCTATGACGGTGCCCGGTTTCATTGAAACCAGCCCAGCTACGCAGGAGTTATTTTATAGTACCCAAGAGTGTATGTAATACACAGAAGCACTCTCTCTTCCTTCACTCGTAGCACAGTGGCAGTGGGACTGATAATTGTCACGACTGGCGGGAGATCAGGAGATCATGCGCAGGGCAGCCTTTTAACGTGCTCATCCGACGCATGGATCATCTTTCTTGTCAGACAATCAGGTGATCAGCCTGCATTGTCCTAACCAAACTTCGAAACAACATTTTTTGTTGTTCCAACGCGGGAATCGAACCCACGACCGAGACCCGGTCGAGATCGAAGCTCTGAACCACTAGACCACGGAGGCGTACCATAGCATCCGTCCTACTCACCAAACCTTGCGCCTACACACTACTGCTTTTTGCAGAATTTGGATAACTTCTTGGCAGAACAAAAAATGCAATACCCGAGAGTCAGTACAAAATGCCAGTAAAGAATTTGGTTGCAGCAGATTTCTTTATGAAGGGCATATTCAATAAACTGCCACTGCGTTGGCAAAGGTGCATTGATCGCATTCACTACGATTAAAAAAAAATCATGAAAAAAATTGCTTAGTTATTTTTTTTACAAAATGACAATTTCGTACGCACAAGACATTGGCAACTTCTAACGGCAGGTAAATGAACGGTACATTTAGCTGCGATAAAAAGTGTTTATTCAGCATGTAAACTACTACCCTACAAACATTCATCAAAACCAAATGTACATCCAGACATACATTCGCATTTATAGTATTATAGGATGGGGCATGTGTAAGCAACCTGGCCGCTGCACTCTGACGGTGAGCACCGCCCGCTCCGGCGCCATGTCTCGGAAGTACACGAGGTAGCAGGCCAGCATCGTGCCGGTGCGTCCGCGGCCCTGGCGGCAGTGCACGCCTACCGTCTACACACAACCACCACAAGTATATTGAAATATCATATCTTAAAGAGACAGGACCAAACGTCACAGGATCAATAGATTTACTATTCTCAAGAAAAAGAGGCATTATACTTCGTTCCGATTCAATGTGATCTATATTTAAACAAAGTATAATAGAGGCTGCTCCAATTTTAATGTCACTTGTTCACCGCGCAATAGCGGATAAAAATGCCACATTAATTTGATCGAAATTAACATTTTTGTTTACATTTGGATTATTTTGAATCGGAACGGAGTAGGAGCTGACCGGACGTTAGGTGTATATATACAAGCCCATGAAAAAAATTAACCTGTGAAATGAACCAACGTGATAAAAGCTTAGAAGGCTGTTACTATACTGCTATAGTGCTCATACAATTACTCTGAGCGGAACAGGTGATTAGTAGGGCTTTCGACCCCTGCCCTGAAAAGACGTACGGCGTTCATGGGTTCATAGTATCTGTATATGACTATATGTACCTACACATAAAGAATGACACAAATGCCGTAGGTACACTAATACATGCCCTATGTATCTTCTATAATTACCGTTGAATTTACCGTTTAAAAGTTTGTACTGACTTCCGGCGCCACCATTTTAGTACGGTACTAGGTTTATCGACATTTATTTTTAATCATCAATAAGCTATGAAAAGTCGTAGGTACATTAATAATTCCATTCCCTCACCTGTACCGCTAAAAAAAGACGGCATAACGCTCCGAGTAATTTTATGACGTCATAGTAACAGCATTTTAGGCCTAATTCACGTTGGTTCATTTCACAGGTCTATTTTGTTTATGGGCTTGTAGTCTATACGCATACAAAATTTCAAATGAATCAGACTTCTGGAAAATACTGAAAATTGTGTTCAAATATTCCGTTACATGATACAGAAATGTACATACAACCCAAGCTTATAAAAGCGCGTTAATAACAAACCTCGCCTCGGATTTCCGCACGTTCGCAGATCTCGATAAATTTTATAATCTGTTTCAAGGTCGGCGCCCCGAACTCTTTGATCGCTATCTCTGTCCACTTCATCTTCTTCTTGCATTCCAATATCGGCGGAATCTTCTCGGGTGAGAGTGTTATTAAATGATTGATTCCCTGATCAGCCAAAAAATTGAGATTGGCAACGGTTTGTGGGTACCCCATCGCTGCAATTTTTTTTGGTACAAACCAAGAGAAATTGTAGGGTGGGTACGATTCGTATTCTTCTTCTGACGTTTTTGTTTGAACGTCCTCGTCTTGACCCATTCTCTTTTTTTCCAATTCTCTCCTCTCTTCTACCTCTTCGGCATATTTGTATATGAGTTTCGCTAATTTCACATTTGGTCTTTTGCTGACAGTACTCATTTTACTTGGGTACCAATACGTAATTAACTAAGTATCTTGTTAAAATATAGTAATATATCCTGCAAAATAATAAAAAACTTTCTTTGAATAGAGTAGGTACCTACATAATATTAATGTGTACCTAAAAACCATAGAGTAAAGTAGATATCTACGAAAGTATCAAATAGGTATTTAAACCGACACTGGCAATAGGAGTTAGAACTCAGTAAAGTAAACTTTCACTTTAATTAATAATACTTGTTTAGTACGTATATACTCATACATATCATCATCTGAAGTTGTAGACCTAGTCATAATCTGGACACGTCAGCCAACTAATCTAAGGGATATCATCGGAGTACGCAAACACATTCAACCTTGCTCATTTTTTGCAAAACCACATGCATCGACGAAGTAATGTACCTACCTAGGTTTAGTCAATCAATGGAAGTCTAACCCTCACAAGTAAAGCTTTTCTCAACGCACACGTTATACCCGATGCAAACAATAGCACGATGTAGCCTATTAATAGATTGTCCATGTTTCATACTGATAGACGTTGTTTTGGCAGTATTCCAAAAATAAGTAATTGGCACACACATTGGCACCACTTTTGTGACATTTCGTTTTGGGGACAATATTTATTAATACCTGTAATACTTTCGATATAGTTTCTATATCGGTCTAGTGGATTAATGAACATTTATTTATAATTTATTGATCCATATTTATATTTCAGTACTAGTTTTAGCAACTACCTTATAGATTTATGTAAAAAAAAATTCGACATGAAAACGCGTTTTAAAGTACCTAACTAAGTAGGTAACTAGGTATTATGTAAAACATTGAAACTACTTTAATAAGTTTTTTAGCAATTTTAATAATAATCACAGTCAAACTTTGTAAACAAATCATAACCATACTTAATTCTTATAATATTACAAATACCTCATCGATCTACAGTTATGTCAGTTTAATAAACCCAGAGTTATTTCATCTCTGTGCTTATTATTTAACCCAGGCACAAGATATTAAGAACCCTACTATAAGTACCCTACTATTTTGTTAAAAATTAGTGTTACATCATACATGATCTCTAGCCCAATGACACTCACTCATAATGTAAGTTTTAATTAATTTAAAAAAACAATATTGATTTGGTAGATCCAGTGAATAACCTCCACAAACTTACAAACTTTACGTCTTTATATTAATATATAGATAATAATTTGAACTTACAAAATTTACAATATGCTTAATGCTTATTAAATACCTACTTTTTGTAAAAAATCAAAATTCCTATAATGAGACAAAAGTTATAGTAGTTGTAGAGTTGGATTTAGGCAAATACACTAATGAGGTGGCAATTTGCTTTTGATAATCCGTTGATATAAAACAGGTGTTTGATGACTATTTCGCCTCTACCTTGATATAATCTCATAAACCGAAATAAATACACATTAGCTACTAAACCTTGAAGCTTGTGTTTACAGATTTCGCGCGATTTACGCGACTTTATAACCTTAGATTATATACTCAATGATCTAAGCGTGTGACGCACGAATTTCTAGAGTAGTAATTATATTATAGCTACGAGTTTTGGAACAGTTAGACGAGGCGCGCGAAGCCCGTGCACTCTCTCATTCATAGCAAGCTGAATTTTAACGACTATGCCAGAATGTAACAATAACAATCACGGTTGTAGCCTAGTCGATAAAGCTCAATTTGCTATGAATAATTTGTATTTCTTGTAAACACGCCCTAAATCATAAACGTTTAATCGAAATTTATTTTTAACTCTATATTCCCGAAGACCAGTCTCTTCGGGAATGTAGAGTGTATTTATCTTAGTAACTTCTATTAGTGTTGATTTAATAATGCAGCTTAATATTTAAAATTAAGAAATTCTTAAACATTTATCAGTCCTCAAAGCACGCATACGATAGGTATATTTTTCACTATAAGACTTTCTTGTTCACTTCTTTCGCAGCCTGCACGAACTCCTCCATGACGTCTCCGCTCACGCCGAATCTGAGCGGGTTGTTCTCTGTCAGGTGGAGGAAGTACTTCCCTACCGCTTCTTCGTGTTCGGGGAAGTCGCAGGATCCTGGAAATATTGAATAGACGTTGAAAAAAATTAAACGCATGCCTATGCACATGTAAAGTCACTCATTTGCTTGCAGGTTGTGGTGATATTTTTCCGCGGAATATTGCTAGATATAATATATTAAAAAACTATAGTTGAAATGATTTGATGTTGCTTCTTGCCTTCTTATGGGAACTAACGATCGAACACTTAAGTCACGTGCCGTCCTTGTTCCACCAAGCCTTGAAAGGGATAGCCTTTAAATAGGAAGGCTCTTAACTTCGGGTTTCAGTAGGTATTCGGATCTTAGTGTATCCTGAATGCAGAGGATAAAGCTGTACCTAGTCCACTATGCTAGTCCAATGAAGATGTATTTAATAATAATATCTTGGTTTTGGAAAAAAAACACTAATATCTTGGGTATAACTTTTTTAAACTTTTTTAATTGCGTTTAACTTACCAGATCTGATCATTCTAATAACGTTCATGGCTTGGTCTGGCTCGAAGCGGTGGAAGTGAACGAGATAGCACGACAACATAATGCCACACCGACTCCGGCCCTGGCGGCAGTGGATACCCAATATCTGAAAAATAACGATTACAAATTCAAACAAAGTACAGTTTAGTCAAAATAACAAGTGACTTAAACTAGATCCTCTAAATCAGTGATGGTACGGCAACTGTGCGCCAATATAGCGGGACCGAACGAGGCTGCTGCTTTTTTAGCAATTAAATAAATCTCAAGTTTCTAAGGCAATCTTTAAAGGTGTACCTGATTTGAAGTGTACTGAGAGAGTCCGCGGACTGAAAAAGGTTAAGAAACGCGCTAAGTAAATGCGGGATATCAAATAATCTTCCAAAGTCAAGAGCATACTTCCAACAATGTACACCGCGTGTGCCGCGGCACAGTAGTTTAATACATAGTTTATTTTTGGACGCAAACACGCCGTAAATTTATAATTTACGGTGGATGACGGAAACAATTATTATTATCTTCAACATCGCGTTGAAAACAATAATAATAATTGATTCCGGACTTAAATCGATTTATATTCATTAGTAAACGTCTGAAGTATAATTTGCGATGGAAATTAAAGGAAGTGATAAAATATGAGTTTGTTTGTTAATTATTGATTCTACTGTAATTTTTATTAATGCTTATACCTATCTATGTAAGCACCAATTAAAAATACGTTGCAGTATTAAAATTTAAATCGACGTTTAACACTGAGCTTTGATTTTCGATATGCGTCAGACATCGAAAATTAAATGTGAAAGAGATATTGAATCCAGGTTCAGTGTTAATCGCATTTAAAGAAGATGGTGAAACCGGGGCTAGGTAAGTACTTACAATAAAAAAACGTAGAACTAGGGTACCGAGTAGGTTCTATGTTCTTAATAGTTTTTACTACGTACTTGCTTATTCATTAAAAATAATATATTAGAGTCCATTATAAAGATGACCTATTTTCTACCTCTTGACCTGAATTTAACATAAAACACACAACATACCTCGTTATTTTTGTCTGCCTTTTTGCAAATGTCAATGAACTTCTCGATCTGCTCCACGGTGGGCACCTCGAACTCCTCCACGGGTATTTCGGTCCACTTCAACCTCGGCATGTCGTCGACGGGTGGTTTCTTGTCCGCAGTGAGGGTCACCAGGTGCGTGATGCCCTGGTTCACCAGATACTTGAGATTCTCCACGTGCCTCGGGAACGCCATCGCCGCTATCTTCTTGGGAATCACCCAGGAGAATTTGAGAGGAGGGTACGCATCCACCTCGATCTCTGGGAACGGATTTTCGGGAATGATGACGGTCAGGTCGTTCCTTATCTCTTTTCTGGCTCCCGCTAGATGCTTATCATCAGCCTCCGTGATGTCCTCCATCCGCGTGTAAACGTGGTAGGTCTCGTCTTCCATTTCGTATATTATTTATTCGCTCGCGGGTTGTGACTGCGCTCCTCGTGGACAGACTGGTAGTCTAACAAAAGTCGGGCGAAAACTTGGCAGGTGTTCCCGTTGCTGGAAGATGTAACATTTATTTCTGGAGACCTTGGCCATGATGTTTGCCAACATCACAACAAACGGACCAATGTAACATCTAACACAAAGGAATAAGAGTTTAGAGAACGATCTTTTGTAACTGATTAAATCTTTTCTTGCAGCGTGATAAGATCTCGGGCCAACTTTTACTTTGGTCAATGACTTAAAAATGTTTACCAATTCTAGGAGGTAAATATAAACTTATAAGCCGAGCAAAATATAAAATAAAGAGGTATTTATAAAGTGGCAATAAATAGAACTTAGGCAAGTATTTAGTGCGCAAGGAAAACAAACATTCGCTCACCCCTACGCTGCAGGATTAAGTAGGTAGGTACCTACCTGATATTGATTATGATCCATGTTTTTGTGCGCTTAGTAAAAACAAGTCTCTTGTGCTAATATTATTATATACCTAAGTAATAACAATATATTACGTTAGAAAGATACCTACATACCTAACACATATTGTAAATTATGATGATTACAACAATTTACGCTTCACATTAAATTTTATGATATTTTAAAACATCGTTTATAATACAAACATCATAACACTGTACTACTAGATTTTAACAATGTTATTTTGTAGGTATCAGTTTCAGTAAAATAATAAATGAAAGAATGAAGTGAATAAACCTAAGAAATAAACCCTTTCGATTAGAAATGAGATAAGTATACGTTAGAAAGACGTAAAGACGTATGTAGTACTTAAAACTAGATTTTTCTTTTATTTACCTAAAAAAATTTTTGTCATTACAATTTTGTGTCTCCCGCATCGCTTGTAACTGGAAAACTTCCTACTCCTCCTTTGTTCTTCTGATTTATTTCGTTGTGGGTCCCAAGTTAGATCTAGCATGTCTCTCGGGCACCCCTGAGATCATATCAAAGGTTGGTTACCACCATAGATCCTCTCACAGGAGTTGTAGTGGTGGGAATCTCTGGTGGGTGACTTGCCCGTATAAAAAAAATATGTTAGTATGGAAGTATAGATTTCATACAAAATCATCATTAATCTTGGTCAGAGTGATTGAATATAATTAATGAATGAAGGTGATTTATTTTGGACATCGCTTCACGCGTGCCGGCGAACTTGTAACACACAACAAGGTGTGAACTAAATCGACATTGACAAGGTAATTGAAACTGAAATTGATCAGCACTCATCACACAAGAGACCTTTGTTACATCATTATGCTTTAAGGCTAATGTTTGTTATATAACGTTTGCCTGGGGAATAAATATGAAACTTTGACAGATTTTGTATGATATAATAGAAACAATAAACTTTTTTAATCAAGGGCCTTACCCTCCAAACTGATTCGATTTTGATTCAGGTTCGTTCGTGCCGTATACTTCTCAAGAAATTGACGTTTGTTTATTTTGATCCTCAGTCGATAGATATGGTCGGAAGTGCAAAAAGTTACGATCTAACGATTTTCTTTATCCTGGTTACTGTTAGTTTCAAAGCAATTCACAAAATAATATCAATAAAATCAATTCACCAAATAAGCCGTTGAGATCAAACTGATTCGATTCTCGATTGTGTCGGGAGTAAGCCTGCTGGTCTATTATTACAAATATTTTGACACCTCTTTCATTAAGATTGTATTCATTAAGTAGTATTAATGCACAAAGTGCCTAAACTTTATCCTTTTTGCTTCGCCGTCGTAGTCGGTTAAAAATGTCGAACATATTTATGTATATATATTCGACAAAAAGAGGTTATCTGACGAGTAAAGTCTTCCCGTAGTGCATATAATATATAATACATGTAGCTGACCTGCAGTGCCCACTTCGTTGAGCATACAAACCGTTTAAACCTTCCCTGGGCTGTTACGAATATTTTAAAACTAAAAATGAAGTGAGATTAACCAAAAGCAATGAATTTTTATATAAAAGAAGATACGGGTCGGTAACGCTTTTGCGCCTCTTCCGGTTTTGCCATGTGGTGTCATGGGAGACGGTAATCGCTTTCCATCAAGCAATTCAGTGGCTCGTTTGGCATCAAATTATTATAAAAATATTTTTAAAATGACAAACTTATTTTACTTATTAAAAGGAAGTTACTTCTAGACTTAGCTTTAACAAAAGAAATAATTTTGAAATAATATCTAGAACAGATAGATATTAGTGCTGTTTTGTTGTAATTTTTTATGAATACTCAATACTAATATATTATATACTAACAAAAGCGATAAATAAAACACGGAATTATGGAATAATAATATTTCATTTACATACAACACGAGTGTATACTAATTAGAGTGTAAATAATGATAATCTCCTAAACAATATAAAATTTTACACCACAATTTTGAGCCAAATACCAAAACGATATAATTTCGGACCAAAAATGTAATAGAACCTCCAAATCTGTAAAATTGATGTGCATAAAATTAAGTACAAAGTAAATGAAAATACAGATCACAATAAAAATACAGATACAAAAATGTTAAACGAAGCTAAGATATCACTTGAATAGGCACTAGAGTCCAAAGCTGTACACGACGTAATCTTAATGTAAAATTATAAATAAATTCTATCATATAAAACCTACAATTAACATAGATAACTTACATCTTATAAAAATTAAAAACCAATACACAATTATATGAATACTGTGAATGTTTAAATGCTTTAAATATTCTCTATGTAATAGCCTTATTTTTATTGTTTTTTTCTACTGATAGTTTGCTCTTTAAATTCTCCAGAGTGACAGTTAATTTTAGACCTAAACAAAATAATAAAAGCCATGTTACATGAGCTCCAGCACTACATAAGGTTATTAAATATAGTTTTGAAGTTATTTTAGCGTTCTATATTTAGAAATGCAGCTACCAATAAATAAAAAATATACACTAAGACGACTAAAGCCAGAAACTTCTAAGAGAAAGGCTTATTTTTCCGATTAGACTTACAGAAGAGTCAGTAAGAGAATTATCAATGATACCTTAAGTTCGAGCACATTATTTTTAAACTTACGTCATTACTACTTAGTTATATAATATGTAAAAAGTGTAACATCATTTAAGCTATAAAAGCCTACGTAATGTATTATTGCATATTGTTTCTTAACAAATACAAAACATGCTCTTACGAATGATCTGGTTTTTAAGCATTTTGATATCTTCGTCTCCTTTACTCTAAGTCCCTATAAGTCGGCAGTGAGCGGAACGGCTACTCGGGATTCCGCAAGGCACGATTTTAGGCCCTTTGTTATAGGACATATATACCAATGACAACCAATACGTCTGTTGTTCGAGCGCTAGTAGAATCATATATTATCTATAACAGAGATTCAAGGCACAACTTGTGTAATGGAATGTCATAACCATACAACTTACAGAATAAGACCACAAAATCTGATCTGTTAATTAAGAAACTGTTGTCTCCATGTAACAGTAGAGTAACAATGGGTTAATTTATAGTAAAAGCTACAGTCACTATCAATACAGTCAACGCAATTAAATGTTTTAAGTAGATTGACACACTGATATTGGTCAAGTTACTATTTCAGCTGTAGTTGTTTATTTCCGAAAGTATAGAAGAAACGTGAAAGCGCTACTTTTGATTCTGCCAGTTTACAAACTACTAGTAATTCAGTAGATTATTCTAAAATCTATAGAAAGTACAAACCGACTTTCATTGTGTACAGCTGAATACGATTATAACATTATTTTAGCACCTTCCATGGGAAGTGAAACATAGAACTATAAATTATTGTAAAGTGATAACATTTTTATTAATCGACACATAATACAAAATATCCTATAATTGTTGATTGGAAATTCATTAAAACTAACAAATTATTGTATCAATAAATATAACATTAACAATACGAAAATATAAGACGAAAAACACTTAGAAAAATGGATGGCATTCAAAACAATTACAAAACAAGCGTATCTATATATCTAATACATTATTGTCCATTTTGTCTAAATTTACAGTTGGAATGATAAAAATACGATTTTGTCGACCGATAAAAGTTCGTAAGAATATACAAAAATGAATAAAATTGGTAATATTGGAATGTTGAAATGCTAGTTTATAATAATTAAATACATAACTAAATTCATAACTTTAGTGCACACTATAAGTATTTGTAGCATTAATGTTTATGTATTTATTGACACTAAGTTAGTAATATGTGTAATTAATATGTGTATGTTAAATTAGTTTAGTAGTATCATCTCTAGATAACATAATATAGGTGTTTATTAGTAGGAATAACATTATAGATAGACTCAAAATATTTTAATTGTGTGTGACAAAACAGAATCTAGAAATTATATAATTTATACTTTATATTTTTGTCAACAAAAACCATAAGGCTGTTTTCACTAAATTGTATTTTTTTGATTAGATTGACTAATGATAGTTTACGTGATAATAATAATAGATTTAAATAGACGTAACCAATTTTCTAGATTTAGGTCCCACAAGGTTACTTATTTGGAACAATCTGCAGTTAGGCCTATGTGACTTTCAGCCAAGTACTAACGCCATACACCTACAGCAATAGGAAGCTTCTCAGTCTAGATAAATATTAAAATCAAGGCACTACAAAATAAAATGCTTGCAAAACACACAGGCTCCGAAAATATTATGTAAGTTACATACATACATACATAATATTACAATGTACGCTACATTATAACAGCCGTCCAATAATTTAAATGGTTATAATGGTATTAATAATAATCATCTAGGCCAAATACTAATTTGTAAGTTACAAAGAGCTAAGTCCTGTATTTTTTCTAATATTTCAATGATAATTAACATTACATAAACTGTTAATAAATTGACAATAACGATACTCACAAATTACTGCTTTCGAATTCTTTAAGAATTGAGCAGATATAATACATATGATTATAATTTTACACATTACTTATGTAAGAAATAGTCTTGAGGATGGTACCAAATAGAACTTGTTTTTATGAGTTACATTTTAGTTACTTAAAGATAATTTTCCGCCGCATTATCATATTATATTGATGCGGATAATTTAATAATCATAAAGTAATTTGATATGAATTTGAACACACTTTAATATTTTTCTATTAGACCAATTCTATATTTAGATACTTTATATATTTATTATATATACGCGGTTTTAAATTTTCTAAATTAAATTCGTTTACTAGAAATTTAATTTTAAGCTTTTAAAATTAGATTTTTTTTTTGCCAAAAACGTTGAATTATTTATTTCTAAGTATGATCAAATAAATTTCGGTTTTTCTCTTGAATTACAAAACAACAATAATACAAATACTAAGATTGCTGTAATATTATTGAAGCCAAACTTTTTGGGACGACACCGGAAACTTGGTCAATATAACATATCTGTTTTGATTATCACTATTGGTGTTAATTAATTACCTACTAGTTCTTAGGGGTTGTCCATTAATCACGTGATCTTTTTTTAGCATTTTTTAACCCCCCCTCCCCCATTGGTGATATGTAGTGAGGTTTAAGACCACCCCCCCTCCCCCTTATCAACATCACGTGTATTTTTAGTATCTACAAAGAATCTTAAAATTTTCTGAATATTATCTTAATTTAAATACAGGTAGGTCTCTACACGCCGCGCCTTGCCGCGTAATATTTGTTTAAAAATCGCGCGTTTGACGAAAAAATAAATACACGAGATATCTTACTACACCCCCCCTCCCCCCTTGTGTTATTTTCGTGATTTTTATCAAACCCCTCCCCCCCCTTTCAAGCCTCACGTGATTAATGGACAACCCCTTAAATAAGTTTTACTTTCAATTTAATAAAGCACTTTTTAGGAATGAACAAAAACGTTATTCTTATTTCCCTCAGTGATAAAAACTATTAATACTTATACTTAATTGTGTATAATATGTCTAAAACCAAAGAAAATGTGTCCTATGATAGTTATATTTTCGTACTCGTTAGCGTTGATATAAATATGCAAAAACTGTAGAAAAAACTAGTTTATGAAAGTATAACTAAGCTATTGCTTGTGCTCCCTATCAGTAACTTTGTTTGACTTTGAACAAATAATTATTGTTTAAACATTCTTACATACAATAAAATTGTTTCATGTTGGATACACATATTTTAAATAATAATTTCTATATTAGTATGTGTAGCTTATAAATACCTTGGAATGGTTCTATTTAAAATTAAAATATGTATTACCCTTATTATACCAAAATGTCTATATTCGATCCCGGCAACGCAGTGGAAATCAACTCTTGCAACCCCTGATCATATTACATAAATTTAAGTACACAGGAATATAAAGCTTATTGTCCAAATATTAATATCTAAAATGGAATGATCACTGCACCATAAACTATAAAGGAATGTCTACCTTATTGGTCTGGAGATAAAGTTTACTTCGCCTTCCGCGGCGGTATTTGTTCAGTATGTACTAGAGGTGTAGTATCTGCCCGTCGTCTTTGCTCGGAATGCTGTGAGGGAAGTTGGTTTCGGGTTGGTCTTCTAACGTTATCGCTGTGAGGTCTACAATTTCGTCTTGTTCGTCTTGGTCGAATCTGAAGAGATAGAAAATTATTTGTCAAATAAAGCACAAACATCATAGTTAGGAGTAAAGATTTATTGTCAATTATAGCACAAACATCATAAGAGATAGGGCCTGTTCCAGTAGACGCTCTGAACGTTCAGATCATTCATAACGCTGACATTGACAGCTGACAGTGCCTGTGAAAACAGTTCAAAACGATCCTAAACAGTGCTAAAGAAACGCAAATCTGAACGAATAAAACATTATTTTCGTTTACTATCAGGTACTGGAACACAGGGATAAACATCATAAAAATTTGGTTGTCTATTGGTATTGTTGTCGTTGGTCATAGACACACGATCGACGATTTGATCAGCCTCTCAGAATGCGCTTAATGCGCTTAACCACTGCGCTACAGAGGTCGTAATTTGGATTGTCTGACAAGAAAGATCTATGCCTGTATTGCATGTGAATACCTAACCTAAACTAAATTTTATGTTTAGTATCCTATTACTCCCTACTCCCGCTTACAAATCAAACTATCCTGTTACACGAAGGTTGTCTGGTAGAGATCTCTTTAAGCGAAGCGCCTTTGCCCACGTTTTGTAAAATCGATTTTATTGTAATGTTTTTTATTTACTTTGTAATATGTGAACAATAAAGTGTTTTAATATTATTAACCTAACCAAAACAGAACACATCATCTTTATTTGTCGGGAATCGAACCCACGATCTCTGGCTACTCTAACCACTGGACCTGGACTGGAGGCGTGTCCACGGCCACACTGGTCTCGCCACTCACATTCTGTCCTCGTCGGTGTCGGAGGGCGGGCGCGCGGGCTCGGGCGGCGGCGGGCCGGCGCGCTGGTTGGCCGGCCGCACCGTGATGATGAGGTTCGACGAGTTGGCCACCATCATGTCCGTCACCTGCAACACGGATCATTATAACTCACATACAAACGAAATACATAATATAGTTGTCTGAACGGAATCAAGCCAATAAGTCAAATGCCCTGGCTATATGCTATAAAGAAAGCCCAAAGAAATTACGTTTTCAATCAATACTTTCACAAAAGGAAAAGTAGAATGGTGCATAGTGCGCAAGGAGAAACGAGGATACTATTTCATTCTGGTCCAGGGTCTTGTTGGAGACGTAGATTCCGTTGACCTAGAGCACCTCGTCGTTGAGCAGGCCCCCGTCACAGAAGACGCCCAGTCGCCGCTCCATCCCTGATGCCTATAGTGCGCAAGGAGAAACGAGGATACTATTTCATTCTGGTCCAGGGTCTTGTTGGAGACGTAGATTCCGTTGACCTAGAGCACCTCGTCGTTGAGCAGGCCCCCGTCACAGAAGACGCCCAGTCGCCGCTCCATCCCTGATGCCTATATTTTCATACCTGGTCCAGGGTCTTGTTGGAGACATCGATGCCGTTGACCTCGAGCACCTCGTCGTTGACGCCCAGCAGGCCGGTGGACTCGGCCAGGCCGCCCGGCACCAGCCGCGAGATGAAGATGCCCGGCGACCGCTCCACGCCGTGCGCCGTCACGCGCACCGACGTGCCGTCCCTGGGATGACGTCATATTATTTCGGTGTTGCAACGGTCCCGAAGGATAAAAACGGGACCCTATTACTGAGACTGTCTATCACCGGGGTGTATCACAAGAACCGCAATAGGTTTGGGCTTGTAGAAATTTCGTTAAATCTTACGTGAACTCACTGTGAGTTATGACGTCACAATGTTAGTGATGGGCCTTTACACTGCAGTTTCTTAAAAAATATTGAGTTTTTGTATACCTACTATAATAATTGTCTAATTACACTATCCATTTGTAATAAGACAATTATTGTCAACTACTTTATTATTTACATTGAGATAAAAGAAAAACAAATCGACGAAAATATTAATTCATAGTAAAATATAATATCAAGATGAAGAGAGAAGTGTATTTTATTCATTTAGTAAAAACCACAAAATGATACATCCTCGAGGTTACGTCATATTTTGTTTCATATGAAATTGGGGAATCATTCCATGGTTTTTACCTAATATAATAATTCTGTATTCATCATAGAATAGCAATTTAAAATTAAAGTTACAATACATTTCGATGATTTATCTTTTTCTGGTTTTTACTGAAAATCTAATAGTCATTTTACGCCGATTTGCATATTGTAATGTAAATAATTGGGTACTTTGAATTTAGATTTTTATTACATTTAAAAATCCTTAAAGATATTGACCATATTGATATGGTTTCAAACCCTAATAGGGTTAGGAAAAGTAACTATGAAGTACTACGTTAAGAAGTCTCTACTATATGCCTGCTGCTGCAAAAGTTGTCACGGAGTATGAGTAACGTCCCGTTTTGAGCGGAACTGTCCCTTTTTACAATTTTGAGTCCTGGTGTCTCCGAAATGAACTGAGGGACGCAAAATTCACCCGTTTTAAGAAACCGCGTGAAAATTTGAGAAGGTATCACACGGCCGTTAAGTATCTAAAAGCCGTTTAGTAGCCAAAATACTAAGTTATATATTTACTTAAATAAATATTATGGGAATCTCCCATGCAAAAATGTGATTATTTTGCCGTTTTGTAAAAACCGAAAAAATCGTGCTCGAGTCCGACTCGCACTTGGCCGGTTTTACGTTGACTGCTTATTATTTGACCAAAATAAATCAATGTCCCGTTTTGAGTCAAATAATAAATGGTCACGTTAAGTATGAGATACATACGGTCTCGAAATAAGTACCTTATAAAAGTAAAAGTTAATACTATAAAGTATAAACAATGATCAGACAATGTTACCTTATAAAAAATCCTAAAGGTCTATCGGAGCCATGTTTCAGCAGTTTCACTCTCCTGCAGGTCTCTGGCACTATGTCTACGTCTATGATTGCGGAAACCTGCAAAAAAAATTTGTCAGTAGAGTCCAAGGAAAGTGGAAGAAATTAGTGGAACTAATCTTATCTTTCTCATTGGAGGTCAAGTATTTACCTATTTGTATGAATAACCCGCAAATAATAGCAGATCTAAGTAATTTATAGCTTCTACCCTTATTAAGGTGCCGAACCTCAAAAGGAAACAACGAACGCCATATAGGAGGCGCCTTTTGAATGGAATGTTAAATAACCTTAGATCCTATATGTAGGAAGGATTCTTAGTTCCGATTTCACCAACGCTTGTTAGTGGTAACGGCTTGTTAAAATACATTCTGATTCATTAACTGGAAATACGTGACGGATAAAATGATATTTAATGAAGGATTAACTTAAACATGTTGTGTTGGTGAAACTGGCACTTAACATTCAACCTAATTGGTTCTCCATCAAAGGGAAACGCTATTAGATAGGAACTTGTATGAGGGCCTTCAAAAGGTAAGACTTAAGAGGCAAGTGAATGGAGTTATAGGAACCTCACTGTTACCCAAAACTTTAGTAATAGTAATAATAATACCTCCCATACTGATTTAGAAACCAGGCCAGCTATGCAGGATTTATTTTATAGTGTGTGCGCAATACACAAAAGCACTCTCTCTTCCTTCACTCTCGCTTCACGAATAACCGATCAGGCGCAGGAACGACTTTTTACATGCCTATCCGACGCGTGGATCATCTTTTTTGCCAGACAATCAGGCCTGCATTGTCCTACCCAAACTTGAAGAAAACAATTTTTTGTTGTTCCAACGCGGGAATCGAACCCACGACCTCCGGGTCGAGATCGAAGCTCTGAGCTTTGACCACGGAGGCGACGACTTTAATATTGTCATCATATCAAATATCTCCGATTGTGACCAACTCAATATCGTACTTGCCCTATGACTCGTTTACTGCAGAGGAAAAATGTTGTCCTTAATGTGTACTCGTAAGGTTGTGAGGTTCCCATGTTATTCATCTGTTTACAACTGTCTACTATTGAAATTACTACACAACACAATATCGATACGTCATTACTCAGTAACGTATTTATTTTCCTTGTAATATTAGGTCGATGTGGTCAGTATATTGACCTATCTGCAATACTTTGAAAGAACGATAAAGAAGGTAATGATTAAGGAAGTGTCTACATAGGTCTTAATCACTTTATAAGTTAGAAGTTAATAGAGCCTAGAAGTTACAATTTGGTATGACGAAAATGATTTTGCACATGTATCTTTATAATGAAAAAAAATATATACAGGCGTACATATAACCGCCTCTTATTTTTGAATTTATTATATATTAGAGGATTTTAGAGGCATGGCACTTGGTAATTATGAATCCCCACGTTGGAACAACAAAAAATGTTGCTGTCAAGCCATACAACTTGACTGTTTAACAAGAAAGATGATCCATGCGTCAGATGGGAATGTTAAGTTGGTCCTTTAGAGACGATTTGCGAAATTCCTCTCTGGGAGACTCGCCAGTGTTAGGCATCCATCAGACATAATACACAATAGACATGTATATTACGTACACACCTTGGCATTATAAAATAACTCCTCTGTAGTCGGGTTTTAATAAAACCGGCCACCGTCACTGAAATCGGTGTGGGGGCTTATTATAATTATGAATGTCAATTTATATTTACCATTCTAAAATCGTGTGGATTAGATATAGCAAGCCCTTTGTTTTTAGCCGGCGTTCCGCTGAAAATAGATATTAGATTCCGTGGTCGTATTGTGCCATAGCCGTTCAGTTCTTCTAAACTGTCTCCTGTAATAGAAAAAAAATTATTAATTTAGCTACACGGGCGAAAGTATCTACCCAAAAAGAAAAAAAAAACGGGATTCTATTACAAATACTCTGCTGTCGATCTGGTAGCACGGCAGTAACTATTAAAACGTAGTGATTATATTCTCTTTGGTAACTATCTGATTCAATATGTGGGGCATTTCACGTCAAGCGGACCAGAGAAAAAAAGTTAGGTCTTGGATTTATCTCACAAGTGTACATATGATAAATATTATGTTTTCATGCGATTGCCAAGTCAATCTACTTATTTATTAAAAACATGAAAGATTATTAATAATATTGATTTATGATCACTATAAGATGTTGTTAGACCGACCGACTAACCCCTATTTGGCATAACATGTACCTCACAACTTTTTACAGCACAATAACTAAGTAGCGAGACTGGCACATTTTACAAGTTATGTTTTTGATATGATTGTCTGTCTCATAAACGGTAATCTGCAGATCGAAATTTTTGCACAATATGACGTACCTATTTCCGCAGCCGCTTTTACAACAAATTGGTAGGTTTTAAGAACAGCAGGCTTACTCCCGAGACAATCTAGAATCGAATCAGTTCGATCTCAAGGCCTAAGGTACTTTATTTGGTGTATTACTTTGAAACTAACCAGGGCCCTAATTCTCAGGCCTCGAACTTAGTTTTTACTATAGGTCTGTCCCGCTCATGCAAATGAGATTTAGCGCGCGTGCGAGCGGGATATACTAATATTCGAACTTTTTTCCACTGCCCGTGAATCGTGCTCCTGGATAAAGAAAATCGTTATCGTAACTTTTTGTACTCCCGACCCGCCCGACCGTACCAATCGACGACTGAGAATCAAAATAAACAAACGTCTATTTATTCGGAAGTATGCGGCACGATCGAATCTGTATCAAAATCTAATCAGTTTGGAGAGTAAGGCCCCACAGCACAGTAAATATATTGAAGGGAATAAAAATTAACGTTTATTGGAATGAATGCCGGGCAAACCTTGGCCGGTGTTTAACGTTCTTCCACCTTACTTTGTTGGTTCAGTTACGTTATTTCTTAATACATAAGATAATTTCTTATCTTGAGAGTTTAGGCGATAAGGTGTGTGGCATAATTTGTGGATAGAACTCGTGAGGCTAGCTACCAAAGAGATAAATTTATTTTAATTCATTCTAAGTCTAATCATGCTATTTTTTGATTATTAATTAGCGAGATATTTTTTTACAAAATATTTGTCATTTTTTGGACCTCCCAAAGTAAGAAATTCGAAATGAGTTATATATCTCTTTTATTGGCGAATGTACTTACATTGAAACTGTTAGATACACATTGCACAGTATTTAAAACAAGCAGTCTGTTTTTGAGGCCAAGGTCTGTTGGGCAGGATAACAAACACTGGTGTTGGCGACGGAACGAATTGCTCGTTTCCGGTTCGAGCCCTAGACTCTAGAGAATGACGAGGTGATCACTGTTTAATTGTTCAGCGAAGTTTAAACTCACAATTATTTTCATTTTGGAGTTCAACCTTCGGTAAAATACACCACAGTGGATATGTTCGACTGTGGTGGATTTTTAAACGACTTCAAAAAAGTAGGAGGTTCTCAATTCGTCTGTATTTTTTTTATGTTGCCTCAGAACTTTCGCCTGGGTGAACCGATTTGGATGTTTTTTTTTTATTTGAAAGCTGGTGCTTCCCGTTTGGTCCCATAGCAATTTGGTCCAGTTCTGACAATAGCATCAATGAAATAAGTCTGAAATTTACATTAAATATGTGCTCAACAAATGGACAATTATTTGCTTTTTAGTTTACCTTTCGAAGTCGGTTTTTTTTTGCTTAAAATTATATTATAACTTTTTGGAAGTCGGTTTATTAATTGCTTCATATAGACGTTGTAATTTCTGTATTAACTATGTTCGTCATTTTCTAAATCATCATTCATAAGTATTCAGTAGTTAGCCAAGAAATCACAAGGGCGATGTTTTGTCATAGAAAATTGTACTGATTTACTGAACCAATGTGATTTTCATTCGCATTTGAGGGCTAGAGAAAAATATTCACCGACCGTTTAATTTCAATAAAAATAATGATTATCTGATTTTCCAATTTTAAACTGCAAAGGAAGCCTTTCATTGTCAATCTCTAATTTACCTATGACGCAGTTCTACGGGCAATTAATTAGTCTTACGTTATCGAGGGCTATACTTGGAAACTTGTACTAAATGGGAACATGATATTTCCCTGTCTTTGTTAGGTTAAACCACTTTCAATCTATACTCTGTACTCAACGTGGAACTAACAAAATTAAATATAAAACCAGCTTTAATATATAAGTTTATTTTACCATGGCGCCTATATGCAGGCTTACTCCTGATACAATCGAGAATCGAATCCGTTCGATCTCAAAGGCTTTTATTTTATTTGGTGAATATCTTTGAAACTAACCAGGATAAAGAAAATCGTTAGATCGTAACTTTTTGTACTCCCGACCATATCGACTGAGAATCAAAATAAACAAACGTCATTTTTATTGAGAAATACGCGGCACGATCGAATCTGAAACAACATTGAATCAGTATGGAGAGTAAGGCCCCTTGTCAGAAATTTAATTTAACGTCAATAGATTCGTACTAATAGACCGAGCAACGTAGGCGTCAGAATAAAGTTTTTTAGAAAAATTGTGGTTATTTTCTGAAAGCTTTCGCCATTACTAAGTTCGCCAGACCGGAAATCTGCTCGTCACTTCAGTCACAACACTCCTAGCGTTATTCATCGCGATATGTGCGAGAGATCTCTCTCTGATCTTAGAAGGTGAACAGAGAAAGCAACACACCTGTGACTTGACTGTGGCTGTAAAGCCATTGGACATTTAGAGGTGGTGAATAGTGCTTACTGATTGGGAGACAGTACGATTCTACTTGATTAGTGGCACGTTTCAATAACTAACAAAAAAAAACCATGATGCAATGACATATTGTGTTATCAGCATAAGATCGTCGTACGATTAAAGGACAACTGCAGACATTTAAAATATTTTTTTAATCGCTGAAATAATGTAGTGTGAAAATTGCATGTACTTTTACAAATGAATTAGTAAAAGTACTGGACCAATTTTAATAATTCTTTTTTCATTAGAAAGCTACAAGATCACTGAGTAGTGAGTAGCATAGGCTATATAAAAATCAATTGCTGTTCGTCTCGCTAAAACTCGAGATCAGCTGAATTGATTCGGTTATTTTTGGTCTTGAACTATTCGTGAAAGTCCCGGGAAGGTTTAAACTTTTTCCATGCTCAATGAAGTGGGCACGGGTCAGCTAGTAGATATGATATAGGTAGAGGAAATATCGCTTTCTTTGTATGCATGTTTGGTTTGTATTAATGGGCCCCCGAACGACTAAACCGATTTTTTTTAAATTGGGACACATTGAATTACGTTCCACCGAGAATATTTAAAACTTTTGCGGTTGCGAAGTCGCGGGCAACATCTAGTAAACTATAAACAAAGTCTTTCATAACATCTCAGCTTTGTTAAGGGGAAGCGCTAAAGTGACTAAGGAGTAAGGCCTGAGGGGACTATTCTTCAAATCTTGAGGTCACTTGACTTATATTCTCGAGGTCAGCTGACACTTGCAAGTAAACATTTCATCTTTAGCGACTAAAATAGAATTGTGACTTTACTTTTGAAATTCAAAATGCATGTTTGACGAATCACGTAAAATGATTTCAAGGTAAATGAAGATCAGAATTTAACTGAAACCTAAATAAACTATCTACATGTATAACCCACTGAACCAATTTTGACAGTTTTTTGTTGCAGGTGTAGATTAGTTCTTGGGATAACGATAAAACTACTTTCTGCCTGAGCAAAATAATAATTCAACGTCTGACAATTTATAAACATTTCAACAATTGTTTTCAATACGTTTCATATAAACTAAACAAGCATATCTACTAACTACTGTGTTTGTTTTAAAAGTTTACGCTCGAGGGCGTAGGTGCACATGGCTGATTGCCCCAACAATATGGTTCTAATGAATTAATTACAACCATCAAGCCACGTTTAAAAGTTAAATTGTGAGAATCGTAGGTGTACTAAGTACAAGGCAACAACATTTCTAAATGCATACCCAAAATCTGTAAGCGCCCAAATGTCTTTACATAGCTTACGTAGGGTGTATGGATTTTCTTTTGACACGAAATCGGAAGCAATAAGTGGATGAAGGTAAAAAGTAAGCTAAATCTATTATGATTTGACTAGTTTAGAACATAATATTACCAATTTCTTTTGCAAGTGTACATGGAAAAACCTCATATCAAATGACTCACAAATATAAACTTGAATGAAATTATGCGTTATCATATTCCTCTCAAACGGTTTTGGTTGGTCGCACTTGCATTCATTAAAACGCTTTACAGTTATGTTAACGTTTTATTTACTAAAGCACTACGAGGTTGGTGCGTAACTAAGAAAATATGTTCAAAAAATGTATAGGTACAATATTCTACGGCGTGGCAGTAGGTTAACGCCAGGTTTCTGAGCGGCTGATCAAATTGATCAATTGGTAAAATCAGCTAATCTGAACGCAGATTGGTGAACATCACTTCGCAGTCACTGTTTTCACCAATGAGCTCAATATGGTTCTAATGAATTAATTACAACCATCAATTCATTTCAAGCTGATTTGATCAATTGAGCCTTTTAGAAACCGGGCGATAGTATGTTTTTTTGTTTACTGGCTGACTCAACAGACGCCGCGTTGTTCTATCTTAACTATAAAACACCATGCACCTACAGTTTCTACACATACTACTAATTACGTCTACTACCTACACCTACAATCTACACATAAATACTAGTTACTACAAACTGCACATTCACCTTCCAGTTCCGACGTAATATGAGTCTTAGGCAAATGGAAAATGAGTTAATACAATTATTTACTTTCTAACATGTATTTTTGAGAGGGTCATCGGACTTGGCAATACCAGATAGAAAGGACGAAAAATATATCTTAGTTTATGTTTTAAAAAAGTCTCTAAATCCTATTTATATGGCATATTAAAGTCTAGTCTATATAGAAAAGTGTAATTTGACATTGCTAATGAGCAATATAAACAAAGCGCGATAATTACCAAATGATCTTAGCAAAATTAGTTTGCTCATTACGAAAAAAAAATGCGGAACTACATAGCGTTCTTGTGTGTGCAGCGAAACGTGAATTCTATTAACAAAGACTATCCATTTGTAGACAAATAATTCTACGTATTTTATTAACAAAATTTACCTTAATTTTACGCAAATCAATCTATGAAATTAAACAGCAACTGTTATACTGACGGTACACTATCAGGTGGAGTAAAGCATGCACAATATTTAAATACTGCTATTACATAATATGCAAGTCTATGTTAAAACCAAACCTTATTTTTAAAACAAACTTGTAAATAATTGTAATTTGCAATAGCTTTGAAGAATATTAATTACATGTAGTGCATTCATATTCTAAACTAAAGCTATCACACAAATAATAATGAATTTTAAATCTAAAATGAAGCACTTACTTTCAGCAGTTTACCGCCTTCATTTAAAATTTAATACAATTAATAAAATATTAATGTAATGTATAATAAAATATAGACATGAACATAGATTGTGAAGCGGTGAAAGGCAAGACATTGAAACTATTACCTCTAAAGTTTACCTTTGTTACTTTTTTTGTCTTCCCCTCACGCCCATAGTAAGCAAAAGAAAGAATAAGATAACTTTCAATAATGAAAACACAGATGAAAATGATTAAGGTGTTAATTATACAATATTATAGTAAGTAAATGATTATTTATGACATGTCTGATCCTGAACATGTCAATAGCCAAAGCAGTATCTCTTCCACAAGCCCAAATGGCATAGACAAATGGAACATCCAGGCACACACCATCACACACACAACACAACATATAGAAGAATTAAAATATGTACGCCTTAAAATACTGTCTATACCAGCTGACGATGTAATTTATTTTAATTTAGAGATTATTTTAAGCCTATAAAAATTAGTCACCTTTTTTGCCTAATTTATAAAATCATTTTTTTATTTATTTGTAAGGTATTTAATGATGTTTCAATGCCATTTAATGTATACAGTATACACCCATCACCATACAAAGTATTGTATGACCTGTTACACCTTTATATCAATCAAATTATGGGAGTGTCACATTCTATGCTAATCATTACTAACAATGGTTAACCATATTCATCACTACAATGAAAGAACTTAATTTAGATCTTAAAATCTGCTTCATAAGGTGCACTTTACTTTTTCTTTTTACTAGTAAAAAATAATTAGATTGTGTTATGGGACACAATATGAAGGACACAGGACATATAGATTACCATATTAGTTACTGTTAGTAAACAACACAATTTAGAAAGTCTATTGTGCTGTAGTAGGTACTCACTGCACAGACAAAAAGTATAGATAAGTATTTTTGTATAAAGTTTGTCAGCCACTATAATTACTGTACAGTCTAAGTTATATGTTTTAGACCTATGACTGTGACTACACAGATCCTGTGTGATAACTGCGTTGCTATCAACTTGACTATCAGTCATCCATACAAATTCCTATCTATTGTATGGCCTAGGGCTTCTCTTGACAGTTGAACCAGACTTTACCACTGCCCTGTATTACACTTTACTGTACATGTACAATATACATCATGCACCAACTGCAGATGCGGTAGAGTGGTGGTGATTCATCAATACTATTAAGCATTTTTGATACTATGCTTGGCTGATCAGCAATTCGTTCAATAATACATAGGCTTCATTTAAACTAGTTCTCCTATTATCAACACTATGACAAGGTTAAAGTTTGCTACATGACAATTTCCACTACTTAATTATACTTTATTTACATTACATACAAACTATGTGGTACTAAAACAAGCAATAGCAATGTGAAACTTACAATAGTTGCCAATAAACATAAGAATACTACTCACCTTTCCTTTGTATAATAACCCTTAGAAGTGGTCTTGCTGTGAGCAGCGCTCTTGCCAAGTTATCATCATTGTTTATGGGCAGAAGATCACCATCACTCGGGTCCGTGTAGCTTATAAGGAATGTAACATTGTGTAATTTATATAATTTCTCTATTAGTGCTTTAAAGTCTTCATATTTCAGTTTCTCCTTTCTATTCAATGAAAAACGTCGAAATTCTGCATCAAACTGTGTAAGAAAATATTATGTTCAAGGAATGTACACATATTATATTAGATCACATTCTAATAGAAAAAAAAATGTAAAGTTTGTTGATTATTTTGTAAATGGTAACTAGTAAAGGTTTTGTTTATAAAAAATAACATCATTCATATTACACACAAAACCCAAAAGGATAATGTGAAGCCCAATACAGTAATTTCATCACTAAGCCCTTTTTATTTTAAATTAAGGGAGATGAAGTTTTGCAGATAAAAAACTGACCAAAGTCAACATAAAAGTAGGCCTTTGAATTTGTAGGTAACTTTTGAAAGTATTGAGACAATGATATGCTACTAATTATTGTACAGACAATATTCTATCTTAAGGTACTGATTTTGGATGTTTAATATTATTGTCTTTCATCCACACATTAATCATAATGAATATATACAATAATTGTGTCAACTTTTAATTGACAAATTAAAGTTATAAGAAATAAAATTAATCTGGAAATGATATTACAACTTTGGTGGTGGTGAAATTGCCTATATAAAAGAGTAGTAAGGGCAAAACATGCTTTCTTCAAAGCAAGGGAATAGAAATTTGCTCCCACATACCTTAGTCTTCACTTCCACATTCTGACTGTCGATTCGAGCGGCTATTTTATTCTTCGACATTTCGAAAGCATTTAAACACTTTTACACTAACTTAACAATAATATTCTAGGATATTTAGGCACTTAACTTATGTAACAACATAGTAAAATCTGAAAAGTTTCAAATACAAGACTGTTCATTCAACACTCATTACTCGCGTCGTAATTTTTAAGAATCATGTTTCTATTACAGAATATTTATGGCATTAGTAATAAAGAACCAATCAAAGTCAAGATTAGTTAAAAAAAGACGGGCGTTATTGGTCAAATATTCTGAGACCAAATCGCTGTACAGAGACGTCAAAATAACAAAAACTATTTTGCACAGATTAGAAAAGGCGACTCTTCAGAAAGGATTGTTGATTGTTCAAAGAGAATATATTCACTACCTACGTTTGGATTGTTATCTATCGTATTCGCTAGGTGGCAGGACGTCAAATTAAGGAAAGTATTTTTTCCAGAATTTAAAAAAGTCAGAGACTCGGGAGTCGGGACCCTTAATTATTCATGCTGTTTTGTGATTTTTCCAAAACTCCTTCGAAAATTTCAGCAATACTTCTTCCGTTCAATAACTTCTACCGTTCAGACTACATTATCACGATATTTTTTTTGTGGATCCGACAGAAAAATGTTTACAAGCACATGCGCCAAAAAAATTTCATAAGTGATAATGGCGATCCTTGGCAATGAAGCGTTCATAGTTAATAGGCAGGCTAAATTTGGCCTCACTAATTTCTATTTTTGAATTTATATATTTTTCAATATACGATACGATAAAAATAATGATATCTATGGGAGTCCAACTTAAGGTGACAGTTTGTTTAATCTATACTAATATTATAAAGAGGTAATGTTTGATTGTTTGTTTGTTTGAATGGAATAGGCTCTGAAACCTTTGAACCAATATGAAAAATTCTTTCACCGTTGGAAAGCTACATTCCTAGCGCTGAACATAGGCTATATTATATGTTTAAAAAAAGTAGGGTCCCTTACTAAAACCCCAAAAATGTACCCCAAAAATGTAGTTCCGCGTTGCGGGTTCCGCGTTCCCGCGTTGCGGGTTCCGGGTTCCCGCGTTGCGGGTTCCGGGTTCCCGCGTTGCGGGTTCCGGGTTCCCGCGTTGCGGGTTCCGGGTTCCCGCGTCGCGGGTTCCGGGTTCCCGCGTTGCGGGTTCCGGGTTCCCGCGTTGCGGGTTCCGGGTTCCCGCGTTGCGGGTTTTGGGTTCCCATGCTGCGGGTTCCGCGTTCCCGCGTTGCGGGTTGCGGGTTTCGGGTTCCCATGCTGCGGGTTCCGGGTTCCCGCGTTGCGGGTTCCGCGTTCCCGAGTTAGGGGTTGTTTTTTTTAGTTGAATTTCATCATAAACTGTTTTTATGCTCAACGAAGTGGGCAAGGGTCAGCTAGTTAAATATAAATATATAAAAAACAACAAATAATTTTTACATACGAACAATATCGAAGAAACGACTTTATTAAAACGACTGGGCCTTTGGATTTACTAGCTGACCGCACTGTTCAGTCACTTTGATATGCATACAAACAGTTTGTGATGAAATTCAATTAAGTACATCGCGGAACAGTAACGTGGAACACGAAACGCGGAATTTGCAACCCGCAACGTGGAACCCGTACCTCGAAACCCGCATCACGGAACTCGCAACGCGGAACATAGGACAATCAATAAAAATTAATTAATCTGAGCGATTAAAATAAAGATATCTAGTAAGGGGGGCCAACATAAGGGTGAAATTCGTTTAATATAATATTATAAATAAACAAAAAACTAACTTACTAACAAACGATTTTTACATTCGAACAATCACGAACTCACGACGAACAAACAATTAAATATAAAAAAAATTCGAAGATCAATATAAATAAAAGGCTAAATTTAGCCAGCCAATAAATCGTTAGGAAAATAAGAATTAATTATTCTTAATTTCAGATTTGACACAACGGACAGTCACCACCAGCGATTTTTCTCTCCATTTAGTCATGGATGAAATATACTAGTATACTTCATCCTAGCCATTTAGTACACTAATTTTTTACTAAACTTTGGAAGCCCAAAGTCTAGTCAAAATCAAAGATGCTTCTACAAAGGTTGCTGAAAAGTATAAACTACTTTCCTGTCTTCTATAAAGTGTATCATTAGCTTAGCTACTTTTATTTAAAAAAAAAATGTCAGTGTCAAATAAGTCAGAACTGTCAGAAGTCAAAATCAGTCAAAACAAAAAAGTCGAAAAAAAAATCTACTATTTTCATTACATTTTTAAGAAAAAGCAATATTTTACATTGGTATTAAAATTGTTTTTGACTAAATGTTACGTTAATCTAGAACTGCAAAATACATTATTGCATAATCATAATGCCCAAGTTAATAAACAAAGATGCGGCTCGGTTGAATCCTTGTCTTAAGGTTAGATTTAATTTTTTAATACATTATTCTTATGTAACAAACAATATATCCCATCAAAAATTTACAGGAGCAAGAACAGTCTTACGAATGCCTGAATAAGAATAACTTTGTACAGGAGAAGTGTGAACAATACTTTGACAATTACAATACTTGTAAAAAGTTTTGGGTTGGTATATTTAATTATATTGTAATACATATTAAGTTAAATTAATCTTTTTCTTGATAACATTCATATTTATATCTCTATCATAGTAAGAAAAATATTAGCTTTAACAATATATATTTTTTCTTGTTCGTCTTGCACACCCTTTGCTACATTCTGTAAAAAAAATGTGTTTCAGGGAAAAGTGTATCAAGACAGAAAAGCTAAAGGCATCACTCCGTATTTGCCAGATGTCGAAGAAAGACAAAAAATAAAGGAAGATTATAGGAAGTTTGTTTATGGATAAATATTAATATTTTATATTGTTGTAAATAAAATTCATAGTTTTATGAGATACATGATATTTTACTTAACATAAGATAGTTATTATTATTATTACAACCTGCTGAGCCACACAGTCAGCAGTAAATGCATCCATGCTCAAGCTAATGTTCAGGGGTGTTTTGTCAACAAAATATTAGAGCGGGTTCTATTGTTAATGAAAGTTGTAATATGAGTATTGAATATTTTATTATTGTGAAATTACATGTCAGAAAGCAATATGTAGTGACAACTTTAGTGGCTAAAGAGTATTCCTAAGCTATCACAATGAAGGCAATGTGGGAAGAACATGTTCTAAATCCCTTTATATCTGTCAAAATATAAGGAATTAATACTGTAGTAATCAATGTACATTAATTATTTTAATATTATAATACAATTTCATATTGCTATAGTAATATGTCAATACATGATTTATGTAAAACAGACACTGATATTATACACAGACACAATTGTTTGAACTTTATTTTACTACCTGAAAAGTTTAAGTAATAATAATGCAGATTTTAAATTATCCAATTCCTTAATTAGTATTTAGTTGTACTTTATTCATATTTTGACAGATATAATTCTTTTATAATAGATGTTAAATTATCTAAAAAGTTAAATACACACTTTAAAATATTATACAATAAATATGACAATCAAATACACCAAGAATAGTTATTAATATAAAATTAATTAAAAATATAGTCAAAAGAAATATTTACAAATACTGTTGTGTCCATAATTATAGTTTCGTATCTATAACTTAGTAACAAATTATAAAATCAAGTATTTTATTATTACAAAATCCGAGTATAATACATAAAATTAGAGATTTTTAAAAATTTGAAACTTTTAAGGAGATTCAATAAGGAGACTGACAATAACATGGAGACTAGACAGAGATGGATTGTAGTTGTAGGTAAAGTTTAATCTCTTAAATTTTATATCTCCTTAAACAGAAAACCAAAACAGTTGGTTTTAATTGGGTCCAAATTAACTATTTTCTCAATACTAATTAAGTATTTACTAACACAAGCATGACACATTAGTTGCATTCACAACCGCAAGCGTTATAAAATTGCCACAATAAAATATATCTTAAAACAACATAGGTTATATTTGTATTATGTATTTAGATATTATTTTAAAATACATATCTGTGCCTAATTTGTTGCTCGGTAAAAAAAGAAACCCCTTAATCATAAAAGCTCTTAACATTCTTACGACAGTTATTCCCACTTTTTGTTTTGTTCACATTTTTTGTTCTTAAAGTGGCATGACACAATATACTTAATCTATTTTAATGTTACCTTGTATTAGGCCGTATTAGAACTAAGTTGCCGTAATTATTATCGTAACAATCTGTTTAAAAATACAAATTATACAATGTAAGTATTGAATGAAAAGAGGATTCACAAAACATTATTCTTTGTTTAAACATGGACGATTTATGATTTTTATATAACACGTTTAGCCTAGTAGTAATGACAAAATATTTGTAAATTACACAACATTAATTTACAACTGAGGTATGTGATAAGATTTGGCTCCCAGTAATTACAGCCACACAACAAAAATATTTGTAGTGAGAACATACTTAACAATATGTTCATTTAAAAGCTATAAATTGTTTCATGTGGTTTACATGGTAATTTACTTAAATGTATAATGGATAATTTGCACGGTGGTTTTTTAATTTAACAGTTTACAGTCAATGTAATTAAAAATACACAGATTACATTAACTGCCAAATAATAGCCAATATAGTAAATTGTAACATACAAGAAAAATACTATTAAATACTGTCAATCAACAACAGGTACAAATAATAATAAAAAAATATACTTCTATATTAATACAACATTGAGACTTAAGAATAAAAACTAAATCGCTTTCGCGATTAAGGTATTCAAATTATAAATACAAATACATAATCTCAGGTGACACTTAAGAAATAGATATAAACAAAATTGACACTAAGTAATAACACTTAAAAAGTCCATTAAAACACCGTGACAATGCGTGCTATGAAGCGACAAAAGATGTGTACACAAAAATAAAATGTTAGATGGTCTTGGATGAGCAATTTAGTATTTATGCTAGGTACCCTAGCTACTAAATCCTCTTAGAATGATCATTTGTAATGTAAATCATAGTCTTCTGCAATACACAAACTTTCCAATAAAATAACAAATATAACAAGTAAAGAAACATACAGCAACGAATGCTTTTTAAATAAAAGTAATAAGTAGTTTTTTATAGAATAAATGGAAATACATAGGTTCCAAAAGTGTAAATAGATACAACTATTTAGATTATTATATCATGCAATTATGTTAATTTAGGCTTTTTAATTATCCTATCCCATACGTTTTAAAAGAATCAATAGGTGTTATATGACTAGCCAGTTAATTCCATTAGTTCTCCCCTGATATACCGATACCTTTGAATTTATTTCTATGGCAAAATTGTATTATAATTCTCTGCTTTAACCATCTCACTATTGAGACTACTTCATAACATCTATGCTATTGTTTTTAAACGTCTAATGTATGTTTCTGAACGTGTAATACAGTACAGTCGGCAAAAAATCTTATGGCTTCTCAAAAATAGGCTAGGATTAGTTAAGCTTTAAATCTTATGTATAACAGGCACTTTCGTTATCAGTATTTAAAGGTTTCGGTTAATTTACGAGAGTATTCTAAAGTATTGTTGTAATTGCACCAATATGACTGAAACCACAGCCTGTCTCATAATATCCTAGCTAACATTACTCGTACAAAAATACTTTTCTTTACATTCGTAGGATGTTTTTGCTGACCGTACAATAATGTTATGTTATCTAGCACGCACTGTCCTCTAGGAGTCAATCTGCACGCTGCTTTATGTGGAAACAGCTTATTCGAAAGTGGTCACACATTTGTCGCACCTGCAATGTACAAATATGAAATCGTTAGCCACCGTCATTAAAGAAAATAATCTATACAAATATTATAAAGCGGAAGAGTTTGTTTGTTTAAACGCGCTAATTTCACGAAGTACTGGTCCGATTAGGAAAATTATTTTTTTGTTGGATAGTCCATTTATAGAGGAAGGATTTACATATTATGTTATTGAAGTACACAGTAATAATACACAAATTACTTGCACTTTCTCCACTTTATTAGTTGTTAAACATAAGATTTATTGAAATACACGACCGGTTTCGACTAAGTCATCATCAGGAAGGATTTAGGCTATATAACATTACGCTGCAACCAATAGGAGCGAAGCGTCAGTGAGAAATGTTGCAAAAACGGGAAAAATTATTCACATTTGGGAACTTTCGTGCGCTGCATAAACTGTTTAAGTTACTCAAAAACAGGCGGGCACAGCTAGTAACACATAATTACATACTACGTTATAGCCGCATAGGTCGTTAAAACTCTTGACCAAGGCCAAATTGAAGTTGTCGTGCTAATTAGGTTCATGTGCACCTAACAATATATATTTTTACAATAACCGCAATTTTTAACCTCCGATTTTTAACGTTATAAATTTGACCATCCACATAAATTATAATATACCGTTTTTAGGAATATATTGACACACTTTTATTAAATCAGCAGTTTATTACAATAGAACAAACAAACATACATACCCCAGCTTTCCCGAACGCAATTCAACAATCCATATTGAACTCTGATTGGTAGTACATTATGAGACAGAAGGGAACAGACAGATATTTTATAATTACATCACGCTCGCAATTGCAACATTTGTCAAAATTCCACACATAAGGTTAATTCATCAAAGACACCGATTAGTTGACATACGATTTGAATCAGCGAGCGAGCGTGATGTAATTATAAAATATCTGTCCGTTCCTTTCTGTCTGACAATGTTCCACCAATCAGCGTTCAATATGGGTCGTTGATTCAATGCTATGTTCGTTGATCATTAATTTGAATAGCGATCGGGAAACTGGGGGATAATTATACACTTCTAAAATCATTACTCTTCCTTTTGGTTTCACCGTAGTTGAAGTACACTCGCCACACAAGTGCCGAAATGTATTACACCATTTCGATTGATTTTTTTATAAAAACGATTTTAAAATTTAAATTTTTGACATTTTAACTCTACGTCGGCAGCAGCGATCAGGGGTCAGACTGCCAAAACCAACATCCTTTCTTTTGGATTCGCCGTAGTCGGTTAAAAAAGTAAAAGTACACTCACCACACAAGTGCCATAATGTATATGCGCGGCCACAGTCAGCGCGGTGAGGCCGTAGAAGGCCACCAGTTCGTAGTGCGGGAAGACCAGGGACACGCCGGCGGCCGAAGTCAGGGGCCACAGCAGCCAGTTCACCGCCTCGCACCGCTGGTTGCTCATTTGACTCACGATTAGACGACACTTAAATAAAAATAAAATTAGATTTTTTGGTATATGACCGGCGAATGTGCTGTAGTGGAAGCTGGCCTTATAATCATAATGTAATATTCATGCTTTTTAAATTTACCGTTAATGACCATATTGACAATTTATATAGAGTCTCGATGATGCCCAAACGACTTACTTGAAATAGAAAAAAACAATATTTTGTGACTATCTGTCAAGTATCAATAATGTATCACACAAAGCTTATAGAGGGTGTAAAATGAACAGTCACTATAACTTAGAGATACGATTGTACTGATCAAACGATTAGACCTTTCCTCATTTTGAAAATGTATTTTTTTTGTCATAAACTAAACATTTTTTGCACCATTACTTACTTTTATGTCGCAATAATAACAAAATGCAAAAAAAAAACATTTACAGAATGAGAAAAGGTGGTAAGATAATCATATCCCAAGTTGTATAACGATAGTGTGTAGATATATAAATTGGCAGAGATCGCTTCAAGCGATAACACCGCCTTTACCCACGCTTTGTAAAATAGTTTTTATTGTTAAGTTTATTACCTAATAACAATAATAAAGAACATTTATTCAACAAATTTTGACATTACAATACACACAACTAAGTTACACACTCACGATGCAAACGCAACGTAAAGAAGAAAAAAAAAATTAAATTAAAAACAGATTAAGTACCTACACCATAAACAAACAAAAAGATAATATAATAGCTCCCCTCAACGATTTCGGTGTCGGTAGCCGATTTCATTGAAACCAGGCCAGGTACGCAGGAGTTATTTTATAGTGCCCAAGGGTGTGCGCAATACACAGAAGCACTCTCTTCCTTTTAATCTCATAACCCAGTGGGACGGTAAACCGACACGACTGGCGAGAGAACAGGCGCAGGTCTGACTTTTTACATGCTTATCCGACGCATGGATCATCTTTATCATCTTTCTTGTCAGACAATCAGGTGATCAGTCTCCATTGTCCTAACCAAACTTGAAAACAACATTTTTGTTGTTCCAACGCGGGAATCGAACCCACGACCTCCGGGTTGAGAGCGAAGGTCTGAACCACTAGACCACGGAGGCGATAATAGAGTACGTACTACGTAATATGTGAGCTATTTTTACGGCAATTTTTAGTATGGGATAACAGAGTAACCTTTACGCACCTACCTGAAATCATATTATGCAATATTTACATACCGCAACATTACTAAACAGCGTCCCGATTAGCAAGAACAGTATACGCGGGTCGCATTCGGGCAGGCGCTGCGAGTGGTGCACCCACAGCGAGCTCACCGCGAACACGCTCAGCAGCGACCAGAGGGGGCGCAGCGCTTCCCACGCGGACCGCATCTTACCCGTGCGCAGCTTGTACGATCTGGAAGCATTCATCACAGTGCCGGATTAAGCAGGCGCGGGACCCGTAGCAAATTCTTTGACCTGCATATAAGACAAATATTTTGTAGAGCTGATTATCAGACCGACTGAATTTCTACGCGTTTATATAGTCGTCCCTGCTAAATTTAACCTAAAGGTAAACAAACCGAAAACATAGAAATTTTCCCTTATTCACTTATTGTGTACACTTATCAACACTTTCACAGTTTAGTTAAAGGATTACACTTCATTGTGCAATACATTTTATAACAATTAAACAATAATTAATGTCTTTAAACATCAAATGAAAATCTTTCACAGAAAAAATACGCCATTTTGACACTGCCGATTGTAGAATATAACCCTATAGTCTATGGATTCATAGAAAACAAAAATCATTGTATTAATATTGGCCAATTGGCATTACTGACTAGTCCTTGGTTGTGTCATAGACGGGTTTGTTTACGTTTGGGTTAAATTTATCTCGGACGTACTTACTATACAAGCAACTTTTTGTAGAATTAATGCTTTTACGGTATGAAAGTATTTACGCCAAGGAAATAGTCGAGTACCGAGTGTCTAACGTGGATTGTCTTAGAATGAAAAGTAGTAACGTTTCACGTTTTTGTGACATATAAACTTTCACATTTATAATATTAGTAGGATGGTAGGATAATTTACAATTTGTCAGTGATGTAGAAAATTCTTTTTCACAAAAAATTTACCACATAAGTAAACTAAAATCTCATATTACATTTGCCAACACAACTTTAGATATATTATATACTCACAGGTACATATTGTATACTGCGACTGGTAAGTTAGTGAACACCCCTGTGCCATATATGAGCCACTCAAAAGCATTTGCCATGGTGTAAGAGCCAAACAGGTAGCGTTTATAGTATCCCGTTCCTTTCACTCCAGTCCAAAGAAACACGAATGTAGAAGTCTGCCAACAATTTGGTAGTTATGTAAAAGTACAAATAGAAATTCAGTTAGTAAAAAAATGGCCACTTTTAATAAATATCTACATACCCACATACTAAAATCGTAACCCCATGGTAGAAATAGAACACCTGTATTATATTTTTCCCAATGGCTTATGTAAAAGTTGAGTAAGAGATTCCACATAATGTAGTACATTCTGTAAGAAAAAAAAAAACATTTGAATAATTAATCATATCAAGTATATATTTAAACAAAACATTTGCATATCTTCTTAGTTAAATGACTAATGATTTTTTTGTGGTATTAAAATATTTGTAATGAAAAAAATCGGGTAATTTTGTAAACAAAATACAAACCGTATTGGCGATATGGAGAAATCCAGCCGCCCAAATATAGAGTACAGGCATGCCGGTATAAAGAATACGGAATATGAATCAAGACCATGATCGAAGAGCTCTCCCAATGGACCTGAGGTCTGTGTGCGCCGAGCTTGCTTGCCATCAATGCCATCTGTAATAAAATACGGCGACCGTTATATGAAAGTAGAAAGTACCTTTACTAATAATTGTAGTAAACTTATTATTGTTTATAATGAATAAAATGTACAAGCATTGACAAGCAAAGGTTTTCATGTGAAAGGAAAAAAGGTTTCAATCTTATAAATCATTGAAAGCCAACTGCACGCCCGAAAAAGCGTGAGTCATTGTCACTTTCTGCCTGAGCTGAGCTCGCAAGTGATAGGGCGTAGCAGTAAAAGAGAGGTAGCAGCAGCATACAACCTATATGTGAACTTTTATCACATCACATTAAACTATTGTCTGTAAACAGACTTTACAAATAACAATTTTTTAAAAAGGTTGGTACATTATTATTTTATCAGCCCTGTAAGGAAGGTATTATTATTATCTTACCTAAAGTATATGCCAAAAAGAGAAAGACTGCCAGGAGATACCAAAGAGACTGTGGTATAGTTTCTAAATGTCCATTTATCGGTTCTGTAGAGGTTTCATTCTGTGACCTTGAACTGGCAGCTAAGTAGTCATAATCATAGTATGAGAGTAATAAAAAGTCAAGAACAGTGAGAAGAAATCCAGAAAACGTCAAAACATTTGGTGCTACCCATTTTGGAACAATCTGCAAACAAAATTATAACAATTTAAACAAAATGTTAATTATTCTGCACATGTATTATTATGTACTTGAAATAAAATTATTGCATTATTGTTTACAATTATTGTGGGAAAATATTTAAATACACTAAATGATATTAAGTGTTGTTCTAAATAAATCTATTTATGGGTCTAGAGAAAATGTATTTTTAAGTAAGTATAATAAATAAAAATAAAAAAAATAGAATAAAAAAAACTACTATCTTAAAGGGGTCTTGATATTTTCTGTGTTTTCTAAAAGTTATCACTGTAGTATTTTCTGGATTCTTTAGTAATGTTACAAACAGTAGCGTATATAACAGTAAGTAGGGCCCCGGTGCAAAGAATTGGGCCCTCACTGCCTCTTACCAAGTAGCCCTACAAAATTAGTTGATGTTCACTTAAAATAATTAAATTAAAAAAAAAAACATGTCAGCAGGGTCAAGGTTTTCTAGCTTCAGGCACTGTCGTGTTTGCTGACCCACTCTTTTCAAAGCTAGATTAAAGGGCCCCTTGAGGTCCGGGGCCCTGGTGCGCTGCACCACCGCTACGCCTTAAGTTATGGCCAAATATATTATGAGAAATGAAAGATCAAAGCACATGTTGTTGACAACAAGCACCTAGGTACTTTCAAGTTCTTATCACACCTTATCAGTAAACATACCTCCATGATCAAAGATAAGATTTATACATGTTTTGTTAAACTAATAGTTTTGCATATTCTTTATTAACCTTTGTAAATAAATTACAGGCATTAAAATATTTGTAGATGAATTTTCTAAAAAACTGGTAGAACATGCTTTGAGGCATCAAGTCTGCCTATGTATGAAAAGTGCATGATGTTAAAATAAAATAAAACATATACTATAAAATAACTATACTGTAATGTAAACAAACAGTGATTTATCAAATCATGAACACTCACCCTAGAACTTCCAGGATTTGTAGTCTTAGAATTCTAGGCTAATAATTATTTACACAGATATGTAGATAAGATTCTCATTTTTTTAAATTATTATAGGAAAGTAGTTCAAATTTGCTTGTGTAGAGATTTCAGAATTAATTACAAATAAGGCAAAGGCATAGGTTTTTTTAACTTACCTCAACAACTTTGTTCCAGAAAGGGTGCATAACATACACACTGAGTGGACTTGTATCTTTAGACATATACTGTAAAAAACAAGAAAGTATTAAAATAAAAATTAGATATTCGTAACTACATAAACGCTGATATTTGAATAGTAAAAACATATTTAAAATGAATTTACAATATCCTCCTGGAAATTAATTACCTATTGAAATATATTTATTCTCATATTTCCCATAAATGTAGGTTTTGTCTACTATAATAATCAACTTCACTAATACTTGCTTAGGCGAGGTGCATTGCGGATAACAATATTGCGTAAAATGATCGATCGGTGTTTTGGTTATTTTTAAACTCGGTATAATAAACACAGACATTTTGTAAATAATCCTATTTTTTATACAGTACTATGTGTGTTCAAGAATTTATTGTGTATTAATAAACTCTGAAATACATTTAGCTACTTACTTTATAATTATCAAAACCTTCGAGGTGCGCTCGACCGAGATATTTGTAATTAAACATTTCCACTGATTTTCTGTCGGAGTCTGATATAAAATAATTTTGACTAATTAGTTAAGGTTTTATTTCGATTGTTAACATTATATCCACATGTTTATTTGTGATTATAATATTTTAATCGTACAAAAATCACAGAAGTAAGAGTAGAAATCAAGAAACACGCATTGTTTAGTCAACTGTCATTATGACTTTGACTTGATATGTCAGCTGTCAAAATTAGTTATTTTTTTATTTATGTTCTAAATAGTAATCTAAGGAATAGGCTCTTCAACTTCATTTTATTAAAAAAAACTACTTAAATATTACTAATACTATTATTTGTTGTAGTTATAGGCACTAGACACTAGACACTTAGCTCCAGCTGTGGCTTTAAAGAACAAATACAGCGCCAGTACTTACGGCCGTCATTTTGTCAATAGTAAATATCTATAAATAAATTACTTTTATTTGTCTATTTAAAGCCCGAGGCAATTCTCTGTTTGTTTGAGGCAATTTGGTTGTCATATTATCTGAAATGATGACTCATTTATTAATTACTTTACAATCATTTTGTTCTCTCTCGAATGGACATTAGGTACTTATCATGTTATGTGTATGTATAAAGTACATATCTACATGCTCGATTTCAACTGACTTAGCGTCTAATTTAAGTTTAAGGAAATATTTAGATGGATTCTACTTAATATTAAAATATACTCGTACCTACGTGTACGTGAGCGAAAATAATCCCTTATGTAAATCCCCAAGATATGAGTAACACTACATTGAATATTTTTAAAATGACTTCATTCAGGCTAAAGTACTTATAATAGACATTCAATGATTTTACAAATATTGTTGAAATCTTGTTATTATTGCAATCTATCTGTCGATAAAAATAAACCGGTCACCGGATATCTACACTTGCAATAGAGATAATATTATGGGTTTTTATCATACTTAAATATGTACACTAACTGATTCATCCTAAAGGGGTTTACCGCGAAAAGGACATAAATTATGATATTATCTTCTTCCCGTGCAGGAGGAACATTTTTGTTAGATATTATTATTTGTGTTCATACAGCATTCCTTGCTCACGGGCAATAAAGTCCCTGTTATACAATTTTAATTAAAATGTGATGTGATATCACTTATCAGCCGGCGACTCTCTCTGAACACACTATGGTAGTGTACTTAAGTGGAACCACCAGTTAGTGTAGCACAATTGCAGCAAATGGTTGGTAAAAGTGATACTATGCTACTGGGCTGACGTGCTAGTAGACTATATCTAGGATTATGGAAGGACTATGGCGTCTGCCAGATACAAGTGGTAGCATGTATCATAAAGTCGGCAGACGGTGACTTTCCAACTCATTGAATAGGTACATTTGACGCAAATACGGTGCACCAAGATGGCAATATTTACAGCTTGAGGCAGAAGAAGAGGTGTCGCTGGACTTTATACGCCGATTATTTGCATCCTCACGACGCCCACTCGCCACTTACGTTTCAGATCCTCCCTCCCAGCGCGAATCTCTCGACTCCACTGCGTCCGGCCGGTTAAGGCAAACCAGACCAACCAGCCAGATGTAGGGGTTGCTCTTCCTCAGTGATCACTCCGGCCGGCCAGTGAAGGCAAGTCGGATGGAGAACAAGGTACTCCCCTGGGAGAATTCAGGTGAATGGGGTCGCAATTACAGCCTCTATTAAAACCCCTAACTAAACTTTAGCCTTGCCTCACTTACTATAGTCTAGACGAAGCAACTCCAGCGATATTTCACACCTATTTTCTTTGGGGCCGTGGTGTTAGTAAGAAACTTTGGTACTCACGAATGTAGGTACATCTTAAACATTGTATTTACGTATTTACTGGCTGATAATATTATATAGGTAAATTTTAGAAACATTCATTAATTTCAGACTTACTACGAATATTATAGAGCTAACCAGAGTATAACGGATATTTTTATTGAACTTAAAGATAATTTTAACTTTAAAATGCATTTTTTTTGTTATAGAACAAATTTAGCCGTCTCTATAGAAGTTTATCTATTAGATAAGATAATATTATATTACAGAAGGGAATCGATAACTGATAATAAATAACAATGTGTTTACAAGTTGATTTGTTGCATTACGCCAGTACAAACGTCTCCATCTAAAGATGCCTAAAATGAACGAAATCATTGGTGTAATTTTTGAAGAAGCGATTAAAGCAAAAGGTAAAAAGAAAAAGAAGAGTAAAAAGAATAAACAAAAAGCAGAGAACAGTTCCGCAATACAAGAAAAGAACTCAGAAGATCAATTAAATGACGCCGAAAGTGAAGATGAAAATGACGATGATGTATGTAGTGTGTCTAATGTATCGAGTGCCAGTGATAGTATTAATTTACAATTCGATGCAATAATGAAGACTGCCCCAGAGTATCCAGAATTCAACGAATACGGTGAAGAAAAAGTTGAAAAAATAGAAAATGAACTCCCAGAGCCTCCAAAAGTAATAGAAGGAGAAGCTTTAAACATTAGAGCTCTTGAGCAGTATGCAAAAACGTATGAACTAGAAAAGTTTGATAAAAACTATTTGATAATTTTTAATCAAGAGAACATTTTAAATTATGAACCAAGAGTTGGCACAGCAAAAGATGTGGAAGCTTTAAAAACCACGCTCTCTAAATATAAGTTCGAATGTAATGAGTATCATGATTTGATTAAGGATGAGATTATAGAAAAATTAAAAATATGTAAGTAACTACAATCTAACATTTACTTACCTACTTAAAACTAAAGAGATAAAATATAAATATTTTAAGGGTTGTGAGTGGAGAAGGCAGGACGGAGGATACGCTCCTTCACACAGGCAAGTTTAAACAAGGAAATAATCTTTAAATATTATGTAATTATCTTTTCAGTTGAAAGCAAAGATTTCACGGACTACGGTTGCGTGGCCGTTGCTGTTTTAACGCATGGCAATAGAAATGGTTTACTAAGAGCAAGGGATAGGGAATTTAGTGAGATGGAAATAATTAATTATTTCAAAACACAAGACAAACCTACTTTAGTAACGAAACCTAAGCTCTTAATCATTCAGGTAATTGTAGTCATAGTATATTTATAAAGATTAGAGAAATATATTTACCTTTTTGTCTATATAAAATCTAGTACTTAATTTTATCTATTTATATAATAACCAACTAAAGACCAAAATGCCCGTACCCTTCTTAACTACATACAATTCTTTTCTCTACAATTATTTCATATTAGAATTACTTCATAAATTATGATACCATTTTGTAACTTTACTTCTCAGTAAAAGTGGTAAAACATTGTGAAACAGGCCCAGGCCACCATCTTATAATACTAGCTTGTTTGGAACTTTTGTCGCTACTAACTTTATATCGAGCGACAGGGACAAAAAATAGAAATGAGTGACATTTATCGGTAGATTGTCAAATTAGATCTATATATTCGTCATCACTTCAATATTTTTATTGAATACTTTATCAATCAAAACAAACCTTGAATCATTCCTGAATAGATTAGATGGATAAAATATATTTTAGGTCTTCTAAAAATGCTAAAGATAATAAGATTTAGCTATAATAAAAAAATATGTTCTGTACTTACAAGATACGCAATAAGCAACCTTTTCGTTAAGAAGGGAAATAACAAATGCAATGTAAGAGAGTAAATTAGGGTATAGATAATAGAACTCAAACTTTCCTAGGCGAAGCCTATGCTAGCTGTCGGAAGTTTGCGTTCAACGTGGCGAATGATAGTCGTTTTTCAGGGCTTTCGTTTGTCGTGTGAATTATTTCGGTGCGCCTCTTGGTTCCCGAAATATTTAAATTTTATGTGTTTTTTATCTTGGGTCCACTTTTGTTTAATCTCGACCATCGTGTCATCCACGTATAACGAACCTGGTGACAAGTTTGTCCCGGGGTCGTTTTCTGTGTGTGACCCCCACGGGGGCTGAGTTATTTTTACTTTACTAGATTAGGTTTATTTTTATTATGGTGTCGGTTTTTATTATTTTTGGTGTTGGTCTTAGTTATAATTAGAGTTAGTTATTTTTAAGTGTATAGTAACTTTTACTATACATTTGTTTGTTGTTGGCGTGTGTGGCCAATTATTTTTGGCGCCATGTCAAGAGAAGGGGGGAGAACGAATGATAGGAATAGTGCGGAGTCGGAGGGGGAGATTCCTATCATTAGTAAAGGGGGGTTTCTCCTGAGTTACGGAGTTGATAGACCGGAGGTGGACGAAGTTGCTTCGGTGGAGGACGTTGAAACGGGAGAAGGGAATGGTGAAAGGGAGAAGGGGAAAAGGACGTATGGGCCAACTTCCTCTGCAAATTCGCGTGTTCGTGCAGGGATAACCATAGACGAAATCCTGGGCCGTGATTGGTCAATGCCGTCTGCCCCTGTGTCGGAGTCGGAACGATCTCGACGCAAAAGATTGTTCTCGGATGACTCGGGCTCTGATACGGAGTGCCCTGATGGTACTCTGGTATCGGGCCGTCTGAAAAAGATTCCGACGGCGCGTCGTGGCAAGTCACGAGGAGCGGCGAGTTCTGCCTCTGCCCGTAAGGTTGATGGTGCGGCTCGAGAGTTTGTGGAGAATCTGGAGAGGCAGAGCTATCGGAAGTCGCAGGTGGAGGGTACAGCTGTACAAGTGCCGGGTCTACTTGATTTAGATTTGGAGGAAATGGACGTTGAGGCGCTGATAAAATCAGCGGTAAGGGGTCTGGATGAGATATTAGATTTAACGGGAAAGTCCACGAATCTAAAAGGTGGTTATGCCAGTAAAATTCGTAAGGCCTCTGGTGTAATTAGGGCGGTTGTCGACACGTTGGCGACGAGAACTTCCAGCCCAAGAGACTCGTCGCCTACGCGCTGACAATGCTCGTCTGCAAAGGGAGGTAGGCAAATTAAGAGAGGAGGTCCACGCCTACCGGCGTGAATTTGAGGACGCCAGAAAAGCGGCGACAAAAAATCGGAGCAGTCATAATATGATGAGCTCCGAACAAATGGAAGAACTTGAGGGCAACTTAGCACGGCTCGTCGGTAATATGATAGACGGCCGGCTTGCTGCTCTTGAAGAACGGCTACTGCCACCTGTAGTGGTTCGTCCGCCTCTGGCGTCGGATGGCAAAAGGGCGGCTTGCAATCCTGCACCGGCTCGAGTAGTACCGGCTGAAAGAGAGATTGTCTCGTGTGCAGGAGTTTCTAGTGCTCCGTTACGGCCGGCCCCTGTGCAGGCTACTACAAGGAGTCGTGAGGAATCCCCAGTATTGCCTGTCCGCCCGTTGATGCGTCAGGCGTCAGCTAAGGCCTCGAAAAAGGCCGATAAGAAAGGTTCGCAGTGGACCAGTTTTGGTCCATCTGAAACGCGGTCTGCAAATGTTGTGTCGGGTCGGGGCGAACGCAGGTCTGGTATTGCTGATGCTGCTGAATCTGCCCCGGAGGCTGGCCCCTCATATAGCTGGTCGGAAGTGGTCCGTCGCAAGACTTCTAAAAAGAAGGTGTCGATTCAGCCGCAGAAGGCGGCTTCACTAGGGAAGAAATTGGTCTTACCTGGGTCCTCGGCGGTGGTGGTGAAGCTGCGTCCGGAAGCGGCTGAAAAAGGGGCTACCTACAGTGAAGTCCTCACAAAGGCTGAGAGGGATTTGGGAGGACTAAAGGAGTTAGGTGTCTCGTCCCTCCGAATCAGGAGTGCGGCTTCTGGGGCCAGACTCATAGAGGTGCCTGGGAGGAGTAGTGGAGAAATGGCGGACTCTCTAGCGAGTAAGCTCGCGCAGGTCTTGTCGGGGGTCGCGGATGTCGTCAGGCCCGTCAAGCATACCGATTTTAAATTGACGGGTCTGGATGACACTGCTACGAAGGAGCGTGTTCGGGCAGTCGTGGCAAAGGAGGGAGGTTGCGCAGAAGATCAGGTGTGGGTGGGCGAGATTTATCGCGGCCCGCGTGGAGTGGGCTTTGCTCGCATGGCTTGCCCAGTTGCGGCGGCTAAAAAGTTAATACAGCTGGGGAGTCTAACTGTCGGTTGGAGCAAGGTGCGTCTCCATCATCAGGGGGCGCGCCCTAGGCATTGTTATCGATGCTTTGGCATGGGGCACTACAGTGTCATGTGCCCCTCTGAGAAAGATCGCAGCGGCTTGTGTTTCCGCTGCGGACAGTCGGGCCATAGAGCTGCACAGTGCAGTCAGGATCCTCGTTGCGCCATTTGCGCTGATGCGGGCCGGAAGTCGGACCACGTGATGGGGGGAAGAGCGTGTAACCCCCCATCTAATCGAGGTAAAGTCCTCCCCCCGCGATCAACGGGGAGTGGACGGGAGGCGCCTGAGGCCGAGATGATAGAATAATGTCTGGACATCTCGGCTTCCTTCAGGCGAACGTAAACCACTCCGCCGCGGCTCAGGATCTCTGTCTGCAGTCGATGGCGGAGTGGCTTGTCGATGTTGTGGTGGTAGCGGAGCCTTATTTTGTGCCTCCCCTGCCGCATTGGGCAGGAGATTCGGCGGGCTCCGTTGCCGTGGTGGTGAAGGCGGGTTCTGGCCCACCCCTCACTCTCAAAACGAGGGGTGAGGGGTTTGTTGTGGTGGTTCGGGGAGAAGTGGCCATAGTTGGGGTCTATTTCTCCCCGAACCGGAATTTGGCGGCTCTGGAGCGATTCCTCAACGCTCTGGGGCCGATAGTGAGGAGTTTGGCTCCCCTCCCGGTAATCGTGGCAGGGGATTTCAACGCTAAGTCCTCGGCGTGGGGGTCCCCGGTCACGAACCCAAAGGGGAGCGAGGTGGAGGAGTGGGCGCTGGCCACGGGGCTGTCCTTGCTCAATCAAGGGACAGTCTCGACCTGCGTGCGTTGGAATGGGGAGTCAGTGGTGGATCTCACGTTCGCCACGCCCGATATCGCGCGCAGAGTCAGCAGGTGGAGGGTGGTAACGGAGGTGGAGACGCTGTCGGACCATCGTTACATAAGGTTCGAGGTGTTTCCAGCCTCCGGGTCGAGTCCGAATTCGTCCAGGGGTCGCAGCAGGTTCCCGCGTTGGGCTCTCACTAGGTTCAACCGGGAATTGGCGGAGGAGGCGGCCATTGTCGGTCGCTGGTGCCTCCCGTCGCCGTTGCAGGGTCGAGGGGTGGAGGAAATAGCTGGCTGCTTCGGAGATGTACTTAAAAACGTCTGCCGGGCAGCCATGCCGAGAATAAGTGGACCCCCCCCTCCACGTCGGGCGGTTTATTGGTGGTCTCAGGAGCTGACCGACCTTCGCGTCGCCTGCAACGCTGCGCGTCGCGCTTATGGACGCAGCAGGCGGCGCCGACCCCAGGACATAGAAAGAGATGGCCGGTTGCACAGTGTCTACCGTGAGTGTAGGGAGGCACTGGTGCTAGCCATGAACCGGGCCAAAGAGGAGGCATGGTTGGAGCTTGTGGGGGGTCTGGACGATGACCCCTGGGGTCGACCGTATAAAAGGGCGCGGGACAAACTCCGCGTCCAGTCGGCCCCGTTGACGGAGACGCTCCAACCGGAGCTACTGGGGACGATTGTCAGGGAGCTGTTCCCTGATCCCCCGGTAGGATTCGCTCCTCCGCGAATGGCTCGGTCAGTGTCGGACTCGATCGTGGAGGGTGTTCCGCCACCCGTCACCGACGAAGAGATGGAGGCGGTTCTTGCCCGCCTTCGTTCCAAGAAGAGAGCGCCAGGTCCGGACGGGGTGCACGGGAAAGTGCTTTCCATTGCACTGGTGCACCTCGAAAATCCCCTCCGGGAACTCTTCGACCACTGTTTTCGGTCGGGGCAGTTCCCAAGGGATTGGAAGGTAGGTCGGCTCACCCTATTGCCAAAGGGGAACCGGCCACCGGACCAAGCGTCTGCGGTGAGGCCGATCGTTCTGCTGAACGAGGTCGGAAAAGCGTTGGAGCGTGTAGTGGCTTCTCGACTCGTTCAGCATCTGGAGGAGGGCCCGGGACCGAAACTGTCAGACCATCAGTACGGTTTCCGGGTCGGTCGGTCTACCGTCGACGCCATTAGGCGCCTAAGGTCGGTGACGCAGGAGGCGGAACGCGAGGGGGAGGTGGTGTTGGGGGTGTCGCTCGACATCGCCAACGCTTTTAACAGCCTTCCTCACAGCGTGATACGGGAGGCGCTGAGCTATTTTGGCGTCCCCTCGTATATCGGAAGGCTGTTGGAAGATTGGCTCTCCGACAGGGAAGTCGTGTGGGAGGACCGGGAGGGGTCCTTTGTGCGGTGGAGGGCAGGGTGCGGTGTTCCACAGGGATCGGTGTTGGGTCCGATCCTGTGGGACATTGGCTTTGACTGGGTCCTGCGTTGTCGTCTCCTCCCTGGGATGAGTGTCATCTGTTACGCTGATGACACTTTCGTAACATCCCGGGGGAGAAATTTTATTGAGGCGGCGCGGCTGGCCGAATCGGCAGTGTCGCTGGTGGCTGGCCGCATTAGGCGTTTGGGGCTTCGGGTTCGTTATGATAAGACCGAAGCCCTCATGTTTCGCGGACCCGGGAAGAGAAGACCCCCCCCAGGCGCACGACTTCAGGTCGGAGAGGAGGAGATCCGGGTGAGCCCCACCGTCAAATATCTTGGGCTCACCCTGGACGGGAGGTGGACCTTCGGCCCTCACTTCCAACTATTAGGGCCGAAGGTCATAAGGGCGGCATCATCGCTGGGCCGGCTTTTGCCAAATGTGGGCGGGCCCAGCCAAGCCTGCAGGCGGCTATACTCTGGTGTGTGTAAGAGTATAGCCCTGTATGGTGCCCCGATTTGGTCGGATGCCCTCACGGTGCGGAATAAGGCCCTGCTGCACAGAATGCAGCGGGTCATAGCAGTGAGGGTCATCAGAGGGTACCGTACGGTCTCTTGGGCGGCGGCTACTGCGCTGGCGGGAGAACCGCCGTGGGAGCTCGTGGCTAGGGTCCACGCTGAGTTGAACCTCCTCGTGTCAGAGAGGAGGTCGCGTAGTGAGGCCCTATCATGGGAGGAGCTCAGGCGGTTCCAAAGGCTAGGAGAGCAGTGGTTGCTGAGGAGGTGGGGTGAGGTACTGACGCAGGCGCCGTATGGTAAGCATACGGTTTCTGCACTGCGTCCAGTTCTTGCGGCATGGATGCGCCGCAAGAATAAACCCCTCACCTTCCGCCTTACACAGATACTCACCGGACATGGATGTTTCGGTACGTATTTGTGTAAGGTGGCCAGGAGAGAGCCTACGCCAGCCTGCCATGAGTGCGGCGCTGCGGAGGACACGGCCCAGCATACCCTTGAGGTGTGCGATCGTTGGGCTGTGCAGCGCCATGACCTCATGGCGGTGCTTGGGCGGGACCTCTCGCTCTCGACCATGGTGCGCTGCATGCTCGAGAGCGATGAGGCCTGGCAGGCGGTGGTCTCCTTTTGCGAATCTGTCATGTCGCAGAAGGAGGCCTCGGAGCGGAACAGAGAGACTGATCCTCTCTCTGCTCCGCTTCGCCGGCGCAGGACGGGGGTGCGGAGGCGTCGCTATGCGGCCCTCCCATCCCACGTCTAGTACGGGGCTCCGGGTAGAGGGATGGGTAAACCTCCCCGGCTTAGCCAGTCTCGGCGCCGAGGGGAGCGCTTCAGTTTGCCGAAGTGCTCCCTCATTGTGATGGAAGACCGGTCCCTTACGAGGTAGACCGGCCGGTCGGGGGGGCGTGGCCTGTGCTTGACAGATCCAGGGCACGCCTTCCACTCAACGGCTGATGGCAATCCGCAAGTGGTTTTAGTGGGTAAACCGGCCGTAGCGAGCCGGGAGTCCCACATACCCCTCGGGCACCCCCCCGGGGGGATGCGTAACGCATTTCCCTTGCGAAATCAAAAAAAAAAAAAAAAAAAAGGGTATAGATAATAAAATATTACTCGTAAATGGAGTCAAGTATGTAGGTGCTAAGATTGCTAAGTAGTCATCTAAATTTAATTCCATTATACAGGTTATATCTTTTAACTAGCCGGTTATTATTATATATTTTAGGCTTGCCGAGGCCTCCGACTAACACCTGCTGTTCCAGTTATGAGATCTCTACATATGCGATTGGACCAGGACGTAGAAGTCGAACCCTACACTCTCCCTGTAGAGTCCGATATGTTGATACTGCACAGCTCATATATTGGATGTCCTTCTATACGGTAAGATCAGGTTGAAAGCGTTTCTCTAGAGAAACTAGCAGACATATAGACTAATTTAGGGCGTGTTTCACCAAGCAATGTTAAAGTTAATCCTTCGTTAAATATCATGTTGTTCCTCTCGTAATTCATATCAATGAATGAGAAGGCATGGTATTTTAACAAACCAACACACTAACATGCGTTGGTGAAATCGAGACTTAGGGCGTGTTTCACCAAGCCATGTTAAAGTTAACGCCATTTTAATATCATATTATCCCTCTCGTATTTCCTGTCAATGAATGAGATGGGATGGTATTTTAACTTTAACATTGCTTGGTGAAACACGGCCTTAATCACTTACATTATTTATCAAAATTGCAGGAGCGAAATAGAAGGATCTTGGTTTATACAGACGTTGTGTAAGAAAATAGATGAATTGTCTGAAGAATTAGATTTAGAATCAATTTTGACTGAAGTGAAGAGGGAGGTGGCAATCGACTTACATTACGATCAATACAACAGGGTAACGTTTGAGGTAGATATTTACAAACAAATGCCGGTGGTAACGTCTACCTTGATAAGAAAATTATACCTGAAGCCGAATAAAGACGAGACTACTGTAACGGACAGCACGCTGGTAACTTACCTTCCTCAAACCCAAAGAAGCAGCCAATCAGAGATAAGTTCTATAATAAGGCTAAGTGGACAGTGCCTGTGTTATTTGGAACATTTTGCCTACATCAAAAACTGCTTGAAGTAAGTAAGCTATATGGGTGTAAAAAGAACAGTCACTATAACTTAGGGATATAAAATTTAAATATATTATAGTTATATAGCAATATCCCGCGAAACAATTATAACCACAACCAGCAAGCAGATGAGTGAGTGTACGCATAGACATGCGTTTGATGCACCTCTCTCCTCCCACACTGCTTTAAATGCGTACACTCGCAAGCAAAAACATGAAACCACCACCACCACACAAGCAATAATGTTAACACGATCGTGCAAAGCCCCACCACCATGCAGGTTGCAAAACTCGATTAACGAACATTGTTCGCAGAGTCTACATCCTGAGCATGCTCCGGGGTCGGAGCGAAACGCGCGTCGAGTTTTGCAACCTGCATGGTGGTGGGGCTTTGCACGATCGTGTTAACATTATTGCTTGTGTGGTGGTGGTGGTTTCATGTCTTTGCTTGCGAGTGTACGCATAAGCAGTGTGGGAGGAGAGAGGTGCATCAAACGCATGCCTATGTATAATGTATGCATAATCGTATCTCAAAGTTATACTGTCTGTTATTTTTACACCCTGTATGTGACTAAAGTAAATTCAAATTCAAACTTTTATAACGATCTAGTAAAAAAAATATATCATCGACAAATATTATGTTAAAACATATCTAATATTATCTACTTAATAATAATTGTATTATTAATACATGGAGCAAAAACTTTCACGAGAATTGTGCAAACGAAGTAGTAGTACGAAATTATGACAAAATAAGGTAGAAATATATTCTTGGACGCCTCCGTCGTCTAGTGGTTTAGAACTTCGCTATCGACCCAGAGATCGTGGGTTCGATTCCCGCGTTGCAACAACAAAAAATGTTGTTTTCAAGTTTGGCTAGGCCAATGCAGGCTGATCACCTGATTGACATGAACGATGATTCATGCGTCGGATGGGCATGTAAAAAGTCGGTCCTGCGTGTGATCTCCCGCCAGTCGTGTCGGTTATCCGTCCCACTGGACAACGATAGTGAAGGAAGAAAGGCACAAGCATAATTCCTGCGTAGCTGGGCTGGTTTAAATTAATCCAGCCATCATCACCGAAATCGGCATGGGAGGCATTATTAACCCTTGAAAATCCTTTTAAATAACTACGACAAGCACTACCTCAGAAGACTTACAAATTATATCTATGAATTATTTTGGGATTTCTGCCACAGGCCGATTACTAGTATCACCTATATATATAAGTATTGACTTAATAATTAAATATAAGCATTAATTATCTAAGTGTTATTTTACATTTCAGTTACTTTGTGGATGAAAATCCTGAGGATATTGTAGCTCAGTCATATCTAGATATATCAAACACCTTCGAAGACTCCATAGACTTTAATGCGCCTAAAGAAATGATGGCTAAAGCAATATCCAATCATCTCAGAAAGAATGCAATAAATAGTGAATATTACAAATACATTTATATGCACAAACATTGATAGTTAGGAAGAAACTATAGAAAGATTCTTAATAAGAGGTAGGAGGGAAGAATATTCTTTAGTCAAGAAGACTTAAGTGGGAGATATGAAGAAGATTTATCTATGGGAGGATTCCACCAATGTGAAGTGGACGTGAAAGGTTTACAAATGGATCAAATCTCTGATCGAGAAGATTCTATCTATTTATGGATAATTAATGGAATTCTGTTCTTACCAACGTATTTTATTATTATAACCTTCAAAGGTGATTTGTGACTTTTACTACCTTTCTTCTTAGTTATTTAGTTTAGGTTAAACATTTTATCTGCATTATTTTAAGATAAAGTTGAACTAGGTACATTAATTTAACTATTATGAGAATATTAATTTAAAAACTGTTTTGACTAGGTCTCGGTACCTGAGTTTTGATGTTTGATTTAAAAATTCCTGGAAAAAATGCCTGAAAATCGTGAAAAGCAATGTCCCTATTTGTTTTAAGCGAAGGCTAGACAGTTTTACGATAGTAAAGTTAACGGACAATAATTATAATATTATATTATAGTGTACATAAATCAACAAACACATGACGTGTATAATAAAAAGTCTGCTTGGTTTCAATGAAACCAGCCACCGGCACCGAAATCGCTGTGGGAAACTATTATTATTAGGCGTTGACAAATATATTTCATTTACTATGCGTTAAAATATATTAATACTTTGCACTCAAATATTCTCAGAATCCCTTAGAGCACAGTTTAAAATAAGTATTGCGCAATTTTTTAAAGATATATGTAGGGGAATTCATGTTGTACCTCAGAGCCAATTGTTGATACGTCGTGTATGTTCATAATATGTTGTACCTTAGACATATTTTGAACTTTTTAAAATTATAATCAAGTTCATGTAATGGTAAAATCCATTATATATAATATGCAAGCAATAAAGATGATTTTTTTTCATACTTCGATAAAGTAATTACATCCAAATAACCGAACTTTGAAAATATACAAACATAGCTTTATGTACCTACAGTAAGTTTGAATGAATATAAAGAATAATTAAAAAACAGATTTCAGTGAAAACCTTCCCTATTCAATGCTTTCTTAATCACCGGTGTTTATGCGGGTTGGTTTCAATAATTTTGGTTATTTTGGGCAATGCCGTCACCTCTTTGTATCCAAAACAAATATGCAATTTTGCACCTGCTAACACTTGAGTCAGATTCCCTCGATGACATCAGAGTTCAGCGGAATGAACAACTGCAAGTACTGGCATCATGTAAACTGTTCGAGATAATTTTTAACTGGATTCCAAAAAGGAGGAGGTTCTCAATTCGTGGGTGGGTTCACATCAAACGAGCAAATCAAATTCCGTAGAGTAAACAAACGTAGAGAATTCTTTTATTGTTCTGTTGTTTTTTAAAGTCAAGAATGAATGAGTTTGTGCTAACTAGCTTTGGTTCTTTTGATGTAAACTCACCTTTACACGATTGCTCTGTCGATCCAATTTACTAAATTCTTTTTTTATTGTAAAGGATTTACCTACTTATATTGTTCCCAATGTTACCAAATGGGAAACCTGGTGATGGAATCCCTGGTAATTTGTGTCAATATACCTTGATTCAAATTCTTAAAGTCTTTAAAGATACACGTTAGGAAATTTCAGCAATGTTTTAAGAAGTGCCTATTTATATAATACGAGTATATATAAATAGGCACTTCTATATATCATTATCACCACCATTAGGTTGTCGAATTTTAAAAAATATTGTTTTGTTGAATAGTTTATTTATAGTGGAAGGCTTTAGGCTATACATATATCATTACGCTGCGACAAATTAAATAGCAGCAAAGCGTCAGTGAGAAATGTTGCAAAAACGGGGAAAATTATTCACATTTGGGGACTTTCGTTGCGAGCGCTGTCTAAAGAGTTTAACTCATTCAAAAACCACGCGAACGAAGTCGCGGGCACGGCTAGTTCTTTCTAAAATGCAGCGCTTCGTCGCGTCTCGGTGTAAGTTTGAGTTCTGACCGGCACATCACACATCTGCGTGTCCTCGCCTCGCTGGAACATCTGAATACAAATCTAGAATAAAATCTAGACTCAATAATGGTATTGTCTAGCCTATAACCGCAAAACGGATGCGGTTTCGTTTAGTTCTTCACGTGTAGTGATCTCTTTGTTCACATCACATGTATCAGCCAAGTGCATTCTCGACCATTTTCTAAATATTTACTTTCTTTCTAGGCCGCATCAAAATATTTTAACACATTAGGGAATAGGGAGGGACCGCATCGAGTGGACACATGATTGAAGTACATTTTTATTATTTACACGTTAGTATTTTTGTGTATTTAGGATTTTGATCTAATATGACTATAGACGCCTGGTCAACTCGACCAGGCATAAGATTAAATAAAATCTTGTTCGGTAGCAGGTACACAGATAAGCTTAATTCACCAAAAGGTACTAATAAGCTTATCTGTTATCCCTATTTTAAAACAGCCTTGCGAGTCTCTGTCCCTCTCTTTCTGTATGATTTAAATATTACACCAAGCACCGTTACTTCATCAAACATTTGAATAGTCAATCAGAAACCGGCCGTTAATTTCGGAAATTTCAACCGAAGCTACGGATGATGTCTTCACTCGTAACGTCAGTACCTAAACTAAACAACTAATTCGATCTTTACATATTCTTATTTTACTTGATTGGAAGTCAGCGACTATTTTTAGATTTCAATAGAATTTTTCAAATGACACCGTAGATTTAATTTTGTAATGCTGCTAAAATGTGTTTACTGTTGATAGTTTTATGATGTTATAATTTACCTGAATTTATGATATTGCACAAAACAGAGAGCGTTACGATCTACTTATTCTTTTATCATAACTACTTCTGACTTCTGAGAAAACTCCAACGATATTTTATCGGCAATAAATAATATACCTTTCTCTATAAACACCTCTCGTTCTGGTTTCTTTAACGAGATTATAATGCCAATGTTAAATTGTTCAATTCTAAATATAGTCCTTAGCTCAAGCGATCGGTGTTCCATCAGGAGGGTATTAATATTGTGGTATGCGACTGCGGGCACGCAGACTGGCGACCGTTTTTATTAAATTAATTGGGTATAATATTCTTAGATATGTACAGAAGCGAAATACCACGCATTAATTAATCACGAAATCTCAGAAACTATAACACTCACAAACATGGAATTTGGTCTTTATGGGATGAAAACATCCGTTAAGAACGAATTTCACGAAAGTCCATCTCTAAGGGGGTTGTCCATTAATCACGTGATCTTTTTTTAGCATTTTTTAACCCCCCCTCCCCCATTGGTGATATGTAGTGAGGTTTAAGACCACCCCTCTCCCCCTTCTCAAAATCACGTGTATTTTTAGTACCTACAAAGAATCTTAAAATTTTCTGAATATTATCTTAATTTAAATACAGGTAGGTCACTACACGCCGCGCCTTGCCGCTTAATATTTGTTTAAAAATCGCGCGTTTGACAAAAAAATAAATACACGAGATATCTTACTACACCCCCCCTCCCCCCTTGTGTTATTTTCGTGATTTTTATCAAACCCCCTCCCCCCCCTTTCAAGCCTCACGTGATTAATGGACAACCCCAAGGGGGTATAACTGAGGTTGGAATTTTATAGGAAACTCCAATTAGACTAACTATTGACTAAAACTATCAATTATTATTATTCTCATTGAAAATTGTAATCTCACATAGATCAATCATCTCTAAATCTTATAATCGTTGAATTAAACAATAAACTTGTTATGAATGAAACCATGCTTATGTAACTATTTATTTATTTAACGATAGCTACAGAAATAAATCGACGAGTCATAAAAATAATCATACCCATTACCCACTCATTCTTTGCCGAGCAGCCCCCTTTATAGGCTGTAATATTAATGAGTGATAATAATGTAGGGTGTGTATGGGTCCCATTTACAGGCAAATTTATGATAATGAGGCATTTCTCATAGAAACAAGTCAAAAGTAAGTCTTTCAGCACTGGTACTATCACAGTAACCTCTACATACGAGGCATATACAGACCCTAAAGTATTATCACTCATTTATTATACACCTTGTATACCGGTATCGGTGCGAGTTTCTTACGCCGGTTCTTCTCGCTGGGCTAGTTCCCGAACCGGTGGTAGGCATCAAATAGTCTCGACGTTCAGAAAACATTTTGTAAAAAATTATTCTGAATAAAATGTTTTGATTTTGATTTTGATTGATCATTATTTTATGATGTCAATTATAACAATTATAAAAGTGTATTTGCAATCTAAAACTAACATATATTTTTTTTTATTCATAATTATTACTAAAGCATTGGGAAGGACGAACGAAGCGAAGCTATAAGGGTGCGTCAAAAATAAGATTACTTACAAATTACAGGTGTTATAAATTTCAAGTGAAACTTTACACGACGCCAACTGGACGCGAAAGTGACTTCCTTCTCACACAATTACCTAATTTATTTATGTGCAATGTTTCCAAGCCCTGCTCAATTCTCGTATTTAACTTAAACTTTTACTTTCAAATTTTGTCCGAAAGTCGGTATTGTACACTATTTTAAGTCCGGCTAAAATCTCAACTTTTCCCAATTGAATATTTATTTAATGTGCGAGAAAAACAATTTGGTTGCAGTTATGATATATACTTTCTAGTATTAACATAATATCGTTTTCTATGGAAAAGTAGTTTATACAATCTACTCTACAGCGCGACATAATTGAGATCCGAATCAGTTCGATCTCAACGGCTTTTGGTGCTTTAGTTGGATTACTTTAAAACTAACCAGGATAAAGAAAATCGTTAGATCGTAACTTTTTGTACTCCCGACCATATCAATCGACTGAAAATCAAAATAAACAAACGTCAATTTATTCTAGAGTACACGATCAAATCTGAATCAAAATCGAATCAGTTTGGAGAGTAAGGCCCCAGGCTTCGATGCAATAATAAATTGTTCACATCGCTGTAGCGACGAACAGCTGTTCTAGTGCAGTTCATATAGGTCAAACCTGAGGACCTTATCTTTTAAGTCGGTTAAAAAGTGTTTGGTCTGCACCAGCCTGCAGCCAGCACGCGGTACAACCACTTGCAGTCCATGTGCGTAACGGCCCGATTGGTTGCGCGTATCAATGGGCTAAATTAAGATATTTCGTTTGCGTCCGTTATTTTAGAATCGGGAATCCTAACTATTTCGAGTGTGTTCTTTGGAGTTGGCTTGTTTATGTGCTATTGAGAAATAGGACACAATATAGTTTTCTCCAATTTCTATTGCATCTTTCATTATATTTTTATGGTTTGAGGCTAGGACTGGTACTCCTTTAAAGGGAAGCCCTAGCATGTATGTAAGAATTTAAATGGGGGTCTTCAAAAGGTAGTGGGTAAGTGAAGCCAGTAGGAAATAGGAATGGAGTTATAGGGATCTACTGTTGGAAATAAAAAAGAAAGTACGTTTAAAAAACCGCCTCTGTCTGTAAGTAGCTACGACGCTACAGACAGACTGACAGACACCATCTTTATAATCTCCACCTGCTTTTTGTGTTGAGACTCAATTCTTCTTCTTCTTCTAACTTAAGAGCTTCGCTTTTGTCGGTGGAGTTTTCTCCATTCCTCTCTGCACTCCGCCCTTCTCTTGATCTCCTAATACGACACGACCATCAATTTCTCCTTTACCTGGTCCATTAAAGTTCTTCTTGGCCTTCCACGTTTTCTTCTACCTTCTATATTTCCTTTAATAAAGTTGTCGTGCCGTATCAAGTGTCCTAACATCTTTCCTTTTCTGTTCTCGATGCTTTTTAAAAAAGACTCAATTATAATCGATGTACATACATAAAAAAAAACAGGCCGAGTTGAGAAGCTCCTCCTATCGAAGTCGGTTAGTAATAAAAACAAGCATGAGGCGAGAGCTAGAGGTGTTTTATGTATAAAATATGCGTACGTTTATATAAGAGGCCATACGCCATATAGGTATGCAGCTAAACGAGCATATTCTAATCATACTACTTATAAGTTGCCGGTGGCTTGGGCTTCCTATTACTCCATTCCTATCTGCTTAACATACTTTAAACTTCTGAAAAAGCTTATCCAAATTCTTACATATTCTACGGGCTAGGCTTCCCTCTAAAGAAGAGGTTACTTTATGAACGTAATATACCTTCGCTACAATTGTTCACTTTAATGTAATTTGAAACCACGGACCGTCCAAACCGAACCGTTACAGCTCCTAAATTACTTTTGATACTTTGTTACAATTTCTTCGAACAATTATATCAAGTGGAGGAATGTCAGGACGTAATCATTTGACACTTTTAAACCGTCCGGCGTCCACATAAATCAATTAAGGATAATATTTAAGCAACATCACATACATCATCGTTATAAGCTCAGATATGTATTAATAACTAACCGACTTAAACAATTGTGAAGATATCGTCTTATGATATAAATGTTGTTTATGGAATTTAGAAGAAAGAAGAAAAATATTTTTAGATTCGAATTTATAAAAATCATTTTTTAACAATAGGAAATCTCTTATGGATTCCCAGTGGACTGGGAACGGCCAAGGTATGTGAGACTCATTCAGGTGGGGAGTGAGTTTTAGTAGGAAACCCCGGGTTACCTACTAAAACTAATTGGTGCTTCCTCTTCTGCTTTATACTGGGTTGCCGGCTTCGACTAAGGCGATAAATGCAGTGGCCAAATTTGTCAAACCTTGTATTATTAAGCAACCCATCATAATGTGAGAGAGCTTATTATGTAGCTGTTATTTTCATTAATTGTTGGTAGTTCTTCGCATTATTTAAAATTGCATTCTGCAAATCTTCTTCGCATAAATAAACTTAATGTGCCTATTTTTATACACCTATGTTCGCAATTTTTTTTACACTTAGGTATGTACCAAAAGATTGATGCTTTACGTGTTAATATACAGATAGTAGGCAGTTAGGCACATTAAATGTAGTCTGTAATTCGTAAATCACACTCTGTGATTAGTATTGAAGCCCTTGATCAAATAGGCTATATTTAAAGCAAGATTCAGCGGATATTCGTCTATTCTCGTACGAACAAAGGATACGTGAAATATATTTCTCATTAAAGCATTAGTAGTCGAGAACTCAACAGTAAATTATTCAGCTGATTCATTAGCGAAGTACTTTATAATTTATATATATAGAAACAGTCTCACCATAGTTCAGTGGCGAAGTCTGGGTCACCCTCAGTTAGAAGGCCTAGTCTATAATAATAAATAGCTCCCCTCACATTTCGGTGTCGGTAGCCGATTTCACTGAAACCAGGCCAGGCAGGCTACGCAGGAATCGTTTTATAGTGCCCAAGTGTGAGCGCAATACACAAGGACACTCTCTCTTCCTTTTACTCCCCCAGTGGGATAGTTAACCGACACGACTGGCGAGAGAACAGGTGCAGGACCGACTTTTTACATGCTCATCCGAAGCATGGATCATCTTTGCTATCAGACAATCAGGTGATCAGACTGCATTGTCTAGGCTAACATTATGCTGCTGTAAAGCATACTTGTCTAAATTAATATCCCGTATTCTGGAGTACACTTAGAGTTACTCTACATAGGTGGCACATACACATTACACACCTTAAAGTATTATCACGCTTTTATATGAAATAAAATATTATGTCTGTTGTCTAGTACATGTACATGTGATGCTTCGTATTATTAGTAGGTATACCAGGTTGACGTGGTGTGGAACTGGCATTATCTATATTATTATTACTATGATAGCTTTAGAAATGTCACACGCTTAGAAGTGGTGCGGTAATAGTTTGAGGCGTGGAATGTGTTTTCAATATTTTGCTCATATTTATGTAAATGACGACTACATTCTCACCTTGGACCGTTTTCAAGGATTTCGTAACAATAATCCTATGTCTTGTATGAAATCATTTCAACGCCATTATCATTCAGAATATAGCTTTAAACGTTCATGCACATTAGATGTTATTATGACGTCATGGCCTGTGTTGTGACGTCACTCTACATTAATCTGTTCGTATCTATAAGATAACCTCCAAAGTGTCTTTATGTGTATTTAAAGGACATCCTTTGCATTTAAATATGATATCACGCAATGCATTTCGTACTCTTGTTATCAAGCCGATGCCACGGCAAACGCATACTTTTGTGTGACCATTTCATTAGCAACGTTATAATGGAGAGGAAAGTGTTGTTTTGGTAGAGTATCCTACTAACTTTTAAAAAGGCACGCCTATGCCTATCTATATATAAGTAGATATAATAAGCGACGAGGCGTTGCTTAAAATCATTATAAACATAACAATTTATATAATCTAAGTACGGACTAGTTGTAAATTTAACACTCCATTTCCAGAAGAACTTAATATTTAATGCCCCTAGTTGCCGGTTCACCTGAATCTTTACGACCTCTCTGTAGCCAACGATCGTACTATTTATAAACGCTGATGGAATGCATTTCTCGAACATTGACATACCATCCGAACGTGAAGAATGACTTCACGTGTTTTTATGGAAAAGTCAAATTGACAAGGCAACATTTTAGTAAATTACGTAGTTTTGATTTTAAAAAATGTTGCTCATTTTCTTCGATTTGTTTACATATATATAATTAGACTAAGAAAGTAGAAGACATTGAAGAGTCTTTGAAGAAGACTCATCACTCAATGAATTGTCGAATGTGTTACGTAGGGTTGCCGACTTGCCAACCGTCTTGTAATAATATCTAAGTAGTACCATGGACCAATTATACAATACAATGTTATTGGTAGTACCATATTGTGTATAATTGGTCCACGGTAGTACTTACTACTAGTGTTATATTGTATTATTAATTTTATTGTTCACTATTTTGTAATTTGACTTAAGTAGGAAAATACTGTATGAGTAGGTATGAAAACTACTAAATTTCATCGTTAATTAAGCTGTTGAACTTTTAATAATCACAGTTCACCCATTTCAATATTATCGACGAATAAAAATAAATAAAAATATGTCTACTATTTTTTTTTGAATTATCCTAAAAGTCCTAATACTTACTTGAAGAATAATCCAAAATCGATTCTTCTTCAAAATTGTTAAAATTTTGTTATCAATTTCGAAGGAAAATGCAATTTTTTCAGAAAAAAGAGGCAACCCTAGTTACGAGTTACTTCTATAATGACTGAAAACAAATTTAATAAATACGAATAGTTTGATTTTTTTTTCACTATCGACCTTTGGACTTGCACTGGTTGCCGGAATAACCTTTGATATGTTAGGTAAACGCACAAACGTGCATAATATTATTGTCTCTACGTGACTCTGAGCTGTGGCACCGCATATTATGATCACGTTTAAGCTGGGGATTCCGCAAGTCATCAGATAAAGAGTTTAAAAGAAAGGTCCTAAGATCTAAGTAGGTTACCTTGTATAGATTATACCTTGTTACATAAGGTTGACCACCTACCAGCGATAATCAATGTTAACCGATTTTAGTAGGGGAAAAACAGAACGTAACGGATTTTAATTATACTTTTTATTTAAGCTTATACACCAGAATAATACATCTACTAAAAGTGTTTATTCGGATACTAAGCACGGGGCCAGATTGACGTGGTGTGAAAGTTCCATGAAATATTAATATTGCGTTCATAATTAAATTTTTGCATGTTTTTGCCAATGAAGCAATAAATGTGAGTATTTTTCATTTAGTAATTCATACAGTTTTGATAGACAAACATTGTCCTTAATTAAAAAATAAAACTCTTTATTTAGGCAGCTTTTACATGACCCCGCGGTGCAGTTACATTAATCTTCCTAGAATCTTCCGCCGCGGCGGCCATGTAGGTAGTAGGTACCTAAAGATCCATATAAATCCTAGAGAGATAAAGGTGGTGGTGCCATCCGCGGCGGTACTGTGTCGCCGCCGCCGCGTTGTCAGCGTTGTCATGTGAAAATTGCCTTACAGTAGATTTAGACATAATCTTCCTCGCACATTACAAAACAATAACTTTCATTTTCCAATAAAACGATAAACATTAAAGTGTGTAAGTAATAAAGTTAATCGATCGTAAATCCACAAAATTAACGCCCCAAGGTGCTCCTGCTCCCAATACCTTTACTCATCCTTTATAAAAATAAATTTAGCGCATCACGCAGTATTGAGGCCACTGTTGTTTTGCAGTTCCAGTGGATATGGCGCGAAATATAATTTTTGTGTATTATTTAATTGTCCTTGTGCTCAATATGATTTCTCGTTATCCACATGTGGCATAGAATTTGCTATATGCGGCAACGTTAGATGTCCTTCCTTTATTAAATGATCTAAGCCTTCCTTACTAATAAAAATATTTACACACAGGATAAGCTGTACAATGATCGAGTATGTCCTTGTGAAGTGACTTATATAAAATCTCTGAAATTATTATTATCTGAAGACCCATAAGTTTATAGAATATCGATTCTTGGAATCAAATTCTACGAACTTAGAATTTAAAAAACTGGCCAAGTGCGAGGTTCGCACACGCCAAATTCAATAAAAAAAAAAATCCTAATTAGAAGTTACGGGGGGGGGGGGGGACACATTATCCATTTTGGAAACGTCTTTCGCGCAAACTCAGCTTAGAAAAAAAATATCTAAGAAACCTCATTATCATTTTTGAAGACCTACCTCTACCTATAGACAATCAAGTATGAGTTTAATGAAAATAACATTTTAAGTTTTGAGTGAAAATATTAATGGGATTCACTGACTTTGGTCGCGAACCCTAAAATATGCAGTAAAGTATAATAAATAAGAACAAATCACCTAGATACGTATTTTGTATAATATAATTTAAAGCGTCATCAGTGTTTTATCGCGCGGGTTATAAAGTTTATTTTATTGATTTTTGGAGGTCTGTTGCCTGTTGTAACAGATAATAAATCTTGTCAAATTACGGTGGGAGTCATGTTTCACGATCTTTATCAACCTTGTCATTGATTTGTATTTTGTTTTTGACATGTTAAAACAACCGAGCTTCATTAAACAGGGGGCACGCATACAATAAATACCTAAGTAGGTACCTACTTACTTTGTATTTTACTTATTATGTTATTGAAGGTACTGTAGGTTATTGGTGGAAATTCATGTTATATAGTGAAACACAAACTACTTGCACTTTTTTCCACTTTATTTGTTACTAGCTGACCCGTGCTGACTTCGTTGAGCATAGAAACCGTTTAAACCTTCCCGAGACTTCCACGAATATTTCAAGACCAAAAATAGCCGAATCGGTTCAGCTGTTCTCGAATTTTAGCGAGACTAACGAACAGCAATTCATTTTTATATATTACGCCGTCCGACCCCCGGCCGGCCGCGGGTCGGTACCGCCGCGGCGCAAACAACTACGACCCTGCATTTTAAATTTGTAATATCTTCGGTAATATTCGCTTAAATTACATGCTGTAAAAAGCATATTGATCTATGATAAATGCACAATTCGTTTAAGGTACTTAATTGGATAAGGATTAATGCTGTATTGTTTAAAATCACTTCGTAGATAACCATTTTTTATTAAAGGATTAAAATGGTTATGGTGGGTTATCCCTAAGAGATAGATACTATAGAACTTTTTAAGGTGAACAATACTATAGTACATTATTTTGGTCTATCTCGTAGGGTTCAGCCAGCGTTTGGATATAAACGCAAAAAAACGTGCTTATTTACGACATCACATTAGAAACCTTTAAATTTATCAGTGTTTCTCTACTATATTATGCATTTATTATACATATAAACCTTCCTTAAGAATCACTCTATCTATTAAAAAAACCGCATCAAAATCCGTTGCATAGTTTTAAAGATCTAAGCATACATACGGACAGACATACAGCGAAAGCGACTTTGTTTTATACTATGTATTGATTTTACATTAATTATAATTAATTTATAACTTAAAATACACTAAAATACGCTTTGTATTTTACGTTTCCAGTTTCTTAATTAAAGTTTGTAAGTACGTAATAAACCATATTATTATTACAATAAAATGATATCTAATTAATTACTGCAAACTAGGCAAATATAACATTAAAAAACTTTTGGTGGCCAACGACGTAAAACCTATGTATGATGTATACCTATACCTATAATGTATACGATTTGACGTCCTCCATGATAGCCCAGCGGTTCAGCGTTGGTGCTCGACCGAATGGTTGCGGGTTCGAATTCCGCCGAGGGAACAAAAATTTCAATGTTCCTGGGTCATGGATGTGTAATGTGTATTAAATTTGTATAATGAAATAATAAAAATCTTAAGCATGTGTATAGTACACAAGTTCTTCGGATACTTAGCACAGGACCAGATTGACGTGGTGTGAAGCGTCGTATAGATATTATTTTGTATTATTATCATACTTTTTAAGGTACCTTGCTGTACCATTGGTTGGTGTAAATTCATTTGTCACGATAGAAATCATAATTGATTGAAGTTTTTATATAACGGGAAAACAATAGATTGTTTTAAAATATAGGCTAGTGTTTCACTGTCGAGTTCGTTTGTTCTGACCACGTTTGTTTTTACCCACAACTACATCTAAGTGTTAAAAACTAATAAACAAAACATAAAATGGGTTTAAAAGATATCAAATCTTTTAAACCCATTTTATGTCAAAACAAAATAAGATTTATAATACACATTTAAGGTGTTGTCGCAAAATTATGATTTCGAGAAAATTTATTTCAATAAACATTTCTCTCTCTTTTTTTACAATATTATGCCGTAACGTAATAAGTACATTGATTCTAAAGACGGTTCTTAAGTTTAAACTCAATTTTCTCGAAATCTAAATTTTGCGCCATCACCTTCAGGCTTCATCCGTTCATGTCTTCAATTATTATTAACAATGATACTCGTAGTGTTGTCATTATAATATAATAATTTTAAATTGTAACTAAATAATTTATAAAAATAATGCACAAACTTTTAATTTCAACACATTAGTGGAAGTCGAGTTTTTATGGGGAGATTAGTGTAATATTCTAGTAATGTTCTTTTTTTTTCTAAAAATTCTAGAGATCGCTGTGTGGTTGAAATTCGACCATAATTCATATTTTTAGTTTTTAATGTTATTTTATCTCTTATATTCCTACGCAATGAAAATATTTTAGTTAGTTATTGTGATTTTAATTAATTGTATGTATATTTAAATGCGTGATAAAAAACATATTAGCATTATACTACTCCTCTATATCTATACTTATAATAAAACTGTAGAGTGGTCAATTCTGTACATTGAATTTTTTTCAAAATACATATTGGAGGATGATTGGCGATCGATACTGATGCCAAAAATGCAATTAGTAAAATTTTTGTCTGTCTGTCTGTCTGTCTGTCTGTATGTGCACGATGGGAACAAAAACTACTGAAGGGATTTTAACCAAACTTGGTACGATTGTAGCCCATATTCCTGGGCAGGTTATAGGATATATAACATAACGCTACGATACATAGGAGCCGAGCAGTGACGATAAATGTGAAGCAAGTCGGATGAATTTCGCGCGCGCGGCCTGCGGTCGATCGGTTCGTGCGGGGGGCGCGGGGGGATCGCTTACACAGTGACCCGAAGCAATAGAACGTGGCACTAAAGTAGATTAGAACATCAAATAAGTAGGTACCTAACTATCAGGATTTTTTTTCTGGGAAAACAGTGTTTTCACAGTGTCATAATAATATAAAAATTGTATTTTTGAACTTGCTTCACAAATTGAAATAAATTATCATTTATTGTATAAAATCAACTTAATTAACTGTAAAATTAAAAGAAAGCCTTTCGTGGGCTACTAAAAAACGGGCAATTAAGCGGTTTTTGGAAAGCTATTTATACCATCACGGTATTAATCCTTATCATTTTTAATACGTTAGTTGGCTTAAGCATTCCATGAAGACTATAAGTAATATTTGCCCTTTATACCATGCAAATATAATGAGTAGTTTAGGAAATATAGCAAAATTAAAATCGTTTCGCCGTGATTCGACCGGGCGCCGCGTAATGCAGCCTGCATTACGCGGCGCCCGGTCGCTGCGTGACGTCTTACGTCCGAGCCGGGCTGGTGTAGTGTAGACTGCTGGGTAAAAAATACTATTAAAATGTGCTAACTGTGCCTGTGTTATTATAGGAGACTTTTATTTATGCAATAGTACCCAAAACAATTTTTTTTTTTTTTTTTGTCTGTGTGTCGGTGCATTTGTGCACGCTAATCTCAGAAAAAGCTTATCCGATTTAGATGTGGTTCAATCATATTTGTAGTAATCTTGACTTAACATTTATTTCATCTCAATCGGTTCATAAATAAAAAACTTAGGACAATTAAAAAAAATGCTGGACGTTTGTATGAAGCGCGGCAGGAACCGCGCTGGCAAAATTCAAATTTAATCTTTTTTTATTTTCTATTTTGTTTAAAACTAAATTTAATTAATTTATTTTATTGTTATACTTAGGGTAGGTTAATAAAAAAACGCTACTAAAACCGATCGGCACGCCGAGCTGGGGCCTAACTCTCCAAACTGATTCGATTTTGATTCAGATTCGATCGTGCCGCATACTCCCGAATAAATTGACGTTTGTTTATTTTTGTTCTATGTCGATTGATATCGTCGGGTGTACAAAAAGTTACGTTCCAAAGGTTTTCTTTATCCTAATTAGTTCCAAAGTAATCTACCAAATAAAACACCAAATCCGTTGAGATCGAACTGATTCGATTCTCGGTTGTGTCGAGAGTAAGCCTGCTGGATCCTCGACGGGGCGTGCCGCTGCGCCCATGTCTAACCGAGAGTTTCGTTTTAAATACGTTTAATTTTAATTTCGTTTTAAATAATAATTGCAATATATGTTTCAATTTAATATCTCAAAATATTAATGACAAAAACGGTAGTAAGTTCAAAAAAATTGAAAATAATTTTATGGTTTCGCAATTTATCCTATGTCGGCACTATTAAGACGTTGCTTCGTATCAAATTTAGGTTTTGGTTCCCCTTGGAGTGTCGAAAATTAGAGAGATAAAGGGCTGAATCTTTGGGTAGATGTGGCTAAGGAGTCTGTTTTTTTCAAAGCCAGAAGGGACAGAAGATCCTGAGTATTTAATAGGATTGTTAGCTTGATACCTACACGTGTTAAAGTTTTGACAACCAGTCGACGGACATCGAAGTTAAATAATTTACTAAATTAACGTGAAAAATTGGCTGGGTCTATACGGTGCATTCGAATAATATTATCCTAACTTCGAATACCTTTGCTGACTTCTACATATTGTTCGAAGGCTACTTCTGTTGCCGAGCTCCGAAAGGATGGTACTATATTATTATTATACCCTGCATACCAAGAGGCTTGCCGGGTACGTGACTTGCTGGATCGGGATCAATACTGGGATACACTGGGAAGGACCTATTGGCGAAAGTTGCGCCAATAAACTAAAAATATATTTAAAAACTAGCTGTGCCCGCGACTCCGTACGCGTGGAAAAGTAATTTAGGGCAGTGTTATAATAAATCTGTTTTAAAAATATTTTTAGTTATAAAAACTGTCGTCGAGGTATTTAAAAAACTACTTTATGTTGACAATTCCTACTACCAGCTTGACAAACGACGTGTATAATTACTATAATGCGAACGGGACTACTTGATAGTACGCTCACATACACGACGAACATCTAGTACTAAGATTTGTATGGATTTTGCGCCGCAGCGACTGTAGACGATGATCGTTTCCACGCCGACGCTGCTGGTGTGGCGACAATGATATTAAGACAGCGCGCCGCAAAATTTTGCGGTATTTTAGCCTTTAGGTGCGTAAGTCCGACTCGCACTTGCCCGGTTTTTTATTTATTAATAACCAAACATGTAGGTACTGATTATAAATCACTTCACTGTTAAAGTACTGATTTTATACAGAAAAGTAGCAAAATATAGAAAGTCCCAAAAGAAAGAAAACAAACCTAAGTTGTACCTAACATAAAAACCATTCGGTCCATAATAAAAACTACGAAATAAAAATATCAAGAAAAACATAAATCTAACTTATATTGACATAACTTTTTTAGTTTAACAGTAAACACAACACATGTTAATCAAAATTCTATGTATTATGCAGTTATCGAATACATAATTTGGACAAAGAAGACTATAAAATGTACAGTAATAGTAGGCTGTAGTATGAATTTTAACGGACGGAATGAGAACTATAATATACAATGCATAATACTATTATACATTGCTAATGATGCACGCTGAGTTTAACACTCGGATAACGTATTGTATAAATGTAGGTACCTACTCAACTTTGCTATAATTGTATTAAAAGTACGGCATTTGGCGTATAGATGTCGCTATTATGGTCTGCTCTGCATCGCGCTATCGCTTGTAAGATAGATTTGTATATGAGAATACTCTATCAATATTATGATATTTGGCAAAAAAACCCATAATAATCTGATAACACATATCCAGGACAGGCCGCAAAAGGCTAGAATTTCAAAAGGTATCTCGATTGGAATCGAGTTGTATCAACAGTTTTCCCCTGTAGCACAGTTTAGTAACTATCAAGATGTTTTTTAACGTATGTATATATTATAAAATAGAAAAAACAAAATAAAGAGCAATATATTTATGAAAATCTTAAAACTGTTTTTAAAATTCCGTACCTCAAAAGGAAAAAACGAAACACATATTATAAGATCATTTCCATGTCCGTCTGTCTGTCAAGACCCTTTTACTCAGAAACGCGTGTAAGTATCAAGATGAAAATTATATAAAATACTCAGGATACCTACTGTTCCTTGAAGCAGTGAAAAAATCAGACCTCTTAGCCAATGCAACCAAAAGCAGTTGCTTAGGTATGTCGCTAAATTTCGTCATTTTCGACACTCGTAAGGGAATCAAAACCTAAAGGGTACTTCCCGTGAACTCTAAATCATAAAATTTGAAACCAAGCAACGTCTAAAACCATACGTTTTTAGTAACATTATATAGATAGTAAAAATATTTTGATTTTTTTAAACTTAGTACCGTTTGTCATGAATGTGTTTAATTGAAACTTATAACAAATACTTAGGTCTCTAATATATTCAAGCAGTAACCAAATCAAAATTCTATGTCAATCAGGTTTGTATGGAGCTCTCGGTGCGCAAGGCCAACTCGCACTTGGCCGGTTTTTATTTATTTACTTATTACTAACCTACGCTAACAAATATGTATACAGTACCTACTTATCACAAAGGACTTTACAGTAAAAGTACTAACTGATTTTATACAAATAACTTTCGTAATAAACTCAAGAAAAAAAATCTTAGATTGTCCCTACCTAGCAAGCCTAAAACTAACAAATAAAAGTCACCCCCGCGGCCCCGGTGCGTTTGCTGCGGCCTGCGAATACAATTTGAAGCGGCGCCCGCGCGCGGCGGCGCACGGCCCCGCCACGCGCTTCCTACAAACGTCCAGCAAAAACGACATGATCTTTTAAAATTGTCATAACTTTTTTATTTATGAACCGATTTACATAAAACAAACACTAAATGTTAAGTGAAGCTTGCCGCAATATATTAGTGAAAAGTACATCTTAATCGAATAAGCCGTTTCTAAGATTAGCGTGCACAAACCCACAGACAAACAGACAAACAGACAAACAGACAAACAGACAAACAGACAAAAATTTCAAAAATCATAGTTTTGGGTACTATTGCGTAAATAAAGGTCCCCTATCATATTTTTTTTCAAATATCTTCAATGTACAGACACGACTCCTCTACAGATTTATTATATGTATAGAATATGTATAGATATAAAAGTGTCCTAAATCACTTTTCCACGCGTACGAAGTCGCGGGCACAGCTAGTTATTTATAAGTGTGGGAAATTTAATACTTCTCCGCGTAATTTTCATAAAAGAGGTAAGTACAAAGTTTTTGCCTTACCTATACAAGGTGTAAAATAAATTAGTGTTATTACTTTAGGGTATGTATGTGCCTACAATGTAGAGTGTACTGTGAAAGTACCAGCGCTGAGAGACTTACTTTTGACTTTCATGTTTGTGTGATAAATAGCCCAACATCATACATTTTCCCATACAATAATTTAAAAGTACCTCTTTCAGTACTGGTACTTTCTCAGTAAACTCTATATACGGGACCCATACACACCCTAAAGTATTATCACTCATTAATATTATGATACCCTGTATAGATTACTGTCTTCAAAGTAGGTGCAAAAGTTACTGTGCAATATTCGCAACATTGTAGCAGATAATATTAATACAAACCGTTTAAGATCAGTCATCAGACGTATTCAAATGAGGTCAACGAATTTTTAACTCAAAATTGGGCTGAGTAATTGATGTTGCATTTATTGAGTACAATCAGTGCTCATACTACTGTCGTGAAATGTGACGGTTAAATCGGTTTAAATGCATGCTGTTATTCTTTTTACCCGGATGCGCCAGAAGGAGGGTTATGTTTTTTCGGCAATATGTACCTACGTTCCTAGTAAATTTAACCTAAACGTAAACAAACGAAAAACATCGAAAATTTCACATGTTCACTTATTGTGCGCACTTATCAACCCTTTCACCGGAATATTAAAAGATCACACTTCATTATCTTATTAATTTTATAACAAGTAAACAATAATTAATATATTTAAACATTAAATGAAAAACTTTCATAATAAAAATACGCCATTTTGACACTGCTGATAGTAGAATTAGTCTACAGTATATGGATTCATAGTCGCAATCACTGACTAGTCTATGGTTGTGTCAAAGACGGGTAACGTTTAGGTTAAAACTAAACGGGACATACTCGTAGGTACTATAAACATAATTTATGTACGTATGTGTATAATTACTCGGTACGCTCTGCGATACAAAATCATCAGGTTGAAGATTTTGTCATTAGATTAATGTTTAATGTGAGAGTGACTCTGCGTATAGAGTATAGGGTATACGAAAATAAAAAGCGCGGTCGGGTTTTTATTTTAATATACCCACCTCTAGCTGCAGCTGTAATGGGTTCTCTGTAGCTCAGTGGTCCAGCGCGCGGTAACGGGTTCGAATCCGAAATCGAAAACTGCTTTCAATGTTCCTGGGGCAAGGATTCATATAAAAAGCGCGGTCGGGTTTTTATTTTAATATACCCACCTCTAGCTGCAGCTGTAATGGGTTCTCTGTAGCTCAGTGGTCCAGCGCGCGGTAACGGGTTCGAATCCGAAATCGAAAACTGCTTTCAATGTTCCTGGGGCAAGGATTCATTTGTTGTATTAAATATATTATTGAGGTATACAAATATATATATATATATATATATATATATATATATATATATATATATATATATATATATATAATATATATTATTTATAGTATAAAAGTATTGACTATTTATATATACCCGTACCCGAAAGTTCTTTGAGACGGGACTAGATTGACGTGGTATGGATGTGTCCATAGATATTATAATGTGAAGTACTCGTACTATCACAAAAAACGTACATAAAATGTTCAGTGTAGTATTTTATATCCAATTTCGGAAATTTTACAAACTCAATGCAAAAGACTTCAACGAGATTATGGAAAAACAATGACATAATTATTTGTTACTAGATGTTAATATGAAATCCCACAGGAACCTTACATTTGGATGCGGTAAAAAGTGTGTGGATCCGGGGTGTCAGCTAACTCCTTACCAAATTTTATTAAAATCGCTCCAGTCTTGAGTTTTAGATGTGAAGAAGTAACAATCATACACACTCACTCACAAATATTGTCCGATTTGATTAATTATTATAATTGGGTTGCGATCAATATCTCTTCTGTATGTATAATATTGAGAACATGTAAGAATTATATACAACATTTATTTGTATAACGTTACATTTTATTACTATCGAATTTTAAGGAAAATTCACCTACATATTAATGGTGTTTCTTTCTTTCCTTATTTTATTTTGGTCTACATATTTAAACAAACGTTTACTTTCTGGCAGAAACCACGTGATCGGATTTAAATAATAAATACAATAGTTCACACAGCTTGGCTCTTTTTAACTGTCTTCGGCGTATCCATAGTGAGGGGTAATGATTAACCACGGTTTTCTGTGAGGCCGTGGTATAGCTCAAATTGATCGAACTCACACAAAACACAATGACGTCGGTTTCCCACTTTTAAAAATCTTGATTCTAGGATTATCATTATAGGCAAAATCCTTCTAAAGCGTTAGAGTTTTTTTGTTTTTCATTAATATAATTCAGTAAGAGTGTAATTAGAAAGTAATATGTGTATGTATCTTCTACCGAGCAACTTTAAGTTCAGATTACCATAATATTGGTCGTAGTGTATTTCGTTCTGTAGTATACTTGTTTAACCATGGTTTTTCCACCATAATATATGCACGAAATTCTATCATTTATATTGAAAATTAATGTCATGACTTACAAGTGACTTTGGTATTGTTGAGAAGTAGAGTTCTTTATGTATGGGATAGTTAGTAGTTAAATAGGGCGTTTCCAAAAGTAGAGTTGTCGTCCCACTTAATGTCCGTGGCCGTGACACAGTAAACTCTATCTCAATTGTCGTTCCAGGAACTGGTAGAGTTCGGTTTCAATGAGAGTAATTAATGTTTACAACAAACCAACTATTTCTGTAGCGTGAGGTGTCGCGAATGGTATTCGCCTGTAGCCTGATGCTTTATGGTAAACCAATCCCATCTACAACAACATCATATAGTGATCACAATCAATGTTATTTTTCATGTTTTGAGTGAATAAGTAGATTGACTTGGCATCGCCAATAGCATGAAAATACAATGTACACATAAAAAAATTTTGTTTTCAAGTTTGGTTAGGACAATGTAGGCTGATCACCTGATTGTCTGTCAAGAAAGATGATCCATGCGTCGGATAGGCATGTAAAAAGTCGGACCTGCACCTGTTCTCTCGCCAGTCGTGTCGGTTTACCGCCCCACTGAGTTATGAGAGTAAAAGGAAGAGAGAGTGCTTTTGTGTATTGCGCACACACTTGGGCACTATAAAAAATAGCTCCTGCGTAGCTGCCCTGGTTTCAACGAAATCGGCTACCGACACCGAAATCGGTGAGGGGAGCTATTATTATTATTATAATATTTATCTCACATGTAATACATATTAAATCAGATCGTTTAGTGAGTTAGTGACAAAATTAAGAAACTTTGACAAGTTATAATTCTTATACTTCTGTTTCAAATTCAATGAAATTTGAAATACTTATACAGTGTTTATAAATAGGCATTTATTATAATTAGGCAATTAGTATCTAATGCAGACTTATAGTTTTATAAACAACGAAGTTATAAGGGCAGTCGAAAATCACCTGAATTGTTTCGAGAAAAGCATGGTACGGCGGTGCTCAACTTGGCGGTTTAATAAAATTTAAAATCTGTTCTAAAAAAGAATGATTGTTTCCATCATCAATTCAGTATTCAGGTATAAATTACCTTGTTTTGACTAGGAGATGTCACAGAGTTCCATGTGACTCAGTCTATTTACTATTAATTATAATTAATGTGATTCAGTGAATTAATAGAAATAGATATAAAGTTATACGTGACGTGGCGAGCGCTACAAATAATATTTACTACCATTAGAAGTATGAGTAGGTGACCGATATTTACATTATAGAACTAAACACATTCCTCCATTAAAACAGTAGGTATATTATTAGTCAGAGATTGAAAATTTTTTGCGATAATTCTCATGTGTCATCTAGAGCCTAAAATCTACTACCTACCCTAATCAATTTATTCAAAATCAGTTTAGCAGATTCTGAGATAAGCGTGTACAAAAATGCAGACAAACAGACAAAAAGTATAATGTAAAGCCCCTTTGTAATGGTTATTTAGGGTTTCGCGCCCAAAAGCTATATTTCTGTCGGAGCTATGACAACTAATATACTAAAACAACTAGTAACGTAAACGCACCTAATAACGACCCCTTAAAATTCGCGCCTATTACCGCCCTATTTAGAAAACTATCGTTTTTATGTGATATATTAAAGTTACACAATTGGTTAGTTAAAAAAAAGATGTATATTTTGTATTGCAAATATTCGCCTTTTGTATGTGTGGGTAACTCAACGATTTAAAGAATAATAGCTCAATTCGGCCGTGTACGTCGGAGACAGTTGCATGTTCCATACTGTGGCGTTCCCGATAACGTAACTTGTACTGTCGTTCCACTATTAGCAAAATATTATATCGTCAAGCTTTTAAAATGTAACTTCCAGTACTTTGATGCATTTTTAAATATTTTCAGGAACACAAATAACAACTATTTATAATGAGATACTATTTTATTTTGCCTAAAATTCAAAATTAAAAACAGGCGGTAATAGGAACAAAAAACACATTTTTTTTTCCTATTATCGACCCTCAATCGACCTATGTCGCTGATAAGAACTTTTCGTATATTTTGTGTATCATGATTTTTGTTAAAAAGTATAAATTAATAGGCAGGAGTGATGATAGATGTATTAACTCAGGTCCTTAATATATTAACTTGTATTTATGCTATTAACGCCATATAGTCTAGATTTAGGAGCCGTAAAAACTAACTTTGTTCTTATGTTAATTTTTTTGATGAATAAAGCAGGTATACTTTTTAAATAGCGTATTTTTTTAATTGAAATATCATTTTTATTAAATATTTATGTAATAACACATTAAAAATAATTGAAACTTTCAAAAATCACATGTATTTACACAATTTATACAAATTCCATTAGGTCGGTAATAGGTTACACAATGTCCTTTAAGAAAACCTATTACCGATCTACTTCTACATTTTCAAACAAACGCCCTAACTAGTTAGATATTTTTTATGTGGTATTTATTTTCAAGGAAATAAAGTTACATATTAGGGTAGTTACCCTAGTAATACCTCGGAGTAATAGAAACTAGGTAAGTACAGTATTCTATAAAAAACATACATCGCAGTAGTTTAGCCGCTACGAGGTAACATTCATTCATACATACATACATACATACATACATACATACATATATACATAGACTGCCAAAATCATTCTTCAATCATCCTTTTGGCTTCGCCGAGGTCGGGTAATAATTCCTATAAATAACACTTTTTGACTGATTTGCTGTAAAGTATACTTATACTATTATCAGAATACATAATAATATAAATAATTGATAAGTGGTGATAGCATACTGTACGTGTAGTGCGTAACAAATGTATTTATATACATTTGTTATAGCATGAGCATTTTTTATTTTACTTTGACGGTTTCATTTATTCATGGATCGGTATTAGGGTGTCACATAAACGATATTAGGCACAGACCGGATATTTTTGGTCGGTAATAGGTACATGGCCCTTTTTCTTTTATTTTATTTTTATTTTTTTAAGTAATTCTTAGAACAGTTGTTCTTAGACATGATCCTTAATTTTAGTACTCGAAAAAATATTTTTATTGGCGCTACATATTAATAATATGCTTATTTTTTTTACATCAATCTGAACTATGCTTAAACTGGCGGTAATAGGTGCGTTTACGTTACTACTACAATTCGATCAGGAGCACGATTCTCGGGCAGCGGAAAAAAGTTCGAATATTAGTATATCCCGCTCGCGTGCGCGCTAAATCTCATTTGTATGAGCGGGACAGACGGATAGTAAAAACTAAGTTCGAGGCCTGAGAATTAGGACCCAGGATGAAGAAAATAGTTTGATCGTAACTTTTTGTACTCCCGACCATATCAATCGACTGTGAATCAAAATAAACAAACGTCCATTTATTCGGGAGTACGCTGGATAATCGAATCTGAATCAAAATCGAATCAGTCTGGAGAGTAAGGCCCCAGTAGCCACTGACCCGATAAAAACCGTTAACGATTTAAATAACGAAACAAACATACAACATACTAATACAGCCAAAATAACCCTTGCTTTTGTTTTCGGCATATTCGGGTAAATGGTTATCTAAAGTTTTGAATTCATTCAGAATCATTGAATCGCCTACTCTTCTTGTGACGTCACTGCAACGTGTCCGATTGTATGACGGTCTGATTCAGCGCTAACGGTGGACATGCATTTTTTATAAGCAATGACTAACCGTGTCGTAAGATGTGACTTCACTGTATCATTTAGCCAAATGATTAGGGCTGCCGCTTGCAATGATTTTTCATTGAAAATGAGAATGATATTTTTTTAATGTTCGGGGTTCCGTGCCTCAAGGTTATAAAAGAGGAGCCGATTAATGAGGCTTTGCTGTCCGTCCGTCTGTCAATAGGCTGTATCTTTTATGTGATACTAGACAGTTGATTTCTATTGCCGCTTTATCAAAACATACTTAAAATAGCATACATTTTTGGGGGCTCTATTATATCTCTCTATATATATTATTTAACTTAGAAAAATAATTAAACAACGGATAATTTTACAACATTACTCTCTCTGTTTGCCAAGTGACTTTTCCAAACTTTTCCAACGTATCGGACGAAGGCCGTGTTTCACCAAGCAATGTTTAAGTATCATGTTATCCCTCTCGCATTTCCTGTCAATGAATGAGATGGCATGGTATTTTAACATGGCGTTAACTTTAACAATGCTTGGTTAAACACGGCCTAAGCCAGTAACATTGAAGTAAATAAATTAAAACATTTAATTCTAAATATTATTATTTCGTCTTTTTGACGACCCTCCGTTATGTACGTAGGTCGTAGGTAAGTACTGAGGTATAGTTGAGTGCACTTTTTGTGTTAAACATCATATACACTGGAAAAAATTTAAAGATAGTAATCAAAATTAAAAAAAATTACAAAAAAGACATTTTATCTTCAAGCAGTGAGGGATCTGATAATGAAATTGGGAGATATTAGGTATTTTCACCGCTTTTACTCTTGGGGTATTTTTCAAAGCTCAACCGATTATCATTGCATTCATATTTTTTTGTAATGGCCACAATTTGCAAACTTTCTGTTATTATTCCTTAACCCCAACATGTCCAAGAACACTTATTCATCAGTCACATTTAATATAATATAAAAAACTATGTCAAGTTTGTCACGGATACAACTACTTTAAAATAATAGTTCCTATAATGATGGTACTATATTATATATAATTATATATTAATTGGGGATATAAAAACGCCGATGATGTTCATTGTTCGTGGTTTTGGACATATTTCGGTGAAATCTATGAAACTGAAACTATTTTTTTTATTTCCATAGAAATGAAATGCAATTTTATATAAATAAAACTTATAGAAATTGTAAAATAAATGAGTGATAATACTTTAGGGTGTCTAATATCTATGTGCCTACTATGTAGAGACTACTGTGAAAATACCAACGCTGAAACAGACAGATAATTGTGACTTTTATGTTTTTATGAGAAATGCCCCACCATCTAAAATTTACTCATACAATAAATAAAAAAGTTACTTTTTTAGCGCTGGTACTTTAACAGTAAACTCTGTATACGGGACCCATACACAGCCTAAAGTATTATCACTCATTAATGTCACAACCTGCAGAATTGTCCTACATGACGATGATAAGCATGGCATTAATAATTTTAATGTTAGTTAAGTTCAAGAATATTTACGTAAAAAGTACTTTTACTAGATAATTTTCGTCTTTTAAGCTATGACGTCCACTGCTCGACATAACCCTCTTTCAAAGGCTTTCAAGTGCGGTAATTGCCTGTACTTGCCACTCTTGGCAGGCGGGTTGTGATGTGAGCGCAGTTTTAATTATTTTTTTTCTTTATTTATTAAAATGATTTTCGTACTTAGAATGACGATGACAATCCTATAGTATTCTTACAGATTATTTACAAAAAAAAATCTTAAACTAAAAAAAAAACAGACCTACAGTCTATCCTATCAGTTAAAATCAAACCTTACCAGCATTCTAGCATTTTAAGATGTCCGTTGAAACGCCGCTGTTTTTTTCCGGATATGTCGCCTTTTACAATATCCACGGGAAAGATAGGTAGATGGAGCTGCTATTCTCACGATGCTGAAAAATAGGTTATACGGGGCGTAAAAAAGTTAAAATAACTTTGGGATATGATTATACCACCATATCTCATTCTGGAAACGTATTTTTTACTTTTTACCATTTATATAATTTTTTAATCACAAGAATAACCGAAAAGCAATTCTTTTTACACCCTGTATGAGTGTTTAAAATTTTGTACATCCCACTACAATCCTATCTGACTAGGTTCTAACTGGTTACAGCGTTATTGTGCAATTATTTTCATTGTGCGAATGAGATTAGTTTCACGGTTCGTTAGCTAAAAGATTCCGAATAACAGCACCTATCCAATATCCACCAATTGTCATGTTTTTTTACCAGAAACATGATGTCAAGTCGCGTTTTAGTCATCATTACTGTCAATTATCATCAGTTCCTTCCGATTCAATGTGATGTAGGCAAACAGAGCTCAATACAAAGCTTCTTTAAATGTCATTTATTCAGTGCGTAATAAAGCAAAACAGTGACAATTCAATTTAGTTAATAATTTAATTTAATCAATTTTAATTGTAAGTGATGTTATTTAAATCTGAGCTGAGTACACTAGAGTTTTTCATTACACAGGTCAATAAAAACCCGAATATATTATACGTAGCATTTTTTTTCTATTGGAGAATATTAATATATATATATAAAAATCTAAATATCAAATAGGTACCAACTTTTCTCGAACACTTAGAAAGTAGTAATAAATTAGATACGTAACTTTGATTTCTTTGCTATATGAATGGATAGTGCTCTGAAAAATAATAAAATTTACTAATGAAATATATATACTTATACCACAAAGTAGATTATTATACCAACATCAATTTTTTCCGTCTAGACGACTTTACATAAGTAATAGATCATTTCATATACCTAAAATATCCGTAATTCATCTTGACGTCACAGAGAGCAGAAAATGCTGACATAATAATGTTACAAATATTTTAGTCAAATAATCCTCGAAATGAGAAACATTACATACACATATACATAGTAGGGCTCGTATAAAAAAACAATCTGTACTTGAAAATCTCTACTCAAAAATAACTTCTACTTGAGAACCTATTTGACAGATAAACAAAGTTTCGTTTCACTTTTAAAAGTGAACAACTTTATTCATGTTACATACTTACTTTAATTTCTTTTCTTTGAACCGTAATATTCAAAACATAGATTACCTATAGGAAAACATTATAATAAGTGTATTATATATGTTATAATCTTCATTTGTACGTTTTAAAAAAGAAAAAAAAAATAATTAAATTATATAACACAAGTAAAGTTTTCTTTTTTAAAATGAAAAAACGAAACGTTTTTTTATCTGTCAAATAGGTTCTCAAGTAGAGGTTTCGATTGAGATTGTTTTATGTATAAGGGCCTAGGTGTGACGGCAAAAAAAATTCAAATTCAACTTTAAGCCCCATCCTCCACTCCTCTTAGTCATAATTAGCGTTCCTCGATAAATAGCCTATCCAACACTGAAATATTTTTTCAAATCGGACCAATCCAATTTGAAAAATTATTCTGCTCCTGAGATTAGTGCGTTCAAATAAATAAACGTCTAAGCTTTATAATATTAGGTACATAACAGTCATAGTCACTATAGACCGCTAACTTACCTGTATAAATGTCACCTGATTGTGTCTAAACTCTAAAGTGCACAAAATATTAATTTAAACCATTGTACAATACGACAACGATCTCAATATGTTTTAGTTATCGTCGTTAAAAAGCGAAGATTGCCGAGGGGCATTAGCAACATATTTTATTATTCCCGAGTACGACATAATATCACTATACAGCTTGTTTGTATCTACTTAAAGTTAAAAGTCTAGTACTTTCCTACTGCCTCACTCCAGATTTTTAATGGCCAACTTAAAACAGTTTGAAGAAGTGACATGTGAGAATATGCACAATACAGAACTTTACAACATGCATGGCCTGTTAAGAATCTTTTCATAATAAAACAGGAATTAAGATCTTCCTCCTTTTTTGGAAGTCGGTTAAAAACAAGGAGTGCCTGCGATTTTGTTCGCGTGAAAACCCCCGATTTGGGAACATCATTTACTGCTCCTTCTATTGGTATACACTGAAAGACTTTTTAACTAGCAGGCTTACTCCCGACACAATCGAGAATCGAATCAGTTCGATCTCAACGGTTTTTGGTATTTTATTTGGTGGATTACTTAGAAACTAGTCAGGATAAAAAAATCGTTAGATCGTACCTTTTTGTACTCCAACATTTCAATCGACTGAGAATTATTTTGATTCTCAGTCGATTGAAAAAACAATTTATCCGGGAGTACGCGGCATGATCGAATCTGAATCAAAATCGATCAGTTCGGAGAGTAAGGCTTCAGACCAGTAGTAACTGAGATTAGCGCGTTTAAAAAAACAAACAAACTCTTTAGTTACATTCGTATACATTTATGGCAATGGACAAAAAATGAAAAAAATTATGCTTTCTAGATCTTTCTAGAAGATGATTCTTAAATTGATTACAAATATGTGCTCAGTTCCAATAAAAGTAATCCTTTAAATTACCTGCACATATTATTATTATAGATATATACATAGATTTTCCTAATTACTGAGAAAATTAATGTTGTTGATCGTTTTCAATCGTGTCCATTCATAGAATTCTTCGGGAATACTCGATAAACGCATAAACTGCCTAAGCCATGAATCACGGAGTACGGATTGAGATATGCACATACAATATATGCGGTAAACATATGTTGATACGAGCACTATTATTTCATCGGTTTATTAAAGGTGTTGCTCTACAACGCCAACCGCAGTTTGGTTTCGACGAGCACGCCAAAACGACGCTCCATTCGAAATCGCCGCGCGAAGTGTTCGTAAAATATTTTTTAAATGAAACATTAAATACAATGGGAAGATAATTTCCATTTACATCTGTGGAAGAGACTTTTTTATATTTTTTAAAAGTTAATTTGCATTTTCATACAATTTTGGTCTCCTCGGCTGTGCATACGAAGTTGTTATGGAAAACATGTAAGTAATTTTGCATCTTAAAGAAAATTTACATGAAAATACGGGCCCGTGTCATAGACAGTCAAAACATTTTCCAACTTCCGTGTGAACTTGTTAATGAAAGGGTATTATGAATTTATCATGAAGAATTCTAGGTCAGTCACAACAATGTAGAGCCTAGATTTTATCTATTATGTTTTGATTTTTTTATTAAAAGGTTATTAACTATGAATTTATCACGAGTCCTTCTAAGCGATTTTTTACTATGTAGAGCCTACATTTTTTTAATTCAAATTTAATTTTTTTTTTAAACTTGGGATTGCATTGTAACCAATTGCGGTCACTACCAATTATAAGTTTAAAGAAGTATTACTACGTATATTATTTTTAATTTTTATAATAATTGCTGACCCGTGCCCACTTCGTTGAGCATACAAACCGTTAAACCTTCCCTGGACTTCCACGAATATTTCAAGACTAAACATAGCCGAATCAGTTCAGCCGTTTTCGATTTTTAGCGAATTAACGAACAGCAATTCATTTTTAAATATAAGATAAAAATTTAAAAGTTACAATGCATATGATTGTTAGGCTGTAAATTGTAAATGTAAAATCTATATGGAAATGGAAATTAAAACAATTTTATTTTATAGAATTCGCTCCTTAGCCATCGCCTCCTCTATTCAGATATAGTTTAGCTATTTTACATATATTATGAAACAGACGAATATTTTAACAAACGTGAGATGTATGTATGTCAACAAAACAAGAAATTCTTATTAAATATACTTTTACAATTTGTACAAAATATAATATTTTGTTTAGTGTTGAATGTTTATGTATCTGTTATTTGTTTTCGCACTTAGCTGTATCGATGAATAATCTTTATCGCTGATATATCTAACACATACGCCAAGTAATCAAAAGATAAGGGAAATATTTAGATTACTCGCGCATCTGCCCTTGGTGGGATTTACCAGCGACCTATCCAACAACAACAAAGAAATGAGACAACACGTTTTACAAACAACTGATTTGACTCTATAAAGTAACCATTATCATATTTTGAGCACTAAATTATAATATTACAACATAAAAACAAAATAATAATAATAGCTCTATCGCCTCCGTGGACTAGTGGTTCAGAACTTCGCTCTCGACCGTGGGTTCGGTCGTGGGTTCGATTACCACATTGGAACAAAAAAATATGTTATATTTTCAAGTTTGTTTAGAACAATGCAGGCTGATCACCTGATTGTCTGAAGACATAAAAGATGACCCGTTCGTCGGATGGGCATGTAAAAAGTCGGTCCTGCGCCTGATCTCCCGCTAGTCGTGTCGGTTATCCGTCCCACTGGGCTACGAGAGTGAAGAAAAAGAGAGTGCTTCTGTGTTTTGCGCTCACACTTGGGTACTATAAAATAACCCATGCGTAGCTGGCCTTGTTTTTCAATGAAACCGGTCACCGTCACCCAAATCGGTTTGGGAGACATTATTATTATTATAGCTCTACCGGCAGTGGATGGCTTTGTTGTAACCAGTCCAGCCAGGGATGATGTCTATAGTTTTTTACACAGCCCAACAGCACGCAAAAAATTGGCAGACTACATGCTTTCAAAAATTCGAATTTCAAAGTACCTATATGATTAAAAATTGCAAAAAACGTCACAAGAAAATATAAAAAGGCACATTATTAAGTTGTGACCAAGACGATTATAATCTATTTAGTTTCCTATATTGGAATGTGCTATATAGGCTATAACCGAATGGCACTATCAATATAGAATCAATTTACGAGTACTTGGGTTTAATATACCTTTTTAAGTAACAAATAGGTTGACCAAAATTCATTACCTATTAAGTCTCATATATGAACGTATACGTCACACAAATGTCGGACGCGGGACCCGAAACTGGAACGTCGGTTTCCGAAACTTTGGGAAATCCAATTAATTCCTGCATGATTTCTCGTAGTCTAATAAAAATGTTTCCCTAGAATTTTCGTACTATAGTATAAATAGTGTTAATTTCTTGTATGACATAATATCACTTGTATGTATGATGTCAACATAATTAATTAATATCTTCAATTAACATTTTAATAGGAATCGCCTTGGTATTAGTAGTTCTATGTTATAAAATTGAATACGTAAATAAATATTAATATACTCGCGGCATTAAAATTCCATAAACCTTCGTAATATTTCATGTGGCTAGAAGCTACTGGTTACCGCGCGGCGCCCTTTCATCTTTGATGTATGTGCGAACTAACAACCATTGGCATTCTATTTATTTTACTTACGTCATGTGATTATAAATCCCTAAACGATAATCAAAGAATGCCCTGACGTTCTTATAGTAAAATAAAAAAACGTCCAAGTGCGAGTCGGACTCGCGCAGGGTTCCGTACAAGCATGTTGACATTAAGTTTTGATTTTGTTACAGATTAAGGGCGTGTTTCACCAAGCAATGTTAAAGTTAACCATGTTTAATATCATGTTATCCCTCTCGTATTACCTGTCAATGAATGACATGGCATGGTACCTATTTTAACATTGCATTAACTTTAACATTGCTTGGTGAAACACGGCCTAAAGATAATATTTTGTTACAGCTTAAAACTCAAATACACAGGTCTACACCTGTGTGTTTTTTAATACATTTCCAAGCCTTTATGAGCTAAACGGTAATAAGTTTAAAAGAATAATATTTTTATTATTAAAAATAACAAAAATTTTGCATCTAATTCGCACCTGGCTGGTTTTTATTCGGGTATGTTCGGCTACTATTATAGTTATAACTTACGAAGTTCGAAAAAAAACTTCGCTAAGTATGCACACCGATGGCATCTTGAATCTGGGCCTTGGGGCCTTACTCTCCAAACTGATTTGATTTTGATTTAGATACGATCATACCGCGTACTTAGCATGACATAAGTGTTTCCACAGCCAAAAAATTCAGAGCACGGATCAAGTTTTTTACTTGTCCGAAATATAAAATCTCGTAATCCGAGGTGGCGCCTGCACACGCAGATTATAGATTGGCGCCATGATCTCGCTTTCTCTTGCAATCGATATGTGCGGAATACAAATAACAATTTCTTAAAGCTTTCAAATCTTAAAGCCAGTTTATAGTATTTACTTATGTCCTATATACTCGTAATATCTCCCCTCACCAATTTCGGTGTCGGTTGCCAATTTCATTAAAACGCAGGAGTTATTTTATAGTGCCCAAGTGTGTGCGCAACACACACAGACAATCTCTCTTCCTTTTACTCTCCTAATCCAGTGGGACGGTAAACCGACACGACTGGCGAGAGAACAGGCGCAGAACCGACTTTTTACATGCCCATCCGACGCATGTATCATCTTTCTTGCCAGAAAACCAGGTGATAAGCCTGCATTGTCCTAACCAAACATGAAAACAACCTTTATTGGAGGCGCTATCTGTCTATATAATTATGTCACGTAGTAGTATGCCACCGTGGTCCAGTAATTTGAGTGGTGAAACTGAGAGTTCGTAGGTTCGATTCCAGCGTTTGAATCAATAAAAACGTTGTTTTCAAGCTACGTTAAATACAGACTGATGTACCTACACCTAATGTCTGACAAGAAAGATGATCCATTCGTCGGATGGGCATGTAAAAAGTCGATCCTGCGCCTGTTCTCTCGGCAGTCGTTTCGGGTCCGCCTAGCTAGGTAAGGAGAGTAAAGGAAAAGAGAGTAGAGATTTCTTGTGTATTGAGCACACACTTGGCTCGCAAAAAAATACTCTAGCAGTACACACAAGGAGTACACTGCTTTGCCCAATACATAGCTTTATTGTACGATATTATGGTCATGTACAGTCGGCTGCACTAACATGGATACATCTACAAATTTGCAAAAATATGTCTACGTTTATTTTTCAAAAGTATCGTCACCTTATTGCATACAAAGCGATGTAACCAGCAAACTGTTTCAAAATTATGAATACATTATTTTCATAATGAAGTAAACAGCAGTATTTCAGTGAATAGAATACACACTTAAATTCATAATTATGAATACGCGACAAATTTCAGTAGCATGTAAACATTGTTTATTTCATTATAATGTAAACGTTAATTTTGTGTTTCAGAAAAGGCTGGTCAAAATTTCATTACATTGCAATAAGTACAATAATGAATTCTATAAATAATAGAGGTGATATGTTGACGGGTATTATTATGGACGGTTATTTAAAAATTTACAGACTTTAGTAAGGGATAATAGTTCAACAAGACGGTCTAGCAATGGGCTCACCACTGAGTCCTTTGCTGGCTGAAATATTTATGGACGATTTTGAACAGAGAAATATTGTTAATAATAAGAGCATTTTATATTACTATAGATATGTAGATGACTGCATACTTTGTTGGACGGGTACACAGAGACAACTGGACGTATTTCTTAAAAATCTTAATAAAAACATATTAAAATAAAATTCACACTAGAATGTGAAGATAATAATACTCTCAATTTTCTAGATTTATCTATCACTAGAGTTGATAATAAACACAGTTTTGGGATCTTTCGCAAACCGACGTATACTAATACTACTATTCATGCATCCTCATGTCATCCTTGGCAACACAAACACGCGGCCTTTCATAGTTATATTCACAGATTAGTTTCTGTTCCTCTTAGTAGAGTAAATTACCAAAAAGAGTTAAACATAATTTATCAAATTGCTGAGGCAAATGGGTACAATCCCAAAATAATTGATAATATGTTAAATATTAAAAATAAAAAGGAATTGGTTAAGTTTTTGTACGCAGGGACCTCTGATAAGGAAGTAGTTAGATATAAGTCCAGTTTGACCTACATGGGTGAGGTATCTGCACGTTTATCCAAAATAATGAAAAATAACGATATGCATGTCGCATTTAGGACGAATAATACTTTAAAAAATCAATTATGTAATAATAAAGACCGGATTGATTTAAAGTATCAATCAGGTGTATACAGAATCGATTGTCCTGAATGCGACAGTGTATACGTAGGTCAGACTGGACGTAACTTTGAGACTCGGTATAAAGAACATATCGCGGCTTATAGAAATGGTCATCATGATAAATCACATTTTGCCAAACATCTTTTAGATAGTAGTCACAATATACCAGATGGTCATTCCTATAAGATATTACATAAATGTGATAAAGGCTTTCGACTGAGCGTGTTGGAACAGTTAGAAATAATTAAAGTAAAGAACAACAATAGAATTGCATTGTTGAATGACCAAACTAACTCGTCTCGAATTCTCACACCCGAAGGCCCGGAAAGTAGGGGCCCACGGGTGGAAACTACGACCAGGGGACAAACCCCTCTACGTAGGGAATCTACTTCGTCTGCTTCTTCTCGGTTCGAAGGACTGAACCCCCCGCGGCATAACGCGGGGGAAAACCATGAGTTTGAAGGGTGGGGGACGCGTCATCTGCGCGTACGCATCCAGCTGGGACCAGCGGCGGGTGGGCTGACCGGCTGCGAGGGCCCCGGCCACGGGGACCGGAGAACGTGTGTGTAGCCACTCCCCCACGTGCGCGGGAGCTCAGGCGCCGCGGTCCCAGGTTTCTGCGGAGAATTAATATTAGGGAAGCTGTCCGGTTTTTTTTTTTTTTTTTTTTTTTTTTTAATACGATATTGTAATATACAATTTTTTTTTTTTTTTTTTTTTTTTTTTTTACCGGGAGCGGGGAAGGGGGAACTGCTGCTGGCTCCTCCTCTTCGTGGACAGGGTGGGCGGAGTTACGGCTCCGTCGGGTCCTCTTCTGGGACGGCATCTCGGGGCAGTCGTCGGCGGTCCGGCGGTCGTGCATGCCAGGGTGCCAGGTTTGCCAGTTCGGTCATCCGCGAGGCGTCTGCTCTCGCGAAGAGGTTGGTGGAGAGCCTCGCCACGAAAGCTTCAACGCTCTCGATGTGCAAGTCCCGTGAGATGGTGTCGTTCCTCACGTACCATGGGGCGCCTGCGACGCGGCGCATCACGCGGTTCTGCGTTCTCTGCATCGACCTTTTCAGGGACGCAGAGAGCAGGTGGTGCCACGCCGGGGCCGCGTACGTGAGGCGGCTGCGGATGTAGGTTTTGTATAACGCTACTTTCATATTCAGCGGGATCAGCGGGGATGAGTAGGCCGGCTTCAGCTTGGCTAGGGCTGCTCGGGCTGCTGCTACCGCCGCATTACATTGCGGGGCCATGGAGAGACGGCGGTCCAGGACGACCCCCAAGTACTTTGCCGTTCTCCCCCAGGGGATCTGGTCTTCTCCGATCTTCAGAGGTGCCGGCGGCTTGACCTGCGTAGAGACGGCGAGCGCTTGGGACTTGGCTGCGTTAACAGACAGTCTCCATTTGCTCAGCCAGTCTGGGAGGAGGTCAAGTGTCCTCTGGAGCTTGATTGCAGCGTGGGTGGACGTCAGCGACGTTGCTATGAACGCCGTGTCGTCCGCGTACAGCGCCGCCATGGTGCCGGGATGGGTGGGCATGTCGCTCGCGTATAGATTATACAGCGACGGAGAGAGTACACTGCCCTGTGGAACGCCGGCGGTGATCGGGCGCTCCGACGAGAGGGCTCCATCCACTCGGACTCTGAATGTCCGGAGGGAGAGGAAGGATGCCACAAGCCTTACCAGGTGATGCGGCACATTGGCGCGGATGAGTTTGCACAGCAGGCCTTCATGCCAGACACTGTCAAACGCCTTTTCCATATCTAGGAATGCTGCTACCGATGCCTCCTTTTTGTTGGCCGCAGCGGTGAGAAGATGCACGACGCGGACCAGCTGTAGTGTGGTGCTCAGCTGTGCGCGGAATCCGAACTGCTCCTCACGAGGGGGCAAATGCGGGGAAAGGTGCTTAAGAAGGAGGATTTCGAAAGTTTTGGAGAGGGTGGAGAGAAGTGTGATAGGCCTGTAGCCAGAGGCCTGACGGAGATCCTTGTGGGGCTTCGGGATCGTAATGATGAGCCCCATCTTCCAGGAGTTGGGGAAGTGGCCTGTTCGCAGGATACCGTTGTACAGGCGGGTGATGGCTGCTACTGTTCTGAATGGTAGCCGGCGAAGAGCAGCGTTGGGGATTCCATCAGCGCCGGGGGCCTTCTTGGGCTTGAGCCGGGAGAGGGTTTTTTGGACCTCTCTCGGGGAAAAGGAGAAGTTAGGGGGGTCGGGATGGGAGCGAAGGAATGTCGTTACCTCCTCGGAGACAGCTCGCACGTGGTCCTGTGCGGTGGTTGGTAGCGGCGAGAATTGGCGTTCTAGATGGCTGGCATGGATCTCCGCTCTGTCTTCTGCTCGGTAGCGGAGGTTGCCATCCGAGTGAAGAAGGGGTCTGATGGGTGTCGCGGAGTTGGTAAGGCTTCGGCATAGTCGGTGGAGAGAGGGCCAGTCTTCTCCGGCCTCTAGGATGCGGCGGGTCCATTTCTCTGCACCGATCTGTTCCAGCTCCTTCTTGACTCTCTCAGTGAGTCGGTTGAGCTCAGTCTTGAGGGTGGGGCAACGTGTGTATTGCCATCTGCGGCGCAGCCTCTTCTTGTCTGCGAGCAGAGAGATGATGTGTCGCGGTAGGGGTGGTCTCCTCTGCAGGTGGAGTGTGGACGGCTGAGTGGCAGCGTCCAGGGCCAGGGTGATAGACTCAGTGATCCTGGTCGTCAAATCTTCCACCTCGTCTGCTGAACTGACTGGGGCGTTGGGAGTGGACTCATGGAGTCTTTGGGTAAACACATCCCAATCGCGAGCTGGGTGTCGCGGGAGAGGCGGCACGCTATATGGTACCGATCTTATGATGGCCAGGACCGGGAGGTGATCCGAGCCGTGGGCGGCGTCTAGGACCTCCTGGTGGATATCCCCAGGGAGTCCGTGCGTGATGGCTATATCCAGCACGTCTGGGGAATGGAGGGCATTCTCTGGGTAATGGGTGGGGTCGAATGTGCCCACTATTGAGTATCCAGCACTCCTAGCATCTAGTAGAAGTCGGGTTCCGTCCGCGTTCGTCGTCCGAGAGCCCCAATCGGGATGCTTGCAATTGAGGTCTCCGGCAATCACAGTAGGCTCTTCTGATAGGAGCCTGTGGATGTCGGAGACGTCCAATCGCCTTCCGGGGGGCTTGTAGCAGGCGTAAATGTGCGTCCGGCGGTTGTCTAAAAGTATTTCTACACCCATGGCGTAGAGTGAGGCGACGTCTTGTGGTGGTAGGAGCTGGTGCAGGAGGCGCCTGCCGACCAGGATGGCTAGGCCTCTGCACGCGCGCGCTCCGTCCAGGAAATCCTCGCGGTACACAATGTACCCTGGAGCATGGAATCGGTCCTGGGGGGTCAGTAGGGTCTCGCTCAACAATGCGACGTCCACCTCGTATTCACGAAGTAGGTGTCGGATTGGAGCGACCTTGCCGCGGACTCCTCGGACGTTCCAGTGGACGATCCTCAAGGCTGCTGGGGTGTGGGCAGCCATGGGGAGATCAGCTGGGTGATGAGGGAGGCTGCTTCTGGGAAGGCCTGTAGCAGAGTGCTGAGTACATTACTCCCTGCCATAATCTTGGAGTATGCGTCCATGGCAAGGAGGAAAAGAGCGTGGCATAGCTCGAGTGTTGTTGGTCGTCCACCTTGGATGCGAACTCGGCGGGGCGGGGGCGCCAAGGGGGCGGGGGGAGCTGTCGAAGTGACGGCAGTTGTGGCCACCTGAGATGGGGTGGCCTGTTGGGTCCGCGGGGTGTGCGGCGTGCGCGGTGGGCGGGGGGGGCGCGGAGTGCGCAATGTGAGGGGGGGAGGCATGACGGCAGTGTCAGCCTGTGGTGTCGTCGGGGCGGAGGGAGCTGATGGGTCGATTTCCGAGTCCGTGGCGGTCGCGGTGGCGGCGCCGGTCCTCTGTCTGCGATCGCGCCTCCTTCTCGTCGGCCTCCTCTTCCTCCTCCTTGCCTCAGCTGGGGCTGGAGCGGGGGGGGCCCGGCGTAGGGTCGGCGGGTTGGCCTCCGCCATTAGGGAGGAGGCGGTCGGGGGGGGAGGTGGTACCTCTTGGTCAGGGATGGCTGGGCCGCGGTTGTGGCGCGGGGCGGCTTCACGGGTGGTGCGAGCGAGAGGGCCCGCGCGCATGTTCCTCTTCTCCCTGATGAAGATGGGGCACTCGCGGTGGTTGGCTGGGTGTGGCCCCTTGCAGTTGGCGCAAAAAGGCGGGTCTGTTTCTGGGCGTGTGCAGTTTGCGGCGGCGTGTTCCCCGGCACACCGCACGCATGCCTGCTTTCTATGGCAGTTTTGACTGCTGTGCCGGAACTGTTGGCAGCGGTGGCACTGCGCTGGGCCGGCTTTGCCACGCCAGGCTTCAATCTTGATTCCTGGCATACACAGGAAATCCTGGATTTGGTAAATGGCTGGCGTCAGTTCCGGGGTCTGTTTGATGAGCGCGAAGTAGACGCACCCAGGGCGGTCCCTCCTGCCTAGGACGCGGGTTACGCGCTCCGCTTCAAAGCCACGTGTGGCGAACTCGGCTACGATCTCCTCGGTGCGGGTGTTTGAAGGTAGGCCGTATATGCCCACCTTGAGGCCCCGGTCCCGAGGAAGGGCATAGGAGTACCAGCTTATGGTCTTGCTGGCACTCAGGTCGGTTAGATACCGCTGTATGATGCGGTATTCGTGTTCACCCTCCGGGGAGAATCTAATGCCACGTCCGTATGGTCTGGCATTCGGCAGGTGCCCGAGGATGTCCTTCAGGGCGCGAAAGTGGGCTGTCCAGTCGTCCAGCTCCTCGACGATCAGGGGCGGGCATCTGGGCTGCTTCTTGGGAGGCGGCGGTGGGGCACTGGTGGGCTGCGCCGGTGTAGTGTCCATGGGCGAGGTAGGCCTGGACTGGTAGGACGAGGACGTTCCCTGTGTGGCCGCGGCGTAGGACGTAGTCGGGCAGTCGCTACGTTTAGCCGGCGGGGACACTTGGGGAGATACCTCGGGCTGTCTTGGTCTCTTTGTGGCCACTCCGGGTGTCG